>OV884025.1:25986250-27295000 GCA_930367265.1 Catocala fraxini | reverse complement strand
AGGACACCTTTCATCCAGAAAAAGTACTGTTCCCAAATGAAGCTGCGGGCAAAAGCTAGTCACAAATAAAAATCCAGATCCCCGAGTTCTTTTAGGAAGCATTGTGCTGCTTGTGCTGAATTAGCAAAATGCGAGAGATGCCTCTTAGGCATTGCAATCCGTCAAAGGCTATGTGGGTATCTTATTTTGTTAGTTACCGTAATTGTAGAAAATCCAGTTCCCCGAGTTCTTTTAGGAAGCATTGTGCTGCTTGTGCTAAATTAGCAAAATGCGAGAGCTGCCTCTCAGGCATTGCAATCCGTCAAAGGCTATGTGGGTATCTTATTTTGTTAGTTACCGTAATTGTAGAAAATCCAGATCCCCGAGTTCTTTTAGGAAGCATTGTGCTGATTGTGCTGAATTAGCAAAATGCGAGAGATGCCTATCAGGCATTGCAATCCGTCAAAGACTATGTGGGTATTTTATTTTGTTAGTTACCGTAATTGTAGAAAAAACTAGTTCTAGCTGCAAGTTTATTGTGCTAAAATGACTATTTAAATTTGCAATGCATTCTATATTTTGGTCATTTGCTTAAATTTCATAAAACTCATTTTACCAACAGTTATAATTTTTTGTTTTATTTGCAGCTATTAAGAAACCCGCACTGGATATATGAGTTATTAACAAACACATTATTCGGTTAATGAACTCCGTTGAAGCTGCTTTTTATAGTAATTAACACGTGATTCGATAAAATCGTAACGATTAAAGTACTGGATATTTGTGCAAAAATCTTGGCATTCGTTTACTAGTGTAGTATTGCGTAATATTTAGACTTAGTGATATTAAATATGCCGAAGTAATTTTGTGCATTTGTTAGCTTTTAAAATCAAAACAGTCGAAGTGTTTTATAAGATATTTGGCTTTTACATGTTTCATGCTTTAACTGTGGAATTCATAAATTTTTTAAGTAATAATAAAGTTCTCACAAAATAAAATGTGATGTACTGACTGCTTCTGTTTTTTCGTTAAGCCTATTTGTACCACAGATTACTGGCAT
Organism: Catocala fraxini; assembly: GCA_930367265.1. Classification (NCBI taxonomy): domain Eukaryota; kingdom Metazoa; phylum Arthropoda; class Insecta; order Lepidoptera; family Erebidae; genus Catocala; species Catocala fraxini. The sequence continues at coordinate 27,293,961 of OV884025.1, read as the reverse complement.
CTTCATACATAACTATTTTGCCTATTAAGTGAACAAGGATACCAAAGCTGAAAGCATAAGAAAGTATAATATGATTTTGTTTTACATTAACTCGAATATTACATATTGAATCGAGTCGATAATATTAGAGCAATACACGGCCAAAGTATTGTTTACGATGATGGACATACTATTTCATTGTATATATCTAAAGGTGCAGTTGGTTTTCAGTAAGTAAATGTAATCCTTTATATACCAATTGATATATTTTCTATTCATGTTAGGTAAGATATACACTTGTAATAAACCTTAACATCGGATACCATATTCCAATTCTTAGTTTGTTTATTTTAATTTGTTTTAGATTATTTTGTTGAATAAATAATTTATTAGGTATTTTTTTGTATATTTATAATTATGACTATATTGTATATTTATTTTATTTAAAATACTGGACTGAAAATGTTAGCTTGAGCGCCATCTCTGTTTGATAGGTAGAAACTGGTTTCCACAAGATGACAAGACTTGGCAATTTGTAGGACTGGCACTTGTAGCTCAATATATGTATAATAGCTCCTTGTAACATTCGATAGATGGCGCAGAATAAAATCTTTATTTTAATTAAAAATACTGGAATGACAATATTGAGCGCCATCTCTGTTTGATAGGGTAAAACCGGTTTCCATGAGACTAAGACCTTCGTAGTTAAATAAATAGATCATTGTGTAGATGGCGTAAAATAAAATACGAATTGTAATGATAAAATTTATTCGCATGAATGATGAGAGGCATATAAAATTTCAGATATGTATAACAACATGTTCATATAAAATTTACATTTAAAGCTAAGTTTTCTATCGGCATTTAAACTCTTTCTTCGGGTCTGGGCACTCCATAAGCGGTCGCGTGGCTAGTGGCTACACCACCTCTCCCGGTACTGAAAGCGTTGGCGATAGCCGTGGGGCCGTTGCCAGGGCCGCCTGCGCCGGAGCGACCTCCCCATCCGAAGAACATCGGGAAATAAGCACCAGTGGGCATCTTAGGAGCATAACCTTCTTCCTCATCATCGTCATCAACTGGCCTTTTCACTTGCTTCTTCCTGGCAACAGTCTTTTTCGGTTTGGGGACTGGCTCTTCCTCGGGGACCTCCTCAATTTCGGGCTCAACTAATTCAGGGACAACAACGGCCTTCGCTGTGGTTGGAACCACTTCAGCTACTTTCTCGGTAGGCTCGGCAAGTTCAGTGGCTTCGGTCGGAATGTAAGCTTGGTTGTCGGGCTGTTGGGGGTAGAAGATTTCGTTTTGCTGGGGTGGGACGTTGAAGTTTGCTTCTTCTTGCGGAATCTGGCGGCGTCTGTCAGGAAGGTAGTACTGGCTAGATTGTTGCTGAATAGGAGCTTCCTCAGGCTGCCGGAGCATAAAAGCAGCCATACTTCCTCCAGCGGCGCGAGAGTTGTAGTACGGGTTGTAGTAGCGGCTCAAAGCCATGCCACCACGGCTAGCATCGCCGTACGAATCTGTAGAGAAAGCATTTTATTAATAAAACCATATTGCACATATGTTTAATACCTATAACTATGGCGTTCGCTTAACTAAATTAATGTGTTGTTATCACAGTTACGCGTTTCTACTGGATATAAAATTATTAATAATATTTGTGCTGACCGACGGACTGTACCACGCACAGGCAACACTTGACAATAATAACCTTGTTTATGAACTGTCGCACTGCTGAGCAGCACGGACTTCTTCTCAGTATGAGAAGGGTTTAGGCCATAGTCCACCACGCTGGCTCAATGCGGGTTGCCAGACTTCATATATTTTTAAGAACATTATGGAAAACATCGGATATGCTGGTTTCTTCACGATATTAATGCGAGTGATAATTTATTTAAAGCGCACGTAACTTTGAAAATCAGAGGAGCTTGCATCGCCATCGAACTTGCGACCTCTGCGTGGTAGTCCAACGACATGACAATACAGTGAAGAAGATATAAGTGTCATATTCGTATTGCCAGTTTAGTTATCACTTTCTTTCTTTTCGTGTGGTTATTGGCCAACCTGTTGTCAAGAGTTGTTCAAACCGCGCTCGTAGGCCTCTGACATGGCTTAACGACTGCTGTCAATTTGACAACAACCGGGACTGACTTTTTACGTGCCCTCCGAAGCACGGAGCCGCTCAGATGAAATAGCACTAAGCGGTCTAGCGGATCTATAGACTGACCGCACCTAACGTCGCTAATCGTTTACCGATCAGTGAGTAAAATTAACTATGAGCGCCTTATCACTGACACGTTTGAATGGTAGAAAATTTGACGTAAGCTAGCTCATTCCTGGCGCTAGAGAAAATACCTAAACTATAGATTACAATATATCTAAAAATGGCAATATCAGAACAGATTAAATGGTTGTAAAAAATTTGAGTATATCAGGGTGTCAAATACATATCAATGACTAGGTTTCGGCGCGGTACGTATTTCTATGCGCCAGTAGGAAGCCACCATAATTTAGCACCATGTCTTGTGATTTGAAGATTTTCACTTATTTAGTTACTTAAGAATTTTAGACAAAATGTTGTTATTTTAAATGTAAGCCTGGATCATTAATGTAATAAATTATTATCGCAAATTGAAATGCTTCATTAAAAAAGATAATTAGATCGGTGCTAGAACTGATAAAAGAAAAATAGTTAAAGCTACTTACAAGTATCCACATTTCCATAGGACGGATAGTAGGGGTATCCTCGAGCCTCCCAGAGCGAGCAGCTCAAGATCACCAGCAAATAGACAAACTGCATATTTATTTTGATAATATATTTCTTTACACTGGATACCCTTTGGGATTTTGGATCAAAGGGTGTTGTGTGTTGAACTGCTAGTGAGTTTGTGATGTCCATAGCCAGACTTCGCGTTATATAGTCCATTCTGTCTGGTCTCATTGAGATGCAGAGCACGGACGCCGGCTTGCACCCGCACGTTTCGACCGTCATTTTACAGTGTTCGGCAGAGTTCTCCAACCGTTATGGGAAACTGGACATCCTAGTGGAGATGTGCTCATGCACGACACGTATCACGCTATTAGGTAGGTGAACCGTTGAACTTTTTGTTTTGGTGTTTTTTTTGCACTTGCACCAAAATCTGAGTCGATGAGTCAGATTTATTGTAGCGATTCGTGTTAAATTCGGGGAAGCAATTTATCAAAAACTCCTTCCGATATATTTTCTAAATTTGTCTTATATGATAATTGCTTTGATTAATAACGTTTAGTAATCAATTAGTAGTCGAAATCTAATTAATACGATATTTCTATTATAATATTTTATAGATTCCGAATACTCAAATCGCAGATGCCATAACGGCTTCCTTTGCGTCCTTTTTTTCAGTCTTTGTTAGGACACACGCGATGCGGTAATTATTTCTAGTAATAGTAGTAGATATGAACATATGTTCATATCTGAGTTTTAAGCTATGGCCATACCCATTTAATCATAATGGGACATAGAAATACGTCTACTCTTTGCATGAGAAGGGTCAGACCATAATCCACCACGCCCGCGCCGGCCTAGTGCAGGTAAGTCAACTTCACACATTATCAAGTACATTTTTGTTTTATCTCAGACAAGGAATTCCCCAAGCATTCTGCCCGAAGTTTTTATTAGCAAATGGATCATAAGGGATTTCTAGATATATAGTAAAGCGAGATATATTATTTATTATTCTTGTTGATGCTAGACAAGCTTGCAGTTTGCTTAATATTAATAGTAAGCGGTAGCACCTGCGCTTTGACATAGTTGGACGTTGGAAGCCATTGCAAGGTAATCCAATTAAGATAACAACTAAATTATTTAATATGCACATAACTTCTAAAGTGTAAAGTGTGTGCTGTGGAATCGAACTAGAGACTTTTTTTATATAATAATAACATTGTACAAATATATGTAACATAAAATACATTTAAATCAAATCAAATGGACAGAAATATAATTGCTAGATGTCATAAAATTTCACTATGATTGAAAGAAAATTGCGTGGCAGCCTAATGATCTGCTAACTAAGTTATTTATTAAAGAGATTAGTTTCTTCGATTAAAGTCTGTGTCACGGGGCACCTTACTAAAATTCAATCAACGGACACAAAAACATCCAGACTCAAAACAACTATTTGCGTATCACATAATTTTTTAGGTCGTGTGGTGATCGAAACACTTGGCGCTGTGTCATAAGCTATCCGCGCAATCATATTGCATAAAGGGACCTGAAAAACATACTTAAAACTTTACGAATAAAAGTATTATATATTTAAATAATTGTTCCAACTTTTCCCCATGCAAATTCTCAGTACGATACGGTGTAAGGTACTTTACAACTTTATTTATAGTATCATCGTGTGAAACTGCAAAGACAAAGTGCTATAAATATGGAAAAATCGAACTGTTCAGTGCGCGTACGCATTGTGTTGCATGCGTTTGCGATGCGCTGCGTAAACGCGATCCTACGTGGAATGATAAAAGGGTTCATTCATGAAGATTTATACCCATAGTAAACTAGTGTTTAGTACATGTTTAACGATTTCTTGGAAATTAAAACACGATTTAAGACAGATGATTGCGGAAAAATGTCATGTAAATTGTAAAGCTTTGGGAGACTGTCAGACCAAATGACACTTAGGAATTGTATAGTCCATGTTATATAAAGGTTTTATTTATACGTGATAGGTACATTATCTTAAAGTTATATCATGATTAATTACTTTGTATGTATTGTATTTATCCTATTAGTATACAAAATTTCATGGTATGTGATAATGGTAATCGTCGCTCTTCGAGTTAAGCTATATCTGGTTTAAGACATTTATTTCTCATAAGAATATACATTAATTTGCTTGAGAAACACAAGACTGATATAATTATTTAAAAAAGGTATACTGGCAAAGAAGGGCCGGAGCGACGTTATCTATACTAATATAAAGCTGAAGAGTTTGTTTGTTTGGTTAAATGCGCTAATCTCAGGAAGTACGGGTTCGACTTGAAAAATATTTTAGTGTTGGATAGCCTATTTACCGAGGAAGGTTATAGGCTATATAACATCACGCTAGAATCTACGGGGGCGGCGCAGTAATCATAAACGCGGGTGAAACTACGAGCACATCTAGTTTGATATAAATACTGACGATACATTAAATACTACTCCATTTAAAGTATAATTAAGTAGCTGTATGGTTTTGGTAAACTTGTCCTTTAATAAACGTATTTTATAGTGTACTTTAAACTATACTGCTTTTATTAAACTGTGTACTCGAAACATTACACCTAATAGTTAGTCCAGAGCCAGCTTGGAGGAGAAACGATCGCTAAAAACGTACCGCGAGATTGCGTAAAAGGAATCCCTAGAAAGGTTTTTTGTTGTTTTAACCTGTCAATTCATTCTTGAAATGCCAGACATAATTGAAAAGCTTTTATGTCTAACCGCCGGTGTGCCGCTGTTAGTCAATAAATTAGAAAACCTCATGTTTTATGCTCTTAGGCAAACTTTGCCAGGGCGAGAGTAAAAAGACGCATTCAATGTAATATCATGCTGCAGTAGATGTCTTTACCTAAGAGGCAATAGACGCACGCCAATGCACGTAGTGGGTCTTTATTTCTTCTTAGTACAAGGTGCACGTTTGCCAACCAATTATAGATATTCGATATGATTTGGTTACTTTGAATCCTATCAGAACAAACATGCGCTGAATTTTAAGGCATATCTTGAATTTGGGTAATGTAATCAGCGTTGTCAATCATTTCAAAAGAAATATTTTTGCGTATTCGCCACGCCAATAGAACCCAGACGCACATGTCCAAAATTTATAATACTAAAATGCTTATATATTTGTATTTCGCCCACGCGACAGATTCGAGTATACTAGTAGCAAAGCGGCGATAGTATCTCTCACTTTGACCACAGCTTATTGTCGATAGCATCAGTGCCCACGGCATATTTTCAACTAAACTGCTCATAACTGTCAAATTTGCCTCTTTGCACGCATCCAGATGTATATGATGGTGGATTTATGCCGGAAACGTCGTGTATTGCCCATTAGTATTACCGGCAGAACGCTCTGATTCATTCTCTAAGAGACTCAGATTGTTTGAACACCTGTACGAAGTCATAACGTCTGCCGATCAATGTCATGATATCGATCTTTAATTTTTTGTGTAAATTATGCGTAATAAGTCTATTTCTGATTGGTTTAATTTCAAAACCATAATAATAAACATACGTTACATATTTTGATCAGAATGTGTACTGCTTATTCCTAAAAAACGTATTAAATTATTAATAATTTATTTACTCCAGGTGAGCCGTAGTTACGACTCACCTGGAGGAAACACTCTTCTTAGAACAATCTAGATAGATTGTTTTAAGAAAAGCTCTGTTCCAAAAATAGAGGTGTGAATACATGTCCTCATAAATAAACATCCCATCGTACTCCAGATATTCTTGGTCAGGAATATTTGCTTTACAAAGTGTTCTTTAAACTGCACTTTTGCATACTCGAAGCTCGCCACTCGGCAGACATTCTGACTGCGACTCACCTGTCAGATTGTGCGATACGCTCACAAGTTGATAGCCTGATATCACTGTTAAAGAGACAGTGCAAGGACCTCCTAAAACCGCTACATTCGTATCACTATGCAATATTGAGCATACCTCTGTGATGTAAGGTAATAAATTTGAAAGTTTATTTAATATCCTGGAGATTTTCTGAAGCTTAGACGCTTAGGCATTTCATTTTAGGCAGTATTTTAAATACAATGCCAACATTAATATTTTCTAAAACGCAGTTCAAGCAGAAGTAAACATAGACGCAAATAACTTCGACATTGAAGCTCTTGAATTAATAATTACAGATATATTTTAATCTAAAGTCTGCCTATTCTGGGCTATGTATGTGTATATGCAAATCAGGTCACTGATTAATATTCAATTGGCAAGTCAGTTTTAGGGATGCATATACAGTGCCAAATAAGTTTTTAAATTATCGGTAAAGTCGTGTAGAACAATCTGTCCCTACAGATCCGGGATAGGTCAACAACTCCAGCCGTCTATCAATAGATAAGCATCGATGGAATTCTGACGGTGACTCCATATCGACCTTAACATAATTCTTAGTACCTTAAGGTCGAGATAAAGACAAATGTTGACATTAAAAATTTCGTATTTGAATACAATACTCATTACTTGGCCAGACAGTTTGTCTTTTGTAGTCTACATAACTGAGTTCTCATTAAAATATAAAAGAAATTTTATGACAGCTGCCGACAGCGCTTCAGTATTCAACATTGATAGTAATTTCTACAGCAACATTCATGACGTGGGATTATAAAGTTCGTTGACACGTTTTTATATTGTCTGTTACACCTAGCTGGTCTTTTGCCCCAAAGCAGTAGTTATTCATTTATGCTCCCAATTTTCTATCTTCAGCGACCCCAGTTCAAACTTTTTGATAAATACTACTAGTTTAAAATTGCCTTGTCTTAACACGATTTCATCGGGAATTCCACCTTACGATGCTAGCCATTTCGTCGACAATTTGAGTACGGTACTTTATCACTGTATGTTGAAGACTTATATTCAAGCACAACTTAATGGGTCAGCAGGATTTATGGTTTCTGTCGGCAATCCTTTTGGTCACAAAGTTCAATTTGGCACCAAAACTAGCCTCTGTTTCACATTCATCATGTATATTATGTGTTTATTCGTATCACGTGGTCTCATTTACATTCATACTTGATTCGACAATGAATTTTAAAGAAAATTTCCTTAGCTTTATTTTAGCTTAAAAATTCCACCATATTTTAGCAATGTTAGATATAAAATATGGCCCTAATCAAACTTAATTAAATTTTGATTGTGGTATTTCTTTTTATATTTCTTAACATTGTAGTAGCAAGTAAGTACATGGCCTGCTTAATTTTGGGGGCGATTGCAAAACCAAAGTTATCCGTCGCACTTAGGTTTAGTAGTTTATTTAGAATTTTGGTTTTATTTAGACCTGTAAAAAAATCGTTAGCTCACAGTTAGAATTCTCTGAAGCTCACGATTACTGAAGAGACGCTTCTTGATAAAGAGTTCAACTGCAAACAGTTGCCGTAGTCTTTGGGTGCTAGCAACCGTAGTTTATGCGAGTCAGGCAGGCTGTATGCTTGCCACCTTAGTTGTATAAAAAATGTATCACTATAAGTTAGCATTTGCTCCCTAGTATGGATACTATGCTACTAGTCAGCCGAAAACAGTTTTCTATAATAATAATAATATATTCTATCACATACACACATCACCATCTAGCCCAAACTAAGAAGAGCTTGTACTATGGGTACTAGACAATGGATAAACATACATATATACTTTTTTTTTTGTAAATACATACATCTTATACATAGAAACACCCAGACCAAGACAAACATCCATGTTCATGCACACAAATGTTTGACTTGTGCGGGAATCGACCCCGCGACCTCAGGCGTGGCAGTCGGTTACACTAACCACTACACTACCGAGGCCGACGAATATAGTGCCTTCAATGCTATCAAAGCATTGAAGGCACTATATTTCCGAAAACAATATTTTAATCTTTTGTGACGTTGGACCAGTCTAGCAAGTATGGGTGCAACTGCCTGGTTGCAGTTGCAGTTGATTTTGGCCTTAAGATCTGGTTGTATTTCATGATACAAGGAACACGTAGAATTCGTTAAATTTCACCAATACTAAAATTCTCGACATTTAGTAATTTTCTTCTAATCAAATCGTCAACTGTGTCGGCCTCGATGGTGGTTAATGTAACCGACTGCCATGCCTGAGGATGCCTGCGATTCCCACACAAATCAAACATTTGTGTGCATGAACATAAATGTTTGTCTTGGTCTGGGTGTGTCTATGTATAATAAGTATGTACATATTTACAAAAAAAAGTATATATGTATGTTTATCCATTGTCTAGTACCCATCATAGTACAGTATCTGCTTAGTTAGTTGATAGGTGGTGTTATGTGTATGTGATAGAATATTATTATAACTTGTCAACACCTTAACTTATTATAACTTATAACTTGCCAGCCCGTAACAAGAATTTGTCTGGGTGTTTCTATGTTTAATATGTAAGTAATTACAAAAAAAAGTATATATGTATGTTTATCCATTGTCTAGTACCCATAGTACAAGCTCTGCTTAGTTTGGGCTAGATGGTGTTGTGTGTATGTGTAGAATATTATTATATATTATTATTATTATTTGTTTCTCTTTCACGGGTCTTTCCCTAATACGTTAGGAAAATACTCGGTCCTTTGGGAGGCTTACACTGAGACATGGGTCCAACGTGAAGAGGCCTTTCGAGAGTTTTAATCAAAGGTGGGATGAAACACATACAGCGGCACTAGCCGCAGCAGGCGTAGGACTATTGCTACGTATGGATTCTAATATATGGGCTATGGGTATGGGTGTTTGATGGACTGGTATATTGATAACTATGGATGATAAAACGGCGTCTACCCTGAATACTCTAATAGCATCAATCGAATGTGTAGACGGTGACTCGTCGACTCACTGGATGGGCTCCCTGAATAGCCACGATAGGCATATAAGCCAGCAGCAGAGGGCAACACCGGTGTGAGCGCCTAGGGGTGTCGAGCGGTGTGGCGCCGGTTTCACCGTCTAGGGTCTCGTGAGAACGGAGATCCGGAGCGGGTTTCCCCGTAGTTATGCCCTTGAAAATGACACTTCCACTCCCAAGCATGTAGCTTTAGCGGCCCGCCTCTGACCGGCCGACCAAGGCAAGCTAGAGTTAAGAGTCCTACGGGCGCTCTTGAAGTTCCACCCCAGCCAACCAGTAACGGCAAGCTGGGGACGAGGCCCTAACCGACTCTCCGAGGCATTCAGGACTGCAGTGTCGCCACTCACATTCAGCTCGCCACAAGCTGCCTTGCGGTTTGTGGGCTTTTATTTAACCTGATGATAATTTTTTTTATATCAAGGCGAGGGTAGTAGTTTATAAGCTAGTGTACAGTGCCCTCCGATATCGTGTAGTCTCACGACTGTCCCAGAGGGACATTATTATTATTATTAATGGACAAAATAATATATTAGATCAATAGCAGATTATTTCCTGATTCGAACAAAATAACAAGTATACTTTTAATGTCTGTGAAGTAAAAGCTCCTGATTCTTGATAAACTTTTCTTGAGGCTGTTAATAATTATTGAGCCCACTTAATATTCCTGTTTCATCCATTTCAGTAGCTTAGTTAAGAACAGATGTTAAAGGCGTCTTAGCAATTGAAAACATGGAAAATATTTATAAATTCTAGTATTGCCACACTCTGGCGCACGTGTATATTTAAATTTCGACCGCATCGACGTCACAATCGCACCCTCCCGCCTCTGTCTGCCTCGTGACCATTGAATGTTTATCATGATAATCTTGACGTCAAGCACTATTGTACGGACAGACATGAAATTTTCCTGTCTTTTGTGTTGTCCACACATGTCCATTTGCAATGTCTACGTGCCTAAGTTCACGATCAATTTTGATTTGTTGATACTATGTAGATCATTACAAGGCTTGCATGTCTTATTTTTATCCTCTTTAGTGCGTAGGAGTTGTTGCTGTGGATATTTTTAGGTTTGGTAATGTTTTTGGACTGGAATTTCTTTTTTAGTTTTATTTTGGATTTCGGTGTTGTGGTTTTCTTTTGATGGTTTAAATTATCATGATGTATCGTAATATGCGGTCATACATAGTGGTAGGCTTGTATATTTTTTGAAGCTTAGGTCATATTACAAATAAGTTCATAATATCCAAATATCACCAGCTTTTATTTAAGCTCTCGCCTAATAGGGACAATTCTATTGCCGTCTATAGGGCAGATTTTCAGACGACGTGCTGCTTCCGAAAATGGTCGTACAAATAACCCCTGAATTCATTGAGTCTATGTTCGTAGTTGCAGTGTTATTAGCCGTACCAAAAACACGCACAGTCTTACACACCAACTCTCTCTGGGCGTTCACGATGCTCAATTGATGCCCTTCTAATACCAGTACCGGAGTCTGACCTGATTGTTACAATATAGATAGACGCGTCGTGAATGTTTAAGATTCTGTGAGATGAGGGATCACATTCGTCTGTGTAATTTTAGTTTTGTTTTAGGACACGATTGTTTTATTGTACCTTTAAAATAACCAGTTCTTTGTAAATTGTTTAACGGTAAAAGGCGTCTGCGTACGCTGTTGCAACAGAAGTACTCTTTGCCACGATTCAGAAAATTTTATTGTATGATAAATGCTAAACCGCCTCTGCCTGGATTTGTTTTGCCTAATCTTGATGCCGTGCAGTGACTTCAAATTTCGGTGGTACGTACATACATGTTATTTATTTATTACCTTTTTTTTTTGATACGGTACAATATTTCGGTTAAATTTGACATATGACGTAACTGCTTCTCGTATTGGTATCGTGACGCACGCGGCGATACGACAATTGATTTTTATTTAACGATTTTTATAGCATTGATTACTCACGTGGAATAAATTGGGTTTTACTCTCATTACTTTGGTACGACCGCTACTTTTGGGGAGGCGCTTACATCATATTGTATAAGCATAATTCATTTCATACTATTTAAACTTAAATTACCACTCACTCACTTAGAGAAATAGAAGTCATACAATGGGGGAGTCGTAGGAAAGAAGTAAATATAGCGTCGTATAGAGAATCATTCAGAAGACCCGGGAAAAATGCTTGACCTTCGGAAGGTCAGCTCTTGGTGTTGGTACCCCATCGGATCTCGGAAACGGTGATATCTACGGGAGTCGTTAGTAAAACCCTAAGAAATATTAGGGGGAGCGAAAAAATAAAAACAAACTATCTGACCTACCCGCCGCGGGCCGCTTTCGGGCCGCGGAACCACGCGAAATAATAGTCATATATTATAAATATTCTGGGAGTAACCAGTAATTTTTGTTACCTTCGCTGGCGGCCCAGTTGTTGCTTTTTTGCGTAAGTGTATAGGTTAGTTTAAGCGCCTTCTATTAGACTGGCTGGTTTATCACCTATGTGATATATAAAAACATGTTAATATGCTTATTTGTTTATCTTACACATTAATTAGTAGCAAAACGTCGTAATTGTCGCTATTTATTGAATTTACTATACTTCTTGAGAACACAGAAGGTACTTATTTTAGACAATTAAATAAATATAATGAAATATAAATATAGAGTTGACTGACACTTCAAATTTTTTTGGATATTTGTACCAAATAGATAATGCTGCTAACGTCAGCAGGATTAGATTTACTTGGGTTTATGTGTTTGTTTTGTGTGCTCTTGATTTTGAATCCAGGGTGGTGAGGTTCGACATGCTGAGAAATCAAGGTGGAATTATTAATCATTTGAATAATAAACGAAGAGGAATGCAGTAGCAATGAATTTGATACTAATTGAAACTGAAGTCAAACAAAATTGCACGATTCGCGAAAGAAAGACAATTTTGCCAATCTCTCTATTAGTGTAATGTACCGGCTGGTCTCGAACTGATAAGATTCAGCCTGCTGGCTCCTGCTCATTATGCCGGTCAGGTGTAACGATTTTTTAATTTACGACCTCATTGATCCATCTCGATTAAAAATGCCTTGTGCGTTTTAAGAATTTTTATTGTTCACGGCTGTTATAAATTCGGTAAAAACAGCTGCAAATAATAGAGCGGAATATAAATCCTTGGCGAGGTCGTTGTAGATTTTTTTTCTACAAATATAATACTCTTTGTCCGTATAAATGCTATAAATTCTCGCTTAGACAATAGGTGGACGGAACGAGCAATTAAATGAATATTTCATTGGATATTCTAAAGGCAATAAAAAAAAATACGCGTGCATTTTAATTGTTTTTGTGGCTCAAATCTAAAATAATTTGTGCAATGGCGCCGGTTGATTACCAATGAGGTTATGTCTGCATTGAAATCGTATGCAACGGCAATCGGTCAGCGTTTGACAGGGCATGTATGGAGATTAGCCATTTAATTTGATTTGCGCAGATATAACAATGGATTGTTTAAATTCTGTTTGTTATAAATAGAGTTGTTTTAAGTTATTATAGTCTAGTTGTCTGTGTGGGCGCCACGGTAGCTGGTATTGGATATCTACGAGTAAAAAGAGTAATTTTAAGGCCAGCTTGTCCTAAATATTAATAAAGTAACTAACCACTATATATTAATCTATTACATATATGTACCTAGTAAAGGAAAATAATAGCTAATAATAGTTTTTTTTATTGCAAAGTGTGCCCGGGCGCTTCTGGAAGTAATAAGCATAAACACCAAGACTAACCAAGTCGTCGCTTAGTATTGACGTATATCTTACGTTTACGCGAACTCATTGAATTACTTTACGGACTTTTTTTCAATTTGCAGTAAACATAATAATATAAATAGTAATTTAGTAGCAAGCTTCTACGACGTTCAGTAAGGTTGGGTCAAGTTAGAGCGATAATTCAAGGAGGCGGCGGAGCGGGAGAGGGAGCTTTTAAACCCTCTTCCCAACCGCAGAGCCGGGCGCCGGAGGGCGCGAGACGACCTCCAGCCACCCTGAGGTTTGACCTGGGGGTGGTGGGCTTTGTGGGCCTGCCCACCATCCGTTTAGCACCAGGTCCGAGAGGCGGCGTGCGTGTTCCCACGCGCGCCTCTGTTTCGAGTCCGTCTTAGTAGGGTTTGGGAGGCGTTTTGCCTTATAGGTAGGCCTCTTCGTATAGTGGCCTGCCGTTTCATACTGCGGGCCGAAACCTTGTCGGGGTCGCGACCGCATGCGCAAGTGATTCGCGCGGCCCTGTCGATAGTGGTTTTGTCGAGGAACACCGTGGTAGGTTTAGTCGGTATTCCGGGAGGGCCTGTATCTTTTCAACATCTTTCTATTACCCCGGCGAGTCCGACATAACCCCTCCGCCCGCTCCCACAGAGGGGTTATGTCATGTATTTACCCACGTTAAAAAAAAAGTAAGAGAGATAATATAGCTGCCCTTAAAAATCTTATAATGCTTACCGAATTATATATTATTTTTATTATTATTTAAGATAATAAGTTACTATTAGCTTGCATATTATTAAAACTTTACACGTTGATATTCAGTAATTATAACTGCAATAGTTTAATTCGATATTATATACATATATTCAGTATTTACTATATTTATATATATTATATTATTAAATAATATACACAGTTGCTTAAAATTTGATACATAGCTGATGATAAACTGTCTAAAATTATTTACAAAATGTATATAACACTTCGAACAAAAGTTGGACTGATATTGACGCACAACTACATATGCGTGTGCATATACTGAGGCATTGTCAGTAATCAGTATACACCTACTTATACTATATCGCTGAGAGGTCAAGAATAACACAGGCCTACAAAAATACAATATTTTTTTGGTTCAGCCCTGTTTGTTTCTGTGGTCGATAAGGATACCCGACCTTAAGTGACTTGGGAATAATAAAGGCTAGGGAGAAGAAGGTCGATAAGGATGGTAATGTACAATATTATATTGATATACTTCATTTTAACGCATCAGCTCTAGCTTGCCTACTACACTAATTTTGGGATTTTTCAAAAACAGTAATTCTAACAATAAAACCAATTAAATTTATTTCACTATAGCTAGTACGTCCAGATTTTGTTTTAATGAACCCAATATGTTTTGTTATTTTTGTGCTGAATATATATTGAAAATCAGCGAGAATCAATTACAGACACTGATTCACTTGTATTTTTATTAGTTCGGCATTGAAATTTGAAATCAAGATAAAGTGTGGGTGCAAGTCAGTGTAGAGCAGTCTCCAAGACAATTTCATTCGAGAAAATCACTCAAAATACAATTAAATTCATATGTTTGTATAAAGTGCATCTCATTTTATCTCATGAACTACAATATAATACAAAAAAAATCAGTAGCATTTTTGATATCACCGTAATATGTACTTCAAATCAAGTCTAAAATCCCAGGTATCAAAATGAGTGAAGGCCAGTAATAATAAATCCACTTTTCCAAGGACCTATTTTTGTTAACCACTTTCTAGAGTTTAAATGTATATTTAGGACTCATTTGAAAAAAATACTAATTTAATATTGTGAACATTTCTTATTCTTAACCTCACAGCTACAGTTATATGCCCTGAAAATTAGAAACATAAACTAAAAGTTTAAACCTATCCAGATAACAGAAGTTTTGGAAGAAACTTCTTCTTAATATTCCGTGTACCAAGAACCGTGAGTAGTAAAAAGCTAATTAAAACGTATATTCGGCATAGTAACAAATCATTGAACGCGCATGTAAGTAATCGCTTGTTTCTTGGAAGCCAAGGCATGTGCCCCACAGTACATATCAAACGAGTGATCGGGAGCGGCGCGGCGCGGGCGGGACACTCTGTGTTCTCTTGATTGTATTCAAATATTCTATTATACATACTGACGAATTTATACACGGTGTGCCTTTTTTTGGATTTTTTCGGCGATTAGTCACCAGGTATATGGTGTGCTCGAATTATGATATCTCTAGTGACTGGCTACATATGAAATTGTATTATATTTGCAATAGTCTGGTGGGAGATCTCAGATTATAAAGGCTCAAAGCGCACCACTGACTTCGAAGTTCTGTGTGTATTAAATAGTTAATTTTGCTTGCTTTGAAGGTAAGCATTATTAGAAAATAATATGCATGTCTGAGACTTATACATAATGTTCTGTGAATGTAAAGTCAAAGCGGTAAAGTCTACTAATTCGCACTGGCCCAGTGTGGTAACCTAACGCTTCTCACACTGATAAGAGGTCCGTGCTCAGTTTAAGAACGCTAAACCTTGTGATGATTCTTTTGTACAAGTCATTACCATTTTATTATTTTAGCGACTAGAATATATGTATATAGACGCCTACGTAAAGGGTACATGCAAAATTCTGAGAGTTGACACTTTAACAATTTGTTTTTCTTTTTTTAAACTTTCGCGTTGCCTGATTTATATAAAATATGACTGACAGTCAGCTTGTGACCACGGCCGGTGTAACCTGGTCGAATCGTCAAGAATAAAAAAAAGGTAACCATTATGCATGATCGCGTTAATACCCGTTACATATTATATAGGTATATTTCTTTAACAATTTGTCGTATTTATCAGGTTTAGCTCATGTAAACGTAAACAATAACAGAAGCCAAGGTTTCATTTATAAAGTGTTATAGAAGGTTTCTTCTTTGATTTGACTTTGAAACAAATAGTAAATAATTATTAATACCTAGTATTAATCAAACGTTTTAATTGAAATTAACTTAATATAAAAAGATTTAAACTGCATAAATATGTACAGGTTTTACTAATTCATCAACTTTGCTTTTGGCAGCCATCACGCGGCGGGACACTGGTTTCAAGGGTTAACAATGCTTGGGTTATCATCGCGAAATAATTTTAAAGGGTATTTAAAAATAAATTGCCTTTTATGGATACTTATCTACATAGTAATCATAATGTAATCTATAAAATATTAAACTCAGTTACTTAATTCAAAGGATTGGGTTCAAAATTAATTAGGCAACTCCGAATACTAAATGAGACTTTAACCGTTTTATAGATTCCTTCCAAAATATTACGTCTATTACAAATAAAATAAAGTAAGCTATTATTACAGCAAATTAACAGCTTAAGTAAATTATTCAAGTTAAAAGCGCTCTCTTATCTGAGTTAGACGAAGGCGGTGATCAAACACCTTGTATTTGTGCAGCAGGCACGTAGCAGGTTATTCGTAGCGCGTGCGCAAGTGATGTCAGCTCGCGCCACGCTCCACGAATACTATTAGTACGACACGAGGATTTAGCATTTTTACTCCTATACCGAACTTAACTATATGTTCAACTAATTTGCTATTTCCATTCCGAACGGACAGATTGACATCAATAGTAGCTGTATGTTGCTGCTCATTGGTTTGGTTTTCGGAGAAAAACGGGAAGTTCAGTTTCCTGGAAATTAAAGTGCTATTTTATTTTTATTTCATGTGGAATAACAAACAATTGCGTAATAAAGCTCAATACTATTACAGAGATCTTATAGTACACTTGAGTAATTACACAACCAGTACCATTATTCACATAATAATTTAAAGTAAAAAAGTAGGTGCAAGCATACCTTAGCAAACAATATATACAATGATTTATAAAATACTAGCTGACCCAGCAAACGTTGTTCTGCCATATAAATTCATTTGATAGGGACACCCTAATTACCTAGCGGTATGAAATATACTTTACGACCTATTCTCATAACTTCTGTTCCAGCGATCTTACGACAGTTAAGATCGATGTGCGAGGGAGCGGAGGGCGGGATACTGTAATTCTGACCTCTGCATACTTCGACTATATGGACAAGGAAATAGTATCCAGGCAGATAAAGGACCTTGTTGAATATGGCAGCCGGGAAAATCTGGACATGATCCTGGGGTGCGATGCCAACGCACACCACACAGTCTGGGGGAGCACGGATGTGAATGTAAGAGGGTAGAAGCTACTGAAGTATGTGGTAAGTACCTCTTTAGAAATTCTAAATAAGAGAAACAGGCCAACGTTAGCTGAATGTAGGCGAGCAGAGGTAATTGACATGACGTTAGCCACCAACAGGGCTAGCACTAAGATTGTCGAGTGGCATGTGTCTGATGAGATTACCTTGTCTGATCATTATTACATATACTTTAAGCACAGGACGCTGGTTCCAGCTCCTACTGCAGGAAGAAGGAATCCCAGAAATACGGACTGGTACTCCTTTAGGATATATCAGAATAGATCTGGAGGATTCTAAGGGTAAGCTCAATACTATATTAGACATAGAGTTTACAACAGACAAATTGGTCGAGACTGTGATTATGACCTGGACAAGTAACTGCCCTGAAAGGTAACTTAGGCCCAAGAGGGCACCGTGGACGTCATAGTAGTTCAAGCTGCGGCTAGAAGCCAGGCGAGCGTTTAACAATTCTAGGACCAGTAAGGACTATATCGATTACGCTCGTTGTTTGACCAACTACAACAAAGCTGTGCAGAAAGCCAAACGGAAGGCTTGGAGAGCCCACTGTGAAAACATCAGTATTATTCCTGAAGGATTGACGCTCTCAAAAGCTATTTCGACTGTCAGAGCGCACCCATTGACAACCATTAAGGATGGCAATGGGCAGCGAACAGCGTCTGGTAAGGAGACACTAGCAATGATGCTCAACACACACTTTCCAGACTGTAAGATAATAAAAAAGGACCAGGAGGTCCCGATCAACCTGGTTGAACTAAGCTACCTTACAACCAAAGCAGATTGGGACACTGCAAGGAAGGTAGTGAAGGGAAGGTCGGCTGGGCTCTTAATGGTTTTCAACCGTTCAAGTCACCTGGTCTAGACATGGTTTATCCTATTATCCTACAACAGGAAGCTGCACTCTTGGTCCCACATTTGTGCAGACTATAAAGAGCCTGCATAGCTTTTGGATACATTCCAAAGATACAGAGTGTTAAAGTCCTCTACATACCGAAACCGGGCAAAGCCGACTATTAAGAAACCAAGGCATACCGACCTATCAGTCTTGAGTCGTTCTTCTTGAAAGCCCCGGAGAAGTTAGTAGATAGACATGTCAGGGAGGAAGCATCAGGGAAATTCCCCCTCCACAGGCTACAATTTGCCTATCAGTCGGGAAAATCCACTGAGACGGCACTGCATTTTGTGGTAAATAAGGCAGAACATGCATTGGATAACCGGGAAGTATGCATTGCTGCATTCCTGGATATTGAGGAAGCTTTCGTTCGGACCACCTTTGATGCCATTAGTGTGGCATCGGCAAATCACGGCATAGAGCCAACCGTTTGCAAGAGCTGAGTTGTTAGGAGATGAAATGTATGCAACGACCACCAAAGGCTGCCCTCAAGGTGGAGTACTCTCACCACTCTTATGGTGCTTGGTAGTCAATTCACTCTTAGAACAACTCAACAAAGGTCCGTACTTAACGGTCGGATATGCGTATGACTTGGTGATACTCATCAACGGAAAATTCCCGAACATGGTATCTTAGTCTCATGGAGAAGGTCCTGATTATGGTGAAAAATGGTGCAGTAGTAACCATTTATCGATCAACCCAGGGAAAACTACTGTCGTGCCGTTTACTAGGAAGAGGGATGTGACAGGGTTTGGAACTCTCTCCATGTATGGTAAGCAGCTATAATGGTCCACGGAGGTGAAGTATCTAGGCATGACTTTAGATGAAGGCCAAGGTCATCAAGTGGCTATACACGATGATGATAAGACCCATACTCACGTATGGAAGCATTGTCTGGTGGCCAAGAACCACTAGCAACATGCAGGAACGCGCTGTCGAAGGTGCAGCGATTGGCCTGCATGGCTATAACAGGGGTGTTCCCGACTACGCCAACGGCAGCTTTAGAGGTTCTGCTGGATCTAACGCCGCTACACATTGTTGTGAAGTTAGAGGCGATAAAGGCGCTACATAGACTATTTCTGCATGGGCTGCGAAGAGCCAACATGCCGGAAACTCGACACATAAAATTGGAGATTTCGAAGGATCTCAAAAGGATTATGAGCATGGGATGCGACAAAATGCAACCAATGCAATATACAAAAATAATTTTAAAATAATGGTCCCTACGAGGGACGAATGTAGACAAGGTCTACAATCCCCTGACAAGGGTTGTCTCATCTGGTACACTGATGTTTCCAAAATGGGAACAGGGTCAGGCACTGGTATTTATGCCAACGATTGCAAGGTGAGCTAAAGCATGGGCAAATATGCAACGGTCTTCCAAGCGGAAACCTATGCTATCTTATCTTATCTTATGTGGGGGCCAGTCATTGCAGACCGGCGACACTTCGACCCAGTGGGATCTTTTGTGTCGACACTCTCCCAATAACGACTGCTATTTCATTATACATTATTACATAGATGTTCATGGCAGCCGGGACCGACGGCTTAGCGTGCTCTCCGAGGCACGGAGCAGGCGATAATTTTCAATTAATACGCACATAATTTCGAAAAGTCATATAACTTCCGAAAGTCAGAGGTGGGCGACGTGGGTTCGAACCCGAGACCCTCTCCATTGCAGTCTGTTGGTCTCCCCACTGAGCTATCGCTGTTCATTACCTATTCTATAATATATAGAAGAAGAAATAAATATAGAATTAGCCAGAAAGGGCTTGGAGCAACTGTTTGTGGGCCCGAGCCATTTGTAGGACTCTCTGAGAGCACCGTCAAGGTAGCTTTGAATGCACATGGCAATGATAAACACAGGCTAGAGTGTATGGCCCTTAGGGGCCTGGAACACTCCAAGAAATTCATTGCAAACAGAACCACGGTTTTCACCCCGAAGCTCTGCAGGTACAACAAGGGCCAAATACGCCTGCTCACAGGAGCGTTCACTGGCCATTTTGGCACCAACGACTTCCTGTGCAATGAAATGGAATTTAACCTGGAACGGAGAAGAATAACAGAAGTTGGTGTCTCGTACCCAACGGGCAAAACAATGTACCTAGCTCCTACGCTGGTGTCCTGTAAGTCTCGCCTCTTAGCCACTCATTCATGACGGCTCTTTAGTTTCTACTCTGTATTCCTTTTACCATGGATACTGAACTGTACGAATCTTCAGATGAAAAGGCCCTTAAAAAAAGTGGTGAACTTTGTTGAAATATTAAGTGGACTATATTGCTGGTGGTGGGACCTGCTAGTGTATGTAGCTGGCTGATGCCTGCTGGGGTCACGGAGCAATACCAAAGATATTCCGTGGTCCCGGAATGTAAAGTGCAAGAGAAGAACACGGGTGAGTTTCTTACAGCGTTTCGCCCGGAAAGTAAGAGCTCCACAGGCTCACATATGTATGTACCTACCTCTCCATTCCTTTCTGTTCATCCTATGTTTGAATTCTTTTACCTAGACTCGGTAACGCAAATGACGCTCATAGTATAGTCAACGGTCATAGATTATAATAACTGCGTACCATGAGGCCGTAAGCTTGTATGTCGCATAAACGCATAAACTGTACAAAATCTTCAAAAGTCAGATACTAACACCGATTTTCCGGTTTTAGGTTTTAAATTATTTGATTGGCTGTTGCTGATCAAATCAGACATATAGAGCAATTGATATGCGTTTGACTATCTGTAAATAAATTCTTGCGTTGATGTAATTTTCGGAAATCGATGTTTATCGAAAATTACCTTGCAATATGACCACGATTTTCTGTTACAAGATATCAGTCCAAAATACTAATTTCAAATTTGTCATTCGTCTCTGGCTTCAAAAGACTCATAAAAAAAACGTTTCTTGATATTTAATTCATATATCACCAAATGTGCTGAACTGATGTTATTACCTACTTATAAGGTATTGAGGGGTCAATTTATGCTGTTCATTCTGCTTACACCTAATTTCATGCGGAGATAGTCGCCGAGAACTGCTATCTCAGTCTTTTAATATGTCTGTGGGGTGAATACAAGCATATACGAAACGCCAATGTCAAGACACAAAAAATATATTGAAAATTTGCTACTGCAGCTTTACCCGCGTGAACCCTCACGCGAGTAAAGCTAACTTTCTTACTGTGACTTTCTTAGACAGCGCGTTAATTAATAAAGTAAGAATTAACAATTAAAATTTTGCTTAAGTAAGATTATAATTGCACTATTATATTTGCATTAAGTCTGAATAGGTCAGTTCTGTCCAAAAAATATAACTGGTCACTATAGTACCATTGCACGTTTCGACCTGATAAAATAATTTAAAATGAATTTGTATAGATATATCTTTAGATAAAAAAATAAACCTATTATGTCGGATAAGATCCATATGATACATCCTAGTAACAATTTTCATGCAATTTTCTTACAAACTAAGTAACACAAAACGGTAGATGTAATACTGTAAAAAGTGTT
Organism: Catocala fraxini; assembly: GCA_930367265.1. Lineage (NCBI taxonomy): Eukaryota > Metazoa > Arthropoda > Insecta > Lepidoptera > Erebidae > Catocala > Catocala fraxini. Next base: position 27,272,000 of record OV884025.1, on the reverse strand, counting down.
ATATTTTAACCTGTTGTTTGATCGTCTTTTTTATTGTTTATTGTAACACAAACTATCATACAAACCTCATTATTTTAAAATAATTCCACATTAATTTAAACACTACTATAATGTCTATTTGCGATATTGTCAACCGGTTATGTAAACATATCCTGAAAGTGACAGTTGACAGCGCGAGATGGGTTTATAGTGGCGCCTTGGCTTGCAGTCAACTAGACTGCATGTAGACTGGTCTAGAAGACGTGGCTGGCCCCGTCTAGCCGCTGCCAAAAGGCTTGTTTAATGGTCATCTAAATTAGATAAACAATGCACATAATATATTGATACTAGACGTTGTAGGACATTGCTATTCGAATTTAGGTAGGCGCCAAAATAAAAACTTTATTTGATGATACGTTTCTGTCTGCATAAATAATATTTCTCTATTAATAGAGTGTTAACATAATATAAAGTATACCTACGTCAATTTATTCTATTAGTAGAGTGGCGAGTAATGTAGTCAGAAACGATTGGCCGAACTGCGAGACCAGCCAACGTCATCAACATCATAGTAATAAAAGGTCATAAAAATGTTGCATCTTCCATGTCTCAGACAACACGTATGACCATCGCTCCCGTTTGTACAATAGGTATGACAGTAGGAGTGAGCAGTGCACTCGAACACCTGGTTCATCATCAGAATATCGTCAAACGTCACTTTTGGAAATTCTGATATCTAGGTATATATCTAATGATATAGAGTACAAGGAATCATAAGTTCGTCGTCCTAAGCTGCTTAGTACTTTATTACTATCTATTCATTGAATTCTATAAAAATCCTTCCTTGAAGACCACCATATGCCCTTCAAACATTCCTATTTTTTCGTTGTTGCAAAATTTCGATATCTGTATGGCCAGATAAGTTTCTTCCCCTTTATGTGATAGATTGGCTCTTTTATAGACATTTCTGATGTTTTAAATTTGAGGCTTAATTGTAAAATGACATGAAAGATTTAGTTTCAATGTATTTCATAGCCCTGTGGCTATATAATACATTGAAACTAAATAGTTAAGCACTTAAAGATACAGATCTTTAAGTGCTTTAACACATAAGACGTTTACAGCTCAAACTGTGCTTAATTTTTCAACGTGACATAGCACTGACACAGGATTTGACAAGGCCACCTAATGATGGATTTAAAGTGTCTTTATTCAGTCCACTAGGGCCAACCTTCATTCGTACTTCCGTGACTAATTTAACAATCGTACAGTACATAATGATATACATAATATATGTAAAATAGCGACGTCGTAAATGCCGGATTCGATTTAACATTCAATCCTCGCGGCTTTACTAAATGCTCTAATTTAGGAAACAGTGACAATAAAATGTAAGAAAATATGGTTAATTTATCCAAATAGTTTATAATATAAAAGCAGTAGTTGAAACATGAATAGGCTTTGTGTGAATAGAATACATAGATTAGTAAATTAGTTTTGATAAAACTTTCCTTACGTGAATGTAAGAGTGCGTTTACACTGCGGTTTGAGGAATCGGTTTGCTGATGCTTTTCAGCCGTATACGAAAAAAGAAAAGTGTACGGAATTAGCTTTTCATATAATAATGTTATGGTACATTCCAGCGTTAAGACTGCGCCGAGCGAAATGTGCCAAAACCGGCGGTCACAGTTAAGTTGATAAAATCAACACTATTTGTTTAATACAAATGTAAAATATACATTTACCATAACAATGAATGTGTTTACAATTACTCCGTGTAGAAAACGTAAAATAACTAATATTTTCGCCTACAAAATTACGTAAATTTGCACGAAAAATGCAATAACGTAAGCTCGTGTTACGTCATTTTTAGATTATTACAGTAGAAATCTATCCTATTTTACGGCTTAAACGAAACATAAATAGTTATATTACAATTTGTCTGTCCCAAATATTTAAGTTATTGATTGACAATGAAGATACATATTTGTCAAAAAAGCACTTCAAATCCTCCATACAATTTTACTATGGCAGCCGCGCGCCAATTTGAATATCGAGCTCTGTCATTCAGTCCAACCGCGTCTTACGCTCGGCGCAGTCTTAACCATTAGTTGGATCGGATATTTGTTTGCCACTTTAGTACTAATATATAGTTATAACTACTGCAATATTATAGGGTTAAGTATCGCTCTATCTGGAGTAATCCGGTTGGAGAAGAAGTTCCATCCTACAGAAGATTACAACCCTGTGTTGTGTTCCTGCGGAGTAGAGTAGCCACGATTACGTAGTGGTAAAAATGGTTGCCTTACCACTGTTACTGCGCCGAGTGATGTGGGTTCGATTCTCATACGGGACAAATATTTGCTTCGAGTCTGGGTGTTCTTTGTGTCCGTTGTTTGATTGTTTGTAAAGTTTTATACCTAGTGCGAGAGATGCAATGTTAAATGTCTAATAATAGATCTGTAATTTGTCCGTTGCGCTGGCTAGACAACAACGTATTTTTTAATAGGTCAGCAATGCAAGTAGGATACTTTTCATAATGCAATACTTCTGTAGCCACATATTTATCATCAGGCGAAGCGTGTGCTTGATTTTCCGTTGGGCATATCGTGGTGGATTTTAGAAAATATGATAATTCTATGACCTAGTAAAATCGTAAATTTTGGATTGAGCTTTTGACATAGATATAAATAAAAGACATCTATTATAAAGCACCATATATTTACAAGACTAAACAAAATATGTTTTAAAGAATTTTATCACTTAGCTTATCTGCCATCGCACCAAACATCTGCCATGCATTGTAGTGACTAATATAAATGAGTAATATAATATATGTATTCAGGAAGGGTACCTACAGCGGATGTAGATTAAACAATTTGTTTTTGTAGATCAAATTTAATAATAACGCTTGCTAAAATGTTGTTTAGCCGTTGACTTATTTAAATAAAGAACATTTATTGTATAGTGAGGTTGAGTCGTGATGGGAATAATAATAATGATGTAAAAACAAAAGACAGTGGGAGGTTTGGAGTTTTCAAAAAATTGGGTTCTTATCACTATATATGTATGTATGTAACTGGAAAATGATGGAAGGTATATCTATTTGCTTATTTATTAGCTAGAGCCCCATTGACAAACAACAAACAAAGCTTATAGTGCCTTCAAAAATTACCTATAGTCACTTTCTAAGGTTTTTAATACAAATAAACAACATAGTCAAAAAGGCAGGTAACGTTAGGAGCAATAATTATTTTTGTGATAGTGATTGTTTATGTTTAAGACTGCGCCGAGCGAAATGTGCCAAAACAGGCGGTCACAGTTAAGTGGATAAAATCAACACTTTTTGTTTACTACAAATATAAAATATACATTTACCATAACAATGAATGTGTTTATAATTACTTCGTGTAAAAACTTAAAATAATTAATATTTTCGCCTACAAAATGACGTAAATTTGCACGAAAAATGCAAAAACGTAAACTCGTGTTACGTAATTTTTAGATTATAACAGTAGAAATCTATCCTATTTTACAGCTCAAAACGAAACATAAATAGTTATATTACAATTTGTCCGTCCCAAATATTTAAGTTATTGGTTGACAATAAATATACATATTTATCAAAAAAACACTTCAAATCCTTCATACAATTTTACTATGGCGGCCGCGCGCTGATTTGAATATCGAGCTCTGTCATTCAGTCCAACCGCGTCTTACGCTCGGCGCAGTCTTAACTGTGTTATTCTGTAAAAGCTTAAATCTCGAAATCAAAAGTAACGATAGTAATAATTTTGTTTTCATTGCGAAATCGAAAATTATATCAGCTACAGCGAATATAAAATTTCTTATAGCCAAGATGGCAATGCAGGTATTATTTATTCGATGATTGCTTCGATACAATATTTAGTTGTAATGCAGATCATTCATTAACAATAATTTAACCAATGAAGTTGTATGCTAGTTATTATATTATAAATGATCAGTGATGTCAATAAAATATAGTAATAAAATAACGGTACTTCATAATCAAAATCACAAAAATCTGAGTGTTGTAATAGCAAAATAAAAAAAACCTAGAACTTAGACCTTGTGTCAATATTATAAGTTATAACTCATTATAAGTCATGAACTTGGGAAATAAACTACTATACGAGCATTTAAGTGCCTTACATGTGACGTTTTCTGTTCGATAAAGTCTGTTGATACAAGCTAGTTGTATATAGCGTCAATCAAAATAATATATATTATATAATTGTATTTTATCTTATAAGCATATATTAGGTAAGTTATGATTTATGGAATCTTATGTTTACCTTCATGTATGATCATCTTACAAATTTGGAAATATAAAAAAAGCTTATTTTTAATATAGGAAATAGAAATTAAATTAAATTCATACAAAGGACTGACAATTCTTTTTCTAGAAACTTCCAGTATCTGTTTGTTTTATTAGTTGGATCTTGAGGTTGAAGGTCCCTCAGCTTAAGCTATTTATAAGACTACAATTAGATAAAAATGTCTTTATGTACCCATTTTATATATATTGCCGAAATACAATATTCCAATGTAACATACTAGGTAGTTTCGAAGTCTGCTATTGTCGCTAGTCTGAAATGCATACCATTTAAGTTCTGACGTTGAATTAAGTACTTATTGATTCCATACCCAAATGCTTTGAACTACAGACGACAACTCCATTTAACATAATATGCTATGCATATCTAATATGTAAGGTTACCGGACGTACTTTATAATAATCTCTCAGAAGATGATCAAACACACAAACCTCAACTGATCTGTTAAAGTTTCTCGTAAGAAGAGGTAATGTTTATGCAATTGAAATTATAAATTTAATAATAGACAGAAAACAATACGAAGATATAGCCGCATCTTCGAATTGCTGAACAAGATGACCTAATGCATACTGATCTGCGCTCATATCAGGAGTTGTTCTTAAGGCCTTCTTCTCCGTTAGCTTCCTATTGGTTAGTTGTGTGATAGGCAGATGTATTCTAAAGACTAGTTGTATTGCCTGGCTTCTACCCTAGTGCCATCGTGCAGGCTGGCCTGGGAGTTGTTACGCGTCTGGCGACCAGTTTTGCCTGGGGTTCGCACTTGCAGCACGGATTCCACCGTCACCTCTTCGATGTACGGCTTGCCTTCTGCATCTGGAATTGAGAAAAAGGAATTTTGAATTACAAGCAGTTATTGTTTTATTATCTATGTTTAGACTTGGAAATCATATTAATCTACTCGCGCCTGTATATCTACAAAGGGGAATGTTGAAGTACTTTACTTCCACAATTCGCCAGCTATGTTTTAAGGTTTAGGTAAGGTAAGTTTTTTTCCTACGTAAGATAACTCGAACTCGATTGCCTTCTATCTGTCACCGGCGTATATATATTTAGACTTAAATGTTATCATAAAAATAAGCTTCAGAAAACTCAATAACATTTGAGAAATACTTCTGACACAATGAGATACTTGTCGTTTGTGAACATCCCATTTTTAGGCAGCATCGCATCATGAGTGGAAGATTTGGAGCCAATTATTTGGTGCTCGTCACTACTAACTCTTACAAAAAATAAGCGTAATATTTGTTGCACTCTCAGTGCGATTTTTCTTACATATCTACCTTTGCCACTTCTCTACTTTCATCCCCTCCAAGTTCTATTCCCTAGGACTTATAAAAATTAAGGCATAGCGAAACATGCGACACCACTCGTCCAATAGTCTTTCTTTAAAAAAGGAATAACTGTGCTGTCAGCGCAATGAAGAAAATAATATTGGTTTTCCTACAAATAAACTATTGAGAACGTTACGAAGTTAGTTAGTTAGTTATAAAGCCTGGTAGTCTCAAATGTGTGTATAATAAATCTCTACCTAATCTTTCAAGGTTACACTGGCATATTGTTATGTTTGACTATATGTAATACACTAAAGTCTTTAGCTATTTGCATTTATCTTCGTGACACTGCTTAGTTAGCTTTGTTACGATTCTAAATCGCCATTGGTAGCCAAAATTTCTTTACGCTTTACTCTGCTTGCAATCATACTTAAAACTCGTCACAATGCTGCATCATAATTACGTATATTCAAAACCACGCCACAAGTACCTACGGTTGAAGTTGAGTAATAAAAACAATGTTTTGTTTAGTATGGGAATATGTAATTGTGCAAAACAATAGTAGTATTTACATAATACGAAGTATTTTTGTCGTGATGTTAGGCCTTGTTAAAAGCTTTGTATTGTTCTAACTTCTAAGCTAATTCATTGAAATTAAACTGCTATATACGGATTTTATCGCGTTGTTCATTTGACACTTTATTACAAAATTTTGAAAATTGTTACACTACTACTACTATTAAACTTTTCTTCTCTCAGGAGACAACTGCCATCTTAGTCTGTCATCTTAGTCACAGTCATCTTAGTCCCCGTGACCATGGCTGCTGAAAAGCAACCGAAACGTCGGGGAAAGTGTAAAAATAAATTAAATCTAAATAGTTTAATAATAATTTAACTTGCTTAAAAATTAGTAAAGTTTAATAGTAGTAGTAGTGTAACAATTTTTAAAATTTTGTAATAAAGTGTCAAATAAACAACGCGATAAAATCCGTATATAGCAGTTTAATTTCTAAGCTAGTGTTGCATACGTTTTAAAAGTGTGTGTTCCAAGTTGCCACTGAACAATAGAAAGGTTCTGGCTAGGCTGACCCAGCGGACTGCGGCTATTTTATTTACGATCAGTATCAAGGACTAGTTTCCTTAAGCAGTCCCTAAGGAGTTATGAAAACCATCCTCTCAGCATAACGCGAATGCGAAATCTTGGCTGAGTCTATAGAATTAACATCTAAATCCAAATAGAATATCAGAGTAGAATATACATCTGAGTTCTAATCGCAATCATTTATATATAATATAGCACGGCAAAAGCGAGTTCGGTTAGCATTGTTAGTTCTGGTATTGTCCATAGTGTCATAGCAGCCCCTTCAAGATGTCGCCACAAACTTATTATGGTGACCATAAGATACATGTTTTCATTTCTAACGCTCAACAGAATCACATTAACTTCATAATCCACTAACCCACCTTACTTATCATACCAATATCCTTCTACCTATAATTTTAAAGCTTGTGGGAGGGAGGGCCTTCACCATTCGACAATTAGATGATATTGATCGATCACTTGCTAAGTTATTGCAAATTGAACCGCGATGTAAACCGCGATCCGTCTATTTAAAAGTAATTATAAAACCGTTATTTAAATAAATTAAAATTTATACGGTTAAATTTATGACCGAGTAACGAGGCAGCGATAAAATTATGACTGGAAAGGAACTGATCTCAATGAAAGTACACATTTATGGCAACCTGTTGGCACTATATTTAGAAGAGACGTGTTCTTGCCGGAGCAATAATTGTCTGGTCTCTATATTTTCTGATTTCTTGTTGCCTATTTTGTACTACACGGTTGTTGACTTTATTTTTATATGCATATATAGAGGCGCCAGCATTTCTTAAAGGTGTATTACGGTTTTATTTTGCCAGCTATGTGATTTATATATGTATCTTATGCGGGGGCCAGTCAATGCAGACCGGCGACACTTCGACCCAGTGGGATCTTTTGTGTCAACACTCTCCCAATAACGACTGCCAAAGGTGTTCATGGCAGCCGAGACCGACGGCTTAACGTGCTCTCCGAGGCACGGAGCAGGTGATAATTGTCAATCAATACGCACATAATTCCGAAAAGTCAGAGGTGCGCGATGTAGGTTCGAACCCGAGACCCTCTGCATTGCAGTCTGTTGGTCTCCCCACTGAGCTATCGCTGCTGCTGATTTATATATAGTTGTTGTGTGCATGAGTGATTTTAAAGCTGTTGTTTGAAAGTTTTAAAGTTATCCGCTATCTAATAATTATTCAAAGTATTGTTTATTCACAGTACATAATAAAAAGAGATTAAACCTCAACCTTGAGTTACCTAACATAATAGTTATATACTTAGTATGTTAATACTAAGTAGTAAGTATATAATTTCTTTTTTCTTTCTATATACCTATTATGTTAGGTAAGGTTTAAACGTTAGTTTATTTGGTTTGATTTGTGTATCAAAAAAGTCATCACAATTTTCTGGTTACATTCTACAGTAATAGTTATCAAATTGAATCGGATTACTAACTCTCATCACAATAGAATAGTTTTAAAGCTGACATTATTATCTTCTTATAATTCAATATATCGCACTCTTAATAAAACAGCGACTTAACTTGAAATTTTAAAGTAAGGCAATTTGAACTCTAATTGTATATGTTAAATTCTAATATTATATTTGTGTTAAATCTTCGCAATAGAGTTCAAATTTGTTTAATCTAAAATACTGAGATAAGTCTCTGTTTTATTAAGGGTGCGATATGTAGGTAATCTCTTATGTTGAACTATTAGAAGATAAAAATCCACCTGTTTAATATTCTTAATAGATCTTAAATAGTTAATCTTGTATAATGACCTACAGATTGATTTATTGTAATGGCTAATAAAAACTATTATAAATTAACGGTAAGTGGCATTTTAGTGACAAATACTTGCTATTGTATACATTAAGTATGTTTTTGCTGCTACTGGACTTTTGCTCAAAAAGTGTCAGTTGTATGTTTTCTTAGAATCGAGAATAATATTGATAATTGTTATCCAAAATCGTACCTTTTAAATAGGTTCTTTGAATTCATGGAAACGTGTAGTCACAATTAATTCAATTAAATATGTTTATTTCAGACATGAACACATACATTAGCGGATTGTCGACTTAAGGATAGCACAGTGACCATGATGCCATTGCTAATGCATCGCGTGCGTCATGATTCGATACCCATACGAGATAAAAATAAATGTGAGCTGCAAATTATTGGCCTGGCTAGTTTTTTTGTACCCGCTGTTTGCATGTTCGTGATGTCTAAAAGAACCAGGCAAAAGGTCATTGCAATTAATCTTTACATGATAGTGAAGTAATCAAAACAAGAGAAGTGTACCTATATAAAAAGCTGCTGACAAAATAAAGTACTAAAGCACTTTGTTTTATGACGTAGTAATAAAACAGATACCATGGTGGTGAAAAGGATGAAATCTCTAGTATTGTCACAATGACAGAGTGTATTCTGATGTTAGTTTTTTATATTGCAGGTTTATAAAATATCCGCCCGCGTCTTCAGTCGCATGTCTTTAAAACATACCCTGTATTATTCAGTAACTGTGTAGCTCTATATTAGTGATAGAGTTCTGAGAACAGTTTTGTAGTTCCAGAACAACTAAATTGATTCTCAGAACTGTCTGAATTTCATGTAGGGTTTATATCTCAAGATTAGCCATGCATATAGAAACAAAAAATACAATATTTTTATATAATATATAATAATATGAGCCACCTTTTCCCTGAAAGTTTCATGGCGGGTACTCAGTATACCGAGCCAAAGCTCGAGAAGAGGAAACACTCTTAACATAATATAATATAATAATACCAGCCCTGTATTAAACTGTCAGTGCGGGTTGGCAGTCTTCACATATCTTTAAGAACATTATGGAGAACTTTCAGACATGCAGGTTTCCTCGCGATAATTTCCTTCACCGTTAAAGTGACCGATAATTAACTATTTAATATGCAAATAACTTCAAAAAGTCATAGATGCGCGCCTTGGGATCGAACTCGAGCCCTCTGCGTGACAGTCCAACGGTCTCTCACTAGGCTATATATTTTAACGTAATATATTATGTGTATAGCTCATCCCTAAATCACCTAACGAATCTGAGTTCTGATAATTATGAGATGACTGACTTTATTGGCCTATCAAAGAAACGACATCAACGCGTTGTTTATCTATTTAAATGCTATCATTTTTAAGAAATTAAACGCTTTGTAATGGTTTTTTTTTGGGACAAAATATAACAAAGAAAAAGCTTTAAACTTATGCCACTCATTTCTTTTGCATGGCATAAAATCTATAGTCTGTTAAACTATGTTGCGTTTTTGAGCTTTTAGTCAGATGCAATATTTATCGAGTTCTAACAAATACAACTTTTATTAACACCATTCATACCAACAAAAGTACGTAAATACATATAGTTTGTGCAAACAAAGAGTGTACTTAGTCACACAAACCTTGAGGCACCGTTTTAAACCGACAACTTTGCTATCCATCTAAATATGCCGGTGAAAGTCGCTTACCACCAAAGACATCTTACATCAAGTAAACTAAATTTATTACAGCTTGAACACTAAAGTCAAAATCGAATTAAATATATTGAAATAACAAGCATCTTAGTTTATATTTAGTCACTGTAGTACGCTCTAGCGTAAGTTACGTGCGATGCATTTAAATAGTTACTTATTACATTGAAAAATATATTAGAATCTATTTTGAATATGGTTTGATGTACTCACCGTTGGTTGGTGTGAGTCCCGTTTGAAGTTTGGTCTTTGTAGGAGCTGCAGTCGTGAGGTAAAGGACGGTGAAGAATAAAAATATGACAGTTAGGGCTCGCATCGTGGCGCGCGTGCAACGGACACTGCGCGAGCGCAGGCGGCGGCGCTGTGTCATCGATCGCGCTCACAGCGCTATTCTGTAACTTTTTTATTTTGCTAGTACTTGGTTTATTTTTTTTTCCTAGGGCTGGTGAATAAACAAATCAAGGAAAACACACTCGCATTCATAATATTATAGTTAGGATTTTCAAAGGTCATAATCGAAATGTCGTACTCTTTCAAAGGCTTTCACTTAAGTCATTGCTTTTTTACGATGGTCTGCAAATTGATATTAATAGAAATATTATAAGATGTGTTGATTGAGTATGTGATTGTGTAATTATATCGTCGTATAAATGATGTTAGTAGGTATTTATTTGCAATCAATTATCAACCAAATCAAATAGACCACAGAACATGACATACGGTACCTTTCATTAAAATAATGTAGGCATAGAAATATATTGACAAAATCTAGATAAACATGAGCGAAGCCGCATGCAAAATCTAGATCCCATACAAACACACATTTTAAAATATTACTAGATTATTATAACAACAATGATCCTAGCAGGCGAGTTAAAAAAATAACAGAATACCGCTTATTTTAATTGCATAAGTACGAGTGAGTGGGAGTGCGATTTCCAAGTAACTTATATAAACGTTTTGTCACAAGAGCAGCGGTAAGCAAAGCGATTATTATAGCTGCGTTTACAATTAGACTTTATTTTAATTGTCTTGTGGTAATAATGAGAAACACTAGAAGAGGTAACAAGATAAGAGATAGGCTTCCAAGTATATTTATTAGATACCGTATTAAAACCAAAAACACATACACGTTTGATAAACATAAAATTTTTAATATTGTCTTACATTTACGCGAATGTATACGTTTAAATGAAACTATACGGATTATTTAAGGGTAGTTATTTCAAATTACACTAATCTTACACATTAGGCAATTACTACACTTCAAAGAATGAGACGACCACCATCATAGTCTCACAGTACCCATGGCTGCTGAATAGCAACCGAATTATAAGTGTAAGTAATATGGGTAAGTGTAAATCTTAATAGTTTAATCGTAGTCATAAATACTTATGTGAGTTAGATTGTTTGTTTGTTACCTGGGGTTTATTATGAAATCTAGTATTCTCGATGTCAGGGTACAAAATAGGACACAGGGTACCAATTATTCAGAAAAAGTACTGTTTCAGAGGAATAGAAATTTATTGATTGACGCGAGAGAAACCGCGGACAAATAAGAGTTATTTAGTAAATCGTTAATCAATTAGGATTTATAATTAACTATAGGCAGAATAGTTACGATTTAATAAAAGTCTGTAGGTAAATAAAGTTAAAACTCGTCAAATAAATATTTTCTTAACACACTCGCTCCGCTACTCTCTGTCGCTCATCAATAAGATCGCAGCAAACACCGATCGTTGCACAATCTGCTAACATATTTGTGCCCAATCTCGTATGTTGACATGGATTCATTTTTGTACCCCGTTTTTGCCACATATACCCAGAAGTATGTGGGTAGAGCATTATTGGGTACTAAAAGTACGCAGGCAGGGCAGTTGAGTAACACCATTGTTTCATGTTTTTTCATTTTACTTGTTAAAGACAATTCGAGTTCTAACGGTCAAACAATGCATAACATTTACTGCATTTTCATTTACGTTAGAAGTTAGAAGTTTTCTTATGGTGTAAGTTAGTCTACATTATAATAGTAAGCAGGCAGATCGCTCCGAGAAGGGTATTAAATGTGAGATAAAATGGCGTCACTTTGAAACTAGCGAGTATGCGTATGTACATTGATTAATTATTTGCATATTACACTTTTATCATAAAAAATCAAGCCACATGGGTTTGGCGACTCTAGGATCTTATACTAGTATTACTTCTTTTAACGACTATTTATATGTCAAGCATAAGTCACCAGGGGGTGCCTCCAGAACAACATCAATCGTTCGTGAATATAATTTTATAGATAACTAGCTGCCTGGACAGACTTCGTTCTGTCAAAAGTAATTTTTATTTTTTTTATGTTTACTTTATCACTAAGGGGTATTAAAAATGGATAGTAGCCGATTCTCAGACCTACTAAATATGCATATAAAATTTCATAAAAATCGGTCAAGCTGTTTCGGAGGAGTATGGTAACTAACATTGTGACACGAGAATTTTATATATTAGATTTTGTTAGTCAATGTAAATGTACCCACCTTGTTTCAACATTATGTTATATAATATGTCAGTATAATATTGTCTTCTGTTTACGCGAATATTATTCATTGAAATTAAACTACTATATACGGATTTTATCGCGTTGTTTATTTGACACTTTATCACATAATTTTGAAAAACTGTTACACTACTACTATTACACTTTACTAATTTTTGATCTAATTGAATTATTGTTAAAACTATTAAAACTATTTAGATTTAATTTAATTTTACACTTTCCCCGACGTTTCGGTTGCTTTTCAGCAGCCATGGTCACGGGGAGTTATGTATAGTTATGTATGAATTAAGTAATAAACGCGATAAAATCCGTATATAGTAGTTTAATTTCAATAATATGTCAGTTTTATAAATCTACTGTTTCATTGAAAGGTTGCTGGTACTTATGGCACAGGTTTTACTTATTTTAAGTACCAGCCGCAAACAAATTGTACCTAACATGACTGATTTGCTTACATTTAAAATTGTATCTCTTGTTTGTTATGATCAGTGAAACAATTAATTCATTTATTCATTCAATTACATGAACAAATCATATGTTTGATGAATTTACGTATTTATATTTTCACCAAGCAGTTCATGTTTCATGCAACAGATTGTCAAATCATATTGTCAGCATGTTTTTTTTGCAGGCTACCGTAGGCTTGACTTAGACATAGGGTTTGTTATCGAACCGTCGGAGGGGGAGATTTTTATACATTCCTAACGTAAGTATTTAAGTTATTATTTATTACTCAAAATGGTAGTAATATTTTAAATAAAATATCTATCACATGTGTATTCATTAGCCCTATAATTAATACTTATCAATGAAACTTTAAAAATAAGTGTGAAGTCGTAAGCGCGTTACGGTTAATTTTTTTTTAGAGCAGTGATAGCTTACTGGGGAGACCAACAAACTGCAATGCAGAGGGTCTCGGGTTCGAACCCACGTTGCGCACGTCTGACTTTCGGAAGTTATATGACATTTCGAAATTATGTGCGTATTGATTGACAATTATCACGTGCTCCGTGCCTCGGAGAGCACGTTAAGCCGTCGGTCCCGGCTGCCATGAACATCTATGGCAGTTGTTATTGGGAGAGTGTCGACACAAAAGATCCCACTGGGTCGAAGTGTCGCCGGTCTGTACTGACTGGCCCCACATAAGATACATATACATACGGTTAATTTTACAAAATTCCTTTATAATGAAAATTAAAATCCCTTTAGCCAATAGCAGTGGCCAATGGCACAAGTTTGCGTTTATATTTACTACCATTGGGATTTGCCGGGTTCGATACTTGGGTTAAATGTGTTATTGGACAATTTCTCAGTATTAGCAGCACGTATTCTGGTTCGTTTAGGTGGTAAGAGGTTTCGGCCTCATTACTTAGTACCTACGTAAAACATAGTTGGTGAAAGGTCTGTAGATGTACATACATCTATGTATGTAGGAACTGGTGACGTGACCTCACACGCTTGTTATTTGTTGGCCTGTACTTTTTTAAGCAACTTGTTGCCGCGCCTTATCGTCATATTATCAGCGCTTAAACCTGGTCCAGATCTAAGTATTAACCATCCTGAGTACAGAACAGAAGAAATTGTCTATTCGGGATGGTTTAGGCTTAAATGACAATTCGGCTGTGTTCAAAAACACAGGCTTCTTTCTACCCCACAGAAGTTCGCGCCTTATTTAATGTTTCTGCAGTAAATAACGCTACACGCTTACGTAAAGATGCGCTGTACTATTAGCAGACACATTAGAAAGCTCCTTTGCGGTAACAGGTAGCGTAGCGATGCATTGAAAGCGGTGGCAACAAACGATTTATTCAGTTTATTACAGGTTAGAAAAAAGTTTATTTACTTGCCATGTTAATAGTATAGAGAAACTCAAATAAATGTTATTATAATAAGTAAACTAAGGCTAAACTGTTGACCACCCGCGGACGTATGTCCGCGGGTGGACATAAGTCGCAAAGGTGGTCTTAGATATACATCTGAGACCACCTTTGCGACTTATAATTAAAATGATATATCACCGGATGGACTTTCAAACGTATTCCATTTTGCATTTAAAATATGAAATACTGTCTTATTGGCGTGTACAGGGTTGACGAACGGATAGTAGTTTAGTGGTCAACCTAAAATTGCCGCCACACCGTTTATTGAAGGTTTGATGCCCATACAGGATAAAACTTTGTGCGACCCCTATGTACTTGTAGTGAAAACTGTGATTGCGTGTTCAGAATGCTTGTTTATTTGATCATCACGAGAGTATTTATAATACAATATTAAGTATGTGTAAGCATACACATATACACATAATATGTAAAACATAAGTAAAATATTAAATAATAATTCAGTACAATTGAGATATACAATTGAGGTCGTAAGTACGTCTAAAATATTGAGGTGACATAGTTGTAATCTGCCTACATTCTCATTTCGATTCTAGATCTCTTTCGTTCTCAATGTTTCAATGTTTATAAAATCCTACAAGATTATTTAAACCTTAATTACTATACATATACCCGAGTTTCAATATAGGACGGGTTAAACGAGAATAAGAATGTCATGCTTATTACGCGGAGCTTATTACAAATTATGTTCACATTTCGCCAGTTATATATAAACATAACTGGCGAAATGTGAACATAATTTCTAGCGGAAATCTATGTATTGATGCCAAATAAGTCTATTATGATAAATGTCTTAAGTTGAAGACTAACCGGACTTATTTAGTCCACGTTTTATAATAAAACCTAAACGATAAGTCAATGACTTGTTCGGCTATTGTTATTTACACTTGATTTATGAAGTAAAACCTGTATTTAGAAACGTGTTCGAAAGTTTTAGTGTTTGTTAAATAACAATATATTTTATGTATTTTGCACAAAATCAATAAATTGCTTTCTTAGATTAATCAAGCGCTAATGAACTTGAAAACTTTAGGGCGAAGCAATAAATTATTGCTTCGCTTAATGTTTTTGTGTTGTTAACTTATTATAGAAACACTTTTCATGTGTATTGTCAGTCCCAAGGAATATATTAAATAAAATTTAAAGAAAATTTATTTCTATTTTAGTCGTTTAATTGAGCCGTTCAAGTCCGTAATATATTGTTATGTATCTTGGTGACATATCTCTGAGCAAAAAATGAAATGTGGCAAATTAAAAATGTGTCGAGTATTTTATGGATATTTATGGTTTATTTTTTTCGTTATCGAATTTTCTGTTTTAGTTTTGTTATATATTACAATATTCTCGATAATAACACAGTTTGGATCGCATAATAACATTTATTTTACCTTTCAACTAAGTTTATACAAAAGAAAAATATATAAATATGTCTTACGGTTTATTAAGTTCATTTGTTGCAATCGAGTAATTTGAATTCTAAAACAGAAAGAACAATGTGTTAAGATTATAAATAATTATATTTCTTGCTAAGAAATGGTCTATATAACAGTAGGCTCTTCTTCTTTAAATGAGAGCTCAGGCCATACCCAGCTGGTAAAATATCGGTGTAGTAAACTACGGCCTACAATAAGGAATAACTGTGCTGTCAGTGCAATGAAAAAAATAATATTGGTTTTCCTACAAATAAACTATTGAGAACGTTACGAAGTTAGTTTAGTTACATGCCAGTCTTCTCCCTAGCCTTTATTATTCCCAAGTCACTTGGGTTCGGCTTTTCTAGTCTAACTGGATTTGACTGGATATAGTTTTTACACGGAGCGGCTGCCACCTGACCTCCGCTACCCGAAGGCTAACGATACCTTAAGGCTAGACCAGTGTCAGGATATTTTAGGGCACTGACTTCCCAATAACGACTGCCATAGATGTTCATGGCAGCCGGGACCGACGGCTTAAAGTGCTCTCCAAGGCACGGAGCAGGCGATCATTATCAATCAATACGCACATAATTTCGAAAAGTCATATAACTTTCGAAAGTCAGAGGTGCGCGACGTGGGTTCGAACCCGAGACCTTCTGCATTGTAGTCTGTTGGTCTCCCCACTGAGCTTTAATAAGAAACAGTTTATTAGTGAAATACATACTATACATATTTTACTGCTTCCTTGGCGCAGCGGTAGTGTATGCGACTACTGTGTCTCGGGTTCGAATCCCGGGTCAGGATAACAAAACCTTATTGGGATTTTCTGTTAAAAATCTCAATACCTGCCCGGATTTAGGAAGTTGGCGGTGTTAGTAGACACTCCGTGCCTTGGAAAACACGTAAAGTCCCTGTCCTGCGCCTAATCTCTCTCCAGTCGTGTCGGATTGCCGTCCTATCGGAACATGAGAGTAAGGGAACATAGAGTGCACTTGTGTTTGTGGCCATACTTGTGCATTAGAATATCTCCTGCGCAGATGGCCAGTCTACGTTAAGATTAGCCGTCGTGACCGAAATTCGGTCTAGAGAACATTATTATTATTTTTATTATGCATGTACACTACCTATTTTATCATCATGTCATTAGGTATTTTTATTACCTTTTATTTATTTCATATTTGTTATATATAGTTTAAAGTATATCGGTAAAGGTCCAAAGTCAATGGACCTATAATAATACCGCTTGCATCAAACAACTTTGTAGTAGATTTAATTTCAGCGGACGCATCGCAAGGCCAGTGAACTTTTTATGGGTCTATAATCTAGATCAGAAACGATTTATTTTTATTTAATACTGAACGTGACTACAGGTTATAAGAGATGTCGTTTATAGTGCAACTTCGAGTTTGTTTAATATCGTATGTTCTCTGTGAAATGTAGCTTGATGATATTTACATAAATAAGTTGACTCATGCCAGCAAGTATATCCCTAAAATGGTACATTTTGGCAGCTGCTATAATAATATTCTAGCCCTGTATTAAACTGTCCCAATACCGGGCATAGGCCTCTTTTTAGTGTGAGAAGGGTTAGGCTACAGTCCAGGGATGTTGCGAATATGCGCATCCGCATCCGTAATTGCGGAGCTTCGGCATTGATTTGGACATCTGCATCCGCATCCGCAATAATCTACGTGGATGTTAATGCGGATCCAGATTTAGCGCAGGTTGCAACAAGCAATAAAATGGGTAGGCCGATGAATGGAGCGATGATTCTTCAAATAAAAATGTGAATCGAAAAACACCAGAATATGGTATAGCTTTTATGAACCTTTCCAAAACAGGGTTGAACCTGCAAAAGTGATAAAATAATTTTTATTAAATAAGATGCATAATTTTTATCAACATCTGCAACCGCATTCGCGGATGTGAGCCTTTAAATATCGGTATCCGCATCCGCGGATGTCAAAATATTTGCATCCGCAACATCCCTGCTACAGTAGACAAGGTCACAAGGTCAAGGCTAAACGGTTTTCCAAGAAATTCTGAGTAGCATAGAGTTTAGAAATGTGTCCTGTGGATTGCAATAGACTTTTCAATTACGTAGGTCATAATCGTAGTTGACTAGATGTGCGATGGTGTACTGTATCCAGTGGCGTAGTGTAGTGGGGCGGCAGGGGCAACCCGCCCCGGGCGGCACTTTTAGGGGGGCGGCAAAATTCCACAATAATTAATAATAATATCTTTTAAATATTTGAACCATTTCATGACAAACGAGAGGAATGGGCAGATGTACATACAATACATAATAAAGATGAATGTTTTTGCCGAAAAGATTTTTTGAATTTCTGTATATTATAGTCTTTTAAATTGAAATACCTAAATAAGAGGTCGGCAAAATTTGCTTCCACCGTGGGCGGCTGATACCCAAGCTACGCCACTGACTGTACCTCTATCTACTTGCTCGGGGAAATATGCAGACCTGAGGCTATGTACATCTGTATGGATGTAGTATTTTTCTTATTTACCGAACAACCGATAAACCGAATTTTGATATTACTTGTAATTAGTTTAATGTGCGTCTATGTTCATGTATTGATTTCAAGGGCAAATGCCTACCTCTAATGGCTACTACGCTTAACTGTTTATTTTTCCTTATTTTGTTATCTATTATGTATTTACGTGTACGTGATGAGCACCTTAGTTAATTCATTATTATAATTATGTATTAATCGACTATTGATCTGTTACTTATAGTTATTTATCTATACTAATATTATAAAGCTGAAGAGTTTGTTTGTTTGTTTGCTTGAACGCGCCAATCTCAGAAACTACTGGTCCGAATTGAAAAATCTTTTTAGAGTTGGATAGCCCATTTATAGGAAGGTATAGGCTATATAACATCACGCTACGACCAATAGGAGCGGAGCAGCAATGAAAAATGTTGCAACAACGGGGAAAATTCTCTTATGTGAAGCAGACAAAGTTGCGCGGGTCAGTATGTCTAATTATAAAAGCCAATGTGAGTTTCTTTATTTGTTTGTTACGCTTTCAAGCCTTAGCTGCTCGACCGATCATCATGACATTTTGCATATACACTGTCAGACCTACAGAAAAGGACACAGGAGTATCTTTCTTCCAGAAAAAGTTACTGGTCCCGAGAGATATAAATTTATTCACAAAACCTAGACTAGCAAGCAGCAGCAAACGAAGCCGCGGGCTACATCTAGTTGATTATAATTCAGGATTGTAAGTAATTGGTACTTTTTCACTTTTATACATGCATTTGGTCGGCCTCAATGGCGTAGTGGTTAGTGTAACCGACTGCCACGCCTGAGGTCGCGAGTTCGATTCCCGCACAAGTCAAACATTTGTGTGCATGAACATGGATGTTTGTCTTGGTCTGGGTCTTACGAAAAAAAAGAAGTATATACCTATGTATGTTTATCCATTGTCTAGTACCCATAGTACAAGCTCTGCTTAGTTTGGGCTAGATGGTGTTGTGTGTATGTGTAGAATATTATTATTATTATTATTTATCGATAATTCCTTGATTTATTTATTACTATGTTTTACCGTGACTTCGCCCGCATTTTGTTTAACTTGGACTTGGACATCATGTCCGTAGATCAGACTGTATACACTTTAATTCAAAATTTAAAATAATAAGTTTTTATATATGAAAACCAAATCTAAACTTGATCAAAATGAAAGAAGAAAGAAGTCAGTCAGTAAGTCAAAGAAAGAAAATGTACCTCACAAACTAGACAGAAATAGAGAGAGTGACGATTATTCTCAAGAATATACTGGCGACAATTGACCTACTAACAAAGGAAATAAGAGTATCCCTGTGACCTGCTGTAAAGCAACCGAAACCTCAAGAAAAGTTAAATATAAATAGGTTTAATAATTTAATCACCTTAATAAGAAAGTTTAACAATAGTAGTTAAATAGTTTCAAAATAAACATCGCGATAAAATAAGTATCTTCTCTCTTAGCTTTTATTATTCCCAAGTCACTTGGGGTCGGCTTTTCTAGTCTAACCGGATTTGACTGGATATCAGTTTTTACACGGAGCGGCTGCCACCTGACCTCCGCAACCCGAAGGTTAACGATACCCTAAGGCTAGACCAGTGTCAGGATATTAGAGGGTACTGAATTTCCCAATAACGACTGCCATAGATGTTCATGGCAGCCGGGACCGACGGCTTAACGTGCTCTCCGAGGCACGGAGCATGCGATAATTGTCAATTAATACGCACATAATTTCGAAAAGTCATATAACTTCTGAAAGTCAGAGGTGCGCGACGTGGGTTCGAACCCGAGACCCTCTGCATTGCAGTCTGTTGGTCTCCCCACTGAGCTATCGCTGCTACCTATCGCGATAAAATAAGTATAAAGTATTTTAATTTCAATGTATACCATTCGTGTAATCGTAACACAATATTACTAACAAATAGGTTTTATAAAGCTTTTACTTTAATTAACAGATCAGTACTCTATTACTAAGCTGTCCATCTGTCTGTTCCACCTCATTGTCATCATTCCGCTAGCACTCTTTTAAATAAAAGTCACCTGAAAAAGCATATCTTTTGTTGCCGAAAGTGGCAACCGCCCACCCTAAGCCCACCTTAAGCCAATAATGTGAAGGAGCACATAACTAAGCCCCTTGTCCCGTTTGAAGAAGGTTAACTCATAACGTTCAGCAAAATGTGACAAAATATCACATAGTCAGCAATTTCAGAATGTAACGTCCTAATCACTTCTGATGGCTATTAAAATCGACTAACTGATCACAACAATAGAACGAGTAGGCGAGTAGCGACAGTTAATTTATTACATCACTTACAGACTCACGCAGCTTTGCCAGCGGGCTTTATAAAAAAGGAGAATCAAAATATTAGTAGCGCCTAATCCATTATTTATGTTCGAGTAGCTTTAGACATTGACAAGCATTAGTCATTTTTTACTGGCTAGGTTTGTAGACCGCCTGATGGTAAACATTTGCTGTAACCTCTGTTCATTTATGACGCTACCATTAGTACGACACTAATGCCCGTTTACACCAACAGATAAGTATCCCTTAGCAGCTTTTAGGGAACCCCTAACAAAAAATTCGTTTTCACCAACGTTTAGGTGTCACTTAAGTCTCTAAAGCAGCTCTTATATTTAAGGGCCCGATTGTTGGCCGACAATCGGTCCCTTAAACTTGCCTTAAACTACTCTTATGCTTAGGTAACAGAATATTGTTTATTCATACGCGACATACGAGTGTTTCCTATCATGGAAAATGATTTAGGAGAGAGTCTAGAAGATATTAAGACTCTAGAGAACATTCAGCAAATTGTAAAAAGACCACGCATTGACCGTGAAAGAGTCAACCACTTCAACAAATACGACGATGTCGACTTTTCCATGAGATATAGAAAAATCTAAACAGTATTCTATATTTATTAGAAAAATTGAGCATCTTTTAGAATTCAAAGATAACAAAAGATGTAAGCTTTAATTAACACGAATCGGAGTTCCAAATAATCACACGACGACGTATGTTAAGAAATTACATAAGGTTCTCGTTCATTTGACAAAAAAAGCAAAGGAACACGGGTCTTACAGCCTATACGCATGCACCGAAAATATTTTTATTTTAAATTAAACTGAATAGAGTTCTTTAATATATTAATAATACTACTGTTAATATCTTTCATTTGAAAAGAAATATAGAAATTTTCATCTTATCGATAAAACATCGATGTCAGAAGCGTGACTTTAGAAAAAGTTAACTGACACTTACTTAGGGAATTCTTTCGTAGGTGATACCTAGCATGGTGAAATTGAATTTAGGTAAGTATTCGATTAAGGGATGCCCCTAGCTTAATAGACACCTACTTAGGTGGAACTTAGGGGCCTGTTGGTGAAAACGAGCATAACTTGTATAAAAGGGTCATTGTGCTGCTCAAGCAAAAGACTTAAATGTTCCGGACCTCTAGTCTTTGCCTTTTTATCCTATTAGCTTATAATTCGAAGTGCATTGATGGTCAAACAAATATATACCAAGTTTTTTAGCTACCCAATCTCAAACGTCTCAAAATGTACTAACAAGACCAATTACCTTCTACTGGCTACAGTTCTCGACTACGTGCTGCTAGCAAACATTTTTTATAGAAATACTCGATAACACTTTGATAAGCTCGTCAATCGATGGGATGAAAGAAACGGAATAGGAGAGAGAGGTATATGAACCTTAGAAATTCTGAGTCTACGGTATAAACACAGTACTTATATAATTATGTTACTACTCCCACGCCCGGTTGCTTGTAAAACGGTGATACTTAAGCTTGCGTATTGGTTCGATTGTAACGTCGCTAAATAATTTTCAATAGTAGCTTCTTACACCATTAAAACTTTTTAAAGCTTCTTTCAACTTTCGCTGTACGTTGTTTCGTCCGCCCTTTCTGTATACAACAACCCATTGATATTACAGACTAGCCATCTCTTGCTGTTTCACCCATGTTGAATAGTGCTCGTCTCCTACATATATCCTATATCCTGCCACAGTAAACGAACTATCAAATCCAAAAAACTGTTTCAATATGGGACTGGTAGTTGCAGAGATTGACACAAACAAAGAAACTCTTGAGCTTTATAATATTAGTATAATAATAACAGCCCATCTCTTATAAATTATTACACTTTTGTGCACGTGTCTCTTCTAAGTATAACAGGAGTTAGGCTCTAGTCCACCATGCCGGCCTATTTCAAACATAGAACTCTCCGCTTTTCACTGTAAAAGAAAGTGCCCGTACTAACTACTATGAAAAATATTTTTTAAATAAAATATGCTACTGAAAATTTCTTGACTGTAAATACCAGTGACACACTCAGGTATTAAACCCGAAATCTCATGCACAACAGTCTGTAGTAGTCTCTACTGCGACGCCACCGAGCATCTGATACAAGAGATTGAAAGTATTTTATTATTTCTGCCGCGCCTAAAACAAGTACCGTTAAAACGTGACACAATCTCCAACAAACTGTATATGCGAGATGACAAATTTTAAAGATAACTAATTTTATTACGGTAATTTAAAATTCCTTGTATGGTAATCGGTGTTTCAATTGTGTCCCAAATATTTTATTGTCCCTTTTGGGTATCCATAACGGTAGGCTTAATTAAAGGTTATTTTTCAAGATTATGGAATTTAGTATATGTCAACGGTAGGGTATAATGCTGATCGTGGTCCTAAATTCGTTTCCTGAGTCGGATAAATATCATGAAATAAAAGGAATAATCTAAGCAGTACCGATGAATCTGGAAAGAATGCCTGGTAAACAGTAACAGCCTCATCCCTTGTATTACTTATTGCTCAATGATTATTGTAACATCCGTCTGTAGGCGGCCTCGATGGCGTAATGGTTAGTGTAATCGACTGCCACGCCTGAAGTCGCGGGTTCGATTCCCGCACAAGTCAAACATTTGTGTGCATGAACATGGATGTTTGTCTTGGTCTGGGTGTTTCTAAGTAGAATATGTACATATCTGCAAAAAAAAGTATATATGTATGTTTATCCATTGTCTAGTACCCATAATACAAGCTCTGCTTAGTTTGGGCTCGATGGTGTTGTGTGAATGTGATAGAATATTATATATCGTAGAAGGGTAACCAAACGTGTATCACACCTACATTATGCCGTCTAAAATTTAAGGTGATACGTAACAGAGGGTGAACCAATTACTATTTAACGCATACTTTTCTAGGTTCCATGTTGCTTATTGAGAATTTACTAACAGATCAGATTGATTAGCACGTCACCTGTTTCGAGAATCAAACCCAACCTCATGAGTGGCGGCAAACATAAGAGCAAACTTGTAACGCCCCAAAACCTCATTCATATCTTAATTTATCCAGGTATAATAAAAAAATTACAATTTCCAACTATTTACACCTTTGCTTTTACACCAACGGGGTGGTATATATAATTTAAATAGTACTCTCTTCTCAAGATTAATCGCATTTTAGCCAGAAAAAGTAGGTCATCCACAAAATAAAACAAAAATGGTTGTAAATCGTTTATTGCAGTCATCACCAGAAATGTATGAATGGATTGAAGGTCGCAAAATACCAACTAGGCTTAAATATATCTTCTTTTGGAGGACTTGATCTGAAACTAGCCTTGTTCGCCCAAGGCTCCTGTGTCCGCTTGTGGTAGGTGGGATCAGGGAATCTCATCAAAGGGAAAGGATCTGGAAACCTGGCCTGGAAAGATGTATCTGGTATCCTGGAGTCGTAATCAAGTATACTAGGAAAAGTAGGGAAGGGGGGAAAATAAATATCGTTCATCATTGGCTTCATATAGGATGATGACCAAGGGTTAAAGCTGGCTACCGCTGAAGCAGGTCCTGATTTTGATGAAGAGGAAGCCGAGGAGGATACTGACACGGATCCTGGTAAAATCTGAATTGTTCCTGATACTCCATCACCCTGTTTCGTAATTGTGATTGGAGTTTTCCCGTCAACTGATTTGAAGATGAAGTTTCCTTTGTCGTCGGTCTTGACCACAGATGAGCCTCCCGATGGAGAGATTTTGATGCCGTTCATTGAAGAATATCTGCCGTTCCTAGCGTCAATACCTGAGATGCTGGCGACGGCTACCACGCCGTGGTTGGCTGCAGCATGTGAAGATATCCTAGTTGTGGGGGTGGTTTTTGTAGTGGTCGGTTGCTTCCAGCTTGAGGTTGGAGTAACTGGTTGCTTCCAGCTTGTTGTTGTAGTTAAATATTTCCATTTAGTTGTTGTAGCTTCTCTTTTTCCAGTTGATGGACTTAGTTCTCTCCAGGTCGTTGTTGAACTTGGTTGTTTCCATCGTGTTGTTGAAGATGTTTTCCAATAATTTGTGGATGACGGTTCCTTCGATGTTGAAGTGGTGCCACTTTGCTTCGATTTAATATCCGCTGAAAAGTAAATTAACACATTTTATAAATAAAAATCAATTTGACCTCTATGAGATTTAAAATCCTAAAATAAAGTGGTATATTTAAATATTTTAGCTAATAAATTTCTCGATGAGACGTTTAACGCTAATTTAGTCTACAAATTACTTATTAAACAAGTTATCACTACTAAATTGATTACTTTATTATTATTATTATAAAACTGATATAAACGTAAACAGTTACCTGCTCCTGTTGCCGCTACAAATAAAATATAAATAAACAAAAGACGAGTAAACTTATTCATGTTGCAGACGAAATGGAAATGCATGCCACACATCGATCTCTCACTTTATATCCCCATCGTAAAATTACAAGTTTTCGACTATATAGTATAAGAAACGGTTCTTAATATAGATACGACAGATCTTTGAATATTATATCTCGGTTATTATTACAAACGCGGTTTTGATTATCTGTTCTGTTTATAGTTTTTGAGAGTAATGATACGTTAAAGCGAGCTAGGCAATTGTCTAGGTAATTATATTTTTTCTTTCACCTTGCTCGTGGTAACTGTAGTTTATTGTTGAACAAAAACTATCGGAATCATTGAAATAAAACTTTTATGTGGTTATTAGAGTGTTCATACGATATTTTGCGAGTAATAACACAGTCAAAGATCATTGTTTATTGCAGCAGTGTTTATTTATCAATTCAATTTACTCCATTAATTTTTATGAGGGCAATGACCATAAATTACATCCATGTACACAAAACCAATAGTTATGAATGAACTGATACAATATAACGGACCTAATAACATAAATTAAAACAACGTTATTAAATTAAACGATTTGATTGATTAGTAAGTTGATCAAAGCGTTTATGATCAATTAAAAAAGGCCAAATATGGTATGGGGCTATATAAGAAATTGATTTTGTCATTTACAAGATTCCTACACTTTTTTTTCGTGTAATTTAAAGGTGTGGTTGAATTTATGATTAAAGATTAAATTAACATTGATCATTATTACGGGTATACGGCATTTTGATAGCTAAAATCATTTTGATAATAAGAAAGAATTAACTGCAAATAATAAAATGAGACCTGTTCAATGGAATTTTTGAATTTGCCCGATAACAGTCATATTACATATTAATGTATACGAATGCTAACATTTACATGATAATTTTACGCAAAGGGAACGTTTAAAAACCATGTAAATCCTATTTCTGCCGTACTATTTGGGTTCACCAAATAGTTAAGCATGTTAGATCATATTTGATGACATAATTTTGTAATAAATAAATACTTCATAATAATATCAACGATAACTCAACATTATATTGTTAACCTAAGAAATCAGAGTAGATCACCAAGAACATCTGTACAGCTCGTTCATTTCAATGCTTTTAAAAACTATATGTCATTAGTCGGCCAATTTATATAAAATATCGCCCAAAACTGGACAGACAGCCGGTAGTCATTATTTAAAACCTACATGATGATTATACTGTTTATAGAAGAACTAGTTTACTTATCCAGTTTTTGTATCTCGCGAATGCTGCCTCGCGGACTTTCTTTTGTTTAAAAGAATATTTATATGCAAATATGTATCGTTCCATCGTTTTGTATGTTGGGCTACTGTTATACATGTAAATATTGAGGCTTTAGATCCGCAAACTGTTTTGGATGTCGTGTAGAAATTCTCTGTTGGTAGGCGGTGTACGCTTGGAACTGTGCCCGACCCTTTATCACGTAGGAATAGCTTTACCAGCGGAATATGGCAACTCTGCAGTGATATATGTGTGTAGTTACTTATGAGATAAGTTTAGTAACCTTGAAGATGTAGACATGTATCTCTGCTCATCTTTCGACAAAAGGATTATATTTTTGATAATTAATCTAACATATTAAGTCGCAGTGCAACACCAGCGGTCAGATACAATAGGTTTTTAATTATGTTTGTCGTTCTAGGAATACAGGTATTATTTTGATTACAATTTATGGCTGCGATATATTGACCGGCAATAACAGCCAAACGATAGAATACACGACAATATTTTTCAAATGGCTATCTAAAAAGTGTTATAGAGCTGGCCGAGCTATATTTAAAACATTGCACCCACATATTGCGGACGAACATTGCGCGTTAGAAACCGAGCGACGCAAAACACAATAACACTTTTAGATATTTAATTGTTACTAAGAATTGCTCGACAATATAGAAAAAAGTGATTTATTGGTTATATATTCAATTCTTGCGACCGCTCGATCCATCGAGCGAGTTTAAGAATCGGATTATTTCACCATTACATCATTAATTTTTTCGCTTGAATAAAATGTCAGTTATGTCTTTATTATATATTCAATTAAGTTACTTTTAAATAATTCACCTAAAAGAAAAAAAAGAAAAAGAATTTACTTTCTATTCAAATAAAAGTTGGTAAATAGTTTGAACTACCTATGTTGTGACACAGCGGTAGAGAATGCGACAGCTATATACATATAATGCCTCGGGTTCGATTCTGAGGTCAGGCAAAATGTTATTAGTTTGACGTCAAGAAATTTTTATTAGTTAAATAGATTCTAGAACTGTGCCTGTCTCTATTATATAAGGTCTCTTAAACCTTAGCTGGCGGAATGAATACACCAGGGTTTACCTCTTCGTCTGTCGTCGTATGTTTAAGTGGTCGCCACGCCGCAGCCACTACGTCGAGCGCCGAGTGTTGTGGGTTCGAATCCCACACGGGACAAAAATTTCGGGACACGAATGCTTGTTCTGTATATGGGTGTTCTTTGTGTCCGATTTTGAATTTTTCTAAAGTCCCCCGCGAAACAGGATTTATTCCCAGTGAGAGAGAAGACTTAAATAATTAAAAGTGTTATAATCTTTTTCGAGGATAATTATAGGCTAAGGCTAAGTGAGACTATGTTTGTACTGAGATAAAATCTGATACTCGACATAAAAAAATAAGTGTTAAAATGTTTTTGGAAGTTAGTTTTCTGATCATGCAGATGTATTAGGCTTCACAGTTATCTATCTGAAATGTATATTTATGCTATTATTTAGGCGATAATTTGTTATTGCAAATGCGATTTAGCACCGTTCTGAGATGGTATCAATGTTTAGGTTTTTTACTAGTAGTGTTTTAATCTGCTGTGCCTAACGGTCAATGTTTTATCTTGCTTTATCAACATTTGTCTACTTATTAATCCATTAGAGGATGTGGCAGGCTCATTTGTCAGTTGTTGTAGGGTGAGCAGACCATTTATTGAACATCTGGTAAGTATATGGTCCAATAAAGCATTTGCAAAATGTGTTGATATCTTTTTGTTTTTGTTTTTAATGGAAATGCATTGCTAACCGCCTTTGCTTTAAAGCAGCAACAGACACAAAGCACACAATTATAGATATTGAAATTGTTATGCTGTGTATCTCAGTGCGTGTTCTTTAATTTCAACAGATTTTAACTCGTTTCGAGATCAAATCAATGACGCGTGGCGCATTGGACAAGGCGAAGAAACCCCTCTACCCTTTGTTTTTGCAAAGCTTCTTAGCCTAATATAGCCCGGCCAGCTCTGTCTTAAAGATACAAATATGAATTGCTGATCTAGCAACCTAATACGGCCACGCCGAGTGCGCAGCGCCATCAGTGCGAAATTGGAAAGCAAACCGGGTGCATTCATTATTAGCAATTCCATATTATTCATTATCATTTAGCATAGCATAGATTAAGTACTCTTTGAGCGGAATAAAACTTAAAGTATTTTCCAATCAGTGTTTAATTTAGCATCTCCTTAAGCATAGTTCCAGCGTAGCATTTAGGTAACGTACCGCACACAGATGCTTGGATTCAAATAAAAATATGTTGTCAGATAATTTTGGAAGCACAATAAATATAGCAGAATAAAAAACTCAAGATTTTTAGTTTGTTTGAGAAAATTATAATTTGTAAAACTCATAATGTATACGTAAATAGTGATCATGAGTTAATTTATGATTAAATAAATCTATTTATTTTGTCGGATTTCTAATATAATCTAATTCTACCAAAAAAGATTGAATCTGTCGATTTGTCAAAATGTAAAGATTTATAGACATGAAGCCGGAAATTATAATAAATACGATGGCAAAAGTATTAGTAGTAACTCATTAGGTTAACATAATTAAATATTGTCCGAATAAAATTAAAAATCTAATTTAAAAAATGATTATGAGACATTCATATTACATACAGATTATTTATTGCCAAATTTCACGCTTTCTCATAAAAAGTTAGTTTATTATGTCTCATATCTGCATTTATAAGCTAGCTTATACGCCATGAGCAGAGGTATTGTTTATTATAATTTTTTGTCAGTACATTAGTCCCTCGGTATTGTGAAGTTTATTGCCCTATATCGAATAGAGAGCCATATTTTGTGCCAGTAAAGAAATAAACGCCGTAAACTTCTTCTCTCTTAGCCTTTATTATTCCCAAGTCACTTGGGGTCGGCTTTTCTAATCTAAACGGATTTGACTGGATATCAGTTTTTACACGGAGCGGCTGCCACCTGACCTCCGCAACCCGAAGGCTAACGATACCCTAAAGCTAGACCAATGTCAGGATATTAGAGGGAACTGACTTTCCCAATAACGACTGCCATAGATGTTCATGGCAGCCGGGACCGACGGCTTAACGTGCTCTCCGAGGCACGGAGCGGGCGATAATTGTCAATCAATACGCACATAATTTAGAAAGGCCTTATAACTTCCGAAAGTCAGAGGTGACGTTGGTTCGAAACCGAGACCCTCTGCATTGCAGATTGTTGGTCTCCCCACTGAGCTTAACTTACTGAGCGTAAGACCATATTACTTTTCTTAATAGTCTGAAAGGTAAAAATAAACTATCGCTATCAAAGGTATAACTGTCTGATATGCTGGTAGGTCTCAACAGAAAAACTTTATTTATCTTTCAATCAGACAAGAGCAGATCGTTTTTAAACCAATGGAAATAATTTCTTTAGTAAAGAACATCAGCCGGCCCAGTGTATGCTGTATAGTGTACGATCACAGCAATTGATTTCGGTGTAAATGTCTTGTTATGTCGACAATTGCTGCAGAATATAGGGAATAAAAATATCATATAAGTATAGTGAAGGCGATAGGTAAAGTAAATATCTAAATATGGAATTTTCAAATATATAATAAAGTATATTTACGAGTATTATGTGATTTCTAATGTGATTGATATCTTTAGAAAGATAATCTGTCGCGAGTTAACCATTAATAAATTTGAAACCCACGCACGTTGACGTAATGGTTAGGTTTCGCCAAAAATATACGAGAGAATTTCAAAATAAAACTTATTTAGATTTTTATGTCTGCATTGACAGTCAAATACATTATTAAACATTTTTGAGAATCGATAACAATTTTATAACAATTTTTTAGATCGGTGATACAAATTATGGTTTACTTATACTTACAGAACAGAGATATCATATACATTAAGTGTTGGTTAATTAATATTTCTTTTATTAGAATAAGCTAATACTTAATATATAATAACTACTGGATGTCCAGGTTAATAAATAAATAAATGAATAAATAATAAATCAAGTTTGTTCTGTGGGTGTACCCTAAACAAATATTCAATTGTGCAAGTGTGTGTCAAATACCTGAGTTACTATGAACCCTGAAAACTATACACAACTTTAGGATAAATTAAGGAAACTAACAGCTATAATTTTCGCAAAAGGTAAGCGCTCTAGCTTACCCCAATTAGTTGTAATCCTAAGATATGCTGATATCAGCCCTGTATTAAACTGTCCCACTGCTGGGCACGCCATAGTCCACCACGCTGGCCCAGTGCGGGTGTGCAGACTTCAAGAACATTATGGAGAACTCTCAGACATGCAGGTTTCCTCACGATGTTTTCCTTCACCATTAAAGCAAGCAATAATTAACTATTTAATACGCATATAACTTTGAAAAGTCAGAGATGCGCGCCTTGGGTCCGAATTCGAGACGTCTGCGTGGCAGTCCAACGGTTTCCCACTAGGCTATCGCAATCCTAAGGTTAGTAGAAATTCTACAACCTTATATCTGTTGTGGACTGGTCGTATTTTTCTTTTGCTTTGCAAGTCTAGCAGCCACTCGTAATATTATGCAGGTTAAAAACGCGCAAGTAACACCTAGGCTACTGTACCTGGATATCTAAGATACAAGTAAACTCGTAAATTTAAATGCCGTAAACTCCCTTGTACCCTTAGTGTGATAGTTAATTTCCGCTAAATACTCACAAACATATTTACCAAATTACATGTTCTGCTCGGACGAAAATTTGTAGGATCACCCCACTATCTTACGGCACACGACAAGACGATTAAACACAATACATAAACATAATAATATATTTATTATTATAATATAATAAATACATCTTCTAAAACAGACATCATGTATTAAAACGATGCAGAGAATTGGTAAAATGTAGTAACATATAGATTTATATAGGCAATGACAAGATAACGACATGTTGCACTAATAAATTGCGACTATCGACCTATGCACTAACAGTTGGCCACTTTTGCGACTTCTAGTTTAACAGATTACAAGTTTTATAACTTGATGACCGCTTGACTATTGTGGTATGACGGCATGGCTGAGAAGTCAACTTTAAGATAACACTAATGCGTTTGTTGGTGTGATTTATACAAGGAACATAATTATGCGGTCTATATTCCACGGACCGGAGATCCGACTCTGTGTGTCCCTCACTTTGTAATTTTCTTTATTATTTGTATAGGTCTCGCTACACAAGAATTTTCCCTAGTGCTAGCGAAGTTTTTTACAAACAGAAACATACAGAATGGTACACACTTGCTTATGTGTAGCTGCTTCTAATTACATGGAGCCTAAAAACATAGCTAGCAAATACACATGTATATACCTTCTGTGATATAGATATACCCACATGGCTTTGCACCAATAATAGAACTAATAGTGTCGGATGAAGAAATCTTTTAAAAGTGGATACCAATAATAAAAATTACGAGGCAGCAGGATCTGAATATATGTAGATTGTAGGTATGTATATTCTGAAGACAAAGCTCGCACTAGACCTGTATCGCAAGGGAGTTTATGGACATACAAAGATCAGACATTAAGTGACACCATTACTATGAGCAAAGAATTAATCAATTAAAAAATGAGTCCAAGGAAACTGTACGTTTTTACTTTGCACTAAATATTTGTCGATAGTTCCTGCTTTACCTTGCGTCAAATTTCTAGTTCACTCTGAAGTTACTAAGTCTGCGCTGTGCAAACCCTCCCGCTCCTCGCGTTCATCCCTTACGCCTGCTAAATTGTCGTTGCTCCGCTTCTCGGAGCAACTTCAGAGACAACTACAAGGTATACGCAAAGTATACCTGTATTTAAATTTTACGCAATTTAAATATTTTCTGACTACTATATTATTATAGGCATTATGACCTCACTATCGACTCCTAAACATGAGACATATGTACATGTGTCCGATAATTAGGTGCCGTTGACCTCAACTTAACTAACTAATATGTATTCTTGTATCGATTTACAATATTTATGTACAACAATCAAAACCTGACTTATTTGTGTTTTTCTATGGTCAATACGTTGACATGTCATCTAAAGTTCTTTTTCTGACTGTCAATTAGACGAAAATGGTTAAGAATGGGACCCCACACTGCTGCACGTATAGACATTGATTGATTTATCTTATTTTCGAATAAAGAGAAGTAAGGAGAGCTAAAATGGCGCTTGCTACATACTATTGAACGTGACTTATAGTCGCGAGTGAGGTACGCGACATCTAGCTACATGTAGCATAGCTGGCCGATAACATTACGTAGACATGTGCAAACTATCGACAATAAGTCGTAGACAAGACGCTGAATGCTTGGACGTCTAACAAGAATATGGGTCGTCGAGTATTTCTATAATGTGCATTCAAGTGTAATAATAAATATATTAATATCAGCCCTGTATTAAACTGTCACACTGCTGGGCACGGGCCTCTTTTCAGCGTAAAAAGGGTTAGGCCATACACCACCACGATGGCTCAGTGCAGGTTGGCAGACTTCATACATCTTCGAGAAAATTATGACTTTCAGACATGCAGGTTTCCTCACGATGTTTTCCTTCACCGTTAAAGTGAGTGATAATTAACTATTCAATAAGCACATAACTTTAAAAAGTTAGAGATGCGCGCGTTGGGATCGAACTCGGCACCTCTGCGTGGCAGTCCAACAGTTTCCCGCAAGGTTATC
Source organism: Catocala fraxini (assembly GCA_930367265.1). NCBI lineage: Eukaryota > Metazoa > Arthropoda > Insecta > Lepidoptera > Erebidae > Catocala > Catocala fraxini. Next base: position 27,238,715 of record OV884025.1, on the reverse strand, counting down.
GCTGCTTTTTAGGTGTAATCCTCGATTTATGAAAGGAAGATCAACACAACATTTTGTTAAAAGAAATGCATGTCCACCGCTGTTATTGGCTGGCAGAATTAGTAGAAATAGTCAATCAAGTCAATTGACATGTTGACATCATGTCACGCAGATTCATTTTGACACGTCGTTGGCACATTCGTTTCAGAAATTCGGTGTAAGTCGCACCCGATTGTTTGTTTTAAGAATAACAGTTAAATAAGACGGGAATTAAATATAGTAGGAAATGAATTAAAATCTATTTTGTTCCTTCTCTATTCTTCATGGTCACTTGTATTTTTTATTCTGTTTAAACTGAAGGCCATGCTAGTATAAAGCAAACCTAGGATTTTGAAATGAGAAATTCGAATTTATAGCAGGGTAGACCTAAACAGAAATGACGAGACGACCTAGACGCATTTGATAGAGACTGGCAGGGGATATCCACCAACAGAGTGATTTGGAAGTCCAAGGGAGAGGCTTTTGCCCAGCAGTGGGACATTACATAAAGATGATGGAAAAAAAGCATTTGCATTGTCCGTGTAAGCCTACAAGGAGCTGGTCACACTGGAAATAATCGTAACATAAGTGAGGAATTTTCACAAGCACAAGCACTGGACTTAAATAACATTTATTAATTTATTGGAAGAACTGTTGGACCATAAACAGTTTTTTCAATGAATTAACAGATGTTAATTCATAATCCTAACTAATATTATAAATCCGAAGTAGAATTTGTTTATTCGATTGTTTGTTTGTTATGCTTTAACGCCTTAACTACTTGACAGATCATCATGATATTTCGCACACACGTTGTCATGGGAACAGAAAAGGGCATAGGGTATTGTATCCGAGGAAGTTATGTCCATCAAGGAGGCGGCGGAGCGGGAGAGGGAGCGCTTAAACCCTCTCCCCAACCGCAGAACCGGGCGCCGGAGGGCGCGAGATGACCTCCAGCCACCCTGAGGTTTGACCTGGGGGTGGTGGGCTTCGTGGGCCGGCCCGCCACCCGATCAGCACCAGGTCCAAGAGGCGGCGTGCGTGTTCCCACGCGCGCCTCTGAGCCGTGTTTTTGTCTCCCTACAAGAGGACAGTTATTATGCAGTGGCCTGCCGTTTCACACGGCGGGCCGAAACCTCGGTGGGGTCGCGATTGCATGTGAAAGCGATTCGCGCGGTCCCGCCGTCAATGGTAATGTCGAGGAACACCGTAAAAAAAAAAAAAGGTATTGTATCCAGAAAAAATTACTGTAATTAACCTTATTTAACCTACATTTACGTGACCGAAGCCGCTGGCAAAATATAGTAGAACATATAAGTAGTCCACATAATTTTTTAACCCGTACATCGTACTCACTACGTGCGTTAACAAAGGCGAGATGACCACTTAAATCGAGGCGCCAGCCATGTCATTATAATTCAACTTATACCAAACCTACATTTGGCCAGCTACGTAGAGTACATCAATGAGAACAAATATAATTTACTAATAATTGCCATATCCAATTGCTGTTATAAGTTTTTGTACTAAAATAATGTAAGATTACTATATTACCTCACCAAAATCGTAATACTCCTGATAGCATATTCTTTTTTTAAATCAAAAGCCCTCGTTGCCAACTATTTGGTGTCCGTACGAAAGAGCTGCCCTCCTACTACCAGTTACAGGAAACCAGCGTAAGAGTATCAATACTGTTGATGCTTTTTGCTTCTTGGATTACTATTTTTATCCTATACTAGATTTTGCCCCTGGCTTCTTTTCCTTTAATCTAGATTTTTCAATTAGTTTCTATCTATCAGGACCAGTACTTTTTTCTGGATGAAAGGTACCTTATGTCCTTTTGTATTTCCCTATTTCATGACAACGATGACGTATGTATGCGAAATTGCATGAAGATCGGTGGAGTAGTTAAGACTGCGCGGAGCGTAAGGTAGATAATGACAGAACTCGTGCGGCGCATATTCAAATCGGCGCGCGGCCGCCATAGTAAAATTGTATGGAGGATTTGAAGTGGTTTTTTAATAAATATGTATCTTTATTGTCAACCAATAACTTAAATATTTAGGACAGACAAATTGTAATAAGTATTTATGTTTCGTATAAGCTGTAAAATAGGATAGATTTCTACTGTAATAATCTAAAAATCACGTAAAACGAGCTTACGTTTTTGCATTTTTCGTGCAGATTTACGTAATTTTGTAGGCGAAGATATTAATTATTTTAAGTTTTTACACGGAGTAATTGGAAACACATTCATTGTTATGGTAAACGTATATTTTATATTTGTATTAAACAAAAACTGTTGATTTTATTCACTTAACTGTGACCGCTTGTTTTGGCACATTTCGCTCGGCGCAGTCTTAAGGCGCGAAAGCATAACAAACAAATAAACTCACATTCGCATTTATAATATTAGTTAGGATTTAATTTCTCCCTTTCTTAGGGTTTTAACACGCAAGCGTATCCCTGGTTATTGTAAGTAACCAAAAGCTACGCAAATTGCTTACCGTTACGTGGTCCAATTAGGTAGTATAACAACCAGCCTAAAGGACATTTAGGGTCCTCTGAAGTCGATAGAGCTGTGTTACATCTGTTAATTGCAAGCTATGTCTCACGGTATAGGGAGTGAAACATTCAGTTTTTAATTTATAGTGTGAAGGAAAGTGAAAAAAAAGTGTGCTTGTGTAGAATAGACCATTAACAATAATATAATATTAAGGATAATAGAAACATCATAACTACATTTATTTTCTGCCCAGTATGACGAACAATACTTCACATACAAATAGATAAAAATACAGTAGTGCCTTTTGCCGTGTTTGAACAGTAAAATAGTAGGCGCTCACCATTAATATTGCGATAGAGAATACGATTTATCTTCGCTTTACCATTCTAAAAGTTACTGATTATTTTAAGATTCGTCGTCACAGAATAACCAATTATGTGGAGTCACATAAATATGTTTTATCGTCTATGTATAATATACATATAGTCTCCGCGAAGTGGTAGACAGAGGTATCTAAACATCTCCATGAGTGATCACTATCCAAAGTTAGAAGAATTAAAGATTCGAAAAGTTTCCTATGAATTTTCACCGCCAAAACTACTACACCAAAGCATAAAATTATAATGACCGCTGTCTAGTATTGTCAACATAAGAAATATATATACGGATGCGTTCGAATTTATTATTTTAATCGATTCGTTAACTCGCAATCACGAGTGTCCACAGGTTCATCCGTCCAAAGGTCAGAGGCGTAGCGTAGTGGGGGCGGCAGGGGCGGCTCGCCCCGGGTGGTAGTTTTAGGGGGCGGCAAAATTTCACAATAAATAATAATAACATCCTAAAATCTTTGAGCTGTACAATACATAATATTGATGACTATTCTTGCTGAAAAGTTCTTCAGAATTACTAAAATTATAGTCTTTAAAATTTTAAACAACTAAATAAGGGGACAGCAAAAAGAAATTCCGCCCTGGATGGCTGCCAAAGGTACAACACTTGACCATACATTAATGCCTAACCAATATAGCATAGCATTTTGTTTGCCAATATTTGCTATCAATATTTTTGTAGGCGCTTATTATTTTTCTTGTATATTTAGTATCGCTCATAACAACGTTTCTATATAATATTATTTATATTATACGATTCTACTTTAAGTTATTTGGCAAAGAAATACTAGATATTTGTTTTAAGCAATAAAGGGCATAGCAGAATTATCGCTCTAGTCTAGAATTCTACTCAAACCCGAAAAGACCCAATTAGGCAAGTATGGCTCTAAACAAAAGGGCACTGCTAGATAATCTGTTTTATTTATGTGAAAAGCAAAATTGGCATGGTTTCCTGTGCTGTCAGCACAGGACCTTCTCTTTAAAAAGCCATGAAATTCAACATGTAGGTAGCAGCTATCTTTGTGCCTTGTACTAATTGCACAGCAGACCTCTCTTACGTGGTCTAGCTATGTCCATAGGCAATAATTTACAATCAGGCGGGCAGTGCTTGTCATCCTAATGGTTTAAAATACAAAGCTATTCTAATATAATATCTTCTTCTTGGGTTTGTCTATTTGAATTACTGGATCCCAAGCTGGTGGTACAAGAAGCAAACCACAGCTAGACTTCATGATACTTTGCGTAAATAGAAACACCAATGATTAAATTATGTTCGGGTACTTTGAAATAACTACACTGGAACATTGAAATAACTACCATCTTAGTCTTCCCGTGACCATGGCTGCTGTAAAGCAACCGAAACGTCGGGGAAAGTGTACACTTAAATATAAATATTAATAATTTAATTAGCTTAAAAATTAGTAAAGTTTAATAGTAGTATTAGTAGTAGTAGTGTAACAGTTTCTAAATTATGTAATACAGTGTTAAATAAACAACGCGATAAAATCCGTATATAGTAGTTTAGTTTCAATGAACTACATTCGCGTAAACTGAAGACAATATTATGTAAATGAATACTTGTTAAGGTAAAAGTCAAAAATCATTTAGCTCACAAAGCAGCACTTATGACCGTCAAATATTTTGTGGTAGTAAGTTTAGTAAAACACTAAATTTACATTTAGGTTAATTACTAGGTTCAGCCAAAGGGTTGAGCCTATGAGAAGATAACTGGAAGAAACTCAAGGCCACTCTTTTAAATCGCCATTTAATTATAATTTCAGTATTTTCAACTCATATGTTACTCATATGCTAAGGTGGCAGCATATACAGCCATTATACTTTTTATTACTGACTATTTTACTTTTTAAATAAAAATTTAATTACTAAATATAAAATAATAAAAATAATGTCCTCCAGACCGAATTTCGGCCACGGCCGCCAATCTTAACAGAGACTGGCCATCTGCGCAGGAGATATTATAGTGCACAAGTGTGTGCGCAAACACAAGTGCACTCTCTGTTCCCTAACTCTCATGATGCGATGGGACGGCAATCCGACACGACCGCAGAAAGATCAGGCGCGGGACCAACGGCTTTACGTGCTTTCCGAGGCACGGGGGTGTTTAACATCGCCAACTTCCTAACTCCGAGCTGCTATTGAGATTTCTTTACAGAAAAACCCAATAACTTTTTGGTAGCCTGATCCGGGATTCGAACCCGAGACCTCATGCACAGCAGTCGCATTCACTACTGCTGCACCATGGAGGCAGTTTAAGTTTAATTCAATCCTGTATATAAACTCTCCCACTGCTGGGTACGGGCCTCTTCTTAGTCCGAGAAGGGTCAGGCCATAGTCTACCACGCTGGGCCAGTACGGATTGACAGACTTCACATTTCTTCGAGAACGTTACTCTCGGGCATGCAGGTTCCCTCGCGATGTTTTACTTCACCATCAAAGCGAGAAAATTAACTATATAATACGCACATCAATTCGAAAGGTCAGAGGTGCGTGTATTGGGGTCGAACTGAAGCCCTCTGCGTGGCAGTCCAACAAGGCTATCACTGTTTTTATTATTATTACATTTTGATTTTTATTATTAGATTATTATAAGTAAATATTTAAGACGTCACTTTCTAAGGTTTTTAATACAAATAAACAACATAGTCAAAAAGGCAGGTAACGTTAGGAGCAATAATTATTTTTGTGATAGTGATTGTTTATGTTTAAGACTGCGCCGAGCGAAATGTGCCAAAACAGGCGGTCACAGTTAAGTGAATAAAATCAACACTTTTTGTTTAATACAAATATAAAATATAAATTTACCATAACAATGAATGTGTTTACAATTAATCCGTGTAAAAAACTTAAGATAACTAATATTTTCACCTACAAAATTACGTGAATTTGCACGAAAAATGCAAAAACAAAACATAAATAGTTATTTTACAATTTGTCCGTCCCATAAATATTTGGGACGGACCAATTGTAAAATAACTATTTATGTTTCGTTCAAGCTGTAAAATAGGATAGATTTCTACTGTTATAATCTAAAAATCACGTAAAACGAGCTTACGTTTTTGCTCTTTTAGTTATTGGTTGACAGTTAAGATACCCATTTATCAAAAAAGCACTTCAAAGCCTCCATATAATTTTACTATGGCGACCGCGCGCCGATTTGAATATGCGCCGTACGAGCTCTGTCATTATCTGTCTTACGCTCGGCGCACTCTTAATGATAATATTGTATTTTCAATATGCTATGCTGCCGAAAAAAGTTTATCTTATCTTGTGATGTAAGTTAGGCTTATGCACTACTGTCATAGATATCCATGTTAAGTAGAAGAAACACTCAAGAGCAGCAAGAAACCTTGAAGTCAAGTAGTCTGCAATAGGTTATGTTGTACGGTCCTTTTTCTCTGATTTATCTTATTTAGTAAACAATTATAGCTTATTGCTAGCTATATACAGACAATACATAAATATCTATTTCTATGTAAAATATTTTTTTGACTACTCTATTTATTAGTGCGGCCGTGCGGATGAGCCCTGATTCTAATACTTGACAAGATATTCTCTTGAGAAGTATTTAAGTGACATTGGTTTTTAGTTTATGTACCGTACCGGACCAATAGTGGTTAATGGTTTAAACCACCTCGTTATTAACGAGAACATTTGAACAAGTGACCACTATCGATACTATTGCGTTATGGATGAATAAACAAAACTTCGAACGACCGCTCGAATCCCGCACTGCTTAAAAAATAATTGAAAATGATTCATATTTAGTTATTTCAATTCCAATTCGAGTTTATTATGTCACGTTACAGGAATTATTCGTAGCAGCTACAAACCACATAAAAATAACTTAAAATATACAAGTTGTTTGAAACGTTTATATTATTATAGATAGAGCGAAAATGCAGCATCCTATCAAAATGTTCAGTCGATTAATACCTGTCAGGCAGGATAGCATTGAACTTGTATTGTGTCTGCAAGCCTGCCGATAGTCGCAACATGATTTAGTAGGTATCTGAACTTAGATCTCTATCTTCGAATATCACTAAATCACGTTTGAGTTTGCGAGATAGTTCATTCACCTTCGATGGAGATAATATACCATCATCGGTGTGTTCGGACCATAGTTCCTATATAAACCGTTCGTTCTAGTGCTGACACTTGTTTGTTATAAGAGTTTAAGTAACTAGTACGGCAATAATCGCATATAATGTTGCTATTCAAAGTCTTAGTATCGATTCTTTCGGTGTGTTGTTTAGTGTCGGCCATTCCTGTTGTGTTTAAAGGTAGGTTTATGAGATTTATTTCTAGTTTTTATATTATATAAATAATTCCGCAAAGTTTTTTGAGAAATTTATTATGATAGGCAGTATTAGTAAGTCTATTATGAGTTGGATAGGCGATAATTTTAGTTTAAATTTAATCGTGTAGGTGTTGATTTAATTTAATGTTTTATTTGGTTGTTATTTAATTGTTTTTATCTGTTAATATATTCTATAATATAATATATAAATGTTTTAATTAATTAAGAAATGTGTTTAAATGTTTTATAGGTTATTTATTAATTGAATAACACTTTTACGTTTTAATGTATGTGAGTTAAGATCAAAATATGTTATTTTTAGAATCGACGCCTAATGGAGAAGCAATCGTGGCAATATCGTCTTCGGACCCAAACGTTGAGAAATACTTGAGCCAGCAGTTTTCAACCAGATCAGGATTTACTCAAGTGAATACTGATACGAAGGACAACCAAGGTTTACCAGGCGCAGTCCACTCGAGCATTAGCATCGCGGTACCTGGCAAAGCTGCTGCAGGAGCTGCCAGGAGCTTCGCTTCAGCATCAAGTGGACCTTTTTTACCACTCTTCGCCTTCCCCCTAACTCCAGAATATGGTTTCAACACATTCCCAGATTTCAAAAACTGGGTGCGAAATGTTGAAAGCTATTATGATCCCAGCTTCGGAGGTAATGGTCAGATCAACACTGCCACAGCGATCAACGACAATGGTCATGTGTACGGTAAAGTGAATTCAGTGACATTTGACAACAGAGCTAAGAACTCCGGCGCTTACAACAAGAATGAACACAGGCAATAGTTTTAAGATTAAAAAGAACTGTAAAAGGTTTAATAATAAATACAATTATTAAAAATCACTGTTGTTTATTGATTTTCAAAAACTCACACCTGTGTGTCAAAGATATTGAGACAAGTATAATAAATATTAGTAATCGTCGTCTCAACATCTTTTGACATCCTTACAAAGGTTTTAATAGAATCCTGTCTGGACGGCATGAGACTGGGCGGCCTTCAAGCCGGGACCGTTGATGACGCTGGCACCACTGTGCTGCACGGCATTGCCTTGACGCTGGACGGTCTGGGCAGTGCTGCCGGAGTACGCTCCGTGACGCTCAGAGGCAGCCACAGAGTGAGAGTTGGAACCAGCACCGTAGATGTGAGTAGAAGAGATGGCGTTTTGGTGTCCGTTGCCACTGTTGCTAGCAGAGAAAGATGAGACCGCTGGGGCGTATCCCAAGCCGCGGGCGTTCTGGGTGTAAGAGACGGCTTGACCGTTACCAGAGTTGGCGGCAGATGAGGCTAAGTTGGAGCTGCCGTAGTTCTGGGCTGAGGCGAGGGCGTTGCTGTAGGTAGGGCGGGCGACGGTGTATGTGGGCTGGGCCTGGTAGATGGGTGTGGGCTGGGCCTGGTAGATGGGTGCGGGCTGGGCCTGGTAGACTGGGTAGGAGTTGCCGGTGCTGGCGATGCCTACGCCCCGAGCGTAGTTACCGTCAGCGACGCCCAAACCGCTACCGTAAGCCTGACCAGCACCATCGCCTGACTGGAAGGAGGTTCCGAAGCCACTGGCGTGCTTAACTCCACCGATGTTGCTTGCGAAGCCAGTGCCGAATCCGTAAGAGAGAGGGGCGCGGCCGACTCTCACGATTTGACCGGGGAGGACTTCTGTAAAAAGTAAAATTAATTTATTATTATTATTTAGCACTAACAATTTTTTGGATTGTGCCCTTACTAGGGTAAGTGGGAAGGCTCTACTGAGGAGAGCCCTTAAAGTGGTGCAGTTTGCAAGTTAAATTTTATCAAATTTTACATTGTCACTAAACAACAAAACTATTGAATGCATTATTCGCAAATGTTAAAATTAATTTAAACAAATTCTTGACAAAAAACAATTGTAATGATCAACTTGTCATTGACATTGATTGTAGATCAATTACATAACACATTGAAATTGATAGAGATCATTAGCTATTACGTCACACTTACCATTGAACCAGACTGGTACTGCATTGCAAGCAGCCACCAAGGCGACAAAGACAACGATTTTGGATGCCATTTCTGTTTGTTTCTTGCAAGGATGTCTAGAACACAGGTGGTTGTGGATACTTGTGAAACAAGCCCCTGAGCTTATATACTAAAACACATGATTCCCCCACTCAAACCAGACTGGGTCACCACTACATCGAGAGCCATTGACACTCATAAACAAAATTTATCTTGTATATTACGGTAAACAGTTTTGATGGGTCCAGGTGATCCGATATCATAAATTTTTCTAGTGTATCATGTTTATTGATAAAGCAGCTGATTAATTGGCAATAATAAAATGTGAGGCACTTCAAACAAAACTAAATCAGACTTGATTATAATATTCCGTAAATTAAAACGGTTTGAGGGAATCGTTATATCATTTTTAATTAGCTTTTCTTGCTTTGGATGTTTTATAAGTTGTGTGAAAGACATAAAAGTCGGGTTTAAACTTAGTAAATTATAAAATGAAATGGTAATGTCGTATGGTATCAAGTTTTGCTACAATTTCGTCGATTATTTAAATGATATCCTTAGATAAACTACATTTTTATGTAAGCCACACTAGTTTAGTTGACGGCTGTTAAGTTTGGGCAGAAAACTGGTTTAGATTATGGCATGTCATTTGGTCAACTTATATGTAACAGATGAATACACATAGATAAATGCCCTTAAAAGAAATTTGAGAAATCAGTGTCTCGTTGGTCTACAAGCGTAATATTTTCACGACACATGCCTCTTGCATCTAGTGGAAGATGAGGTCTCGAGTGCTATTCCTGGTTCAGGCAATCTAGATAAAGATATTAGCACTATAATATTAAGTCCGGTGAAAGCAAGCTGTTCGTCCCCTTTTAACGTGGTATCACCTATAGTCTATAGTCTGCCTGGATCGTCCGGCAGTACTAAACGCGGCTGTTGTTAATGAGGTTTCGGGGTCCGTTCCCAGGTAGGGTAAAGTTTAATTGGGTTTTCCTGTCAATATATTCTCGGTAGCAGCATGAAGTCTGGCTCGCACCCTATTACGTTTGACCTAAGGACAACTGTAACTAAGAACAACAACGGCTGCCTAGTCCTTTAAAAGTACACAGGTATGTTGCTACGTTATATGAAGTATCTTGTCAGTTGTCCACATAAGTTTCACTTTGTTGAAAGTAGCAACAGATAAAGTATGTAAATTTTACAAAGCTTAGTTAGTGTGATGTTTATAAGTGATATCTTGTTACATAGATGAATAAACGTATTTTGATTGTGATTGCCTTGTTAGGCCCTCGATAGGCAGGCATTCTTATGATTGCCGATGTCCTCACGACATGGGTTTGATTCCTGGGTAGGGAAGAGTGATGTTGGAAGTTTTATATCTTAAAATATGCCGCCTAGCAGATGGTGATAGGCTCGTTCTGAATAAATGAGAGCTAGATAGCTAACTCAGTGGGGTGAAATACGCTTCTGTTTTATCCTGTATCAGGAATAAGAAAAAATTGTATCGGTCTCGGGTTCGAATCTCGGGTTGGCCAAAAGCGTATTGGGTTTGTCTGTTAGAAGACCTTCAGTGGCAGCACGGAGTCTGTAACGATGTCTGCATGCTTGCTCCTATAATGTGGGACTTACAACCACAGACTTCTTTAAATTTTAATAGGTTTGCCTTTTGACCGCGATCTCAACTGATGTTAAGTGACGATGTACTAGACAATGGAGCAGGCTTTCCTAGAAGATACCTATTTACAGATGCCAAAATATGAGTGTAATCTTTTGGGGATATAGGTATAAGCTTCTTTTCATGAAAGCTTTACTTTTACAACTTCCTTATAGTGGCTATAAATAATATTTATAAATAATATGTAATTATTTTATAGAAATAAATATTTGTATTTGCATTTATGGAACCCACAACACCAGTAGTAAGTTGCCATCCTGGTTATGTAATCATAAAGTATATTGACTGACGCTAAGTATACAATGAAATGCAAAAAGTTCTATTTAGTATAAAAAACAACAGATATATGATAGTTTTATCACGAGGTTTTTTCCTAATTAATTTAAAGCATCACAACCATAATCCGCTCTCAATTGGCCATCAAAAATGGTAATTACTTTTATACAGTATGTTACTTACTTATCGTGTCGATGGCAACACTTTTTATATAATTTTGGACTAGTTTTCGGCAACGCGGATTGCATTTGGTTTAGCCTGATACAGGTCAGCCAGTGTGCACGATTCTGGGCTTACGAGGCATGACAACAGATGACCCATTGTCTGTGGTGATACGCCGCAGTCACATGCATTCGAGTCTACAGTATGTTCATAATCTCACTGTTTAGCTTACTAAAACATGCGACAAACTTATACTATCAAAAAGTTAATAAATAGATAATAGAGTAACTCTCGGTCTCTCTTTTTCTGACCGGCTTTCATTTCACGTAGTCAGGGGCTCAGCCTTCTTTGAATTCTTACGTCACGTCTCCTTCAGATACATTGTATGCTTTCATGTCTCTACACAACACGTCCACATGGTCTCAAACCTTTATCTAAATCTACATTCCAGATTCTAAAGTAACTATAGATAAATAAAATATATTTTAGACTGGTTGTTGGAGTCGATAATATCCGTAACGAGTACATAGGAGGTAGCCTGGGAGTGCGCGATATCTCCAATAAGAAGCAAGAGAGTAAGCTAAGATGATATAGGCATTATGAGAAGACCACCTAAATATGTAGGTAACTTGTCACTGCAACTTTTCGCCCTTGCTCGAAGATCCAGACGCCGACCTAAAACAAGGTCGAAGGCTGTAATGTAAAGAGATATGAGAGTGGGCGAGCTATCTGAAGACGATGACGAGAATATTAGAAGTGGTAGAGCAAAAGCTTGAAGCCTGACCCATCACAATTAGTGATATTATAGCCTGAAAGAGAGATAGAGAGAACGAGACGTTGGTTAGTACAATGGCTATGTTTGCGGCAAATCATGAAGTGCCAGCTGTTCTATTTCTGGATTAGGCAGAGTTGTTGGGTTATCAGGTGAGCAATTTTAAGTAGCTAAACAATGTAATAAATGTTAATGAAAAACTTCCAGTAGACGACGATTGGCTCACTCTCTACGTAGACCATGAACCGCATTTTTTTAATTTTGCTCTTCCAAATACTTCAAGAGCAACGGCCTCCACACCACCCTCCAAATAATAATTTTTGTTTATGCCAAGTTGGCGTAGCAAACTTTTTAAAATTAATGGTTACTAAGTTGAGATTAATTCACATCTTTTATATGCACACTAAGGTAAGTAGTCAGAAATAATCTTTCTCTTTCTTTTTTTCATTTCTTCAGCGTGCTAATCATATTTACGACGTAAAGATAGGTAACTAAAATTAAAAAATAAAGAGGGAACAAGATTAATTTCACTTTATTTACTATATAAAAACATGCCTTTTCATGTAACCTGCATTATATGTTCGTTATTTTTAATAATCTCATTAAATTAACGAAAATATAGTGTAATGAGTCTTAGGTTAAAAACATGTACAAAATGTAATATGTTAACATTATATTGTCTTCTGTTTACGCGAATATTATTCATTGAAATTAAACTTCTATATACGGATTTTATCGCGTTGTTTATTTGACGATTTGACGAGTTGATGTTAACATTGTTCTATAAACATTTTTGTTGTTATTTTAAGAAGAATAATATTATTTATTTTACCTTTCTACAACATTCTGTATATTATAGATGATTTAAAACTCATGTTCGTACGTAAAATAGCATAAGAGCATAGTTCGTAGACCTTTGGGATTTGGCAAATGATCTAAAAATTATATGCAAACATTAAAATTCCAGATTTTATAGAGGATGTGATCGATTTATCATTTATTAATCTTTATTTGGAGTTAAGTTTCATCACGATCGCTTTAAAGTCGTGCTGTGAGTCATTTATAGTCAATAAATAAATTAAATGAAACAAAAAACCTAACAGTGCGTTATAATGTATTTTTGTTAATAGCCAATAAATAATTAGAATATATATTTTGTAGTCATTAACATAAATGGTTTAATCGTGTTCGCTTTGTTTAGTATAATAAAATGCTTGTTGTTTGTTTTACATTGCTGTAAATGTCTTCCTTCCCAATACTGAAGCTGGTCTAGCCGAAATCTCAAATAAAAAGCTACGTTTAGACACTGAACACCGCTGAGCAGCCTAGTGGGAAACCGTTGGACTGCCACGCAGACGTCTCAAGTTCGATCCCAAAGCGCGCATCTCTGACTTTTCGAAGTTATGAGCGTATTAAATAGTTAATTATCGCTTGCTTTAACGGTGAAGGAAAACATCGTGAGGAAACCTACATGTCTACTAAGAGTTCTCAAAGATATGTGAAGTATGGCAACCCGCACTGGGCCAGCGTAGTGAACTATGGCCTAACACTTCTCACGCTGAGAAGAGGCCCGTGCCCAGTAGTGGGACAGTTTAATACAGGGCTGATATTATTATATTATTTATTAGACACTAAACAGGCGGAGGCGGTTTTCACACTGGAAAAACTGTATCTGTTATGTAGGTCGTCTTCTACGTGAAGTACTGCTACCATCATAAAAACGATGACAATGACAAGGCGAAGTGAAGGAAAATTAAAAGAGAGCTGCATTACTGATCCCACCAGATAGAGAAAAAAGAGAGAGAGACTCAGAATTACTCGAGAATATATATATTTCTTTTGGTACAATGTTTCTTCTTCTTGATTGCAGTTGGATTCCTGCGTGACCCCTGGGCACCCTTGCTAAATTATAGCAGTGTGTTGTCTGTATTATTCGTCACTTGAAGTTACTAAGATTTGAGTGATTGTTTATAAGCCGATTTATTCCCTTTTTAGCTGTATTTTAATGTCCATACAACAACAAATGTTCTATTAAGCTCATCCAATGAATCTCTCTTCCATTCCATCCATAAGCTTCTCTTGTGCTAAAGTGCCACCTTTACACGATGGAACAATCTCTGCTGTACCATGAACGTTTGGAGTTAATTGCTACTGCCGGTAGCTTACAGTGATATTATATATAGCCTATGTCTCTTATAAGTAAAGTATCTTTTTAATAGCGAAATAGTTTTCAAAATGGTTCACTCCTTTTTGAGTTTATTTATTACAAACAAATACACAAAAATACAAACCTATCCTTTTTATAATCTATATGTATAAAACTCTTTCGTTACTGAGTGACTGACAGACAACGCACAGCCGAAACTACTGAACGCAAGAAGCTGAAATTTGGCATGTATGTTCCTTGGAGAGTGTAGGGGAGCACTAAGAGAGGATTTTTGGAAATTCCACTCTGAAGGGGATGAAAGGGGTGAAACCCGATATTCACACGGGAAGGGGACATACGCGGGTGAAACCGCGGGAAAACTACTAGTATCAGTATAAAAGTAAAGAAATTTTAAGAAATTTTTAATTGGTATTTAAATAGACAACTCCCGCAGTAGCAATAATTTCAATGTGGCGGGGGACTTTTTAAACATTTAAACAACGGACACAAAGAATGCCCAGATTCGGATTACCAACCAACAATTTGTGGATCAGACCAATCAGTAGGGAGACCAACAGACTGCAATGCAGAGGGTCTCGCGTTTGAACCCACGTCGCGCACCTCTGACTTCAAGAAGTTATATGATTTTTCGAAATTATATGCATATTGATTGACAATTATCGCCTGCTCCGTGCCTCGGAGAGCACGTTAAGCCGTCGGTCACGGCTGCCTTGAACATCTATGGCAGTCGTTATTGGGAAAGTCAGTACCCTCTAATATCCTGACACTGGTCTAGCCTTAGGGTATCGTTAGCGGGTTGCGGAGGTCAGGTGGCAGCCGCTTCGTGTAAAAACTGATATCCAATCAAATCCGGTTAGACTAAAAAACCAACCACAAGTGACTTGGGAATAATAAAGGCTAGGGAGAAGACCAATCTTTGCTCTGTGTGAGGATCGAACCCACAACACTCAGCGCAGTGGCGAGGCAACCGCTTTAAACCACCACTATGACTGCCGTACAGTCTAATACCTATGTACCTATATCTTTAGATTAATTATAAACACGCTGCTGTATAAGTGTCTCTTATGACTAAAGTTGTTGGTATGGTTGAGATATGTAAACATAATTTTGCCATATTGTGCACAAGGAGTTAATACTATTATCTATAACAGAGGAAACCTTACTTTTTTCTCATAGACCACTTTTGAAATTTAGCAGGTTCCGGTGGACCTACGGGCTGGCCTTGTTTTTTTTTGTTTTTAGACCACTAGTGCTGAATATGGAATATGAGCTTCTTAAAATGTCAAGCCAACATTTTAGTTCTTCACTATCGAAAGTAAATAAATTTTCGTGGAACCCCGCTTACGAATTGTGGACCTCCATTTTTTTGTCACGACAACGTAGACTCCCGTCGAGTCTCCCGTGGACCCCTGGGGTCCACCTGGACCACTTTAGGAACTAATGATCTATAATTATTTAGCATGTGAGATGTATTCTGTGTTGGACACCATAAAATTAATTTAATAGATAGTTAGAGGGATAGGATGTACGACATATCTCAAGAACAAAGGGAACACCCATGTCACTTGTCATCTGTTAATTATTGTAATGCCTCACATAATTGAAAACCTGTTGTGTCTGACCGACGGTGTGCCGTAGTGACTCAGTAGGACAAAATGGACAGATTTTGATCAGAATAATTCTCTGAATGTAAAACATCAAGTCCATAAAAGCGAAGAAAATCCTGCTACTCCCTTAAATCACCACAAATTACCACGAAATTGAAGACCATCCTACTACTTTCTAAAATCAAAATCGATAATTAGGGACAGGAATAGGTCCTACATTAATAAACTTTACTAACTGGTCACCAACAGGCAGCACTTATTGTATTTGACGAACAATAAAATACATATTTTTATCACAGTTAAAACATTTTATTTATCAACAAAACAATAAAATATTATTTCTTCGAAAGTATCATAATCTTAAAATCTATATCACCTATATATTTTAGCTTTTAACACTAGCAACAGCGCTTGACTGAGCGACAGAGACAGCACCACTGCTGGCACTGCGTTCTCCTTCATCGTACTGGTAACCTTCCTCGTTATCTCTGTAATCATAATGCCCTTGGTAACCAAAGGGTCCTTGGTAACCATAACCCCCACTTGGACCACCAGAATAATAATTTCCATTGAACTGGCTATTTTGAGCAAAGTTTCCGTTGTCAAAACCAGCCCTGTAGCCTCCATAGCCCTGGTTGTGGTAACCGTTGTAACCCTGGTGGTAACCCTGATTGTAACCGTGTTGAGGGTAACCGCCGTTATATTGCTGGTTGTGGGGGAAATAACCATTGGCGTGACCGCCACCGCCTTCGTTTGCTGAAGACTGGGACTGACTGATGGCGATGTTTATAGGGATGCCCTGGTTGGGGTAGCCTTGGTAACCTCCATAACCATCGTAGCCTTGGTGTCCGCTGTAACCTTGGTATCCGCCATACCCGCCGTTATATCCGCCATAGCCTTCGCAAATGCCATATTTACGACACAGCTTCTTCTTATGTAGAGTCCGAGACTCTCTTACTAATCCGTCCGTAGCGTCAGCCTGAACTGTGGCTTCTGAAAAAGAAACAAAATTATTGCAGAAACACTAAGTTACAAAGTGTAGGTGTAATATACATTCAGTATATATTAATACAAGTCGTTCATTGAGGTAAAAGGGTTAGGAGGACAATCAGAAAAGAAGCCATTGCATCGCTTAATATCTTAAAAAACGTGTTACGTAGAGCAGGAGTTAAAACTGCTTTCAAAGCGGGCGTGACCGAGAAGACTAGTATTATATGATGAAGTACCTTTATCCTAGATAAAGTCTATTAAAAAAAAAAATGTTTTACGAGTGGCATATATAATTATTTCGAGATTAAAACACAATTTATGATGCGTATCGATATATTCGCTATACGGACACTCGTTTTGCACGACCGATTTTATCTGCTATCGGAAATTGAACAATTATGATATTCGTAAGTAGGTGTATAGCACTCACGTTTTAAAACTGATCAAACCACCCGATAGTGTATTTCCTGAGAAAGTGCGACTTCTCAAGTTCCTAGGTCACTGCAAATCTGACGTTTAAAATTACCTGGGTTACCTAAGATTTTATTACAAAAGAAGTATCAAATTAATTTCGCATTAGGTTTTAAATTTCATCAGTTTAGTAATAAATCGTAATTCGAGTACTGTGACATTGATAAAAATAACAATCGAATATAATCGACTAACGAAATCGGTAGAACCTAGAATGATTCACTTAATTAGACCGAAACCCAATTACCTACTATACAAAGGGATCTTAGCCGACAATTACCTAACGGTCAATATCGATACCGCGAATTTTATTGTGTGTTCGTGACACCGCAGGCAGATTATAGACTATCGAAAAAATTACCACCTTGGGCTAGAGTTGGAGTCCATCCCGCGACGGCTACGATGAGCACCAATAATCGAATACCAGACATGTTTTTTTTATTGATTGTTCCGTTAAATGTGGTTTATTTTTTTTGCGAGAGCAGTTTTATAGGTCTGCGAGACGAGGTCGTGCCCCACGCCTCAAGACATTGAGTCTTTATTAGGTAAAAATCCCACGGAAGCGATCATAAAATTTTTAAACAATACTGTATCATTTAAACGGAAGTCGTTATAGTAATGTATACTAATGTTGATAAGACATTTACATGTTTTAGCATAAGGCGTAACTCGTATAAACTTGATCTTGACTTTCAAATGATGTAGCGATGAAACTCGATCTTGGCAATAATATCAGCTTGCGCCGCTGTTAACAAATATTGCGTTGCTTACGTTCTCTTAATTCTAAATTAATGATTATTACCATCGGTTTGCTGGTGGTGCTGAACGTGATTGCTAAGTATGAGGTTTTGGGATCGATTTCTTGGTCCAGCAAAGAATTATTGAATTTTTCTGTAAGAAATTCTCAGTACGGACTCTCGAACAGTGCCAGATGGATGGCACTCAAAATTCATAACTGGAGAAATATGGATGCAAGACACCCCAGCCTATTCCATGTATATTCTTTATATTTAAATTGTATTACATCGCAATAAAAATATACGAATCCTAATATAATCGCAGTAAGCTTTACTGGAGAAAGTCTACTGGTCTGGAAGCTCATCTCCCGCGAAAATACAACACAGGTTATTTAGCCACGTTCTTCTGTAGGATGACTTTACTTTCTTAGTCATGATGTTCAAGTTTAAGTGGGGATGCCGTTATTTCGTACCTTTCTAAAATCAAGCTACAGTATTCATATTTTTTAAATAAAGGAAATGCCACTGACTTGCTAATCACGAAATCTCAAACGCTATAAAGATAGGTAAGTTGTATGTCAAAGTTGAAGCGATGTCTGTGTTCACGGCTAACGCTTTTACAAAAGCCGATCATGATTAAAATCCTTTTTGGTTTAGGTAAGTTTCAGATATATTATGTACCGCAATACTCAATTTTTTTTATTCTTATTAATACAAGCTTTTCTCTAGGTATACATGACCC
Organism: Catocala fraxini; assembly: GCA_930367265.1. Classification (NCBI taxonomy): domain Eukaryota; kingdom Metazoa; phylum Arthropoda; class Insecta; order Lepidoptera; family Erebidae; genus Catocala; species Catocala fraxini. The sequence continues at coordinate 27,219,885 of OV884025.1, read as the reverse complement.
AGGGATTATCTACAATACTTTCTATAAATTTCAATTCGGCGATGTGGTGACACAACACAAGGTTTTGTAGTTCTACACTAGAATACCTTGCGTTGTGTCTCCAAGTCCAATATGTTATCTGTAGATATTGTTATTTCTTATCATGGATACTACGAAAATATTATTATTTGTTGAAATTAAACTACTATATACGGATTTTATCGCGTTGTTTATTTGACACTTTAATACATAATTTTGAAAACTGTCTACTACTACTATTAAACTTTACTAATTTTTAAGCTAATTAAATTATTATTAAAACTATTTAGATTTAATATAATTTTACGCTTTCCCCGACGTTTCGGTTGCTTTTCAGCAGCCATCCCCGTGACCATCTTTCATCTTTTTTATATATGAATAATATTCGCGTAAACAGAAGACAATATTATTATTATTTCTCTTGTATCACGGATACTTTACTAACATTTCAGGTTAGAAAATACCCAATCCCTTTTTTCTGAAAGGTTTCGGGTATATTCTACGTTGGACCTATGTCTCCGTGTAATTCTCTAATTAGACGGAGGCATAGGTCCAAAGTGTTTAGGAATAATACCGTGACTTAAACAGAGCCATTAATGTTTTTGTTGCATATGGAATCGAACCCGCAACACAGTGCCTTGTCTTCACCAGGTAAAGAATTATGACGGAAATCCGTTAACGATCTAAGTTTTGTATATACATATGACAGCCAATTTAAGTTGATCCAAGATTCCGATCCGGCCTTTATCGACCGGATTCCGGTCGATAAAGCGACCCTAGAAAATAATTTCCGGGGCTGACTGTTTAAAGATTCAAAGATATATATTTACAAACTAAGTGTACAGTTGAAGGTCTTAACATATACATGTGCTTACAACTTAGCAACCTTTTTAGGTATAGCAAACTTGAGGACAAATAATTTTAATTTAATTTTTATTTCATAAACTAGAGCTTATTATTCTAACTGATTAAGTTAAATTTGTTGATCGCCGCATTCATATTTGTATATATATATATATATAAGCAGCGATAGCTCAGTGGGGAAACTAACAGACTGCAATGTCGAGAGTCTCGGGTTCGAACCCCCGTCGCGCACCTCTGACTTTCGGAAGTTATATGACTTTTCGAAATTATGTGCGTATTGATTGACAATTATCGCCTGCTCGGTGCCTCGGAGAGCACGTTAAGCCGTCGGCCCCGGCTGCCATGAACATCTATGGCAGTCGTTATAGGGAAGTCAGTGCCCTCTAATATCCTGACACTGGTCTGGCCTTAGGGTATCGTTAGCCTTCGGGTTGCGGAGGTCAGGTGGCAGCCGCTCCGTGTTAAAATGATATCCAGTCAAATCCGGTTAGACTAGAAAAGCCGACCCCAAGTGACTTAGGAATAATAAAGGCTAGGGAGAAGAAGATATATATATATATATATATATATATATATATATATATATATATATATATATATATATATATATATATATATAAGCTTTATATTGTTGCTGTTTCCGTTGGAGTTTTCTTATATTTAAGGAATAAAATAATATATTTTCAAAAAACAGCCAATGCTTGATTCAGATTTAGATAAGACGATCTTGCCTAAGACTTGGTAAGAAACTCAACACCAACTAAAACCAAATTATATTTTTCTAAGTTAATGTTACGCTAGTGCTCCATAAATCTCTAGGACCAGTGACAATTTATTAAACGATGGGAACATGATACTGCAAGAGGATGTCAACGATAGAAATAAATCATGACCAGCTCTCAACTGTATTATTACAGTTGTATTATATTGCACGGATGAAGTAGGTAGTGGTTTAAGTGGTCGTCTCGCCACTGCTACTGCGCCAAGTGTTGTGGGTTCGATTCCCACACGGAACAAAACTTTGAATGATTGACAAATGGTTGTTTCTGTGGTCCAAGAAAGGTTTCCAGAACGCAGGAATTCGACAAAGTGCGAGAGATGTTTTTATTAAATTAAAATTAAAATATCAATGATGATCTTGATTTTACATGGATTGTAAAGTGGTTTCAGTAATTTTCGTCACTATCAAAGCGTGGCTGTGGGTTCTGTGCCACGTATGTGTTCTGGATACAGGTATGTTCTGTTTGTATTGTTTCTATATTGCTTATGGCCTAATGACTTACTGACTATTCTAGGTAAGAAATCTGTCAGTTACATACATAGATTGACTCTTATATTTTATATCCGAATGGGTCAGACTACTCTTTCGGGTATGTATTGTACTCACATTTCGCCAGCTTTATTTTTAGGCCCTATATAATACAGGGCGTGATCCTATTACCGTCCTTTTATTATCTGGGAGATCACAAAAGTAGTGATTTTCATTTAAGAAAATATATACAATAAAACGTTGTTTGGTTAAACATCTTACAAATCTATTTCATGTAATAAATAACAGCCGAACATTTCTTATAATACAGGTCCTATCCTAGTTTAGGAGACAGGGTTTCAAGATAATTGTAAACAGATTTCTGCTACAATGGATCTTCAAAATTGTTATGTTAATCCTTTTATTGTAACTCATTTAGCATATACATATAATTTGTATCTGTGTATAATGTGTATCTGTAACTTTTTGAATCAATAAAGCTTATTATTATTATTATCTTCGAGAACCTTATACATAAATATCTTCAGGACATTTACTTTCACTAAAGTGAAATATAATTACCTGTTTAATTCGCGACTTATTTCTTATTGAGTCAGAGGTCAGTGCCAAACTTTACAATGAAATGAGCGAATCCGAAAATTGTTTAGTTTCATGATTTCTTTTTTAATAAATGCTTTCAAAGCTCGAGAATTTACTTAGAATGTTGAGAAAATTCAAAAATACCTTATTTTCCCAACCGGGGCATCGAACACGTAAGCTCATGGACAACAGTCGCTGTGCTACTGAGGCGGTATTTAATCGTAAATATATAGTGTATATACCTATATACTTAAAGAAAACTAGCCTTTCTAATATTATAATTGGTGATATGTACATATTTATTAGTTTGTCCTTCGTTCACGAACGGAACAAGTTGTGCACATGAGCACATGTTTTTTACATACAGTTTACGTTCCTGAATACTAGGACATACTCTTCTTTTAATTACGGAAAATGTGAGTAAAGCCGCGGACATAAGCAAGTTTTCTTCATATTGTAGACCTCTATATTGTTGAGTCTACATTATAAAAGAAATTTGCTTATATTCACAATATATATACATAAAATTGTGCCACCTGCGCCATGCGTCATATATTCAAAAACCTTGTGTAATTATTTTTATATTCACTATTTTTTATTACATTATCGTTGATTTTTGCAATAGATACAACGATATGACTAAAAAACGTAATATTAAAAAACGTATTAATTAAAAAATATTTGCAGCATAATATTTTCGATATACAGATTTCAGCTTAATTAAAAATCTTTGTTAATAGCACTAATCAAAAAACTAACAGATCAAATACCTACAATCACAGATGATAAATGTGTAATAAGTATGCAATAGCATTTCGTAGGTAACAAGAAATTGTAACATACTAGCGGTCGCCAAGTGGTCAAAATTCGCCCATAATTGATTTAAATTTTAAGTTTGATTGTTATTAAGGTTTTATTGTCCATAACTATACCCTTATAATCACATTTCATTTAGTCACCTACTCCACATACATATGTAACCATAGTTACAAAGAATTCTACGACATCAGCCGAACAATGCCGAAATACTACGAACGCGATTCGACTGCTTGTGTCAAATGCATGGTTGTGTGCGTCATAGATAAGACACTATAATATACTTACTGGTGTGCGTGTAGTGGTTTTTCATTAATTGAATGTATTTCTAATGCATATTTTATATAAATATTAGGATTCACCACTCCTTCTCCATATAAATCTTAACTGTGCCAAATTTCATATTCCTCCGTCCGCGCAATTTTCCTGAAAAAGGATACAAATTTTTACTTCACGTATTAATATATAGATAACTAGCTGTTGCCCGCGACTTCGTCCGCGTAGACTTTAATTTATTACCTACTTTTAATTTGTCATCTAATTTTGATATATAAAACTACAACTAAAGAAATTAATAAGTCTAACTACACCTATATAGGTGTAGTTAGACTTATATACGTGTAGTTAGCAATATATTGAAAAAATACATATGGTATCGCGGACTTTTTGTAGATATTGATACGCTCTATAATACTGTAGAACATTTTTTTGTTCTATCATCATTAGTTTCCGCAGCGCACGCGATGACAGATTATTTATGACTAATTTTTCACACCTTAGGTTATATTATTGCATTTTTATTAAGGATCCCTATTTTTTGATAATGTAATATAAGCCTATGTCACTCAGTGAAGATGCAGATTTCTAATGGTGAAAGAATTTTTGAAATCGGTCTAGTAGTTTTTGTGTGAAAACGTTACAAACATACATACAAAAACACTAATGTTTACTCTTTATAATATTAGTTTAGAAGTTAAGATTAGATATTATATAATAATATATCATAATTCTTCGCTATCTAATCAAACATTAAGATTTCAAGATAATGCAAACATAATGGTTTCTCATAGAGGTAAAGCAAATGCAATTTTTTGCTTTTCTCGATACAGCAAAACAAACATGAGGTCCACATTTTTCTAGCTAAAATCCTATGTTATAGAAAACTCATATAAGTCTATGTTACACACTTAGCATAATCTCAAACTCTATGCTGCAAAGAAATTCATTACCTAGCCCGGAAATTGAAGGACGAATTCTTTAATAAGAAGCTGGTTCCCTACGTCTTGGCGTCCATGGTAACAGGTATGAACGTAACTGCCAAGATACGTGAAGAAGCATTATAACTTTGTTGAATTTGGACAGTAAACCGAACTGTAGGTTTAGATATGAATAATAAATAATAATAATATTCTATCACATACACGCAACACCATCTAGCCCAAACTATGCAGAGCTTGTACTATGGATACTAGACAATGGATAAACATACATATATGTATACGTTTTTTTTTTTGTAAATATCTCCATATTATACATAGGAACACCTTAATGAATGAATTAGGAAAGACATCATTTAGGTAAGAGCATCTTGGAGATCACAAACATAACTAATTATCCCAAGGTTTAGACAGGTATAACACACCTATTTATGTACATTTCGTTGACCAGCACAAGACAAACCATTTACCGGACGCAATTTTAAATTTAATTTTTTTCTGAGAGTTTCTTAGCCACAACTCATCTCGGGCATCAAACTCGAGACCAAATGATCATCAGAGCAAATCATAACTTCAAAAACGTAACACCTCGAAATCAACGAAGACCCGCCATCCTATATAGCCTTGATAACTTAAGATAACTGCTTACTATAAAGCTCCGTGCCTCGGAGAGCACGTTAAGTCGTTGGTCCCGGCTGCCATGAACATCTATGGCAGTCGTTATTGTGAGAGTGTCGACACAAAAGATCCCACTGGGTCGAAGTGTCGCCGGTCTGCACTGATTGGCCCCCACATAAGATACATACATACATACTATAAAGCTGGCCGTATGATATTTATTTCGTCACCATAGGTATATAAAAAAACTAGAAATAGTTTATAATATTTGTGTTCGCTATAGAATAATCCAAATTAATATTAAAATATTAATATGGTTTATGTTTACATCCATTTTACAAAAATTGTAATACATTAATGTCATTAATGGACAGGGATTATAATATTCAACTATTTAATTCCTTTGACAAATGACTTCTTACCAGCCTTATCAAACATCGTGTCGGGGAAAACAAGAATTATGATGTTTTAAGTGAAACGGAGTCATTGCGACATTAATCGAGTCGTTTTAACGGTATTCTGTCATCTTTGTAATGTATAACAAGATTGTAATCTTAAATTATTGCGATTATTTATATGTTGGACATATTTTTATGTATAAAAATATGTCCAGCATATGCCGACACGGTGGTCAATTTTAACGGAAATATCATCAGAGTCATCTCAATCAGTCTCTTATAGTCCACTGTTGGACAAAGGTCTCCCTTTTTGTCTTCTGTAGCCAGTTTATTGCCGCCACCTTCTTCTTCTCGTCTGTTTACGGTTTATCGAGGTACAAACTCTTGTCGAAGATTCATAGATACATGGATATTTGTCGAATAATCTCATACCGACGTTTATACTTCAAAGAATCTGCAAGCATAGCTGGTTTCATAGCTCACAGCATGAATGAAAGTGTCATTTTTGTATAATAGCCCACAGCTAACTATATCTAATAGTAATGGGGGCAAACTGACATTAGTAACGAATGATTGCCGTGGCCGTCATGGTTGAGAAAAATGGTGAGACAAGATGGGATAAACATGGAAAAAAAAGATTGCGATGTTCATCCAAAAACATTAAGGTAACGAATGACATAATGACATCACACGACGGAAGAACCAAATAAGGTATTTCCTCATGTTGATAAATTTTGATTAAGGATTTCGCATATTCTTGCGTATATGATAGCCGAGGTTCTGCGTGGGCGCGCGACCTGACCTCTACGCGGTGATATTTTGATGTTTCTCGGTTTAGTATGGTAGCACGTGTCGAGGACTGCAAGTTGCTGCCGACTTTTTTGGGTTATATAATTAGACAAAATCCTTCTTAGCTAAAGTGTTTAATGTTATTCTCAACATTAACGTTGTCTATATCACCATGCTGCTAACACTGCCACAACACTCTACTGAGTGACTCTTTTGATTTTCAGACGGGACAGTTATTCATGTGATTCACAAATGATTATTCTAATCTGAGTACTAGTTTCTGTAAGGTAATGCTGTGTTTGTAAGTCCATGGTTACACAGTGTAAATTTGCTGGGGCGGGATTGGCGATATAAACTTTAAAAAAATGTACAAATCATTTACACACATACTTTTACAAAAATGTAGTAGCAGCATTGCGTAAGCGCTTCTATCATATCTTAAATATGTTTATACTGTCTCATTAAATACACTAAAAATTATCCCTCTAATCAAAAGGATAAATCATATCGTTCATACAGATTTCCATCTTCTGATCTTTATAGCTCCTGTCAAGTCCTTAATGTAAGGCAATTATTTATTCTTAACACAGTGCTAAGAAAACATTCAACCACTATGTATGACTCGGTGCTCGAGGAAGGGAGTAGAAGACCTGTGTCAATTGCTTACAACAATAAATTCAAATCCTCGTTTGCTCAAAGGTTTTACCCTTTCCTTGGTGTCTTTCTATAGAATAAAATAAAATAAATAAACACTAAACATTTATCTTCTTAACTACAAGAAGTGTAAAATGAAATTGATGATCTGGCTCCTCCAAGAGCAGAATTATGAGGAATCGGAATCACTACTAAATATTATAAAATAAAATAATAATTGCAGCACGCGTACACACATATACACAAATACATACACTCACACACACACACACACACACACACACGCACACACGCACGCACGCACGCATGCACGCACACTCGCACGCACGCACGCACACACGCACGCACGCACGCACGCACGCACGCACACACACACACACACACACACACACACACACACACACACACACACACGCACACAACACGCAAACAACACACACGCTTAATACATATTAAATAATGTTACCTATTGACATTTCTCAACTACCGTACATAGCTAGATTGAATCTTTTAGGTGTCTAGTACCTGAGATACTGGTTCTATCTACTTCGGGTGCCAGCGGCTTACTATGCATTGTTACACGCACTACCACTATTGTTGACCATGTAATGTCTTGTGTCTTATAAATTAAGAAATAAATTATTATTATTATCGTTTCAATAACCATTAGCGTCAATATTGCCGCGAGGATAACATATGTCTGATGTTTTAATTATCTTTGCTGTCACCATAAATAGTTCTAGAATATAAATTTCACACAACACTACTTTTAGCTTAGTAAAGTATTATTTATGTACAAGCGGTCGCCTAGACGTCAAAATTCGACCGAAATTCCTAAGGTTGCTACTTTGTTTTCTGTTTTTCTCTATTACATTAAATAGGGTATAGGTAACCATAGTTACAAAGAATTGTACGACGTCAGACGAATAATGTCGAAATTCTACGAACGCGATTCGACTGCGTGTGTCAAATGCATGGTACACAACCAAGCGTGTAGTGTATTTCTAACGCATATTTTATAAAAATATTAGGATTCGCCCTCCTTCTCTATATAAACTTTAACTGTGCCAAATTTCGTACTCCTCCGTCCGCGCAATTTTTTTTCGTAAAAAGGGGTACGAAGTTTTTGCTTCACGTAATAATATATAGATATGATTGTCTCATACACCCATATATATGTATAAAACATATGTACCTATATAAATACTATGAATTTGTATATATATACCGCGTCCGAATCGTTGAATGATAAAATACGTATAGACGAACATAGAACCTTCTCCTTTCTTTAAATTACTTAGGAATATATTTATTGCGTCTACTGCATATTCTACCAGGGGCTACACACGCCTTCAAAGTCCCAAAATCTTTTATATCCTCATTTCGCCAACAATATTTGCCATCTACTGCGCATATTTCCGAGCTACTACTCAGAATTTAAGCAGCGGTAATATCCTCCAGACCGATTTCGGCCACGGCGACCAGTCTTAACGGAGACTGGTCAACTACGCAGGAGATATTATAGTGCTCAAGTGCACTCTCTGTTCCCTAACTCTCATGATCCGATGAGACGCTAATCAGTCACGACTGGAGAAAGATCAGGCGCAGGACCAACGGCTTTACGTGCTTTCCGAGGCACGGGGTGTCTTACACCGCCAACTTCTTAACTCCGGGCTGCTATTAAGATTTCTTAACTGAAAAACCCAATAAGTGTTTGTTGGCCCGACCCGGGATTCGAACCCGAGACCTCATGCACAGCAGTCGCATTCACTATCACTGTGGGAAACCGTTGATCTGCCACGCAGAGATCCGATCCCAAGACGCGCAATCTCTGACTTTTCGAAAAGCGTATTAAATGGTTAATTAACGCTCGCTTTAACAGTGAAGTAAAACATCGAGAGGAAACCTGCATGCCTGAGAGTTCTCGACAAGGTCTCGAAAATATATGAAGTCTTCCAACCCGCACTGGGCCAGCGTGGTGCACTATGGTGATGGCCTCATCCTTCTCATACTGAGAAAAGGCCCGTGCTCAACAGTGGGACAGTTTCATACAGAGCTGATATTATTTATACTAAGAGTTTCTTGACAGAAAAATCCAATAACAGTTTGGCTGACTTCAGCATCAAAACCCTATGCAGTAGCATTCACTATCGCTGCAACATTAAAGCAACAAAATTGTGTAATAATGACTTTATTCTTCCTTGGTGGTCCAATATAATTAAATTGATAATAAAAATAGTGCTGTCAAAAAACTCACAAATTATTTAAAGATGACGGTATTTCATATCTCCTAATCGTCTTTTGATAGGATTATACTACCGATCCAAGGATTAAGGATATTGATGTAAGTATTTTGATTTGTTAAATAATTCAATAAGTTAATGGCTAAATATCTATAAATCAAAGTGCACCGCCTTTAAAAATGTCGACAAATGCGAAATTTAATACACTAACAAGCTTTACTTTTTCTTTAATACAATATCAAAGTTCGGTATCATATTATAATTAATTTCTTTTATCTAGATAAGAGTTCACGAAATGCATTAGTATTCGAAAACCATTCCGAATTTCTGAACGATAGCTATTTCCTTTGATTCAGATTGGAGATTGGCTTGGTCTCGTTAGGCTAACGATGGGTTGCAAACTGGTTTTTTTCACATTAGTCTTCTAAAATAGGGTAATAACTTGAATGCCTGTTACGCAACTGCCTTTTAGGCAGCCCATCCATTCACGCTCGGTTCGTAAATTTTAGAAACTAGTAGTTTTGGCTACGCACAGTTAAATTTTAGGATACTTTTTCAAAATATGTGTCAGAAATTAAATGTATATAGGTAAAGGGGCCACTCTAAGTAGAATATTAGCCTTATATGTACGCGGCCTTATTTCTTATTCTAAGCCAATATTTAAAAGACGATAATTTATACGTACCATTACCAAAAATTTGGTATTTTACGACGATACAAGAGCGTTCGTTTTGTGACAGGTTTTCGCAACTTTTTTATAAATTGGTATATTTATGGGTTTCGGAAAGATATTAGATATACCTATACATTATATAAATAAAATTATGTCAATGGACTGTTGATGTATAGCATTTTAAACGTGTTGTTAACCAGACTAATCTAGTCGAATTTATTTATTCTGTCTATTGTTAATATCAAGTGTGATGAAAGGATATAGGTATCTATATAAATCTTTTTTTGTCTAGCCTCCATAACCTTACAAATATAACTGGCCACCGAGATGTTATAGGTACCGTTAAGAAACCCGATTTTGAGGTTAAGCAAGTCATCGTGTAATAGTTACTTATAGTATACCTACACAACTTTTAGTAGGAAGAATAATAATAATAATATAGTAGCGTAAAATGTGGTAGTTACAAAAGTAGGTGGTATGTACATATTTATAGGCGCTGAGCACATTTCGCCATATTTAAATAGCGTGCAAGTTTTATACATTTATTTACCCTTTTAGTAAATAGGAGCACTTAACAAGAAGCTTCTAGATAGTGGTGATAGTGATATTGGAATGAAACAGTACTAATAATAATCACAATCAGAACTTGTGTAGTCAGCTATGAGCAATGAAAACAACGAGACTTGATTCTCGGTGTTTTTGCTGAAGCACTAAACCTCGAGAATGATTCCAGATAAGTCAGAACGTATCGGAGCCCGCGAGAAATATGAATAGTATGAAATATTATGTATAATTAAAAAAAGTTTTATAATATTTCCCACCAAAGCAAGAAATATTATAAAGAATTTTTATTTATAGTTACTGTTTCCAACATAACAGTATTTAGTTTGAGAGATGTTAGTAACGTAGGTAAGCAATTAATACCTAAACGCATGGTAGGGTATGGTTTAAAGCAATACCGTCCGCTAACTAAAAAGACGGTAAGCCATATGCGTTCCATATCATTTGATGTCTTTTTAGTTAGTGTACGGCAGAGAAGAGGTCCCTAAACTTTTAAGGTAACGGAACACTCACCAAATGCCTCTAATTTTATGGAACACCTTATCAAATGATTACAAATCAAAGACACTGTAATATAAATAAGAACAATAACTTTACTTCTCATTACATTTTGCGCTATTACAAAATAATATTTGTACTTAACCGTATTATTATTTAACAGCCAAAAATAAAGAGTTCCGCGAAACCCTGGTGACTTTTCTACGGAACCCCTAGGTTCCATGGAATCCACTTTAGGAATCGTTGGTTTAGAGAGCCAATTCATGTGATATTCTATTAATAAAAAAGAGTGTCGATTTAGTTTAGAATAAACAACAAATCTTAATTCAAATGCATTTTAAATTCACATTTGACTGTTATTTTAATTTAGGAGAATACCTACCATCAGTGATATTTGTGACGCGGAGACAAGAATAAAACTCTATCTTGAACAGTTTTATTATGAGATAAAGGCTGCTGACTGATACACTGAAATTGTTTAAATTCGATAACCTTTTTGGGTGCAATCGCTGGATCCGGCAAAGAGGTATTGTAACTGTATTAAAGTAGAAGAACAGATAAACATAAATTACTGGCTAAGTGGTCGTTGCGCACAAATCTGTTTTAAATAATATTTTTAGTTGCCGATTCGCACACGTCGAAACAATTTGAGTGCAAAACTTGTGTAGACGTTCAATCGAAACAATTTGAGTGCAAAGCTAGCGCAGACGGGGTCCTTTCGCACTCAAATCATTTCGACGTCTGTGACACGACAGCAAAAAAATAATTTAAGAATGTGTCTAATCACAATTACTGCTGACAGATTCGTGCGAAATAGCCTCTAAGCCAACTTACTGTAAAGATAATATTATACATATATAATAAAAATATTTTTTTTGCGAAGTGTTTGGCCTTACATGTCAGATTTGAAAAGAACATTACTAATAGATAGCATCACTCCCCTAGTAACATAGCCTGTGTTTAATGGTACCACGATATCAAGCGCCTAATAGCGCCTATAAGCGGCTACTTTATTATAAATGCAAATAATGTCATACTTTCCAATGAGATAGGCAGTCTGTCTTCACCAATTAATTATTAAATGTTGCCTGCTTATAAAACCGAATAGAAGCGTGTCTTAGGTTGTAAAACGAATTTAAAACCAACAGCCAGTTGCTTCAATAAAATAACAAATGAGAATTGGCAATGAATTGCCGTAAATCTCTGAGTTCGAAGAAAAGATTGTTCACGTGGTATGCAAAGGTCACGTGATACCACGTGACCTTGATGTCAGAGGTCAAAAGTCATAGTTATTTCGGGGTATACCGACTATGCTGAGTCGAATGGCGTTGACCGCGAATCTCTAGTTCTTACGGTTCTTGAGTTGAAAGTTGTATAACAGACGGACGGACAAAGCTGTTGTATAGTTTTTCCGAAATCTAATAAATATTTACGTCATAAGTACTTTAACTTACTTTACTTTGGGGGAGGCCTATGTCCAGCAGTGGACGTCTTTCGGCTGAGATGATGAAGTACTTTAACTGTACGGTTGGCGTAGTGGTTTAAGGTGTTGCTTCGCCACTGCCATTGCACTGAGTGTAGTGAGTTCGATTCCACACGGGACAAAAAATTGTGTGAGCAATATATAGTTGTTCTATGTCTAATTATTCGTTAATTCGGCCTACTGATAGTAAGTGGTCACCGTAGCGTATGGACGCCTGCAACACCAGAGACATCACTTGCCGACTCTTTAGGAAAGGAAGAAGAGAAAAAGACAGCGGGAAGGAGAAGGAGGGGAAGGGGGAAAGAGGGTGATTGGGCCTTCGACACTCTCACTCACTGAACGAAACACAACAGAAAGAATACTGTTATTTCACGTCAATATTCTGTGAGAGGGTAGTCCTTCCCCCGTCGAGCAGGCCCATTCATGCCGAAATCAGCGAGGCTCTACTACTCATGATTATGTCCTTTGTTTGAATGTTTGTAAAGTCCTTCGCAATACAGGTATTATTTCTAATGCTGTTCTCTTATATTGAAATAAAATAAATTCCACGGTTGCTTCTTGCATTGACAGTTATTATAGATATTTACATACAAATATATTGTCTATTAAGTTGTCATTCACATTAGGTATCAGATTCAGGTGTCTAGATATTATTCAGACTAAGCTGACTAAAATGCGTCTATGATAAAACAGAAGCAAAATCTTGAAGAACACATTTAAATTTAAATTCTGGCGATATAATATTGAAATTTTGCGTTTATAAATTACAGATGTTGAAATAACGGACACAACTATTAGTTAAGTAACCAAAACTACCGCATATTTACATATCGTTTACCAAAACTGATTAGATAAAGAAACATCTTGAAACGTGATGTGACAAGCCTTATGGTATATAACCGACGACAAATATTTATCCTAATCCTAACTAATGCGAATGTGAGTTTGTTTGTTACGCTTTCACGCCTTAACTACTCGGCCGATCATCATGAAATTTCACATACACGTTATCGTTCGTTAACGTATAGAATACGACATATTTACCTAGGAGGTACCTTTTATCCAAAACAAAGCACTGTTGCAAACCTTAGGTTAGGTTTATAACAGTAACTTTTGCCAGCGGCCCATCCACTATAAAAGGCAGCCAGCGTGCACACCGTGGGGTTTTGGTCCGTAGGCCCGAAGAACGGGAGAGCCGGACATAGCCCTCTCACCTCCCCTTGTGGCGAGAGGGAATGGATTAGGCGCATTACCCATATAAAAAAAAAAGAAACATTTGTAACTTTGTTTTGGAATTTCATTTACGCGAGCGAAACAACGAGCGGAAATTAGTAATATTATAAATGCGAATGTGAGTTTGTTTGTTTGTTACGTTTTCACGCCTTAACTACTCTACTGATCACCATGAAATTTTGTATACACGTTGTCAGGGTTACAGAAGACGAAATGTGCTTAGGGCACATTTCATCAAAAAAAAAGTACTGTTCCCAAAGGATATAAATTCATTAACAAAATGTACTATAACTTGAGCGAAGCCACGGGTGATATCTAGTAACGTATAATGTGTTGATTTCTAAAGAGAAATTTGCCAAACGGTAAACAGAAAAGGGCGCGGCCTGTTATAAACCAATAAATGTTGCTATAGCATATAAGATTAACATCTTAAACGCTATTTATATAATTATCTACACTTATGTAAATTATATTAATAGTAAAACATTATCAATATAAATTTACGCATGTCCGGCACGTTTTTGGGCGTCTCTAATTTATATTGAGATACCATAACTCGATATTGTCTTTATAAATCACTAGAGAGTTTTTTGCTATGTTTCAAAGCGTATAGTTACCAATTAACTTGTTGAAAGTTGGTTAATTGCTTTGAAAGCGTCCTTAAAAACGTCGTTAGCATGAACTTGATTGTCGAGTGGCATAGGTTGGCACTAGGCTGACTTCGAATTTTGAGATAACGGGTTTTATTCAAACTCCGAATATATGTTACTATATTTTCCTGTTAAAATGTTCTCAATAAAGTCTTTAAGCGTATGTCACAAGGTAATTAATAAAATGTGACTAATATATTAAATCTATATTAATACTAGCTGTACCGACAGACGTTGTACGGTACAAATGAAAAAAAAAGGACCATATCTGAACCATCCTCGAATCCACATGAAATCACAATTTTTTTTTTATCAAAGTCGGTTTAGCCGTTTAGGAGGAGTTTAGTGACATACACACGTACAGTAGAATTATATATATAAAGATTATACGCTGAAGAGTTTGTTTGGTTAAACGCGCTTATCTCAGTAACTATGACTTGGTCTGGGTGTTTCTATGTATAATATGTATGTATTTACAAAAAAAATTGTATATATATGTATGTTTATCTATTGTCCAAGCCATACCACATACCAACCCATAGTACAAGGTCTGCTTAGTTTGGGCTAGATGGTGTTGTGTGTATGTGTAGAATATTATTATTATTTGTTTCTCTTTCACGGGTATTTCCCTAATACGTTAGGAAAATACCCGGCCCTTTGGGAGGCTTAAACGGAGACATGGGTCCAACGTGAAGAGGCCTTTCGAGAGTTTTAATCAAAAGTGGGATGGAACACCTACAGCGGCACTAGCCGCAGCAGGCGTAGAACTATTGCTACTTATGGATTCTAATATATGGGCTATGGGTATGGGTGTTTGATGGACTATGGATGATAAAACGGCATCTGCCCTGAATACTCTAATAGCATCAATCGAATGGGCAGATGGTGACTCGCCAACTCACTAGATGGGGCCCCTGAATAGCTACAATAGACATACAAGCCAGCAGCAGAGGCAACACCGGTGCGAGTGGCTAGGGGTGTTGAGCGGTGCGGTGCCGGTTTCATCATCACGGGTCTCGTGACAACGGAGACCCGCAGCGGGTTTCCCCGTAGCTATGCCCTTGAAAATTACACTTCCACCCCCAAGCATATAGCTCTATCGGCTCCCCTCTGACCAGCCGACCAAGGCAAGTCAGAGTTGAGAGTCCTACGGGCGCTCTTGAAGTTCCATCCTAGCCAACCAGTTCCGGCAAGCCAGGGACGAGGCCCTAACCGGTTGGTTCGAATTGAAAAAATATTTTCGTGTTTGATAGCCTATTTATCGATAAGGTTATATAACATTAGGCTACGACCCACGGGAGCGGCGCAGTAATCATAAACGCAGGTGAAACCACGGGCACAGCTAGTAATAAAATAATTCCCTATTGCATAATATTATTTTTGCGTAAAAGTCAATTACCAGTACTAGTAAATCTATGAACAGCTATATTAACACGTCTGTTATCGCTAAATCAATCTACTTACTGTTTATAACATTATATCTAGCAGGATGCACACATGATAAAGAAAATATATTTATATTTTCTTTTTATGGTGATAAATGTTGGCTAAAATTAAGGTGAGCCGACATAAAGAAAGAAAGAAAGAAAGAAAGAAATCATTCTTTATTGCCACAAAGAAATATGACTACATATTTTTCTTACAAAATACCTATCGACAAAATAATAAAAAAGACAATTAAATAAAGAGTTCGTAAGTAAAAAATAGATACATATTATGCTATTGTGGCAACAAATAGTCTCCATTCAGCATTGATGTTGCGATAAAACTGACGTGATATCGCAACGCTGATTTTCAATGGAGACCACCGTTACGCATGGACGTCAAGCCAGCTGCATATAATTTAACAACTAATAAAAAAATTAAAAAATTTCAAGGATACGTAACCAGAGAAAAAATAAACTATTACCTAACTTATTATTATTATTAAAAAAATCCCATACAGTATGCATGTATTGACTCATGCGGAGATCCATCCCACAACACTCCCCACCGGCAGAGGCGAGGCACACACAAATGCGCCATCCGTGCGGCCAGGACAAGAATAATAATCATCTGGACCTGGTACAGCCTACATCTGGAAATATGTTACTATTGCTACATAAATGATACAAAAATCCTTGTGTTTTGTTCCTGCATCAGCTATAGTTACTAAATCTTATAAAAGAGGCACTGTGTTTGATAATACCTACCGACTCAGGTGGACCAATGACTGACTGACTATCATAATTGTAGCGACTACTTTTAACCAGCAGGGGCGGCAACAGGCAATGCATCTGTCTGATGCAAGTCTTCATCGGCTAAAGTGACCGCTTAATACCAGACGGGCCTTGTGTTTATTTGTCACATAAATAGTATATAAAACACTTATGAAGATAAAGCTTGACGTCAGTGTAGCACTATGCTCCGTCCTCAACCTTGCTCAGAGTAACGTAATGTGAACTTGATCTTAACTCTCAAACAGGTGACTAATTAAATTGTCGCAATATAACCTCCAATGTTTACATGGTCATTGGTGACACGCCTTATAACCTACATATTGGAATATCCAACGGCGATTCAATTTAAATTGTTTTTATTTTTATATGATTGTTTAACAAGCCAATACTTTATAAATTTGTCAAAAGCCATAAGTGAAATTTGTCGGTTTTTATATATTTGCATTAAATGTGGTATAATAATTGATACATTTGTTTTATAGTAAGAGACACATTTCACCATAGCATTGTCGTATAGATATTATTTAAACGAATTTTAGCATATTAATGCTAGGACCAAGTTTTATTCACAAATCAAAATAAATCGAAATCCTTCGCGATACCGAATACCTACAGAAATCCTAAGTCCCACTCCTTTAAGAAAAGCCTATGGAAGACAAAAGATATATATTTCCCACGATATGCAATAATGGGTAATTAATCTTTTACAGTATTATACCTGATCTGGTCGAGAAAAGTGTTAGATTTATGAAGTCATTCTTAATAGCAGCACATATAGTTCAATAAGCTGCTGCTCATAGTCTAGCCTTGTCAACTTTCTTTACCGGCAATAATGTGGGACATCCAGCGAAATGTGAGTGCAATACGCCTTAAACTCTCACCCCTGCGTTGTATTAGTCGTGTCAGACAAAGTTAACGATCTCTTTAATAATAAAATATTTTAACAGCTATTCATGTCTTAAAAACTATTGCTGCCATTGATGCCAAAAATAATTTGTTAGTATTCCGTCCAACGTTTCGTGAAATCATCTGACAGACCGCATAAGTGGTCTCATTATGTATCGATGTGGGCGGATCGTATCATAAAAACGTTTAGCTAATAATGAGCTGCATTGTCATTAACTATTAGGAATGGACATAAAAATCTAATAGAATACAACGGTATCTCAAAATAAAACACCTAACAAGAACTTTTGTGATATTGGAACGCTTATATTACAACCGCCCGCGGCGTTGTCCACCTAAATAAAGTTATTTAAATAAGAAATTACTAAGTATATATCAAATATTAATAGCTCCGTCCTCTGTCAATCAATGGAGATATTCATTGGCGATTATGGTGATTAAATTTGTCAACACGTCAATATAGGCAAAAATTATGGTGTATCTTGATTGCAGTAATGACGGAATGGTTGAAGGCATTTATCTGGTTATCTAACTGGGGCTGAATACTGATGGAATCTCTGATAAAAAAGCTATGATTATAGATAGATTGAATACACGGAAAACGCAAGGGTCAAGTGGTCCCACGAAACAAAATGTCTGTGATTCACAAATAATTAAAATCGTTATAAATTTAAATACTAGGTGTTCTTGGTGACTGTAGTGTGATGGTAGTAACGTTGCATGCGATACAGAAATCACTACTGTATAAATTAAATTAGCCTTTCGAATTTATGTATATAAATCTGTAAAAGTAATTTAATTTCAATAATAATAATAATAATATTTTACCACATACACACAACACCATCTAGCCCAAACTAAGCAGAGCTTGTACTATGGGTTCTAGACAATGGATAAACATACATAGATACTTTTTTTTTTGTAAATACGTACATATTATACATAGAAACACCCAGACCAAGACAAACATCCATGTTCATGCACACAAATGTTTGACTTGCGCGGGAATCGAACCCGCGACCTCAGGCGTGGCAGTCAGTTACTGTCAATGTCGGGGAAAGTGTAAAAATAAATTAAATCTAAATAGATTAATAATAATTTGATTAGCTTAAAAATTAGTAAAGTTTAATAGTAGTAGTAGTGTAACAATTTTCATTTTTTTTTAATAAAGTGTCAAATAAACACCGCGGTAAAATCCGTATATAGCAGTTTAATTTCAATTAATTTCAATGTGCAAAATACGCTTAAACGTAAAACAATAAAAATAATATCAGTCCTATTGTTAAAGTAGACTTAAAGAAACATATACGCAATTTGTTTGTGACCATGGTCAGTGCAACCTGGCCGAAACCCGCTCCATAAAGGTACAGTAATTCCATAGACACGATCGCATTAATAACCGTTACGCATTACATAAATCATGTAACGCGAAGCTATAAAAATATCGCTATGTTTTAATAAATACTTATATTATAAATACGAAAGTAATTCTCTCAATCTCTGTAGGTTTTTTATGTTTTCAAAGTGGCAATCTAGCATAGCGTTCGCTACATGATAAGCGAATAGAGTACTGTATAATATTTGCTTTAAATACTAGGGCTATCACCTGCGCATTACCAACACTAGAGACAAGGAATCAAAGTTGGAAGGACAGGAATGGAAATGCACGTAGGTACTTCTACTATCTGGTATCTTCTTACTATCTGAAGCTCCGGAACCTTTATTCGTCGGACAAAACCCAGTTCTCCTACTCCCCTTACTACCCTACTCCTCAGTTACCTGTAAAAACATCAGCCTGCTAGCCCAGGTAAGACTCACAAATATCTCTATTCGAAAAAGTGTATTTAAATTTTTAACGGCAACCCTGTATTTCTTAATCGTGTATAATATTTTCAAGGTAATGACTTAGTAATTCAAAACGTTCAATTTTATGTTTTCCTTGTAATCATTTCTCATCTAAACTCTTGCTTGACTAAAACGCAGGCAGCTTTAATACAAGACCCAATACGCTATTAGGGAAATAGTTAGACTGCGGTGATGCCATACTGTGCAAGCTCTAACTTCTCGAAATTGTATGGGTATAAAACATTTAATAATCGTCGGCTTTTACAGTGAAGGAACTTGCTTTTTTGCTGTCTGTAATATTCTCAGATATGCGTGCGATCTATCAGTACACATTAACCAGCGTGATGGACTATGGTTTTAATCTTCTCATACTCTCAGTTTGAGAGGTTGTAGCTGGGCAAGGTCAAGGGTCTCAATCCTTGCCCCTGCATGGCCATAATGAGCAGAAGTAGAAAAGCTTATAAACAGCACATATTATTATTATACATGTGACATTTCGAATGCTACTTTGTGACTTAATGCATCGAATGTATTAACGACTTTTCTATTTAATTTTAAAGTAGGTATGAGATTATTATACTCCTGATATAGATGTTTTTTATTGAATGTAAATAAACGAAAGATTATAATCCTACTGTTGCCATGCTGTTATCAATATGGAAATCCATAAAAATCTTTTAAATAAAACTCATTTAGATCATTAGGGGTCCTCAGGTCAACCAACCGTTTCAGCATTAAATTTGTCTTTTTATTATAAAAGTGTGAATTCTGACTGTCTCGTTGTCATAGATGTCACCTCTACTGTTCATGTTTTATTTTATTTGCACTTTGAGGTCCTAAGTTCAATCCTCGGTTAGAAATCAGGGTTGGCACATTTAAAATTGATGCGCGCGGAGATCAGGCTCAAATACGTAGTTAAATAATTTTAATAGATTAATTATATAACATCGTAAAAGTATTTTGCGTTATTATGTTAGGAAATTCAATATCGAATCTGATTATGTCTGGCTAGACAGCATTAGGTGGCTATCTATTTAATGGAACTATGTAGTATCATTAAATTTTAGTTGTATTTGACACTACTCCTAGCACGACACGAATCTTAAGAAAGATAGAAAACAGCGGAATCCTCGCTTTAACTATTTTGCTCGAACTGCACCAGCCAGAACCCAACAGAAAATTGTATACTGTCTATATGGGATAGGGTAATCATTGCTCAACTTCTTTTTGAAGAATCAGCTTCAGCTAAATGACGTGCCTACTGTTACAAGCGTTCGTAGATCACGAAAATCGATTATTAGCAAGTATCTGATGCAAAGTTTCATAGGCTCAAGAGATCTGTTACGACCAGATGGACTATGTGTTTATTCACACTAATAGAACACAAATAACACTCATGAAGTTATAGCTTGACGCCAGTGTAACACTAAATTTCAACCTCAACTTTGCTCAGAATAACTTAATATAAACTCGATCTTACCTCTCAAACAGGTGACTAATCAGTTGACGCAATAAAAGCTCCAAGGTATACAGCGGTATGCTTGGTTCCCATCTAAGTTGTATAAAAAATCGTAATATCTAATGACTAGCCAATCATACAAACTATTGCCCCATCTTTTCAGGTTAGAATTGCCAGCCCTAAAATTTTTTCAAATGACGGAAGTCATAAAAACGGTGGTCCCTGTCAATAACCTTTATAGATACCGTCGGTGGTACGTGTGTTCGCGTGGGCATTACAATGCTTTGTTTTTGTTATTGCTGTCGGTAACTGACATGTTATTGCTTGTTTTGTTGTACACCAGTTTGACCGGAGCGACTGGTAATCGTATGACGCGTCACGGTCAAAGTTTAAGGTATCAGCGGCTGTCTAACCGTACGCAAAAAGCGGTAATATTATAGGTTATTTGGATGACGAAGTGGTCGATGATTGTGGTTCCAATGGGGCGTTAGACAAATTTAGGATCTGCAATGACTTGTAAAATCCCTCGCGAGACGGGTAATAAAAGTAGTGCGGTAGTTATCTTTTTAAATTACGCCTCGATAGCGTAGTGGTTAGTGTAACCGACTGCCACGCCTGAGGTCACGAGTTCAATTCCCGCACAAGTCAAACATTTGTGTGCATGAACATGGATATTTGACTTGGTCTGGGTGTTTCTATGTATAATATGTATGTATTTACAAAAACAAAGTATATATATGTATGTTTATCCATTGTCTAGTACCCATAGTACAAGCTCTGCTTAGTTTGGGCTAGATGGTGTTGTGTGTATGTGATAGAATATTATATTATATTATTATTTACGTTTAGGTACTTTATATTTTAAGGTTGAAAATAAATGAATTCAGCTATAAAAATATAGGCACTTCTTTCGGATTTTGAGGTTATAAATAAACATAGAAAGAGTAATTTATAAAATATATTAGATTTTACCGTAATGAAAAATACCAAACAAAATAGCGAACAAAAATACACATTCTGTAGGATTTTATTATTCTCATATAATTACATAGCAATTCCATAAATCAGTGATATTAATATGGTAAAGATTAATGACTTCACGATAACTAGCGGGCGGTCAATCGGCGTATAAGACAACCGCGTCATCAGTACAACTTATGATAGTTTACGTTGAAATTCGAAAGACACATAAATGTTAAAATTTTACTTAGTTTCATTGCAAACCCACGAATAAATTTCTTAGGTTTGCAACGAAACTAAGTAATTTTTATTTTTATTTTTCAATTCTATTGGTTGTATATTTTTATAAATGTAAATGCGCGCCAGGTCGTCATTTTCCTTTAGAAACAGCAATTGCTATGGCTTCGCCTGTGTTGCTGCGTGCATTGCTGTAGGCTGCGTTTGTTCCACCGTTGCCTCCACAAGTATTGCACAATGGTTCAGGTTGGGGTTCCACCTGGGCTTCGAATATGGCTTGCGGTTTGGTTTCTACCTGGTTAGTTTCTGGCTGGATTTGTGGCTGGGGTTCTGGTTGTGCGGGCGGCAGAGGCGGTGGGGGTGGTGGTGGCGGCGGTGGCGGTGGTGGCGGTGGTGGGGGCCAGTATGGTGGCGGCGGCGGCGGTGGTGGTGGAGGAGGAGGTGGCCAAAACGGCGGCGGGTGGTGATAGTTGTCGCAGTAGTATGGAGAGCGTTTCAACCGTTGCACAAGTGCGCCATCTGTCGCTGAAATGTGATAGAGGTGGTTTGTTATATTAATGTATCAACTATTAAGATTATCTATAGTTTGTTATAGTTAATTAGGTTTAATTGTAGCAAACCATATTTCAAATATTATATATAGTAATAATACCGGTAAATTTTATAAAATGTAATAAATATACCATTATAATATGCCTGTGAAAAAAGTTTATAAAGAAGGTCATTGGTAACTTTTGAATTGGTTTACAAAATTTCAACAAATACAGCTAATAGCCTGATTAAACTGGCTTTCAATTACCGTTTGGACTACAAAGCTATTGATTACATCAATATTAAATTTAAAAATGCAATCGCCGCTGTATTTTACTACTTATATATATATATATATATATATATATATATACTTATTTATTTTATTTTTTTTCTACTTCGTTTGCTTCCGCGGTCCGTAACAGTTTACGCGGTCTTAAATCAGCCAATAGAGACTGTAAATACTAATATGTGTTCATTAAATTTTCGTAATGATCATGGTTGAATTTCGACTACTCAATCACCTGTATAAAAATATATATTTACGGTTGCCAGTGATTTTATTATCTATAAAAAATAATACTGCTTATAGATATGGCGCAAATTTTTTTTTATATAATAGAATCTCAGCTTAAAGTCCGAGTTTACATCAACTCTATCAGACCACTTGCTACAAGCGTCGATAGGCTTTTAAATATACGAAGTCAATCATCTTTTTAATTAAGAAGTAAAAGTCAGAGCATAACCAATTATGTGTCATTAATGATGATATAGTTGCGTTCCATATATTATGTTAATTTATCACCATACGTCCAATAAATCAATCACTTGGCAAGTAATTAACAGACACTAACATTTTGATATCTACTATTAAAAAACGTGACTGTTTATCTGGATCCTTTATTAACTGAAAATGAACTGCCTCGTTAGTTTAGTTAGTTAGTATAAGTTTGCACTTATATTTATGGTGATCATGAAGACTTGATATTCGGTTTATCACTGAAAAAATTTTTAGTAGCAGCAGCAAGGTATCGAGCTCTTGATCTCAAGATCGACATTTATACATGCGTTCTTGCTGTTTATGACATTAAATTAGATAGTTTCCATTATTTTACAAATATCAATAATTACATTTAAAATATATTAATAACGCTGCATCAAAACATTTTATATCCCTGAAGGGGCGAGCAAAGGTGTAAGGTGTAGGTGGCACCCATATTTCGCCGGCTATGGTTTTAAGCCCAATGTAGGGGGCACAGTTTCAGTCTACGTGCTGCTTAACACTTAAAGCTTAAAACTTAATAACATTGCCGACCCAGGAATCGAACCCAAGACTTCATGCGCAGCAGTCGTATAATCTACTACTGCGCCACCGAGGTGTTATGTTATTGTTTTCATATAATACGTTAAACAATATCTTATCCCAAATCACCAAAAATTAAAACTTACGTTTAGTATCGGCTGAAGTAAAATCTAATAATGTTACCACTAGTAATAAAACGCCTATTCGCCACATTTTGACAGTTTGATATGAGTGATTATGTTCAACGATACAATTTATATGCGGTCTGTATAAATAAGCTAGGAAAATACCATGAAAAGTGCTTCTTCGCAGCTAAGTGCTAATTAACTGGGAAAACTTATACGTATGGTGTCAAAACCAATATTTCTGTTGGTGATTCCCAGTAGCTTGTTTATATAGGATTAGGATGACTGCATACGATCGAGAATGTTTGATTCAAACAGTGTTAAGAAAAAGAGATATATAGACAATATTATGTAAAAAGAGATATATTTTATTTCTGTCTCGTTGGCATATTATTGTATATACAAAATTCTTAATATTAAAAATCCAATAAAAAGAATAATTATATAAATAAATTGTGCCACGTTACCGAGACCAAAATGGATTCTTGTTTCCATTGTTGTGCTTATGCTACAACAACGGATTACTGCAACGCTGTTTTCGAAAAAGTAAACGATAACATTATTTTATTTATAGACCTATTTTCGTTTCGTTCTTTAATAAATCGACATGACAAAAAGAAAAATAATACGTATAGGTCGATATCTATGTATGTACCTATGTATACCTCTAACTACTAGTACAGATCGCGCAATCTATGATGGCCGGACTGAACATAGCGTCTCCGAATTGTTGCGCATGTACAGTCTGTCAGTCACTACGGATTGCATCCCGCCCCCGCCCCCTCTCACCAAAGAGACCTAAAACTTACAACTGCGACGCCACTCGCGCAATGTTCAGACCGGCCATCATACAGTGCGCGATCTGTACGCCATATTTGTTCAATGATAAAGACATTGTAAGAAAATATATGTAGACTATAGTATGTTGGTGAACTGATAATAACATTTTCAGTACTGATATTATTGTACCTACTAAAATGAAAATGAAAAATATATTTATTTCTGGCTTCTTTTTGGTACAAAATTGTTACACTGTTTCCCACATTAGGTTTCTCTGTGTTGTGGAAAACAGGCTCAGTACAAATGAGTGTTAAGAATCAACCACACCACGAATAGCAATACATGATTATATTTAATATTAAAATTGCGTATTGCGTGTGTGTTTGTGTGTGTGTGTGTGTGTGTGTGTATGTGTGTGTGTGTGTGTGCGTGTGTGTGGGGGGGGAGTGGAAGAGGAGGGGTTTATGTGTATCATGTTAATTGGTATTTTCTTACAGCATTAAAGAATTAAAGCTCACAACATTATATGTATACTTAACAGGCTCTCAGTTTCCTCATAAGCAAGTCCTACCAGCCAATCAAATACTTCCTTTTTAAATTGTCGCAGAGTCATATTGATAATGTGCTTATTCTTTTTAACAATTTGTTGTACAGGAGTGGAGAAATTTGTTTTTAATGCCTTCCAGCGAAAGTGGTTCTAACGTAGGGAATTGGACATTTAACCACCCTTTTTATTGATCGCGGCAATAATAGAATGTGTAGCTTATGATATCTTTTAAGACACAGAAACATGAATAGTTTGCGAACTGTGAGCACATTAGGCTCTTCATAAGTAAGTTTGGTGGAGTATTGATATGGAAGATGGAGTAAAATCTTAATCACGGCTCTCTGTGCTTTTTCAACCTCCAGAATGTGGGTAAGTTTATTACGACTTTATACAAACACGTAAGGATAAACCCTTCAACAGCTATTTAACAAACTTACAGAAGAACCTAAAACTTACTTTCTTGGAATGTGAAACTTTACTGTCAAAATTGTATTCAAACGTATGCCAAAAGACCATCGATACAATATTCACAAATGCTTCAATAATGGAGTTTAAAATAAAGATTTTGAAAGCTGCTGAAAGCTAGAATTAAAGAATATCTTTATTCACTAAAAGTTCTTTCTGGCTTTTTCCAGGGTAGCGATGTACTCTTCTAGTGTTTGGGAATTGCTCCTGAAACGGACGCCGCTGTTGCCAAAACAAACATTTTTATATAAATACTAATATTATAGATGTGAATGTATGTTTGTTTGTTCGTTTGTTATGTTTTAACGGCACTACTCGACCGATCACATTAAAATTAGCATACACGTTGTCGTGGGAACAACATAGGACATAGGGTACCTTTCATTGACAAAAAATGTATCTACCGTTTTCGAGAGATATTTATAGACAAAATGTTCATTAACGCGGTTAAAATCTAGTTATACATATATGCAAAAACTTAAGCCAAGCAATGAATTGAATGAAGTCTGTATGTACTGACGGCGTGTAGCCATCCTTAGTTATGCTCATCAGAACCACATGTTTACTCACATGAGGTAAACGTTTATTTAGATCATTTCGCGATATCAATATTTTTATTTAGTATACTTACCTTGAATCCATATATCCTATTTGAATGTCATTTGTGACATTGAAATACTTTTTACTCATTTGAAATGTGTAATTATATTAATCCAGGTGCTTTAATAAAATGTTACACCTAGGAAAAATTTTATGATGATCAGTCGATAAATTATGCGTGAATGTGTACAAATAAACAAACAAACTGAAATTCTCATTTTTAATAGTTATGATATCTTACCGCCACGTAAACGTATGACAATGCTATGAATACTTGATTTCGATTCAGTATCTTATTATTACGACATAGTCTATTTGTTATTTTTTGTAAGTTGTAACATAGGGATGATGTACGGGTGTATAAAATACAATAAGAACTCTATAGGTAGTGTATATCTACGTGGACCAGTCGTCTCTCACTTCTCTCCCTATTATATGACAATTATAAGATATATTTTTGTTTATTGTCTTTCGAAATCCGTTATTCCAAGAAATATTGACTAGAATATGAATCGTTTCAGCGATCATGACATGGTTAAAACCATGTCGCGTATTAGCACCTAGAGGTGCTATATTCATTTCCCGAGATAATATCTTTTGTTTTCGAACAGGATTTCTTCGAATTCTTTCCTTTATTGCTTTCATCGCCTTTTTGTACGAATACTATGTGGACTGCTAGATCTTTTTAACAGAGGAGGTCTCATTGTACCTATCAATAGCCCGGTACACTAACATTCGACTAATACCAAGCGGATGAGAGTTTCAAAATTGCAATTGGCTCCATACCTACTTTGTGTAATGCTATTACAGCAATTTGGTTCTCCTTATCACCCCACACCATTTTAATATCACAAAAATATTTAACACTGATTGGCGCCAAAATGAGATAACATAATGAATATGCATATAAGAATGACAGATTCCAAATACAAAAGTAAAGCATTTTTTTTAAATATTTATTGTATTTATCGCCAGTCTAAGTATAATCTACAAACCGTTTTTGACCTGGGAATCCTATGGCATTGCTCTGTTTGTTAGAGCATGATCAGAAGTGTACTCATTTCTTGTTGCGTTATTTTATAGAATGCATATAAAAAAATACAAATTAAAATAATATTAAATCATTTTATTAGTTATAAATAAATCTTTTAAAAGAAAATTATATTTACAAAGTCAGCAAACATAAACACAACAGAGGCAAAACAAAATAAACAAGATATTTTATAATGTAAATAGAAAATTACGTCATAATTTGCGTTACGTCAGAAGTTTAGCCAGTCACAGACACAGCTACGGCATTTCCACTGTTACTCTTAGCATTACTTAGAGCGTAACCACTCTTTCCACACGAACTGCATCCCCCATTTTGTCCAGCAGACTTTGAAGCTTGATTAGCTAAAGAAAGACCGCCTTTTAAAGCTGACTGCGTCTCATAATATCCATCAGATCGCTGTTGACTCCCGCTATATCCACCTGCGCCTGAATCAGATGCAGAGTTTGCACTGTTTCCAAACGATGAACCTGATCCTGCAGATTGCTGCTGACCAACTTCAAATCCAGCGGACTGTTGTTCGCCACCACTGAATCCGCCAGAGTGTTGTTGACTGCCGCCAAATCCACCTGCACCTGATTGAGATGCACTTTGTGAGCTGGCGCTATTGCCAAACGAGGACCCAGATCCTACAGATTGCTGTTGGCCGCTTTCAAATCTAGCGGAATGTTGTTCATCACCACTGAATCCACCTGCATACTGTTGACTTGCGCCAAATCCTCCTGCACCCGATTGAGATGCGCTGTTTCCAAATGATGAACCAGAAGATTGCTGTTGACCTCCTTCAAATCCAGCAGAATGTTGTTCACGACCGCTAAATCCACCGGTTTGATGTTGTCCTCCGGTGGATCCATGACTACCATAGTTTGAATTAATATGGCCAATATCATCAAGGTTCCCGCTTTGGGATGAATGGAACTCTTGATAGGCGTATTTGCTATTAGATGATCCCCCTTTATGCTTACTGCCGAAGCCACCAGATTGGTCTCCAAATCTGCCTGAAGATTGAGCATTAGATCCGGCTGCTGCCTGTCCGCCGAACCCACTGGAAGCTTGTGACGCGGCAAAGGAGTGCGCACCGAAGCCACCACCGGATGACTGAGAATTAAATCCACCTAAAGAATGATGACCACCAAAATGTGGTGGTGGTGGCGGAGGCGGTGGTGGTGGCGGTCCGTCATCACCACACGTATGGCATGGTGACCGTTCTACTCTCTTGTGGATGGGATCTGCAATGATTTTTACATAAATTAATGTTCTATTTGTATCACATCAGAATTACAAAACATAAACGATGGAGAACGATCGTGTGTATTAAGTATAATATAGATAAAAAATAGTCTGCGCAGAACAAACTCTAAAATTAAATTTATACTCTGAGATAATCTAGCTTTCTATTTGTCAAATATTAATTTATTTTTTATGGACTTCTCCTTGCGCTTATAATTTTTGTGTCGCGGGACATTTTACAAACATTCAAAGAACGAACACAAAGAACACCCAGACTCGGAACAACTTTCGATAAATCGTACAAATTTTGTCCCGTGTGGGAATCGAACCCACAACACTCAGCGCAGTGGCAGTGATGAAGCAACCACTTAAAGCTCTACGCCATCCGAGCAATATTTTTACTGATTTAATATCTGTACATTCAAACACACAAATGACTCTTCTTATAATATAAAAAATAAACCTTTGTAAATAATTTACCTTTAGACCGTATAGTGGCACTGTGAGCCGAGATCACAGTCAGAGCCAAAACGAGTGCGTGAATTTTCGCCATCTTGCCGAAATGTCAATCTGCTTCTGAATGTTGCTGATCAAATTGTATCATTTATAGGTATCTGATGTACCTATAAACGCTAGAATCTCAATGTGCTAAAAGAAATTCGCGGAATCGTAGCCTCGAATAATTTAGCGTCGAATGGACAAATCAAATATCACTTATGTGGCAACAGAGGAAAAATTTACACAACTAATTTGAATTATAAAATCCTGATTATTAATGACTGCTTTGGCTTATAGCGTACGCTTGTACTGCGTGACGTTCCGGGCCCAATTCTAAGTGCTATTGGGTTTTCCTACTTCTCTCAAATTCATTCATCAATTCTCAGTAACAGCACTAGAGGCAGTACTGATAGTCAACAATTACGTGATACTTCAAACATAGCAGGTGAATGGAACTAAGAATGTTCAACAAAACAACAAACTTAAAAGTAGAAGTTTAATTGGGAAAGAGAAAAATAAAAACCAAGCCTAGAAACCACTAGAAGGTTGAAATCTAGTAACATTGTGATTATTACGTGGGTTGCGTAGGTTTCCCGTTTAATGGTGGTACTTTTCCAGGTCAACAGACTACAGAAAGAGCCCACCTTCACCAAATAATTGGCAACGGTGCAGATTCTTATACTCGAATCCATATTTAGCCCATGTTACTGCGGGATATAGGCTCCATGTCACTGCCAAACATAAGCCTCTCTCAAAGCTCGCCTCTGAATCCGGTCGTCGGTTCTCTTTTTTTAAATTGATGCCAGTCGCTTTTACAGCAAAATGCCATGCAGGTTTTATATTAGCTTACAGCGACAGCTTCAGAAATATCGTATGTCGTTAGCGCATGACATTCGCTGCGCCACCGAGGCCTCGGATTTCATTCTCGGGTCAGGCCAACTAATAGATATTGAAAATTTTTGTATGAAAATTTTCTATTAGGAATATATTATTATCAATAGGTACGTTCAATACGTGCATTCATTTTTACCTTTATATTATCTTAGTATGATCGAATATACATGAAGCTATGTTATGTTTTACTAACAACAAGAACTTGTTGCTCTAGTGTAATAAGCTTGAGTGTTTGGGCGCATACGTTAGTTAGTTAGTTGGACGTGTGCTATCCGCACTTAGCCCCACAATTGGGTCATTGTGCGTAAGTAACCGACGCGAAAAATTGTTCGTTTACTCATACCACAGCGCCGTCCAGAAGGATAATAGAGGACCGGTGTTGCGCAGTACCTCCTGCTTCGTTTCTGGACTGTTTAGAAGTTTCGTCCGTCGGTTGCTCACACTTTTACAATGTAGGAGCACGTGAGCTGGTGTCTCCTCGGCCTCCATGCAGCCTCTATATAAGGGACTGTCAGTGATGCCGATGTTGAATAGGTGTTTGTTGAGTGAGCCGTGGCCTATTATTATACCTACTAGATGGCATAGGTTTTTCCTTGTGATACGTAGGAGTCTGAGCGCGCATACGTATTAGGATCTGGATACGATTCCAGGTCTCAAAATTTGGTTTTAAGTGTTTTTGAGATCACTGATGACATTCAAGCGTGAAGTTATGTTTATTTTGTAAAACTTTACGAGAATGTAAAGTGGTGGCGACTAATGTGTTGTTAAAAAGTTATATTTTGTATTCCCCAAATAGTCGACGTCTATACCGACATGCATTGACCAAACACGCAGTTTTTATGAAATTACTAGATTCTGCCCACAGTTTCCCTTGCGTGAATTCCTCTGAATTGAGTAACAAATATCTAAACTTAGACTGCTCGGGAGGCATAGTGGTTTTAGCGGTCGCCTGTCACGGCTACTGCGCCGAGTGTTGTGGGTTCGATTCCCACACGACACAAAAAATTGTGTATTCCACAAATAGTTGTTCCCACTTTGGGTGTTTTTTCTGTCCGTTGTTTGAATGTTTGTAAAGTCCACCGCGATAGAGGATTTATTTATAGTGGAGAGTGGAGTGGAAGTGGCCTATAAAAAATTAAAATAACATCTAAAAGCAGTAATAGACAAGTTTCTCATTTACTGATAGACTGCCACGCATAGTTTTCTGGTTCTTGCCAAGAACCATACTTCTGAATTTTAAAACTTATACCTACGTCTGTAAATTGAATAGTTAATTATCGCTCGCTTTAGATCGCTATAGAGGAAATTTCGATTCTTTTTCGAATTATTCGAATTCTCAAAGATTGTATGTAGTCTGTCCTCACTAGGATAGTGTGGTGGCCTAACGCTTTTTGTACTAAGGAACAATAAAGGAAAGAAGACGGGCGCGGTCCTCTTTTAATGGGAGTTTATAAAGCGGTCTAATATTATTATATCAACATCAATGCTCGAGATTCGGAAAATATTTGACTCGCAGGTAAACAACCGCTGATTTCAGTTACGCTAGACGGGTTAATAGGAATACTAGTTACTTGGGTCCTACCTAGCACTACCTGGGTGGTACCTAGCACGTTAAGCCGTCGGTCCCGGCTGCCATGAACATCTATGGCAGTCGTTATTGGGAGAGTGTCGACACAAAAGATCCCACTGGGTCGAAGTGTCGCCGGTCTGCACTGACTGGCCCCCACATAAGATACATACATACATACTTGTGTCCTGATTTGCTAGCAGCATTTGTGAAAGAATTCTGTAAAGAACCCCGCCGACTACTGTCCTCCGTCTTTGCCACATGCCAGCTCTGAACCGCCTGTGTATTTATTTATTGATTTATTATGAACTCGATTTTGTCCTCGGTTTCGCTCGCGTAAAATGTATTGACATAACCCACATTCACGCGATTTAGCGAAAGTACTGTTCACGAGTGATACCCCATTGTTGTTATCACTTGGGAACAGTAAGTACTATTTTTGGATGAAAGATACGCGGTAACCTTCTCCGTACTGACAGCGTGAATGCAAAGGGAACTGTCCATTATTGGCTTAGCGTGAACAGAATTCATACATTAAAACAATTAACGACGATCCTACGATCGACGGACAGTAGGTAGCAATGACAATTATTTGGTTTTTGAGTTGGGCAAGATATCAAAACAATTTAAAACCACCAGCCCAGTTCCTAGATAACATTTTAGTAACATATGAATCAGAATAATAATAAAAATTACATAATAACAATGATTATTATTTTAAATACCTTTATATAAACCACCACAACAAACGAATTAGGAACACCTGGACACAAAACTTTGTTATTTTACTAATTGCTTCTGGTTAATGCTTCTAAATTAATTTATAATTATTATTCTCAGTGACTGTCCATTCCAAGCCAAAACCCCCATACAAAGTGAACAGTTCCCTTTCATGACGATCGGTCGAGTAGTTAAGGCGTGAAAGCGTAATAAATAAACTCACATTCGCCTTAATAATATTAGTTAGGAAATGACTACGTACTAAAGAAGAGAACTTAATTAGAATTTACTTTTTCAATAAATCGTTTAAGTTAAGCTCTACGCTTAGGTACTCTCGACACGTTTTAGTACAAAAAATGTACATAATACATTTAAAATATGTGGTTATGTATATTGCGATAATACTTAAGTAATTTGACAATCAAAGTAAGCAAATAAGTAAATTTAGTTATAAATACTAGAAATCAGTTCTAAATACTTCGCGGACTTACATATGTATTTAAAGGATATACGACTATTAAAACATATTTTAACAGGAATATTGCTATCGTCCTGGATCTGAACGAAATATTATCACCGAAGCTCGGACTATGTAAAATTGACAATATTATCATTTCGTATTCCCCTGTTTTCTCCTCCAAAATTCCCATTATTTTCTATCTTTCTAAATAGGCAATTCTGAACGAGGCACTAGGAATACTTCTTGTGTCGCTGGGGATTTCGGAAACATTCAAACTACGTAGACAAAGAACACCTGGAGTCGGAAAACTGTTTAAGGATCCCACAATTTTTTTCCGTGTGAGAATCGAGCGCAAAGCATTCAACGCGACGGTAGACCACTTCAAGCACTTTATTTTTTGCCTGTGGATATGCATTGACGCATACCTACCTCACCGGGCCCACCGGGGTAAAAGAAAGATGTTGGATGATAATGGACAAACTTGGACGACAACAAAAATGGACGACAAAACCGCTATCGACGGAGCCGCGCGAATCACTTGCACATGCGGTCGCGACCCCGCCGAGGTTTCGGCCTGCCGTATGAAACGGCACGACAAGACCCACCTTGTGGTCACTGGAGGAGAGACGGACTCGACACAGAAGCGCGCGTGGGAACACGCACGCCGCCTCTCGGACCTGGTGCTGATCGGATGGCGAGCAGGTCCACGAAGCCCACCACCCCCAGGTCAAACCACAGGGTAGACCACTTCAACCACTACGTCATCCGATCCTATCCCATTTTATTCAGAAGCAGTATGACTAGGAATTAATAAATTTTTGTGGGTATGTTTTTATTAATTGTATTAGTTCATCAAGTTTCTTTGGGGGATGTCTAAAAACAACAGGATAACTGAGTGATTTTTATAATTCTGAAAGGTTCATATTTCTTATAATAATTAAATATATTTCGTTTACAAATATGGTAATATCGTAGTAAACTCATCATTCGGGGATAGCTTTTTACTAGTTAAAGAATTTTCTGAATAGAATCTGTAGGTTTAGATATTAACTCTTACAGACATACATACCTCTATACATGCTTACAAATAACTAATTCTCTTTATAATAATAATATCAGCCCTGGGAACGGGCCTCTTCTCAGTGTGAGAAGGTTTAGGCCATAGTCCACCACGCTGACCCAGTGCGGGTTAGCAGACTTCACGTATCTTTGAGAACAATATTGAGAACTCTTAGACATGCAGGTTTCCTCACGATGTTTTCCGTCACCGTTTAAGCAAGCTATAATTATCTATTTAATACGCACATAACTTCGAAAAGTCAGAGATGCGCGCCTTTGGATCGAACTCGAGACCGCTGCGTGGCAGTCCAACGGTTTCCTACAAGGCTATCGCTGCTACAATCTTTATAATACTAGTCAAATTTCAACAATGGACACAAAGAACATCCAGACTCGGAACAACCATTTGTGCATCACACAAAATTTTGTCCCGTGTGGGATTCGAACTCACAATTTTCGGCATAGTAGCCGAGGCGACCACTTAAACAACTTCGCCACCCGTGCAGCATTAATACTACAGTGGAACACCTCGTCGTTGCTGATCCTTTCCTATCATATTATTTTTAACTCCTTCTCCATAGTATTGACAACATACAAGTAAATATAGGTATTGCGGTATTAGTAAGTCATCGTAGTCATCAGCATCAGTCTAACTGTATGCATAAAATAATAATTGTATACGTTGTATAAAGTTTTATTGAATTTATCTTCCTTTTTTGTTACTACACTAGCGGACCCGATAGACGTTGTCCTCGTCAGATTACAAGAAAAGTGTATCAATTTTATTTAAGCAAAATTATAACAGTTTATAATTGAACCATTGAAATAGGTAGTGAGAATTTATTTACGTAAGATGTTATCCCTGCCTAGATTTACATTTAATATTAATATAAAAACGAGGAAAATAATATATATATATATATAAATAATAATAATAAAAAACACAAACTACATCTTTAACATAATTCTATTTATTTGCAACAAGTAAATTATTCGACATTTCTAAGAAAATATATTTACAAGAATATCAAATACAAACATTTGACCTCGTTCAAGCTATTGAACGACATTATCATAAATTATAAACAATAATGTGTCGTTTTCTTTTTCAATCCAATCGATAATAGTATGACGGAGGCATGAAATAACAATTTTCAGGCTTTAACCAGTGACAGACAAGGCTACAGCATTTCCACTGTCGCTCTGAGCATTACTAAGAGCATAGCCACCCCTCCCACACGGAGCGCATCCTCCATTTTGTCCAGCACCCTGCAAACCTTGACTACCCAGATTAAGAGCACCATTCAAAGCCGATTGTGTTTTATAATATCCAGCATCAAATCCGCCATATCCACCCGCTGAATGACCCGAAGAACCAAAGCTAGCAGACTGCTGCTGACCACCTCCAAATCCAGCAGAATGCTGGTCACTACCGCCAAGTCCAACTGCGTGCTGTCCGGCACCGTCACCACCGCCGCCTGATTGAGATGAACTCTGGGCGTCGCTTCCAAACGAAGAGCTTGAAGAACCGTATTCAGTAGATTCCTGTTGGTCTCCTTCGAATCCAGCAGAATGTTGTTCACCACCGCCAAATCCAGAAGCGCGCTGCTCATCGCCAGCATATCTAGGTGGAGACAGTGGGGGTGGTGGAGGTCCTCCGGACTTAGATGCACCGTGTGAGCTAGCACTGTTGCCGAAAGATGAACCTGCGAAACCTGATCCTGCAGATTGCTGCTGCTCTTCAAATCTAGCTGAATGTTGGTCGTTGCTACCAAAACCCATCGATTGTTGTGCCCCGCCCACAGAACCGCCTCCAACTGAATGAGAGGCACTATGTGAGCTGGCGCTGTTGCTAAGCGATGTACCTGATCCTGCAGATTGTTGTTGGCTACCTCCAAATCCAGCAGAATGTTGCTCGCTAGCGCCAAATCCAACCGACTGTTGTCCACCACCACTATACCCACCACTGCTTGAATGAGCTGCACTATGTGAGCTGGCGCTGTTGCCGAACGACGAACCTAATCCAGCAGATTGCTGTTGACCACCTTCAAATCCAGTAGAATGTTGTTCACCACCGCCAATTCCACCGGTTTGATGATCGGCGCTGCTGAATCCATATCTTCCAGAATCCGAATTAATGTGCCCAATAGCATCCAGGTTTCCCCTTTGGGACGAGTGGAATTCTTGATAAGCATATTTGCTTTCACCATGAGATGACCCACCTATATGTTTACCTCCAAAGTCACCCCCATGACCTCCAGAAGACGGACCTCCAAATCCGTTTGAAGATTGAGCATTAGATTCAGCCGCTGATTGTCCGCCAAAACCGCTAGAGGACTTTGAGTTAGAGTTTGCAAACGAATGTTCACCAAAGCCGCCACTAGTGGACTGAGAATTAGATCCAGCCGAAGATTGACCACCGCCAATACCACCAGACTGAGCATTAGATCCTGCGGAGGTACCTGCTTGCCCACCAAAGCTGGAAGATTGAGAACTGCTTGAAGATTGTGAGTTAGCACCACCAAAGCCAGACCCCGTATTGTAACCACCAGAGTGACCTGCGTAACTAGCGCTTGCAGTGGGAGTATCATCTAAAGTAGATGCTAAGGAGAGTGCCTCTCCGCCACTCTGGCTCCCTCCTCCAATAGCAGCAGATGCGCCGCTAAAGACACCGTGTTGGTTGCCATGTCTAGTTAGTCCACTCCATTGCTGAGTGTGGAAGAAGCCTGATGGTGGCGGTGGGGCAGGTGGCCCAAAAGGTGGGGGAGGTGGCCCAAAAGGTGGAGGAGGTGGCCCAAAAGGCGGAGGAGGTGGTGGCGGCGGTGGTCCATCATCACCACATGTGCTGCATGGTGATCGTTTTACTATCTTGTGGACAGCATCTGGAAGAATGTCCATAAGTAAATATATAAGATTCAAAAACATACTATGATCAGTGACATCTTAGCCATATTTCATTCACAAAAATGTTAGATTTTCTAAAGATTTAATCCTTTAAAATGATCAAATTTTATTATTTCAAATTTTTTATTTATATTAATTATTTCAAATTGTGAATAATTCTTTCAATAGTAATGATTTTACCTTCAGACTGTATAATAGCGCTTTGAGCCGTAAATACGGACAGAGCCAAAACAAATACGTGCAATTTTCCCATCTCGCCGAAACATCAGCCCCTTCTAAACATTACTGAGGAAATCCTAATATTTATAGGTGTTACAGTAGGATGTGTGAAAAACCAGCTTCCAAGAATAGTAGCCTCGGACGATTTAGCGTCCAATGGATATAGCAAACATCACATATTTGGTTACAGAGAGACAATTTACACAATTCATTTGAAATGCACACATTTTTTGCAAAAAGTACTCGCTAACACAAATATGGATTATGTCATGGTGTCTCTGATTATGTATAGCAGGTATCTGAGGAGTTTGTTATGATTTCTTGGTAAACATTGAGAATATTTGGCTATGTAATTGGCATCTTCTACAGTGTAATAACGTGAGAAATTTTGGAGAAATTTAATGTTGATGGAGGTTGAAGAAGGCTGGGGACCTAGCCTTGGCGAAGAAATGGTTTTTATATAATATGGTGACGACACAAAGATTATTTGTCCTTGTAAATTGTATCTTTGAGTTCAGTCTATTACTATTAGAATAATTTCTAACACGGCAGTCGTATAAGAAACTACCTTTGCATGTGTTTAATAATATCTGTCGATAACATTTACCTTTAAAACTGTTTTGTTCTTTGCCATATTAACAAATTATCTTAAAAGACTAGGTTATTATTACCTTTTCTCTTCGCTCTTATAATAAAACGCCTATTTACCATGCTAGCTAAATGTGACTTGATAGACTACAAATATCTTTAAAAAGATCGATCGCCAAGGATCAGGCCATTACTTCTTACCTTGTCATCCACCATCATCATATCTTGGCATCTGTATAATGCGATTGGGTGGTCTTGACCTTAACTCCTGAAGTTACCTAAACAAAGCATTACAAAGCAACTAGCTTCATATGCTATTATGAATATTAGCACCTACGCCGAGTAACCTTGACGAATGCAGCAGCTATTTATAAGGAGCGTACAGTTTTGGAGAATTTAGTGTCGCAGCAAACGATAAGTAAGTATAGCATAAAACAAAATTTAAACACACACTAGGAATAGCCTGGCGCCTAAACCATAATATGTATTTCTGTCGATAGAAAATGGTCCTCTAACATATCATACGATAGGCTGGTCTTTTCTTAGTCCAAAGAATCGGCATTACCATTCAACGTAGCAATGCTGCCAATCTGTGCACGTTACCGGTTGACAGCGATGCTGACGAATTCTACGACGCCAAATTCATTTTTGTAAATATTAAGTATTATAATATTATTATCTTAGGTGGTATTATTGGTATTTTTATTTTTACTTTGTTTGTAAATATATAATAGATTAATTAGTGTAATTAATTAAGTGTGTTATTGTGCTGGAGATTAAATGAGACGAAACTACCTTACTACTTAACTGGCTTGACCATCGTATATTTTGAATACAAAGATATAATATGATCTCGCCTAAAATAGTAGATTCTGGTTGTGACGTATAACACGCTGGGCTGCGTTGGAGTGACTAGCTTGTATAAATTTAACTGCAGTCATACAGACGAATAAAATATTGGGCTTGTGTTTCATTCCTTAAAAACAAGCAACCAAGAATATTATTTTAATTAAGTAGTTATTAGAGAGTTTACATAAGTCAGCCATTAAATTTATTATCGGTAATTTAGTAATTGCGGTAGTAACGTTTTCCAGATGTAGGACACTTCGCCTATATGTACATACAACGAGGTTTAAAGAGAATTCTTCTTTCACGGTAATCAGCGGCTTTGCTGTGCGTATTCTGACTTTAGCTTACTGAGCAGCGATAGCTCAATGGGGAGACCAACAGACTGCAATGCAGAGGGTATCAGATTCGAACCCACGTCGCGTACCTCTAACTTTCGGAAGTTATATGACTTTTCGAAATTATGTGTGTATTGATTGACAATTATCGCCTGCTCCGTGCCTCGGAGAGCACGTTAAGCCGTCGGTCCCGGCTGCCATGAACATCTATGGCAGTCGTTATTGGGAGAATGTCGACACAAAAAATCCCACTGGGTCGAAGTGTCACCGGTCTGCACTGACTGGCCCCACATAAGATACATACATACGTCGGTAACTAAAATTCTTATTGGTTAACCTCAGTTCATAGAAAATCGTTGTCGGTGTAGCTTGCTATGTGGTTTTATCCTATCAACTCTACGGTACTCATGTCTGATAGTAAGCAGGTAATTTAGTTCCATAGAGAAGGCCACCATCCCAATTGCCGATATTGTAGCAATGGCATGACTCATCCTTACATTGACCAAACGAAATACATATTCAAACCCTGCTTGTAGCTCAGGATCACGGCAAAGTTTCTACCTTGGTACTCAACGAATCGTTTCAGTAGTGATGGTATTAATTAATACTTATAAGAATTGGAAAAAAAAATGGTATTAATTAATACTTTGGCAGTGTATTTACCGCAATAGTACATATTCATTGTAATGTGTTGTTTTAATACAATAGTTTATTAACAAGCAGACTAGCTAGAGCTGTGTAGGTAACACAGTGCACCTAACATTTTTGTGTTCATTACGTCACCGATTGAAAGGAAGGCAGAATTCTATAATCCATAAAAAAAGCTAAGAAATAAAACAAATCTCATAGGTACAAAAAGTCTTTACTTCATCAGTTACAATATTCACTAAACCATCATCACATGTAACCAAAAGTCTTATTTGCCATATCCACCGGCGCTAGAGCTCGCGCTAGACTGGGCGTTACCACCACCAATGCTGAAACTCTTAGCAAAGCTAAAGGACACTTCAGGAAGACCGCCATCGTAACCTGGACCACCATTGCCTCGTTTGTTGTCGACAGGACCACCGTAACCGCCGCCAAAATAAGGGCCGTAACCCGGGCCGTAGCTGGCTTGACCAAAAGACTCTTCTGGTGGCGACAGTATTGCTGCTGGTGCTTTAAGGATTGCCCCAAAGATAGCACTAGCTAAACCAAGAGTCGGTGACCTTCTTTCTCTGCTTGGAGCTGGAATATTAAAATAATAATTACTATTGCATAACAATCATGAATCGTTTTATTAGACATACATATTATATATGATGTAGTAGATACAACTATGGATCCATAGTATAACTATAGACGGCGCAATGACTTAAGTGACCACATTGCTACAACACGGTATGTAGTGACTTCAATCCGTACACTGAACAAATATTTGTGTGGTCCACTAATGTTTGCTCCAAGTTTAATAATTTTAATGACCTCCAGACCGAATTTCGGCCACGGCGGCCAGTCTTAAAGGAGACAGGCCATCTGCGCAGGAGATATTATAGTGCACAAGCGTGTGTGCAAAACACAAGTGTGTGTGCAAAACACAAGTGCGCTCTCTGTTCCCTAACTCTCATGATCTGATGAAAACAGTAATCCGACACGACCGGAGAAAGATCGGGCGCAGGACCAATGGCTTTACGTGCTTTCCGAGACACGGGGGTGTCTAACACCGCCAACTTTCTAACTCCGGGCTGCTATCGAGATTTCTTAACAGAAAAACCCAATATTTTTTTGTTGGCCCGACCCGGGATTCGAACCCGAGACCTCACGCAAGCAGTCGCATCTCACTACCGCTGCGCCACAGAGGCAGGCTCCAAGTTTATGTATTATTTATCATCATCATCCTCTTGTCCTGGTCCCAATTTATTTGGGGTACTATTTATATACACGTTAAAGGAAATATTTCTACTCAGTAGGTAATATAGTGAAAAATAAAATGAAAAAGAGAATAAAATAAAAGGTGTCGGGTTAAAGCCCGGTTCGGACCAAGCGTTATTGGGCTATCTTATCGGCTGTGTCGGCCTTGATGGCGTAGTGTAGTTAGTTTGGGCTAGATGGTGTTGTGTGTATGTGATAGAATATTATTATCTATACATAAATAAAAAACTTTGTACCTCTTTTTACGAAAATTGCGCGGACGGAGGAGAATGAAATTTGGCACAGTTCAAGTTTATATGGAGAAGGAGGGGCGAATTCTAATATTTTTATAAAATATGCATTAGAAATATATTAAACTAGCTGTTGCCCGCGACTTCGTCCGCGTGGACTTTAATTTATTACCCAATACCTACTTTTCATTTGTTATCTAATTTTAATATATAAAACTACAACTAAAGAAATTAATAAGTCTAACTACACCTATATAGGTGTAGTTAGCTATATATATATAGCTAATACTTAAAAACTACCTACTAATATTTAGAAACTACCTACTATATCTAAAGAATTATATCTTTTGAATGAAATGTCCGATTTTAATAATTTAAAAAGTATTTTACGGGTATTGAAACGGTCTTAAATAAAATATCATTTAATAGGATAAGGATTAATACAGAGGTATGAATAATTAGTTTGATTATTGTCGGCACTTTTATCAACTTTTAAATGTAAAAAAGTAGTTATAGTAGCATAACTACAGTAATTGGACATATGGTATCGCGGACTTTTTTGTAGATATTGATACGTTCTATAACACTAGAACATTTGTTTGTTCTATCATCAATAGTTGCCGCAGCGCACGTGATGACAGATTTTTTATGACTAATTTTTCACACCTTGGGTTATATTATTGCATTTTTATTAAGGATCCCTATTTTTTTTGAAAATGTAATATAGCCTATATCACTCAGTGAAGATGCAGCTTTCTAATGGTGAAAGAATTTTTGAAATCGGTCCAATAGTTTTTGTGTGAAAACATTACAAACATACATACAAAAACACAAATGTTTCCTCTTTATTATATTAGTTTAGATTAATGAAAAAACACTACACGCACACATCCATGCATTTGACACACGCAGTTGAATCGCGTTCGTAATATTTCGGCATTGTTAGTCTGACGTCGTACAATTCCTGTTACTATGGTTACCTATACCTTATTTATATGTAATAAAGAAAAAAGAAAACAAAGTAGCAAGCTTAGGAATTTTGGCCGAGTTTTGACCAGTAAGCTACCGCTTGTTATTATTATTACATCATACCTGCATTGACAGCGAATGAGCTAACTAAAACTATAAAAATACACGAACAGGCTACACTAAGACGAGCCATTTTGAACTACGATAAATAAAAACTGATCTGGAAACATGATCACGCCACTTTATATCAAATTGGTATATTACACAATTAGCACTTACT
This sequence comes from Catocala fraxini, assembly GCA_930367265.1. Taxonomy (NCBI): domain Eukaryota; kingdom Metazoa; phylum Arthropoda; class Insecta; order Lepidoptera; family Erebidae; genus Catocala; species Catocala fraxini. The sequence continues at coordinate 27,177,580 of OV884025.1, read as the reverse complement.
TGATAAGAGTGTAACATTTCGTAAGAAATTCTATTTAACTTTCTGAGATCCGTGATCCGTGATGGTAATGAATCGGTAAATATTACTTAACATTTTCTTTCTTACAGACTAATAATGATAAAAGTACTCAATCTAGAGGTACGGTGGTAAGTCAAATATTACAAGAACCCTTCTGTGTTACTTTCAAATCCCTACATTATCTCAAAAACTATTCTTACGCTTATATTTGTTGTAATAAAGTTTTGTGTCTTTCGTTTTTGTTACCTATAAATCCCTGTTATAAATAGAGTGACATCATATAAAACAAGAACGATATTTTCCTAGATGTATTTTATTACCTACCGTCAATTTGATTAGATATATATACAGATATGGATATATACAAAATGGAACAAAATTCAGTGCAAATTAAAATTTGGTAATAAATCTTTTAGTTATATGGGACCAACACTGTATGACAAATTAAATAAACATATAAACATGATCTTGATGACGAAATCTGTTTGTAAAAACATGTGTATAACTGGCTATTGGGTAAAAGTTACCATGTGTCAGAAAACTTTATTACTCAGAATTGAAACACTAACACGCGCTCTTTAATATACACAGTCTATCACACACTCACATAAGCTCACGCTCTCACCCAAATCAACACACCTACACCCATACACACCCTCAGACACAAACATTCATCCAAACATATACACTCACAAACACAAATACACTTGCAAACATGCACTAGCATACAGAAAACATAATTATCATCATCTACATCATTATATAGTCTTAATACATAGTTATTATTGTAGCATCATATATTTGTATAAGTAGCATTAATATAATAATTGTTTCTATCTGATGCAATTACTGTAAGAATATCAGTCGAAAGAGACTGGATCCCGCAACACAGGGTATTCTAGTGTGGTATTCAGTTTCACATCTACTTTTGTGTAACTTGTATCTTTATTATGAAATAAATAAAAAAAAAAAATTGGTTAAAATTTTATTATGCCTTAGATCTTTATAATCATAATCATAATTACAATATTTTATTTGCTAAACACAGGTTTACTTACTTTATTAATAGTTATTCATTTATGAGATAGAGTTGCAATTAAAAACATTTCTTTTAAATAATAACACAATAATCGTTTTTGAAAAGCCCCAGTCACGTGCAAATTATGTGTACGAGACTAAAATATTCTTTCATAGCAAGAAACTGGCAGTTAGTTTCGAGAAACCCTACTTTTGTAAACAAACGAGGCTTTAGTTTAGTAAGTTAAGTTTGCGCTTATATTTGCTGAACGTCGTGTGATTGATGATATAATACACTCCAGCTTACTCTTTCCAAAATATACAGCGGAGAGTGTATAGACTATCATAAAGTCTTTAACGAGAGAGAATAAAGAAGTCAGGATTCGAAACGTTATCCGAATAATAATAAATAATACTTAGTAGCAACGCATGAATCGATATTCGAATAACTTAATTGATAATACAATTTGGATCCATTCGATTTGTTTAGTCTCTCTCTCTCTCACTCTCTTCCTGGTTAGATGACCCACATGTTGATGGGATCAGCCTTCTTTTTAGCTCTCCACTTCACTCTATCCTTGACATCGTCGTTGGACAGCCTGCATTCCCTCCTGTCTCTCAACATTACATCTTTCTACCTCGTCTTGGGTCGGCCTTTGGATCTCTGGCCGGGGATGGCAAACTGTACTGCTGAGTTTCCTACGTAGTCTATTGACTCTCTTTGCTAGTTCGATGATCTACGGACTTCGCATATCACTGTCATAAACCAATTGTAGCAGGGAATACTAACACACGAGCTGCAGGCAACAATATTATAAAGCTCTGTTTCACAATCGCCATCGATCTAATTTAACCTTTGAAAAGGCAACATGTTATTTATATTTTTGATAACTTTTACTTGACTATTATGAAACTGATCATATCAGAAATACACAAATTGATGGCCTTGCGATAATTATATTACACTTCAATCCTATTTACGTAAAATAATTTAATCAAAGTGTCAATTGTGCTAACGATAATTTAACTTAATATGCGGGAAGCATTGCCTTTATTATGTGCTATTTCTCTTTAGCCTGTTGTAAATAATTTATTTGTGTTTATTGTGTTAATTAATTTATTAATATGATAGTTTATTGGAAACAAAAACGTTGTATGTATGGATTTCTGAATACTGTACCTTTATAGAAATCTGTACGTATAGCTTCCTTGTAAACATTCACAAGATGGTTGTCAATTTATTTGAGCGCCTGCGCAGATATTACTATCGGCGTTTTGCAGATTATTGCCGCGCTAACGAATAGTATAACAATAGTAATGGTTGTTTTTATCACTCACTGTCACTGTCGATGTCACGTGATACTTATTATTCTGTGTTCGGGTGTATGAATAATTTGTCGAAAATCAGTGATTTTAATGTGTTAAGGAATTTTTCAATGTGCATAAGGAGTGTGGAAAGGTAAACTTAAATTAAGTGGTTAAGGGTTAAAGTTAGATCATTTTGTAGTATAACGTATAAGATACTACTGAATCGGGCAAAATTACAATGTAGTGGGTATTACACTAACATTGTTGGTTCTATGGCGTAAGTTTGCGCTTATGTTGGCATGCGAATGTGTGGTCCTAGGTTCGATATCCATATATAATATAGCTTTTACTCGCATCTTCGATCTAACACTTGATTCCTTCCGTGAGTGGTATAGTTTATTTCTTCTTTCCTGTTTTATTTATTTATCAAATATGGCGTACCTCCAGCTAAAAAAAATACTAAGGCCTCTATTCAGAAACAAGTGATTGTAATGAAAATTCGAAAGACAAAGGGATATGGTATAGTACTATAGTATCGGAACCTCCTCATATACCATGGTTTTCATACATTGAGCTCAGCAGAAAACTTATTGTAAGCCCCTACAGGTTGAGGTCTGGACACTCACTGTCGCTCAATAAGTTTGGATTTCTAATAAGAAAATTGAATTCACCAAACTGCGGGGTTTGTGGATCTTTAGAGGGTGTTTCCCACTTGTAGACGGAATATGTCAGATTTCGATCTGCCAGGGAAAACCTGAGAAATGAGTTACTTTTAAATATGTATGATGTCGGTATGTTTCATCATATATTGTCAGCGCCTAACTCAAAAGTCGCATCTAGCATTTATAAGTTCGTGTCGTTGCGTTTTAACTAAATTATTGTTTAACTTGTTACGAGGTACGATGGGACTGGCATATACAATTGTATAAAAGTCACTTACACTAACACCTGCAACACAGTTTTAACTAGCGCGGGTGTCAGCGTATTCTATAATTGAAATGTACCCATTTTTATGTCAATAAAGATTATTATTATTATTATTATTATTATTATTACTTACAACAAAAAAAAAGGAAGAAAAGAAAAGTGTTTATAGCTACGGACAGTTAAAGTATGACATATTTTTTTATGCTTGATAAAACTGCTCGTTTTTTAATATAGGAACCAAGGCATAAAGACCAATATATATTTACTAGAAAAATAATTGAGTTTGAAGGCAGTAATTTAATGGTTTGTTTGTTTACCAAATAAGACAAATGGCCTATAATAATCTATGTAACTCTCCAGCCTTTTACCTATCTCAATGCAAAAAATCACATATATAGAGTCTCAAACCTATACTTATATACCCGATGCCTACTCTGGTAGAAGTGTACACACATTATGACTGTTTTTAAGGTCCTACGTAACAGAGACAAACCTATTCTCGTCTACTAGACAAAGATCCAGACTTCATGCTGGTACCGGATAGTTTATTGACAGAAAAATCCTAACAACCTAGTGGAAGACCATGGCAGACAGAGATCTTTAGTTCAATCCCACGAGGACCGCACTGTCGCTGCGTTTTGTTCAAAGTTGTGTACACGTACATAAATAATAATTGAATATCACTTGCTGCAATGATGAACAAAAACATCGTGAGAAAACCAGCATCTTGCAGAGTTCTCCATAATATTTTTGAAGATGTGTGAATTCTGCTATCCGGCATTGGGCCAGCGCAGCGTCGTGGACTATTGCCCTTTCTTACTGAAAACAGACCCGAATAGGTATACGCGGCCAAGCGTTGCTGTGGTTAGGTTAAGCTTTATTTTTAATTGCCCGTTTGCATAGGAATCCAAATAAAAAGCACATCAAAACACAAATAGAAATGCAAGTTTTTACACATATGTATGTCATGTCAATCCCTCAAGTACAATTCGAGCTTTGTGGAAGTAAAATTCCTATATATTTTGATTATACTGATGTTCAGCTAACATAAAACAAATACACTAAAAAAAACTATTTATTCAACATTAGTCATTACACTACAAAATTCCTAATAATATCACTTGCCACTAGCACTTGAACTAGCACTCGACTGACTGCTGCCTCCACTACTAATGCTTATAGACTTCGAGATGCTGATAGAAGTGCCTGGCGCTAGTCTCCTGCTGGCGTCTTCGTTATGATGGTGATGGCCTATAGGAGGGCCAGGGCCGAATCGACCTGGTCCATACGGCCCAACTGGTGGCCCGTCAGGTCCGAACTGCGGTGACTGTTGTACCCGTAACCCTGAAATTTGGAATACATACGACGAGAGAATTAGCAATGACGTACCAAATACCGACTTGCGATTAAGAATCGCAAGAACGTGGATTCGAATAATACATATTGCACTACCGATGAGACTACTTACCCCTAACACAAGCATATTATATTAGCTGAAGACGTTATTAAGAATACTAGTAATATAAAAATTTTATACGTTTCTGTGGATAATATCGATAACTTTATTATCCTATTAACATTATAAATAAGTGTTTGAGATGACGTTTAGATGTTTGTGACGGCATCATGCAATAACTACTGAACGAATTTTGATGCAGTTTTCATAGTTGAGTAGCCTAAAGTTCTTCTCCTTCATTAGAATCCCTCCAGTAGAAATGAGATTCAAATTACTTCATAGTGCGAACCATGCAAATAAAATGTTGTACCATTGTTTATGCAGACGTAATCACGAGCAAATCCATGCAATTAAAATTTAAAACTGGCATTTGCTTGAGTTTTACTTAATGAAGTAAAACTGTTTAGTATAAACACTTCACAAAAAATATTTACCTGAATTAACGCCAATCACACAAAGGAGGAAAAATATCGCAAATCCATAGCAGATATAGTGACTACCCATATTGAGCATAACAGCAAAACTGAGTCCAAATTGACAAACGTCACCTTATATCGCAAAGAGTTTGTTCAATTTGAATGTAAGTGATAAAAGGCACCAAACAAATATTTTGTTAACCGCTCGACTAGGCTTTTCAAACTTTGTCCCCGGAACAGCCAAGATATGTGTGATGTTTCAATTATCAAGTAATTCCGTCTGGTGGTTAGACAGTAAATAAGGGATTTAAGGCCTGGAAAACAGTATACAATTTTCTTGCTGGTTTTAGTGTGATGAACTTACTGTTGCGTTTTCTTCGAGGTGAGAGAGCCTCCCTATTCCTCCTCCTCCCCTCCATTATAGGTGGCACCATGCGAATGATTACCCTTGTATTGTAAATGTGTTTCTTATGATTGTTTCTATTATACAAACACAGCTATGTTTCTTACAATGTTGGCATAGAAAAGTGCTTTGTTTTTCTTTTAAGTTAAGTAAAGAATGATATATTATTGGAAAAATATACAGAGGTGGAACATTAAAGGAAAACATAAATACTTATAATAGTGTTTGTGCCACAGATACATATTAATACTATAAAATACATCAGCAGCAATATGTACCCTATGTTACTCCATACATTTTGCAGTGAAATTAATTTTATAACCTAAGTCTTCTTTGGTTACCTCATTAAGCAAGCCTGCATCGGAAAAAAGCTAAGCTAAGCTGGTTTGGGCATGTAGAAAGAATGAACGAGGCAAGACTGACTAAGAAAGTTTATAGGGCTAGTGTGAATGGAACAGTCGCAAGAGGAAGACCTAGACGAACGTTTCTTGATCAGATCGGAGGCGTTCTGGATAAAGGCCAGGTTAAGAGCACCTTGAACCGACGGGCGTGTATGAGGAATGTGATGAAAGTGAATGAAGCCAGAGAAGTGTGTCAGGATCGTAGCAAATGGAAATCCGTAGTCTCTGCCTATCCCTCTGGGAAACAGGCATGAATCTATGTATGTATGTATGTATGCATCGGAAAAACCTTGCACTGCGTAAGAATTTTATTGATGAGCTTAGTAAAAACAATGAAGTAAAATAAATACAATAAAACATTTCTCAAACAACAAAATAAATTAAATGATCATGCACACAAATTGGATGTTGTTATTAATGGAATTAAGATGTTCTAGGAATACATTTGCACTATCTGTTGGTAATTTTGTAAAAGTATCATCTACAAACCTCTTATAAATCCTGGGTGTGATGGGGGCAGTATTGTAAAAGTATCTCTTAGGCTCGAGCTTCAATCAATCAACACATACTTCAAGCCGCCAACGAAGATAAGTCAATTTTTACCATCCGTCAAGTGCCAACTACCTTTACAAGATGCAGGGGTCTATAAAATAGATTGTGACTGCGGACTCTCATACATTGGTCAAACCAAGAGAAACATAGGCACCCGCATAAAAGAACACATAGCTGATGTAAAACACCAACGCTCGTTGAAGTCTGCTGTGTGTGAACATGTGCAACAGGGGACCAACCACTACCTGAGATTTGACAAACCACAGATTCTCGCTAAAGAACACCGATTCCTACCAAGGATGCTTCGCGAGGCTATTGAAATCAAAAAACATCCTAATTTTAATAGAGAAGATGGTTGGAATGTACCACTAGCTTGGGATCCAGTAATACAAATAGTCAAACCCAAGAAGAAGCAAACCACAGCTAGATTTCATAATACTTTGAGCTCATTCTGCATAAATAGAAACACCAATGATTAAATTATGTTCGGGTACTTTGAAATAACTACACTGGAACATTGAGACAACTACCATCTTAGTCTCCCCGTGACCATGGCTGCTGAAAAGCAACCGAAACGTCGGGGAAAGTGTAAAATTAAATTAAATCTAAATAGTTTTAATAGTTTTAATAATAATTTAATTAGCTTAAAAGTTAGTAAAGTTTAATAGTAGTATATTGTAACAGTTTTCAAAATTTTGTAATAAAGTGTCAAATAAACAACGCGATAAAATCCGTATATAGTAGTTTAATTTCAACAGAGACTTATCTCAGTATTTTGGATTAAACAAATTTGAACTCTATTGCAAAGATTTAACACAAATATAATATTAGAATTTAACATATACAATTAGAGTTCAAATTGCCTTACTTTCAAATTTCGAGTTAAGTCGCTGTTTTATTAAGAGTGCGATATGTACATAATCCTACTAAAGAAGAAAAACTAGTCTTAGTTATCCAAGTATCATTATACATAAGTATGCAAGTTTCTAAATAAGTTTAATAGTTTGTTACTCAATCGTGCCTAAAAGTTGAACGGATTTCAATAAACAGATTACAGATACCTACATCATAGATATGGTAAAATCCTATAGGGACTCATACAGAGATCTGCATGAGTCCATAGGGGGTTTACGCAGACGAAGCAGTAATACGTATTAAGAACAAATAGTTTTCATATTTTATATTACTAAACATAAAACTTAACTACTTTAACACGGCTTTCATCGTGATTCATTTTAATTTACACGCTTTACGTACACATTATCATAAATATTAAATTAGACCGACTTTATTGTTTTGTTACTAATATTGTTATGAAGGATATATTAGAAACCCGCCATTTTTGATATTTTACATACCGAATTACGCCCAATACTAACTTAATATTATAAATGCGAATGTGAATTTCTTTGTTACGCTTTCACACCTTAACTACTCGACAGATCGTCATGAAATTTCGCATACACGTTGTCAGGGGAACAGAAAAAGATATAGGGTATCTATAAATAATCTAAATCCAGAAAAAGTACAACTGCTAACCTAACCTAACTTACATTTACGCAAGAGCTCGCTTTTGTGACTGTATGAGTGAGCCAGTTCATCAGCGGAGTGCTAGCCTCAAACCAACGTGACTCTTGCGAAACGCAATAACTGTTACTACATTTTGCACGTTGAGCGAAAGTTCTGGAGACTCATCAAAGTCAAAGTCAAAGTCAAAAATCATTTATTCATTTAGGTGAAAAATTAACATTTATGAACGTCATAATATGTAGGTTAGTGAGTTTACTAAGTTACTGAAGCTACATTTAGGTTAGTTGCTAGGTTCAGGCAAAGGGTAGAGCCTATAGAAGAAACCTACAAGAAACTCACGGCCACTCTTTTAAATCGCCAATTAAATATAATTTCAGTATTTTACAACTCATATCAACAAGGTGTTGCATCCAATACACCATATGCTACTGACTTTACAATATCTTATCATCATATCTTCCCCATTTCATCTCTTTAATTATATTTCTCTAAAGTCGTCTGGGTATTACCCCTAGTACTACAAGCCATCATAGACTACGGTGGTAAGATGTGCCATATGCGTTTACCTTGGTGGAAAAATACCTATTTTCTGTATTCAGTTCTCATTTCCCGTGCTCATCAAATTATCATGCACGCTTATCAGATTAGGGTATTCTAAAACTGACTGCCTTATTGGCTCTGTGATATATATTTGCAGCCGATGTAGGGGGTTTCACTTCCGAATCGGGCAAAGTATTATTGGGATTACAAATTCTAATTTTTAGATAAAGTTACCTCCCGTCCTTTTCTGTACCTCTGACAACGTGTATGCGAAATTTCTTGATGTTCGGTCGAGCAGTTAAGGCGTGAAAGCCTAACAAACAAACAAATTCACATTTGTCTTATAATATTAGCTAGGATTATGGTAGGTATTAAAAACAAAATTATCTTTTCTGCAACCATTAACGCCGCTGTCGTAGTCGTAGTCCTGGTTCTGCATATATTTGGCCGGTTATACAATTTAGCTGCCGTAACCCTGATCCGAAAAGTAATCTGCAGTAATGTTCATACTTCGTTATAATTCCAGCTTGTCCAATCAATATATAATGGTGTTATGTTGTATTAAAATCAGTATAAATCTATAACTTATCGGACAACATGGCTCGTTTCGCTGTTTTCTGTGTGTTAGCTCTCGTATTCATCGCTAATGTGTTTGTAGTACAAGCAGGTACGATATAATTGTTTTTATTGTAAGACTAACTTTTGCCCGCGGTTTCGCTTGCGTAAAATTAGGTGAGATTGGTTTACGTTATGTTACGTATATTTCTTGTTTTTAAATAAACTATAGCCTATGTTACTCGATGATAATGTAGCTTTTTATTGTAAATAGTTTTTAAAATCAGCTGAGAAGTTTTTGAGTTAAATCCGTACAAACATACAAACAAAAAATTACGTCTTTCCTCTTTATGATGTTAGTATAAAAATATAGATCTCGATGATCAAGTGCAATTATTTTTGTACCAACTCCTCCTGTACTACATATGATTATATTCCTTTTGGTTTTCAAAGTACTTAGTTAATATTACCACAGGAATCGTTATGCAAAGACCCAAGCCTATTTCCTCGATAGAAGAGGCAGTAAGTACTAAATTGCCAGGATCGTATATCTCTCTTGCTTATTTCAGCAATTTTCTTCATGCACGCTCGTCGAATTACAACTAATTGTTGCACATAGACTGTGTGTTGACTTGCACATAGATGTATAAATGTGGGTATAACGGAGGTGTATAATTATGTAGCTAAGATCGAAGTCTGATATTGAATAATTTTACTTGGGCTCACGTCGGTCGTTTACACGATGCATACAAACCGCGCAAGTGTGTCAGCTTGTGTATGTTGTCGCACCTTATCTGTCGTACCTACATGAAAGTCATTAAACACGACGCACGCACCAGTTATAATCCGTATCTTGGAGAATTACAAACCTTTAACAATAGTTGTCCTGAGTTGGTACGATTTTCCTAATTATTTCCGCAAAAAATCACATTTTTTATAGGTATAAGTTTACCTTTGATTTATCACTATCATTATAATCAGCGATAGCTCAGTGGGGAGACGAACAGACTGCAATGCAGAGGGTCTCAGGTTCGAACCCACGTCGCGCACCTCTGACTTTCGGAAGTTATAAGACTTTTCGAAATTATGTGCGTATCGATTGACAATTATCGCCTGCTCCGTGCCTCGGAGAGCACGTTAAGCCGTCGGTCCCGGCTGCCATGGACATCTATGGCAGTCGTTATTGGGAGAGTGTCGACACAAAAGATCCCACTAGGTCGAAGTGTCGCCGGTCTGCACTGACTGGCCCCCACATAAGATACATAGGTACATACATCATTATAAATAATCACTGCGTCACTACAGATTATAAAACAAAGTCCTCCACCGCGTCTGTTCGCGATAAACTCAAAACTACAAAACGGATTTTCATGAGGTTTTCACCAATAGGAAGATTGAGGAAGATTTAGCTGTATAATTTACTAAGGTTTTGTACTACCCGTGTGAAGCCGTGTCAGATCGCTAGTAAATAAATATAGTCAAGGGCAAATAGATAATGATCAGAAGTCATTAGCTGGTGTCAGAGATGGGCAAAAAGTATTGAATTACAAATTAACAATTACAACTACTTTTGTAATTTAATACTTTATAACAGATTACTTTAGTAATTAGTTGCGCAAAGAAACTGCTATATTTAATTACATTGTAATTTAATTGAAATGTAATCTATGTAATTACACAGTGCCTAATCTGTTACAAAGTATTTAAATTAACTATCAATTACAACACTTTTTATTGAACATTTTTAAATTAACTACATTATTTATTGTTTTTTTTATCCGTATAAATTAATCATAACATCTCCTTTTATTTCTACACGATATAAATATCGATGAATCCAAGTTGATCAAATAAATAATAATAATATAAATATAAATAAAGTAATAAATATATAATATATTATAATATATAGAACATAATTTGTTCTTAAAGTACTTTTTTTATTTTTGTTTTAATATTATATTATTATTATGTTTTTTATTAAAACATTGTTTTTATTCAATTAAATTAAAAAGAAAAGTAATTGATTTAAAAATAAAAGTAGAAATAATAAACGTTATTAAATTATTATTAAAAAATAATTAAGTAATTATATATATTATTACTATTATTAAGTATTTAACTCTTTCTTAATTTTTATATTATTATTTTAAATCTTGATAGGGCCAAATTTTGAGTTAAAAATATTATTTTTCTTCGTCGCTCATTCTTTTGCATTAACAGATAATTGAATTACAAAGTATTTTAATTACATTTCAATCAGATTACTTTGTAATTAAATACATAATAATACGTAACATTATATATTCGGAGTTATTATAATTACTATGTATTTAATACAATTTAATTAGATTACGTTGTTGATTAAGTTAATAATTCAATTACAACGTAATTTAATTATGCCCATCTCTGGCTGGTGTATACGAGCAACAGAGAGACTGATACACTCGGCGTCTCCTTTCCACTTACATACGTGCTCGTTTAACACGGTACTCTTACAACGATAATTTCCCGCACGCACGTGCAGGCTCTGGAATAAACTTCCTACCGTCATATTGCTTGCTTGCTTGCGAACGAAAGAACGAGAACATTATTGGCATGGTAGGCAGCAGCTTGGCTATATATAGACCTGACATTGCCAAAATTCATTATAAGATGTGCCGCTAGCTTGTTTTACATTAGAAGTTATATATAGAAATTTAGAACATCTAGCAAGTTATGGACCTACTATATTCTCAAGACATGTAGAAGAGACGAAAGAAGTCCTAAGAAGAGATCAAGCTATGTATATTTAATATAATACTAGGTAACCGGTTCTACTCGCGATTGAGTATTTAAAAGATACCTTTTGATTGCTCGCCATTTCGACCGACCTGCATCGATCGTGGTCACGGGTGACCATTCATCGCGTGTGTAAGACCCGTTACCTAAGATTAGTATTTATGTATTGACTAGCTGTCCCGACAGACGTTGTTCTGTAAAAACGAAAAAAAAACAAATCTAAACCATTCTCGAATCCACTTGAATACACACAAAAAATTTAATCAAAATCGTTCCAGCCGTTTAGTAGGAGTTTAATTACAAACATACGAAGATTTATATATATAAAGATTAGTATTATTAGGATTGAGTATATGTACTAATCGCGAAAGTCTTAAAACATTTAGCTCAAGCCATTTACCATTCTATTCTTAAACATTTACTGACTCAGTCAAAAACTATCACGTTTTGAACAACAGCAGATATACCAGTGTACATATGTTTAATTACAGCGAGCAGATTAGTAAGGTCACCGCTCCCTTATGGCGCGTATCCAGTATACCGGCCAGCATATCAACCCGCCCCTAATGCCCGTTCCTTAGGATCTGGAATGTCATACAGCTCCTCAAAGAGCATGAGCGTTGGCAACGGTGCTTCTGCGCAGTCAAGTGCAAGTTCCAGCGCCATCGGCCAGGGAAAATGATAATGCTTAAGGAAATAATGAATTTGGTAGCTTGGTTATTGAAATAAAGGATATTGGAATTGACATTTTGTATTTGTTTTATTGCTACTTGCGTTTTAACTATGTTCATTACTTTTAAAATGTTTAGCTATCGATGCCTGCTGTAAGTTGTGTGCAACTTAGTTTAACACATTAACGGACACAAAACCACTCTCAATAATTTGTGATATAGCACTCAAACTTTCCATACAAAGTGACATCACGTCTGGGGACGTATTGCCACACTACACGGTTTTAAAAGTATGTGTTGCGGCAGTAACGGTCAGAGACATAACCGCCTGTAGGCGGACATTCATACCAAGTGAATTCTAAGCCGTGTGTTACGGCAGGAGTGTTTGCTGTGGCTCTAGCGGTCTGTATTTTAGCCTAAAATGGCACAGAGTCATGTCCTTCCTATAAATGCTATAGGAAATAGACGGTAGTGGACGGAGTTTTACTTTGAGCGTATTTTAAATCGCTGCCTACAGCCGTAGTGCCATAATCACTAATTCATAATTCACGTCTCTCGACGTACTGTCCGGGAATGTGTTAAGGAACAATGAGGCTGGCACGTCATTTTAAATAAAAGCCTAGATAGAAAAATAAAATATGTTCATGTAATAAACCTTGAAATCAGCAAATGACGTAACATTTATTTACTATTAATGTCAGCCGGGCACGGGCATCTTCTGAGTATCCGGATTACACCGTAGTCCACCACGCTGGTCCAATGCTTGACAGACTTGACGCGGCTTTCGAGACCACTACGGAAAACGCTCAGATATGCAGATTTACCGTCACAGCGAACGCAAATTAGTTATTTAAAACGTACATATCTTTAAAATGTCAGAGATGCGTACCTTGGCATTGAGCTTAAGGCCTCTGCGTGGCAGTCCAAGGGTCCCCCATCTTGACAATAAACCTTAGGATTGTTAAACGTTTTCTTTTTAATTTTCTTACATAAGGAGGGAGATGATCTAAGAGCGAAAGGTTTGTAAAGGTTCTTGCTCTTGGATCATCTGATCATGATTAAATGCAATAAAACGCATAGGCCCTTAATATAAAATATAATTTAAATACAATTTGAGGTTACTCATCACAGTTAGCATCATCGAAGTATACCTAATTAAATCTTATAGGTAGTGTTGTCACGTCTCATTTTCCAAAAGCCCCCGAGCCAGCGCTGGATTGGGCGAAGCTGCCTGCTCCGCCACCAGTACCTCTGCTAATGCTGAAGCTCTTCGAAGCACTGATAGAGAGCCCGCTGCCAAAACCGCCGAACCTTCGAGGAGGAGGCGGGGGAGGAGGGCGAAAGAAACGGCGATGTCCAAACTGGGGTTGAGGACCTACAAGACAATTGTAAGGCTTGTAAACAATGGGTAGGTAACTCATCCGTCGTATATATAAATATATAATAATATCAGCTCTGTATTAAACTGTCCCACTGCTGGACACGGGCCTCTTCTCAGTGTTAAAAGGGTAAGGCCATAGTCCACCATGCTGGCTCAATGTGGGTTAGTAGACTTTACATGTCTTCGAGAACTCTTAGACATGTAGGTTTCCTCACAAGCGAATCGAGCTGTAATTAACTATTTAGTACGCCCATAACTTTAAAAAGTTAGAGATGCTCGCCACGGAAATGTCTAGAGTTTGGGATGAAACTCGAGACTTGCCGATGCAGCCTTACAGTCTCACACCAGACCGCTTTCTAATGGTGAAAGAATTTTTAAAATCCGTTAAGTAGTTTTTGAATTAAATCCTTACAAACAAACATACAAACAAACAATCAAAACTTTCCTCATTATAATAATAGTAGATATAGATAAGTTAATGTACCTGCTTCCACGATGAAAGTGTTCACCAACACCAGGACGGCCAACAAACAGAAGACACTTGCACGACTCATGTTAAACAGTAGGTACTAAGCACACAGCAGAAACTGGTATCACTTAGTCGTAAGCCTCGTTTTATATTGATAGCTAAACCTCAATGTTAACCCATATGACTAATGGTATACATATGAGGATTGTTTTAGAGTTACGTCGTCAAACTGTAGAAACCCAATTGGGTTTCTTCTAATCTTTGGAAATAATTATTTCCAAAGATTATTCTATCCGTCGGGCACAAAACTTTTTATCTGGATGAAAGGTGAATGTCCTTTTCTGTTCCCTTGACAATGTGTATGCGAAACTTCATGATAATCGGTCGAATAGTTAAGGCCTGAAAGCGTGACAAATAAACAAACAAACTCACATTCGCATTTATAATATTAGTTAGAAAGTTAGGATATATGAAAGTTACTGCGTCTTTCGTGCTGTTTTAAACGTATTTTACGTTCGGCTGATCATAAGGTTGCTAGTTTGATACCTGGATTGGACAAAATGCTATCGGATTCTGTCAGGGACAAATCAGTAGTATCACGGAAGCAGTCAAAATGCTCAATAGACAATTCGCTCCCTCGGGTCCAGGTGAACACTAGTGCCAAGCTAAGCGGTGGGCTAAGTTAGGTAAGCTATAGCGGTTAAGCAAATACGGAACCTTATAGAGATCTCATAAGACATTGTCATCGCATGTGCGAGAAAAATACAGCAGGTTTCATGAATGTGTGGTTCTGGCACATGTTATGAAAATGTTTTAAGAAATGGTCCTTCAACCTTCAACCTTGGCCCCTAAACTTCTTCTGCTGCAACGATGAGGCACATAGTTGCATACTGAATTTTTTATATAAATTTGTTTTTTCTCACTCAATGTTAAAATAAAAATACTTTTACGGATTTTATAATAATTTTCTGTACTGCCGTGATAAAGAAAATTCTATGTGCCAGTATTTTTATATTTGATATAATAATACTGGCAGATATTTTTGTTTTATTAATTCCAAATACGTAAAATATTCAAATTCTAAAATGATGTTAGGTACGTGAATTTTCCTTATGATGGCAGTATAGCTTAAAATAGTAGTAAAGATTCAATAATCGTGTAATATTTCAAAATTAGTTAGTGTTAATGAACAATGCGATGAAATCCGTAGAAAGCAGTTTAATTACAATGTATAATAAATAATAATATCAGCGTAAACGTATGTCAATGATATTTTTACAAAATAGATTTGATTTTAAGAATCTACGTTGCGATGAATTGCTTTTTGAATGTTTAATTATTCTATAATTATACCTTAATAAGACCAGACCAGACCGAATTTCGGCCACGGTGATTACGCAGGAGATATTATTTTGCACAAGTGTGTGCGCAAACCCAAGTGCACTCTGTTCCCTAACTCTCATGATCCGATGGGACGGTAATCCAACACGACCGGAGAGAGATCAGGCCCAGGACCAACGGCTTTACATGCTTTCCGAGGCACGGGGGTGTCTTACACCACCAACTTCCTAACTCCAGGCTGCTATTGAGATTTCTTAACTGAAAAACCCAATAACTATTAGTTGTGCCGACCCGGGATTCGAACCCGAGACCTCATGCACAGCAGTCGCGTTCACTACTGCTGCGCCACGGAGGCAAGCCAGGAGGAATTATATCTTATTACCTTATTAAACTATAATTATTAATAAGTATAGCATTACAAACAGACTGCATAGTTTTATCGACGAATGCTTTATCTAAATCTAAGTAGTTGATAATTAAATGTTAATATTCATGTATTTAATTGCACAGATGGCGTTTTGGTTTAAGTAGTCTGTCACCGCGCTGAGTGTTGTGGGTTCGATTCCCACAGGGGACAAAACTTTGTGTGATCCAAAAATGGTTATTCAAAGTTTGGATATTCTTTGTCTCCGTTGTTTGAATATTTGTAAAGACGACACACGAATTATTATTGGCATGTAAAACAAAACATATACTTACATATATATAAGTATATGTCATGATTATAATTACGGAACCCTTATATTAAACCTAACAGCCGTGATGTATGTACATATATGTTTGATTTACAAAAATCAATAAACAGTCTATAAAAATGACCGCACGTACCTAGTCTCTATTCAAAATAGTTCTTATACCTATATAATATAAAGACTATTTTTGCACTCTAACAAACAATTAAGTGTTTGTTAGAGTGCGTATGAAGAGAACAAATATTGACCTAACATTGACAATAATTAGAATTAGTTAGGAAACGGTAATGAACGGGTTTTTTGACAGAACCACTTTGTACTAGGGTTTTTTCCCATTGTTATTTATCCTAATTCTAACAAATATTATAAAAAATGCAAATGTGAGTTTGTTTGTTACGCTTTCACACCTTATTCCTTAACCAATCATCATCAAATTTCACATACACGTTGTCAGGTGAACAGAAAAGGGCATAGGATACTTTTCATACAGAAAAAAGTATTGTTGCTAATTTAACCAAAATCTAGTATTAGGTACTATAGTTTCTCATGGATTCAATAAGTACTGACGTACGGAAGTATGGACCATTTCCCCTACTTCTCGTATTTATTTTAGAAATATAGCGTACTGGTATCAAAAGACAATACAAAGAGACTTATATCTATCTATTGTCGTTTTTAGAGTTCGTAAAAACTCTTATACTACAGCTTTGTCCGTCCATCTGTTATACATCTGTTATACAACTTTCAACTCAAGAACCGTAAGCGCTAGAGACTCGCGGTCGACTCAGCATAGTCGATATACCCCTGAAATGACTATGACCTTTGACCTCTGACCTCGTAGATATATAAATCACTTGGTATCACGAGATATATATATAGCTACGTGAGCCTGCCCGCCATCCGATTAGCACCCGGTCCGAGAGGCGGCGTGCGTGTTCCCATGCACGCCTCTGTTGTGTCTTCGTCCCCCCACAAGGAGACAGTAGGGAAAATTATCTAAATAGGGTATAATATTGTCTTCTGTTTACGCGAATATTATTCATTGAAATTAAACTACTATTTACGGATTTTATCGCGTTGTTTATTTGACACCTTATTACATAATTTTGAAAATTGTTACACCACTACTACTATAAAACTTTACAAATTTTTAAGCTAATTAAAATATTATTTAAACTATTAAAACTATTTAGATTTAATTTAATTTTACACTTTCCCTGACGTTTCGGTTGCTTTTCAGCAGCCATGGTCACGGGGAGACTAAGATGGTAGTTGTCTCAATGTTCCAGTAACACTGGAACACAACTACCAATCTAAATAGTTTTAATAGTTTAAATAATAATTTTATTAGCTTAAAAATTAGTAAAGTTTAATAGTAGAAGCGGTGTAACAATTTTCAAAATTATGTAATAAAGCGTCAAATAAACAACACGATAAAATCCGTATATAGTAGTTTAAGAAGACACACTGAAAAAATGCACTAACTTTCATCGATTAGTATAGGACTATAAGAAGACCAATTAATCTAGAATTTTGATATAGGTAAATTCATGTCTTTTTACTAGAATTTCCTAGCTCAAAAACACGATATTGGGATTTTGGCTCGATCATAATTATTTTTGAAAACACCTCTGAAAAATTACTATTTTTGAAATTACAAGGAAGTTACACTATCATTATGCTTAGGAATTACTCAAATATATTCGTAACATCAATATTAGTGATTTGCTAGCTCATTATTTCCATAACTAAAACCAATCATTTTTAAATAATATTTTAAGTTTTTAACAATTTTTAAGCGTTCTCGATCATTGCGGGCGCATCGCAATTTTAGACCTTATGACCGCTATTTAAGGATTGATACACAATGAGTGTCATTGGGGCGGATATGGGCGGAGCTATTCTAAACGATAATTTTCGCGGTGTCCCCTTAATTTCAATAAATAGGGTATGTTGATTTGTGTAGTGACCTGCTGTTTCATACGGCGCGGCGGCGCGGCGGCGGGCCGAAACCTTGGTGGAGTCACGATTGCACATTAAAGTGATTCGCCCGACCCCGCCGACTCTGGCTAAGCCGAGGAATACCGTGGTAGGTTTAGTCGATATTACCAGGATCATCCTTCCTCCGGTGAGACCAAGATAACCTCTCTGTCGCCCCGTGGAGAGGTATAATAATAATAATATTCTATCGCATACACACAACACCATCTAGCCCAAACTAAGCAGAGCTTGTACTATGGGTACTAGACAATGGAAAAACATACATGTATACTTTTTTTTGTAAATATATATACAGCCTTGGCCAAAAGTATTAGGCACCCCCAATATAGTTATCACACACCTGTGCTATTTGAACAATTAAACAATATTCTATAGAACTGCGATACCGGTGTCATAAAACACTATTTAAGACAATAGGCGGCATTTTTTAAGCAGTCGTAAGACATCTGGTGCGTCAATAATAAAATTTTATTTTTTCCAAAATTTATTTTTAATGTTTCGTCAGTTACCATTTGGAAGTCTTAGTGTAAAGACAGTGCATTTGTGGTTCTGTGAATTAATTGAGAAGAACCTCATTTGAAAATGCCAAAACGAAACGAAATTAGTATTGAAAATCGTGTAAAAATTCAACTTTTACATGAGCAAGGCAAGACTCAAAAAGAAATCGCGAAGTTGGTGAAATGTTCGCGATGCGCCGTTCAATCTGCTATCAAACGTTTTGTTGAGACTGGCTCTCATGCAAATAAACCAAGAACAGGCAGAAAACGCGTGACTACTAGCCGTCAGGACAGAAAACTTATCCGAGAGTCTGTGAAAGATAGAAAAAAAACTTCTTCGGAGCTTGCTGTGGCTTTAACTGAAGAGACTGGACATCCCATAAGCGCACGAACTGCAAGACGAAGGCTAGTAGAAGCCGGCTTAAAAGGTTGCAAAGCTAGGAAGAAGCCGTGGCTATCCGCAGACAATAAAAGAAAACGACTTGATTGGGCTCTGAGACACCAACATTTCACAGAAGAGGATTGGTCTAATGGGCTGTGGTCTGACGAATCAAACTTTGAGGTAAGTTTTTTTAGTGAAGTCTATACCACAATTACAACGATCATTGTTGTGTTTGTCTTCAAACTCAAATGTTATAAAAGTTTGTAATGTGTGCTTTTTTTTGGAATCTACAGGCGTTTGGAACACCAGGTGTGACGTTTGTGAGGCGACGCAAAGGCGAAGAATATCACCCAGATTGCGTAGTACCAACCATAAAACACGGCGGAGGCAGTGCAATGATTTGGGGTTGCATGGCTACGGATGGAGTCGGCAAAATGTTTGTTTGCGAAGATCGCATGAACAGTGAAAAATACATTAATGTACTGGAAACTGCTCTCGTACCTTCGCTTTCGTGTATTTTTGGTGACACTAACTTAAATGGTGTGAAATTCCAACAAGACAATGCTCCGTGTCACAAGTTAGCTACTACGATGCGCTGGCTTACTGAAAATTGTATTGATATGTTAGATTGGCCTGCCCAGTCCCCGGATCTAAATCCTATTGAACATTTGTGGAGTATTTTGAAGAGAAAAATAAAAGAGCACTCGATAACATCAAAAACTGCTTTAAAAAACGCGTTAGTGCAAGAATGGGATGCAATTTCTCCAGAGGAATGTGCGAAACTTGTACGTAGTATGCCCCACAGAGTTGCTGCTGTCATAAAATCAAAGGGTGGCCCAACAAAATATTGATGTTTTTACAATATTCTAATGGAAATAAAGTACTTTAATCATTATAATTAGTTTTATTTCTCTCTAAGCCTGAAATATGCAGTAATTTATAGGGTGCCTTATACTTTTGGCCAAGGCTGTATATTATACATAGAAACACCCAGACCAAGACAAACATCCATGGTCGTGCACACAAATGTTTGACTTGTGCGGGAATCGAACCCGCGACCTCAAGCGTGGCAGTCAGTTATACTAACCACTATGCCATCGAAGCCACGCATTCCTCCAGGACATAGGGTACCTTTTATCCAGAAAAAGTACTGATTTACGTCATTCAGTCCAATGATTGTCTCAAGATCCCGGGCCCACTTCCAAGATCTGGCACATTAATAATGGGTAATTTTATAAGGACATTTCTAAAAAAATATAAAGCACGGATGGCGCAGTTGTTACGGTGGTCCTCACTACTAGTGTACGAAGTTTTATACTTTCGATCCACATCTTCTTCTCCCTAGCCTTTATTATTCCCAAGCCACTTGGAGTCGGCTTTTCTGGTCTAACCTGATTTGACTGGATATCAGTTTTTACGCCGAGCGGCTGCCACCTGACCTCCGCAGTCCGAAGGCTAACAACCCTTAGGCTAGACCAGTGTCAGGATATTATAGGGCACTGACTTCCCAACAACGACTGTCATAGATGTTCATGGCAGACGGGACCGACGGCTTAACGTGTTCTCCGAGGCACGGAGCAGGCGATAATTGTCAATCAATACGCACATCATTTCGAAATGTCATATAACTTCCGAAAGTCAGAGGTGCGCGACGTGGGTCCGAACCCGAGACCCTCTGCATTGCAGTCTGTTGGTCTCCCCACTCAGCTATCGCTTCCGATCCACATACGGGACAAAAATGTGACCTGTAATAATTATTTCAGTGAAATTAAACTACTTTATACGGATTTTAGAAAGTGAGTACATATACAGGGTCTGTCGTTAATAATGGATAATCCGTTAGCTGGAGGTTAACCAGTTATCAGGCAGTAAGAAAATAATATTTTTATGTCAGGGTTGCCAAGTGGGTTTAGTTCTAGAAATTTCTTATTCATGACTTTTATTAAACTACCCTTAAATTAGACCACGCCGTATTACCCATACCCAACGAGATAGTATTTTTTTCTAAAGAATTATAAACCTATACAGGCTAGTAAGCAAGTGAATTACATCCATATTTACCCATAATTATGTTGTGAATCAAAAAACGCTTTTCTGTGGAATAGAACGTATGATCGTTTATTTGTATTTTAAATACATAATAGATGGCGTTACCAACTTTATTTTGATACAATATTAACATACATATGTTATAAGTAACATACAACAGAGGGTGACTATTGCAGCAGGGCATATTTTCAAACACTGTGTCTAAAATTGTACACCGAATGTTCTAAGAGAAAAACCAAATAGCATTAATCAATACGAGATACAAACCTGGGAGCTCTCAATGGCACGAAACAAAAGCGGCAACATATGCCAAGGGACGGCAATGCCAAAGGACAAGCGAAACATTTGTGTACGTGAACAAGGATGTTTGTCTTGGTCTGGGTGTTTCTATGTATAACATGATCGTATATACAAAAAAAAAGTATATATCGCATCCTTAATAAAACAGAGACTTATCTCAGTATTTTTGATTAAACAAATTTGAACTCTATTGCAAAGATTTAACACAAATATAATATTAGAATTTAACATATACAATTAGAGTTCAAATTGCCTTATTTTCAAATTTCGAGTTAAGTCGCTGTTTTATGAAGAGTGCGATATGTATGTTTATCCATTGTCTAGTACCCATAGTACAAGCTCTGCTTAGTTTGGGCTAGATGTTGTGTGTATGTGATAGAATAATATATTATTATATATTTATTAAAATTAATTAGCAGCAAAATGAGGATTACTTAAATGAAATGGTCCTTAACTTTAAGAAAGAGCTTATTTATTTAAAACAATAACATAAGTATCAACACTCAGTAGCCAGATAAAATCTATTTATTTCCCTTCAGCGGTTGCCTGAGCACTCGATTGGGCTTGTCCTCCAAAGCTGATACTGACACTTTTTGATATGCTCAAGCCGCCACCAGAGCTTCCGCCATGACCGAAGCCACTGCCATCGTGACCGCCGTTGAAACCCCCATGGCCGCCACCAAAACCGCCGCTTCCTCCATTGCCAAAACCTCCTCCGCCACCATTAGCGAATCCGCTGCCACTTCCACCGCCGCCTCCTTCACCACCAAAACCTCCTCCGCCACTGGCACCAAAACCGCCGCCTCCTCCACTGCCGAAACCTCCTCCGCCACCGCTAGCGAATTCACTGCCGCCGCCTCCTTCGCCACCGAAACCTCCTCCGCCACCAGCACCAAAACCGCCGCCACTAGCGAATCCGCTGCCACCTCCGCCGCTGCCTCCTTCACCACCAAAACCTCTTCCGCCACCGGCACCAAAGCCGCCGCCTCCTCCACTGCCGAAACCTCCTCCGCCACCACTAGTGAATCCGCTGCCACCACCGCCGCCGCCTCCTTCACCACCGAAACCTCCGCCACCACCGGCACCAAAACCGCCACCTCCTCCACCATCACTACTGAATCCGCTGCCACCTCCGCCGCCGCCTCCTTCGCCACCAAAGCCGCCACCTCCACCAAAACCACCGCCTCCTCCGCTGCCGAAACCTCCTCCGCTACCACTACCAAAACCGCCGCCACCACCACCGCCGCCGCCTCCTACGCCACCGAAACCTCTTCCGCCACCAGCACCAAAACCGCCGCCACCTCCACTGCCAAAACCTCCGCCTGCACTGCCATAATTGCCGCCACGGTCTTCGCCGAAACCACCGTGTTCATGATGTATATGTTTAACAAATGCTATTGGAGGAGGAGGTGGCGGTGGTGGCCCAGGTGGTGGAAAAGGAGGGAATGGTGATCGTAATATACGCCCTGTAACAAAATAAGTCACAGTTTAATTTCAAGTTATATGTAATGAAACAGTTTAAGCTATTTAGGAACCCACAAGACAAGGCAAGCCTTGCCTAGGACCAAGAGACGTAAATTATGTATGTTTTACTCTGGTAATAAAAGTATTTTTATTTATTTATTTATATTTATTCTACTAATACAACTGTCTGATTTTGTAATTGTTCTGTCACCCTAGCCCACCATCAAAACCGAAACTACATACTATTATGCTTAACATTACGTATAAATGCTTACAACATCGGGAGTATCATATCTACGATAGTGTCCCTGTCAAAGCAACATGTAAAAAAGCAAGGTTGACTGTATTCCAGAAAAATCTATTTGTTTATTTAAACTCAAAAATAATTAAATGTTTATTCGGATTAAGATATATGCCGGGATTCCGGATAAGTTAATTACGATATAATTATGTTTTAACTGTAAATTCCACGTTGCTTCACAAATCTAACATTAATGGTTCAATTACAATAACTGAAGGTTCTTTAAAAGTTTATCATATCAGAATAAGGAGAAATAAGAGCTTTTACATTAAAGAATCCTAATCCTAACTAATATTATAAATGCGAATGTGAGTTTTAGTTGTTTATTTGTTACGCTTTCACACCTAAACTACTCGACCTATAGCATAAATGTTGTGAGCCGAACAGAAAAAACATACGGTACCTTAATATAATATAATATAATAATAAAAAATACTTTTATTGACTTAATCTTCATTTATGCGAGCGAAGCTGTGGGCAACATTTAATATACATATATATATATAAAATAGCGAAGTAGAATAGTTACCTGCATTTATGGCAGTCACGCTTATAAATAAACACACGCAAATCAAATCTAATCGGGCCATTTTGATCCTCCAATATCGAATACTGGTCATAAAACATTTACAACACCATTTTATATATCGACGTATGACGAAATATAAAACCATTATGATAATTACTAAATAAACGAGGAAAAATTTATTTAAACAAATTTATAAAGCCCAGTCAAGAAGAACTCTCTTCAAGAAGATTTTTCATATTAACTAAGTGTCAAACATAATGGTGGTAGAATGGTATTTTTTAACACTCTAGCGGTGAGTTGCTATAAAAATATGTTGGAATATAATTTAATATTTTGTTTACTTTAAATATTGACCTATGAATAAATATATTAAAATCAAATGCTTTTATATAGGATTTTCCCATTCCATATGTTAATTGGTATCACATGAAACAGCATAAATAGAGAGATGGTTTTAATAGCTTCACCCTGAAAGGTAGGCAGACTGCATAGGTCCTGTAGACACAGATTGTGCGTACAAAGATAAAGATAAATATCTGTTTATTTGTCACAAACATGAGTAATATAGCATATAATGCATGGTTTTAAAATAAATACACGCTCATCATGTTTTGACTTTAAGGCATACAAAAAGAGCAGCGATAGTTCAGTGGGGAGACTAACAGACTGTAATGCAGTGGGTCTCGGGTTCGAACCCACGTCGCGCACCTCTGACTTTCGGAAGTTATATGACTTTTCGAAATTATGTGCGTATTGATTGACAATTATCGCCTGCTCCGTGCCGCGGAGAGCACGTTAAGCCGTCGGTCCCGGCTGCCATGAACATCTATGGAAGTCGTTATTGGGAGAGTGTCGACACAAAAGATCCCACTGGGTCGAAGTGTCGCCGGTCTGCACTGACTGGCCCCCACATAAGATAAGATAAGGCATACAAATATTAGTTTACATTAAGTAGAAGTATTACACATGAAATTTAATTAATACAAATAATGTAATTAATGCCATTTCAGTTTATAAGAGTGCAGATTTCTGCACTCTTATAAACTGAAATGGCAAATTGCTCGGCATTACCGGAATACGGGGAATTAAAACATTTTCTCTTTTGCCATTTGCCTTTGTGCGCAAGATTTCTCATTGACAGGATTGGAATACTAACTTTTAGGCTTAACTTATGGGCAGCCACTCCCGATTATTCTAAAGAGTTGAAATACTCTATAGGGTACGATGTCACTTGTTCAGTGTTCATAAAATTGTCTATCTGACATACCTAATTTGTTCTTTTATCTGGCCTACTGTCTCATTTGTGGGTCAAATTGACCTGTTACACTACCATTCTCGATTGCCCATACTTATTTGTAGGTCTGGATAGACATATTATTTAAATCATCTGTGTTATCGACAGTTGGACAGAATTCACGTCATAGTGTTATCATACTGTTACTGTCTGTAAGCATACAATATTCTCCGACTTTTAGAAGAGCAGCCGCAAATTGCCTGAGTGAGAATCGTTGTGTTGTACTCGCATATTTGTAGTCAGACAAAACTTTTTTACGTGTACTCATAGTACAAACGCCTTAAAACAGGCATTTATTTCCTTTGCAGATGTACCCCTAGTAATAACCGGCAGGATTTGTCTAAAGTCACTAGTTAAAGGTACCATAATTCCTCCTATGAAAGATATAGTGCCTCGATTGCTCTTTTGTGGGACATCGTACATTCATCCCAAACCAACAGCTTACATTGCTGGAACGTTTTTTCGCGCTCACCGCTTTTGCTAATGTTGCAAACGCCGCGCTGCGCCGCGATCGGCGCATCGGTCATTATGTATGGCGCGCTTGCGCGACATATATATAATAAGACGTTTTTTTTTACTAATTATACAAAGTTTGCAATAAATTAACGTATTTTAAAAATAGACAGGTTTGTTTGGGCTTCCATACGAACTTTCGTCGCCTATTTCATCCCCATGTAGGTCGAAATGTCAAAATAGCTAGAACAAATGTTTACTTATTTACTTCTTAGCAAGTGCCTAAATACAAAGTCGCATGGTTTTATCTGCGACTAGATGACCCGGTGTACTTCGTATCACTTATCCTAACAAATTTTCTATATTTTCTCATCGTTTAAACCTTCCCTGGACTACGACAAACGTTTTAAAACCAAAATCAGCTAAATCGGCCCAGCCATTCTCGAGTTTTATCGAGACAAACGAACAGCAATTGATTTTTATATATGTATAGATAATGACGACTTTCCATACAAACTTTCATCCCTTATTTCAAACCCTTCATGCCCTTTTTTACAACAAAAGATAGCCTAGTCCTTTCGTAAGGTCTAGTCTATCTCTGTACCAAATTTCATTAAAATCAATTCAATGGTTTAGGCACGATAATGACCAATGCCCATATAAACTTTCATCCCTTATTTCAAACCCTTCATGCCCTTTTTTACAACAAAAGATAGCCTAGTCCTTTCGTAAGGTCTAGTCTATCTCTGTACCAAATTTCATTAAAATCGATTCAGTGGTTTAGGCACGATAATGACCAATGCCCATATAAACTTTCATCCCTTATTTCAAACCCTTCATGTCCATTTTTACAACAAAAGATAGCCTATATCTTTTCTTAAGGTCTAGTCTATCTCTGTACTAATTTCATCAAAATCGATTCAGGGGTTTAGGTGCGATAATGACGAATTTCCATACAAAGTTTCATCCCTTATTTCAACCCCTTCATGCCCTTTTTTACAACAAACGGTAACCTATGCCTTTCCTAAAGAAGCCGCGGGAAAATTCTTATTCATATTGTGAAATTAGGTACCTTAATAGGGTCTATTTCCCTTACTTGTCGTATTTAGTTAAGAAATACAGCGTAATGGTATCCAGCGACAATACATATGTAGAAACTTACATAATATATCAATGTAGTCTTTCTCGTCTTTATCATCTCTATGAGAACGATATATACAGTGTGACTGGGTAAACATTATACATACTTAAGGACATGATAATTTATGGTCAGACGTAACGTATAAAAAGAAAATCTGTGTAACCTGCAGAGAAAACCTTTATGAAAATTTGTATGAAATATCCATAAAATGTGGCCACCTCGCGTCGCACACAGCTGTCGGAGGCTAATGACCTTTGATAAGAAAAGGACGGGAAGCGGGGATGCAAATTCGAGAGAGTTCGGGGTGCGGTAGCAGGGGGCGGGGTTGGAGGCTTTGTTTAGCTTTGGTATATACGCAAGAGTGTCCTCACATTAAGTTATTATTGGAGAACCAGGTCAAATTTTAAGTATCAATTTTTTTTATATTCTTTTTTCAGAATCGAGTACTGAAAACCCTTCTTCAATATGTCCAGTCTTTTACCAATCAACCTGTATAGTCCATAAGTAGTAACGGAACGATTTTAAAATTAATTGTTTACTTAACAAATAAGACAAAAAATAAATGAACAAATTTTGATAAAATTTGTTTGTATGAATGGCACTATACGAATGGCGTAGTGGTTTATGGTGCCAGTGTACCAAGTGCTGTGGGTTCGATCTCCAGCCGTACCAAAAATTTGTGAGATCCATAAATTGTTGTTCTGAGTCTGGATGTTTGTGTCCGTTGTATGAATATTTGTGAAGTCCCCGTGGCACAGGATTTATTCGCAGTGGGGGAGGTGCTTTTTAAACCAAAAAGAAATATTGGCTGTAACTGATTAACTAACAATCACTAAAATTTCGAAGACATAAAAACAATAAATACGTGCACCTGCAAACCTACATAATAAATAAAGAAAAAAATTTTTAGAAAGTGATGTACCTAATTGTGATTTGTATTTGCATGCTATGGGATTTTGCATGCTATGGGATTCGGATGGCAAATGTGTTGTTCTAATACTGTACCATGTCATCTGTATTAACCACATTTTAGCCAATACGTAATTTGAATTTGTATTTGAAAAATGTAATGTGATTAATATATGTACGTTCTAGAATTTATCTCATTCGTGGCTTCTATTACGTATGTAAACGATCGGGAAAGATTGGAGGCTTTTCAAATGTGCACCCATGCACAGCAGTCGCATTCACTGCCGTTGATCGTCATAGAAGATGAAACATGATTGCTCACTTACTTAGACATGACTAATTTATTACCAATACTATGGAAGGAAAAATAGAGGCAAAGAGAAAGACCAAAAATAAAGTATACAGATCAACTGAAAGATGGAAACCTGGGAGCTTTTAATGGCACACAAACAAGCGCCAGGAGGTACAAGCAGTTCATTAAAATTTGTTAGCATCAAAATGAGGATTCAATAAATAAAACAGCCGTTGACTTTAAGAAAAAGCTTAGGTATTTATTTAAAACGATAACATAAGTATCAACACTCAGTAGCCAGATAAAATCTATTTATTTCCCTTCAGCGGTTGCCTGAGCACTCGATTGGGCTTGTCCTCCAAAGCTGATACTGACACTTTTTGATATGCTCAAGCTGCCACCAGAGCTTCCGCCCTGACTGAAACCACTACCACTGTCACCGCCGTTGAAACCCCCATTGCCACCACCGAAACCGCCGCCGCCTCCGCTACCTCCTCCGCCACCTCCTCCGCCACCTCCTCCGCCACCTCCTCCGCCACCTCCTCCGCCACCGGCACCAAAACCGCCGCCTCTTCCACTGCCGAAACCTCCTCCACCACCACTAGCGAATCCGCTGCCACCTCCGCCACCGCCTCCTTCGCCACCGAAACCTCCTTCGCCGCCGTTACCAAAACCTCCGCCCCCTTCGCCACCGCCGCCATGATGTATATGTTTAACAAGTGCTATTGGAGGAGGTGGTGGAGGAGGTGGTGGCCCAGGTGGTGGAGGTGGTGGAAAAGGAGAGAATGGTGACCGTACTATACGCCCTGTAACAAAATAAGTCATAGTTTTATTTCAAGTTATACATGATGGAACAGTTTAAAGAAGATAAATAGTCGAAAACCAGCCAGTTATATTAGCAGAATAAATATTCTACTATTTTTATGATTGTTCTGTCGCTCTAATCACCATCGAAACTGAAACCGCATACTTTTAGGGTTAACAGTAAGTGGTTAATACAACCTATTCATGGAGACTTGGATGGAGACAACTACCATCTTAGTCTCCCCGTGACCATGGCTGCTGAAAAGCAACCGAAACGTCGGGGAAAGTGTAAAAATAAATTAAATCTAAATAGTTTAATAATAATTTTATTACCTTAAAAATTAGTAAAGTTTAATAGTAGTAGTAGTGTAACAATTTTCAA
Source organism: Catocala fraxini (assembly GCA_930367265.1). Lineage (NCBI taxonomy): Eukaryota > Metazoa > Arthropoda > Insecta > Lepidoptera > Erebidae > Catocala > Catocala fraxini. The sequence goes on along the minus strand of OV884025.1, from coordinate 27,148,324 downwards.
AATTTTGTAATAAAGTGTCAAATAAACAACGCGATAAAATCCGTATATAGCAGTTTAATTTCAGAGGAGATTGTGTCCAGCTATGTATTTTGAGGTATAAAAAATAAATTAAAAAACAACAGTTGAATCCTTATTGCTTACTCTTTATTCTATCACTTACATATCCTGAATGAGCTTACTACACGGATCTAGCATTGATAGTTTAATAACGATAACTGGTGAAAGGGTGGTTAAAAGTTTATCAACTCATAGTTAAAACACTTTTACTATTTTGACTAGAAGTAAAATTATGACTAAGGAAAATAAGAGCTTTTTCATTTAAGAATCCTAACTAATATTACAAATGCGAATGTAAGTTTGGTTGTTCGTTTGTTACGCTTTCACGTCTACTCGACCGACCGTAATGTTTCGCTTACACGTTGTCAATGGAACAGAAAAGCACATAGTGTACATTTCATCCAGGAAAAACTACTGTTATTGACTTAACCTACATTTATGCGAGCGAATCCTTGGGTAAAATCTTACCTAAATAGTACCTATAATATAAAATAGCAAAATTATAATATAAATTACCTGCATTGATGGTAGTCACGCTTATAAATAAACACACGCAAATCAAATCTAATCGAGCCATTTTGATCCTCCAATATCGAATACTGGTCATAAAACATAATACAGCACCATTTTATATCGATCGACGTGTGACGAAATATAAAACCATTATGATAATTACTAAATAAACGAGGAAAACTTTATTTTAAACAAATTTATATAGCCCAGTTAAAAAGAACTCTCTTCAAGAAGATTATTCATATTAACTAGGTGTCAAACATAATGGTAATATGGTATTTTTTAACACTCTTGCGGTGAGTAGCTATAAAAATATGTCGGAATATAATTGAATATATTGTTTACTTTAAATATTGACCTATGAATAACAGAATATTAAAGTCAAATGCCATTTTAATAAGATTTTCCCATTGCATGTGTTGATTGGTATCATATGAAACAGCATAAATATAAAGATAATAACAACTTCACCCTGAAAAGTAGACAGACTGCGAAGGTCTCGTAGACACAGATTTTGCGACATACATTAGTGCTACTAACAATTGTATTGCATGCCTTCAATAAACTTATGTTATGCTATCAGATCATATTAATTTACTTTTTTATGTAAATTCGTACTATATAAACTTAAATTACCACTCACTGACTGACTGACTCACTTAGAGAAATAGAAGTCAAACAAGGGAGAGTCGTAGGAAAAAAGTAAATATAGCGTCGTATAGAGGATCGTTTAGAAGGCCCGGGAAAAATACCTGACATTCGGAAGGTCAGCTCTTGGTGGTGGTACCCCATCGGATCTCGGAAACGGTGATATCTACGGGAGTCGTTCCCCCCTCGCTGTACACCCCTCCTCGCGGGCCGCTTACAGGCCGCGCAACCACGCGAAATACTAGTTTATTATATAATTCCTAATCCTAACTAATGTCATTAATGCAGGCGTCCATAGGCTACGGTGACCACTTACCATCAGGTGAGCCGTATGCTTGTTTGCCATCCTAGTGGTATAAAAAAAATAAAAAAAATAATATAATGCGTCACAAACAAACAAACTCACGTCTGTTTGTTACGATTTCACAACTATTCCACCTATCATCATGATATTTTGCATACACGTTGTTAGGAGAACAGAACAGGACATAGGGTATCTTTCATTCAGGAAAAGTAGGTTCTGTTACTAATCTTACCTAATCTAATTTACATACATTTACGCAAGCGAAACAGCGGACAAAATGTTACTTCATCCTTTTGCAAACATTAAAGCCAAAAAGGTTTTAATAATTATTATATTAAAAAATATAAGTTTCGTTTTAATTATCTATAAATATATTATTGTCATTACAGTGTCTTATCTATGGTCATTGTCAAACAATTTGCAATTACATATTGTGCATAAGATTTTTGAACAAAACATTAAATACAACTCGCTGTGAAGTTACATGGTTAATTTTAATAATTAAGTCCAGTAACACACATGTATGATCGTGGACAGAGTGTATTTTAAATTTGTGAAGCGAAAATAATCTGTACCTAAAAAGAACATGACCTTTGATCTTGACATTGTAATGTTATATTAATTCCAATTTTAAGATTTTTGAGTCAAACATGATTACACCCAAAAAAGTGCTTGCTAGCACGACAACTTTTACTGCGTTCCCCGTTGAAAATGCAGAGATTAAAAAACAGAAGCGTGGTAAATTTCACAGGCATACCAGCGTGCTTATGTGGAAGTCATATTTACAAAGGCAGTATGTAATATGTTTTGTGTCTATTGTTTTTGAAGTCATTATTACGTTTACATATTTTATATAATAATATTAGCCCTGTATTAAACTGTCGCACTGTTGGGAACGGTTCTCAGTGTTTGAAGGGTTAAGCCATAGTCCACCACGCTGGCCTAGGTCGGGTTGGCAGAGTGCCGGGGCGTCGTCGTCCAGGATTTGTAGTCTGCTGGGTGGGTCGCTGAGGCACACCGTGGGGTTTTAATCCGTATGCCCGAAATACGGGAGAGCCGGACATAACCCTCTTGCCTCCCTTAGTGGCGGGGGGGTATGCAAAAGGGGCATTTCCCCACGAAAAAAAAAAAAAACAAAAAAAAGGTCGGTTTTGCAGACTTAACTTATTCGAGAACATTATGGAGAACTCTCAGGCATGCATGTTTCTGCACGATGTTTTCCTTCACCGTTAAAGCAAGCGATAATTGCACAAGGTAAATACACATTGTAACATATTCCTGTAAATAAAATATATATCTCTGTTTTTATTTGCTTATTTCAATAGCCGAAGTGTGTATTTATTGTTTTAGTTAGACGAAGCTACTTAATCCTGTTAAAGGTATTTTCAAGATTACATATAGTTCAAGTTTATTCTATGTTCAGCTTCAGTAGCGATATATTTTATAAATTTACTGTAATAAGTATTTATATAAATCACAATTTAGTTTATTGGTATACTATATTGTAATATAAGAAGAAACTTGTGTTCAAAATACAGGCTCGGTCTAGGCAGTATACTTATCGATCTACAATCCTGATATTTATTATATATTGAATTAATATACGTCGATTTATTTTCGTTCAGATAATAAAAAAAATTTAGCATTAATTACTAGACTGGGTCGGACACGTTTGACGCATGTCCCCAAAAAGGAGGGCACCAATCGTCACTAATTGGGTGCCACAAGACGGGTCCGGCCGTTGGGGTCCCATTCCGGTACGCCCCCGGCCGGGATGCACCCACAGTGAAAAATTTGTTATTCCGCAACGCCCCCGACCGAGACGCTATGTTAAACACATTTAGTACGAAAATGTATGCAGAGTGATGAAACCGAACCACAACACACAGAACAAAACGCTCTTATTATGCCTTAGATGGCGGCTACTTGGTGTCAACCCGTAACCGTCATCAAAACACCGGCTTACAGCCGAGTATTAAAACAATACCCATAATAATAATAATATTTATTTATTGACAGAAAAAATAAGATACATCCTTACAGATTAACTAGAAAGCTTGCGTTGCTTGCGTCGGTGCTTTTGCTCTTGTGCGTTAGTCGGTAGTACAAAAGGATTTGACCTGGGGGTGGCGGGCCTTGCGGGCCTGCCCGCCATCCGTTCAGCACCAGGTCCGAGAGGCGGCGTGCGTGTTCCCACGCGCGCCTCTATGTCGAGTCCGTCTCCCCTCTAGGGGGGACAGTAGGGAATTTTAGAAGTGCCTATGGGGTAGGTCTTTCGTGTAGTGGCCTGCCGTTTCATACGGCGGGCCGAAACCTCGGCGGGGTCGCGACCGCATGCGAAAGTGATTCGCGCGGCCCCGTCGATAGTGGTTTTGTCGAGGAACACCGTGATAGGTTTAGTCGGTATTCCGGGAGGTCCTTTATCATATTAACATCTTCTTTTACCCCGGCGAGTCCGACATAACCCCTCCGCCCGCCACCGCGGAGGGGTATGCGTCATGCATTCCCCCACGTAAAAAAAAAAAAAAAAAAAGTACAATAGGTGGATATCAAGTCAAATGCCTTATCCATTGGGATACTGGCCAAATTATTTTTATATATTGATACTCGGACTGCGCGGATGGCGAAATGGTTAAAGTGGTCGCCTCACCACTGCCACCGCGCCGAATGTTGTGGGTTCGATTGCCGCACGGGACAAAAATTTGTGTGATCCATAAATAGTTGTTCAAAATCTGGGCGTTCCTTGTATCCATTATGTAAAGTTTGTAAATTCCCCCGGGACACAGGAATTATTCATAGAGCGGGAGATGCAGTCTTTAAAAAAAACTCAATAGATAATGTAATAATAAAATTTTAAATAATCTTTCAGAAGGCGATGGCGTCTTTTGGCTCTTGAAACATTCATCGGCGCCGTGTTGTTCTTGATGGCGATATTCATAGCGAAGCCGGTGTTCCTGACGCCGCTGCAGGCGAAGCCCCAGCCTCCGCTGACTATCTCCGATATGTTGGCATCGATGCAGTCTGACACCATCCTTGGATATGCACCTAATGGAGAACCTTTCACTAAGGTTATGACAAAGGCTGCATCTTTACTCCAAACTAGTGAGTTGTAATGATTTCAGTTACTTCTTATATAGTTTTTTTCTAAAATAAAAGTAGCCTAAGTTACTCCTTATAACACCTGATGTTATAAGGAGTAACTTAGGCTGGCTTATCTGCCAGTGAAAGTCCCGTCAAAATCGGACCAGCCGTTTCAGAGATTAGTCGAAACAAACAGACAGACAGACAAAAATTCTGACATTACAAACAGACACTTCAATTTTATAAGTTTTTATAAGTAGAGCTAGGATGGCCACGTATGCAGCCCGCGTGATAGTGAATAATTACTGTAGCTTTTATCCGGTTGTACGACGAGGGGTATCATTCGCTACTAGCGCCGACTCCTTAGAACTTGGGGGTACTCGAGCCGCCGACGGTGTCATCGGTAGGGCTGAGTCCTCCTTAAGTTTATTTTGTGCCTCTGACTAGTTGTCAGTAACTCTACGAAGATTAGCGAATGCAAATATTTGTTAATTTTCGTTTAGTTTTCCATAAAAAATTATAAATACCTAACTTATATTTCATAGTGAATCCTCCAATAATTTTATTAAGTCGACGCCCCTGTCACTCGCGCAATTAAGAAGTAGTTGGGACTTAGGACGCATATAATTTAATATTATTAAAATATGTTTATTGGAAAAAGTATAGAGTTTTGTAAAAAACACTAGAACAACAGTACCTAGTAGTATTTTTCATTTAACACTGTAAGCTTGACCGAATTTATGCCTAATATTGGTCTGTAATCGCAGCTGTACTGGATGCGCCTTCAGAGGAAGGCCTGAACACGATACTGTACAACAAGTCTCGGGGCACCCCGTTGATGCGACCCATCATATGGGTTATATGGAGCAGAACGGTATGTAGCATTATACATATAGTTTTAACATTACAATAGCACTAGCGACCCACCCCAGCTTCGCACTATAGTACATAAACATTATTTTATTTTATTTTACTATAATTTGGGATAATACACCGCTACAATATACAATATGTTTAAATATAGAAATTAGCTTAAAAATTAGTAAAGTTTAATAGTACCTAGTAGTAGTGTAACAGTTTTTAAATTATGTAAGAAAGTGTAAAATAAGCAACGCGATAAAATCCGTATATAGTAATTTAAATAATTATGATGCCATATTTTGCAATAAAGACATTTTACATACATACCTGAAATTGGAAACTTTGTTGAATTCAAATATGTACATAATATGTAAGTCATTACCGCAAAAAGGCGCTTAAGCCAAATAGCCAACCGTCGTTGATATGATGTAAAAAATAAGTGATAATTGCCGAAACCCGGGATTGAACCGGGGACCTTTAGATCTTCAGTCTAACGCTCTCCCAACTGAGCTATTTCGGCTGCTGAATATCTTTATAAAGTAAATCACTATAAGGCAATTAAAGATTTTCTACAAATCGAAAGTACTTAATTCGATGTGTGATGGTAAGAGCTATTACATTATATATAATAACAGCCGAAATAGCTCAGTTGGGAGAGCGTTAGACTGAAGATCTAAAGGTCCCCGGTTCAATCCCGGGTTTCGGCAAATAATCATTACTTTTTACGTATTAATAGTAGATTTCGCCCGCGGCTTCGCACACGTAAATGAAGGTTAGGTTAGTAACAGTGCTTTTTTGTGGATGAAAGTATTCTATGTTAGTAGTAGTAGAGCCTCGCTGATTTCAGCATGAATGGGCCGGCTCGACCGAGGAAGGAATACCCTCTCACAGAATATCGACGTGAAATAGCAGTATTTCTACTGTTGTTTCGTTCGGTGAGTGAGAGTGCCGGAGGCCCAATCAACCCTTTCCCCTTTCCCGCTCCATCACCTTCCCACTTCCTTTCCTAAAGGGTCGGCAACGTGCAAGTGATACCTCTGGTGTCACAGGCGTCTATAGGCTACGGTGACCACTTACCGGGTGGGCCGTATGCTTGTTTGCCACCTTAGTTGTATATTCTTTTCTGATCTCCTGACAACGTGTACCTATGCGAAATGTTATAATGATCGGTCGAATAATTAAAGCTTGAAAGTGTAACAAAGAAGCTCAAATTTGCTTGTATAATATTAGTTAGGCTATCAATAAAGATTTTACCGTCTTGACACAAAGACTATTCGAATAGTTTCAACTATCTGGCGTTTCTTTTTCTTTAATATTGCAGAGTAAAAAAAGGGTCAGTATGTTCTTTTAAAATGTCCATATTGCCTTTATATATGGTACAATACTTGTTACATTTCATTGATGTGATACATTACTTTTGCCTATATCTAGTATTCATGTCGTTAACATCAAAGTTTCATTGTTTGTATAACAGAAGAGTCACATTATCTTACGTTTATATTAATAGTAAGATACTCTCTCTCTCTTCCTCGCAAACTCTTTTTCACTAGACCTCTACCACTTTCTCTGTCTCTCTGTCTGTCTCTGCCTGTCTCTTTATCTCTTCCTTTCGCCTATTTGTTTGATTCTTAGAAGAGTCCTTACAAACAACCATTATAAACACACAGCACGGGAAATCCAGTTAAACTTAGCACAGAAATATAGAACATTGATGGGTCACCTTATAGCAAAAAAGGAAGTAAAATTAACGTTATGTATAGGGCCGACGACTGTTACACGTCTCACTAATACTTTAGTCTACTTACCTTTTACAAAGTAGAACTTAACTAAGGCTCACCGTGAAAATTTATAATTCTTGATGAAACTCAACATGTTTTAGGCGCCATATAAATTGTCCGTACCTCTGTGAAAATGTATCTAGCACAACTAACCAAAATGTTGAATAGACTGGATGTACGGTGCATAGGGCAAGCGTCGATGGGTTCAAATGCCAAGCAGGACAATTATTTGTGTAAACCACAAATAATTTGTTGAGTCTGGGTGTACTTATTGTGTCCATTAATCGTATGTTTGTGAACTTTTTCGCAACACAGGTCTGAACCCTAGGTGCTGGGCTGTTCTGCTTTAATGAAAAAGGATTGGAAAATGTATCTTAAAAAGAGAAAAGAAAGGAAAGTATATCTTAAATGCCATAATGGACGTTGCTGCTGATAGTTGAGACTATTTGAGAAAGACGTACATAATACCCTAAAAATATCTTACTCAAATTATCCAAATCATAAAAAGTGATTATTGCCGAAACCCGGGATTGAACCGGGGACCTTTAGATCTTCAGTCTAACGCTCTCCCAACTGAGCTATTTCGGCTTCGATTATTGTGAGCAAAATTGATAGTCAGATTATAGGTTAATAGGTATCATTAAGAATTATACAGTATTTTTATCTCATAATCACCATATATAACTACTTATCGAGCTAAAATAATTTATTTACAAATGTAAAATTGACTGAAAGTGTCCACCGTTGCAAATTATTAGCTGATAGTACGAATGGGATATCTTGGCGCAGATGTACTACTCTTTTACCTTAAAAATTTATACGTAATGTTAGTAAAACTTTTTCCTGGTGAGTGCAGTTCTTTAGACTTACATTATCTACCCTTCCTGTTCCTTTATTTGCAATCCCAACTTTATTTCCTTTATCCACGGTTCCATAGGCGAGCACTTAACCCATGACGTCATTAAAATACGACACGTTAGTTCAAAACCAACTGATTCGCAGTCAATGTTTTCTCTTGCAGCCGAACAACTGATACTTACATAGTACTATACAGGATGTCCGGTAATTAATGGATAACCTTGAAATGTCTTATAGTAGAACTGATGGCCGTTCAGGAAAAAAATATATATTATAAAAGTGCATTAGCTAGTCATACTTTTGACTGTCTATCTATTAGCATAATTAGTGTTTAATAATAAAACAACAAAAAACCAATGGAATTCATTCATTGGTCGTAGTGTACAAGAAAGTTAAATAAGGTAATTTACAAAGAAACATTTCTCAGGTGGTAGTTAGGATAGTTTTTTTCTTCATATTTTTTTTCTGAATGGCCCTCAGTTTTACTAACAAGACATTTCAAGGTTATCCATTAATTACCGGACAACCTGTATATGTATTTTACCTATATGTTTGAGGATAGTCTTACGTGTATCACATCCACATTTCGCAAGCTATGATTTTAAATTCAACGTAATAGCCGACGAGCCTCCTTAAGCCGGGCTGCCACTGCAAACTGAGCGGGCTCAATATGGACTCCTTTTAACTCGTATTGTTAAACTTTATAGAAGTTATAACATTAAATAACGTAAAGGATTGAACGAATAAAAACAGTTAGAAACGGACGAGTAAAAATGGTCAAAACTCTTTTTTGGTGGAGGGTAGAATCTATTTTGGCTAGTTGCACGCCGTTCCACTCGGTTATTTCTCGCTCATTACCCGTTTTCAGTGGCTCCTGGCTTTATTGCCTCTCAACGGACATACATATTTCCAGATGCTGCTATTGAGAATTTTCGAACAGATAATCTCAATACCTTTTTCTCCTATCCAGCAATTTTACCTAAGCAACTCACGATCGGCTTCGAATATAAGCAGCAATTTATGATACGGGACCAACCAGTACGTCACCCAGTTCATTCCGACAAAGTACTGGATATTAACTATACTGGGTTAAAAAAATGCACCCACAACATGTAAAAGTAATGGTTGCCGAAACCCGGGATTGAACCGGGGACCTTTAGATCTTCAGTCTAACGCTCTCCCAACTGAGCTATTTCGGCTTCGATTCTTGTGAGTAAAATTGATAATCAGATTATCGATGTCTCATAATCACCATATTACCTACTTATTGAAATACAATAAGTAATTCGTTTAAAGTAAGCATCGTATAAAATAGCAGCGATAGCTCAGTGGGGAGACCAACAGACTGCAATGCAGAGGGTCTTGGGTTCGAACCCATGACGCGCACCTCTGACTTTCGGAAGTTATATGACTTTTCGAAATTATGTGCGTATTGATTGACAATTATCGCCAGCTCCGTGCCTCGGAGAGCACGTTAAGCCGTCGGTCCCGGCTGCCATGAACATCTATGGCAGTCGTTATTGGGAAAGTCAGTACCCTCTAATATCCTGACACTGGTCTAGCCTTAGGGTATCGTTAGCCTTCGGGTTGCGGAGGTCAGGTGGCAGCCGCTCCGTGTAAAAACTGATATCCAGTCAAATCCGGTTAGATCAGAAAAGTCGACCCCAAGTGACTTGGGAATAATAAAGGCTAAGAGAGAAGAATTCGTTTAAAGTAAGGACTTGCGTAATATATAAACTTGTCTGAAAGAGTCCGCCGTTCTCAATAAACATATGACTGGACTAATGAGATATCTTGGCTCAAGATGTACTGATTTACTACACTTTTACAAGTAAAGGACAACTGTGAAGTAATATTAGTAAAACTGCTTAACCTTTTTTTTTGGTGACTGCAGTAATTCTTTAAGCTATCCTATTAGTTTCTTTCTTTGCACCCCTCTATAATTCCTTTATCCATGGTCAAAAAGGCGACCGCCCCATTGCGTCTTTAAGATACGGCACATTTGCTCTAAATCAACTGATTAGCAATCACTCTATCACACATACAGTTAAATAACTGACATCTACATAACTATTATATACCCTAAACGACCTATGACTACCCCAGTCGTAGGTCTATCATAACTATATTTCGCAAGATTGCCGCTCAACATTTCATAGCAAATTTTCAGACCCTGTGCTGCTATTCACACAAAAATTCAAATAACATTTTGACCCTACCTGGTAATTCAATCCGGTACCTAAGCAATTTGCAATCGGCTTTGAATATAAGCAGCAATTTATGATACGGGACGAACCAGTACCTATACATACACTGGGTTAAAAAAACACACACGCAATATGTAAAAAGTTATAATTGCCGAAACCCGGGATTGAACCGGGGACCTTTAGATCTTCAGTCTAACGCTCTCCCAACTGAGCTATTTCGGCTGTTATCATTATAGATGAAACTGGGTTTTGACCGCGATGTCGTTTGGGTAGACTACATTGATTCGCTTGCGCCACCAGTAAGGATACTATGCAACTTATCTACGGCACTTTACTTAATAGAAATAGATGACACATAAGTTAGTTTTTAAGTTGAACCTGAAGCTACTAAACGAGAAGTTGGATCAAAATTGGGTCAGCGGTTTTGGCATGATACCGGCCTAACCGTACAAACGAAATTTTTGTTTGTACGATTAGGCCGCTTTCAGTTGTGGTTTAACTATCATGTTTCGCCATCTCTTACAATACAAGGTTTACAGCGTGAGAACATATCTAGGTGGTAGCGTCTAGCCGAATCCACTGTAGGTGAAACCAAAAGCATAAGTGAGGTTATATTGCATCTAACTGATTATGCATTTGATCATTAAAATTGTAGCCGAAATAGCTCAGTTGGGAGAGCGTTAGACTGAAGATCTAAAGGTCCCCGGTTCAATCCCGGGTTTCGGCAATTATCACTTTTTTATATAATTTAAATCTCTCCACTTTGGTAAATATCGCACCTAGCTGTATCGGTCTTATTCTGGATCGCACAGAATGGTTTCTAAAATATTGTAATACACTCAATGAAAAAGATAAGTTTAGACACACAGAAAGATAACTTTTCAAGTACAATAATAACTATGAAATGATATTTATTACAAATGAAAACGATTGTTAGTCCTTATCTAATCTAGTCTAATAAAGAAGAAGCGTAGCAACGAATTGATTATTAAATATTAATTACAACTCTGGCTGGAGAACTACATAAGTTATGTTAACTTACGAGTACATATCTATGTATTAATACGTGAAGTAAAAATTTTGTACCCCTTTGTACGAAAATTGCGCGGGCGGAGGACTTTGGAGAAATTTGGCACAGTTAAAGTTTATATGGAGAAGGAGTGGAGAATCCTAATTTTTTTATAAAATATGCTTTAGAAATACATTAAATTAATAAAAAAACACTACACGCACACTACCTTGCATTTGACACAAGCAGTCGAATCGTGATCGTAATATTTCGGCATTGTTCGGCTGATGTCGTAGAATTCTTCGCAACTATGGTTACATAAGTATGTGGAGTAGGTGACTAAATGAAATGTGATTATAAGGATATAGTTATAGACAATAAGAGCTTAATAACGATCAAACTTAAAATTTAAATCTTTTATGGTCGAATTTCGACCACTTGGCGACCGCTAGTAAGATAAAATCCATTAAAATATTATCGTAGGACGATATCCGTAGCGATAAACGATGTCTGTATATCCCACCACTCTTACGTCATCGAGGTAGGGAAAGTTTCACAAAATTAACACGCCTAGCAGGTATTAGGTATATCTCAGTGGGAGTATATAAATATGCCTAGTATACGAAGCCTAAGCATCGCTGGTGATAAATGTGGGTGTAATACCCTTAGATACATGCATTTTTGCCTAACCGTTCTGAATAAATAGGTATCCTTATCATGAGATATGTGCATGACGACGGCAAAATTGATCGGGATGTTAGGCAACGAATCAACACAGGATGGATGAAATAGTGACAGATCTCGGGTACAATATGCGATCCTTCATCCATCCATCAGTTGCCTTTGAAATAAAAGGGTCGCATGTGTAAGGCGGTTATAAGGCCTGTCGTACTGTATGGAGCTGAGTGTTGGGCTACTAAGAAGATGGATGAGAAACGATTGCATGTAGCAGAGATGAGAATGTTACGATGGATGTGTGGAGTGACGAAAATGGACAGAATTAGAAATGAATACGTAAAATGTAGTCTGAAAGTGGTGCCCATAGACGAGAAGGTGAAAGTAAATCGTTTGGCTTGGTATGGACATGTTATGCGAAGAGATGATACGTATGTAGGTAAGCAAGTGATGGATATGAGGGTAGAGTGACGAAAAGGGTGAGGAAGGCCAAGGAAAAGATGGATGGACTGTGTGAGGATGGATATGAAAGGAAAAGGGGTAAATGATCAGATGACGGGTAACAGAGAAGTATGGAAGCGAAAGACATACTGCGCCGACCGCAAATAAATTGGGACCAGGGCAAGAGGATTATGATCATGAGATATAGGTACCGATATTTAAACCGTAAAGCCTGTATCCCTACAATAAAACTTTTAAACAAGGTTTGATGTAATTTTGTAATTTTAAGAGTTTGAGTTTGTGTTTTAATATCCAAATTAAGCAATACTTTATCTATTTAATTTTTACTAGCGGTCACCGAGTGCTCGAAATTCGACCAAGGTGTGCCTGTAAGATATTGCTGATATATGTCATTACATATGTATTCTGATGTAAGTAACCATAGTTACGCGCTTCGACTGCGTGTGTCAAATGCATGGTTGTGTGCGTGTAGTGTTTTTTCATTAATTTAATGTATTTCTAATGCATATTTTACTCATACATATACATGCTCCTCCGTCCGCGCAATTTTCGTAAGAAGGGGTACAAAGTTTTTGCTTCACGTATTAATATATAGATTAATTAATTAAGCCTGATTGACGAATCCAAAATAATCTTGTGCTTACATAAGAAATGTCACGAATAATTAGGAATAACTAGGTTAAGTTGCAGGCAAAACCTAGTTTTAAATAACTTGATAACAGCCGAAATAGCTCAGTTGGGAGAGCGTTAGACTGAAGATCTAAAGGTCCCCGGTTCAATCCCGGGTTTCGGCAAGAATCACTTTTACATTATTTAGCTTGCATCGATCCCGTGCCTCAAGATTAGGGTTCGGTTCTGGGTCACAAAACCTGCGGTCCCCTTAAACATATACCACTAAATTGATAAGGCAAAAGGAAAATGGAAAAGTTTCATTTGTGACAAAGTCAGTTAGTTACGCGACCATCTACATTCGGGGAGCTGGCAACACTGCTGATGATAATAGTCAATAATATATTATTTCATTCAATATTGCTGCTCTTAATACAATATTAGCCGTACGATCGTAACGTAATTGCATCGATTAACTTCAGGTCAATCCGCGACCGCGACCGATGCAGGTCAGTCGAAACGTTGAGTAATAACCAACGCGATTAAAACCCATTGTCTAATATTATAATATTCTATCACATACACACAACACCATTTAGCCCAAACTAACCAGAGCTTGTACTATGCGTACTAGACAATGGATAAACATACAATACTTTTATTTTTGTAAATACATACATACATACATATTATACAAAGAAACACCCAGACCAAGGCAAACATCCATGTTCATGCACACAAATGTTTGACTTGTGCGAGAATCGAACCCGCGACCTCAGGCGTGGCAGGCGGTTACAATATCCACTACGCCATCGAAGCCACCGATTGTATTATGTGTGCAAATCGCGACAGATGGCGCAGTAGTAGTGTTTGTGACTGCTGCCCGCAAAGTCTCGGGATCGATTCCCTTGTCGGGCTAAGTGTTATTGGGATTTTCTGTTGAGAAAGTCTCAATAACAGCACTTATGCCCAATAACCGTGAGACTCAATGGGTTTGAGTTCTTGACATTGACAGTGAGTAAGTAAACTGTAAAACAGAACAACCAATAGCAATCTTGGTACATTAACAGTTACGTACATTTTTGAGTAGTAGAGTTGAATGACTGCCTCCGTGGAGCAGCACTAGTGAATGCGACTGCTGTGCATATGAGGTCTCGTGTTCGAATACCAGGACGGACCAACAAACAGTTATTGGATTTTTCAGTTGAGAACTCTCAGTAGCAGCCCGGAGTTAAGAAGTTGGCGGTGTTAGACACCCCAGTGCCTCGGAAAGCACGTAATGCCGTTGGTCCTACGCCTGATCTCTCTCCGGTCGTGTCGGATCATGAGAGTTAGGGAACAGAGAGTGCACTTGGCGCACTATAATATCTCCTGCGTAGTTGGCCAGTCTCCGTTAAGACTTATAAGAGTAGTAGAGCCTCGCTGATGACCAGGGAAGAACTACCCTCTCACAGAATATCGACGTGAAATAGCAGTATTCCTACTGTTGTGTTTCGTTCGGTGAGTGAGAGTGACGGAGGCCCAATCAACCCCTTTCCCCCTTCCCGCTCCTTCTCCTTCCCACTTTCCTTTCCCAAAGTGTTGGCAACGCGCAAGTGATAGCCCTGGTGTTGCAGGCGTTCATAGGCTACGGTGACTACTTACCATCAGGTGGGCCGTATGCTTGTTTGCCACCTTAGTTAAGTTAAGTTAGTAGATATTATAGTAGAGTTGAGTAAGTAGCGGTGGTCTCAATAATTAACTGTTGTTAGTATGAAAGTACTGTAGTAAATACCGTTGGGTCTAAAAACATAACTGATAAAATGTCGGTGTAATACTCCTCAGTCTATCCATTCAAATATATAAGCGCAAGTCTATCTATCGCGGAAGCCTAAAAACGACTAAAGTCGTTCTTGTTGGTCAATCGATAAATTATCACTTCTCTCCTGCTTTCATTTTCTCTAGACTCTGACTCCACACATCCTTCGCCTACTCCTTGACTAATTACTTAACCAATATAGGAAGATAAAAAATGGAAATTCAGTATCCGAAGCACTGAGCGAGCTCGCTACGTGACCTACACAGAGGAGTACGACTACACCAACCAATACCTGCGCTCCGGCTTTCTCGCGGTACAAGTAGCCATCAGCCAAGCTATCCTCGAGTTTGAAAATGGCATCGCACCTTTGTATGAGGTGAGATATCTATTTATACGTTAAGAGAAATCTTAGCACCTTTTAAATATGTTGCGCGCAGTATCGTGTGGGATCTGACATCTCATCAGACATCTGATCTGTGGGTTTTTAATACTGCTCCACCCCTAGCTATAATACTAATGTCGCGGGGGAATAGACAAATATTCAAACATCAGAGACAATAACTATGTCTGGAACACACATATTTTTGTTCCCTTTGAGAATCGAACTCACAATTATAGTAGTCACTTCGCTAGTGCCAGTGCGCAGGCGCAGTAGCCAAGTGACTACTTAAATCACTATCCATGATGTCAGAAAATGGGCGTAAAGGTAAATCTATACTAATATTATAAAGCTGAACACACACACACACACACACACACACACACACACACACACACACACACACACACACACACACACACACACACACACACACACACACACACACACACACACACACACACACACACACACACACACACACACACACACACACACACACACACACACACACACACACACACACACACACACACACACACACACACACACACACACACACACACACACACACACACACACACACACACACACACACACACACACACACACACACACACACACACACACACACACACACACACACACACACACACACACACACACACACACACACACACACACACACACACACACACACACACACACACACACACACACACACACACACACACACACACACACACACACACACACACACACACACACACACACACACACACACACACACACACACACACACACACACACACACACACACACACACACACACACACACACACACACACACACACACACACACACACACACACACACACACACACACACACACACACACACACACACACACACACACACACACACACACACACACACACACACACACACACACACACACACACACACACACACACACACACACACACACACACACACACACACACACACACACACACACACACACACACACACACACACACACACACACACACACACACACACACACACACACACACACACACACACACACACACACACACACACACACACACACACACACACACACACACACACACACACACACACACACACACACACACACACACACACACACACACACACACACACACACACACACACACACACACACACACACACACACACACACACACACACACACACACACACACACACACACACACACACACACACACACACACACACACACACACACACACACACACACACACACACACACACACACACACACACACACACACACACACACACACACACACACACACACACACACACACACACACACACACACACACACACACACACACACACACACACACACACACACACACACACACACACACACACACACACACACACACACACACACACACACACACACACACACACACACACACACACACACACACACACACACACACACACACACACACACACACACACACACACACACACACACACACACACACACACACACACACACACACACACACACACACACACACACACACACACACACACACACACACACACACACACACACACACACACACACACACACACACACACACACACACACACACACACACACACACACACACACACACACACACACACACACACACACACACACACACACACACACACACACACACACACACACACACACACACACACACACACACACACACACACACACACACACACACACACACACACACACACACACACACACACACACACACACACACACACACACACACACACACACACACACACACACACACACACACACACACACACACACACACACACACACACACACACACACACACACACACACACACACACACACACACACACACACACACACACACACACACACACACACACACACACACACACACACACACACACACACACACACACACACACACACACACACACACACACACACACACACACACACACACACACACACACACACACACACACACACACACACACACACACACACACACACACACACACACACACACACACACACACACACACACACACACACACACACACACACACACACACACACACACACACACACACACACACACACACACACACACACACACACACACACACACACACACACACACACACACACACACACACACACACACACACACACACACACACACACACACACACACACACACACACACACACACACACACACACACACACACACACACACACACACACACACACACACACACACACACACACACACACACACACACACACACACACACACACACACACACACACACACACACACACACACACACACACACACACACACACACACACACACACACACACACACACACACACACACACACACACACACACACACACACACACACACACACACACACACACACACACACACACACACACACACACACACACACACACACACACACACACACACACACACACACACACACACACACACACACACACACACACACACACACACACACACACACACACACACACACACACACACACACACACACACACACACACACACACACACACACACACACACACACACACACACACACACACACACACACACACACACACACACACACACACACACACACACACACACACACACACACACACACACACACACACACACACACACACACACACACACACACACACACACACACACACACACACACACACACACACACACACACACACACACACACACACACACACACACACACACACACACACACACACACACACACACACACACACACACACACACACACACACACACACACACACACACACACACACACACACACACACACACACACACACACACTCACACACACACACACACACACACACACACACACACACACACACACACACACACACACACACACACACACACACACACACACACACACACACACACACACACACACACACACACACACACACACACACACACACACACACACACACACACACACACACACACACACACACACACACACACACACACACACACACACACACACACACACACACACACACACACACACACACACACACACACACACACACACACACACACACACACACACACACACACACACACACAGCTCAATGTTAACTAAAACGTACTAGTTTCACTCAATACACGCTCCACCTATTCAGAGTCTGGAGAGGCTGGTAATCTGTATTACAGGTCTCCTAGTACAGACACCAGTCCCTCACACAGATTGTACTATATTATGAATAATATGTAACTAGATACCTACTATTGTCTTGTTTTTGTAAAACTGTGTGAGAGAACAAATAAAGTTATTTGTGTATTGTATTGTATTTACTTACAAAACATTGTTTCTATTCTATCAATTTTTAGTTTGTAATGTTGTGTTTACCGCTTGATATTGTACGCTCAGATAGTATATAGTAAATATTTTTGAACATGTCGCACTCTTAATAAAACAGAGACTTATCTCAGTATTTTGGATTAAACAAATTTGAACTCGATTGCAATGATTTAACACAAATATAATATTAGAATTTAACATATACAGTTCAAATTGCCTTACTTTCAAATTTCGAGTTAAGTCGCTGTTTTATTAAGAGTGCGATGTATAACAATTATTGGTAAACCAATAAATAAATGCATGGGATACTTTTCCTTGGCATATAAGCTGGCAAACCCGCGGGTAGAAGCGAATAATACATATAAGAAACAAATAAACCGTGAGGCAACCTTAAAGACTCTTATGGCCATAAAGGAAGCATGTCTACATATTATTTTAACGGCCAGTTTCACAATCTCCAAATAGCAGTTATCTACAAGATAAATGTCATGCCATCACTCTTGAACAAGATAAAGACAGCACGCGATAAACTTTTTGAATTTCCTTTTTTTTTTAAACAGTTTCCTTTGCTCAATACAAAATACACAACTAAAAAAAAATTATAAAAAGTGTTTATTGCCGAAACCCGGGATTGAACCGGGGACCTTTAGATCTTCAGTCTAACGCTCTCCCAACTGAGCTATTTCGGCTATGTACTTGCTTATGAAATTATCAATCAGTTGATGTGGCATATGATATATTTATATCATTAAATAGATAATTAATATAATCAATATTATTTTAAATAGGAATGAAAGAAAGATTACACAATACAAAACTTAGGTTTATATGTTTTTGCAATAATGTGTATATCTTTCCGGCAATCCAAAAAAGCGAACGTTAGCCCAATGGATAAGACATTGAACTTGCGATCGAGAGGTCGCGGGTTCGAATCCCACCCATTGCACTACTGACGTGAACCCATTCCTAATACAAGCATTCTAGCTTTGCTGGAGGGGTAACAAGAATACGAATAATTTGAAAACCAAACTGCAAGTAATCTTTTAAAAAAATCTTTTATATATAAAGTATAATAAAATTAAATAAAAAAAAGACTCTCGCGTATATCACCAAAGATACAGTCAGAGGCATAATACAGACCAACATTTCGCCAAGCACTTATAGTTTTTAGGTACTTATCACGCAATAGGGAACGGGCCTATTGCCTAAAGTGTTAGACGCCATGCTGCGACTGATGACTTTTTGACAGGAAACCCAATAACGTTTTGCCTACTGGGAATCGAATCTGAGACTCATGTAAAGCAGCCGCATTTATGACTACTATGCCACAGAGAAAGTCAATAAATGTTAGTCTAGTGTGTATATTAAGTGTGTTTATTTCATTATGTAGATAATATATGTACTTAAGACTGCGCCGAGCGTAAGGCGCGGTTGGACTGAATGACAGAGCTCGATATTCAAATCAGCGCGCAGCCGTCATAGTAAAATTGTATGAAGGATTTGAAGTGCTTTTTTGATAAATATGTATCTTTATTGTCAACCAATAACTTGGTAAATATTTGGGACGTACAAATTGTAATATAACTATTTATGTTTCGTTTTAGCTGTAAAATTGGAGAGATTTCTACTGTTATAATTTAAAAATCACGTAACACGAGCTTACGTTTTTGCATTTTTCGTGCAAATTTACGTAATTTGGTAGGCGAAAATATTATTTTTTTTAAGTTTTTTACACAGAGTTATTGTAAACACATTCATTGTTATGGTAAATGTATATTTTATATTTGTATTAAACAAAAAGTTTTGATTTTATCAACTTAACTGTGACTGCCTGTTTTGACACATTTCGCTCGGCGCAGTCTTAATGTATTTTTTGTATAGACACAATATAATTGGCCATGACTTTAACATGACACAATAATATATCTAGTTGAATGCACCATTTGCAATATGATCAGCTTGTTTAAATATTTATTGTAACCTCGGTGAGATAATAAGTATAGGCATGTATTACATAATTAACTGCAATGCATCCGATAAAATACATGTTGCTTTACTAACATACTTATGTACATATACTCAAACTGTTGTAGTTTGCGTTGATATTCCTGAAGAATATATATATTTCATTTTTGAATTGTTTTTTTGTAACTAATAGAAAACCAACCTATAAAATTTATGAGCGGTAATTTGCTTCTACTGACAATGTCTTATCAAACCTAAACTTCTTACCAGGGGGTAATAACATATATAGATTCCCGCCTGTTGCCCAATGGGGTAGGCAGAGACTACGGATTTCCATTTGCTACAATCCTGACACCCTTCTCTGGCTTCATTCACTTTAATCACATTTCTAATACACGCTCATCGGTTTAAGGTGCTTTTAACCTAGCCTTTGTCCAGAACGCCTCCTATCTGATCGAGAAACGTTCGCCTAGGTCTTCCTCTTGCGACTGTTTCATTCACACTAGCCTTAGTCAGTCTTTTCTCGTCCATTCTTTCTACATGCCCAAACCAGCTTAATACCCTTTTCTATTCTTGTCACTATATCCATTTCCATGCCGCATCTCTCTCTAATCACACTATTCCTTATTCTATCTTTAAGAGTCACACCACATATGCTTCTCAGCGCTCTCATTTCTACAGCATTTATTCTGCTCTCATGCTTCTTTTGCCATACCCAACTTTCACTTCCATACATAAGGGTAATATTAAAACGAGGCAATTAAGTTTGATAAGAGTTTTGTTGAACCCATTTGAGACAACTAAACTGACTTACTACCTTTCAAGAGCAATTTTATTGTATGCGCGAGAAAGAGATGGCGCGCTACAGATTGTATAGTTGTGAATCGTTTTTGCTCATGCAATAAATTGTTATTATAAAGTATTTTATAAGGATTTTATTTTAAATTTCGATTGTATACTTAAGAATTGTCTTAAATTCACAATCGAAATTTAAAATAAAATACTTAATATTCCAAATTCAAATAGGGAATGTTGATGGTTTTGTATTAATTACCTAATAACGTTAAAACGATATTACCCTGCATAAATGAACAGTACTTAAAGTACACGTTATAAGTACGTAGTATGCAATAACCACGATAATAATCACATACATACGTTGTAGTCGGACTAAGTAAGTAGGTACGGAGCGCACGGAAGTAGGTTCGTGAGGGTTATTGATCCGGGTACATGTTTAGAGACGTTGTTACTACTCGAAACAATTGGATTCTGTTCCTGTGGCCTGCGGTGGGCAAGGCTTCTTGAGAGGCAAGTGGGTTAATGAGATGTGTCCCTTGCACTGATATAACAGATGCCCTATTTATATATTTTATAAAAGTATTCCTAAGTAAAACTAACACGTGAAGTAGGTAGTACTTATTTTTATATTAGAGGGTTTAAAAATGTATTATAAATAGATGTATTTATAGCTAACCTACTTATTTATAGAATAATTACATTTATGCACATCTTATAAAATATAATGTAGAATTATAGTCAAAAATAAATAATTAGAAATCCAAAATAAATAATATTATTAATTAGCTTGATTATGATGTTTAGAAGTGACGTTATAGGGAACTTCATGTGTATTTTAAGGGTAGTATTTAACTGTTCCTCAATTTTTTGCCTTTGTTCCACCAAAAATACTAATTGCACACCAAAATATGCTTACTAAAATATTTTAAATCTAATTTTCGAAACTAAGTCGACAGACGGCTCCTATTATTGGGTAGGTTTAAGAAGGAACCTAGCATAACCTAACCCTTTCGAGACAGAATGCAGTGATTTGAGGCGTATACGTGCTCGTTAAGATATATTTTAGTAAGCATATTTTGCTGTGCAATTAGTATTTTTGGTGGTCATTATATTTAATCCCGTATTTAAATGCGGAATATAATAATATAAAGTGACCGATGTTTGTTTTATAAACATGTTAACCACATGTAACATATAATTATACTATTATACAAGGGTGTTGGTGAGTGCATTCGGAGCCCGAAGATTACCGATGTTTACCGAACGTCCGACTTGCAGACTGTACCGACGACATGTAGACCGCTTAAAACACCCGTCTGACACGATAGCGGCCGGCGACGCGGCAACGTGACGGGCTTCTCTCTCGCACGCTCGGCGTTGAAGCGAGAACGAAAGATAACACGGAGCTGAAGAATGCATGAGGGGAGAGTGCCGTGTATCGCATTCTTGCGCGCGCCGGCCGTTCACACACAGCTGTATCATTTTGTTGTTTTATAAGTTGAATAGAACCGGTCGAAACTCATCGGTGCCGAATCCCTGTGCCGATTTGTTTTCATTGTCGTGTTATCTATAACTGGCGCAGGATGACAAGGAACATAGATATAGAGGACTTGATATCGCGTGTGTTTGAGAAACCGGCGCTTTGGGATAAGAGTCACAAGTATTACAGCAACAGAGCGGCTACCAGTAATTGTTGGGGCGAGATCAGCTGTCAGATGAATGAGGATGGTACGTACCTACTTACTCTTTATAGACTGACACAATTAGCTTCGTTCTAAAATTTAAAATATTCATTTGTAAGTATAAACAGTTTAGTGTTACATATTTTAAATACTTGTAGTGTATTTTACTTTAGTGTTATAGTGTATTATACAGTGCATCACGGAATAGTGTTGTCAGCCTAAAAAATGTTTGAGAAACATTAAATGGAATTTTGTTTTTAATTCGCTTTTTCGGTTTGTTATTAGGTGGACAATAAATGAATTAATTAGTATATTTTCTATTATTAGGTACGTTATATGGATATTTTCTGACAAACCTATTAGTCTAAGGTTCATATTAGTTGTATGCGAGCAAATATAGGTATTTTAAAAACGTATGCACTTTTGTTGGTATCTATCGATAAAACTTTAGTTCATACTATGAATGTTTATAATACACTGTGTCGATAGTGCAGCGGTAATCAATGCATGAGGTCTCAGACTCGATTCCCGGGTCGGGCAAAAAGTGTTATTGTGCTTTGCCGTCAAGAACGACAGCTAGTGAAAAGTTGACACAGTTCCAAACCGTGCGTTGTGACGTGCGTGCGACCGTGCGTTGTGAATAATTAACGTCATGCATCATCGAACCTGAGACCGCACGCACAAATGTCATGCATTCACTACTGCTGCGGCACCGAAGTAGATTTAATGTAATTATTATTAGATATCAAAGAAACCGTATCACGACTTTTATCGCAGTTATTTTTGAGTGATGCCCGTTTTCCGTGTTCCGGCAAAAAGTATGTCTTTCGTTTTGAAATTCTTTAAACTGAATTCGAAGACTATTTTTAGAATATAGATATAGCTTTATATATATACTCAAAAACAATGTAGCTCTAAGGACTAATATATTTGTTTTAAAAGAATGTACGTAGTCGCCGGTAATATATACTAATTAATAAATAAAATGACAATCTATTTCAAATTTTCTTCATTATAAGAAAATACAGTTCTACCATATTTTTTCCTACAGCAATTCCTTTAAAGATATGTTGTAGAGGATTTCATAAACAGTCAAAGAACGCAAACAACGCCTATAATTATAAATTATATTCATATACGAGGCGCATTTACCCAATGGTAGTACCAACTATATAACTATAGTATAAATAAATAGGTAAAATAAATATAAAAATAAAATAAATATAGCAAAAAGTGATTATTGCCGAAACCCGGGATTGAACCGGGGACCTTTAGATCTTCAGTCTAACGCTCTCCCAACTGAGCTATTTCGGCGATGTACTGCTAGACGAAATTATCGATGAATTGAAGTGACATAATATAATAGTCGACATAATTGATAACCGAAGACAAATTACAAGAACAGAGACACGACATTTTTATCTTTGTATTCCACAACAGTAATCATTGTTTTATAGTTACTTAAATAATAATGTAGTTTGAAAACATAATCATTTTTATTCAGATTATATTTATAAGAGATGTATACTTCTCCAGATTTCAAGTTATGGTTATAAATACCAAAATTCATAAAATTGGTTTACCTATGTATTAAAATATACTAAATAAAGTTACTTTCAATGACATTCTGTCGTCATTAGGAAAAAAAGACTTATTTGGATTCAGTAAAAAAGATGCATCTCCAAGTATTTTTATATAAAATATAGAAATATTGGCAGATACGTCTTTTTTCTTATGATGGCGGTTTTAGTAGGACGTATAAAAATAATTTTCAACCAGGTTCAGAACGCGGTTTCTTTCCCGCGTTATGTCAATAAGACATACATAATTATGTTGGTCTCGTTTACTGAAGTTTCGTATTACTTCAATTAATTATTGGTAAAAGAGACCAGATCCAGAGTATACACCATTAGTAAACAAATACGGAGTATATTTATAAGTAGATAACGTTTAGTTGAGTGTACCACTATTATTGATAAAATGGTACACTTGTCTTATTGTAATAATAGATATATTCGTACATTGATATTTAGTTCTGCTAATTTATGTAGACAGCTGTAATAACAACGCCTTTATTTTACATTTCAGAAGCCAAACTCCGCAAAAAATGGCGATATTTACGAGATCAATTTGCCGTCGAACTGGGAAAGCTGCCTCCGTATCGTCCCGAAGACGAAGCCACCACAGCACCAAAATGGCCTTACTTCAAGTCCTTACTCTTTCTAAAGAACATAGTGACGCCACGGTCTTCAAGCACAGGCCTTCGGAGATCAGCTTCACCACTCGCTGTTGACGTGAAAGTTGAGAATACTTCTGAGGAATCCGACGTCCAAAGTTCACATGGAAACGACATAATAGATAATGATATTCCCGACCCTGTCAGTCCACCTTCCCCAAAACGGTTGAAAATACTTTCTGCGGATAGAGAAAGGC
Source organism: Catocala fraxini (assembly GCA_930367265.1). Taxonomy (NCBI): domain Eukaryota; kingdom Metazoa; phylum Arthropoda; class Insecta; order Lepidoptera; family Erebidae; genus Catocala; species Catocala fraxini. The sequence goes on along the minus strand of OV884025.1, from coordinate 27,122,683 downwards.
GGAATAGGCAGTACTTACATGAAAGAAGAAGCCTTAGACAAGAACAGCAGTCAATAGGTGAAGAGGATGAGAATCTTCTATTTTTCAGAAGTTTATTACCTCACGTTCGAAAGATTCAAGCGCACAATCTGTTGTCGTTTAGAAGCCGTGTTCAAGATGTCGTTGAAGAGTTCGCGTACCGTTCGTAAACATCCAGGAAATGTTGAGCATTATAATAGATTAAATGGGGAAGAATAACACTATTAATGTGGGTCCACATCTCTGTGAGACGTCACGGCCGCTACAAACATGTGTCGCAAATGTGCGTGTTCGAAGCGACCTAATCAAAGTTTGTGATATGTGAGGCTATTTCAAGTATGGACGGTGATGATCATCTGTCTCGATATAATGACAAATCTATCCGAATTGGGTTTCTTTCGAAGCGTCTAGGCAAAGCTTTCTCGATCGTTGACAACGCTACGGGCTTTGGAATTACAAGGCGAAGAGAAAGTAACAGAAGTGTCACACGGAAGAGAAAAATCAGTGAGTGATGGCCGTTGAACGGTACCAAGAAGTCACGTTTATTTGTGCGTATGTGAAAGAGTAATAAGACAACCGGCTAGTTTAAAATAATGTTCTTAACTATATCACACTTAAGACTTTTCAATGTCTTTCAAATTTCAGGTTAACTTAAATGATGAAGGTTCAATTTCATTCTGTAAGAAGTGCTTTGTCATTAAAAGATGTTTCTTATAATAATTATGGCTGATATAACAATATAAAAGATACTATATATAATATATTATGTTATACAATATTAATATTAATTTTAAAGTTTGCGAGATACTTTATAATGTTTGTAGATTGTAGATTACAAATGCTCACTTGTAAAATATGCTTCTAATCGAATAGTATCAACTATTTAACTTGCCCCTTTCACAAGCACTAACATAGAAGTAATTTTCACATGTAATATATTCTTTGAATACATGTAATATATTAAAAATATATGTTGTTTAATTTTATTGCAAGTGACGTTGTGATAGATCCAAATTGAGTAGGCTCAATGAGACTTTCTCCATTCATTCTGATCTCATCGTAGAATATGAAAATGCCAGATAAACTGTCGTAGAGCTCTTGTGTACGGAATAATAAAAATACAGCTCAATACCAAGTATGGAATGTAATTCTGATAACTGACAGTTTATCTATGTATGTATATTGAATTCGGGCCTTTAACAGTTTAACTAGTATGTGACTCAAGTTAAATTGTATATTACACAGTGAGCAGGTGATAATTAATTTTCTCTGTAACACTATAGTAGAGAACATAATTGACACGATTAAATTGCAAGTTACATACAACCGTATGTAAAAGATTTAAACTTTTATATACGGTATTTCATTTTTATTTAACAGCACCGTACTGGTGGCTAGGTTTTGTTAAATAGTTAAGACCGCTTTTTGTTATGGTGGTTTTTGCATATTGTAAATTATTTAATCATGGAATGGACACGTCAGCTAAACTGAGGCAGCATCACACTCTTTACAGGAAGCCGGAGAGTATAGGCCAATTGCTCATATCAGAACCTACCTATACCTATGCTATTCTTTTCTTTTCCTCCAATCTTTAATTGCTTTTACCTTGTCTATGTAAGCTACGCTTAACGTCAAACAGACCAAATGCTTTACCATCTTGGGGTATATAAAACCGCTTATTAGTTGAATAAAACGATAAAATCCGTATAAAGTACCTCTATGTATAACGTTCGCGTAAACGGAAGACAATATTGTGCTAATTAGTTAGTTTAACAATTAAATTCCAAAGCATGAACTTGCCTGCCGGAACAAATCTATCACTATTATAACTAAGGAAGCATTAATTAAAATTAAACTACTATATACGAATTTTATCGTTTTATTCAACTAAATAAATTTTAATGAAACAATATTTGACACTTTATTACATAATTTTGAAAACTGTTACACTACTACTACTATTAAACGTTACAAATTTTTAAGCTAATTAAATTAAAACTATTATATTTCAGTTTACACTTTTACCGACGTTTCGGTTGCTTTTCAGCAGTCATGATCACGGGGAGACTAAGATGGTAGTTGTCTCAATATGCCAGTGTAGTTATTTCAAAGTACCCGAACATAATTTAATCAAAGTATCATGAAGTCTAGCTGTGGTTTGCTTCTTCTTGGGTTTGACTATTTGAATTACTGGATCCCAAGCTGGTGGTACATTCCAACCATCTTCTCTATTAAAATAAGGATGATTTTTGATTTCAATAGCCTTGCGAAGCATCCTTGGTAGGCATCGGTGTTCTTTAGCGAGAATATGTGGTTAGTCAAATCTCAGGTAGTGGTTGGTCCCCTGTTGCACATATTCACACACAGCAGACTTCAACGAGCGTTGGTGTTTTACATCAGCTATGTGTTTTTTTATGCGGGTGCCTATGCTTCTCTTGGTTTGACCAATGTATGAGAGCCCGCAGTCACATAGACCCCTGCATCTTGTAAAGGTAGTCGGCACTTGACGGATGGTAAAAATTGACTTATCTTTGTTGGCGGCTTGAAGTATGTGTTAATTGAGGCTCGCTTCAAGATGTAGCCAATCTTGTCAGTGACACCCCTTACATAAGGCAGTATAGCAGGCTGGCGCTCGACTGTGGCTGGCTTTTCTCGGGATCTGTGACAGCGGCGCGGCTGTTGGAGCTTGTTGTCTTGCAGTACTTGCTTGACATGTTGAAACCCGGCGTCCAGGTGTTTCTTGTCACAGATCCCGTGGGCTCTCTGAAACAAAGAAATTCCCACGGTAGCTAACTGTTTAGGATAGTGGTGAGATTCGCCGTTTAAGTACCTATTTGTATGGGTATTTTTTCCTATACACAGTGTGGCTCAAAGTATGATCAGGATTCCTGTTGACAAGTACATCTAAGAAAGCTAATGAATTATCTGCCTCTAGTTCCATAGTAAATTGGATGTTGTTATTAGTGGAATTAAGATGTTCTAGGAATACACTTACACAATCTGTTGCTAATATTGTAAAATCATCATCTACAAACCTCTTATAAATCCTGGGTGTGATGGGGGCATTTCAATGAATAATATTCGCGTAAACAGAAGACAATATTAAGGAAGCCTTTGCCCTCTTTCTCCTTCCTGATAACAGTCACCTGTTTCACACCACGTTTAAATACTTCACAGGTAAGTCTAGTAGCAATGCCCGTGTCCCCGCTGATGCAGGAGGGACGCGTGAAGAAAGCTCTCTCCCTCATACTCATGTGCTTCACCCTAGCCTTACTGCCTGCTGTCCTCGAAACAGAAGCGCTCGTTGTGTGGGAGACTCAGAACATGTTAAAGGTAAGTAAGTATGAGTAACAAGACGCTGAGACTAAAGTTAAGTCGACACTATAAACATGTGCGGGTCTAGTAATAAATAAATTTTGTGGAAGTACACATAAAAACGTATTCCAAAAACGTGTTGCTCAAGAATGATACCGTTTGCCAAATTATTAAATTGCACTTAATCATTCAATTTTAATGTAAGCGGGTACCGTATAGGCGTAGCCATACGATTTGCAGCACGAGAATGCCGCTAACCACTTACATTACTAATTCGGCAAAGAAGGAACCGCTTACAGACAACGTAAAGTAGCATTGACCGCTACTGATATAGCAATACCATAACAAGACAAAAACCCTATGTGCAGCAAATGAAGCAATACAATTTGAGTTTTTTTATTGCAGTCTTTTGTAGCTTTCTATAGTCAGGCTGCTTTCGTATGCTTCGGTCTGCCCTATTTCTCTAGGAGTATAGGCCTATTATTCTCTCAACATAACCTAACTTATTCTTTTTCCGTTACTAGCGCGCATTGCGCATGCGCAGCGTGGGCTACTCCTGTATGTACATGAGTTGGATTGTGTACGCGTATCTCACTGCGCTACCCGTCTGCATGCTCGGGGCTATTACAATCATCCTCACGTTCAGATGGATACATCTCATCACAGCTCTGCTTATCCTCTTTTCGTACGTGACCGTGATGACCATGGTGGCGTTGATTATGGCCATGTATCATAACAAACGTAAGTTGGTACTATATTGGGAGCCTGTTAGACTGCCACGCAGAAGTTTCGAGTCTAATCCCACGGAATGCACCTTAGACATAGTGCTGAGTTATTTGTACCACACAATTATTAAGAGGCTTAAGGGTCTGCTGCAATGATAGTAACAAGAAACAAAGCGAGTAATTAATCAGCATGCGAGCAGTAGGTCTACAATGAAAATGTCCATCTGAAACATCGGGCCAAACCACAATAGCTTGTAATGAAGTTTATTCTCCGTTGTTTGTACTGCTTCGTGAAAGGGTTTATACAGTAAAGAGGCTGCGCACCGAAATTCAGGACAAATTTCGGAATAAATGTAATTTACGGTAAAAACGGTCGGATAGAAACATCGGCATTTCCATTTCATGGTAGGCCTGCAGATCATGTAATCGATGCGACCCTGAATCACGCTAACCAAGTTTGTACGGTAATAACAAGTAAGTTCTGAATATAGCCTGAGTAAAACACACTAATCTCACAATTTAGGCCCTTTAGGCCAAATTTCGGGGATTAGCTATACGCGTTTGAGATATTATAGTGCACAAATGCATGCGCAAACAAATGAAAATGCACTTACTATAGCCTGCCACTCATAATCTACTGGAACGGTACATTTGACACTACCTGAGAAAGAATTGGCGCAGGACCAGAGGCTGTACGTGCTTCACGATAAAAACAAAACCGCGCATTTATGTTTTCAGCGCACATAGCATGCATATGGACGACGTTATTCACGCTTCTGCAGACGTACCTGTCAGAACTGTTGGTACACCACCATTACGATCAAATGCACGTTGGACTGACCTTCCTGCTTCACCTGATCCTACCACCACTAGGCCTGATAAACGCTTTCAATGAGTTCGCGTTGCTGTCTACCGGTGAGTGAAAACTTTTGAACAATCCGCAACGTTTTCAGACGCAAGCATCATAGACAACCGTCCAGTTTCAAAAATACATATACATATATGTATATATACGTCGAGACAGGTAAATTTTTCGTGTCGTTCAGTAAGTGACATTTAAAGTACTTAAATAATCTTGAGGCTGGATTGTCAGGAACAGCTATGATTATATAATGTAGGACAACAGTACCAAAAATTATACGATTTCGATTTAGTTCGAGGATACTCATTTTCCTTTTGGATCGAGAAAATCAAATGGCTATAAGAGACGTATAAAAGCTTTCAAGAGCCCTATGAACATCCTCCTAGGACTCTTGAAAACTTTTACACGTCACGGTTAATATTATTTTTATTAACCTATTATTTTAACTCTACTAAAATAGATAATGAGCAACCGGCCCGACTTTTAAAATAGCAAGGGATCGTCTATCGCTGTCTTATCCTACCTCTGTTAATATTTAGTTATCTCTTTAAGCAAGAACAAGACTTTTTTTTTACGTCTAGGAATGCATGACGCATACCCCTCCGCGGGGGCGGGCGGAGGGGTTATGTCGGTCTCGCCGGGGTAAAAGAAAGATGTTAAGAAGAAAATGTACCTCCCGGAATACCGACTAAACCTACCACGGTGTTCCTCGACAAAACCACTATCGACGGGGCCGCGCGAATCACTTTCGCATGCGGTCGCGACCCCGCCGAGGTTTTGGCCCGCCGTATGAAACGGCAGGCCACTACACGAAAGACCTACCCAAAGGCACTTCTAACACTCCCTACTGTCCCCCCTAGAGGGGAGACGGACTCGAAACAGAGGCGCGCGTGGGAACACGCACGCCGCCTCTCGGACCTGGTGCTGAACGGATGGCGGGCAGGCCCACAAAGCCCGCCACCCCCAGGTCAAATCTCAGGGTGGCTGGAGGTCGTCCCGCGCCCTCCGGCGCCCGGCTCTGCGGTTGGGGAGAGGGTTTAAACGCTCCCTTTCCCGCTCCGCCGCCCCCTTGATGGAAATGACTTCCTCACAAAAGGAGGCGACGGCGTTCCACAACCTCTCACTCTGGACCATAGACTGAACTACGGCCGGGAGCGAGAGGGCAACCAATCCGACTGCCGCGATCAATTTACGGCGCTGCGATGCCCAGGCGGGGCAAACCGCCAAAGTGTGCAGCGCCGTGTCCTCAACTACGTCGCGGCAGTCGCCGCAGTGGTGACAACCGGGCGTCTCTTGCCGGCGTATACGACACAGGAACTGGCCAAAACAACCGTGGCCAGCCATTACCTGTGTCAGCCGGAAGGCGAGGGCGCCATGCCGCCTGTCCAGCCACTCCTCAAACACGGGACTTACCGCCACGATCGTGGCGTGCCCGACAAAGAACAGGACTTTTTTTTTTTTTTTTTTTTTTTACGTGGGGGAATGCTTGATGCATACCCCTCCGCGGGGGCGGGCGGAGGGGTTATGTCGGACTCGCCGGGGTAAAAGAAGATGTTAAGAAGAAAATGTACCTCCCGGAATACCGACTAAACCTACCACGGTGTTCCTCGACAAAACCACTATCGACGGGGCCGCGCGAATCACTTTCGCATGCGGTCGCGACCCCGCCGAGGTTTCGGCCCGCCGTATGAAACGGCAGGCCACTACACAAAAGACCTACCCAAAGGCACTCCTCACAAATTATCCCTACTGTCCCCCCTAGAGGGGAGACGGACTCGAAACAACAGAGGCGCGCGTGGGAACACGCACGCCGCCTCTCGGACCTGGTGCTGAACGGATGGCGGGCAGGCCCACAAAGCCCGTCACCCCCAGGTCAAACCTCAGGGTGGCTGGAGGTCGTCTCGCGCCCTCCGGCGCCCGGCTCTGCGGTTGGGGAGAGGGTTCAAACGCTCCCTCTCCCGCTCCGCCGCCTCCTTGATGGAAATGACTTCCTCACAAAAGGAGGCGACGGCGTTCCACGACCTCTCACTCCGGACCATAGACTGAACTACGGCCGGGAGCGAGAGGGCAACCAATCCGACTGCCGCGATCAATTCACGGCGCTGCGATGCCCAGGCGGGGCAAACCGCCAAAGTGTGCAGCGCCGTGTCCTCAACTACGTCGCGGCAGTCGCCGCAGTGGTGACAACCGGGCGTCTCTTGCCGGCGTATACGACACAAGAACAGGACTCACCCAAGTATAAACAATACAAGTAACGAACAGCTTTTTTTTTTTTTTTTTTTTTACGTGGGGGAATGCATGACGCATACCCCTCCGCGGGGGCGGGCGGAGGGGTTATGTCGGACTCGCCGGGGTAAAATAAGATGTTAAGATGATAAAGTACCTCCCGGAATACCGACTAAACCTACCACGGTGTTCCTCGATAAAACCACTATCGACGGGGCCGCGCGAATCACTTTCGCATGCGGTCGCGACCCCGCCGAGGTTTCGGCCCGCCGTATGAAACGGCAGGCCACTACACAAAAGACCTACCCAAAGGCACTCCTCACAAATTATCCCTACTGTCCCCCCTAGAGGGGAGACGGACTCGAAACAACAGAGGCGCGCGTGGGAACACGCACGCCGCCTCTCGGACCTGGTGCTGAACGGATGGCGGGCAGGCCCACAAAGCCCGTCACCCCCAGGTCAAACCTCAGGGTGGCTGGAGGTCGTCTCGCGCCCTCCGGCGCCCGGCTCTGCGGTTGGGGAGAGGGTTCAAACGCTCCCTCTCCCGCTCCGCCGCCTCCTTGATGGAAATGACTTCCTCACAAAAGGAGGCGACGGCGTTCCACGACCTCTCACTCCGGACCATAGACTGAACTACGGCCGGGAGCGAGAGGGCAACCAATCCGACTGCCGCGATCAATTCACGGCGCTGCGATGCCCAGGCGGGGCAAACCGCCAAAGTGTGCAGCGCCGTGTCCTCAACTACGTCGCGGCAGTCGCCGCAGTGGTGACAACCGGGCGTCTCTTGCCGGCGTATACGACACAAGAACAGGACTCACCCAAGTATAAACAATACAAGTAACGAACAGCTAACACAGATGATTCAATTAAGTTAATCTTACTTTGGGTCAGATTTTGATAATTTTTTTAGTATCTTTGATGTAGGTTTATTTTTTGGTTAAACTATTTTTTTTACGTGTTAAATCTGAACAATATTTTGTATTTTTATGTTACAGCGAGTGATACATCAGCAGAGAAATTAATATACATGGTGGCGTCTTGGGTGCTACTGATAGCAATCTACTACATATTATTAATGTTTTTACAACGAACGGTTGCACACGGAGCTATAGGAGGCCAGGTATCTTGGTCATCGATCATCTTCAAAACAGTTGAGGTAAGAATAATACACACTGATTTTATAAACAGGCATCTGTTTGTTTGTATGTCGAAGTTAACCATCCTTTCAATATCTATTAACGAAGATGGCGGGACGACCTGGACGTTTTTAAAAGGGGATATCCACCAACAGAGTAATTTGAAAGTCCAAGGTAGAGGCTTTTGCCCAGCAGTGAGATATATAAAAAAGTTTAGGGTATGCAAGATACTCGGGATCTACTGCACCGATTCTTAATTAATTTTTCCACTAATAGAAAATGGCAATGTTGGCACATCTTTTGATGAAAGCGATGCCACGCGTTGTGAAAGGTAAGGCATATCATAATCTTTACGCAAACATAGAGCAGTCCAGCTATGAAAGCACTTCCACTCAACTAAACATCGCAAGCCATATCTTTGCTCCTATTGGATATTTCTGGTCGTCATGGAAAATGTCGGCTGTAACAATTGTGAGTTTTATAATGATTGCAAGGTTACGAATATGCTATTTTCTTTATTGTCAGGACCAAGCTAAACTACATAACATTCCGAAGCCGTCCCTTGGCGATAACAGAAGACTTCAAGAAGTGGACGAGTTTTTAGCGAAAGCCATCAGTTTTCGAAATGTTTCTAAGGTTGTCGTTATTTCATAAGTATCGGCCCTGATTATAAAATATATGATAGTCACACTGCTATATATGCGCGTACTCATCGCGCCTAATAGTCAACTACGGGCGCCTACTGCAGGTAGGAATAATTTCGACATAATCTTCTGATTGCGAAAAGTGTCGTGCAGGATTCCCCACGAGGTTATTTACCGTTAAAGTGAGAAATGATAAACTATTTAGTTACTACGCACATTACTATGAACAGTCAGATGTGCTTATCGAACTCGAGACCACTGCGTATCCATAGTCCAACAGCCTCCCTTATAGGCTATCGCTACTATATTATACATTAGGGTGTCCCAAGAGAGAAGGTAGGATTTTTTTCTCGAAAATAAAATCGCATACCCTCTTTTTTTTCTAAATGGCCTTATTAGCTTAAATAATTATTATTATTGCGATTGGATCATGACAACCCGTGCCGACATGATACCAAACAAAAAATAAATTTTTGTTCCAGCTTAGTATAGAAAATTTCTAGAAGTTGGTAGAGTTTGTTTAGGAAATAAAACAATAATATACCCAAAACATATTATTATTTAATATTTTACAAAAGAGAAACATTATTCTACAAATTTTCTGGATAAATCTTCCGGTGTTCTTTTACGTAGCGTAATAAAAACTGTCATCAATTTGAAGCCGGGTGAACAACGCTTTACTTTCGACTGATACGAAGTCGTAGATGTTTTGTCTAAAATAAAAAATGAAAATAATTTGTAATTTAAAAAAAATAGAATATTAAAGAAACAATATTTACTAATGAAACTTACCATACAATGAACCTCAGAGTTCTTCTTTGGATGGGATATAGCCCGTAGGATGTACCATGGGTTGATAGATTCTCTTTGGTTAATTTTTTATTTTAGTTTCTTGGTCCACATCTTCGTCAAATAATGATAAGACAGCTATTTCATCGGTTAAATACCATAGATGCTGGCTTAATTTCTGTAATGCTGCTTTCGAGACGTTCGTATCGATTTTTTCATAAGCCTTCATCGACTTACTACTATACATTGGAGCCAAGGCTTAACGAAGGATGTGACAAGCAAACATCAATCAGTGCCGCCTTATCCTTGTTCATCATTTTCAGTTGAGCGCTAAGAAGTGCATTTTTGTGCAAATCCTTCCAAATTTGATATAAATTCACAAGTTTCTTTACACAATTAAGAAAATGTTTCGTAGGTATACGCGCCTTTTCCCAATATATAATACACTCGCGAAGACTGAGATTTGCACTTTCATTTACAGTTAAATTCACTTGACGAATGTTGTAAAATTACACTGCTAAAACTTGTCTATTAGAAGGAAGATTTGAACCCGTTATTTGATGTTTTGCGTTACCTATTAAAAATATATATTTTTTAGAACTGCGTAATTTCACTGACATGTTGACCGAACAAAAACAATGTGTTTACTGTAGAAGAAAGACAAATTATAACAAGCACATCGATCGTTCGAGCGCGTCGGCCATAGTTAGCAAGTATCAACGAGTTCCGGCTACGAGCCCGTACGCCCCTTGACTTTCGCCCCTTTTATAGAAAGACGGAGCCCCGCCTGGCGGGGCTCCTATTTTTGGTTGGATTTTAAGAAGAAGCCCAACAAATACCTACTAGAGGGTGAACCTTGAAGGGCGAACGGGCTCGTAACTCAAGTGCCGATGCAAGTCGGCACGGGATATTGCGATCCTATACTACCTACACCAAATTTGGTTTACAATTGTTTCAACATCATTCAAACAAATTAAGAGGAGAGCGTTAAAAAAAATAACTTAATTTTTTTGGGACCCTCTAATATACATACATACATATATAATAGCAGGGTAAAAGTAAATATACATAAACGTTATTAGGGTACATGATTCATACTTCATTCTTGTATATAAATTGCAGAGCATTATGCAAATTCCAATAATAAAACAGCTTTCTTTTGACATCTACCGCTGCGAGTACACGATATTCTTCGTTGATAAGATACAAGAGAAAATGGTGGACTCTCTAGACGATTTGATAACTGGTAAGATAAGACAATTCCTCTTCCAAACAAAATGGTGGCTTTGTGAATCTATGTTTTAAGTTTAACTAAATAACTGAAGTGGGCTGAGCGGGACACGTCTGCCGCATGTACCCAGAGAGGTGGACACCAATCGTCACCAATTGGGAGCCACAATACAGTCGATGGCATCGGGTCAGACCTAAATGGAAATGGCGAGACGACCTGGATGCTTTTGAAAGGGACTGGCAGGGGATATCCACTAACAGAGTAATTTGGAAGTCCAAGGGATAGGTTTTTGCCCGGCAGGGGGACATATCAAAAAGGTTAAGGAAAAATTAAACAAAAAAATATATATTGTGTTACAACGACGATAAATAAGATGATGTGTCCCAGATTTGATAGTATTGTCAAATGGGAGAAAGGGGATGCAAGATTAAAATGATAAAGAAACTGCTATTGAAGTTCAGGCGTTTGTAGGAGATATCTTACTGCGACTTCACTTTTACTTATACCCAAATCCTAACTAATATTATAAATGCGCTTGTGAGAAAGATATGTTATGTGTACCTGTTCACAGAGGTACAGAAGAGGACATAACATACCTTTCATCCAGAAACATTACTGTTGCTCATGGGGCGAAGCCGTGGGCAAAATCTTGGAGGTAATAAATACATCTTACTTTGTTCTGTAGGCTTGGCACTACCTGACGAAGGTGAGATCATAGTTCAAGGGGAGATATTGACCCACGACTCTGCGCCACTGAATAAGCTGTACATGGTGGGCTACTGTCATCGCTCCGAGACCCTCATCGACGACCTTACTGTACAGGAGCACTTCACCCTCTTTACTACTGTAAGTATAATACATAATAAAGGTTCCTTATCATAAAGAAGTCAGATAAACGAAGAAAATAAGCGATCTGAAAATCTATAACTATAGTTATATTATAAAGAGAAATGATTAAATTTTTTGTTTGTTTGTAAGGATGTAACTTAAAAACTACTGAGCCGATTTTAAAATTATTTCACTATTAGACGACTATTTATTTATTTAATTATTTAATTATAACAGTTGTACACCAATTACAATAATTAAAGATAGGAAAACATGAAACAAACACAAAATTAAAACAAAGATATATAACAAATAAACAATTATATGAATACCAAGACAAACAATCATTCCTTCCTCTCACAAAATCGCTGACACACTAACAATGTATTCGGCCATCCATCCGCAAACAAGTCACAGTTAGGACTGGCGTACAGGAGAGCGTTGCGAGCAGAAAGCGAGCGTGAGTCGTATGGGTGACTTAGCGCGCGCTACTGTGCGACATGATAGCACGGCAAACAACATGTGCCTTTGGTTGCGACGGTAGTTATTAGGAACAAAAAATCGACACAGCTCGTCATGAAGGTCTGGTGCATCAATTTTTCCCCTCAGAATTTTGCACATAGCTATAGCATAGTTGGTGCATCTCCCGTCTGACTTCCAATGAGTTATACCTTAGACAACCCAAAAGAAACATTGTGGGATACATGTATGGATAATATCCATAGACACGCTTGTACAGGTATCTTAGGAAGGCTTTTTACACCTTTTCAAGCAGAAGAGCGTATGTGCTCTCATGTAGATTCCACACACCCATACTGCTTTCAAGCTTGCAACGAACCAATGCCCCAAAAAGTAACCTAATGACGTGATGGTTACTGAACTCGTGAAAATTTCTAAGGATGAAACGCTGATAAGAATCTTTCGCCAACGCAGTAATATGGTCATGGAATGTTAATTTAGGGTCGAATGTAACACCCAAGTCCTTAATGGTGGTTGGACGAGATACGCTGCTGCCATTTATTCTATAGTTGTACGCTATGGGGTGCCTTATGCGACTGAATGTCATAGCATAGCATTTGGTAGCGTTGAATTCCATCCTGTTCTCATGGCACCATTGAAATACAGCATCAATGTCACGCTGCAGAGCTAGACAGTCTGCGTCAGACTTCACCTCGGTAAAGAGTTTGAGATCGTCAGCATACAGCAAACATCGGGTGTGTCGGAGAACGGTTGGAAGGTCGTTAAACATTAGTAAAACCAATAGAGGACCAAGTATTGAGCCCTGACTCACTCCAGAACGCGTGTGATAGGGTTTAGACTCGTATATACCGAGTCTGACAAACTGTTGGCGATCGCGGAGATAGTCTGCGAGGAGCCGGAGAAGTCCAGGGGCAAAGCCAAAGGTGCAAAGTTTTGCCAGCAGTATGTCATTGTTAACCCTATCAAACGCCTTCCAGAAGTCAAAGTACAACACATCTACTTGATAACCTCGGTCTAGTCTAGCCGATATGTAATCTGCAAGAGTGAGTAGATTAGAGTCCACTCATTCATCGTTTTGGCCTAAAGCCGTGCTGTTCGTTACAAAGGAGTTTGTCTACCTGTGCGAGTATGTATTTATGGATGATTCTCTCAAACACCTTTGCTGGAAACGACAAAACAGCGATCGGTCTATATTCTTCAACCTTAAACTTATCGGAACTCTTTGGTATCGGGTTAACCCTTGATAGTTTCCATTGGGGTGGGTAATGTCCAGTTTTTAATGCCAGATTGAAAATATGACACAAGGGTATGCAAAAAATATTATTTGCGTGCTTTACCACATTCGATGGAATACTATCCGGACCTGTAGAGCTGCTCAGTTTTAATTTATTTATCGCCCACATCTCTGGGCGTGATTTGAAAAATATTTATGTAGCCACTATTGCAACTTTTATCCTGTCTATTTATTAATTCAGTATCATCAAGTACAGGTATGTCGGGCAAAAATACGCTAGCAAAGAAGCTAGCACAAGCCTCAGCTGCATCTACACCAGAATAGGTCGAACCATTGTGAGTAACATTGGGTTCAAATCGTCCTTTGGTACGCAGGCTCGAGATGTGACGCCAAAACTCGCGTGGGTTACGCTGTATGTTACCTTCTATGCATTTCATATAAGAAGTATAGGCATTTTCTGTACGAAACTGAAGGTTTGCCCTAAGGTCTGAAAACAATTTATATGTTTCTTTGCATTTTGTTCGTTTCCAAGACGCATGTAATTTAGACTTGTAGTTAATATAGCTAATAATGTCATTAGAAAACCAAACGGGATAGCGACGTCTTGCAGTATTATTACGTCGTTTTTTGGGCATACATTCATCGAAAATACTATAAACAATTTTATATAGACAGTCAGTAGCACTATAGATATCTCCAGCTTGCAACACCGTACTCCAGGAAAATTCGGAAAACAACGAATATAATTGCTCAAAATCGCATTTAAAGTTCCAATCTTTGACTAGACTTATGTTACTTGGCTCCAGATAAGCAAAATGACGAGCTGTTTCGATCCTTACCTCAACTTCCAACGGAGGATGGTAGGCGTCATGAGGAACTATTCCGTCCGTAGCTATGACACGAACCTCACACAGTACATCGCTTTCCCGGACCAAAACTACATCCAACATACCTCCATGTAAATTTCGCACTACATATTTTTTTCAGAAAAGCCACAGTTGGTCATAAAATAACAAAAATAATGTTTAATATTTCCGGAAGCACTATTTAAATTTAAATCACCGAATATTAAAAAAGGTGCCTTAAAAGTATTAATAAGACTTTCACTTTTACAAAACCATTGCATGTAGTCACTATCAGTTGCAGTTGGCTTAACGTACACGACACATACATATAACTGATGACCATGCCATGAGAAGGAGGCCCAAAGGTCCTCTCCAGTGTCTGTTTCTAAGTTACGATGCCGGCGCAGTACAATAGGTGCCCGCGCAGCAAGTGCGACGCCTCCACACGGTGTGTTTCTGTCACGCCGTAAAATTCTCCAGTCACCACATTCTAGTTCAGAGTCCTCTATAGAGCTATCGAGGAACGTTTCAGTAACAGCCACAATGTTGTATTTAGACATTGCTAAGTTATTGCGCCACATTTTTAGTTTAGTCTTTAGGCCGCGTACGTTCTGATAGTACGTATCTAAACTAACAATCTTTTTGTCCGGCTCTTGTAAGACCGCGAAAGGGCTGATTGTTACATGCGAGTGATGGTGTAGTCTTTTTGATATTTGTGGGGTCCACTGGTTTATGGTACTGTATCCAAGCCTTGATTCTAGCATTGATCGGCCAGACATCGGTTGAGAAGCGTTAGTCATAGGCAGCAGTCGGAACTCCTATCTTAAATGATTTGTAGTTGCCTCTAGGAGTCAGTTCCTGCACTGTGCACGATCCCGAAGTACAAAGCTGACGCAAGTAATCGCTAATTTCATCAGTATCGGACTCCATGTTCCATAGATGCATATACTTCGGTGGCTCAACGGCTTTTAGGGTCGTTATGGCTGGGCCTGCAGTACCATACAGCGAAGCTGCCCTCAAACTTTGCCTTGGTTTTACATCAGTCCATGGTCCGGCACCAACTGGATCTTGTTCTCGTTGGCTAGAGATGTTTGAGACTGCCGTTTCTATTTTGTTCGAAGCAATTGTCGAACCTTCATTTTGCGGGGCACTAACAGGTAATTGCACGGCTGTCAACGGGATGCCACAGTTTGTTTGCGTATCCGCTTTCTTTTTCTTGCGTTTACTGGGTACTCGCGTCGTTACAGCTTCACGGGTTGGTATAGCCGGGTTAGTTTGCGATACTGGGGGCACTGCACTCATCCCGAGTTGTGACTGAGCCAAAGACTGAGGCGAAGTTTTGGATTCTTGAGACTCTGATGCCAATCTTTCTGCAGCAGTTTTAATTGCATCACAATGTGTCAGAGGTACCGAGAAGGAAGTGACTGCTGTAGTGGTTGTGATGTTGGAAACGGTTTCAAGTTTTTTATTAAGCTCTTTGACTTCTGTTGCGTAGACAACCATCTTTGCCTCATAGGCTACTATCAGAGAAACTAATTTACTAATTCGATCACTCATCGCCTGCATCTCCAGCCTTAAGCTTTTTACTTCTTCTGTCGAGAGCACATTCGTCGGATTAATAGTACAACATTCTTGAGCTGAACGTAGTGGAACCACGCGCTTCCTTAGTGTAACATTACTGTCACGAGACTCAGATGGCTTCTTAGCAGAACCAACAAGAGCCAAGCTGTTATCACCTCCCCTCCTTGCTACACAGCGGCACTCAGGACAGGTCCACATAGTGTGTGATTCAATTAGTGTATTGCCGCCCGCACAAAGCAGGTGGTACATTTTGTTATAGCTATTTATGACACATTGTAGATGGTCCTCCTCGTCCTTAATCATGCGGAAAAGATGTTAGTTACCAAAATAGCAATAAACAATTCCAAGCGGGCGTAAAATAATAATAAATGTGAGCAGGCAGCCGATGTAGACATATAACGGCCGCGGCAGCAGGCGGCATGGCACGGCGCGATGGCACAGCGATGACTCACGGTAACGAAGCGGGCAAGCGGCGGGTTGTTGTTAGGTCAGGTGTACGACCGTTTTTAAAAACTTTTATACCGTTTTTGCCTGTATCTTCGGTTTTCTTAATTGATTTTCATAAAACAACAACCGACACTCTCGTCACAATACAAGCTACGTGAATACGTAGCATTCAATATTAAAGCTGCACTTTAAACTACTTTAATTTTAAAATATTTACGGGGCAAACGGACAAGTTGTTGCCGCGGAGATGTTTCTACACGGAACTGCTATATTATCACCAAGTAACATAAGCAATATTTTATTTAAAAATACGTAATGTTACTAACATAACTTTATCTAAACTACTTTTACGCGAGCTAAGCCGCTGGAAAAAGCTAGTAAAAATATAATGAAAGGAAAGGGATGGGAGTGGTATATGATATTGAGCCCCCGAACCTGTTAGTTACCAGGTGAAATGCAGTATGATTATTTTTACCCTAGATAGCGTTGGTTACTATTCTTACGCCACCGGTTACCTGTACTTCCCTTGGCGAGTTGGTTTATTGATACCGTCACAAAAAATTGGCAACGATAGGCTCTTCCTCGGCAACTCAACCTATACGTCCATCTACTCGGCCTATTCTCATCTGGGTGTAATTCACCTCTGCCTACCCTCTCCAGGATATAAGCGTGAGACTTACGTCCTACGTCTTATTCTTTTAGCCTCGGTGGTATATAATGTTTACTTTACATAGCTATGCCATTCTACACTTTAAATCAAATCCTTTTATGGGATACGTTCTTGCAGGTGCTACTTGACTTACTCTGACCTTCATAAGAGTTCCTTTGTCAAAATACATACTTAAATTGATTGATTGACATGTTTTCATTCAGATATGCCTGTGGCACCAGACGCAGACGATCATTAACGAGTATGGCACGATCAGATACCATCATCTGTTGAACGAGTGTAACCTACGGGAAGTGCGGTACACGCGCGTCAGAGACCTGGATGTTTATTACAAGGCTCAACTCTGCTGGGCCCTGGCCAGGCTGTTGGAACCCAGGGTAAGCCAACAATCAAAAACTATTAAAAAGAAGGTAGAATTTGTCTTTACTGATATAAGAGGCAAGATTTGTAGTTTTGTTTCTAATAATAAACTGGAAAACTACTGGACCGATTTGAAAAACTCTTTCACCATTAACATCGGTACGCTAATCAAATAAATACCGTAAGATGGGCAGGTACCACGTCTGAGGAATACAAGTTGAAATGTGGGGTGAGGCAGGGGGAATTACCTCACCCTGCCTCTTTAATCTGTATATAAATCAGCTGATTGTTGGGCTCAGCAACGCCGGTGTCGGCTGTCATGTTGATGGTGTTGCTATGAACAACATCAGCTATGCGGACGACATGGTCTTGCTGGGACCATCAATCAGTTCAGTGAGAAGGCTGTTGAAGTTGTGTGAGGATTACGCTGTGGCTCATGGCAAGTCGGTGCCAAAAGTCACTTTAATGTACCGCACGTCTCACTAGGAGGCACACCGCTGAAGCGGGTTACAAAATTTGAGTACCTGGGTCACTGGGTCACCGAGGATCTATGTGACGACCTAGACATTGAGAGGGAGCGCAGGGCGCTGTGTGTCCGAAGTAATATGTTGGCCCGCAGATTTGCACGATGTACGCATGAAGTCAAAATGACTCTCTTTTGAGCCTACTGCCAAAACTTCTACACTTGCAGTCTGTGGGTCAGATATACACAGAGGGCATACAACGCTCTACACATATAGTATAATAATGCTTTCAGGATGCTTGTGGGGCTACCGCGATTTTGTAGCGCATCAGGCATGTTTGCCAACGCGAGGGTTGACGACTTCTATGCCATAATCCGGAAGCGATGCGCCTCGCTCCGACACAGAACATGCGCCAGCTCCCACAGTATGCTGAGAGCATTGACAAACCGGTGGGAATATCAGATGCTCGGCCGATGAGTGAGACTGCACACTCAATTAGGATATAGATAACAAATATTGTTTGTTACGTCTGTCTGAGTGTCCCGTGATTTGTGTTTGTCTGTATTTTATTGTTATCTGTGTTTATTGTATGTATGTTTACTAACAATAGTTAATAAGTTGCTTTTGTAATACTAATCATATGGACCTAACAGTCTGCAAATAAAATAAAATTTATTATTTATTTATTAAAAACCTTTTTTTTTTTACGTTGGTAAATTCCTTGACGCATGCCTAACCTGACTAAACCTACCACGGTGTTTCTCGACATAACCATTGAGGGCGAGGCCGCGGGAATCGCTTTCACATGCAATCGCGACCCCGCCGTGGTTTCGGCCCGCCGTGTGAAACGGCAGGCCACTGCACAAAGAATATTTCCTCCACCATCCCCCTGAGGGGGGGACAAAGACACGATACAGAGGCGCACGTGGTAACACGCACGTCGCCTCTCGGACCTGGTGCTGATCGGGTGGCGAGCAGGCCCACGCAGCCCACCACCCCCAGATCAAACTTCAAGGTGGCTGGAGGTCATCTCGCGCCCTACGGCGCCCGGTTCTGCGGTTGGGGAGAGGGTTTCAGCGCTCCCTCTCCCGCTCCGCCGCCTCCTTGATGGAAATTACTTCCTCACAGAAGGAGGCGACGGCGTTCCACGATCTCTCACTCTGGACCATAGACTAAACCACGGCCGGGAGTGAGAGGGCAACCAGTCCGACTGCCGCGATCAACTCACGGCGCTGCAATGCCCAGGCGGGGCAATCCGCCAAAGTGTGCAGCGCCTTGTCCACAACAACATCGCGGGAGTCGCCGCAGTGATGACATCCGGGCGTCGCCTACCGGCCTATACGATACAGGAACTGGCCAAAACAACCGTGGCCAGTCATTACCTGTGTCAGCTAATGGTGAGGGCGCCATGCCGCCTCTCCAGCTACTCCTCAAAAACGGGACTTACCGCCACGATCGTGCCGCGACCGACCATTAAAAAAAAAAAAGTATATTATACAGTATTCATAGACCGGTGGTACTGTATTATTCGTTCACTGTCTTCTATTGGTTTCAGGTTATAATTATTCCCTTCTTCTATGATGAACCTATTTATCAAGCGGTTATTAAAGATAAGATTATGGTAAATATACATTAAATCCTAACTAATAATATAAATGCGTATGTGAGTTTGTTTGTTACGCTTTTACGCCTTAACAATTCGCCCGGTCATCACGAAATTTTGCATACATTATGTCAGCCGTACAAAAAAGACATTTCATTCAGAAAAAAGGTACTGTTCCTGAGGAATGCAAATTTATTTACCAAATGTACAGCGAGCGAAATATTTCGATTATGCCCCGAAATATTTTATAAATAGACATCTCCTGCACTAGGGACAATCTCTATATCATGAGGGCTCTACAAACATTCAAACAAGAAACACAAAGAACAACTGGACAAAATACAAATATTTGTAGCACACGCAGTTCACGCATGTCGGCCTCGATGGTGTAGTGGTTAGTGTAACCGACTGCCACGCCTGAGGTCGCGGGTTCGATTCCCGCACAAGTCAAACATTTGTGTGCATGAATATGGATGTTTGTCTTGGTTTGGGTGTTTCTATGTATAATTTGTATGTATGTATGTCTTGGTTTGTCCTCTGTGGGAATCGAATCTATAACACTTGACATACTGCCACACTGGTCGAGGCAACCACTTATATCACTGTGGCATCTATGCATGTAAAACGTCAATTCCGGCTCTCAGCTGTATATTGTAGGACTTCACAAACCTACAATATTAAACTGAGAGCCGGTATTGACGTTTCATGCGTAGATGACGCAATCGACTCGAGACAACCATACTAATACATAAGACTCCCAGAGATTACCATACACCTCGGTCATAGCGTTATTATATGCAGAGAGGTGCCACTTTTGACTGTCGTTTCTCTTGATATAAAAAGGGTAGACTTCGGCTGTGAACTTAGTCGTCACACGACTATACAAGGCTCTGATTGACACTGGGTCGTTAGATGACTAGAGCTACCGTCCTCTCGGAGCCTTAAATTTGCACATTATGTTGGCATGCTACCGTAAGGTCCAGAACTCGATTTGTTATAGTCTTGTTGGACTTTTCTATTACGAATGTCTCAGTTGCACTACCGCGTTTAGAAATGTGCTAAGTCAGGCGCGTCCCCTATTACGTGATACCTAAGGAACCTCCCTACTCTTTAGATTTAAGTGGAATTGTCTCTTATCATACTTTTATTACTTTGCAGACATTCAGGAACGACTTGACAGTCATTGCTTTCTACGATTCAAGTTTGCACCTCCAGTATGCGGACCGTATATTCGTGTTTGACAGTCAGTTACTGGTTTTTGGTGGCACTCCCGCTTACATGTTTTTCCGATATGGTAAGTTACGCAGTAAATGTTTTATACATCTTACCGTTTGCCGAAAGATTACGCAAATAGTTATAATTTAAAAAGAAAAGTAAGAAACGAATTACTGAAATCGTATAAAATTATTTTGGGATATACCAACAATGTGATAATTGCCGAAATCCGGGATTGAACCGGGGACCTTTAGATCTTCAGTCTAATGCTCTCCCAACTGAGCTATTTCGGCTGTGATATTAATGATAAAATACGCAATCAAGCAATACATTTCAGCCTGTATATTAAAGTAGGAGAGTTAGTATACGCTCTATATAACACAGTCAGACTTTTTTTTTGTACTCTAATGCGCTTGCGTTTGACCCCAATCTCACCTGATCTAAGGTGAAGATGCAGTCGACGATGGAGCACGCTTGCCTAGAAGATACCTATTCACTCGCGACTTGAAGACACTCAGATTGTACTCATCGGGAAACACAGACTTAGGTAGCGAATTCCACTCCTTAGCGGTACGCATTATAAAATTGGAAGGAAATCGCTTCGTGCGTAAATGTGGTATATCCACCATGTACCTGTGTCGCTGGCCTAATTGTCTGGTCGTCCGATGGTAGAATAGGGAAGGAGGAATCAAATTATGCAGTTCCTCTGCACACTCTCCGAAATGTATCCGATAGAAAACCGAGAGACTAGCAACCTTACGACGATGCTCCAAGCTTTGGAGTCGTGTGTTGACCAGTTGATCATCGCCGATAAGTCTCCGGGCCTTCCGCTCAATTGACTCCAAAGCCTCCAGCTGATATTTTGCAGAGCCATGGTGAGAACAGTATTCCATGCAGGAACGAGCCTGTGCTTGGTACAAATTAAGCAAATGTTCCGGCATGAAATACTGCCTCAGCTTACTGAGGATGCCCAGCTTTTTGGCAGTTAGTTGGGCTCTTGCCTCAATATAGGAGCCAAAGTTAAGGGTTGGAGTCAATGTCATACCCAGAAGCTCAAGGCGATTAGTTATCGGCACGGATACATCTCGGAAAGTTGGAGCTAGTTGGAATGGTCTCTTTTTTGCGGAAAAGAGACACGCCTAGGTCTTAGAAGCATTGAACTTAACCATTTTGGCTTCACCCCAATCGGAGAATGCCTTCAAGACCAAATTCATACGCTCGATCATAGCTTCCCTGAGCAACTGTATCTGTGTTCCACTGGCCCTAGCGCTGGAGACGTAACTCTCTACAAGCGTGCTGTCGTCTGCATAACTAAACGTACCGGGTTTCAGCAGATCGTTAATATGCAGCAAAAAGAGAGTTGCAGAGAGTACTGATCCCTGAGGAACCCCGGCATTAATTGCCTTTTGTTCGGACGAGTAGCCGTCAATGACTACTCGAATCGAGTGGCTCCTCAGGAAATCTGCTATCCAAACGCAGAGGCCAGTGGGTAGGCCAAAGGACGGAAGCTTGCTGATAAGGCTATCATGCCAGACCCTGTCGAAGGCTTTTGAGATATCAAGCGAAACAGCCAATGCTTAGCCGTGTTTCTCGATGGCCTCGCTCCACAAATGCGTTGCATACACTAGAAGGTCTCCAGTGGACCGGTTTCGGCGAAAGCCGTATTGCCGGTCACTGAGCAGACTATTTGATTCTAGGTATATCAGGAGTCGGTTGTTAAGTATACGTTCCATACTCTTACAGAGTATTGAGGTAACTGATATGGGTCTGTAGTTCGCAAGGACGGCTCGACTGCCTTTTTTTGGCACGGGCTGCACATTAGCAAGCTTCCAAGAGTTCGGCACTTGTCCTATTGCCAGGGAGAGGCGATACAGGCGTGTTAGCACCGGTGTCAACTTAGGTGCACAGGTTTTCAGTACTATGGCTGTAATACCATCAGAACCACTGGCCTTGTTCACGTCTAGATTCTGCAGCCTTTTAAGGACCTCGTTCTGACGTATGCGTATATCTGACATGAGGGTCTCGCAAGCTGGTAGACACGGTGGTGTCAAGCTTGCAGATTCCAGACACGAAGATTCTGCGAAGATAGAGCAAAATAAATTCGCCTTATCCTCAGCAGTATGAGCCAGAGAACCATCAGGTGTCAGCAGTGGTGGACTGGTGTGGGTTCCGGGGCATGCAGGGGTGCAGGGCAATGAAGAGGCTGATGAATTAGCCAGAAAGGGCTCGGAGCAACTGTTTGTAGGCCCCGAGCCATTCGTCGGACTCTCTGAGAGCACCGTCAAGGCAGCTTTGAATGCACATGGCAATGATAAACATAGGCTGGAGTGGATGGCCCTTAGTGGTCTGGAACACTCCAAGAAATTAATTGCAAACATAGCTACAGGCTTCACCTGGAAGTTCTGCGGGTATAACAAGAGCCAAATGCGCCTGCTCACAGGAGCGTTCACTGGCCATTTTGGCACCAACGACTTTCTGTGCAGATTGAGATTGGCACACAGTTCGATCTGCAGAGCCTGTGGTAAACAGGACGAGTCTATATCGCACTTACTGTGTGAATGTGACGCGTTGGCTGGATTGAGGATGGGTTTGATGGGATTGGCATATCCAAACCCTGAAGACTTCAGGCTTCTCCCTCTGAAGTGTACGCTGCAGCTGATGCAGTACATTCATAAGAGGGATAAATCTTGGGGCCGACACAAAAGATCCCACCGAGTCGAAGTGTCGCCGGTCTGTACTGAATGGCCCCCACACAAGATAAGATAAGATAGTATACACTCTGCTACGTCGATAACTGTAACTTAAAGATAAGGTATTTCTGGGACTTGTCGTTTATTTGAGACTGGCTCTCCTGGGGGGAAGTATCGGTACCGGGGGCAATCAATATTAATTTCCTGTTATCTTTTCTTCAATTCCTTCGACAACGCTAAGCTAACCATCCAGTTATAAACATATGCGATTTGCCATTCTATTGTAAATACCTTCGTATAACAACGATTTTACTTAGAGGCAAAAACCATACATATAAGTACCTCAAAAATGTACATTACTCTTGAACTTTGCAATTGTATAGATAGGTTGTCTTACTAGACCTTCGCCTTTTGTTATGTGCCAATGCTGGGACTACCAAACCACTAAGTTCGAAGATATCCCCTGCCAGTCACTTTTTAAGACATCCAAGTCTGTCTTTTGGCACCCAATTGGTCACGATTTGTTCTCACCTCTCTGGGTGCATGCGGCCGGCTTCGTCCCACTTCAGCCTGATATACTAATATGTACCTTATGTCTAAGGTCGCGAATACCAAGTTCGTTTAAATCTCCGCACTACGAACGTAAATGAGGATAAAGATGAGAGTAATGAGGCCTTATTGGAGCGCGCGCACGTGGCCGGAGCGTTAGTGCGCGCGCATCTCGGCTCGCTGCTCATCCTGCGCATGCCTGCCATCCCCACGGCACCTGTGGCTGCCTTCATCGAGGACCTGACGGACAACGCCGAGAAATACGGCGTTATCCCGTCACAGATCAACATCAGCGTGCCGGATTTCGAGGAAGTTGTCAAAAGGTCAGTTTAATAAAAAATGCTTTCGTAGTTACTTGAGACTAATCTAAACAGAACAATAGAGCAATTGTATAAAAACATACCACGGATTACGCTGTCCACTAGAGATACCGCAATTATCACATTGTAGAAAAACGTGTGGCTTGACTCCTTTTTTAATTTTCTGTTTTTCTTTCTATATATTTTGATGATGTTTGTAATGTTAATCAATTTCATGCCGTATCGATGGAAATGTTCCAATATTCCTGTTCAACGAGCTCTCGAAAGGGACTTCGTATTTGTAATAGAGTAGGAGAGTGAATTTCCCAAATGACTTTTATTTTTGTTTCCGGTGAAATTCGTATTTTCAAACAAGAATATTGAATTGAATTTTTTTTTTTTGTATAAGGTAGGTAGTTATTGGGTTGTGGCAAAAATAATCATTTGAGTAAGATTATAATATTTAAAGGTAGAAATAAATACATAATCTCCGAATTTTGTCATATCGGTGCTGCCCCCTACTTTTTTATAGACGAAGAGGCTTATACGCCAATAAGGGTAAGGAAGTTAGTAAACTAGTTTGATTGATTGTTATTAAATTTATCCTAGTGATAATGCATTCGTTGTAATTTTCGTAAACGTGTGTTTTTATCACGTCGGTGTTATCATATCGGTGAAATCGGTGGTCTTTTTTTTTCCACCGACGTGATAATTTCCACCGATATGATAAGAAAAATTAAATCGCTGGCTAATTTCTCATATCGGTGTTTTAATTCATGATTCCACGCACAGTTTTATCACATCGGTGGATTACTAAATCATATCGGTGAATCATTTTATCATGTCGGTGAGCCTTTCTATCATGTCGGTAGTTCCCTATTCATTTAATTTGCTTCTAGAACAGGGTTTCTTGAATTGGGGTCCAAGGAGCCCTTGTGGCCTGAGAGCCCTGAGTGGCCTGAGAGCCCTGGTAGCTCAGTTAATATACATAAAATGTTTCGTGGGCGTGCTGCTCGCGCCTTTGTGCCCGGCCCTGTTCAAAACTAGCCGAACAAGTATTCCAATGACCGATGATGTAACACAATCACTACAGAACAATCCAGAAAATTATATTTTGATTTTTGTTTTCTTTTTTTGTTTATTTAGAATAATGGAAATCATACTGAAAATATTAATCTTTTTTTATTCTTTATAATACAAAGCATTTTAATTGGATTACTAAGAGCTCAGTTTTCGTTGGATGTGATCTTCTGACATAAGACCTTCAGTTCTAAGTCAACTTCACTGTTGTAAAAATATCTAGGTACCATAGCTGGATAGACATATCATTTCGGTGGATAGACTTATCATCTCGGTGGTCAGCTTTGTCATATCGGTGCACAGAAAACCTTCAGTTCTAAGTCAACTTCACTGTTGTAAAAATATCTAGGTACCATAGGTGGATAGACATATCATTTCGGTGGATAGACTTATCATCTCGGTGGTCAGCTTTGTCATATCGGTGCACAGAAAAATTGATCAGTGAACGGCGTATCATATCGCTGGCAACTAAAATTCAATCTCAATTTTCTCCTCAGGCTTGAATGATACGTTGATGTCGATAAATGTGGGAATAGGTAATATCGTAAAGAATACATAAAAAATATACAAAAAAAAGATAAATGGAAATGTTCACCGATGTGATAAAAATCACAATTCATTGAAATTCAACCAGGAGGGAAACTTGGTGCATTTATTACTCTGTGAATAAATAAAAAGTTTTTCCAGAGCCGTCGATGACATGAGACAGCTTCCTTACGCAGCACAAGATCCGCTGGGAGAGAACGAAACAGTTAGAGCAGCATTAAAAGTAATATCAGGTAAAGTTTTTTTATGATTTTAATCTGTTTACGATCGCAGCTTTGCTTGCGGGTATCTACCTCGGTATAAATAACCTAATCTTAACTAATATTATTACCGCGACTGTGACTTTGTTTGTTCCTTACGCATTCACGCCTTAATGACATGCACGACAATATAATCGCTCCGACACAGAACATGCGCCAGCTCCCACAGTATGCTGAGAGCATTGACAAACCGGTGGGACTGTCAGATGCTCGGCCGATGGGTAAGTCTGCACACTCAATTTGGATATAGATAACAAATATTGTATGTTATGTCTGTCTGAGTGTCCCGTGATTAGTGATTGTCTGTATTTTATTGTTTTCTGTGTTTATTGTATGTATGTTTACTAACAATAGTTAATAAGTTGCTTTTGTATTACTAATCATACGGACCTAACAGTCTGCAAATAAAATTATTATTATTATTATTATTATTATATTGCCGTGCATGTCATTTGATTTTAAATGTTATTTAAGATAGATAAACTTGACATTGCAATAAAAATGTGTAAGCTGCCAAGCAGATTTTGGAGATTCATATAAAATTGTAATAGCTTAAGAACTATTGTACCCAAAATCACACAAATAAATAAGTTTGAGTTTGGGGCAATCTGAGGGTGCGTGGCGAGTGGGTACCTCTCTTCCCAATAATTTTATGACCATTTAACAATCCAGTTATTTATTCTTAAGATATTACGAGCCTAATATAATTGCATGTTTTTAGAGCCTAACGAATGGAAGCGGAGTACGTTTTTCTTCAACACGCACTTCGGGCAAATCTTCCACAAGTTTATTCAGTTTCATTTTCACCACAAAACATTCCTTGTGCTAACGGTACGACTTTTATTTACGAAACGTAGGAAGAATACAAGATATTCACGACCATATCTTATTGAATCATAATTGCAAATGACTGCCTTGTGATTGTGAGCTACCGGTCTTGTTTTGGGCCGTGTAAAATTTTGATTCACGTCTGTAGGTAAGCTCAGGTCAGGTCACTCAGGGTAGGAACAAGTCTATTGCACGCAAATTGTACCTGCTATGTGTTAAGAAATTACGGAATTGCCATCTTCTAGATTCTTTTCTCCAATAACACAGGCTTCGGGCCTAGCTTGGGCTTCAGTCTCTCACAATGTTCCTTGTGTTTTATTTTTAATACTAAGCAATATGTATTTTTCATCAATATTGTAAATGTTGTAAAGATTAAATAAACAGTTCTTTTTTTAAACACATCGCCCGCACTAGGAGTTATTCCTGTGTCGCGAGGGATTTTAAAACATTGAAACAACGGACACAAAAATCGCCCAGAGGGAAACAACAACGCAGTGGCAGTAGCAAGGCGACCACTAAAACCAGTACGTCATCCAAGCAGACATTTCTTTAAATATAATAATTATTATTTCTAAACTTCGCGCTGCCGTATGAATCCAATCAGAAACCACAGTTGCACATAGAGCTACGCGAAATTTTTTCGACAAGTGAGCCATGTATATTAATACTAAGTAATAATAGGTTCACACAATCGTCTTGGTTGCAGATTTTATCCACAATGGTGGCCGGCCTGTTGCTAGGATTGTCCGTTTCCTCAGTTCTAGTTGACATGGTCGATACCAAAGCCAGCCACAAAATCTACAAAGGTGAAGTAAGTAAACGGTAAACCAATCAGCTAAAAATATTAATGGTAATACAAAATTTATCAACTGTCCTCGTTATCTCCATAAAAAAAATTGTCAGCATCGGTTCAATGTTTCAGCCATTGAAACGAAACAGAAGACTTTCGTCTCTAATATATATGTATCTAACATAGATACTAGAGACGAAAGGCATAATAATATTCGTTTATAATGACTTTTAACACCAGTCAAAGCTTTCTTGATAATAAAGATTGCAAGTTGGTCACAAGATTTATATTCTAGTGGAGATAGTCTTGTTCAGTATACGCTAAAACCACGGGATTCAATGAAAAATGACGAATGTTAAATGGACATCAATTTGGATCTTGTGTTCCGCTATCGTCTATTTGTTAGTCTAGCCGCTCTTTACAAGAGCAATACATTATTTACTCTTTTCGCTTCGTCTAATATAATCGAAACGCTAGAACAATCAAACAAATCCGTTACATATTAGATTGATAAAACTCTGGTTGAACTTATTGTGTATTTATATACAGCAACTGAATGTGGAGTCACTAGTAACATGGACGAATCTGGTCGTGCGTGCAAACAGTACGTCCGAATCGGCTATGTCCATCGCACAAGCGTTAGTACATTTTATTTCTTATATAAATACACACATAGACTTACGTCTGTATATCCCCGAAAGCTTGAGATATGAGTTATTGCAATCACGATTCGCCAGCTATGTCTTAAGTTAATGTCAAAACCAGTATGACATGCAATTTTCAGTCCTAACTTTAATAAAGCTATCCAATGGGAAACTCATCCTACAGAGGATTGCAGCTAAGCCTAGTGGAATATTGAATACAGATTTCGGATCTTCTTAAAGAAATGCTGGGAAAATTATAGCCCAGGTGTACAGCGATATCTCCATTCAATGACGAGTAACACCTGATGATGCAATCGTACATAGGTTTTGTCATTCAATCTTTGAGATGCAAAAATGTGCTTACCATAATAATAACTGACAATATGAAGTTTCTTCGATGTTAAGGTTTTGTTTAAAATATAGTATACGATTAATATTTCGGATAACTTCTACTTGATCATTGTCATAAATTAAAAAGTAAATAAAAGTTGCCTTATTTACCTAATAAAATAAATATTTATATAAAATTTTCCAGGTACGTAATGTCGGAAACAAATTCGAGTAAAAAACAAGTGGAAAAGATGTTTTACGTGGCATTGCCCCACACAGAGGTAAGTAACCTAAACATCCTACATTGCTACTCCCTGATAGTCCAATATTGATGCCTAATGTTTATGATAACATAAACAGTTTGGGCCACGAAGGTTAGTTGACTACTAACTTAACCTGTCACCTTTGCTTTCGACTACTGAGTCGGACGCAAATTTATATCATAACATTTAGGCAAGTCATTGGCATCAATGAACATGTTATAAAAAGAATGAGGGCAATGTATTGAAAAGAAACAAGAAAAAAAGAGAGATAGGAAAAGGGGCACCGGCGCGCGACGTATATAAAGGGGTTAGGTGTGAACTCAAAATTATAGGTTTGTACGTAGCGCTGTTTTGGCTCCAAGTCCATACTGGAAAATAAACTTAGGCACGCAAATAAACAGAAGACGATCTTACAAAGCAGAAACATAAGCTTCTTCCGTGGCCAAGAGAGATAAAAGAGAAAAGAAATTACACTGCGACTCCAATTAATTTGAACAATCATGTTTGAAGTGAAGTTGTGAGCGACGTATAATTGACGCTGACGTCTGATATCTTACCATAACCAGAACATTTTTGGAAGATGCACGGTTAGCGTAGTGGTTTAAGTGGTCGCCTTGCCACTGCTACTGCTCCGAGTGCTGAGGGTTCGATCCTCACGCAGGACAAAAATTTGTGTGTTACACAAATAGTTGTTTCGAGTCTGGGTGTTCTTAGTGTCTGTTGTTTGAATGTTTGTAAAGTCCTACGCGATACAAGAATTATTCCTAGTGCAGCAGTTGTCTTTTAAAAGCTTATGAAGTAAAGTATCAATTATCAAGGCTGCCATCTTTGTCTAATCCTTTAGGGATACGTACATCTGATGTGATCGACGTCAGTTTTGATGAATTTGGTATATTCATTGTATTTCAGAGTTTTACAGAATATTTAGTGTCTCGCGCCATAGACTCGCCACAGCGCTATGTGTACGTATACGCCTACGGAATGGACGTCGGTGTTGTCGATGAAGCCATGAAGGTAGGTTTAATATTGTGTACATTACAAAACGGAAACATTTTACCCTACTAAGATAAATTTTAATAAAAGTTTTGTTTTTGAGAAATATGTTCACACTATGCATACTTTCATGTGTTGTCAGAATTTTCAAGCCGTCCACAAGCCTCTGACTAGTCCTCAGGATATCATTAAAGTTATTGAGTAAAGGTTAAGTTATTGATAAGTCCTTCCATCCAGCCGATATTTAAGTTCTAGGCACTTGTCGGTGTAGCAATTTCCATATTTCTCGATGCGATGCCAAATCTTTCAATTTACGTATATATCACTACATTTGCTTTTTGTTTCAGTTGATCAGTTAACTTTCTTTTTGGTGTTTCTCCAATATTACAGAAAGAAAAATAAAGACAAAGAGTTGCCTCTATTTTTCCTTCCATAATATTGGTAATACATTTGTCAAGTCTAAGTAAGTGACCAATCATGTTTTCTCTGCTATTCTCTATAAGTGCCGGTATTTGTCTGTTTTCATTCACTCTTCTCAATATTTCATCATTGGTCACTTTTTCTGTCCATGACTTTTTTTCATTCAGTACCATCACCTTGCTGTAGTCGAAGCATTTTTGAGACGTGCGTGAAACGACTTATTGATTGCAGTCGAAAGTCGAAAGTTGAAAGACTTAATTAACTTCTGTTTTTTAGATCCAAGCACTGTACAGTCCACTGCACCGCGATAAAGCAGCGGCGGCTCGTTCTCTCGCACGTGTCTACATGGCGCTCATACGACACTACACCGGGGTGCTCGATGCCTCCATACAGGTGTACGATGAACCACTTGCTCTGGACCTGTCTACGGTAAGTTGCAATATGTAGTTTCAGTTCCAGCGATCCACCCACCGTACAAAACAGCGAGTTGACACAATGTGGTGATTTTAGTCGGTAGGTCGGTATACCGTGGGAACACCACGCTTCGGCACGAATGGGCCGGCTTGACCGATACCACGGCCTCACATTGTGCCTGCGTTGTGCTTCGTCGAGTGAGTACCGGAGCACTGTGCTCCCGAAACGAGTTCACCTTCTCAAAAATCTGTATCTCTTTCGCCTTACGAGATAATAACTTGAAAATTAGGACATATATTATTGAATATATGGGCTTTCAAATGAAATAAGATTTAATTTAAAATTTATTATATAAAAGATTTAAAAATAGATTTGACGTAAATATTACAAAAAGATAATAAAATTATAAAATAATAAATATTTTAAAAGTCAACCAAGTTTGTTTGGTTGGTTGGTTGTTGTTATTCACTTTCGGAAAGATCCAAGAGCATTTAGGCTTCATCAAACAACCTCATTCCTACAATGATTGCTGGTGTTCTTAGGCTTGAAATATATGAATCTGATGTAAATAATAATGAATGTAGAACATATTCATTAGTTTCTGAACGAAAACATTTCCTAGAATAATGCAGGTGGTATCGTCGATAATCTTTGTTCCGGGCCTCTTATGTATCTTTTGATAATAACTCTTTACCCTTGAATGTGGACTTTATGGAGAGAGGATGGCAAGTAGTTACAATTAACCTTAATAATCCGTATTGAGATTTTGTTAAGTTCAAGTCAATAAATAAACTAAAAGCTTCATCTTTTGAATAATTAAGTGACTGATTCCGTATCATACGTCATCTTCTTAAGAACGTCCTTCTTGTGTTTCTTGGGTAAAAGTCGTACAATATTCAGAATAGAAGCTTTATCTGATTCGCCAACTGACCGTAATTGTTGGACACACACGTTATGTATGAATTCGAATCTATATTCTTTTACAAGTTCCATATTTTTCGTTTTTCAATTTCTCTGACGGTTCTTTATAGGTCTTCGGAGGTCGAACACGTTCACCTCAAGAAGTTGAAGGAGTACTTCTTCAAATGTTATCTTGAATTCGCCATCCAACCAAGTACTGTTATTTCTTACAAAGCGTTCATTTAATCTTCTCGCCTTTTCCATCGTTTGTAAAAAATTTATTTTTTTCTTTGCGCTGGCTCTAACTATATCAGCTTTTTCAAATGAACATATAAAAGCAACCATCAAATATTTTTCTAAATCAGTATTATTTGTGCCAGAATTTATAAAAAGGTCGCACAAGAGTAACAAGGCTCATCGAGCACAAACAACTCATTGTGATAAATAATTGATTAAAATTTAATGCTAGCCTATGAATTTTAACTTGAATATTTATAATTTGAATAGGAGTGCAGTTTGCAATATGTTTATGATCTCGTGATTGCAATATCTTTTGCTGTTATTGACGGTAAACATTTTAATCACTTACCCGCACTTGATACTATCAACATATCACTTCACGTTCCTAGGTACCACAAAATTGACTGTGCTGTTTTATCATGGTTTTAATTATCAGACGCCATGAATAAATATTATTTTATTGTGCTCATTTTGTTGATACTATCGGAAAATAATACAGTGTACACAAAATCTGACAAAAATTTTTGGGTCTGACAAAAAAAGATCAAAAAGGAGCAAAATAATTGTATTTCCCTGGAAGGTAGAGTAATCAAGTATTTGAATGAGATAAATAACAAGACAGCGGCAAACAGCGCTAAACTTCGAATGTCTATTTGAAAATCAAGAACAACACATAAAGAGAGACATCTTTAAACGAGATTGTTGGCTTACTCTAAATACATAATATTATAGTGATTTAATTTTTTACAACTGCTTCAAGCTTTGCGCTTTCTAAAAATATATAACACATATATAGTTTTGAAGGAAAAGTAATTCACTCGAAACAATTTTTTGCCCATTACATAATGAAAAAATAAAAAAGTATCAGATTTAAATGATCTGTTTAATAAACTATTGATTTTTGTCAAAAGAATTCGGTAAAACGTATTTTCGCCGGCGCACTATGGTTCGTCTAGAACAAGCTAGCTGGACAAAATTATTTATTATGATTTTTATATCTAAATGAGGTTATTAAGCATAGATGTAAGGCTCTTTGTACTTTTTTGAGCAGGTATCGTAAAAAAAGCAATGTTCAGGAATATGTGCTTTATACACCGTGAATTTATAGTCGTTTTGGAACCGAAACGTGGTAACTTAGGATAATTAGTAGTATCAATAAAAAATAGTAAATTAATTGTACTGTGTATAGTAAAAAAGTTGGAATATGAATAATATTTTCACTTATTCAAGTTTGATCGTAGTAACGCACGGACAATTCATTCACAAACGCATGCACACGTGTTCGCGCGGTTGCGAACCGTCGTCGGCGGCGGCCGGCGGCGTTGCCACTCAGTCGCGTAGGTACTTATGAACGACGCACGATAACTACGTGTATCAGCTGATGCCTACATAGATCGACGCAAAAGAGCCGCGTGTATCCCGACCAAGTCCTATGCGCGATTTAAAAATTAGTGACTACACAAGTATTAATAAAATTAAGTAAATGTAATAACTACGAAATTGATAATAGGCATATCGCAGTTCAATAGAGCCAAAATCAGCTGATACGAGGCAATGCGTTATCTCCTTTTACTATGAAAAACCTGCATTGTGAAACATCACAATTAATACGTAAATGGATACTCCAATTTCTCCTTCATACTTTACACGGGCTTAGGACCGTCGGAAATACTTTATCTGAACATTACTCTTCGATAAATAGCTAACTTTATTTATTATGTAATAAAAATAATCACAGGGTGAAGGAACTCTGAGTATTTCAGACGTATTTAAAAAATTGGAGCTATTTACAAAATAATCAACTTACGTATCTATGGACAGTTTATTTACAAATTATTTACACTTCCCTGTATCGAAGCAACTGCTCGAAATGAAGTCCGCCACGTTCAATACACAAACGAGCACGTTTGATACCATTGTCTTTAAGTTTTCTTAATGTGTCTCTATCACTTTTAACTTTATCAAATGCGTCCACTATCGCACTACGTAACTCGTCACGACTTTCATGTTCACGAGAATACACGAGTCTTTTTATTTCCGACCACAAGTAAAAATCTAGGGGCGTTAAGTCCGGGCTTCTCGGCGGCCAAGCCACGGGACCGCCGCGCCCAATCCACTTATCGCCAAACTCATTGTTGAGGTAGGCACGAACTGAACTTGCATAATGAGCGGGACAGCCGTCGTGCTGGTAGTACATATCGTGTATAATCGATAATGGTACTTCCTCCAATAGCTCGGATATTACTGTTCGTAACATTTCTAAATACGAGCTACCCGTTAGATGACCTTCAATAAAAACAGGCCCTATTAAACGGTCGTTTACAATACCGGCCCAAACATTCACACTGAACCTCACTTGGTGGTGGTCTTCCCGTATTAAGTGAGGGTTTATAAGAGTCCAGTAATGTTCATTGTGCACGTTGTACAATCCCACTCGAGTAAACAATGACTCATCTGTCCACAGTATGTTCGCGTTCGGATTATTCAACAACCACTCACATAGGGCGATCCTTGCTGGTGCATCATTGTTATTTATTACGTGAGCACGACGAAAATGATAAGGGTGTAACCCATTGGTATTTAATGTTTTCCATATAAAGTATTGGCTAACATTAAATTCTTGAGCCGCCATTCTCGTGCTTCGCCGCGGATACCGCTCGAAGTACTCCAGAATATCCTCTTCGATCTCCGGGGAGTCATTAAGGCGTCCTCGGCCATGCGCATGAGTCGGCGTACGGAATTCTCCATGGTCGAGAAGGCGCTGAGTTGCAGCCAAGATAGTGGGAGTGGATGGCACTTGAGGACTTTCAATTCCTCGTAGCTGCAGCGCATTCAAATGCTCCGGCTGGGAGTATAAGTGTCTGGCCTGTTCCAAATTGAAATTGGCAACAGCACACAGCTGTACCATTGCCATACTCAGCGTTAGAATATTCAATCTAAGTAACTCTCGCTCGATGTGGACGTGTTTATTATGTATTGTAGCGCAATATATATTATAATGTTATAAATATTAAATGTTAGACTTGGTGAATAATTAAGTGTGTCACGAATATATCGAGTGATTGCAGTTTTTCACGTGCATAAACGAAACAATGTTTATTGGTTTTGTCTGACTGTCAAGTATTAAAAAATGGCAAGCTCCAGCCCATTTGGGCGCAGCCAACTAATGGGAAGAAGCCCTCCGCCGTCACCATTGCCCTCACCGTCTCCTCGTCAGGAAGTAAAGCCGCCTGCTGCCACTGCTGAGCCATTTGAGGTAATCCCTACAGCGGATATACAGAGATGGATGAAGGCTATAGATACCTATTTGAGTGAGGTCTCTACAATTGCTGCAGAAAGCAAATTAAACTCAGAACTCAAACTACGAGTTACAAATCTGTGCCGCAAAGTGAACAATGCCTCATCTGAAATGGCTGTACAATATCAGTCGCTTAAACAAAAAGCACTACAAGCACAAACCACAATTCAGCACCTACAGGAAACGCAGAATATCTCGAACATACTTGAGGATATTAGGAAAGTAGTGAAAGGAAACTGCAGCCAGACCGATAAGAATTCGTTTGCCGATATGGTCAAGAAAGGCAGCAATACTTTTGTCCGCCCTAATAACATCAGTGCTGTTACTATTTATCCAATGGACAAAAGTAAAAGCAGTGACGACACAAAGGCTTTGATTCAGACCATAATTTCGCCCGAGGAAATGAAATTACACGTGCGCGGCGTCAGAAAAATAAAAAATGGCGGTGTTGTCATCAGCACAGAAAATAGAGATGACGTTGAGAAGCTTAAAGGCTCAAGTAGACTCATTGCATCAGGCCTTTCTGTTGAAGAGCGTGCTAAGCGACGACCTAGGATAGTAGTTATTGGTGTTCCTACTGCACTCAGTGAAAAAGAGGTCTTTGAGTGTATTTTTGAGCAAAACCTTGCTCAAAAATTCCCAGATAAGACACGGGAGTCATTTCTAGGCTCTACCAAACTGTCCCACAAATCTGGAAAGAAGAATACTTCTACGTGTAACTACATCATAGAAGTACCATCTGCCATCAGAAAAGCCCTTGTCAATCAAGAGAGAGTTTTTATAAACTGGACATCATGCCCAGTAAGAGACTTTACCCTCGTGACAAGATGCTACAATTGCCAACAATATGGCCATGCTGCGAAATTCTGC
Source organism: Catocala fraxini (assembly GCA_930367265.1). Lineage (NCBI taxonomy): Eukaryota > Metazoa > Arthropoda > Insecta > Lepidoptera > Erebidae > Catocala > Catocala fraxini. Next base: position 27,086,596 of record OV884025.1, on the reverse strand, counting down.
CGCGAAACAACACCTACTTGTGGACACTGTGGTGAAGCTGGTCATACAATCAAAGAATGCAAAAAGACATCGCCACCGGCCTGCGCAACTTGCAAAAGATTTAAGAAATCCAATGACCACCAAACCGGACACGAGAACTGCCCCGCTCGAAAGTATGCTGAAGACAGGTATTTAAGTTCAATTGACTATGAAGGCGCCTAGGAGCGCCGATAACAAGAAACGAAGCACATCTACAGGTAGGAAACACTTTTAACCGCGTCTAATCATTGCTAATAGACTAATTGATGATCTTGACGAGTTTTCAATTTCAGACTCCAAGGTCTGTAAAATTGAAGATTGTCAAAGATTACTTCCATTATATGACAAAAGTCTAACGATTATGACGCAAAATATTCGTAGTATTTATAAGAATTTTCAGGAACTTGAAATACTGTTGCATACTATGGCAATAAATTGTGACATAATAGTGTTATCCGAATGCTGGTTATCTAAAAGATCCATTGGACTACCAACACTAGCTGGATATAGATCGTTTTGTAGCGAAAATATAATCAACCAAAACGATGGCCTAGTAGTATACATTAAAAATGATTTAAATGCTGAAATAGAAAAACCAAGTATTCACGATTGTAACAGTCTGCTCCTTAAAATTAATAATGACACTGCCATCTTGTCAATATATAGGCCGCCATCGCTAAATGTAGATAAGTTCCTGAACTCCCTTGACTTAGCACTAAACAATATATCATCATATAAAAATATTATTATAACGGGTGACATAAACATAAATATTATATCAGGGAGAAATGACATCCGAGGACATGATTATCTCAACATATGCTCTTTTCACGGTCTCTTGCCAGCCCATACCTTTCCTACTCATCAAAGTGGATCTTGCTTAGACCACTTCATTATTAAAACAAGCCATCCGTCATGTACTTTTGTTACTAACTCAACAATCACAGATCATCACGCTGTCTTACTAATAATAAAACTATCACTTCATAAAAATAAATGCATACATAGCTATACTAAACTAAACATAGAAAACCTCGCATTTGATATACCTAACATAGATTTTGCCCCCGTTTACTCATGTGCTGACCCCAACATTTCACTCGATTACCTCATAAATGCATTGCAACATGTTATTCACAAAAATACATCAATTATAAAATTATCTAGCAAACATAAAATAACAAAGCCTTGGATTACACAAGGTCTTTTGCGTTGCATTAGGCATAGAGATAAACTACATTTGTTAGCAAAAAAATCACCTAATAATGAGATTATGTCTGTGACTTACAAAAGGTACCGAAATTTTTGTAACAAACTTCTTAAGAAATTAAAACTTCAATATAATAAGACAGAACTTGAAAAGGCGGGCACTAATAATAAACTCGTTTGGAAATTTATAAAATCCTGCTCTTTTATCACAAAACCTCAAGAACCAGCTGTGGATCTGCTTCAATCAGAATCAAATCCAACTCTGGCGTTGAATAAAGTGAATAATTTTTTCGCTAATGTCGGTAACGTGCTAAGCGAAAAAATTACATCGCAGAGCCACATTCCATCACATCATATCAGATCGCCTACCTCAAGCCTTAAATCTTTTGTTTTATTAGGCACTGATGTTGACGAAGTGATCCAAGTAATAACAGGGCTGAAGGACACTTATGCGGTAGGATGGGATAATATACCTACGATCATAGTCAAAAGGTTTAAACACTTCCTTGCGCCTCCTTTAACGCATATTTTTCAAATCTGTTTATCTGAAGGGATATTTCCTAAGTCTTTGAAAAAAGCTATTATTATCCCAGTGCACAAATCTGGTGACAAAAAATGTGTAAATAATTACAGGCCAATTTCAATTTTGCCAACGTTGTCAAAAGTTTTAGAAAAACTAATAAATTACAGATTAGTAAAATATTTAGAGACTAACAATATACTTTCAGACAGGCAGTTCGGTTTTAGACCCCAAAGATCAACAAGTCAAGCAGTTCACATGTTGACTGATCACGTAGTGGCTAACATGGATAACGGGATGCATGCTATTGGGATCTTTTTAGACCTTGCCAAAGCTTTTGACTCTGTATCAGTTCCTATACTACTAAAAAAGCTTGAATATGTGGGAATAAGAGGTACACAATTAGAATTATTTACAGACTATCTTAGGGACAGATATCAATGCGTAAAAATTGGTAAATGCTTTAGCTCAGATATCCCCAATGCTCCTTATGGGGTTCCTCAAGGCAGTATACTTGGAGTTACGCTGTTCCTGATCTACATAAATGACCTATGCAACCTAAAACTCCAACATGGTATCATGGTATCTTATGCAGATGATACAGCCCTATTATTCACGGGCAAAACTCGAACTGAAGCGACTACACACGCTCAGCATGGCTTCAATACAGTTAGTAAATGGCTTTTTGATAATGTACTAACCCTAAATACCCAGAAAACAAAATATATTCACTTCTCAATGCGCAACAACACATATGATTCACCTAATGACATATTATTTGCTCACAATAATAAATGTCATTCACACGCTGACGTCGCATGCACATGTCCTACTTTAGAATCAACACACTTTATAAAATACCTCGGCATAACGCTTGACGCTAATCTAAATTTTCGCAATCACATTGAGTTATTATGTAAGAGAGTACGAAAGTTAATATTTATTTTTAAAACCATTCGTGGGGCCGCTAACTTCAAATTATTAAGACAAGTATACCTGTCACTATGTCAGTCAATCATATCTTACTGCATTACCTCATGGGGTGGAACATCGAAAACGATTTTATTGACACTGGAACGAGCTCAACGGGCTATTCTAAAAGTGGCGACGTTTCGACCTTTCATGTTTCCTACCTATGAGTTGTACCAATCCACTAATGTCCTAACTGTTCGCCAATTGCTTATTCTGCACACCGTGCTTAAACAACATGCACTACTTCCATTCAGACCACTTCCTCCAGACAAGAGACGAAAAGATTTAGTATGTACTAAGATTCATGCCAAACATGCCTTTGTAAATAAATTCTTCTTATTCCTAGGACCATTTTTATATACTAGATTAAATAGAATTTTAGATATATATAGTCTAAGTTATAAACAATGTAATGTTATTGTTACCAAACACCTTCAAACACTGACCTACTCCGATACGGAGAATTTGCTTACAGTTGTAAAATAGCCTTAAGTCATCAGTAATTTGTAATAATATGTAATTCAAGTATTTTATTGTATCAATATACATATTTTATTTTAAGTTTATGCACATTGACCTAAACTAATATTACTTGGCATATATTTTTTGTAAGTAGAGATATAGCCTGAAACACAGGTCTAAACCTAGTTCAGGCAACCACTTTATTAAACCTAGCGCTTGAAATTAAATTAGAATGCACAATGTCGGCCGATTAAGGTATAAGTAAAACATGTACCAGATTAAGGATAATTATAATTTATTGTAGTATAATATTATTTTAGACTAATAACAAAAATGTATACCCATGTATTATTATTGAAAATAAAATAAAAATTATTAAATTAAATTAAATTAAAAATTAAAAAATTCGTATTGACGACTCATTTTCGCGTGACAATGAATAATTACGTTACGACCATTACGCGCGCGAGTTGCTGCAGTACTGAAGGGCGGGAAGGGGTGCGTGCGGGGCGCGCTTGCACCAGAGTCGGACGGGAAAACCGCTCGCGCTCGCTCTGCCGGCGCCTGGGGTAGTGTGCGGGGATTGGTGGGCGGCGCGGGCGCGGCAGTTTCTGTGTTTTTATTGGCGAATGTTTTTAAGTTGTCAAACATGAATGATATCGATCGTAGTGACGCGCGTAGGTAAACGTAGTACGTGAAATTGAGTGGCGTTACTACGAGTTCTCATTTATTTCTCGTAAACGACATTAAATTTATTGTTTCTAAAAAAAAAAAACATTTTATTTTATTAAAATAATGAGTTTAATCGATTCTATTATTGATATAGAGTATAAGGGTTTCGGTTCCAAAACGACTACAAATTCACGGTGTATATATTAAACATTTTTATAAAATAATTTATCTAGTAACTATAAAATCTAATAACAGATACATAAAACATTTAAAAAAACTTAAATCTGTCACTCATTATCATCACTATTATCAGATAATTCATCCATTAAATAGTCATGATCCTCAGTGGCAGAACGATGAAAACTAGAAACTACATTAACATTTTGTTCTCTACAGCTAGGTTGAACTATTAAATCTAGACCTTCAGTAGAGAGCGTATCTATTTTCTCCCGGAGAACTTCTTTTAAACCGTTTATTAATCTGTTCATCTGGAGGATAGCAGGCTACATTAGCTGTTCTAACACTGTACATTGACGGAAATACCTTATGTCCGGCTCGTCCGAGTCTGCTTATAGCTATGGCTACTTGATTTACTGTCTACATAGTACGCTAAAGATACCTCGCTTGTCAAATACCTGGGGGCACTTGTTACGCTCGATATTTTGATTATTGAAAGGCCACCAGTTATATCTTTAATGACACCTTTGCAGCGCAATATTAATTCACTAGCACTCCTAGACTGTAAGAGGTCATCTACACGTCGCCGCGTCGTCTATTCGTTTTGAGATTGGAATCCTCTAACTCTTAAATGGGTCATCCAGGTCCCGGTACTGTAGATGTAATTGGCATGGATAAATAGATGGACACAGCGAACGATATGTCAACATCCTTCAGCCACGTCGAATTCTTCTTCTCTTCTTCTCTAGGAACCATTTTCACAAATCACAACTAGATTCTTATGAGAACCATATATGATATTTACTACGGAGTAGACATGTAATTATTTGACCATAGAATTAAAAAAACTGGGTGAAATAGTCCACTATTATCTAAACATTTAATTTAATAAAATTAAAGAATGATGTTACACTGTAAAAATAAATAACTAAAACAAAACTACTGACCCTTATGTACACAATCCATCCCAAAAACGCAATCACTAACTTCTTTTAGTGACATAAACAATGTTATCAAATATGGTGTAAAAATGCAAATGAATGCACTTTGAATTATCAATATTTTATATATTTACCTTAATGACGCTCCTAATAAGGGTAGTAAATAAAATTAATAGGTGTATTCCTTAATGTATAGGGCTAATGAGTCTGTATTAGTAATTAGCTACTAGGAATTTAAGGGTCGTTTTTGTCCAGCTAGCTTGTTCTAGACGAACCATAGTGCGGCGTTGTATGGAAGGTGACCATAGTGCGGAGACCCAACGACCTGCTCCCCCTTCTTCTGGGGGGAGAGGGCAAATTTAACAGGCCGGCAACGCACTCGTGAGTCCTCTGATGTTGCGGGTGTCCATGGGCGGCGGTAATCGTTTACCATCAGGCGATCCGTCTGCTTTGCCTACTGTACCATAAAAAAAAGGCTCGATGTCTCAGGAGAGCCTGACATCTCCTCCCCATGTGGCGATAGGGTATGAATCAGGAGCGTTTCTCCACAAAAAATGTTGGTAAACGTGGACTTCTTTACGCAACTAAGATAGCACATTTGCGGCCTGCCTGTTGGCAGATGCGGATGTGACTTGTTTTTTAAATTTTGAATCTGGTTGTTTTAATTTTATATAGAGGACATTCTTCGTCTATTCAAAGTTACTGACAGACGAAACGAGACTTGGTAACAATAAAATCCAAACATAGATTTTAATTATGTATGTACTTGTAAATTTGGTGAAACTTCTTCTTCAGGACATATTATTTTGTTTTGCAGTGGATGAAAGACTTAGCACAGCCGCCTCTCTTCCTGCAATTTTTACTCATTCTTACAATTTCCCACATTACGCTCTTGCCGTCCATGGAGCACGGTCTTATAAGACATGTACAGGTGAGTTTCAAGCTCAAAAGCATTGGAGTGCTTTCATTCACAGTTATTCCCAACTTCCTAACTAATATTATAAATGCAAATGTGGCTTTGTTTGTTTATTTGTTACGCTATTACGCCTTATATGCTCGACTGGTCATCATGAAATTTTGCATACTCATTGCCAGAGGTACAGAAAACGACATCCGGTACCTTTCATCCAAACAAGTACTGCTATTTACCTAACTTAACCTAAATTTACGAGAACGAAGCCGCGAGAAAAACTAATCGTATTATATTTATAGTACACAGTAAAACATCAATATAAAATTTACCGAGCAATATAATAAGTACGCATTATTTTCTGACACTCGTGAAATATTTTAAAGATATTTATTACCTTGCACGAGCGTGTATTCTGAGGCGTGCTCTCCCAGTCAAATATAGAATAATGCAAGGAAAATAATTTGCAGGTGTACAAATAAGTATTTCGTGAAAATGGAAATAATTTTTCAGAAACACGCTCTGAATTTTTCCCCGGCGCTATACTGGTTCACGTTATATCTCTGCGATGTATTGTTCTGGTGTGTTTTGATCGGGCTCATGAGTACCATGATGATTGCTGTCATGTACTATTTAATACCACAGTCGCTCTTGGAGATCTATGATTTATGTAAGTACTATTTACACTAATAGTAGAATAGCGTATTTTCAAACATTTTCGGTCATAATAGGGTGATGTTAGCACGGATAGCCTAGTGGAAGACGTGTGAAGTGGACTTCAGGTCTTGCACTCAATTCTAAGGCACGTACTTTTGACTTTTCCGACATCATGCGCGTTTTAGAATCATTAATATATATATGTTTAAGTTTGTTTATACTTATGTGTATATTTATATACGTATACTAATTTTATACAAACTATTTAAGATAGTTTGTATGTTACCAAGGGCTTAAGTATTATTTTAAATAACAGACATTATTTTAGATGAAACACTTTAATCAAATAAAACATATTTTGTAAGTAACTATTGTCATATAAAGACTAACATAGGTACATTATTTTAGATAACAAACATGAAGTATACTTATCTCGAGTTTACAGCTGACTGGTTATTGTGTACTGTCCCGTGGTCGCCGAGCCAATGTGCCGTTTGCCACGCGGCAACGATTTATATAGCAATACCCCCACTGCTCGACGATCATAGGATGTCAATTGAATTACTCGTTATACATTAAATAATGATTTAAAAGAAATCATAGTATGCCTTTAGAATATTTTAAATGATGTAAAATGCTCATATTTAATTAATAACTATATAATTTATTATATTATTCAATTAATAGAACAACAACCTATATATAAATTCTAACACGGCCATACTGATACTATGCTTCGTTCTCGAAGCACAATAACAATATTCTTATACTCATTACATAATCACACACACATATATGTACCCACACACATGTTTTATATTCATAATCATCATGTTTTAATCAATAATCAGACCTTACTGAGTAAACCAAACACCCGCAGTCAGTGAAGCTCAATCACCCGCAGCCAGTGAATGTCATACGACAGCTAAGGTGTACATCCATAATCCATAATCATACAATTATAAATTCTCACAATCCATAACAATACAATCATAAATTCTCATAATCCATAACAATACAATCATAAATTCTCATAATCCATAATAATACAATCATAAATTCACATAGATTAATCATAATATATCCTCTACAACATCGTTTTGTTCAGTCCACTCTCCAGGCCATAGGCGAATTTTGTCTTTTGCAACTACTATGTTTCTTAAATTACCAATACCCCTTAATGAGAATCTATCATTATCTAATATATTCGTAATTTCGTAAGGTCCCTTGAATTTTGCTTTTAATTTATCATGTCGCCTATGGTCTTGACTTACATAAACAGTATCACCTATGCTATAAACTATGTTGTCTCTATGTGTTCGGTCAAAGCGGTTTTTGAATTTATCGGCAACAATTTTAAGGCGTTGATGTGCTAACTGTCGATCAGCAGTTACGTCTATAATCTCATTACCATCTTGTATTACCTCATCTAATCGAGCCTGTATACATGGGATGTTAGAGTTCCTGCCAATGAGCAACCTAATAGGTGAAAAGCCGGTTGATTGCTGCACAGTAGTGTTTAAGGATAGTTGGACTTTCCATAAAACGCTCGGCCAATCTGACAGATCAGTACAAGAAGTGCTTATCATGCTTGTTATTGTAGATATGTACCGTTCAACTTGGCCGTTTCCCCGCGGGGTACCGGTCGCTATCATGTGATGCCTAGTTTGCCACTGATCAAATAACTCTCGTAACAGTCTTGAACAAAAATTTGTTCCACGGTCGGTTACTATTAAAGATGGTGTGCCATAGTCCGTGAGAGAACTCCGTACAATATTGACTAGTTCCTCAGCACCCATTGTTTTTAAAGGTTTTAATATACAGAATTTTGTAAAACCGTCAATTATGACAAGCAAATGTTTGTAACCACTGCCAGACTGAGGAAAAGGGCCTGTGCAATCCAAATGTACGGTATGAAAAGGAACTGGGGTTTTTTCTATTGGATGCAGCATTCCTTGTTTTGGTCCATGATGAGTTTTCTTTTCGACACAAATTAGGCAGTGAGCTATATACTTTTTGATAAATTTTGACATGCCAGGAAACCAAAAGTATTCGGATAATTTATGGCAAGTTTTGCCAAAACCAACATGGCAATTCTCGTCGTGGAATAAACGAAGAATGCTGAGCCTACTTCCTTTTGGCACGAACAATTTAGCTGCAGCTATTGTGTTGCTTTTGTAATACAATAAATTACTTCGCACCATATATTGGTTAGAATCTAAGTCACCCGTCCGAACCTTTTCTATAAGGGCTTGAGTTTCAGAATCCCTATCTTGAGCGATCTCTAACCAAGATCGTGGTAAGTTTATTGGGTTAATTGATACATTTTGGGGAAGGCTAGATAAAACAGCTATAGTTTGAGGAGCGGAACTCGAGCTTAACTCTGGATTTCTACTGAGGTAATCAACATGACCAACGTACCGGCCCTTTCTATACACAATTTCAAAAGAAAAATCTTGCATATAAGTCCACCATCGTGCAACTCGAGGTGAAATGTCTTTTTTAGTTACTGTGGACTTTATAGCATTACAATCAGTAATTATCTTAAAGTTAATACCCAATAAGTAAACGCGGAAGTGTTTTAATGCATTATAAACAGCAAGAGTCTCTAATTCGTAGGAATGGTAACGGGTTTCGCAGGGACTGGTTCTCTTACTATAATATGCAACCACCCGATTTAAAGAGTCATATTTTTGTAATAGTATAGCACCGAACCCTATAGCACTAGCATCTGTATGTAATTCAGTTTGTAAATCTGGATTAAAAATGGATAATAAAGGTTCCTTTGTTAAGTGAGTCAAAACATATTCACGAGCTATTTCTTGTTCCGATCCCCACTCCCATTTTTGGTCATTTTTAACAAGTTTTGTAATGGGAGCTGTTCGGGAAGCAAATTCTGGTATGAATCGCCTAAAATAACTGGTAAGCCCCATAAATTGCCTAACTTCTCTTATGTTGGTTGGGATTGGAGAGTTTACCAAGGCAGATACTTTACTGGGGCTGGGCTTTACTCCTTCCTGAGAGATAATACGGCCAAGGTATTCGATATTGCTTTCAAAAAATTTACATTTGTTAAGATTAATTGTGAATCCGGCGTCATTTAAAGCTTTAAGGGTTTGGTCTAAATATTCGAGCCCTTCTGATATTGTGCCAAAAGGGATTAGCAGGTCATCAATATATATTAAAATATATTTAAGATCTTTAACTGCTTTGGTAATAGCTTTTTGGAACACCGAAGGGCCGTTACATATCCCAAAAGGCATTTTCAAAAATTCAAAATGTCCGTCAGGTGTTACAAAAGCCGTATATTTTCTGGACTCTGGTTCAATAGCAATTTGATAAAACCCATTTTTCATATCGATGGCAATGTAATATTTAGCCTTTCCTAGTCGATCTATCTGGTCTTCGATAATAGGGAGGGGGTAACGTTCTTTTTCGATAATGTTATTTAATGCCCTATAATCTATGCAAAGTCTATCACTACCATCCTTTTTTTTGACAAGCAAAATAGGGCTTGCATATTCGGATTCACTTTCCTGTATGATTCTTTTTTCGAGTAAATCGTCGATTATATGTTTAACCTGCTCTCTCTCAATCGGAGCCAAACGGTAGAGACGATAGTTTATAATCTTATTAGTTTTTAATCGAATTTTAAGCTGACCTGTTGTTACTGTACTTATATTGCTGTCTGTTGATAAGATAGATGGATACTTTTGGAAGATATTGATTATATTATTTTGTAAAGATAAGCCTAGATGGGCAAGGGAAGCCATGAGGGTGCTTATATCTATACAGGGATTTAATTGCGTTTGAAGTGATCCAATTATCAATGGTGGCTCATAGCTTTCCGTCTTAATTAATTTTGTGCCTACGGAATCTAATATAATTACGATATTGGGATGCTCAACTACGTTACGTCCGATTATACAATCGTAATGGAAATCTCTATCGGTTGCTACATATAATTCTACATCAATACACAAGTCTTGGAATTGAACGGGAACGTTTATTTTTGCAAAAACATGAAGTTTACCATGACCTATCCCATCTAAATACAATGAACACGGTACAAAATTACACCCTAGGCGCCTTGCCAAACATTCTTTTATTATGCTACAGTCTGCTCCAGTATCTAACAAGGAATCAATTTCGACACCGTTTATGTGAATTTTAGTAAATTTGTTAGATACTTTGTTAGATAGTCATTTGGTTTCTGCGGTATTAATGTTTTTATTTTGTTCACGTTGTTGAAAACGATAAAAACATCTGTCAGGTGAATGACCCATCTTGTTACAAGTCATACAAGCTACACGATGAAAACATTTTTCAAAAGAATGACCATCTTTTTTACAGAATGAGCAAGTAATTTTAATAGGTTGTAAGTATTTTGAAGCATTTGATTCCTTGTTGCTGGAGTGGGCTTCGACTTTTGGGCAACGAGCCATCAGGTGCCCACCTTTACCACACGTGTAACATACTTTCACTTCTTTGTGACCGTCCTCAGTATTAGATTTAAAACGCTTAGCACTGTTTGCACCATTTTGTCCGGAGTTTGTGGCTACCTCTATAGATCTTTTCTTAGGAGCTTTTTCATACGTAGAGAATAAGGTTATTAAGTCTGGTATGGAGGCTATCGAACTATTTAAGCTTGCCATTCTTACGTTGACTTCACTAATTCCCCCACAAACAAGTTCAATCAACTGCGCTTCCGTAAAGGCTACTTTGGTACAACGTAGCAGCCTAACTTTCTCCCTAGCGTATTCACAATATGTGTCAGTAACGTCAGATGTATACAAAATGGCTTTGGATACCTTTTCGGTTAAGTTTTTCTTTTCTGGATATAATCCTACTAGGTCTTTGCGCAAAGCTTCCCAAGATCGTTCGGTTTCTGGTTCCCATGCTTCGAACCATTTTAACGCAGAACCCCGCAGGGCCTTACCGGCTGTGGCAGCTTGCTGAATGCTAGTCCACTTGAATTCAGCGCCGAGTTTCTCTATGCTTCTGCACCAACCTTGAGCACCGTTATCATTTTTCTCCGGGTCGAAGACAGGTAAAGCGATGTCATCGTAGCGCCGATTCGAAGTTATTGCATCCTGAATGGCTTTCACCAGACCTTCTAGTAGTTGAGATGGCTCCATAACCTGTACATATATATTCATATATTATTATGGGCAAATGAGTAAACCGATCCCACTTCTGATTTTAGAATCATTAATATATATATGTTTAAGTTTGTTTATACTTATGTGTATATTTATATACGTATACTAATTTTATACAAACTATTTAAGATAGTTTGTATGTTACCAAGGGCTTAAGTATTATTTTAAATAACAGACATTATTTTAGATGAAACACTTTAATCAAATAAAACATATTTTGTAAGTAACTATTGTCATATAAAGACTAACATATGTACATTATTTTAGATAACAAACATGAAGTATACTTATCTCGAGTTTACAGCTGACTGGTAGGTGTGTACTGTCCCGTGGTCGCCGAGCCAATGTGCCGTTTGCCACGCGGCAACGATTTATATAGCAATACCCCCACTGCTCGACGATCATAGGATGTCAATTGAATTACTCGTTATACATTAAATAATGATTTAAAAGAAATCATAGTATGCCTTTAGAATATTTTAAATGATGTAAAATGCTCATATTTAATTAATAACTATATAATTTATTATATTATTCAATTAATAGAACAACAACCTATATATAAATTCTAACACGCGTATTAAATAGTTATCGCTCGCTTTAACGGCAAAGGAAAATATTGTGAAGAAACCTGTATCTAAGATTTGTCCATAATATTCTTAAAATATGCAAAGTCTACCAACCAGCTCTGGACCAGCTTGGTGAACTACGTCCCTTCTCTCACTGAGAAGAGGTCTATGCACAGTAATGGAACAGTTTATAAACAGGGCTGATATTATTATATTATTATTGGGTAAAATGCGCATGTGTAGATAGAAAAGGAATGCGACATCTATGGAGGCTTGCAACATTGAGGTCAAATCCACAAGGAACAATGATTTTGATGTTGGTGTTTCTAAGTATAATAAGTATGTATTTACAAAAAAAAGTATATTTTGTTACACCCAGTGCCATCTCTCGGCATTGTGGGGAAGACTCGGCAGTTCCGTCTAATAATTTATTACAGCGCCATCTATTGACGCTTTACGGAACTACGTAGTTTGTACGAGAAGAGTAGAGAGAACGCTGGCACATTCTCGAATCTTCGTACTGTTTACATACCGGGTATGGCGTTTCTAGAAAACTCCGGAAACGATTTAACCGCGTAAAAAATGAGAAGGCCTGCGCTCGCCGAGTCAGTGTACAATCGTAAGCGGTCAAGTATACATCGGAGCGAATGGAAGCGAAAATACTACGGAGTTTAAAGCTAGTTATAGTGGAAAAGTGTAGTATAGTGTGTGTTGTGTTTTATGTTTAATTGTGTGTTAGAATAAAACATGTCTTAGTCGGTATTTGTTTACATTCTTATCCCTCGAACCCAGCACGTAACAAATTATGTATGTTTATCCATTGTCTAGTACCCATATACAAGCTCTGCTTAGTTCGGGCTAGATGGTGTTGTGTATATGTGATAGAATATTATTATTGTTGTTGTTGGAATAAACGTTTTAAAAAAGTTTGAAATTCGTAGTGAACATAATAATATTAAGTGACATTACTAACATAAATCTAATTAGCAAACAAGTCAATTAAAAAGTTTTCTTTCAGTGATTCTTCCGCTTATGTTGCTGGTGTATGGCGCAGGATGCGTCCCTCAAGCTTATGTATTCAGCTTGGGTCCTCAATTCGCACTTAACGCTATGTCCTTTATTATAGTCAACATGGTTTTTGGTAAGTCGATTCATTCAGTTCATCTATGTATTCAGAAACATCAAAACGTGTAGGTTTTAAATGCTATAAACCACATGGTTTAAAACAATGTTAAACATTTTATTAAAATTGGGTTTAGTACATACCATTCGTTAAATTTAATAAAATATTGAACATTTTTACATTCCTTTCCCTAAAATGGTGACAAAAGGGAAGCGGAACATACTATTCCCTAAATTTAACAAAATATTTAACTTTTCCCTTAAATGGTGACAAAAGGAAAACGGAACGGAAGGTGGTAAAAGGTGGAGCCAGATGTCGACGAAATTTTATGACATTCATTTAATTCTTGCTAATAATATACATGATTGCTAATAATAATTCATAGTAGGTACTACTAGTATGTAAGTAGTATGTATTAAGTAGTAGTAGGTATTAAATATTCAAATCTATCACAATTTTATTTGTCTGTATTTTATTTGTCTTCCCAATAAAGCAATTTTATTAGTTATATCGATTGGTACCTATTTTTACTGATACATATTTTTGTATCTGGAACAGGTGAAACTACAATAGTTGCGAAGCTCTTTTACGGCGATACACTCTCCTATGTCCTGGACTTCATGACGCTTTCGCCTCAGTTCAATATGGCGTACGCCTATGTTAAAATCAAGCAGATATTCATTTATAACACTGAGTGCGTCATATTTCGGGATCAGAATCTTTGCCCTACGAACACAATGCATAAATGTTGCGGTACGTATTATATAATACACCTCGGAATACAGTATGGTCGTACATTGTATTTTTTTCATACGTATGTATGTACATAGATGCTCCTATTCTACCACACTAATTCTATAAGAGGCTAATTTTAAAATGTATTTATTGCTTGAGTGTTTTGGTAATGGTGCATGGTATAATAGTTGCAGCTTACAGATCCAATTTATAAAATAAATGGCGTGAGAGTATTACCAATTCTTCTCAAATAATTGTAAATCTAAATTCAAGTTAATAAATATTATAACATTAAAGGTTAGTGACGTAAACGAATTAACCTGTTTTGATTTGATTAACTAATAGGCTACCTGTTTTCTGGTCAGTAAGTGGATAACTGTTGTCGGGTCAGTCTTGACCAGATAACGGCTACCAAACGTAAACGCAAAGGTATTCAAAAAATTCTAAATCATCGTGTGTCAGCTGAACACAGGTAAGAAATACTCAACGGCTTAAACCTTGAATTGATGGGACTATCATATAAGGAAGCAAACCAAACACTGGCGAAATGTAGAGCAACGGAACTCTAAACCGGAGTACGTGCGTAAAGAAAGTGACAAAACTGTGTGCAGTACAAGAAATAGAGCCGTAGTACCTGCTCATTTTGTCAATAATTTTTATCATATTACAGAAAAATGCGGCATTCTTCAAGAATGTTTTGAAAGGAAGGATTACTTTACGCGCCAGGGAATCCTTATGGAAATGATAGCGATGGGGACCACGTCCTTTTTCTTCACCACTCTCTTATTTTTGATCGAATATGGTATCTTAATCTTAATATGGAAAACCATCTCTAGGAAGTTATATGATCAGGATACAGATACAGAGATACGAACGTCTGGCGCCAATAGAGAAGTGAGAGAAGTCATGGACAAACAACGATCGATAGGTGCTAAAAGAAAGAAAAGACGTGAGTACTTTTAGGATATTTTAAAATATTATTATAAATTATTTTATTTTAATTTTATATTTACCTTAATTTTTGCTTGTTGATCTAGTGGTAGTAACTTGGGGTTTTCTAGATCAAAAGCGGTACATTGCAATCGCCTTAATGGTTAATAGTCACATCAACTTAGTTTCCCTGTGTTTACGAATATTAAAAAGCACGGATAGGAAGAAGTGTGTACATTTAAATGATCAGAATAATTAAATAAATGTTTTGATTAAAATAAACCGTGACAAAAGCCGCATCTAGTTGTTTAATTATAAGTCGTATCAATATAAATTAGTCTAGCTGGTGTAGTACGGATATGATAAATCTGTACCAAAGCTTCAAGATATATGTAGTTACAAAGTAATAATGTTACGCAATGGATAATAAAGATTTAAATGATTTAAAAAACATAACGCTAGATAATTTGGCAGTAACGTGGCGGTTGAAATTGCCGAAGTCAGGCTGCTGCAGCTTTCATTAATATATTGTAGATCCTGCTGTGCGTATCCTAATAATGTGTAATAATCCATAGAATTGGATTGCAATTGAAAATTTTGATTATATTTACAGTTCAGTTAATGAGAGACACTTTCGGCGAATATCTCTGTGCATCAAACATATCACGAAGAGAATCTGGTCTTTACTTCGTACGTAGCGTGTATCTGGGCCTGGGAAGGGGTCAGGCAATAGCTATTACAGGATTGAAACGTCACGGGCGACTAGCACTCTGCGAGATTCTGGCAGGGTTCAGGATCCCCTGCGAGGGAACCGCGTTGGCTATGTCCAAATGGAAGCTGACTCAGCAGACACATATGGTAAATGGATTATTCTGTCCTTCTCTTTACCTCACAATAGCTGCTCGAAAGAACATGGTTACACAGTTTTTTATTTGTCAGATTTTGCTACAACACAAATCTTTTGTCTAATGAATAATTTATCTATAGTTTAAAATATCATTGGTGTTTGTCAAATGACGCACTAGTTTCGTATAATATGATAGCGCTGCGCGACAGTCGTCTTCTCGCAACCATACCATTAGGTCATACTTTCAATATGTATATAACTATTTGTAACTGGTACTAGTCAATAAAAACATAAATGTGTCACAAAGATATACATTTGATTAGCTATAATAACACATAATTTACTACCCATATAGTCTTTATGAACTGATTCGCTTGAGTGGTCTACTCTGCAGACCCATCTGCTGGAGATCAAGTCCAAAATAGGAGGAGTATTTAATGCCGTTACTGAAAGGACTGTGTCTCTTACAGTACTGTCGTCAAGTGTCATTTGGCTGCGAGTATCCGTCATTGCCGCCGTGGTTGACGGTGAAGGATGCTCTGGTACTGATCGCTTCTTTACGTGGCGTTCCCAAGAAATATGTGAAAAACGAGACCGACGCTTATATTGATGCTCTTGGTAATATTCGCAAAGCTCTGCAGTGATAAGAAAATCAATTCCTTTGCCCATATGTCTAGCCAAATGCCGTCCTTATGTTTTATTATTTTTCTTCAAATTAATCTGTCTAAGGCGCGTCGTATATAAACTTGATATAATATAAAATGTTTTTATGTAGTCTTTATTTACATAATATTGATTGAAATTAAACTGCTATATACGGATTTTATCGCGTTGTTTATTTGACACTTTATTACAAAATTTTGAAAATTTTTACACTACTACTACTATTAAACTTTACTAATTTTTAAGCTAATTAAATTATTATTAAACTATTTAGATTTAATTTATTTTTACACTTTCCCCGACGTTTCGGTTGCTTTTCAGCAGCCATGGTCACGGGGAGACTTGAATTATTATTAAAACTGTTAAAACTATTTAGATTTAATTTAATTTAAGTTTTAGTAAAGTGTAAAATTAAATTAAATCTAAATAGTTTTAATAGTTTTAATAATAATTCAATTAGCTTAAAAATTAGTAAAGTTTAATAGTAGTAGTAGTGTAACAGTTTTCAGAATTATGTAATAAAGTGTCAAATAAATAACGCGATAAAATCCGTATATAGTAGTTTAATTTCAATAGTCTTTATTTATTTAGAAAGTAATGTTCAAAGTATATTTAGCATATTGTATACAGAGTTTCACGACGTCACGCTCTAAATTTTTCCTACATATTCTAGATAGGATTTATTTGTGTTTTGTGTTGTAAGGTCAATTGTA
Source organism: Catocala fraxini (assembly GCA_930367265.1). NCBI lineage: Eukaryota > Metazoa > Arthropoda > Insecta > Lepidoptera > Erebidae > Catocala > Catocala fraxini. The sequence continues at coordinate 27,069,316 of OV884025.1, read as the reverse complement.
AGTTGATGAACCGTGAAGATTGTAAACAATATTAATATGAAATATTATGATAACTGGCTTAAGTTGTCTATGTGTAACATAAGCGTTTACATCTTAAAATGCAAACCAAAAATTGTATACCGGCATAATTTACTACCATGATACGGTACTGAAGCAAATTACGTCCTAACTAAGTATACGTTGTCTTAAAGAATTTAGATTGAAACAAGAGGTAAGGTTAAACAGATACCTGTTTAACCTAACGTTAACGTTTAAAAATCTTCAATTATAAAGTACGATAAAATAATTGGATCGCTTTCAAGCAGCGATTATACGACTTTTTTTTGTCTCTTCTATATTGTTGCTCCTCTATTCGAGCGAAAGAGGTAGTGGATTGAGTTGATTGATAGTAACGCAATACATAAACACGTAAACACATATAGTATTGCGGTTTTATTATATTTGAATGTATTGAAATTCGAATATAATTTGAACGCAAAACAATCTACCTACATCACATATCCCTTTAAAAAATTATACACTTACAATTACGTCGATGAATAGAATAACGCTGCTGTAATCTTATCTATTTTGCTAGAAGATGTAAATTTTCTACTAAACAGATTTGTCCTACCTGAGCAACACGCGCATTCATAAGCTTAACCAGTTTGATGCCATACGACTGCAGTTTGCCGCTGCAGTAGTAGGGGCACCTCCCATCATTGTATTGGACGAGTGCACCGCCTGGCAGAAATACTCTGTGGTGCGCGCCATGTACAGCATACTCTACTACCTTAGAAAGAGAGGTCATGCCATTATAAGTGGATCAACCAAGTGAGTATAGTACCTTAGGAAAAAAGATCATGCCATTATAAGTGGATCAACCAAGTGAGTATAGTACCTTAGGAAAAAAGGTCATGCCATTATAAGTGGATCAACCAAGTGAGTATAGTACCTTAGGAAGAAAGGCCATGCCACTATAAGTGGATCAACCAAGTGAGTATAGTACCTTAGGAAAAAAGGTCATGCCATTATAAGTGGATCAAGCAAGTGAGTATAGTATAAATGCCTCCGTGGCACAGCGGTAGTGAATGCGACTGCTGTGCATGGGGTTTCGGGTTCGAATCCCGGATCGGGTCAACGAAAATTTATTGGGATTTCCTATTAAAAAATCTCAATACGGGCTTGGAGTTAGGAACTTGGCGGTGTTGGAAACCCCCGTGCCCCGAAGAGCACGTAAAGCTGTTGGTCCTGCGCCTGATCTCTCTCCGGTCGTGTCGGATTATCCGTCCCATCAGATCATAATGGTTAGGGAACAGAGAGTGCACTTGTGTTTGCGCACACATTTGGGCACTATAATATTTCCTGCGCAGATGGCCAGTCTCCGTTAAGATTGGCCGCCGTGACTGAAAGTCGGTCTGGAGAACATTATTCGATCGTATTGACAATAGTAACTTAAATGCGTGTGCTACATACCTGACCATGCATATCACGTTGTATTGTTTTCGAATATCATGCGAATGTTATTATGCGCATCAATTTCGAAATATTATGCTGAAGATCAAACATGTCGAAAGTGCGTCAACAGTAAAGGGCCAGATTAGATACAGAATATCACATCCAAAAAATCTCTATAAATTGCCATCATCGACGATCACGATAAGATTAGAAACGTTAATGCAAAGACTTTCTCCCTGCGTGTTCTTCTGTTATGTGTATATGTGATGGGGAATGCTACGTAGAACTGTTTGACTTAGCCTCGTCACGTAACACTCGATAAAGGTTCATCCTTGCCACCAGAAAGCGCTCTCATTCAACAGAACAACATTACCCAAATTTATTGGCTTACAGTATAGAAAGCCAGAGGCCAATAACCAATCGGTTGGCGATCATGCTGGACGGCGCGATATACGATGTGGACTCCATCGATAAGCTAATCTCGCGGCACAGCCACATAGGATATACCGTTGTAGTCCACCTCAAGGATGAGATTGATGGCACTCAAATGTTTTCACAGTACTTCAAAGATTTTACCATCAACGATTCGTCTGAGGTGATTATACAATGTTACTGTTAGTACCTATTGAAATGAAATGAAAATTTATTTATTACCAAACTAAACAACATCTTTTGTTCGTATCCAGTGGCCCCACACTAGGCAAGCCTGTCCTGTGGGTGCCTAATACGTTTACCAAAACGTTTACAAAGTATGCTCGGTCGAAATCATGTATCTTAAATTAAAGTAAATAAATAGCTGAAACTTAAGATAAGGTATTTATTTGTGTGATATTTGTGTTATAAATGTATACATATTTATATATAAATAATATATTTATAAACTTATAAGATATATTATACTATAAAAATTTAAATTAATAATTAAACCAGATTCATATCAGGTGCACTAAAAGGTTTTCGGTTCGATCATATGATAGTGTAAGGAGCCAGTTTGTGATTTGTATCTTTGCCTCACTTACGGAACATTCTTTTAATATCACATAAACTGAACATTCTTTAATATCACATAAGCCAGCTACCCTATTATATAAAAACTAATCTATAAATGGACTAAACGTCTTGCATACGATGTTTTAACTTTAGAGACTTCAATCCTAAACACACAGCGTTTCAGGAGACGTGGATATTCTTTACAAATGATTATTCTCTTGTGAGTTTTTACAAATGAATTTAGAAAAAAAAGCTAACGCATACTAAGAACTTTCGAGTCTTTGTATATGATTGACATATTGCATATGTCGTAGGGTAGCGATAGGGTTTTTCGGCATTGTTTTAAGTACCGACCGTTGTGCACGTTCAACCGTTATCAGGGATGTTTTGGCAGCACCTCCCCAGCAATGTATACAATATGTAATCAAAGATTGGCACAAAGCAAAATATACTGTTTTTTATACTTTTATTGGTGCTGAGGAGCGAAGTAGTCTTATAGTATTTGCTGTTTTCCGCACTCTACTTGCTAAGGACGCGATCTGTGCTTTAAAATTAATGTTTTGGTTTATTATTATTAATCTCTAGGAATTCAGAGATATATGACATCCACATATCCTCGTCTATGTTTTAGAGGTTACATGGCAGGAAGCAAGCCTATTGTGACCGAGTTGCTAACTCTAACACTGCAATTGCAGAATAATTCAAATTCAGTCACTCTTGAAAAATATATATGTGTTTGATCTTGTTTGCCTGAGAGTAGAATACTATTTTTGCAGTTTTCTCTAAAGAATTCTTAATAGCAGCGTATAATCTAGTTCTAAATATAGTGCGCTAAGTCTGGTTGCGATACACCTATTCTAAAAATACTTGCATGCCCTTTTAGATTATAGAGGCGTAAATATTATTCGAAGTATAACAAATATATTATAAATACAAATAACAGGTACACTAAACTGGAAGATCTAGGGATAAATGTAAAATGTGCGTTCCCATTGATGAGGGACCACATTTGAATTTTGAGCTACTGAATACGTCAGCCTTTAGTAAAAGTTCTCAAACAATTGTAAATTTAGCACCTAGTTTGTAGAAGTAGCCACTCAAAAGTTACAATCAGGTGATCAACAAGGTGATCTGTCAGTCTTGTCTGAGAGCCATCGATATCTCATAACCTAGTTAAAATTTACAACTGCTATAAATGACTACTCATAGTAAAATATTTGTAAAACTAATCATATTAAACATCAACCTTTTTGCGAAAGAGACAGTCTGCGAAAGTGACATTCTGTGAAAGAGACATTTTGCGCACGGTTGACATTTTGCGAAATAGACATTTGCGCCTAAGCCTTCCCGGGCTTTCACTGTATAAAAAGAACAAGTATGCAGATGGTGGTCTCTCAACCAATCACCATAAGTTCACTTTTGAGTGGAGACCACAATGGAATATGGAATGTCTGTATGGTTTTAGCGTTAGTAAAAGTATTGGAACGATTGTAAATTCTACCTCTAGTTAGTAAAAGAAGCCATTCAAAAGTTTCAATCGATTAAAGGTGGTCCCTCAAATGAAACGCTAATCTTAGGAAAAAAGCTATTTACGTAGCATACGGAAGTTAATTAAGACTGCGCCGAACGTAAGACGCGGTTGGACTGAATGACTGAGTTCGATATTTAAATGGGCGCGCGGCCGCCATAGTAAAATTGTATGGAGGATTTGAAGTGCTTTTTTGATAAATATGTATCTTTATTGTCAACCCAACAACTTAAATATTTGGGACGGACAAATTGTAATATAGCTATTTATGTTTCGTTTAAGCTGTAAAGTAGGATAGATTTCTACTGTTATAATCTAAAAATCACGTAACACGAGCTTACGTAAATGCAAATGCAAATTTACGTAATTTTTAGGCGAAAATATTAATTATTTTAAGTTTTTTACACGGGGTAATTGTAAACACATTCGTTGTTATGGTAAATGTATATTTTATATTTGTATTATACAAAAAGTGTTGATTTTATCAACTTAACTGTGACCGCCTTTTTTGGCACATTTCACTTGGCGTAGTCTTAAATGGACCAATGATGTAGTCTATCCTTTAGTAGTTTTTTTTTATTAATGATAACTTTACTAAACAGTATCAAAATACGTACAGTTTTGTTTCAAATAATAATCAAATCCCTACGAAGAAATATTAGGATCGAGGTGACCACGCAGCAGGATTTTATTGGATAAATAAAAACTAATGACGAGTGTTTGTTCATATTATTTTTTATTAATACATGATATCACTTAGCTAATTAAAACATAAAAGCAGCAGCATTTTATTGGATTTTTTTTTTTTTTTTCTAATGACTGTTATACTAATGTTTAATTAAAATCCAGGTATACTAATATTATAAAGCTGAAGAGTTTGTTTGTTTGGTTTAACGCGCTAATCTCAGAAACTACTGGTTCGAATTGAAAATTCTTTCAGTTTTGGGTAGCCTATTTATCGATAAAGGCCATATAACATCACGCTACGACTCACGGGGGCGGCGCAGTAATCATAAATACAGATGAAACCGCGGGCACAGCTAGTAAAATATATAAGTCGACTTCAGAACCTTTTTTTGTTGGTAAAAAGTTATATGGTCATGTAGACAAACATAAACTTATTCAAAAAAATGTTGGCACAATGACTTGTATACCAAGACGCAATGAATTAAAAAATTTGCATACGCTCTCTATCAATTATCTAAAAAAGTAAATATCAGCACGTTACTGACAGCTTATCATGGACTAGTGGCGTCAGTGCTACGGTACGGAATTATTTTTTGGGGACAATCAACTGACAGGGAACTTATATTTAGGATGCAAAAACGCTACGCCGTATAAGATCTATGTGTGGATTAAAGACTACAGATAGCTGTGTACCATCCTTCAAATCACTGAAAATACTAACACTACCAGCATTGTATGTTTTAGAATCTGCAGTGTTTATAAAAAGCAACCCCCACTTGTTCGAAAAAATGTCTGACATAAAAAGAATGCCAATACGTGCTCAATATTTGTCACACTTGTGTCATATAAAATGCAAGACATCTTTAATGCAAAAGAGTTTTTTTGGCATTGCACCAAAAATCTACAATAAAATACATGACAATATCAAAAATATGCCTTTAGTAAAATTTAAAAAAGCTCTTACATTATTACTAATTGACAAATGTTACTATAAAATTGAAGACTTTTTAAATGATAATTTAATACCAAAGAAGATTTAAAGTATTGTAATTTTATGTAAACTAATTATTTAATTCAATGCCAATATGTTAATAATTTCTTATAATATAAAGTTAAAAACTACGCATGCATGCATGTTTTTTCTATAAATATTTGTATGTCAAAATTGACAAGACAGCGCACTATTTAGTTCTTAAGATCCACCTAAAATGTTAATACCTATGTTTCACAAATGAATTGATTTGATTTGAAAAAATATGAACATCCTCAATCAAATGAGGGTAGGTAAATTTTTTTATGTTGTCGTTAAATACAACGTTTGACATTGTTCGGATTGGAGTTTATAACTTTCATATTAGTTGTTCAGTTAAACAAAATTCATAATAAGCACGTAAATAGTGTGGTCATAATAAATTTAAACATAATTTTTCTGTTGAGCATGTTTTAATTATCATATTAATTTAAGTTCCCTCGTACACTTATAAGAAACCTTAATATATGTGTATATTAAAAGACGTGTACTTTGTAATCGTTCTTTGTATATTTATTTTTTTGTAATCGTTTGTTTCTTAGGCGGCTGTTAAAAATAACTCGTTTGCAGCGGTACGACTGCCATGGGTCGAAAACCAAAAGTAAATTATGAAGAACAGCGTTATTTCGCAAATACGCTGAGGATTTAGATAATCGATTAATTCGTTACAATGATCCAATTTTACCCAATTATCAAAAAAACTTGATTACAAAATGTCGCCAATTTGTCTAGTGGGGCAGCAATGTGCCGGTAGCAATCCGTGGAACGAACATAAGTTCAGATATTCAAGGGATCCTGTATCTCATGTCTAATATCAGTGTTTATGTCTCCAATTACAGATAGAAAATAATGTTGAGTGACTCGAGAAAGTTGTCTATATTTCTGTTAGAAGGGTATCTATATATGGCAACTATTGCCTTATCAGAGACAGACTTAATAATCAGGCAGTTACAATCGTGGCAAGGCGGCATTTCACAAATAATATCAAGATCAGTTAATTTTGATACTGTTTAGTAAAGTTATGATTAGTAAAAAACAACTACTAAAGGATAGACTATATTATTGGTCTATTTAACTTCCGTATGCTACGTAAATTGCTTTTTTCCTATGATAAGCATTTCATTTGAGGGACCACCTATATTCGATTAAAACATTTGAATGACTTCTTTTATAAACTAGAAGTTGAATTTACAATCGTTCCAATACTTTTACTAACGCTAAAACCATACATACAAACATTCCATATTCCATTGTGATCTCCACTCAAAGTGAACTTATGGTAATCGGTTGAGGGACCACCTTCTGCATGCTAGTTCTTTTTATACAGTGAACGGGAAATATTGATGTTTAATATAATTAGTTTTACAATATTTTACTATGATTAGTCATTTATAGCAGTTGTAAATTTTAACTAGGTTATGAGATATGGATGCCTCTCAGTCACGACTGACGGACCACCTTTGACCAATTGTAACTTTTGAGTGGCTACGTTTACAAACTAGAGGCTGAATTTACAATTGTATTTTCTCAATGGGAACGCACATAAATATAAATAATGGACGTAAAATACTTTCAGGTGCTGATAAACGTTCAAATACAAGATAGTGACCTCACCTGGAAGTCAATATTCGCAAAAATGGAGGTTTTACAAGCGGAGAATCATGAGGTTTACTCGTATATTATCACGGATATAACCATTGACTACATCTTTAACTCCATATTAACCAGAGAGAAGAATTTACACCCCGCAACTGGGTTCTTTTCTTGGCGATGGGCTAAAAAGATCTTATCAACCAAACCTAAAAAGGAACCACGGGATTCAGATTTGAATAAGTTACAAACGTTCGAAGAGCATTATGAAATTACATCCTTGAGGGGTCTGCCTTGGTCTGTTATATTCCATAGCAGTAGTGATCCTATACCGGCTCAAGAAAGAATGATTAGAACATCAGTAGCTAGCGGTTTCCATTTAGGATAAATTTACATAATAAAATCTTCCATCAACACATATCAAGAAGACATTTGGCAATCGACTAACCAAATCACAAACTCAACATAAAGTAAATGTGCTACCTCGACCCTACTGAAGATCCAGTCTTCCTGATTTTATATACTTACTGGTTCTAGAACACGATAAGAAAATTTGTGCTATTTAATGAATAATAATAAAATATAAAATAATATCATAAAATAAATATAAAATAATATCCTTAAAGTTTAAATGAAGAGCCCAATCTCCATAAGAAGTTCAAATAGTTTCTTTTTGTTTTGGTGCTTTACCAATTTTCTCTTCGACAACTTCATTATAAGCTCGACAGTGACTTTATTATAGACAACTGTTATAGCCTTTTTCTTTCTTAGGCTCCTTTCCATGCTGGCCAGTAAATGTGCCAATGGTATTGGCTAATATCATTGGCCAACCTGTAAAATAAGGTTTATGTCACCTTGAGGGTGCGCCGTGTAGATTTTTCAATGAGAAATCAACAAGGGATTGCGGGAATTTTGACTTACGTTACGTCGCATCCACATGTTCGCCAAACGTCTAGTTTGTAACTAGCTTCTAAAGTAGCTGCATGTATGTTCAGCATTAAAAGAATAGGTAGGTACCTATTCTTTTCTTTGATGTCTGTCCGCTAGTTTGTAATTATCATCTGCACATTGACCTGAACCCATTCAAACTGAACAACTGGATTACAAATTTGCGATACCCAATACCTACCGTCGCCAATACCGTGGCAATTTCATTAGCCAATGTGAAGAGCTAGCTTAATTTAAGTACCTACCTACTGTTGAAGTATATACATAGTTAGAAACATTATTTTTTTAATTTGACTTGACTTTTTTACTGACTTACTTCATTTTACGACAGTGGATATTTCTTAACACTGTAATTTATCATTGTGATTATATTAGCGTAATGCTCCCTAAATTGATTAATATATTTCGTTAAGAAATTGTGTTTCTAAAGTAAGTTTAGTACTTAGGTACCTACTTATATTAATATGGAATAACTATTTAATTTGTTTTAATGTAGTTTGAAGTTTATTGAATTAAAAGATTTTTTGCAACTTATTTTGTTTTCAGTCATTACCTTTTAGCATTCTGAATACAGAACAATAAAAGTAGTTATAATTTTCTGTGAATATGATGTAACGAAAATATATATGGAGATGCGCTGCTCAAGTAATATAGGGTGTGCGTTACCGCAGCAAAATGTTGTGCTTTAGAGAGGTGAGAGACATTTATTTCTGGCCTGAAACGATTTTAGGAAAAAGTTTTGCCAGGGTAATTTTTCAAACATTACTGCGGCAAAATCTGTTTATCTCGAATAACTTTACAACTACACCTTGAACAAATTTTGCTATTAGTGAACAAATTACTCTTCACGATGAGCTAATTATTTGTTGTACTCTCACCTTTCTAAAGCATAACATTTTGCTGCGGTAACGCATACTAATAAAGAGTGCGTTACCGCAGCAAAATGTGCTTTTTTTGTTCATTTTAATATAGGTTGAAGATCGGCGATTTCTGTTTGATAATATCCAATTAATATTAGGGTATCACTGATTAATCTGATCTCTTTTTTCTCTTGAAAACATTTATTACGCGGGATAGTTTGCAGCCAGAAACCTTTAGTTTATAAAACTTATATTTATCTGGTAGGTAGGTACACACTTATTATTATTTTCTACATCATCGTGGTGTGAGCACAAGTTTACGTTAACACTTCTGTCCGTGCATATTGCCTATTGCCAATTTTCAGCATAAGATTATGTTGTTGGCGCTTATTGTCGTCCAGACCAGTCCAGTCCAGTGGCGCTTTTTGAAAAATAACGAACTAATCTAAAGTGTATGTATTTACCCAGTAGCGATAGGCTATCCACTATTAACAAACCCAATAGCCAAGCGTGAGGTGTGTATGAATAAATTTAAGATATGAAGGTGACAAAAAGCTGGCAACAGCATTGCACCTCTAAAGTTGGTCAGGTATCATTAATAAAAGTTAGTGATCTAATAGTGTATATGTATATTTTAGTATTGTTAAGCATAACTATTTACATTGTTAGCACATACACCGATTAGCAAGCCAATAAGTACAGTCAGCATTACAATTTGTAGTATTTCAATAATAAAATCTATATTTTCAGACTAAAATAAAACGATACATTATTTTTCTTTATCCTTATTTCTTAGGAGATTATATAACTATATGTTTTCGTATAGAATAAGTAAATTTGGAACATCTGAATAAAATACATTGAGTTTTCCTCTCTCGCAATGTAAAATACCTACACTTTTATAAAATGTACATAGCTTAACCTGCTTGAAAAATAGAATAGTATACTCTAAGGAAGCTTAACAGCATTTCAGCCTCAGTCACATATTGTCCTAAAGATGATAAGCAAGTAGATTAGGTAAATAAGTTAGGGTAACAGGCCACACTAACTAAACACTTGTATCTATGCATAAGACTCGCCAGTGTAATAAATGACTTTTAGTTCAGATTTATTAGCATGTGCTACATCCATAACATACACAAATGTTAGGTAATACATATAGACATTACACACACATATAACTTGCTACCCTAACCAAATTATCTACAAATAAAGGTATAGGACACATGCAAACAATAACAGCGGAGTTAACTAGATCCTAAATATCAAAATCCTAATCAAATATGTCTAAATCATCATGTAATGCTAACTGTACATAAGTAATGATAATGTATGAAATATATTAACACATTTTTTTTTAAATGACACAGTACACTTGTTTTACGTGACAATTAATTCCTAACTACTAATACTTTGGTATTTCAATACTTATTACAATAGGTGACTAGATTATATACCTCGAGTGCTTAGAGTATATAAATAAGACCAAAAGACCTAGAAGGACCTTGCTATAGAAAGGTAATAGAATAATAATAACCCATTACTTAAAAAGAAAATGGTGTTTTTAACATACAGTGAGATCGTTATAATACTGCTATTTGACAGTAACCAACATTATACTTTCATGTTTTTAAAACCAGTCTCCTACAGTCCAATCCTTTAAATACCTAATTGAGCCGGCGCATGAAACGAAACGCATACTACATTGTCCATCAACTCTTAAACATATTTGCGTTCTTTACAGCTTGAAATTTTTAAACACATCCCATAGTGATCAGAGCTCCTTGACAAGTTTACGGACGTTGCTGTTTTAAGCGTTTTCAAAAACAGTATGGACATCTTCTGGAGTAACCCCAGAAGTCTACAAATGCAAAGCTTTATATCCCATTTCTGCTGTTATACAGTGTGACTGGTTAAACATTGTACATACTTAAGGACATGATAATTTATGGACAGACGTAACGTATAAAAATAAAAAACTGTGTAACCTGCAAAGAAAACCTTTAAGGAAATTTGTATGAAATATCCATAAAATGTGGACACTGCACGCGTCGCACACAGCTGTCGGAGGCTAATGACCTTTGATAATAAAAGGACAGGCGGAGGTGCAAATTCGGGAGAGTGCAGGGTGCGGTAGCGGGGGGCAGGGGCGGAGCTTTTGTTAAGCTAAGAGTGTCCGCACATTAAGTTTTTATTGGATAACCAGGTCAAATTTTAAGTATTTTTTTTTTTGATATTTGGGTCCCAAATCGAGTACTGAATACCCTCCTTCAATACGTCCAGTCTTTTACCAATCAGCCTGTATATTTTGTGCTTGGTCAACAGTGAGTGCTGACATCGGTTGAACAACAATAAAACCGTGTGATACTGTGCAACGCTTATATATTGGCACGCGTACAGCTACGCCATGTTAACGGGAACCGTCCATCGAGTTTGCTGGTTGATACACTTGACAACTCTACGCGTCTGATTTCTCTACATTTGCCGTCAGCTGGGTCTGCTTGATTACAAGCGAGGTTCAGCGGTTAGGGTACGCGTTTATCGAGCACTAAATTCGATCCTAATAATAGTCATTTCTCATTCTGTTTCCAAAACATAAAAAAAAAATTCAAGCTTCCACACGCCGCGCTTAGCACATTGTTAAAAAAACATTCCTACTAAATACCTAAAAGGTTCATAATGCTGTTTGGCTATCTATCTGTCTATAAATTAGAAGGTTCGTAAACTTTTGTTTAGACTTTAGACTTTTTATCTGTCCATCACTAACGGACAGATGAGTAATTTTATCTTCTTCTTTTCAGCTTGAGTGTAGCACGTTATATAATTAAAGAGTGGTCTTATTATTTTAGTGTAACACAATAATTTACAATGGAGGGTAAACTTTAGAAATGTTTAATTAGTACAGCTGTGTAATGATCATAAGTGAATTCATGCTGAAAATAAGCCAGTGACATTTATCACACACTGGAATTGCCAGACATAGTCAAGATAATAGTTTTATTCTACAAAATCTAATGACCACATTGCTGGCACAATAATGTGAAAGAAATAGTCAGATTTTCTTTATAATTTCATCAAATATTTTTCTATAGATACTTTGAAATTTGAAGAAGGCTAGGCAACAACTAGTTAGCTATAAGTCATGCCTTATTAATTATGCAACCAACTGTCCATTGTTGGAAATAACAAATTATGCACAAGTGTAAATTCTACAATATATAAACTAGGCACTTACATGTGTTCATGTTCTTACTGTACATGCATACAACAATTCACATCAGTTAATTAAAGGTATAAGCAGAGGCAATAGATTTCAACTTACTTTATAGACTTATAATATTGATTGTGCATGTTGTGTCAATTATAGGACCAAAGAGGTCAAATAATAGACATTAATGAGAAAGAGCAAGAGGAAATCTAGTGTCTACTTACCCTTCCAAAAAGCAGGTGTAAGTGAGTAATTATGAATGACATAAGAGTAATTTTAGAAGCAAGTGTACTAATTAAACAGTTCTAAAATCAAGCAAAATCTAATTTATGGTAAAGCTTGTGCTGTCACCAAATTCTCCATTCTGCAAGTTTTAATGTAATGTTGTGTGAGACCTATGTAGCTCGGCAGAAGAGCCCCTAGCTTGTGCCATCATATTCTCTATCCTATTCGTGGTTTCCCTAACCATAGAGAACTCAGAGAGATCCGGAAGGTCAAGAACAATATGAGCAGAGAGACGTTTGTAAACAGAGTTAGAATCTTTTTTATTTCTCCTAGCTTCTTCATACTTTAACTGTTGCTTTAAAAATATAGATTGTTTTAACATTTCTTGGATGTTCTTGAAGCTGGTTGCTGCACCATCCATTGATTTAACTGCACTGGAATTTAAGAAAGCAAAATTGTAGAATAAGTTCATATAAACACTTTCTAACAAAATGGAAGTAAATAAGGCACTAAGCAGCAGTCTCAAAATGCCAGACATAATCAAAAACCTATTATATCTGACCGCCAGTGTGCCACTCCAACTCAATAGGTTAAGCATCCACTGACAAATCTACATATTTTTCTTAAGCGAGAAATTAACAATATAATTCAATTGTTTACTATAACATTAAAAAGCTTAGAAAACTCATATTATTAACTCCTCCAACAGTACAATAATTTTTTTGTAATTATGTTGTGTTATTGATAGTAATTCCAAATAGAAGAATAAATAATATAAAAGTATATAATAAAAATTGTGTTGCATACAAAAAGATCTACATTTCTATACATTTAACATTAAATACATTACCATAGAGCATATTCCACATCGTAACACCTTCCTTGTAGTTCGTGCTGTAATTTGGTTACTTCAACTCGTCTTTCCACCATTGGGGGCAAAGCTTTCCTGACATGTTCCTGAAGCCTATACAAAGCTAACGATGGCTCGTTCGCTACTATATGCATGTTCTCTGATATGCGTTCCGCGGCTAAAATGTAATAATTGTTTAGAATGACACATTTCTTATCAAAATTATTAATATTGTACCTGACCCACCTTTTTTCGCCTTAGATTCTAATTCTGGGTCGCCCTGATATACGAAAGCCATTGTGGAAAAGTTTATAACAGTTATTAATAATTGTAAATAGTAAAAATATTGCCAGGTACTTATATACTTAGTTTACAATCACGATAAAAAATAAAAATACAGTCAAAATTTGTTTTACTGCCTTGTCTAGATATCGGTACTTCATGTTATGTCAAACTAGGGATCGGTAAAAATATCGATATAATAATAATAGTAATAATAATATTCTACCACATACACACAACACCATCTAGCCTAAACTAAGCAGAGCTTGTACTATGGTACTAGACAATGGATAAACATACATATATACTTTTTTTTGTAAATAAATACATATTATACATAAAAACACCCAGACCAAGACAAACATCCATGTTCATGCATACAAATGTTTGACTTGTGCGGGAATCGAACCCGGAAAAATAGATATATCAAAATATCGATTTCTTTTTAGAAAATGATCGAAATATATCTATAATATTGTTACTCTGGAAATATCGATATTCGATATTTATTTCTGAATATCAAATTCGATATTTTGAAGAGCTTTTTTATGTTTTATATAAATTTTATTAACACATTCACGGACACAAAACCACTCTCAATAATTTTTGATATGGCACACAAACTTTCCATACAAAGTGACATCACGTCTGGAGACGTATTTGCCACACTACACGGTTTTAAAAGTATGTGTTGCGGCAGTAACGGTCCGAGACGTAACCGCCTGTAGGCAGTCATTCATACCAAGTGAATTCTAAGCCGTGTGTTACGATCTGTAATTTAGCGTAAAACGGCACAGAGTCATATCCTTCCTATAAATGCTATGGGAAATAGTCGGCCGTGGACGGAGTTGTACTTTTAGTGTATTTTAAATCGCCGCCTACAGCCGTAGTGCCATATTATGAGGGTCATAATTCACGTCTCTCGACGTACTGTCCGCGAATGTGTTAATAATAATAATAATAATAAACCCCTCTGGGACAGTCGTTATCTCGTCATGAGACTAACGCGATATCGGAGGGCACAGTACACTAGCTTTTAAACTATCACCTTCGCCTTGTGATATAAACAAAAAATGTGTCACCAGGTTAAATTAAAGCGCATAAACCGCAGGGCAGCTTGTGGTGAGCTGAATGTGAGTGGCGACACTGCGGTCCTGAATGCCTCAGAGAATTGGTTAGGGACTCATTGGCCGGCGTGCCGTTACTGGTTGGTTGGGGTGGAACTTCAAGAGTGCCCGTAGGACTCTCAACTCTGGCTTTCCTTAGTCAGCGGGTCAGAGGGGGACCGCTAGAGCTAAATGCTTAGGGGTGGAAGCGTCATTTTCAAGGGCATAACTACGGGGAAACTCGCTTCGGGTCTCCGCTGTCACCAGACCCGTGATGGTGAAACCGGCGCCGCACCGCTCAACACCCCTAACCACTCGCACCGGTGTTGCCCTCTACTGCTGGCTTATAGGCCTATGGTGGCTATTCAGGGGGCCTATCTAGTAAGTTGGCGAGTCACTGTCTGCCCATTGCATTGATGCTATTAGAGTATTCAGGGCAGACGCCGTTTTTCATCCATAGTCATCCTATATATCGGTCCATCAAACACTCATACCCATAGCCCATATATTAGAATCCATACTTAGCAATAGTCCTACGCCTGCTACGGCTAGTGCCACTGTAAGTGTTCCATCCCACCTTTGATTAAAACTCTCGAAGGACCTCTTCACGTTGGACCTATGTAAGCCTCCCAAAGGGCCAGGTATTTTCTAATATAATATGTTAGAAAATACCTGTGATAAGAGAAACATAATAATAATAATCTTTATTTGCTAGAATATGGTTCAGGTACACAGGTGGTCATTTTTTAAATTTTACTACATGTTCTGCCACATACAGCGTGAAAATTTTAAGTAATTACATTAATACAATTTTAAATAAAAACATGCAAATTATTGAAATTACATATTGATATTAATTAATTAGTAGTATATAATCCAGGAAAAAAGAGATAATAAAATTAATATACAACACATTAAAACATTCATTTAAAATATTATATTATAAAATTCTAACAATCACACATCTTAATTTAGAATTGTCTATATTTTAATAACATTTAAATTGTGAAAGCAGCCAAAATTCTTAAATTTTATTGAATTATTTGGCATATTTCAGGTCGATCTTACATTGTATACTAATGATACTGAGATTCGCCACAATAATGAAAGTGTAGCTGCTGAATAATATTCATTTTAACTTGAAACATCTATTTTACAGAGATTTTGTCAATTTTGTGATCTTATTAGGTTATAATCATATGTTTGACGAAATCTCCGTAGAACAGATGTATTTTAAGTTGAAATGAGTCTTATTAGTAGCTACATTCCTATTATTGTCGCAAATCTCACTTTTATCAATAAACAATAAAAGATCAAGCTGAAATATGCAAAACACTGCATAAATTTTGAATGTCGCGGTAAAAATATCGATACATCGAAATACAATATTCGATCGAAATATTTAGACTACATACATTAATGTTTTTTAAGCTATCGTTACGATATATATCGATATATTTTTTTCATTTGCCCATCCCTATGTCAAACAAATTGTCAAACTATATTTCTGTGTTGCCAACCTATATTTTATCGTGGCACATAAAATAAGGTCATTGTTGCCGATTATTTCTGTCATATATTTTACATAAATCAGCATTTCATAATATTATGTAGTCGTTCCATTTGTATTTATGCGCGAATCTTGTGTTTGGCAAAGTTATTGTCTACATAAAATCAATAGTTAGGTCAAGTATCATTTATTTAAAAAATATTTTTGTAACATTTAATGAACGTCCAAGTTTATGAGTTAGTGAGTTCAGTGAAGTTACTGAATTTACCTTTACCTTAGTTGCTACGTTTATATAAAATGTTGAGCATATACATATACTTCAATAATCCGCTTTATCAAATAACGAACAAGTGTTATAACTAGTGGTCATGGAATTAATTTAGTGTATAATAAAACTAATTGCTTTTAAAATAAGTAGGTATATACTTACCTACTTAATAAATATGATAAATAAGATAAAACTTCTAGAGCATGTTTTAGGCAGATCTAAATATAAATCAAGTCCTTTTTCTATATCTAAGATCGCAAATACGCATTCTATGGCTTAATGGTACAGAGAGGTAAAGGGTTACCTTCAAGTTACTTCCATAAATTACCAGCTTCTTATGACAAAGGGGCATGCCAAGACGCCATAGTAATTGAGGCCTACAGTGCACACCTATGAAGGCTAATGTTAATTATAGTAGGCAATGCCAATAATTATTTAGCATAAGAAGTGATTTACAAAAACTTGGCATTTTAAAGTTATCAAATCTTCATAAATCCCATAAATACAATTTATATTACGTAAATATGTGCTATATCATTTTATACATTGTTCTAATTTATTAATGAGTACAATCAATTAGGAATGAAATAAAACAGAATACATTGCAGCTCGATGGCGTAGTGGTTAGTGTAACCGAATGCTACACCTGAGGTCGCGGGTTCGATTCCCGCACAAGACAAACATTTGTGTGCATGAACATGGATGTTGCCTTGGTCAGGGTGCTTCTATGTAAAATATGTAAGTATTTACAACAAAAAAAAGTATATATTATGAATGTTTACCCATTGTCTAGTACCCATAGTACAAGCTCTGCTTAATTTGGGCTAGATGGTGTCGTGTGTTTGTGTAAGAAAGAAAGAAAGAAATCATTCTTTAGTGTAGAATATTATTATTATTATTATAGCTTATAGGTAAAAGTCGTCGATATTAACAGCAATAAATAAACTCTAACCGTCACAATACTCACAATGAAGTTGCTATACATGCAACGATATTGACATTTACGTTTTCCGGCGTCATAGAAGTTAGAGATGGTGTTGCCATAATAAAGACAAAACCTCGATACATCGATAATAGACATAACCCTGAAATTAAACTACTATATACAAAATAATAATAATTATTAAGTTTTGTATTACTTTTGTATAAAAAATTAAATTAACGATTAAAATAATAATTATATAATATAGCAATGGCAAATTACTATATTGACTACAAAAAAAAATGTTGTGTATAGGCAACATTTTCACGTTAATGTACGCTTGCCACTTCCATAACATAGTTTAGTCGTTTTCTCGTTTAATATATTTAGAAATATTACCGACTTGTACAGAATAATAAATACAAGGAAGAACTAGGATAAATATTAATATATTTTTTAGTATAGCCAAATTGTTGTGCACCTCTAGGCCTAATAGTAGCATGTCCCTTTGGCAGTTTTGACATTATTGCATTGACTTTGACGATATAATTAAACTGTCTAATGTCTATTGTCTATTAGTTCAATTGTGTCAATTTTCGAAGTTGTTGTCAAGCAGAGCAAGCAGTATTTCTACTTGTGTTTCTTATCTTTACTTACGTATATATAATAGTACTCTATGCTTACGTATTCATATATCGTTTAATTTTATCTAGTACCGCTTATTATCATTTAATTTTTACATTGTATTCATGAACAGTTTCATTTAGTTCCGTTTACAGTGTACTTAGAGGGACAGTGTAACGTTGTTATTAAAAATACTCACGATTTTAATATAGACAGACCTCCTTTTAAGGGTTAAAATAAGTTTTGTGAATTTTTATGTAAACATTTTAAATGGTAGGTAGTATGTAGTTATTCTGATTGATATCAATCAGATTTTATTTTTATTTGTTTGTCTGTTTATTAAACCAAATATTTTTAATTTCCAGGAAACCAAACTCTTCAATAACTTATTCGGACTGTTTTTAAATATATTTTTTCCTATTAAAATGTTACTGAGAATGTATTCATTGTGCATTCTAATGGTGGATATTGCGTGGGTAGTGCTGAACGCCGTCTGTGCCGTGTTGCAAGCAATCTATGAATTGTTTAGACCTCCACCATTTAAGTCTGTAAGATTGGAAACAGCTCTGGTGGGTTCATGATATGTTATGATATTACTATATGTTTATCCCACTGAAAACAAATGTCTGACCTTTTGTTATCTTCTTTTCTGTCTGAGGCAACTATTTTAATGTAACTCTAATTCCTGTTGTGGTTTATTACAATAAGGGTTTGGTTAGCTAGGTCCTGCTGTTTGTTTATTGATTAACTCATAATGTGTTGTGGCATTTTAGCAAAAGCATGTTGTCTCAACAATTTTATTTATATATGAAACAATATATGTATGTATGTTTTCAGGTAATTGGTTCTGGACGTGGAGTAGGTCGAGATATAGCTATTCAGCTAGCTGGTCTAGGTGCAATAGTCCTCTGTGTGGACAAAAATACAATTTCAAATGAGGAGACTGTTGAATTTATTAAAAAGAAAGATGGATCAGCTGCCAGCTACACCTGTGATATTACAAAGAAAGAGAATGTCCATGCATTGGCTGGTCAGGTCAAGAAGGATTTAGGCTTTATCAGCATGCTGTTCTATTGCTGTGGTATTCCAAGCCCCAGGTCATTATTGACACAGCCACCCCAAGACATCCATGATACATTGGATCTAACATTGACATCATATTTTTGGGTATGTGTTTATAAATAATCAGTAATTACTTAATATTGAGTAAGTAATTCTTGCTTCATCGGATCAGATCAAGATCATAGATTTCAAGATCAGACAAAGATAAGATAGAAAGTAGTTTTTACTTTGTGACAGTTTTTATTTTCAGCTTTTATTAGATAGAAGTAGAAAAGGGAGTATAAAATTCCTTTGAGTAACATCTGCTCAAATGCATGGAATGTAGATAAGAGTAATAAAACCTTTATTACTCTTATCTTGAATATAAATAGACAAAATCAATAAAAAAATATATTAGAAGCAAGCATTGGTAATGCTTCGTTGGTTTTTAAAAGATAGATCAGAAGTTATGATTATATAAACTACATTTATTTAGACATATAGCTGTACTGTTTAACTACATTTCTATGGGTATTCCAGACACAATGGAAAAGTGTTACATCTGTGTTTAAGCATATAAAGGGGTTAAAGCTTTGATTTTCAAACAATATATTTAAACAATTATTATTGTGATTTCAGCTTATTGATCACTTCCTGCCTGACATGAAGGCCAAAAATCATGGTCACATTGTAGCCTTAACATCAGTGGCTGGACTCAGCTACATTAAAGATCAGATGCCTTTAAGTGTAGCTCAATTTGCAGTCCAAGGCCTGGCAGAATCTTTAGCAGAAGATCTAAGGGTGAACAAAATTGATGGAGTCCATGTTACATTAACTCACATTTATCCTTTCATAGTTAATGATGAGAGTGAGTTAAGATTAAAGTGAGTAAAACATATATTTTTTGATAAACCTCTTTCGCACATGTGAATTCACAGAAACATATGCTAGTATAAAAGTATCATATGTGTTAATCCAGCACATGGTTTAACTGTTAGTTAGTTAGCCTAGTTTTTTCCAAATCTGTTCAGCAGTTTATACTTGACCTAGTGACAAACATCTTCTCATACTTATAGTATTAGTAGGATGATGTGCAAGTCATGTTCAAGCCATATTATTCTTGATACAATAGTTCACTACTATTTTAAAATATCACACAAGAATAATAATGTAAAATTACCATCAAATAATGTGGCAGAGTTATATTTTAGTAAAATTTCATGTCACTTGATCATTAAAGGTGAAGACAAGTCTAGACATGTGTAAGTTTAGAATATTGCACACATTTACTGAAATCTTCTGTTAAGAGTTCTTGGGAATAAAGGGATTCTTAATATCAACTTTCAGTCATATGAACATGACTGATGATAATAAGGTCAGGCACAGTAAGTCTCAAAGAGGAGTTAATATGAAGCTGTAGGTGAAATCTATCTGGATTGGAAGCCATGTTACTATAAAATTAATCATTTACAGAATTCCAAGCTACTTCGGCACACTAACACCAAGCCAAGCAGCAACATCAATCCTAGAGAGTGTTCGTCGAAATTACTTCGAGGTGTCCGTACCGAAGCATCTATTATACCTCGGCCACCTCCTTCGTATCTTACCTAGAAAAGCCACCGTTCTTATCAGAGATTTACTAAATACAGGAGTGGACTTTGCGTAAGACATTTCATAAGTATGATTTTATCTATAAGGTCATTGGTCGCACTGATAAGCGGCGATAGTTCAGAATTTCAGATGCCATGGTTCAGATGTCGGCCGTGCGATCGAAAGGTTAACCACTCCCGGTTCAAACACGTAACTTTCGATCTATTCCTAGCTAAATGTTAAGCTTGTTAAAGAGTGAAACAAGAATAAGAATATAGTGCAATCTATAAATCTCTATAATATAAAAGTGAATTGTATTAGGAAGTGTAATAAATACATATTATACATAGAAACACCCAGACCAAGACAAACATCCACGTTCATGCACACAAATGTGTGGGATTCGAACCCGCGACCTCAGGTGTGGCAGTCGGTTACACTAACCACTACGCCATTGAGGTCGCTAAACAATATTATGTTAATTATGTTTCTTTTGGCAATATTAGTTATTAATCTTTGTGTCTGGTTATAAATGTTAATGTACTATGAACTACATTGCATACCATCATAGCAACACCATAAATATATGTAAAATTTTTCAATAATTAAAATCTGAATATTAATTATCTGAGTACTACACTACAACTTAAAGCAAACATGACTAATTTTTATTTTTTGCCAGTAATAGATTTATAAAGAATGTAATCTCTTTCGTCTGATATCAAATGAACAAAAGAAATGTGTTTGTTAACACTAGCTGCCTATGTCATTTAAGTAGACAACAAGATAAAGATCTTATATTTAAATCCATTACAAGCCTTTAAGTAGCGGTAATCCAAAGTCCAAAGAGTAATACTTGGAATGGATTATACAATGCAATTTATAGATAAGTAGGTAGATAATATTTATTGCTTCATACATATTTGGTTTTTACTGGGCTATTTTTATTTATGTGGCAAGGATTATTATAAATATACCATATAGGCAGCCATAGCCTAGTGGGCGAACATGAAAATGCCATGCCATAGACGTTTTCAAGTTATGTCTGTATTTAATACTTAATTGTCATATAAAATACAAATGCTTATTTTAAAAAAATGTGATGCTTTCAAAGATATGTTAATTTCGCCTAAATGCGTGGTGCAGGCATGGTGAATATGGCTTCACCCTTCTAGAAAGAGGTGCATAACTATTAGTGGTCAAATTTTATTTAGATTGATATAAATTATTATTACATACAATATTTTATTTCATTCATATATGATACTGTAATTAAATTAAGCAAAGTTATTTTTTTTTAATATTTAATATGTTAGGATACCCAACTAATATTAAAATACTTTGTTAAAATACTATTTGGATAAATACAAACTCTCTATTTTTTAAGACTGGTAATATATTTTCTATGAACATAGTAGATAAGTTATAATTTAATATTTATATTTTGTATACCTAGATGTTAATATTATAAGCAAGTAGATTATATTTAGAGCATAATACAGCAATCAGGAGATTAAATGATAATCTATTTTATAAGAAATGCATTTGCTCAATTACAGAGGCTGTTATGTGAACCTTCTGTATGAATTCTCTATCTTATAATGAACTGCTATGGTAGTTTTATTTATTTGATTTCAGGCGCTAATTTGTAAGAGGAAAGTGACTTAGCTCTAAAAATAATTTGTGTGGTTTCACAAATATTTTTTATCCTTTATCGATTTTGGTCTTACAAATTATGTGCTTTTGATTACACGATGCGCGATTGTTTTCAAATTGTAAATATACGATTTACAATTTAGTTTTATCTAATTATTATTCGATAACAATCGAATATTTGATTACGATTTGATATCATGAGTCTAAATAGTAAAAACCCGAAATATTTCTTTCGTTTTCTTGTGCATTGTCTTTACTGCTTCTTTTTTGCAGTTACTTATTTAAATTCGATTTCGTCTGTAAATTAATATAATATACAAGGTGGCGCAAATGTTATCACATTAAATGACATACTACCTTAAGCTGGTTGATATAAGACGGTTAACATAAACAAAAACCTATTTTCGCAGAAATTATGAAATTATTTTTATGAACAAAATAAATAAAATAAAATTTGACACGAATTGAAACACGATTGTAACCAATCGTGCACTGTAGCCAGCTCGTTAACGGTCATAGGTACTGAGAAATCGTCTTTATAAACTCGCTAGGATTCGAGGATTCCCGGACATAATACAATACGACGGTTTTTTATTATCGCTGCTTAAAGTCTTTGACACCTAATTAAGTAATTACAGTTATCCCCGCATTACATGATCTAAAATTTCTAAATTATGAAATCAAAAAAAATGTCCTGTGGCTGATCTACTGAATACATTTGGTTCATAATTTGTAAATCGTCAAAGAATACCATGTAGTATATGTGGAATAAATTAATGTGATAACATGTGCGCCACTTTGTATAATAAGTTAATAATTTGACAATGATTAAGAATCAGTATTATTCGAATAGGTTATGCTTTAATATATTTTGTCTAATTTGAACATTACATAGCTGAAATAATCGTGCATTACTAATCAGAGTTGCTGTCATAGAGGTTCCAATTGAAAGATATATTTTTAATATTTTATTTTTTATGTCTGTGTT
Organism: Catocala fraxini; assembly: GCA_930367265.1. Classification (NCBI taxonomy): domain Eukaryota; kingdom Metazoa; phylum Arthropoda; class Insecta; order Lepidoptera; family Erebidae; genus Catocala; species Catocala fraxini. The sequence goes on along the minus strand of OV884025.1, from coordinate 27,045,976 downwards.
TTAATTAATTCTTTTGTATGGGGTTTCAATGCGCCAAAGAACTGTACCAGAAGCATTATATGCAATAAAATATCTTTTTAGTTGATGTCTTTTTTAAACTTTGAATAAATCCGGTTTCGTGAGGAACTTTACAAACATTCAAATAACGGACACAAGTAACACCCATACTCAGAGTAACCGTATGTATCGTGGATCATACGGGATGGGATTCGAACCCACAACACTCGGCGCAGTGGCAGTGCCGAGGCGACCCTTTAAACCACTACGTCATCCTTGCAGTAAAATATTTCTTCTATAATTGGACACTATCCAATTATACATATATTATTATGGAATATTTTAGTTTTAGGTCTTACATATCAGTATCCGAGCCTATTGAAACCACGAACAAAGTACAGTTTCAAACACCTCACTGCTATTGAAAATTTCTTGCTAGACAACCTCACTAAAACTGAGGCTTTCTCTACCTACCACTGTGCCACCGAGGCACTCCTAAATACAGGCAGAAAAAGAAAACATCTCACTAATATAGTTAAAGTTCCAGCACATGTCATTTGCCTCACATATTTATCTCTTACTTCACAAAATGATGTCCATCAAAATATCGTGAAGCAACTGAATGCCTATATAAAGTTCTCAAAGAAATATAGAGTAAACTAACGCGCATTTGGCTGTCGTAACTTTATCTGCATTTTTCTTGGACGAAGTACCTGTGCTCTTATAATTTTATACCAAACCTAGATGCTATCTTATTGAGTATTTAAAAAGAATAGTGTATAATAATAAAAAAAATAAAAATATTTATTCGCCAAATAAAGAAATACACATTCTCAGATGTTAATTAATAATATTACTAAGGAAAAGAATTAATTGTTTTGCCAAAGACTTCCTACACTAGGCTAGGCCTGTCCTGTAGGTAGTCTTTTAATTCACATTTACCATTCATTATTTTTGACTCGACGTAAATAAATATATAATATAAAATGTTTACAATAATTAACAAGATCGTATTTAAAATTTATAGTAAATTATATAAATAAAAATTAACAATTACTTAAATTACATATTTACAGTAATGAAAAAATAAAATAAAATAAAATTAAATTTAAATTTAAATTATATTATACATACCTACTAATTTGAATATTAATAATTTCACAATTATATTATTAGACACTTTTAAATTAAATGTTTTATAAAGGTCTCTGTATCATCATAAGACCAGGTAATTAATGTTTCATGTACAGTTAATTTAACTTCGTGCATTGTCATATTGGCCAGGTATATATTATTATGTAAGAGATATAATAACAACCCTATTTAAAATCTACCATAACACAAGCTTTAGTTTATGTTGGCAATACTAATTTCTAATGTCATTAGAACATAAATTGCATTGTGGCGCCATCTTAGACATTTTTTCGTTTTCGCAACTTGTTTCTGTGATTTGCGTTCGAATAAAAACAAAAAACATCGGCAAAATTAAATTGTGCATTGTGCAGTTGTTTCTGAGTGCAAAACTTAATTGATATTGAGGTGAACTGAACTAAAGAAAAATATAGTGTGCGGTGTAGCGACACATCTTTAGGTAAGTTCTATGAGCTTCAATTCTATCGCAGACTGACACCAAGAACCGATCGATATTAGAAAACTTATGTTTTATTGGTTAAATCGGTCACGATTCACTCTTATTTCATTAGCTTTACGTATAAGCTATTCTACTGGTGTATTGAAAGGTATCGACCCATTTATTCTTTGCGCTCGAGGGGCAACTTTCTAAAGGCCTGTTTATTAGACCTACATAAGATCTCCTTGTATGTTGTAAAATTAGAAAATCAAATTTTCTTTATCAAATTACTGTTTGAGCGTTAGCCTAAAATTCATCTAATAAATATTTTATTAACATGAATGCATAATATTACTAATACAGGTACCTAGTGAGAAATTAAATAGAAATTCAGATATGCGATAATATATTTTCTAATATTAAAATCGAGGCAAAGACTGCAACGTTTTCGTCCTTGATTTTATTTTATTATACATATCTAGCCATTATTTTATTCAAAGGTATAAACCTATCAACTGTCAACTGAAATTCTGTAAATATATTCAACAGAAGTTTAGTTCTATCCTATAAAACTGCGAATATTTATTATTTACTATTATTGCTTGACTTTTATGACTGATATTTATATAAATAGTGATGTAATTTTGTGCTGTCAGTATGTTATTATTATAAAATTATAATAATAATATCCTCCAGACCGAATTTCGGCCACGGCGGCCAGTCTTAATGGAGACTGGCCAACTGCGCAGGAGATATTATAGTGCACAAATGTGTGCGCAAATACAAGTGCACTCTCTGTTCCCTAACTCTCATGATCCAATGGGACGGTAATCTGACACAACCCGAGATAGATCAGGCGCAGGACCAAGGGGTTTACGTTATTTCCGAGGCATACATAAAATTAGAGACACTGCTCAACACCTAAAATTTTGTGATAAAATTAGCTGAATTAGGTAACATACATATTATAATAAAAATATATTTCTTAATAGAAAAGTAAAGAAACTGATTTCATACAGACTGACACGACCGGAGAGAGATCAGGCGTAGGACCAACGGATTTACGTGCTTTCCGAGGCATACATAAAATTATAGACATTGCTCAACAACTAAAATTTTGTGATAAAATTAGCAGAATTAGGTAACATACATATTATAATAAAAATATATTTCTTAATAGAAAAGTAAAGAAACTGATTTCATACAGACTGACACGACCGGAGAGAGATCAGGCGTAGGACCAACGGATTTACGTGCTTTCCGAGGCATACATAAAATTATAGACATTGCTCAACAACTAAAATTTTGTGATAAAATTAGCAGAATTAGGTAACATACATATTATAATAAAAATACATATATTTCTTAATAGGAAAGTAAAGAAACTGATTTCATACAGAATATTTATAATATTATTTAAGAGCTCAGTGCATAATAAACAATGTACAGTGATTGATTGTGTGAATAGTGTATAATATTATTAGTGACAGACTATTTCAACTCATTAAATATAATATTATACATACAGTAAATTTTAGATATGCACTAAATCAAATCAGGCAAATGGATTAATTAAAAATTATAATATATTGGTCTGAAACCCTTCTCAGTATACAGGGCTGATATTATTATATTATTAATATATTACATATATGTAGCTTCACTAATTTTAGGCAGGAGGCAAGCACCTAACTGCATGTCCATATAAATTAACGATGCAAAGAAATTGATGTCTGTCTGGTAAGATCCTTGATCCAGCCCCTGGTCCAAAAACCAGAACACCTAAAAATGCTATTTTGTGAGTGACAGGTGATACAGGTATCAGTTATGAAGTTACTGAAACCATTCAAAATACTGATAAGAATCAAGAGATATTGAATTCAAGTTGCACTCGTAACACAATGTGTTGCGCTGAATTCCAACAATAGAATCCAATATGCGCTATAAAGTATTGTATTACATAAGGCAAATAAATATTGTATGTTGTTTTTTTGTTAAGCACGGCTGATCTGATGAATAAATCTAATTAGTATCAAAATGTCTTATTGTCCTGCTGTCGTACATGACATGTAATGCCCTTTTTGGTAGAGCTTATTTGAATGTTTTCTATACCAAGATTCACATTTGGGCCATTGTACATGTTGAATGTTTTTGTTAAAGTTAAATTTAAATATATTGCGTACATTGCTTTACATTATATCTTGTTACCTGGTTAATGGATTTGGGGTTGTTTCCATTTACCTAATAAATATTCATTTGATTGGATATTATGTTAGAAGCCATAAACCCATTTTCTAGAGAAATATAAAACCTTTTTTGGTATCATCAACTTTAAGCACTTTTATGTTTGTGTATGTATATCCCAAAGGCTCCTTTTCTAGAGATCAGGATCTTGTGTTTAGTCTGTAAAGGTTTTTTTTTATCCATCAGCTTTCTAGGTGTTACAATGCAAAATATTGGTTTTCCCTTAGTTTGGTAATTTTAATGCTTTGTGTTATGACCGATACCTAAATAGCTATCTACAGCTACTTTTTCTTTACCATAACATATGTGTCCAACTTCTTAGAAACCTATACATATTTGAGGAATAATATTGAATACCCGTTGTATTGCGATGGCTGCTGGGTTCCGACCAGCGTTACCATACGAATGGTTTATTAACGGCTAATTGAAAGAAAGAAACTATTTTATGTATTTGTATTTTTATTTTTAAATGACAAAGGAAGACGATTTGGCGTTAAATCTTTCGTCACTTGATTAAGCATTCATTAAGAGATTCTATTTGGCACAGTACAGTAGTAATAGTTCCGGATACGATTTTAAACCTATGCAGTTGAATGAACACACGTGTTTATAAAATTATAGGGCGTTGAGTGTCGGCAGAACACTTGGTAGTGCATAATACACGCGCTCCTATTAATCACGGATTTGTCGTCAACATTTTGGGTTGTAAATCAGTATTTTCCTTAAAAAATCAGAATCACATACACACACTTATTAAATCATGCAACTAAAATCAATGAGATCGATGCATAAGGTATAAAAGAAATAAACAAGATATTAAATAATTTAAATGAGTTTGAAAATAGCACGCCTTTCAAAACAGGAGTGATCGTTTGTCATTTTAGATATAGCGATGCGGAGTGATTATAGAAAAGTAAGGAGATCCTTACTTTACTGTGTATAGCCGCGTATGTATTACATTCACTCGTGCGCGTGCCAAAAATCTGGTCATGACCAGCTTCGTATAAGTTCATACGTATACATGCCAATTTAGTTACGATTTTCCTATTATGTAACATGCTAATTTTTGGCGACACTTCTTTTTGTAAATATGAGGTTCAATGACACATCCATCGAGTTGATTTTACTATTCCCTAGTAGGGATGTTTTATGTTGGGATTGTGCGTAAGAGATAACTACGTAGACCGCAAATAACATGGGATAAGAGCAGATGATGACGGACGAGACATTAGTAAAATTAATTTATATTCATGGATAGTTCCTTTTACTCAACATCAAAACGCAACAATTCCTTGTATTCGAAGTAAATGTAAATAAGAATACCAAATAACAGCGTTATCACCGCTCAAATATAAAATTTTGGCGCATTCTGCTTTTTGATTAATTGCTCCTTAATGACACGAAGCATTAGCGGGGTATAATTTATTGTTAATTTGATCCTCGTCGCGGATTCGAACTTATTTATCGAAAAACGAAATGCCTATAAGCAGTTGAAATGCTCATTAATCGTCTGATATTAAAATTATTAGGCATTTTGCTGCTATCATGCAATGGCAATTCCAAGCCGCTTCTAATATATTTGAATTAGAGCATAATTTAAGTTCGTATGAATGGCAGTATCAGAATTGAAAAACATCTATTAACTTGTTAGGCGTTCGTTTGAAAGAGGAGAATCAACTTGTTTTCTCGCATCGATATACGAGAACCCATACCGAGATAATTGTATCTTGTATTTTAATCCAGGATATCGTTTATTCGTATACTAAGTTTCATCTATATTCGTTTAATGGTTACCACAGGATTGAGTAACAACCATCGAAACATCTTATTAGTTACAGAATCGAGATGCGCTATGGGAAAGTTCGACTCTATCAAGTCCTTTACGCGAGGATAAAAATGATGTAATAAAGATACGGCATGTTCAAATAATCGATCGAGCATCTCTGACTTAAGCTTACCTACTTTTCTTTGGTACGATAAACTTTACCTACCTACCTACCTATTTTATAAGAATATAGAAGAATTAGTTTTAACGTCTTTATGTTTGGGTATTGGTCTCCCGTACATAACCCGATCTACTGCGTACTGACGTATCATTTATTTATCGCTTTCCAGGATTATGGAGAACTTTCAGGAATGCAGATTTCCTCACGATGTTTTTCTTCACCGTTTATGCAAGCGATAATTAACTAATATTGTCTTCTGTTTACGTGAATATTATTCATTGAAATTAAACTACTATATACGGATTTTATCGCGTTGTTTATTTGACACTTTATTACATAATTTTGAAAATTGTTAGACTACTACTATTAAACTTCGCTAATTTTTAAGCTAATTAAATTACTGTGAAATATCGTGGTTTGCTTCTAGAAGCAAACCACAGCTAGACTTCATAATACTTTGAGCTCATTCTGCGTAAATAGAAACACCAATGATTAAATTATGTTCGGGTACTTTGAAATAACTACACTGGAACATTGAGAAAACTACTATCTTAGTCTCCCCGTGACCATGGCTGCTGAAAAGCAACCGAAACGTCGGGGAAAGTGTAAAATTAAATTAAATCGAAATAGTTTTAATAATAATTTAATTAGCTTAAAAAATTAGTAAAGTTTAATAGTAGTAGTAGTGTAACAGTTTTCAAAATTATGAAATAAAGTGTCAAATAAACAACGCGATAAAATCCGTATATAGTAGTTTAATTTCAATGATAATTAACTATTTAATACGCACATAACTTCGAATAGCCAGAGATGCGTGCCTTGGGATCGAACTCAAGACCTTTGCGTGGCAGTCCAACAATTTCCCACTAGGCTATCGCTGCTGTTATATAATAATATTATAATATATACCTTTAATTTAATGTATAAAAATCTTTGTATTATATAGTTGAAACTGATTCCACAATAATCCCGATATTCCCTGACTTAATCTGGCGTAGCCGTAGATGGATCCCTCTGTAGCTAGTCATTTAGCAGCGAGCCTCACAAACTCACAATCCTCTTAGCGTCCACCGTTGTACCAAAAAGCTTTGGCGTCATGGTATACTCGATACACTTATTGCATTACTGGAACGTGTCACTTTTCTTAAAGGGTATGTGTATTCCCGCGAGTTTCAAGAGCGTAGTATCAAAGTGCTCGCGATCTCTCGGCTAAGGCCGCTTCTACCCGCGAATGTCATTAAAATTCTTTTCATATCGTATCCGTGTAATCTGCTAGGATGCACGGCTCGGGCCTTTTTTCCGCCATGTGTTTAATGGCCGCTAATATAAATTTTGTCCCAATTTTATTCCATTTATGCCCGGTGTTTTTGTTTTTAATTGAATGTGCGATTGCCTCGTTGAGGTTTCAGCTGCGTCGTTCTATTTGATAATTGTTTTACATGTTCTTACATAAGTAAGTAATGTGATCTCCAGGTAAAATAAATGAAAATATTATGTGTTTTGTGAACAAAGGTGTATACATTTTTATTTAAGGTCGTATGATAATTCCGTATTCTTAGAAAATGTAAGCAAATAAGACTAAAAACATGAGCAATTAGTATTAATTTTCTATTAAGTATTTACACAAAGTGCATAAACCGTAAATAACATTATAATAACATAATATCTGTATATTTCGAAGAGGTAATTGTAGTCTACGCTTTAGTTTTGTAATGACGAAACTGATGCAAATTCAGGGCTACAATTAAATGTTTTAAAGGTCGAGTCGGGAGATAGGGAAAAAATTAAAATTTGGTTTAGGCCCTATTGTCAGTCATATTACTGACAAGGCATTTTAAAATAATCTATTGTAAAGCTATTGATCCGAAAGTAACTATGTGTTTTTAAGTTTTGTTATGATTGAATATCATAATGATATCTATTGGTATGTAGATGGCTTTTAAGAAATGCCACTTAAGTCATAGGTACGCATTCAGTCGGCATATTTATAAAAACAAAACTTATTCAGGTACGTAGTCTCTCAGCAAAAATCTCTTTTACATATGTAATATATTATTTCGTACATAGACAGAAACAAAATTGCCACGTCGAGTCCTTACAACGAGCAAAGCAAATTGTATCTTCAAAAAGTCTTTGTCTACAGACGATGTCTGTGCGCGATATGATTTTATTGTGTTTCCTTACAAGTTATATCGTGGTGTCGCAAAATAGTTACTATTTTAGTTGCTAGAAGAATTTTCTTTTGTTTATGTACTTTCCAGGTGGTAAGCAAGCATAATATGGAGCACCTGATTATAAGTAGGTATAGTCGGATATGGACCCTTGCAACATCGAAGGTGTAACTAACGCGTTGCCTACCCTTCAACAAAAAACGGTCAGGAGTCGGACTCGCACACGAAGGATTCCGTTCTTTGAAATTAGTCGTCTTGGTTTTTTTTATTAATTATTGTTATAGCTGCTATAGGAATACATACTCTGTTAAAATGTCACCTCTCTACCTATTACGGTTTATGAGGTAGGTACAGCCCGCTGATAGACCGACGGATGGGTCGGTCGTCGGTTGTCGGTCAACACACGGTGGGATGACAGTGAGCCGAGTCATAGGGCCTGCTGGCACCCTACGGGTACGGAACCCTACCCAGCAAGTTGTCATACTGGAAACACAAATGAAAAGATCATTCTGGCTGCCGTGCTAACAGAAAACTGTTTCCGCCTGAAACCCACTAACCCTTCTCACCTCGGGTTCTATAAATGGGTTTGTAGGTCTAAGGTAGTTCTCTAGTCAGGCTGCCTCAGTTGAAGAATAGAATTTACAGTGAAGGGCAAATTTCGTTTAATCCTTACTGTTATTATCATATCATATCATATTCTACCACGTATACACAACACCATCTAGCCCAAACTAAGCAGAGCTTGTACCTACTATGGGTTCTAGACAATGGATAAACATACATATATACTTTTTTTTTGTAAATACATACATATTATACATAGAAACACCCAGACCAAGACAAACATCCATGTTCATGCACACAAATGTTTGACTTGTGCGGGAATCGAACCCGCGACCTCAGTCGTGGCAGTCAGTTACATTAACCACTACACCATCGAGGCCGAGTGAATGACTTGCTTGCGTGTATTATACTTAATAATGACTTAACTAAGTTTAAACAAAACTTATTGTAATGCCTAAAATATTTTTTATTATACTTATTCAAGTAGGCAGACTAGCCTTCACCCTAAACTACAAAATGTTTGTATTTATTATTTATTACTTTAGTTCAATCTACATGTACGATGTACATGCTTGAATCGATGTTTCTGTTTGACCTCAAAGTAATTCGTCTGTCATGTAGATGCGTATAAAATAAATCCTTGTTTAGGCGAAAAGATAAATTGGATTGCGTGAAAAATGACAGGCAAGACAATTAATAAATAAACGCATTGGTGTTGGTTGGATTGATTGTGACGGATATTTAACCTGCACGGTTAACACGGTTAACTTAGTGGTAAAAGTGGTCACCTTGCCACCTGCCACTGCGTTGTTGTGGCGTTCGAACCCATATGAACAAAAAATGGTGTGAACCGCAAATAGATGATCCGAGTCTGGGTTTCCTTTGTGTTCGTTGTTTTAATGTTTGTATAGTCTCTCCAGCAATTATTTTTAGTGCGAGACTGAGTTATTTCACACGTAAATAAATGCCACGCGAAAGTATTAAAGTAATTAAAATGGAACATTTATTTGTCAGAGATAAATCCTATATAATTTTAGCTATAAAGCTATTTCAAAGTTCTCCATACAATGAAATAACAGCAAGCCGTGTACGAAGGACACACCAATTAACGCACGGCGATACGTCGTTCAGTTACTCCTTCGGGGATACTGGCGTGTAGCACCCGAGGACGTGAACAGCTGTTGCTAAAGTCCTATACTGTTACATGGACTTGCGCAACTATGTATTTGTAATTATTATTTATTACATATGGGCATAACATTGCAAGACGTGTTTTTCTATTTGCACAGCTTATGTTACACTGTATGGAACATCTTTGAAATATTTGGTAGGTCAATACGACGCTACGTTGTATATGAATGTTATACGGTGTTGAGGCCGCTTTAGGACACAAAATTATCATCATCATCATCATCTCAGCCGAAAAACGTCCACTGCTGGACAAGGTTTTCCACAAAGAACGAAACAAAAAATTATATTATTAAAAATATCTAGGCGTATTTTAATAATTTTTTTTAGCTTTTTGTAACAGCTTGTCGAGCTTATTGTTTCCCTGTCAAAAACACTCGCTATTACGTGTAACCTAAAATACATATATCTGGCGCAACGTAGTTGTAATACACGTACCTCTTTGGGTATATAGGCGTGAGACATGTATGTAAACGTATGTAATAGATAGGTTTTCTAATATCTTATCATTTTGATGGATTTACGGTACTCACAGGATGCGTACGCAGCAAACATATACTATTCACATTCTGTGCTTTATGGTATGACCAGAGTTTTATGATACATGCTAGAAGGAAATGACACTTAATTACAAATACATTACGACTTTTATGACATTTTTATATATTGTCATGTTTTCTAAAAAATAATACATGACGTATATCTCGTATCATCCGGGATATATAAGGCGATTAACTTAAAATGGCGGGTCCACGATTGCGGGTCGAGATTGTTTTGTAAACTGCGGATTTATCTTATTATTTTATCGTTATTATAGGACAGGGTGAATTATACAGCCATTAGGGATAACCGATTATTTTTGATACATAAGTTGTTTCTGCAAAGAATTGGTTTAAAAGTTTTCATTAATTTGGACAACGACTACACTTAGTAATAAATCCTAGCGTGAACTCTAACATGACTCTCTAGACCAAACTTTGTTTTAAATATGCGCTCACTAGTCGCACAATGTAGTTAACCAGCACTAGACCTAAAACGGGAAATACGTAGAGAGCCAAGCAGTTCTAAACGTAACTATATCAACTCACTTGGTCAACTAAATTGTATTCCTAAATATGACACTACCTATTGTACTTCTAAATATGACATCATTACCTTATGTTCTACAAATAAACAGAATACATATATGTTTTAATGTAATAGTCGGCAATGTATAACCCGGTTAAGTTAAAAAGGTTGGTGCGCCGCGAGCAGGTGTTTGCGGGCCCGAGATCGCTTTCCAAACTGCGGTTTTTCCACAGTTAAATTTGAATAAGCCATTATGCTGCCTGCTCTTATTGGACGCCTGCTTTCTTTACTATAAATCCACCGTTACAAGTTTTCACGATCCCTTTCAAGTATTTATTGAGTTTCTGTCCTACGGCCGACCACTTCTTTGTTCCGCTTCTTTGTATAGGATTGTCGACTTTATCAAGAAGTTGGTTTTCTTTTAAATGGGTTTGGTACTTAATTTATATTAGTCGATGCAAATTTGGAATTAACTAGATATTGTTTGCAGTGACTATATACTGATATTTTTAATAAGTCTGTACACTGAGATAAACACGCCTTCATTGTGTATACAATGTTCCTAAATATGTAGGTTGCAAATTACTAGCATTTCTGTTAAGTTGTTTTCTTGTGTAAGAAGAGTATTGATATTAGAAACTCGCATTCATAAGCTAACGACGATGTCAACCCGTTGATGTGTAAAGAATAACGTAGGGTAACTGCTCTACTTTTTTACATCCACAATGTACAGCAAGAAGTTATATTTGCTTTCTGTCGCGTAGCATACAGCACCCCAATACATACTTGGCGAATTATATGACTATCAGTCTACTTTTGACTAATAAACCAAAACAAATCTAATTATGTAAAATATTTAAATAAACTAATTGAATCAGGTTAAATATATTTTGATTATTCTGTGCCTCGCATAATTTTGTCGGTACCAGTATTCACCACGCCGCGTCCCCAACCCATTCACTACAATTTAAAACCGTGCTATGAGTGTCGCCTATTTAATTTACGCGCGTGGTTAAGCGACTTAGGTTATTGTAAAATACGGAGGTTATAGTGATTAAAAAGCATTTTAAGTTATATATCCACTTATTTGTCATTTCGAAAAATCGTAGTCACAGCATGTAAAAGCACTAAGTTAATATTTTTTATATCACGGAACATAGAGTGAGGATCATTAACATGATCCACTTTTTCATAGATGTCTCTAAGTTATTCTTCAAAATCGATAAAATAGTCATATTTTAATGGGTAATAAAAAACACTAATGAAGGATTTGTTAACACAAGAAAACGTCTCCAAGTAAAAATTTTATACACAGCTTGCACTTTCTTCAACTATATTTTATACTAGCTGACCCGCGCAACTTCGTTTGCGTTATTATAGTATAAATAAATTATGCTCATTTCCCCTTGTTATTCCCAATGGTGACACAAGTAACCTAATACCATTATTAATAAGCTAACACATAAGTAAGATAATAAATTAAAAAAAAAATCTAGGCAAATAAATCATTGCGGGGCAAACTTTTTTGTAGATCTTTTTTAGTCCTACAGTTCATTAGTACATCATTTCGTCTTATCTTTAACCATTTAGGCAGCGCACGCGAAGAAAGGGAGGACTGACAATTTTAAATTAGTTATAAGTATCTTTTGAACGGAATGTTCGATTTCAATAATATAAATAGTAATGTATAGATATTAAAGCAGTCTTGAATACAACATAATTTAATTGGATAAGGATTATTATAAAGGTATCAATAACATCATCTGAATTTAGACGAAACTTATATCAACATTTAAAATGTAAAAAAGTACTTGTAGTGACATAACTATAATAGTTAGACATATAGTATCGCGGACTTTTTTGTAGATATTGATACGTTCTATAATATTGTCGAAAATTTTTTTGTTCTATCATCAATAGTTTCCGTAGCGCATGCGATGACAGACGTTTTATGACTCAGTTTTTCATACCTTGGGTTACATTATTTAAATTTTAGTAGGGATCCCTAATATTTTGAAAATATGTTGTAGCCTATGTTACTCATTGAAGATATAGCTTTCTAATGGTGAAAGAATTTTGGAAATCAGTTAAGTAGTTTTGGAGCCTATTCAATACAAACAAACAAACAAAAAAATCTTTCCTCTTTATAATATTAGTGTAGATTTGAAAAGTTTCTAATTGCTGTCACTTTACATAAATTAAGTAGCTGGACCATAACGTATATCTTTTATCTCAGTAATTTACAATTAAATAGGCCGTAAGAAAGCGAAACAATGAATTACGTAATTAAAAACATAATATACGACAGCGAAAGGTGTGATCATATTTTATAATGTTTATGAAAAGGGCGGTGGGAGTCTTTATACGTAATCAGATCCGGAACGATGGAACGCGTTGAATAACCATAACAACCGACATAGCCATTGTCGTTAGCAAGATGAAGTGGCACTGGCTTGTCTATAGCTATAGTCCAGCGAACCGACAACCTATGGGGAAAAAGAAAATTCCTCCCATTCAATGGGCAGACATCCCGAATGACTGATTGGTTCGTTCCGTGGCGTGAGTTAGCGCTTATGTTTTCGGGTAAAGTGGTATTTGGTTTTTGTATTTGATGATTCTCGTTGGCAGTAAGAATTCTAGAAATGTACTTGATAGTATGATAGGTTTCTTCTATTACGTGAGACTACAAATTTTACGAAAAACACATCTGCCTAACCCTAATACAGGCTCGAGTCTATAAATGTGTTAACATCATGTAGAAAGGAGGTAACGTTTGATGAAAGTCCAACGTAGGAAGCTGTAACATTTACTACTTAAAAAATATTTTCTGTCGAATTTTCCAGTAGGTACTTAATACAAATAGCTTTTTAGACAAAACTAATTTTGAAAGTTATTTGAGCCAGCGATATTCTATAGTTACTATACTACTAATTCAATTACACAGATTATTTTATTATATTTTCGTACTTGTTACAACGTGTTCAGTCAGTCTCAATCATAGCAAAGTAATATCTATGTACCGGCACCCAAGTGCCGCGAAAGACTACGTAAGTATGGGAATGCAAAATATATGTAAAACGCAAAGCTTTTAAAAGTAAGAAAAAGTTAATTTAGTTCGCGAACATAGTTTATAGCGCGGTATATTAAAGCAGTAAGGTAGTCAGCTGACCTGGATCACGAGGCGACATTGTTTTATCTGTGGAACGCACCGTGCTACAGTAATTAAAACCTCTGCTTAGTCTGTGGCTTGCTCATCAACTTAATAAATAAAGTAAATAAATATGGCCGATAGTCTGTTTAATTTAAACCGTATCACGTGCTATAATCGCATCATTAATGCTTTATTGTGCATTAATAAAGCTTTAGTCTGTAGGTCACCTTTGGAACTGCTGGGTCCATTGTAGATTTCGATATTTGTGCAGTTTAAAAATAATGGTAATCCACGGAAACTGTTTTGAATGTGGGTGTTTTATGTGACAGTTTCGATTGACGAAGCAAGTTCGCATTCTGTCTCGAAAGTCTTTACCGCAGCCCGAAAACTGCAACTATGTTATATGAATCTTTCGGTGGATGAAGGTATTCTGATTGAATATTAGTGCCATATGCTTCTGACAAACCTTACGGATCAATAAGGGCGTTTCGGTTACTTTTTGTCTTGTTTTTTCGCTTACTTAATGGGGATTTTTTTTTAACTTTTTCTTATTGCCTTTTGCCTATATGTCAGTAGTTAACGTTAAATTAGTATTATGCTATTAAAAACCATAAGATACGGTAAACTTAAATCATTTTTTGAAATCCTAACAAGCTTACATATTGTAGAATTTACATAATGCATTTAGGAAACTGGTGTTGAAATCCGCAGTAATTTTTCACACATACATATTTCCAGTCCAAACCGAAAAAATAAAGTCAATTGCCCGCCGTGACCTCTAGTATTATAATTAAAAATGTATTTGCTATTATGCAGTAGTGGCGTAAACGGTTTTTATTTTTGTATTGTTAACTTGCTCAGTGAGCGTGAAAAATAAATAACTACACATCCAAAAATGTTATGTTCCTTGCTTCTACCCTGCATGTGGTATTTAGCTACGTTTTACCGGCTTGATTAGTCGCCAGAATATTTGGATGCCGAGTCCGTATATTATTATTGGAGTAATAGTGAGATAATGTGGAGAACAACAACTCTTTACCATGCTGTGGATGTTACCCTACTCGTGTTACTATTGTGAATGTTTAACAATAATATTAATTAAACTGCCTGTCTGATAATATAATTAACAAAACAGACGAATTGCCGGCAAGACAAGGCATTCGGTGTGTTAATCAATAGTCAATACCAGAGAATAGAATCTGCAATTTCGAAAAATGTAAACTGAAATGCAATGCAAAAAAAAACAATATAAATTTTTCGCTTCCTTAACTCTTAATAGATTGTTGTAACATTGAGTGCGTAATCAAGTTAATAAACTAGCAATTTTTTTATAAAAATTCTTTCATGTTCTCATCCCCTTTGAAGTTTTCTTTTGTAATAGACACAAAGTGTTTCTAATTCAGACGCTATGAGCTGGAAGATTGTTCGTTTGATTAATTTTGAAGTCTCATAGCACTGAGGGCGGGACTTACGTAGCCATTTTATTATGTGTTTTCGTTTGAAAATTTGTTTAGATTACGTTTTAGTCTATCAAGCAAAACAATTAGTAATAATATTATTAACTGTAACATAGTTTCTGCTATTCTAGTGAATGTAAAAAGCTCTGTTTGGAAATATTAAACGTATTAAAAGCTTTTTACTTTGCCTGGTGGTAGATGGGTTAGTGACTTATTTGGTGAAAATGTTACCCGTTGCTCATAAATATCAGTAGTGACAACAAGAAATACAAATAGGTAACACGAAAGGAATTCTTTTTAACCTCAAGTAATAGCATTCAAATTACAAGACAAGTGATCGTTATTCTGAACGAGAGATTTTCTGTTGAGTCGGATCAAAATACAAAGATATCGTACCTGCCTAACTACAAAAAAAAACCAAAATAAATTTATTCAAATTAGGTTATTTAAAATATTGACTTATGTTGCTATGTTATAACAATGTCATACATATTCACAAACAAAATGTATATATACGATATTCTTATTTCTAAAATTATCTAGTGATGATTCTTCAGACATAAATTTTTATCAATGTGGTGAAACTGCTTTAATTTCTCTTTGTTCTAAAGGTAAAACATGCGTCAAAATTATTGGGCGAGCGAATACCTGTAAGCTATTTTGGCCTAAAACCCGTATATCCGCAATTTGCTAACACCGCCACCGCAGTCGCGGGGGCCGTAAACAATAGATTTTCTATTGTGTCTTTGAAGTACAATCCCTTGTGTGTTAACGTAGCATGATGTCTGTAAATCACCGAAAAGTTAAGCAGGGACATATCACGCTCACAATTTTATTAATGTTTAGTTATCACGTAATAGAGGTATTTAGATGATACGTGGCTTGATAAACGGAATATGGCCCGGTTGGTGGTAAGCCGTAACCGTAGCCATAGAATACACAATATTAAAAACCGTAAACCCGCCTTGCCGAACTTAGAAAAGGTTTTACCTTTCTATTAGAAAAACTCTTCAGAGTTCTTCTTTCACAGTAGGCAGCAGCTTTGCTGTGCCCCGACATTGTTGAAGTCCATGAGCAGCGGTTACCACTTTCCATCAGGTGGACCACTTGAAAGTCTGCCACCGAGGGCAATAAAAAAAAAAAAGTTTCTGTTGGTAGAAAAACAAACTGTTCTACCTAATATTTGATTGTCGTGGAACTCTTTAATTGGCTTAGAGCTAGTTAGTCTTAAGAAAACTTGTAACGTATCTGTGTAAAAAAGATGTGTGAAAAAAATATACTCATTCGTAACTCGCCCAAGACAGTACGTCTTGGGCGAGTTACGAATAAGTATATTTTTTTTTACAAAAACAAAAGCAGTAGCGTTTCCATCTCCAAGCTGCCTGACAGAATTGCTTAACATAGTTATGATATCAGGATTGTAAATAATTATTGCCTTCGACGCTTCTAAACCACCCAATCAGTGAATACAAACAAACCAAAATAATCGTAAATACCTATTTCTATGTATAACATTTGAAACAACTTTATTTGCAATTTACTATATCAGAAATAGCAAATTAGGTCGGTCGGAAAACCCGACCGCTGGTCAAGATAGGCGATCAATTATAACGTTGGTAACTATTATGTATACTGCTACATAATTAAGTAATATACATCATCGTTACTATGAACTGGCGCATGAATACTACGGAATCAATGACCTGCTTGAAAAAACACCGACAGTATGTTTTGTAATTATTGCTGTATTTTGCTAACATACCTATGTGATGGTGAGCTGTCACCGTGATCTATAGACTGTTGAAACATCATGAGTTTTTACAAAAGGGAGAGTGTAGCTACAGTACAAGCGCTAGGCTAGAGGCCTGCCTTGTGATAATTCAGCACCTGCGTTAGATACCCTGTGACCATACTCACCTAAACTTATTTCTTAAAGTTGCTGGAAGCGATAAAAAGTGCTAAGAATTGCGTGCAGCACACTGTTTGCGGCAGTGATCACCATACCAGTGCCACCCATAGTTGCATATGCATGCGTACCAAATCGATAAAGCGCAAAAGAGACGCTGAATGATCGCTAATAGCTGTATACGTTGATTCCGTGGCATAATTGGGCGATAAATAATAAGTTGCGTGAGCGTATGTTTTGATTGGTCGTGATATCCCGTGTTCGTTTTCCAAGTCGTGTAATCTATTATGGGGGATTTCCTTCAAGACATTTTTAGTTTGCTGAAATGGCAATAAGCACACCTTTAATTTCATGGGAACTGGAAACATAGCTAGCGAAATATGAGTGACTGACAAGCCTGTTGGCTATATACAGGCGTGTATCTACGTATGTGTGTAAAATTTGATAATTTACCTTATCCGAAAACGTGTTTGCTTCCAAGAAAAATAATTTCATTACATTTCTGTTAATGTACCTATATTAACTTTCTTTCTATATGATAAAAGAAAACAAAATATGAAATACAGATTTTAATCACCAAATGTTTTTCAAATCAGATTTAAGATATTGGTATTTGGTACCCGTATTGAGGCAAGCAACAAAAGAAAATGACCTTTTGTCGATATAATCTAGGTATAATAATTGTAGTTGTCCTGTCGTTCTGTTAAGGATGGATGTTTAAGTTAGATACTAAAATCAATATTTTTACAAAAACTACCTAACTTTTTAAATGCTCATATCGCTAATAGACTTGGGCAGGGTTTACTTTGGTTAGAATATTTTGTTATTATGTTTGTTAAAGTCTCGATAGCCAACGGATACCCAAAACTTCTTGGTCTACACGGCATCCGGTGGTTGTGCGGTGTGTAGGGTTGCCAGATTTCGTATAATGGACATATATATATATATATATATATATATCTTACTGGAATATATTTTACTAACACCAGGATTTTATGAAAACAAGTATTGTAATAAACAATATTCCCATCTATAATATACGTATGTATATTGTGTGTGAATCAAACAATTATTGACATGATTGTTCATTTTCTTTTTTAGAACTTAATATCAAATTGAACAAAAATTAACATTTTCTTAATCTACTGTGATTTATAATGTAAGGTTGCAGACGTGTTATAGAGACTAATTACCATCTATATTTGTCGGACAAAACTGCTATGTGGACGTAATAAGATACCAAAATATTCGGCGAGCTAAAATTGCGGACGGTCGCCGGCTCAAGGCCGTGAATTCTTAAGAAACCTAGTACATACTTTGTATATTAAGATATTATGTCGGTACAAATATTTCATAATATTACACCGCAACGGTTCGTAATCTCTAACTCATAAATTAATTAACTGAGTTCTTAATACCGCCTGAATTCTTCTCCCGCGGCGTGGTGCAAATTAATCCAAGGTTCTTTTTTTAATTTATTGGTCTTTTAATTGTAAAAGACCTTAGGGTACTGGTCTATGTATTAGCTACTTTGTTCAAAGAATGAAGCCTTATTATAATTTGCTTGTAAACTTTTATAAATAAACGCTAGTTAGTTATTTTTTGCTCATTTTGAGTAGATAGAACTTGATCAAAGAAAACATTGTAAAGGTTAGTTTATATAATAATTAATTAGATGCTGGTAAATTTAATTGCTGTCCCATCTTTGATTAACCTTGCTTCTGATTAACACAAAGGCCATGCTAATGCTGAATGTAGATATAGCAACTGTTAAGCTCATCAGCGCTTAATGAAGTGCACGATCGCGAAACCATATCTGACATGACTGTCGAAAACGATGGAGCCCGCGCAAAGTTTTATTACGCAACTTTAATTACGTTCACATGACTTGGCGAACGCGCACAAACCTGCCACCCACATAAGTAGAATTGGTACTTACATTTCTCTACAACTTGTCCATCATAAAGAACCTTTGTTAAGACCCTTAGAACAATACGCGCCTTCTCATGATTGGCGCTACATAATAGTATTCGATCGTTTGTTTAGAATATTCTGAGTTTCTGACCCACCTAATCTCCACGTCCCAATTTGCAGGCCCCACGTTAACGTGCCACAGTAATAAATTGTTTTGGGAAACATCCCCAAGATTAATAGTTCTGAAGCTCTTGACGCGTGCTAAGTGAAAGCCGCTTTTAAGTTCTCTACTAAATTAAACGTGAATTTTCGACGATCATTCTACAGAAGCAATTTTTATTGTTGATTTATCTTGACTTATTGCTTTACTGGTTTTCTTAACAACAAGATCAGATTAAAGTCCTGAGTGCAATCGATTACTTTACCATCATTCGGATTTTTAATTTTGTTATACGATTACGCATACAATATGTATGTCTTTTAGTATATAGATAGACAACGCGATTTCGCGAATGCATCAATAATGCACCCAACGCGAATCTTCGTTCGATCACTATCACAATTGTACGGTTTAGCGACTGCATTAATGCTACAATGTATTTTGCGACTTCCTTCATTCTATCGTGACATCATAACACGATTTAGCAACTACCTCGATGCACTATCGTGTTTTTGCAAATCTGATTGTCCCGTCGCTGCACTAGACTTGAACATTAGCTTAATCGGTGATATCTGCAATAAACCTAGCATGTCCAATTAGGCCTTTACATTCGTAGTAGATTTGCGTGCTGTATCTCATAAACGAAACAAGAGAACTTGAACTAAACGATGTTTATAATACATGATAACGTCAATTTGCGCGCTCCTTAAAACTCTGTTATTAATGGCTTGATGTTATCACTCCATCTTTCTTGCGGTTGATAGTCGTCATAACATTTCTTATGTAGCATTAGAATTCATTTTAATGTCGTTTGAAACGCTACAGAAATTACTCAGGGCAGGGTGTAACGATGTTAAAATCTTTTATGTTTTCCGGACAAGAGTTTCTGAACGGAAGTTATCGCATAAATATCAGCGTTCCCCGGAATGTTGCGTATTTCGTGCGATATCTAGTATAAATACAAGACAGATGTTAATGATGTAAATGAAACGATTATTACAATTTTATTATGCTGTTATAAGGATCCTATTCTTTAATATTACAGTGAAAATTATCATACGGTTTAAGTGGTTCCATCTGCTACTGTACGTTCGCAGAGAGTTGTGATTCGATTTACACACGGAACAAATATTTGTGTGATTCACAAATAGATGTACGGAGCCGACGTGTTCTTTGTGTCCGTTATTTCAAAGTTGACACCGAGATTATCACCAACGCGGATATTTAAAATTGTAAGCAGTGAATAGGTTGATGGTTCATGTCACTGGACTTTTAATTTAGTCGCTTTTTATTAGTTAATCTTTATTATCTGCGTTATAGGTTCCTTATTTACCATATTAATTCGTTAGTCGACATTAGAACGGTGACGCCCAAACGCAGTGCTTTTTTCATTGCAGTTAGCGGACATTTTTTAACATTACTAGCAATTTCGCTTACGAGTCATTAGTATTTCTGTTAGCCTCTAGTTAAGTTGGAATGCTTGAATTATTGGGATTCGAAGCTACTACCTCTCCATCGCAAGTCTTATACCTTATCCATTGGGTTACCGCCGCATTACATATGTTTAGTAACTCATAAAATATTTTGTAACTCATCAAATGTTTAAATAGTCTTATTCTATTTATCGTCTTTTAAATCTATATCCATAGAGAAGTCAATACACTCAAGTAAACTGACAATTAAATATACCAGAAGCTTCGTCAAAAAACGAATACTTATTCAGACCTGTCTACTAAAGGCTAGAAGTCGACTTCGATATCTATGGGAATACGGCTCGAGGGATTAAAATAATATATATTTTGAGATTCACATTTCTATAACTGGCTTACAAGGTAATGGGAGAAAAACTTATTCAAAAAAAATTCTTGCGAATTCTTTTATATCAATATTTGACATTCATTCATATATTATTCATATTAAGGCATTTGTTGTAAGTCCATATTTAACTGATATTTTAAAAAGGATGATTTATAAATATAGTATCTTTCTTTAATGTTTACGTCTTATCAAAATAACATTTGGTTTTGTGTGCTTCAATAAATAACAAATTTTAAGCATTTGCTTTATTCACAGCTGCTTTGAAAGAAGCCTTTTAAAAAGCATTGGATTAATTTGCCGCAATTCAAACTATTGAAGAAGACATTAATGTTAGCAGAACTTTCTCCCTCCGTTTATTATTAAGTTTAACTCTTCAGAGAGAATAACTTTGTCTTAAAGTATATCTAGCCTATGTTTAATAATTACTAATATAAAGGAAATGTTCTTAGACGTATAAGAAACGATAAGCCTTGGGACACACGAAACGTACATATGCCCCAAGTATCATATCATAGTTAAATATTACATCAGAACACTTGGGAGTTCTTAGACCTAAAAATATGATATTTCACACATGTGACCAATTTTTATCATAGATGACCGTAAACCGAAAAAACATAGAAGCCATTTATTCACTTATCGTATGACTAGATATTTACTGTTACGAATAGAAATGGCGGTAGTTGGTAAGTGTATAAGCTATTTACCGAATTGTTTCTTGTCTAGACTAAGACTGTTTCAAATTGCTAACTCGGCGTAAATTAATTTGTATCATAGCCCAAACAAACATACTGGTCTTGACATCGCAGTATAATGTTGCGCTTTTGCGACAGATCGATGTAGTGTGGCATTGTCGTGTCTGACTGGTGTAGTGTCGTGTTCACGCGTCAAATCTGTGTAGCGTCTCGTTGTCGTGACTGAATTATGTAATACTAGATTTTGCCCGTTTCGGCCGCGTTATTATAGGTTTGGTTAATAAATTGCTATGCCCCGGGAAAAGTATCTTTTTCCTGGATGAAAGGTACCCTATGTATGTCCTTTCCTGTACTTCTGACAACGTGTCAGCAAAATTTCATGATGGTCGGTCCAGTAGTTAAGGCGTGAAAGCGTAACAATAAAACCCACATTCGCATCTATAATATTAGTTAGGATTGCGTTTTTGCGACTGCTCGATGTAGCGTCGCTTTGTCGTGACTAACCTATGTAGTATCGCATTCACGCGGCAGATCAGTGTAGAGCCTCATTGACGAGACTGAGTGATGTAGTGTCGCGTTTTTGCGACTGATCATAAGTTTTGTCATGAGTACTCCCTGTAATCCTTATTTCTCATATACTAATGAATTCACAGCACGAAAGTGTAATTCGTAATGTTTCGTTTGAACGTTTATTAAACCGTTATTTGTTTAAAACAAACTGTATGAGAGGGAAGAAGGATTAAACCGAGGATAGAGACGAGGGAAAGCGGCTATATTTCATGCTTATCTTTGCTCGGAGTTCCTTGCAATTGCGAATTTCCACGTTATGAAGTTGCGTTGTACGATACAAAAGAAGTTAAGGACATTGTTTATGAACATAATTATATATTTTTTTGTAATATACGTTTACTATATTAGACATCGGTTAACTGATAATAACTTTAATTTTCTTTTAGGGCCGATTTTATAAGTTTATCTGAGACATCATATATTATATATTTCATACAAACTTTGTAAAAACGCCATATAAAAAGTCCCCGTTACACGATGACTTGAAAATAAAATAATTTTCAATGATTGGGTAGGTAAACTTTTATTTGAACAAGGTGAAAGAAATGTATTTGGAAATTATGCGTGTACTGTGCACTTACAAGTGTAGCTTAGTTCCCGTCTATCCCTCTAGGAAACATACGTGAGAGTATATATGTATTTGTACGGAAAACCATAACTTGGATGACCTGCACGGATGGCGTAGTGGTTTAAGTGGCCGCCCCGAATGTTGTGGATTGGAATCCCACACGAGTCAAAACTGTGTGATCCACAAATGGTTGTTCCGAGTCTAGGCGTTCTTTGTGTCCGTTATTTAAATTTTTGTAGAGTTCCCCGCGACACGGGTATGAACGCTAGTGCGGAAGTTGTCGTTTAAAAACATCTGTATATATAGTATAAAAGGATATCTGCGACCACATGTGTGAGTGCCCGTAATGAGGCACGGTAGTTATAGTTAGGTATGTTCATTTCGGGTTTATGAGGCTTTTCTGTCAGGAGATTATCAGTAACGACACGTAGTCTAAGTCTTTTTGCAGTAGAAGGCAACAGTAACGCCTCTTGCTATATAAACACGGATGATTAATACGGTGGTGTATGTTTAATGCCTTTTAAAATAAAATAGCTACCAGAATCCCGTCGTGCAATATTAGTAATAAAATAAACATATCGACGCCGCAGCTGTAAAGAACTGCATGTTCGCGGGAGAAGCCGAACCTTATAGATAAAAAAATGCCGCCTAGACCTTATTCCACAAACTCTCCAGCAATATGGCTGCCAATATCACTACATATTATAAAACAAAGTCCCCCGTCGCGACTGCCTGTCTGTCTGTTCGCGGTAAACTCAAAAACAACTGAACGAATTTTCATACGGTTTTCACCAATACACAGAGTGATTCACGAGAAAGGTTTAGGTGTATATTTTTGTTAAGGTGTTGTACTACGCGTGCGAAGCCGAGGCGGATCGCTAGAAAAAAATAAAACATGTCATAGCTCTCAAAACAATGTCTAAAGCTTGGAACTGTTATGTGAAACGTTTGTATGGAACTATTATTATTGTTCTGTCACATAGCTTTACACAAGTTTTAAACATTATTAATTGGCAGATTATAAAATAGATTGATCAATTTGAAGTGTACTCATACTTTAAAAACAAATGTTTTATATATAACTTGGATCATATTTTGCCTGTAAGTCTACTCCAATCGTATTACAATAACGACTTCACCAGAAACAGGGCGCTTTACTAAAATAACATTTCAAAATGAAATGGATTTGGCCCCTTTTCGACGTAGATCAAGAGCCCACGACTAACGAATGCTTTCACAGGATTATTTTAAAGCCAACAGTTGATTGGAAACGATAAGGCATGTTGAATGGTTTGTTTAAGCACATAATACGGTTAATTGGCATGTCCTACCCATATGGCAATACGAGGGCATGCAATCATATAATGAGTATAGAAAGTTATCATTATCAGTTACGTA
This sequence comes from Catocala fraxini, assembly GCA_930367265.1. Classification (NCBI taxonomy): domain Eukaryota; kingdom Metazoa; phylum Arthropoda; class Insecta; order Lepidoptera; family Erebidae; genus Catocala; species Catocala fraxini. The sequence goes on along the minus strand of OV884025.1, from coordinate 27,021,591 downwards.
CCTACCTATATATTTCTGAAACGAGTAATGAGTAACGCTGAACAATTTATCAGTGAGCTTTTTGTTCAAATACTGCATGTAAGTTTTTTATCCTTTTTGTACACATTGATTGAGTTGTATACTGTAGTTATAGATATTAGAATTGTATACTTATCACCACGAGTGTTATATATTTACTAAAGTTGTCGGTTATTGTTAGATGTTACCAAAATAAAATGAATTACCAAAAAATATATCTTTTTATGTATTTGCTAATTTCCAGTGGGCCCTTACTTTAGGCAAGGCTGTTCTGTGGGTGCTTGTTATGATTACAGTAAACGTAATATGACGAGACAAGGTATCTAAAGTCAATAAGCTGACCAGAAATAAAATATTAGTTTGGGTATAGCGTATTAGACTTACTATGCCTACCTTAAAATATATAAATGATAAACTGTAAATCAAATTGTGTAAATTATTTATTCTTTAAGCTCATCATTAATTCTGTATTCGTACAGAGCCCATAATGACTGAGACACCGGTTTATTTCCCGAACGAGACAATGTTCTTACCATTAGCTCATGCATGAGATACGTGATCCCATCGCTTTTATAACCCGACTGACGTTCCGTATTCGGCTCGGGTACATTAATAAACAAGACATTTGTTTGATACCATATACATGCAAATATGGCTCTATTGAATATTTACTGAGAACTTTGGTAATACAAACATACACATTTACTCGTAGAATTATCTCGCAAAATATACTTCTATAGCTATCTGTGAAGTTAATATAAGTCTTGTTGCATTGTAAAAATACGCGCCTAAATCGTGTATATTTTATTTTACACTAAGGGGCGATTTTCAATTGTTGCATACGTACCTAACATAAATTTTAATTATTTTTCTTTTTTCGTAATACATAATGTTTGGGTATTTTTAAATAACATTGAAATGTTTCCCCTTGGTCTCCCCGTAATAATAGCTGATTGAAGGCATTAATACTATACTTAATCATTAAAAGAAGTAAAGAAAGCCATATACGACTAAATACGTGTAGTATAAATTACTTGAAATACTAGCAATATTACAAAAATGTTCGACAATCCTAAGGATTTCCTATGGTAATATTGCGATCACCAGATGGTCATCGAAAAATTAAACCTACAAAATAAAGTAGCCTACAGCCTGTCGAATATTAAGCGGCTACCTAAAGACGTTTGCAAAACTAGGTTACAGAGTGCGGCTAAAGTTAACACTACTGACGATCGTTGATAGGTGATCGCTTTTCATTCAAACGTTTAACCGGTACCAGGTTACCCGGTATTTCAATCGCATGTCTTGTCTCACATCAACACTTTCCGCAATATTGTTTCAGTGCGATCGTTAGCAGATTGTATGGGTAAGCTATCTAGTATATAGTTACTAAACTATTGGGTTGTGCGTACTATAGCTATTATTCTTACATATTCACAGGGATATCTCTTACAAATTGTCAAGTTAGAACATTTACAGGAAATAGTTTCTTTGACGAGTCTTGAACCTAAAAATGTTCATATAAAATAGCACTTAACTTATCTTATCTTATCTTAGGGCCAGTCAGTGCAGACCGGCGACACTTCGACCCAGTGGAATTTTTTGTGTCGACATTCTCCCAATAACGACTGCCATAGATGTCCATGGCAGCCGGGACAGACGGCTTAACGCGCTCTCCGAGGCACAGAGCAGGCGATAATTGTCGATCAATACGCACATAATTTCGAAAAGTCATATAACTTCCGAAAGTCAGGGGTGCGCGACGTGGGTTTGAACCCGAGACCCTCTGCATTGCAGTCTGTTGGTCTCCCCACTGAGCTATCGCTGCTCGTAAATAACACACATAATAATTTACTTCGTAATTAGAAGTATTGTATGTCTATATATATTGTTTCTTCTAAATATATAAGAACATAATATGTGCCTATATATTTATAAGAATTTAGAAACTCTAACGTAGAGAGAATCTTACCTAAACAGACGGGAATGAAATATGTGTTGAGAGTAAAGGAAGCAAAAGAGACACGTTAGGATCGCGGCAAGCGGAAATTTGTAGGTTCCCCTCCGGTACACGGGCGCGAGATTATGTATGTATTTACTAGAAGTTTTCATATACTCGTACGGATGTTATTTACTTCTACACAATTACAAGCACTCTCCAGTGTCAAGGTTGTCACGTACAGTTTCTTTAAAGAGAGCTTAGTTCAAACAAGATGTCTCTAAGTATTCCCTTACTACTTTAACGTGAACTTAGAAGGTATTAGGGGCCTATTCCCTCTGGATATATAGTTTGTTGCTAATTCTGCGCAGTTTGCCTTCTGTTATCGGTGGTCAAAATTGCTTTGCATAAAAAAGTTGTAGTTGGGCGATATCCGTACTATTTTTAATCTATTTTATCGATTCCTAAAAAGATTTCACGCTTATTTGCCACAGCTATTGTCTTACGCAAAATTACAAAAGCAGGCAGAAATATTGGTTTTGAATTTTAACCTATTTTAACATATTTTTAACAAAGCTATTTAATTGTCTGTGTGTCGAAGTATGTAATACTACATTTAGAATATACTTTCTTTAATGCTGGGCTGAAATCAATTTAAACTATGAATGGCCAATAAAAGCATTTCTACACTAGGACACTGACATAAAAAGTAATTTTAAGTTTGCCAATCACTGATTTTATTGTTCAAAAATTTTAATATTAGTCAAGGGTCAAGGGTCATTCCTTTTAATCTTAAGGCCTTAGGGTCCATACACAATGCTTTTTACACTGTCTGGATGCCGGCTAATTGACTCATTAACAATCAAGAACTTAATGTACGAACGCCTACAGCAAATTAAATATATTTTATTTTGTTTCACTTAATTACTTTGGCGTTTTATTCGATTTAATTGGCACCAAACGTGCAATATACTGAACAACCATGTACGGGACCACGTCGTAAGCATGAGATAGTTATAAAAAGCAGTACCTATATCAAACCACCTTACACTTTATTTAGGTATAACTTAAACTTAAGTAATTGTGCCTCTAAGAACCATTACTATTTGTTCCTTTTTAATGATACACCATTTATCGTGTTCCTAAGCCCCCTTCGATCCGAAAGCAACAAAGTCCTCACACATCGGCACATAAAAACAATTTACCACCGACAGAATGAAATCGATCGGATTTTTTCGGCCAAATACGTAGTTAATGGGAACTAGTTTGTAACAAACAGTTTGCTTAATGACACCGCGGCCTAAGATAAGTATACATGCCTGTATCTGACAGACGACATGAGCACCCATTTTCTCAGATACTTTGGTATATGGGTGTAAGTTAACAGTTTTGTTTGCGTAGTCATGTGTAACAATGGACGATTTCTGTAGTTATCTTTCAAGCTTAAGTAGAGACGTAACAATTCAAACATTAACAGAGTGTTCCTTGTGTATGACGTTATGTAGGTAGCCGGCACATTAAGTACCTAGCTATGTATTTACATATCCAACTTGTAGCTAAATGTTAAATGCTCATAGCTACAAGTGTGTATGTATTGTGTGGTAAATTGCTCCATCCATAAAAACTGTCTGGTGGGATTAGGGAAAGTAATCACGTTTGTTTCTAAGTACAATTCTCGGGTCTTAATGCATAACCAAGGTTGCCTGTCAAGAATTTTCAAGCCGGGGAAAGGGCAATAATCACACTATTCCCCCTGTTACTTGGTCCATACAATAGATTGGCAGAACGATATCGATATATTTTACTTTTCTGAGATAGGAGGCATTCAATAATCTAATATATACATTTTTATATAGGTAGATATGTATAACATAACGTGTTATATGAAGAAATATATCTATGAAGCAAATTAATATAGCAAGCACATTTTTAATTTAAGTAAGTATTTTTGAAACGCTGCAATTTATAATTGGTCAATTAACATTTTGATGGTAAGCATGCTTACAGCACTGAGAGGAGTACTTAGACGAAAGTTTATTTCAGGACGAAGTTACGGAGAACAGCAAGTTAATTAGCAAATAGTCCAAACATCCGCCGCCTTTTTTTTTCTTTTTTTCTTTGGGTAATGATTTTAACGCATACCTATCCGTGGGGTGACGGAGAAGTTATGTCGGGCTCATCGGGGACAAGATATCCCGGTAATACTACTAAACCTACCACGGTGTTCCTCGATATAACCATAGACGGCGGGGCCGCGCGAATCACTTTCACATGCAATCGCGACCCCGCCGAGGTTTCGGCCTGCCGTGTGAAACGGCAGGCTACTACATAAAACACTTCCCCTACTGTCCCCTTGCGGGGGGACAAAAACACGACTCAGAGGCGCGCGTGGGACCACGCACGCCACTTCTCGGACCTGGTGCTGATCGGGTGGCGAGCAGACCCATGCTGGCCACCACCCCCAGGTCAAACCTCAGGGTGGCTGGAGGTCATCTCGCGCCCTCCGGCGCCCGGTTCTGCGGTTGGGGAGAGGGTTTAAGCGCTCCCTCTCTCGCTCCGCCGCCTCCTTGATGGACATGACTTCCTCACAGAAGGAGGCGACGCGCGACGGCGTTCCACGACCTCTCGCTTCGGACCATAGATTGAACCACGGCCGGGAGCGAGAGGACAACCATACCGACTGCCGCGATCACCTCACGGCGCTACGATGCCCGGGCGGGGCAATCCGCCAAAGTCTGCAGCGCCGTATCCACAACATCATCGCGGCAGTCGCCGCAGTGATGACATCCGGGCGTCTCCTGCTGGCCTATGCGACACAGGGACTGACCAAATCAACCATGGCCAGTCATTACCTGTGTCAGCCGGAAGGTGAAGGCGCCATGCCGCCTCTCCAGCCACTCTACAAAAACGGGACTTACCGCCACGATCGTGGCGTGCTCGAAACTTCTGCCGTCTGAAACAACAAGGGTTTAAGGTGTGCGAAGACGTATAGAGACATATTTAGTTTCGTGAAAGCCTAGTTTACATACAAAACATATATCTAAATAATATAAATATTACTGTAAACTTAATTATATAAAAATATTGTCTGGTATTATTTAGACAATTTCAAATGTTGCCTAACTTAATATTATATATTAAATTTGAAAGAGTTATAAACAGTTATCAGCTGTCATTACGTCTGCCAACCTCTAGACAACCTTGATCTTGAAATATGACCGCGAACATGTCAACTTGTTGCGGTTTTCATCGAGCGAGTGCTGTAAGTACACCTGACAGTATTCACTTTTCAACTTTATTGTCCAACAATACTAGTAATTCTTGTAGAAGTATATTTTATTTAATATTATCGCCTTTCAGAAGTGTTAGACAAAATATAATTCAGCTCTCAGACACGGTAAACTAATAAAACTTTCGTAAACTTATGTAAATAGAAAACTTTGCGGAGTATATTTGTAGACAAGAACGTAAGCTGGCTGTATGATAGATGGGCGTTTAAACAAATACATTTTCCCCTTCTCAAGGACTCCGACCTCGGTTATACCTCTCATTTCGGCCGCCTAACTCGTATTAATCATTCTTTCTTGAGTGCGAAACCCTGTCGTACGTAAGTGAGTTAGGTGCGAATAGCACGCCTCTATGTTAAGCTTTGAATCTAATAAAGATATCTTGATTCGTGATATGAATTTGAGTGCAAGCGAGCGTGGCTACGAATACTTCTCGCCTATTACTTATTGACACAGCATGGTATCATTGGTGAGGCACGGATCTAATTTAATAAGATTGTGCAGCTTATTCGAATTCTAGTCCAGGTCCTGTTACACTATGAAGAAAATAAGACTTATTAGCCTAGTGAATTCTATTCGCGTTTTTAACTTGATTGAAATTACTAGGCGATCATACCTAGACCTAGGTAGGCTAATCGCCTTGTAATTTCAAAACGAAGCTTAGAATAAGCTTCAAATGATTTATAATTTTTTTGTGAAGCGCCTTTATGGCCTTGGGATTCGAAGATATATGTGCATTATAAGAGTTAAAATATTTTTCATCGATAATACTTACTTTATATGTAACTAGCTTTTGCCCGCGGCTTCGATCGCGTAGAAGTAGGTAAGGTTATGTTAGTAACAATACTTTCTTTTAAAATAACAAATAGCCTGTTACTCGGTGATAATATAACTTTCTAATGGAGAAATATTTTATTTTAATAGATTGATTAGTTTTTGAGTTAAATCCTCATAAACAAACAAACAAAAATTCTAAGTTTTCCACTTTATTATATTAGTATAGATTATGATATAAAGAAGAACATTGGACAGTCCGCAAATGGGATTTTGATAGTGTTCTTGTCGGCGTATCGCTGGCCAAGTTGCCTATCATTTTGAAAGGAGGCTCTTATTGACCGATACAATTAGTATAGTTTATATTAATAAATAGTATAGCTAGGACAGATATGAGAAGATTTTATTAGATCTATATAAACAGCATGTACCTAAATAGATAACTAAACGTTTGAATAATGTGATAGATACCACGTTTTCTCGATAATTTACTTTTTAACTCAGAACCCAATGCGAAGTAAACTGATTTTTTATTGAAATCATAATAATATGATTCATAAAATCAGTAAAAGTGTTTTATTGAATTTGGTCTACGTTATCGCAGTTTTATATTTTAGGTAGGTTATAGGTTCAAAATGTTATTTTTTAACGATACGAACTCTTTTTTAGTATTTGATTTGTTAAACTATTTTATTTTTGTTATGATATCGTATAGGTTATGGTATCCTAATGCAGCAAATAATTTCTTAATGAATAACACTACTGGCCTCCATATGAGTCTTTTATGCACATGGTTACAATAAAATAGCTAGTATAGATAAAGTGTACAAGTATTTATATACTTTACAACTGTTGTTAATAAACAGTTTTATACTACTTAGTATTAAACTGTTTACAAGATCCACTATTTAAAAATTTGATTTCCATTTAGAAACATAAAATGCAACGGTATTATACGAACTTAATAATCATTTCATCATTACAAATGATTCAAATGTTTGTCGCATTATCACCACGATTAAAGTCACGTAAATCTCGTTATAAACCATTCAGCATCTGGCAAAATGCTGACCGTCGATTATAAAGCGCTGTTCGAAAGCCAAACAATCGTCGACGGTATTAATTCTCAATTCCCATTTCAATAATCGGACGCAGCTTTAACTAAACACGATTCTGTTCTATACAGCGCTTTGCATCTGACACCGCACGTTAAACGAAGATTTACTGAATACATTGAATGCCGCTCCATCTCTATTGTGTCGCGACTTCGTAGGATTACTCTCATTTTATTCGATAAAATGCGAAATATTCGAATTCAATATTCGATTCAATCGCTTGCGAGTAATGTTTGAATGTAACGAAACGTTGGACTGATTGATGGCGTCGTCGCCGTATTGGAAATGTATTGCCAGTACAATATGATTTAAATACTGACGAATTGAGTTTTATACTCTGAAATTTTATATAAATTGGTTATTGCTTCGTATTTTAGAAATATTATGATATGTATATTATCCTAAAATACGATGCGTAATGTGTCTAACTGCCTATAGTAATTAGCTATTCATATTGTCAGCGATTTGTTGATGAATTGGCTGAAGACCACGTACACGCTTTACTTTTTAATATTATTTTCTCTCAACATTTGTTATAAGTATCTTGCTTTAGTCGAGTTTTACAGCAGTGAGCTAAGCACCGGATGTTTGCTACGTTTCCATTTCCTTTTGGATTTGCATCGTATCGAATGGAATGTTCCTACTTTTATAATTTACTACCGATTTTGTCAAAGGATGCACACAGGGATAAAGAGAATCCTATGTTTATTCAAGACATAGTTTACCTTCTTGCTATGTTTGATCCAAATCCGTTTGGTTTACGCGTGATTGACTAATAAACATGCAAACCTTCAAACATCCTGACATCTTCGCAAATTGCTACATTTATAATATAAGTAGAATTTCTGGTGTACCTAGCTTATTCTTTAAACCTTAGAATATTATTTAATATATATCTCTACCTCTATATTATAATAAGGCAATATCTTTTCAAAATTAAATTAAAATTAGCTTACATTTTCTTACGCCTCATGATCTGATTTAATTTATTTTGTTGAATGATAGTAATCTTAATATAATACGTCTGACAGACGTCTCTAGAAAACAGAGGCCGCTTTGCCTTTCTTGAATTTGGAGCTTTTTATTACTAATAGAATACTTAATTATATTATTCTTTTGGTGAAATCGTATTTTGTTGAAAACTACACAGACTGCAAATGCTATAATTACTAGAGACTAATGCTAAGACTGTAGTAATAATTTACAGCTTGGTCTTTCAAATATTTCGTTATTTATTTCCAACTAGCCATTGCGCGCGGCTCCGCCCGCGTAGTACCTACATCAACAAAAAGTATGTAGTAAGTACGTAAGTACGAAATTTCATCTAAACTCGGTTAAGTAGTTTAGCCGTGAAGAGGAAACAAACAGACAGGCAGGCAAAGTTACTTTACAATTTATAATATATATGTACATCATTAAGCTGTACCATGAAAACCTCATCGGACCTATCTATGTAACAGCAAACCGTTAATTAATTTTACCAATTATTGTGATAATCTTACAATTTGTAATGTTTACCGATACACGGCAAATAAAAAAAATTTTTAATTACGTTTGAAACTTGGGTGTCCTTTTTTCTAAATAGCATTAAATATCATTGTGTAAATAACATTTATATCAATTTATATATGTATATCGTTTTGTTTTAGGCTCGATCAAATTATAACATGGTCAATTTTGGGATAGCTTGCTTATTTTCTTACGGCCTTTTACATGTACATAACTTCCTTTTAAAATTATAATTACCCTTACATTTATACTAGAATTCAATACCTTTAAAGGCAATTCAAACTAAAATGCATGCAGTTATAAATTAGAATAGAAAGTCTTCAAGAACGAAACTCTGGTAAATAGCCCGAGCACGAGCGCCCCGTCGTGTAGTACATAGATAGGTAATACGTCGAGACAGGTTACACGAGAGAAACTATTCATGGTCCATTTGCTTGCGCGCGATGCCATCGACTCTACAATTTGTCAAGTAGGTGTACGTTCCACTTCTACATTACGTATATACTTAACACTGTGCAACTAAGTGGTTGTTTTCCTGTCAGTTCCGTTTTGCTAAAGCCAGTTATGATAGACATAAAAATTAAGTAGCGATAGATTAAAGCTGTACTATCTGTTCAGCGTTTGTACACAGTGCATATCAGCTTTATCTTTGATTGTTGAATATTATAGTTAAATTAGGTACAATATTAGACTATAAGCGGAATAATTTGCAATTTCAGATTGCCGGTCTAGATAGTGATGAACTATTTGTTGACATAAGAACGAAATATCGTCGGCTATCAAATCCCCCTTCTTATATGTAATGTCAGTATTAAAGACCATTTGTTTGTTCTCCTCCATGTTTGCATTATTCTTCAAGTGGTTTGTTGAGGTACTTTATTATTATTGTTACTGATATTACATACTTCGTGTATAGAGAATTGTTAATTTACTAAATTGTAAGGAACTTGATACATTTAGTTAAACAGCAACATTACTTAGTTTAGACGTTTGATACGTCCTCATTAATGTTTGCGCACATCTTAACGTTACAGTGTTTAATTATTTTGTTAAATGTGTTTGAGGAACTTTATTAGGAGCAAACTTAATTTCTTGTTTTAATGTAGTATTGTTGGTTATGAAATACGAGTAAATGTCTAAAGGGTTCTCAAGGGATTGAATCTGGGGCCATCATATTGTTTTAATTTAATAAATAATTATTATAGCCTATTTATTTATTGTAATTTAATTTATTTAATGATATACGTAATATTCTAGACTATTTAATTATTGTGATTTAAAATTTTATTATTTATGTTATGATTTTTATATGCGATAATGTAATGAATTATTATGGGCTGTCCATGGAAACAGGTTTTCTGAAATGAATAAATAATTTTTATTATTACATTTCAAAGATTATATTATTAGTCATAATCTCATTAACTAATTTAATAATCTGTATTAGAAATGATTGAATGAATTCACATTGTGTCCGGAATAAATAGGATTGATGACGAGCTATAAGCGGTTACATTAACCATAAAAACATTAAATTACCGGAGCAATACAGTGTTTTTTTTAATATTATTGATACCTGTCACCATCTGATAACGTGTTCGTATGTTATAAAATTGTCGGATGGCGGACGAGATTCTCATTAAAGTTGCAAAGCGATAACATAGTTATTAAGTTCAAAGGCTGCAACAGTGCGCAATTTACTAACCGTTCCTGCGCTCCAGTGGCCTGTGCCCACTCATCTACGTAAACTAGTAATACCTATCATGTAATTACGTTTGACCTCATCCACGTTAGAGCATCGCTCCCCGCAATCTAAGCGATGGCCCTACGTACACCTCTATGATATTAACTTCAAAATAGCTTCATCAGATTGAGTAAAGCTTCACCAATGTTATCATAGTTTAGAGTCCTAAATTATAATTGAGGCTTTAGGGACACTGACCTTATTTCAGTTATTTTCCCAGGCTTTCCTTTGGCCCTAAAAATAACATTAACGGGATATCCTTACGTGAATTATTTTTATTAGCTTACCTTTCTTTGTTCCGCCGAAGGTAGATATTTTCATTTCATTTGGCTATCTGATGAAACAAGATTACCTTAACGCACATTCAGTTATACTTTAAAATAATATTAACATAACTTGATACCGACAAATCATGATTTACTCAACGTTTAGTCTTACTGAACAATATTTCTCTAGGGAAGTGCCCAGCGAATAACGTATTACCTTCACTTACCAACTTTACTAGAAATTAAAGAGCACATTGTTTACTGAAACTGTTCCTGCTTAGTTAGCAAGTTCTTGAGTTTGTAGACTACTAAAATATACGGAGTCGCGGAACTTCTACTTAGTTTTGGAAGTAAAACTTACCGAATGATGTGACGGAGAAAAACAAAACAAGGTAAAGTCAAAAGTAATTACGTTTACTAGTTTTTGTATTCTATTTATCCTGCAATTATCCACTGCTAATATAATATTATTTCGTGTAGTATGTATATTATGGTCATCAAAGACTGAATTTTTAATAGTGCCGCGTTTGTTATTCAGTTAAGCGCATGGCTAATCAGCTATCATGGCTTTATTTAATCCATAACATAGATTTTGGAGCATACGATGCTATGCTGCTTGCATCCAACGACTTTACTACTTTAAATAATTCGTTTGAACATGTAATGAGGGCGGTTACCCAACGATGCGTTTTTAAAATGATGGTGAGATGTGCTCCACAAATGGTTGATCTAAGGCTGAGTGATCTTAGTATTTTTTGTTTGAATGTTTATAAAATCCATCGAGATGCAGTAAACATTCACATGATAAAAATAGGTTTTTATTTTACAAAGAAAATAACTTTTCACATATTATTAGTATTATAACATTATGTTTTTTACTAGCTAGTTTTTGAACAAGCATACAGCCGATCAATTGAATAAGCGGTTACGATAACCTGTGGACGCTTGCAAAAACAAAGATATCGCTTCAGCCACGTTGCAAACTCCTCAAAAGAAGAATCGCCTTATTGTCAGATAAATTACTAGTACTAGTATTGTGTTAGCTTGTATTCGTGTATATTTAATAGCATTATGATTCCATATTTAAAGCTTCCGAAAGTGGTTACATATTGTATTCTCAAAAGAATTTTGTATTTATAATCTCATAATTTTGCCTCTGGCACTACATTCATATTTTTCAGCCAGCACAAAATAAACCTCGTTTTTAAAAAGTAGCAGATTTCAAGGAGGTAATTTATTTTTATCGTTATGACCTGCAATAACGGGATTTAAAGCAATTTGGCTCGACGACGATACAAAATTGCAATTACTATGGAGCGGTAGATAATTGGCCATTACTTTAGTGATTTTCGTCCTAATTCCATACATTTCGAGCAAGTAAATTTGATGTTGATATTTTGCGTGTTCGTCATATCTGTCGAGTAATTTTTAATCTGATAGAAATTAATAAAGAGACTGAAGCAGAATTCTTTTCTCGTGGAATATATATTAAATTATTTCCACTGATGAAGGTTTTGTACGTGATGCTTTCGCCGTTTACTTAATAGAATTCAGTATATTTCGTAGTAAGCATATTTGCATCTTAGTGTGATTAGTATTTTTGGAAGCTGTGGTGGGTTTTTTGGTTCCGACTATATAGTCTGCTGTTTCAAGGATAGCGGTTTATTCGGTTAAGCTTACAATTTTCTTTTATATAAGTTTTGAGGGTAGAACTAGATTAATTTGTTATATATTTGAAATTTGTATACACCGGCTTTACTCTCTTCTCTCGGCTTTAATATTTCACATAGATCTCGTAATCCTAACATATTTGCAATTCAGGCATATATTTATTTATTTATTCATTTATTAAGCAATACTAAACTTACAGTGGTGTCATCAAATCGTTTGCATGCATATGTTTACAAAAATTATATTATGTATATTAATAAATTTAATTACAACATTAAACATTTCAAATAACATTAAACAAGGAATATAACAATTGAGCTTACCTTATTGACATTATTTACATTTATTACAATTTTATCGATAATACTTATATTTATTTTTGGACATTGCTATTAAATACTATTGAATATGCTTACATTATTCATTTATTGCACTACGCCTTATACTCTAATGTCATAGGTTATTGATATGTCGCATAATATCAGTAGCAACTACAGTTGGTTTATCAAAAAATATGTCTGTATCTGGACTATATTGTAGAAAATTATTAATGTGCATTATTGCCCTAGCCGTAGGACTATTATATACTTGAGAAGAGCGCTTCGATGTTGGGTAGGCGAACTGTCGCCGACCACAGGCACGCAGGTATCTATCTATGTATAAAAATAATACATCATTTTATAATTCAATAGTAAGAATATGCAGATCCTATAATAAAGTAGCACGTGTAAATAAAGAGGTCGACATTTTTGACATAAAATTCAATAGATATTGAATTTTTTTTTTGTGATAAAATGATTTCCCAATAGTTCTTAATTACCAAGGTAACCACATTACTTAGAAATCATGTGCGACCCGAAAAATATTAGGGGTAATCTGCAATCTTAGTTCTTTACGTTTTGTTTATCCTATTTAACATTTACATCGACATCATTGTTGATGTTTATAGGAGATTATAATATATAATGTTAAACGCCTGACTTGACAGACTAAGATGATAATATATTAGTGTACATGGTACACTATATTAAACATGTATTATAAATTTCACCCAATTCAGTACAGATTGGGTGACAAAGGGCAATATTAATGCAATACTATATGTCCCTTTCGCTAGACCAAACAGCTTAGCCTATGCCATTTGCGGTGTTGTACACAAGTGTGTGATAATGTCCATGTATACCAGTATGTAAGATGTACAAACACCGTCCTCCTCGATCTTTGTTGTTAGGTATATTCTAACTGAGTAAGGAACACGATTATCCTCTATTAATTGGATGAACTAACCATGTGCATATTGTGCATCCATGTGCATTGACTAAGCTACAATCAAATCAGCATATATGTACTTGCATATTGAAATCGGTTCGTTAGTTTAATTGATCAAGGAGTAAAATTGAGTTTGCCTGGTCTTTATGATATTAGTTATGATATATAGCCTTCAAGTCGATACGTGGGCCACTTGGGCTTGTAATTCGTATAATTGAGTTGCACATTTAGCTCTCACGGGTAGCTTGTGTACCTACCTAGCTCACGGCAGCTACTTACGTCATATACGAGCACCGTTAAATCTAGCAGACAACAGATATTTCTTTGTTTCAAAAATTACGAAATGCACCTCTGACTTTTATAAATTATGTATGTACATATTAAATCATTAATTGCTTTTACAGTGAAGTTATTTATGAGACTTCTAGGTACATATTTTTCTTAATTATATTCATTTATCCGTAATCTGACTTACATGTGTTCTAGAGTAAGATACAGCTAATCCTTCTACGGTTTTAAATACGAACCTTTAGATGTATGGATGCGCCAGCTGGAGATTTATGAAATTAGGAAGTCTGGAAGACTAGGATATTACTTGGATATAAGAAAATGTTTATTCCAGAAAAACAATTTGATATTGAGGTAGGTCGTTTTAAAATTTTTTTTACGTGTTGCAATTCTTTGTCGCGTTCTCCTCCGTGAAAGCGGGCAGAGGGGCTATTTCGGACTCACCGGGGTAAAAGAAAGATGGTAATGATAATAATGGACCTCCCGGTAATAACGACTGAACCTACCACGGTGTTCCTCGACAGTACCGCAATCGGCGGGGTCGTGCGAATCATTTTCACAGGCAGTCGCGACGCCACCGAGGTTTAGACATGAAACGGCAGGTCCCTACGCAACAAGGCTACCCTTTGGGCACCACTAAATTTAAGCCCTACTGTCCCTTCTCAAAGGGGAGAAAGGGGGCGGTCACATGATACGGAGGTGCACGTCGCCTCTCGGACCTGGTGCTGATTGGGTGGCGACCAGGCCCACGAAGCACACCACCCCTAGGTCAAACCTCAGGGTGGCTGGAGGTCATCACGCGCCCTCCGGCGCCCGGTTCTGCGGTTGGGGAAAGGATTTAAGCGCTCATTCTTCCGCTCCGCCGCCTCCTTGACGGAAAAGACTTCCTCACAGAAGGAGGCGACGGCGTTCCACGACCTCTCACTCCGGACCATGGACTGAACCACAGCCGGGAGTGAGAGGGCAACCATACCGACTGCCGCGATCAACTCACGACGCTGCGATGCCCAGGTGGAGCAATCCGCCAATGTGTGTAGAGCTGTGTCATCAACAACGTCGCGGCAGTCGCCGCAGTGGTGACAACCGGGCGTCTCTTGCCGGCCACAGAAACTGGCCAAAGCAACCGTGGCCATTCAGTACCTGTGTCAGCTTGAAGGTGAGGGCGCCATGCTGCCTCTCCAGCCACTCCTCAAAAATGGGTCTTACCGCCACGACCGTGGCGTGCCCGTAGGTCTATCGATACCTATCTTTGTCAAGTCTTCATGGCGCTGTTATACTATTTGTTCTCGTTAACCTATATCCTGGCATTATTTCTTATATTTTATTTAATTTTAAGGTAAGTCTCGATCTGTTACTCATCATATTAAACAGACTTAGCAATTAATATTATTTTACCATTGAATTAAATTCGATAATTGTCACGTGATAAATATTAGCTATCTATGTATCCACCTAATCTTTATCCGATAATACAATATTAATAAACATACACTAGTAACAAATTGCACTAATATACATTGCGGCTTTTGCAACGGTGGCTCGTATGTAATATGCAGCCGATATCGAGCTCTTTAAATCCCGAAGCTGGAGCTAATAAGCCGATTATAACTGGGATAACCATCTCCGTCATTTATCTATGGACAAAAATCTTAAAATCGTGACATTTTAAATTTTATGCAATTGCTCTCACGCTTAAATATAGGTTATACAGAAGTTTATCACACCAATTTTGCCATTTGTGTTTCAGCTTATTTCCGAAAAAATTACTGTCAATCGAGCACTGTCCCATAGGTACTCCGTGCTAAGGATTTCTATTTTTCACAATTTCATCAAATATACGGCAAATAATGATGCGTTTCACAAAGGGTTACGTTAAAATACGAAATTTTACTACAAGAAAGCTTGTTATTACTTTCATATCATTTTCTCAAGTAACATCTTTGGCCTCCAGACAAAACCTCTGCCATGAAGTATTTAAAATATAACTTTAATGTCGAAAACATACTGCTATTGCACTGCCTAACCTTCGAAGTAGTAATGTTAAATTACAGTTCCTAAATTGGTCGGTGTATGCAGTCGTGTGGTTGTCCTATAGCAGGAATTAACTGATGCAATGAGATTAAGTTTGTTAGCAAAACGGTTAACGGAACTCGTTTGAGCGAGTGACTTGTTACGTTATGGTATGATCAGAATTATAAAATTTAAATGAGGTATGATCGTGGTATGGAAATTTTTAGAGAACAGCCATTAAAGCCAACAATTACATATTTAAGAACATATTCTTTAAGGACTGCAATCTTCTCCCTTAGCCTTTATTATTCCCAAGTCACTTGGGATCAGCTTTTCTAGTTTAACCGGATTTGACTGGATATCAGTTTTTACACGGAGCGGCTGTCACCTGACCTCCGCAACCCGAAGGCTAACGATACCCTAAGGCTAGACCAGTGTCAGGATATTATAGGGTACTGACTTCCCAATAACGAATGCCATAGATGTTTATGGCAGCCGGGACCGACGGCTTAACGTGCTCTCCGAGGCACGGAGTAGGCGATAATTGTCAATCAATACGCACATAAATTCGAAAAGTCATATAACTTCCGAAAGTCAGAGGTGCGCGACGTCGGTTCGAACCCGAGACCCTCTGCATTGCAGTCTGTTGGTCTCACCACTTAGCTATCGCTGCTGCTTTAAGGACCGCAATAATATAAAAAATAGAAATATTATAAATGGAAAGGACACAGAAAATCTCCATACAAAGATGGTCTAAAAAAAATTTGCGCGGCCAGACCTAGGATTATTTCCAATCGCTAGTTCATATTAAGTCCTACAAAAAAAATATGAACTTAACCCTGTAACTGTATTTCTGAGTAGTTATTCAGTTTAGAAAAAAAATATGATCTAAAAAATGTCTTAATGCATTAAAAAATAACTAATACGAGTACGAAAACTATGGGGTCGTACTGGGAATGGGGTCGTATAGGGAATGGGGTCGTGTTGGGAATGGGGTCGTACTGGGAATGAGGTCGTACTGGAAATGGGGTCGTGCTGGGAATGGGGTCGTGCTGGGAATGGTGTCGTACTAGGAACGGAGTCGTACCGGGAATGGGCTCATAATCCCTTCATTTTTCTTTTTTTTTTACTTGTCTGTAGACGTTGTTACAGGGTTAAATCCATAGTAGTAGTTTAAGGTGTATATGACCTAGCCATAACAAATATTCCTAGGTCGGGCCGCAAATTTTTTAATTTTTTAGATCAGATTTCCTGATGTCCTTTGTTATGGGTAGGTATTTAACATATTGCTATGTAACATATTCAATAATAAAACATTAGCATAGGAGATGTGAATACAAGTGTTATACAATTTTAAGGAGGTCAATAGGATGATTATATAGGTATATCAATACACCTAAACATAGAAGGTGATTTAAAATTGGCCTATTTTTCCATATAAAATGCCTGGTCAATAGATTGAGAAAGACAGAGAAGTGTCACAAATTCAAAAGATAGTGAAGAACGATTTAACGTTACATACAAAAATTGCTATTTAGCATAATTTCGGCTGAATAACTAGTCTACTGACTTAGCCGAAACAGCGGTAAGCAAGCGTCTACGTATCAAAGTTTGCATTTAGCTTAAAATCTGTATCTACCTAATCAGTGGTAGATATAACAAATGTAGTAAAAGCTAGTGTAATAAATAACATGATGTACCTATGCGACGGTTTAAGGTTTCTATAAAAAAATATACCTGGTATGGTTTTAAAATTAAAGTAACAATTTACACTAGATATATACACGAAATACTCAGTATGGATCTTGTGGTGCGCTTTATGAAGTGGAAACGTTGTCGCTATTCATGACGCTCATTGTGAACTGTAATCCAACATGTATGCATTTTTTCTTTTAATGCAGCGACATAAAAGGTTCCACGCTCATGGTAAAATTAAGCTTCATAAAAATATGAAACCACATACTCGCTCGTATTTTAACCGCAATACTTACTACCGGTGCGATTATAATACTAGAATATGATTTTTAAATCCAAGGAATTCAAAATTACGTACGTACGTACGTAGTTAAAATACCAACCGAAAACGTAATAAACCCGGCTAAAATTCTTAACAATGAGGCTTAATAAAAGTTAGTGGTGGTTTACACGCATTCCCGTGCGGGTGGACCGGTAAGCTACCGTGTGAGTAGTAAATGGAAGTTGTTTTACTGCTCTGCCTTTCATATGAAGATTAGTCTTATATATGCCTGAAGAGTAAGGCAGGTGTAAATTACAGTAGCATATCGCATAATATGCTTAGTTCTAAGCTTAGAGATAGATAAGAGTTTTTAGTTTAGAATAATTTGGTGTTGGTCCTAATCTGGCGGCTCGCCCAAGTAAATTCCGTCTTTTTTGAGACGTTGGAACGGTAAAGATGCCGTAGGCGCACATACATAACTTTCTCAATATTTTCAACCCATTTTAATTTCCTTTTCCCATGTCTTAAGTTCGGTAACGTGCTAGTGATGCTCCTGGCATTGTAAGCAATCATAGGTTACGGTAATCGCTTACCATCAGTCAGTCTTCGTGTTGCTACTGAGAATTTTTAGTCACAATAACAAGAAATGTCCCGGCGTTTTAACATTTGAACTTTACTATAGGCAATCTTGTAATAAGGCACAGAATAGGTTTAGGCTGATACGAAATCTTTTAAAAAAAGATTTATTCATACACTTAAAGAAGATACGAAAGATTACCGCGGTGGGAGGAGGAGGAGGCTTTTAAAAGAATTAGACTGTATATGGACGAATATATTTGCTCATTCGGTAAATAGGTTATAAGGGATTCTTTGAATAAGGAGAATGGCAAAGCTCAACAATCAAAGAAGATTTAAGATTAGAGATATATTATTATCATCTTTTCTTTGTGTCATTAATATTTAATTGTTTTTCTATATTCTGGTAGCATTCAGGCCGATTACTAAGTATACGCAATATGCAGTATTTGTGTGTTATAGCACTGCTAACTGTAAGACTTATTTATAATAACTAACTAGGCCAACAAATTCCACGCCTGATAGTAAATAGTTAACGCAGTCTTGTAATCATCGGCCTTTTAGAAACGGAGTCAGCGATTAGCCCTTTTTGTCTCTGTGCTGTAATAAAAGACTAATTCACTGCTCAGAGTACAATTCCACTTCAAGAAACCGCATCGTAGGATACCCAGGTCCTACTGACTGTAGCCTCCACAGTGTCTCACACAAGGAGAAGGTCCTTGCTTAAATGGTGGCTGGGTCGCTTAAACTGGAAATTGTAGAAAATTATCACAAGGTTACTGAACTTCTTCAGCCTGCTTTTTGTTTGAAGAGATGCGAATTGTGCCTTATGTGAGTGACGTCAGATTAAAAATGTAGTAAGCGATGCTATATAAAATGTCTACCAAACAATAACTTTATTTACCGCACTAAAATGTAGTAAATAATTTTAAATGATTTCTTACAAGGTTGATAGCGAAAGAAATTTTACGATAACTTATCTTAAAGCAATTAATAATAATAATAATAATTGATTTATTTTTCTTCACAAAAATGGTACATACAAATTTCATAATATAAGGATCTTTCACAATGTTTCGTGCAATTATCTGAAGCTTGCTGAGTTGAATCGCTATTAATTTTAAATGTAACATTTTAATACAAACCCTTATCCTTTTTATTACCAACTTTTCGTTATTTAATCGTGCTTTTATTGCCTCTAACCGCAAAATTACAGGTATCTTTGCTTACCCGCCGACGGGTAAAACCTTTACTTTCAATTTATAGCACAGTTTTAACAATATTTTCGACAGTTCAAATAAATCAACTGTAGATCGCAGCTGTCTTATAAGATTAATATTTTGGCTATCCGCTGGCCAAATTTAATTTTTCTTTCATGTTTAATCTTAGTGCTTTATCACTTTCCGTGTCGTCATATGCTTACCGGCTGCCAAAAAGTTTGAATAATTGTTTTGCAACTGGTTTGTCCATTGCAACATGAATACCAAAGTAATTACGTGACCTACTTACTTTATTACACTCTTCTTTCATCTATAATTTTGCCAAATTCAACCATTTTTGTGTATCCAGTTTTTTTTACCTATTTGGTGGCCAAAAGCACCACACTGCAGAAGCTAGTTTGCCATGGGTGCCGTAAGAAGAAGACACATTTATTTATATAGTATATGTCAAATATCCAGTCCAACATTTCAAATATTTTAAATACTTGACGTATTTAAAATATTTGAAATGTTGGCGGTAGATTTGCTGATATGACAACTTTCAAAGAAATGGACGCCCTTACCATTGCAGGGTTGTTTTAGCTTGGGGTGTTTTGAACTAAGATTGGGTGTCTTGTTTGTTTGTTAGTGCTTGTTGACTGCAGCAATTGATTTTGTAATATGACCGTAGCATGGGTGTTAACTTATTAACCGATTAATTTTACTACATAAATTGGTTAATGCTGTAAATAGCATGTTAAGCTTTTAGAAGGTAAATTGTGTCAGATGTAAAAGTACGTGTACATACCTCTGATAGAAAGGCTTTCTTTAGCGTTAATGAAAGCCTTTTTGTCATTATAATGATATCTATATATTACGTGAAGCAAAAACTTTGTATCCCTTTTTAAGAAAATTTCGCGGGCGGAGGGGTATGAAATTTGGCACGGTTAAAGTTTATATGGACAAGGAGGAGCGAATCCTAATATTTTTATAAAATATTTTTAGAAATACATTACATTAATAAAAAACACTACACGCACACATCCATGCATTTGACACACGCAGTCGAATCGCGTTCGTAGTATTTCGGCATTGTTATCTGACGTCGTACAATTCTTTATAATTATGGTTACCTATACCTTATTTAACAAAGTAGTAAGCATAGGAATTTTGGTCGAATTTTGATCACTAGGCGACCGCTAGTAATAAATTTCGCTATCTGAAATTGTTCGTACATTTTCAAATCGAGCAAGTATACGTTGCCTTTAAAATATCATGTTGGCAGCTAGGTGTGGCGTTTTTGTTTTACTTCGCATATCTAAAATGGGAGTAGGTCAGGGACTGGATTTGCTTTACAGCATTTCTCATGTCCACTTTTCAATGTTTTTGGCAATAACATTGTTTTAAACTTACGATTTTGGTCAAACTACCCTTTGTTTTACTAATGTAATGAAACTTATAATTGAGTTTTGGAAAATGACCCAGTTCATCTAAAAATGGAGACGTTATATTGCAATTTAGAAGTTTGATAAAATCTAAGTTAAATACATTTACAAATAAGGCCATTTTCAACTCCAAGATTATTTAAGTCACCTTTAGGATAACAGAGAGCTTTAAGATGCAGTTTTTTTTATATAGCGTCAATTTGCAACATGATGCCTTAAACTTTTGGATCATTTTGTTGTCACTTTGTGCAAAAACAGTATATTCGACTACGATAGACCGTAGTAGTGGTTTTATCTTTTTCACTGAATAAGTATTTCCACAAAATATATTAAATTAGTTTATAGAATCGTATGCTTAGCAGCTTAAAAAGTGCTTAACATCCACTTGCATACCTTTTGTAAAACCTCCATTAAATTGTATGGATTTTTATGGTATTAAATGGCTTACACTATGACTTCCATACGTTAAGGGTTGGATACTTTTATGCCTATCTAAATAACCTAGGCATAAGATGGCGTAGTACGACTATCCTTTCGTCAGTTAAGAGTGAGTCTACGCTTTGAATACATATTCGTAGGTATGTTAAGAGTACGAATGTGTATACCTACGATATGTTAACTCGTATCTAGTCATGTATACATAGTCTCACATATGTTTCCCCGAAGGGCCTACCCCTTCTATTTGTCATATTTAGCCTAGCTTCACCACTTTTGTTATTCTATTAGGTACTCTTATTTCCCAACATATAAGGATACTTTGTGCTTTTGCTAAATTTACTAAAAGAAAACCTTAATAACAATTTGCTGTACCTGGAATGCAAGTTCGGGTTGTTGTTCTGTGAATTAGACATTTACTTATATTAGAAGCCTAGTGTTCTAGTATCGACAGATAAGCAATTTAAAATGGGATTGGCTAATCAATTCTGTTTTTAAAAATACCTTGTCCTAATACGGTGCTTACATTCAAAATGTTTAACATGACCATATTACTGTATCGTTTTATGTAAGACTGCTGCAAAAATAGACCTACCAATGGCACTTTAAAGTCACAACTATAAGATGTAAAACCAAAAAATATCTAGATGTCAATACTGAAAATCTTGGATATTACTGACGTATCGCAGAAAAGCGTCTAGAGCTTTAACTATGGGTTACTCAATTGTTGCCTCTGTACCAGATTTACATTGACGCTTGATTGAGGTGATTACTTATACAAGCGTGCAAACAGACAGTATCGATTGCAAAGAAATTACACGAATTCAATAAGATACAGTAGTAACCAAATCTCCAGTTATCGCTGAAACATAATAGCCGAAAATTTCATTGTACTGAGTTATCTCCTAGAAATGCAATATCCATTGCGTCCGCACCCGAATAATAGCGAAATCGTTTCCTTTTTGCTTCGATACTACACTTCAAATTGTATCGATTGCCGATATGAACTCATGAAAGCGTCAATCCGTCCGAAAAGTTCACGCGTTGAAAGTTGAAAAAACAAAACGTGTAACTGCGAAAGGCAATTGAAACGCGCTCGTTGGGAATGTTAAAGGTCCCTCTGCCTGTGTATAAAGATAAAACGAAACTGTACTATCAAAGTTTTCCCGTACAAGTCTAAAAAATGTAAAGGTTTGGGATGTTAGCGACATTCAATTTATTTATCGATTAAATATTTAGGTATAGGAAAAAAAGAGTCTATACTGGTTTATTTATGCATTGGAAACTGAAGTAAATTAATTAAATGATGTGATTATGATTATAACTGCCTTTTGAAGGTAGGTTATATAAATGCAGCAATTTAAAATAATCTGCATAAATATAAGTTTTCAATTGTTACATTGTTTGTGTTATACGGAAGAATAAGTAAAATATTATATAATATAAAGATATTATCAGTCATATATCTATATATTAATATGTGAAGCAAAAACTTTGTACTCCTTTTTACGAAAATTGCGCGGACGGAAGAATATGAAATTTGGCACAGTTAAAGTTTATATGGAGAAGGTGTGGCGAATTCTAATATTTTTATTAAATATGCATTATAAATACATTCTAATTATATATTATATTATATTTGTGGTGAATAATAAAACACTGCACGGACACAACCATGTATGTGTCACATGCAGTCGAATCGCGTTCGTAGTAATTCGGCATTTTTCGACTGATGTCGTAGAATTCTTCGTAACTATGGTTACATACGTATGTATGTGGAATAGGTGACTAAATGAAATGTGATTATAAAGGTATAGTTATACACAATAACACCTTAATAACAATCAAACTTAAAATTTAAATCATTTATGGTCGAAGTTCGATCACTTGACGACCGCTAGTATTTAAAGAGCTGCAATGCCTGTGATCTTGTGATGAAGTGGTGATCGTATAAATCGCCACAGTCATGTCTATAGATGAATGACCGTTTAACACAAAGTCTTAGCTCTCTGTATCTCAAAAGCACGTAATGCTTCCGGGGCCAGATTAAACCTATATCGGTCCTAACTGACGACCTATATCGGTTAGCATAGATATCCATATGTGCTAACAGGTATAGGTGTTTGTATCATCATATATAACAACTGGTATAAACATATCGCATCTCTTTGGTTGTGTATATCGCTTCTGGGCGAAACTGTCGTCTATAGTTAGATTCTAGAAATATAAAAATTTAACTATAAAAATATTGTTATTATCTCACGCTTTTAATAAGGCATCATGAAACCTTGAATACGAAGGCGCTTATACTTTTATATTTATATGTAAGAGTTCGACGTTGCATATTATTTGGTGAAGATACAAATGATTCGATTTACCGAGGTAAGTAACATCCTTGTATATAAAACCGGCCTTAAAGTAGTAACACATTTCCTGCGTTTCACTTGGTATGAGTAATATAGGAGTTCCGGTAGCTCACATAGTTAGCCTATTTCTTTATTTTCCCTTCAATATTTTTCTTTACCTTATGGCAAAAGAATTAGAGGTATCAATCAGAGGATGCCCACCTGATTGAACGATTAATTGATCTCACGGAAGCCTAGGTAGGCAACCTGGTAGGTAGGTAGTAATATCTGGTGTTACAAGCTATTAAAAAGTATCGCTTGTTATTAGGCGAAAGGAATCGATATTCGCCACTTTAGTCGTATAAGAAAATATTCGAGAATAATGGTTACTGACCACTTTGACAATCCATTAATATGATTTAAAAACACGAAATGTAAAACGACAAAAGTTACTCATTATAATAAAAGAAGTACAATACACGACATTGAATTTCTAAGTACCAGCAAGAATTTCAAATAACGAGTAAAGTTTATTACGAAATACTGAGAAATCATTAGCACCATTAAATTTAATATCCAAGTCTTCTATAACATTAATTATTTCAATTTGTGTGATTTCAAAGCGTTTGAAATCAAAGCTTCTTGCTCTCGGTTTGATGTGACAAATTACTCGTTATCGCACAGAATTGGATTATTACCAATTAATATCCCTGTTGGAGTATTACCAGATTCATACATCAATATCGTTTTACCGCATACTTGATAAAGTGAATTTTAAGTGCACCAATCTGTAAGCGATTTGGTTTTAGGGGATTTTACTGTTCGAAATTTATGTTTAGTCCTGATGAAGTTTGTGCTTGTATTTGCGGGCAATCATGAAGTGCCGAATTAGACTTTATAACCGGATCGGACAAAAGTTTATTAGATTTTTCTGTTAGAAAACCTTTAGTTGCGGCATGCAATCTGTCATTGCGTTCAAAGGTCGGCAATAGGCTCACCTATTTTGTATACCAATAGCATACCTGATGAAATCTAGCTTTTATATGCTTTGGCTGTTCCTTCGGGATAAATACAAATTGTGTTATCAACCTCACAAATGTTAATATACTATGGCATCTACAGAACTATTATCTGGATAAGCCTTATGTCACAGAATGCGCATCATTAGTACCTGCTATGGATCAAATGTAATATTATACTGACTATACAAGTCCATTGTGAAGATTAAGTTCACAATAGGTAACCCTTTGTAATTTTAATGACGTTGTGAGCTCATACCACTGTTTACACTGTTAAAGTTTGATAAATATTTTGAAAAGGCTTAAGTAAAGCTTTCGGTTTCTTTATAATAAACAAAATTTGTGTGACAATATCTCAAAGGTTAAGGAAAGATAAATCGTCTTGCTTTTTAAAGCAACACATGTTGTTATATGCTTAACCTATTGAATTGCACTGGCACACTGGAGGCAAGACACAATAGGTTTTCAATTATGTTTGGCATTCCAATAATTGACAGTTTAAAGGGTTTAAGCTTCGTAGTATAGTGTAAAAAGAAGTATTGGTACTATATAATATCTAGAGTATTGTTTTAACACAAAGCCAGTTGCATATCTTTATTCTATTAAGCAGGTGTATGTTTAGGGCTGATATATTAATTTTATTAAAAGGCAAACTGTTCGGTACACATCTGACAAATATTAAGCACTTTAGTGATAAGATAATCCGTAATGGCGTTGATGTATATGTTGAAGCACGATAAGCTAGATTATGTTATTACTGTACTCTCTAAGTTATCTCGAAATGACTGGTGTGAAATAATAACGCACCGAATTAATTTAAGCTACAGTTATTATGATTTAAATGACCAGTAAAATGTCTTTGTAGTATGAACGATTATTTATCAAAATGGCTAATTTACACAACTGAACAATAACTTCTCATTTTGGGATAAATATAAAGATTTAAATGCTTTAAATATCTTTAAAATCACTAGACTAAGAATTGTATTAAATTTGTCATCTTGCATACCGCCGTACTGGAATAAAGCCCCTACCTTATGTGAAATTGACTTGTTTTGAATGACGAGGGAATGACGGCAATTTAAACGCTCTTTCTAATTAAGCTCAACCGAAAAATAAAAACATAACTAAAGAGTTACCCAACTAGTGTCCGATAATGACTTAAAATATTTTAAAGTTAATGAAACTATATGACATTTAATGATATAATAGAAGCAATGCCTATTATCTGTCTCATAATTCCTCGCTCAGGGACCGCTATTGTCCATTTAGTTGCGGTTGAAATTTGGCCGCATTGTAGTACTATCTTTACTGCGAGGCGAGAAGCATCCGGTTTTTTAGCCTCTGTCATCCGGCCAGATATCACAGAGTCCTAACTTTTCTTTTTTAACTTATTTCATTACATAAATGTTTGTATTGGATAACGGAACTTGCTAATGCTTTGTGTTGCAAGCAGCCGCTGCCAAAGGCCCGTTTACGTAGATTGTTCCATTTTGGCAAAAGGTCGGGATTAGTAAACGCGTTTGCAATGATGTTTTCTGCTTGCTTACCAGGGGTAATGTTGATGCTGTTTGTATTGTGTGCGCTTCTGCTGGACTTTGTAATAATACCTGTTTAATAATACCAGGGTTATATGGCTTTTTATTATAACCGCGGAGTAGATTTGTTTTGTGTGATACACCGCTACGTAGATAAACTTTGTACAAGTATTGTGAATTCATATTACGTAAACGTGCGTGTTAGCTTATGCTAAGTGACTAAGAGATAAGTAGATACTGGCTTACAATAAATCTTGTAGGCTAAAGTTGGTACAAGAGCGGCAAAAGGTCTACCAATTATAGTTATGACTGCCTCCGTAGCGCAGCGGTAGTGAATGCGACTGCTGTGCATGAGGTCTCGAGTTTGAATCCCGGGTCGGGCCAACAAAAAGTTATTGGGTATTTCTGTTAAGAAATCTCAATAGTAGCCCGGAGTTAGGAAGTTGGCGGTGTTAGACGCCACCGTGCCTCGAAAAGCACGTAAAGCCGTTGGTCCTGCGCCTGATCTCTCTCCGGTCATGTCTGATTACCGTCCCATCGGATCATGAGAGTTAGGGAACAGAGAGTGCACTTGTGTTTGCGAACACTCTTGTGCACTTTAATATTTCCAGCGCAGATGGCCAGTCTCCGTTAAGATTGGCCGTCGTGACCGAAATTCGGTCTGGAGAGCATTATTCAAATATGGATCGGAAACCGACTTTTAGGTACTGCGCGACCGAATATTAACGACGCGTCATATGAGAGCATTATACAAATATGGTTTGTAAATATGGTCGGGAACTGACTGATCTGTAAATAGTTATGCAAAATCTGGATTTTCCCCGAACACAAAGATTATGCATAGTGCAAAAAAAAAACTTCTTAAATGAGTTGCCTTTCATCAGCTGGTAGCAAATAGTACAAGCAAAAGACTATGGTCTCTTTAATATTGTTTTTGAGGTGTTTTGGCATTATCCCTTTGTAACAAAGGACTTTATCAACCTACAATTAACGGACACAACAGACAAAACAATTGTGAATTACACTTTGCCGCTAACCCCAGTGTTCTATTTATATACCAATTCATTTGGGCCTATTATCTTGAGAAATTTTCAGTAAATTAATAAATATCCAAAACGTTGAAATATATAAAGATATCTCTATGTCGAAAACATCTACAAATATGTATATACAGGGCGCTAGACATGAGATTTTCGTTTTTTGCTTTCACTATAGCTAATAGGCGCAACCTAACCTCAACGCGTGTTTGCAACTGTACGCTACTGTGAAAACACTGTAAATAATTGGTTGAATACGAGTGGAATTGTTTTATAGCGTTTTGTTCTCTAAAGCATGAATTCGAAATTACCAGCTAAGGAACAAAAAAAAAAACATAGCTTTCCACAACTTCTCAACAATTGTTATTAGATTTAATCTGTAACATTAGCTTCTAAAGCTGTAAATTGTGCTCGCATAGATAAAGCGTACACATTTATATTCGCTTAGCTTTATGTGTAAATGCTTGCTTTCTTTTTCAGATTCTCTTCCCCGCTTTGTCAACTTAATTCTTCATTGTATGGATGTAAGTGCTTTTTGAGTATTCAGTAGATATTAGTAAAGACCATTTCAGATAATTTAAACAAAATATTTTTCTTAAATACATTGAGTGGAAGAAACTCTTACAGGAATACGGCGTAAGTATACCTATTATTACTATTATTGCAGTATGCAAGAGGTCTGAAAGCTTCTATACTTGTTGTACCATCTCTCTCATTTGTTTCGTTTCCATAGTTAATTTATTTTCTAGTTTTGCAAAATGTGAGTAATCACTTACGACCAGGCGCGTTATATGTACGTTTGTATGTTACCATTATTTTTAAATAATAAAGAAAAGAGACACTTGAATATTAAAATTTGCAGTAGCCGTAGCTTTTAGATATATTTTAAACGCATAGCCTATCAGTACTATGAAAATCGTTCTTAAAAATACTATACATTTTTCAAAATTAGAGATGTATTGTTTAAAAAGCCGGTAAAAAGAAGGTATTCGTAAATACTCCTCTTCTCTGTAAATCGAGATTCGAAAATAGTGGAATAAAGCTAACCTAAAATTGTAGTATATTATATATCGATATACTAGTATATCGTATATCGATATAACATGATAAATCGGATAAATACTTGTCCATTTGTTTTGTTTTTGCTAACGCTTTACGCTATACTGAACATTGTGCGTGAAGTGTAGAGCAGTTTATGGCTGGGTGTACGGCAGACGCGGCCTGGTGTAAAAAAAATATGCTCTTTTTTCAAGTGTTCCTAGAATTGTTCATGGATAGCTTCTAAATTTAAAATATAAAATGACATTTCAAGCCTTTGTTTATAATATGGACTTTATAGTATCTGCATTTTAAAATTTTCGATTCATATAAATGTTCGTTTTTGTACGTTTTGCTTTTACAAACGCTACTTTGAAAATGTTGCTTAAAAAATGTATCCCATTTTTTTGCATCAAATGTGTCGATATCGTTTTTGGGTAAAAATTGGTTCCACCGGTTTTCACATTTTCACTGCAGTGATAAAAGTTACAGTGCTTACATTTTACTGGCTATGACATAAGACATCAGACATCTTAAGAGTAACAGTTTAGATAACCCCTAATCTTCGTACCAAGTTTATTTGCTGACCTAATAAGACAAGTAAGAACTAATAGACAATACAGCAGACTACTTCGAGCTGACTGAGTATTTTCTTTTAGGATTCTTTTCTTCAATATAGACCGATCGATAATATCATATCATATAACATCATTATATTATACTTGTATTTGTTAGCAGAACAAAAATAGATAAATAATGTCTGTCGCCAATCGTAGGGCTCGCCTCCGATCGGCCTCACATTTTTGAACACACATTTAAGAATCAAGGCTGATGATGATTATCAGAATTATTTAATTACCTATATTACCGAACATACTAACATCCAAACATCCATGATATTATTTTACATAATTACCCCTTTTAACGACTTTGTACGTTAGTATCGGGTGACTAATTCCATTTGTCAGGCGACAGGGCTATTAGGTGTAGTCGTATCCGCACGGCAAAAAATACTTCCCGAGGGAAAGCAGTAAAGATTGTTCGTTCTAGTACCTTACATTATTTTCTTTCCCTTGTAATATGGTCTTTAGTTAAGAGGTTCTGTTAGTTAAAGGACCTTCTAAAAGTAATTACTAGGTGTTAACGGTAGTTTTGTATGGAGAGAAATACAATCTCTTCGAGAATGTAGGCTCGAGGCGCATTACTAAGAAATAAAAGAATATATTTTTTCGCAGAATACATAAAATAAACTATTAAAAAAGTGATAGCTAGGCACATCTTCCTAAGTACTGTTGTTAGTCGTATGTTAAATAAGACTAACAAGTAGTAGTGTTTTGCTAATACGTAGTACGTAATAATTATACGTTGCCTGTAATAATAATAACCTAGAATTAACTGTGATCTGAACGAATGTAGATATATAAAACAACTGTGAGCAAAACAAGGCAGCATGAATAAAGAACTAAAACATACACACACATACCTATCTATATAGACCTCGTCTGTATAAATACCTACGTCGCGTCGTAGGGAGAGATGTTTCAGAGCTTGCCAATTGATTATATTTGATTTTTCGCGCTGGTATTCGAAATAATAATAATAGAAAAATGCAAACAACTGCCCAAAATGTAATGTGGCCCAACCCTGGAATCTGATCAGGTTGGAAATCACGAGCGCTTACATACATAAGCACGAAGTTTACAACGACTTGGTCCTTTATTGTATAATAAATAAGAATAGTTATTGTGACAATTGTAATGATTTTGATACCTCAAGCGTTTTTTATATGAAGGAGGTGACATATTTAATCAGATGACAAGCAAGGACATTGGCCGCCTAATGCTAAGCAATAACCAAAGCATGTGATTGCTTGAAACGCCAGGTATTATTCGTGTATGGCAGACCTTATGAAATAATATCAAAGACGATATGAAGCGAAAGGATAGTAAAAAGCTGCCGGTAAGCCTCCTCCTAAGCCTACCTTTATTTTATGCCGAAATTAACAATCAAACTGATTCAAGCCCTAGATTGAAGACATCATGTTATAATCTGTCAGATTTCGGATTTGATTGAAGTGATTGAACGTTAATCCCTTGCTCTGACCGGCTATTCCGTTTCTATTTGCAAGCCTACGGCGACGCAAACAGTTTAAAGTGAAAAGGAAATTCATAGATATTGTTAGGGGAAAATAGAGAATAGGGATACGGAGACCTAATCAAAATATTGCCTATATAGATGGCATAGTGAAGGCAGCGAGAGATTTTATTTTTAAAGTCTCATTTCGCACTACGAATAAATCCTGTGTCGGACACAAATAACACCCAGACTAGGACCAACTACTTGTGGATCACACAGTTTTGCCCCGTGTGTGATTCGAACCCACAACACTCGACACTCGCCATCAGTGCAGTCTATGTTGTATGTAATGTTTCAATAATAGTACATAGTCTCTGCGACACAGATATAACGTCCTCCAGACCGATTTCGGTCACGGCCGCCAATCTTAACGGAGACTGGCTATCTGCGCAGCAGATATTTTAGTGCACAAGCGTGTGCGCAAACACAGGTGCACTATCTGTTCCCTAACTCTCATGATCCGATGGGACGGTAATAAACACATATATACAAAGACTGCTTCTTTCTCAGTTATCTTATATGACAGACGAACAAATCATTATAAAACCATTCAATTCTTGTTTAGAAATTATATTCGTTTTCTGATGACATAAAGAAAAAGACTACTAATTCGCTTTAAATGTTTACTACATAAGACAAGAAGCAAAATGAACTATACATAAAGGCCAGGTTAAGAGCATCTTGAACCGACGGGCGTGTATGAGGAATGTGATGAAAGTGAATGAAGCCAGAGAAGTGTGTCAGGATCGTAGCAAATGGAAATCCGTAGTCTCTGCCTACCCCTCTGGGAAACAGGCGTGAATCTATGTATGTATGTATGTATGTACATCAAAGCGGGACGTCGCCTTTCTAAAAACTAAATACCCCATGTTGTACTCAATTTGTTATAAAAGGTCTACTCACATTAAATGTTGAAATTGTATGTAATGTAATTTTTTATTATCTGCTACGCCATAAATGATTTACGCGGTAGTTAGCGAAAATAACACCTAGCAATAAATATATAAAGTGCACGACAGATGATGGAACTGAATCTTCTATAACGCTATGACTCTTCTCAAAGAAAAAGACATTGAAGTAAGTCTTGCTTTGCCGATATACTATTGAGGTAAGACTGCTAGCTAGTTCATACAGAGATATATTCAATTCTACCTTGGGATACACGAGGCGTACATTTAGATGCAATTTCTGTTAGTGATTTTCCGCCTTAAAGTATATCTTTAATATCCCCATATTTCTTTTACTTTTAAGCTTTTAAGTACCCGCTTCATTTTAAAATATATTTTTCCACACATAAATTTACCTACTAATTCCTAATTGTAAAGATTATAACCATTAAGTATAAAACTTTTGTTGGGCGAAATGAATTCTAAAGACCGAACGATTTTTAGGTCAGGTGGGGATTGAATCGGGGTAATTATGTGGCGTGCGTGTCGGTCGCCTTATCTTGCTCTTTAAAATTATTGGAACAAGTGCCGGGCGGATACAACGCTAGCCAGACTGGTCGAACCCTAATTTCCATCGGAAAATACAAGAATATTTAAATAAAACATGCAGGAAAAGTAAACAACAAAATTGAAAATATAATACGTACTTAGTTCGCCGTCAACAAAACGTCTTATTCAATTCAAATAGAAAATAATAAACAAACCAAGACACCGCCCGAAATAAGAATTTTATGTTATAATATTTTTCTTAAAGAATTCCACAATGAATTCGTGTCACTGTAATGAAGTTAAGATTAAACTCGCTCGCCATTTGCCTTTTGCGTCGCAAAAAAGGAGTCTCTGCCGAAACATCCTCCCCCCGCGAAAAGGGACGATTCCCTTCATTATAACAGCCACGTCTTAGCAATTTTAAAGACACCTTTTAAGAGCACTCCAACTTAGTGCTATTTTTAGGCAAAATTGCTTTCGATAGATCCTTCTTTCTTCATTGTTCGCTATATAGTTGGATGTGTATGTTGCTTTGCCATTTATCAGCCTATTCTGAGGGTCGATTGTCACCGATTCTTTTGTTTCACGTGAGCCAACCTTCTTTATGTTGCCTGTTTTCCTCCGGCCACTGATTTATGGTGTGTGCGTGCAATTTTATGTCCGGAGATATTTATTATAGACTGTCCTGTAGGCTGCAGATGTTTTCCTCGCGAATAGAAATTGCGTATATTTTGCAATCCTTATGGATTTCACATGTCATGTATGTTGTTGTATGGTATTGTTCAATGATTTACTACTATTTGAAATACAAGAAAATATTTACTGCCCTGTCGGACGGTGCAAGTTCTGTTTTTGATTTCGTAGGTCAGGCAAAGTAGATCAGATTTTCTGTACCTAATTAATGCACGGTATTCATTATACTAGGCCTTCATTACACATAACAATAAATTAAATTCTGCTGGATATTACGTTATATAATTAAAATACACGTTATCCATGTTATACATATATTCGTAACATAACCTATTTAATTATCTATCAGTCTCCCATCAAATATAGCTGTTAAAACAATTTCTCTCCCTACACGGCCGGTGACGCGGTCGCTCAAATACAATACTACAAATAAAAACAAAAACGATTACTTGAAAGTATATCATAAACATTACGCTGCCCTTACCAATCTGCACACAGTATAACTGCCACGTGACAAACCTATTCTTATCTCCAATACTCATTTTTATTTCTTACATAACGTCCATACGAATCGGTAAGGATTCTCACAGCGCGTTGTATAAAAACAAATAAAAATGGTATGGGGTAAGTCACCCTCGACAGCTGACTAACGATAGAATACACCCCTCGTCGTGAACCCTACGCATTTCGATTATACGGACAGACGTACGTGCGCTAAAATTAAACTTGACCTTCTATATCGATATATCGTGTTGAGTTGACCGTTTCGATAGTGTTTTGTGGTATTGATTTTGGCTTAAAATGGTAACAAACCAATTATTATGGTTAATAATTACCACCGCCGTATTGAATACGTGTTGCCTTCATATGAATTGAAATTGATTTTATTTTGTTGTACTTCCACTGATGGCGGAATAGTTTAAGCGGTAACTAGATCAAGGACTCGATCCACACAAGAGAAAAGGTTGTATGATCCATAAATAGTTCTTCTATGTCAGATAAACAGTGAATTAATAATAAACACTGCTTATAAATCGTAATTGATAATTATCGGACTGCCGAGTACTGGTGTCCTCTAACACATTTTTACACTAAAGGTTTCTACTATTTTAAGCTATTTACTATGTAAATTTATATTTCCCGACGCTCGACGTTTCGGTTAATCTTTTGAGTTATAGGTTTCCTTAAAACGTTTCCTTTTACTACTTAAACAAACGTTACATAACATTTTTCTTGTACACTCATAGCACATAGTTTCTAATAGATAGTCGTCGATCTGAAACCTCTGATTTGTATCCACGTGCCACTATACTATGTTCATATACCTAAAATAAAAATAAAAGTATTTCAACATGATGCTTGCTATTTGTATAAGAAGTAAATCGTGGAAATTCACAGAAGTACTTTATTTCTAGATTTCGTTTGAGCTTTTATCATATTTCGCTTAGGCGTTTTCGTTTTACTACACAATTTAAGATTTAGACGATTCATCCGATCCAATGGAGCGAACATAGCTTTGACGTGTTCTCGAATATTCCTTGTTTTTGTTTTGTTCATAAAATATATATTTTACTAGTTGCTGTATGTGCTTTTGCTTGCTTATTTACCTAGTACTAACTGATCCTAGCGACTGGGGTTGCGGATTAAAGTAGTCTATATCTTTGGAAGACTATGTAGTGATTATGTTTATTTTCCCATGATATACGTTTGTGCATATATTTGCGTCCAAATATGACGCTGCCGTTCGAGCAAGTGCTATTGGCATTTTCTGTTGCAGCAATCCATGAAAATTCTCAGTACCCATAAAAGCCCGGTAGAATAGGCTCTGCCTATTTCGTGGTAACTAATCTGCGTACATGTTAGTCAGAAACGCATAACTAAATATTCTGTATTGAAAATTGTGTAACTGTTTACCGTCAGACACGCGCTCAAAATTGTATAAGACATGACTGCAAAAGGTACTATCCAGGGTTTTAAGAGAAAATTAAACAGCGCTTCAACTACTTCAAACTTGTATCCGAAACATAATTTACTGTGTCTGTGTCTTTACCTTATTAACTACATAGTTAACAACTATTTTCAGGGGTAAACAAGGAAATCCGAGCATATCAACAGAAACCCAGGGACTTTACGTGCATAGTGTACCATATTGGACCCAATAATCAAACTTTCATAATAATAATAACCATCACGCTGGTAATGCCGAGAGAGGTCCCTAAACGTGTAGAAGTGCAATTTCATACATAATGAAGTCCCTTAGCCACTTTAATCAGATACATTTCAAAACTGACTCGCTTATACTAACAAAACAGGTAACTTTACAAATATTCCCTGAAGAATCTAAGCTAACACTCTTAAAAGTCATTAAACATGAAAAGAAATGCTATTTACGCCAAGCATTCGTGCAACTTATGAGTATAAATTTTCTATAGAATGTTAACATTAACCTACATTGTAAATTGCCAGCCATTGTACGCTCTGTAGCGAAAAGTGCAATGCACTGGATGTTTCTAGAACATGTTTTTGCTAGCAGAAAGAAGTTAGGAGGACAGGTACGCGAAGATATTACATCTAAAACACAATTTACTTTAATATTACTCGCGAGAATAACTTCGCCGGCTAGAGTTGAAAAACTAAAAGTGTAAAATATTCCAACGAAATGAAAGCCGTGGTTACGGACCGTGTTTTTAAACATTTTTTTACTGAACGGCTCTCCCGTAGTTTCCAGTTTTTAATGCGGAAAAATTTTAACACTTTATGAAGTGGCGGTTAACTACCTCAATCCTTTGAAAGTGTTTTACACAGCGGATGTTAAAGAGTCTGATGAGAACTTGTATAAACTTCGAGGACTCTATGAGTGAGTGAATTTTGTGGTTCGCTGTGTAGACTAGAATTAAAAGGTTAACAGTACGTTTAGGCTTTGCTTGTTAAGCAACTCGACAATTTACATTTTCATCATTGGCGTAATAATAAAACATACGAAACAAACGCCGCATTGTGTAATAACGTAACTTCGTCCTAGCACCTGTAAAAAGCTTTTCCCCACGCTTAATAAAACTTGACTGAAAGCTTCTGCAATCATAGGTATATCTATGTATAAGGTAATCGGATTGCGTACTTTTCCCTTGATAATAGTTATTATTAAGAAGTTCTTTCTCTTCCGCCATGTGTATTATTAGTGAACCAGGTATTAGAGCCCTTTGGCATTTTGACGTAGTTGAACTGAGATGAATAACAATATGTATAGAATATTGTTGTACTTAAATACCAACTATGTAATGAGTTGGCGACTCACCATCAGCCCATCCCACTTGATACTGTTTGAGTAATTAAGGCAGTCGCTTTTTTATATGTAGACCAGGTCTTATACCGGTTTAAGACTAGGTTTATCAAATTCCTATCCTATCGTATTTTAGAAATCTAGGCTATGGGGCCATGCTCATAGCCTAGATTTATAAAATACGACTATTGCGACATATGGTATGGAATGGCCTATCGTTGCCAACTCCACGGTAGCTGTCCCATCGTACTTTTGACTAAAACGCTCGAATGGTCTTTTCACGTCTGTGGGCTAAGTTTATTCTAAAGTAAAATTTTAGAAAATACCTGTTAAATGAGAAATGTAACAATATATTTAGACTAATATATAAGACATAGCATAAAGGAAAATAATGACAGCATCTGTGATAACACTGCGCTACCGGACCAAGGAAGTAGTCACATTATAACTTTTGCATGATAAGAAGTAGAAAGAAGTGCTGGTTATAAGACTTCAGTTTCTCGAGATGCCCCTAGGTATTATTTTCTACAAACTTTTAGTTCACTTCAAGAAATATGCGCTAGTTTATTCCATTGGCATTCAATTTGCTCATGAGAAATGTAATTTAATACTATCGTAGCTGCACTTGGAGAAAGAAGCCGTTGCGATGCAAAATTCATTTATCACGGATCCCGGCTCCTTGATAGACCCGAGGTGTCACTAATGGACTGGAAGAAGTGAAATGTCGACGCTCCGTTATATCTTGCAAGTAAAATCTTATATAGAATAGATTTGAATCAATTTGTTGCCTTACACTATTACTAAGAACGAAGCCAAGATGCTCAAAATTTAGAAAATAGATTTTTGTAAGTGCTTTCTCTTTACGTTTTATGTTATAGAATTTACTATCAGCAGCTTCGAACGTGTATTTTATAACATGCAGAATTATCTAAGGCAATATGAGTGTGTTACTCTACATAATACAATTTCAAAAGTCTCTACAACATTTTTTTTTTAAATAGTTTGCTTTGCGTCTACATTGTCATTGATATTTACAGTCAAAATGCTTACCTATGTACCAGCAAAAAATAGAACTTAAAGTAATATATGACCGTGCCTGAATTGAACTGTTGACGTATGCATGGCTATTCAACATTTTAATCCTCTGGCTGAGGTTTCCCTGGTGCGTTTATCCGCTCATTCTGTTCTCTTTCATTGGAGGACCATAACATTTATTTCCTCCTCATTTTGATTATACAAAATTAAATGTCGCAAGTTAAACAGTTTTATAAGTTTAGCGTGTCATCAGACGAGAACAAAATTAATTTATATAAAACTATCTGATAAGGAATTCAGAGAACGCCTTTTCTCAGGTCTATAATTGTATTAAAAAGAACTGTTTTATATTATTTATAGGATCTATAAAGTCTCTAGTCTAAGCGTGTTATATAAACGTGTAATATTTTAGGTGTCAACAATGCGTAAAATAGATAATATCTAACAATTTTAGAGTATGTATGTCTGGACAATAGAACTAAATAGGCTCTCAAACGGCGAAATTTATCTTGATACCACTTATAGACATCACAAATACTTGAAATATTTACAGCGTGCTCTTTGTAACGTATCGATAACTTTTATAATTTAAAAAGTATAACTAAGCGACGATAACATAGTAGCTATTCAACAAAGCAACGAGGAGCGGCCAGCAAACGAGGCGCTATAATAAACGCAAACATGAACATTAATTAACATACATTTCTATATATGTTAATTAATATCCCTATATGCACACATAGTGCACGGTGCACTTAATTTCCTAATGAGATTCTCTTGGGAAGTGTCACGCGGGAATAGCTATCTCAAGTCTCAATAAACGCTCAGATGTAACTAAAGAAATAAGTTTAAATTATATAAAAATATCAATTATAGCAGGTACGTGTGTTTTTATAAAATCGAATAAAACATACTGAATAACACAGCGAGGTTGTTTTTACACCTTATGTAGTTTGATCTAAAGTTTTTCATTATAAATAAAAATACTTGGTGGTAAAAAATTATTGAAAGTTGAAGTGCAAATTTGTTTCTTGTAAAAGTGCGTTTAGATATTATAATTTTAGTGAAACTACTGTTTAAAAAAAAACCATAAAACTGCTAATCTACTAACACAATGAAGTAGGTACTCCCCGTGAACATGGCTACTGAAAAGCAACCGAAACGTCGGGAAAGTGTTAATTTAAATCTAAATAGTTTTAATAACTTTAAATAGAAAAAATAGTATTATAGATTCAGTAGTAGATTAAAATTATCTAATAAAGTGTTAATAAACATCGCGATAAAATCCGTGTAAGACAGTGTCATTTCATCATTCAATTTATTATTTAATTTGTTCCATAATTAACATTTTATAGATCTAAATTCTGTGAAAAGATAGTTATTTTCAACTCTAAAGTAAACTTTTTAGCCAACAATTGGAATAAAGACCGTATAATGGAAATTCGAAATAAATATGTTAGCGATCGGAGTTAACGTAATTCATTTATCTTATAAATTGCAGACAAACTCCAAATATTATTAGAATTCTGAACAAAGATTTTGTTTTGATTTCGATTTTGTACTTTTAATTACATTAAAAGTTATTTTTAGCTTGTCAATGTACGGGCGCCATATTGGTTTATTTGACCATATGGCATCTAATTATGCGACAGTTTAAAAATATTTTGTTTTGAAGTCGTTAGTTTAATACCTTGTACATTCCTTAGTGCTACAGTTATGATGCCGAGTGCGGGAGGAAAAATAAATGTTATACTTATTGGACTGAAGTTTGTAAGTTAGCCACATTTAAACTCATAAGGTATTATAACTAAAAATAAAGTCTGCCTTTAAGTATTAACGTGGCCAATGCGCAATCGAAACTATTTTTAGATCCCGCCCGAAGAAACCTTTAATCAATTCTATCTATAAGTATATTATGTTGGTATGAAAACAAAGCTGTAGTAATATAAATCAAAATAGTCTAGTATATAATTCATGTTTTCAATGTTGCCTTTTGGGATATTATGATTAATTACTTTTTAACCTCACGCATGTTACGTTTGAAACAGTTTTATTGTATAAGTTTCTTGAATCACGACTACGTTCTTTATTTTTAAATATTATGTTAACTATTATTCAGATTAAAACCAATAAGACTGATTAAAAACTTCAAAGAATATTAGGGATGAGATCCGGTCAATATCTTAACTTGGTCTGATCTCGTCGTATCTCGGCTCGTAATAAAAACAGGATCAAACTTCATTGTGTCTAAGCGACAACGAACGCTCGCGGTGTATAGCTTTCGAATTTCGAATCTAATTTTCGCTCTTTCCAAACCTTTTTGTTCTTATATTTACTTCATTTACATTCTATTTTTCGTTTATTACTTTGGCATCGTTGAAATTAAGTAGAAATTTGTTTTTCATCGAGTTTTACTTTGAATATACTACGTTGTTTTTTCTTATATGCTTGATGCCCTAGCTATTTTATTTTGCTTTTATGCCATTCGCGTTCACGTTGTCTTCTGAGACATTGGCACTATGTTTTTCGAAAATGTTAATATTCAAATCTTAAATATACGTTTTCACTGGTTTATTTCAGAGAGAAACATTTCCAAAAGCTAATTGTGTAAAGTAATTTAGTTTGGACGCGGGGCGCTGTCCACGGCCGTCTTTCGTCATTTATATCGAGGGCCCCTCCATTTACCTCCCTCGCTTTTTGCTCCTCAACAAATTTACAATTGTTTTAATTGCAATCCGAGGCGTATTTCTTAGTTATCAAAGTCCAATTTGCATTATCTGCTATCAAGTTAACGTTACGTTTCGCAATAAGGACTCGATGGAATTATTGCGGCCCTGTTTCTATGCCCCAAACCATCATTTTGTTAAGTACTTTTATTTTGCTTTTAACCGCTGCTCGATAAACTTTTTATTTCGTTGTTTTCTTTGTTTTTTTTTAGGTTTAATTTGTATAACTTTTATTTTATGACCACATGGAACGAGATTGCAAGAGTTTTCTTGCTTTATAGGTGGGTATACAGATAATAATATAGGTATCAAATTTATTTTATTTTATGTATAAATAAATCAGATATAGTGCTTTTATACTTTATTATCGGAGCTGCCTATTTTGTTAACTTTGAGAATAGATTCATGGTAATTAATAAATCAGCAATCCATGTATTTTTTCCTAAGTATGTTTTTATTAATAACCTTAAATTTATTCACTTGAAAACAATCTTGATTATCAAATTTTATCCGCGCAAATTATAGTTCGTTCATACTGCTTATAGCAATAGCTGTAAGAACGAAGAGCTTCTGACAATTAAATTCGATATTCCGGATTGAAGCTGGGATCAGAGTTACTTAAGCCGCATTTTCGCAGAATTCATTCGAATTCGTCAGGTGTGCAAAACAGCCAAGAACCGATTCAGTGGTTGCCTGCAAACCGGTTGCGTCGCATATCGATATTACATAGCGTGTGTACGGCTGGTTAAGCAAGCACAGTTAACCGCTACACTGTCGTCGAGAGTCCCTCGCTTTATTTAGTGTCCACAAATATTACTATAATAACTTATTAAGTAATAACAAAATGAATGTGTAAGTGGTGATGTTTGGAACCTATTTACCAATTAACAAGTGTTAAATTGAAACGACCAGACAAGTGTGTGTACCTATTGGATTTGATGTTAAGGTAATTATTTTAAGTTGTTTTGTTACTGCTTGACATCCGTGTACAACAGGTTCCAATTGAAAATATTATCAGGTTCTTGTGATAACCCATAGGTAGAGAGACCTGGACACTGAATTGCTGCAATCTGATGCACATGCTTCTAGGTAACGCGCGATTTGTATGTGTATATTTTTGAAGTTGTCACATTCCATTTGGATATTTTGAGGTCGTTGTATAATTACTTTGTATATTATGTATTATATTCAACATTTTCTGTCTTATTTTTAGTGAAAATATCTTTAGGAAATGTTTTAGTGTTATGTTTTAGTTTGACACTATAATAATGCATCTTAATGGCGTGTAATCATGATTACTAATAATAAAATAGGACACTAAATGTAATTAAAACCTTGCAGCTGTAAATTATAACCTACATATTATAAAGATTTTTAAGTCATCGTTAATAAATATTAGATTATAAGATTATTCTTTTGATGATGAAATTAAAGACGGTGTTCTTATTATTTTAGGTTCTACTAATTAAAATTTAGCAGTGAATTATTTTATAAATCGTTGACTTGTTTGACCCAGCTATGGCTTTATGACAATTTAATATAACTTAAAATTAATTTAGGCGTTGATTTCAAAGTACAATTCCTTAATATAGTCAAAGCTTTATCTTATTTACCGATGTTTACCAAGAAAATAAGGGTTTGATCTCTATTGACGTTTAGTGCCTTTTTGTTATTTTTTTAACTTGGTGTTGCAATGATGCATACTCCTCCGCGGGGGCGGGCGGAGGGGTTATGTCGGGCTCGCCGGAGTAAAAGAAAGATGGTAAAGATCATAATGGACCTCCCGGAATACCGACTAAAGCAACCACGGTGTTCCTCGACAAAACCGCTATCGCGACCCTGGCGAGGTTTCGGCCCGCCGTATGAAACGGCAGGCCACTACATGAAGAGACCTACCCTGTAGGCACATAAACACTCACTCACTTATAAATCCTACTGTCTCCCCCCTAGAGGGGAGACGGACTCGACACAAAGGCGCGCGTGGGAACACGCACGCTGCCTCTCGGACCTAGTGCTAATCGGATGGTGGCCAGGCCCACGAATCCCACCACCCCCAGATCAAATTGACTTTTCTATCTACTACTATCATAAGTTTCTGTAACGTCATATAGTACACATTATAGACCTTTAAATGATTTATTGCTTTAAGCTCTTCATGATAAAATTTATCTTAATGATATCTTGGAATTACTATACGTTTTTTTATTTATAATGCTTTTTGTGTAGCTTAAATAAAGGTCTTTTCGTCTCTCATCTCTGAAACAAAAAATAAGAACCAAGGTAATGTACCTTAGTTCTTATTTTTTGTTTCGAGTTAAATGAGCCTTGTATCATATAACAATACGCATACTTACATTATTTTATCAGACTATAGACATACTGCCAACAGTAGTACAGTAGCAGCTTCCATCTTTATTTTACCGACATAATACCGCATACGTATTTACATGAGAACTGTCACAGCCTAACCTAGCAAATTAAACCCGTTAAATGCACGCGCAACACCAACTAATACAAATACGTGTGCAATACTCATCATTTCGGTACTTATTGCCAGTTTCACGCATCCAAGGATATTATCTATGCAAAGTACTTAACCTACATTCAACCCAACTGTCATTGTAATAACGTTTATATACGCTTGTGTACGTGATTCACGCATGTAAGG
Source organism: Catocala fraxini (assembly GCA_930367265.1). Classification (NCBI taxonomy): domain Eukaryota; kingdom Metazoa; phylum Arthropoda; class Insecta; order Lepidoptera; family Erebidae; genus Catocala; species Catocala fraxini. Next base: position 26,979,138 of record OV884025.1, on the reverse strand, counting down.
TATTTATCTACCGAATGAGATAAGCTAAATTCTACTTAAATGTCGGTGCAATAAGGCTTATTTCAGTTCGGTTATCTGGTCGGATTGTGCCTATGACGCGTGCATCAGATACTAATTTATTAGTGTCGGGTCATCAGTTCGCACTTTGTGCATTTCTATCAGAGTGTACATCGTTGTGTAAATTATTGATCAGGTTTGGCTGAACTTAATGTTTAATGAGGCAGTTAATGTATTTTATGTTTGCATACATCGCTGGCTTACCGATTAAAAGAGCATCTTCACTGATTATACTGCTAGGTATATCATGCTGTCTTGTTATTTTAAGTTTTATTTTATAGCATAGCAGCGATAGCTTAGTGGGAGACCATTGAACTGCCACGCAGAGGTTTCGAGCTCGAACCCAAGGCGCACATCTCAGACTTTTCCAAATTATATGCGTATTAAATATTTAACTATCGAAAAACATCGTGAAGAATTCTGCATGTCAGAGAGTTCTCTATAAAGTTATAATATTGTCTTCTGTTTACGCGAATATTATTCATTGAAATTAAACTACTAAATACGGATTTTATCGCGTTGTTTATTTGACACTTTATTACATAATTTTGAAAAACTGTTACACTACTGCTACTATTAAACTTTACTAATTTTTAAGCTAATTAAATTATTATTAAACTATTAAAACTATTTACATTTAATTTAATTTTACACTTTCCCTGATGTTTTGGTTGCTTTTCAGCAGCCATGGTCCCGGGGAGACTAAGATGGTAGTTGTCTCAATGTTCCAGTGTAGTTATTTCAAAGATAAGCTTAAGTTTTAAATTAATTTTTGGCACCTATTGACAATGATTGTGACTTGGAAACAGGTATAACTTTGTAACAAAAATAAAATGATTTTATAGTGGGTACTGTACGGTAACTGCCTGTTGTATTATGTATCATTCATCATATTAATATTTTAGAGATCTCTAGGCACTGCATTTGTTAGCCCGCTATTTTCTTGTAATTATCTATTGCCCCGTCTTATTCTTCCAGAAAATTTGACAGCCATGTCAGTTATGCGAGTGTTGGACCACCAGTGTAATGTTTCGTACGTGATCCGTCTTGTAACCTCTGCACGTACAATTAGAAGATTGCTCTTAAGCTTTTGCCAGCGTCCTTTACTCTGCTATTGAAACCCTTATTACAAAAGAGAACACTGTGCTCTCTTTTATTCATTTAATTAAAGCAACCTACAACATAAGCACGGCAGACAAAACTCCAATCGTCTGAATAGACATTTCAAATTGAGAGAGGTATCGTACGTAACCGTACAGGGAGCAATTCCCAAATTATTCACTAGAGTCCTTACTGTATAAAAAGAACATATACTATCTGACGTCCTAGATCATACAGAAAACAAACAATCGAGCAAATCGTTTCTATGAAACACAAGCAAGTTAAATGTTTTATAACGCGTAAGACAATTAAAAACTTGTATTTGGCCGTCAGTGTGCTGCTGCGACTCAATAGGTGAACATCTAGATTTTTATTAAATAATACTGTTCAGATGGAGCAATGATTCAAGAGGACGCCTCCCCACTCACAGTGCATCGAATATAATGAGTTCGATTTCCACACGTGATAAAAATTGTGTTTTACATAAGGTTTCCAAGTTTGGGTGATCTTTGTATGATTGTAAAGTTCCTTGCGTGACAGAAACTAGTTCTACTTTTCGAGTTCAATTTACATATGGCTTCATTACATAAATAAATATTTTTGACATTAAAGCGGGTAAAATAATCAAATTCCAAAGGCTCTGTCAAATGAAGTGTGACCCATCGTTCGTTACATAAAACTTTAGCTATCAAAGAATAAGTTTAGGTAAAGCGACATGCGCGTGCTGAATTTCAAATATGCTCAAAACCTGTGTGGAAGTCATCCGAACTTTATTTTGAAAAATAAACGTAATAAGACGCAATCATTTATCAGATTTCAGTTTTCTGGAAAGGATTCTTAAAATATATTAAGCAATATCTTAAATTGAAAATATGTGGAAGTTAGATCACAATTTCTTGGGTTCGACCAATGAAATTAAATAATGTATTGGAAAGTATTTTTATAAGTTAACAATGTAGTTATGTGGCTGACTTAATGATAAACGTGTACCGTACGCTTGCTATACCGGAGGTTTCACACCTGCTGCGAACCGTGCAAAAAATTAACCATAAACACTGTCAACAACGGTTACTCCTGGTGATAATTATATTTTTTTATTATTTTGTACTGATTATCCTCTCATAACTTCACACGAAGTTATCTATAAATATGTGATGCATTTCAACAAAGCTTTTCGTAATTACTTTAAGCATAGATGCTGCACATCTATGCAGAGACTAACAACAGAAAAATCTGAACAAAGGCTGCACAAGATAAATTGCAGCAGTAGCCTTCTATCAGTCGTTTTTGTGCGCAGCGCTCCATAGCTGCTCTCGCGTGATACAAAATCGGATTCCCACATCTGGCCGCCGGAGATAACTCGAGTCGAAAACTATTTTTCGTTTACGCATTGTTCTAGTTAAGCTCTCAAGTGGAATTCAGGACTTCATACTGGCTGTATATAAAGAACAAAGTACGTGTGACTTTGTTATAAATTTATAATGCACTGGGTACTTTTGGAATTATCCATATTTTCTTGGTCGGTTAGTACTGTTTTAAAAGGTTCGCAGAGTAAACTATTCTGCTTATTGTTCGGATCTTTAGCTGCTCAGTTTCTCAGTATAATTATACGTTTGTGATAATATTAAAACTACTGTAGTTTACTTAAGCTGTGTGCTGGTTGTTGACTATTTCTATATAAATAAAAATCAATTGTCACATGTATGACGGAGCATCACTTAAGAACTGCTTGGCCGATTTGACTGTTTAATTTTTTTGTTGTGTTTATAATTGCCAGGATAAGGTTTGTATAACGAAAATTTGCGAAATATCCGCGGGAAATGTCGAAAATTTAAATGGTATTTCATATGGAACGTTTTGATATTGAATTGAATTACGTGTAATGTATTTGTATATAGATTGTGAGGACAACGACTGTCGGGTCAGCTAGTATTTATATAAAAAAAGGTTTATTTTTATTGAGGCCTGCATCGTATCTAAGATTATATGATTTAGATTATGTACACATTACTTACTAATTGTGTGTACAGTAAATCAATAATATTGATAAATTACGTAATAGTTTGTATCATTCTCGCTTTTGCCCGCGGCTTTGCTCGCTTCGGAACAGTAATATTTTATCTAGATAAAAGGTACCATATGTCCTTTTTGGTACCCCTGGCAATGTGTTTACGAAATTTCAAGTATGGTTCTGTTCAATCCTTTATCTTACTAAACAAATGATAGCTTTACATCAAAACAATAAGGCCAGATATGGAAATTCTCTGGAAAACCATTTTATTATCATTACCATTACGCGGTTGATATATTTGTCATTACCCTCCTGTTTGTTTGTCTTGGCAACTATTTAAATTATGAATAATAATGTTGCGTAGGTAGGTAAGCTCGGCTAATTGGCTTCGTTCAAGCGGACTAATACCTTAAGTGAAAGTAGAAGTGCCTTATTACTTGTTTATTTATACGAGAAGGACTCTTATACCAGAATAGAATAATTGTTGTAATAAATATCAATTATTTTATTATATATAAGAGACGTTTCATGAAAGAGATGTACTATAATATTTTTTTTTGTTTTCTTATATGTTCTCGTATCTATCCTAAGTACATAACTATTAATATTATAAATGCGAAAGGGGGTTTGCTTGTTTATTAGTTTGTTACACTTTCGTGCCTTAACTACTCGACTATATGAAATTCGCATATACGTTGTCAGGCGTACAGAAAAGGACATAGGGTACCTTCATCCAGAAAAAAGTACAGTTACTAACAAACCCTAACCTAATTTACATTTACGTGAGCGAAACCGCGGATATAATCTAGTATGACATAACTAGCTAAACATTTTTTCTAAACTATCTATCAATAATATGCCATTTATTTAAATTACTAATATATGTTGTAAAATGTCGAAGGTGGAGATCTAGCTTATACCTTGTGGAAACTGCCCAATTCATATTTAGATCCCTGTTTCATAGAATTTACTGCGAATTTGTATAGTATTAACTGAAACAGATGTTAGCTAAACTATGAGATTTCTGATACCAGGAATACGAGGAACAAATAACATTGAGACTTGGAACAACAAACAACCATATCATCAATTATTGTCCTGTATAAGAATTAAATTATAAACATTTAACCTTTAAACTTTGTTGCTACCTCAACCGTGTAGCATTTCATCTCTTCTTTTCCCTTAGCCTTTATTATTCCCAAGTCACTTGGGGTCGGCTTTTCTAGTCTAACCGGATTTGACTGAATATCAGTTTTTACACGGAGCGGCTGCCACCAGACCTTCGCAACCCGAAGGCTAACGATACCCTAAGGCTAGACCAGTTTCAGGATATTAGAGGGTACTGACTTCCCAATAACGACTGCCATAGATGTTCATGGCAGCCGGGACCGACGGCTTAACGTGCTCTCCGAGGCACGGAGCATGCGATAATTGTCAATCAATACGCAAATAATTTCGAAAAGTCATATAACTTCCGAAAGTCAGAGGTGCGCGACGTGGGTTCGAACCCGAGACCCTCTGCATTGCAGTCTGTTGGTGTCCCCACTGAGCTATCGCTGCTAACCGTGTAGCATTTCATCTATGTATGCTAATATTATGAGGAGGTTTAACACTGAATATAATCAAACTAATTAAAAAAAAATCACGAGTAGAAAGCTATATTATCAGCGAGTAACATAGGCCATACATTATTTAAAAAAAATGCTGTTACTGACATAACTTAACCTATTTTTACGCGAGCGAAAGCTAGTTGCATCGTAATAAGAATAACGCACCTCTATGGTGCTACGCCTCGTCAAAACCATGGCTAGCTACACACCTCAGTATGTCGCCTCGACGAAGACGCAGCGTAGCCCAATATACCGTCAAATTAAAGTTCGACTGTCTCACATGACACGAAAATACTGGCGTAATCAGATTACAAGTGAGCGGTAGCGCGGCACTTAATAAAGTTCCCGTACCCGCTATCGTCTGTACTCGTAGTTGACTCGTTGCCGACGTAATTTGTTCCTGGAGTCTTATTAAATTCATAAGTATGCGACGCAAGACTCGGTTTATGGTCTAAGTTACAGGATGGGGTTGGGTACAGGAAGAATTATAGGAGGTTTCAGTTTTAATAAAAAGGGATTATTCGTCTGCCGCGTGTCGTTTGTGGTGTGCTTTAGCTTTGTTATTGGTATAGTAATTATGGTTTATGTTAGTATCAGCGGCTGCAGCACTAACATACACAGTTTTTATGTATTTAGTGTAGAAAATATTAACGAATCGAAACTTAATGTTTCTGACGATATAGAATGAGTTACCTTTGTAGAGTTCAGAAAAACTCTTATACAACAGCTTTGTCCGTCCGTCCGTCCGTCCATCCGTCCGTTTGTCTTTCTGTCTGTCTGTTATACGACTTTCAACTCAAGAACCGTACCTAAGAGCTAGAGACTCGTGGTTAACGCCATTCGACTCAGCATAGTCGATATACCCGGAAATGACTATGACCTATGATCTCTAACCTCAAGGTCACGTGGTATCACGTGACCTTTGCATATTACTGGAACCATTTTTCGAACTCTAAGATTTACGGCAATTCATTGCCGATTCTCACTTGTTTAACTTAACTTAAGGGAATACATTAACGCATACCTACTTCTGCACGGGTTACGTGGAAAATAAGTCAGCCTAATGGGTGAGATATCGGACTTGCGATCAAGAGGTCGTGGATTCGTACCCCATCCACTATACCACTGACGTGATCGCAACAGCAGCATTTAAACTTATCTGGCGGTGTAGTAACATGAATGCTAGTAATCGGTAACACATATGGCTATCAATAAAAAAACGCATTATAAATGAAAATTTTAAACATCTTTTCGTGAGCTTTGATGAAATGAACTGTATTTTCTTTAACACCTAGTTTAATCGTTTTCTCGTTGTCAAACACGATTTTATGTAGCGTTTCATCATACAATTACTTTATGTATGTTTCAAATCAGTCCAATACTAATCATTGGCCTCCACAAGGGTTTTCCCCACCAGCTTTTTCATAATTACACGAACAACTATACTTGGAATACATTTAAAACTACTCATAACATAATTTATGTCATAATTATACAGTCACTTTTATTAGTCAACAAATTTTCAATAATTTATTACAATAGCGCTGTTGGTACGCAATTGCACTGACGTTTATATAGCTAATAAATACAACCTTGGACAGCTTCGTTAGAATTGCAAACGAATCAACTCGTTTGACAATAATAACTACCTATTGATTTTTCTTAATATAAACATGACTATGTACTTGCGTATTATGTGCACAGCGTAATTATATAATTAATTATTATATTTATATTATATAGAGTTAGTTATAATACAAGAAGCTGTTGCAGTTAATCGTCGTCCCATTGTTGAGAGTTCGTATTGCTGTATCGCCAAGACAATCAAATTTTAGAGCGGCGCGGCGTTCGCTCTCTATGACGTGGCACTAAAACCAATAGCTGGCGAAATGTGCGTGTTAAACACCAGTATATTCGATTTTTTAAGTCACCTGCCTTCATTCTGTTTGTAAACATATCGAAAGAAATGCTAAGTACACAACAACGCAGCATTAAAAATAACAATATGTACATAAATAATATACACGCTTTCTTACATACGACGTGTACCAGCGAAGAAAGCAATAAGAAGGCTCCGACAAATTCGAACGAGAGTTTTTTCGTATTAACGTCGGCTGAAGTTTGGATAGTTCTTTCTCAGCTTCCAGACAAAGAAAATAAAGTTTCCGTATTTTTTTACTGGTTTCTGCTGCTTTTGTTTTAACACCAAATTAAGATAGCTTTATTAAAGTGTCAATATGTTTCATTTACGCCTTTTTTCATGAATATCGATCATGTTCTTATATTTCTGTTCCTTTGAGTAGGAAACTTATAATTTCCTATGGGAAACAAGGTTGCGGCTCCCTTGATGGTAGCGGTTACTGTAACCGATATCTTTTATAAAACTTTGGGAGCCAATCGGACATCACTGTCACAGTAAAAACATTTTAGGTTCTTAAAGAGTCCACGTTGAACAATTATTAACCTCAAGAAGAACATAGGAAGTACCTACTTTTTATGCCTGCCAAAATAGAAAATACTATGGCATAAAAGTAATTTCACAACATTGGCGTGCATGGGAGAAAAATTCTCTGAGCCTCGGCACTGTACGTGACCAACTTAGTTCTAATGTGTAACCTCAGCCGATGGCGAGATTTGCGACGAACATTTATTTTCGCAGCCTCATAAAAATACAAATTCCGCGCTGGGATTAAAATTCTGTGTTGAGAAGACTTGACAAACACCCAGACAATAGACACTCGAATCGAGAACTCCTAGAATCAGATCAACTATTTATGAAAACAAGTGTTTGTCCCGTTGTGTAGATTGATCTACAACACATGCAGCGTGACAAGTGGCACGAAAATATTACACCAGAGCAGTGCAAATAGTATATTGACTTTTGTTTGAAAAATACACAAAATCAATCAATACTTTTAGATGTGTTCTTAGGACCTAGAAAATTTGCTAGCGCTTGTGATTTGAACCGTGTACCATGTATTAGCTCACAGGGTTTCTCACACGCCCGTCACATACGCGACAAACTGCCTAACTTTAGTGGTACAAACTCAGCTAGACAAGAAACCATGATGAATCGTAATCACCTGACAGACGGCATCAACGTCACATGCATATTCAAGTATTATTTGTACGTAACTATATTTTTAATGGTGCTACGTAATTTATTGTCGTCAGTGGCGAAGGCTACGTTTGATATTCAAGGTCGGTCATAAACGCTTACTGTTTATAATGCTAATTAAAATATACATTCTGAATTTGAAGCCGTACAAACGTCATTTTATGTTTACAGAGGAATCCGGAAGGAAGGAAGGTGGAATTACTGATAGAAACGGCTCTAATAAATCTACATGAAAGTATATAATGGTGTCTGAGCGCATTGTAGCATAGTCGTATGATGGCCTTTATATCAATCATCGGCTTGTCATGTATCATATCATCAGTAGCTATGTAAGTTTGTAAAACATCTTAACCTAAACGATAGCGGGGCTATTGTCTTCTTTCACATAGTGTCTAGCTTGCAGTTGCATTTGGGAATTGCCTACCCGAAAATCCCAATAAGCCTGACCCTTACTCTGCAACAAAAAAACTCTAGTTTATGTTAAGGGACCAGGAGAGCAGATTTTCAAAGACGAAGCTGTAGGTGCGTATATCAGTTACATTAAAATGGTTTATTTGTTGGATTCGTTTAGCAAAAACAATAAGTCATTTAATGCATTGCAAGCTTATAATGATTTGCTTGTTCTTTAGGTGATCCTACGTGCGATTTTGCGACCAAAATCAATTTTATCCAATGCTGCCCAAGACGCTGAATCTGATAACCAGTTCGGTGCATAATATCTCGATTCAATAACTATTTCTGGCTGGAAATGGTTATGCGAATTTTGCACTGAACTATTCAAATAGAGCTTGTAAGGACAATATTTTTAGGATGTAAGTTTTAAAATGTCGTCTTTCCGTTTGTCTGTTAGTATCTTCAGGGCATAAAACTGCTTGGGCAGGAGGTAGGACACCTTAAAATAGCCATGTCGAAAACTGTGTAGGTACTGCAAGTATCGAGCTAGTCGAAGAACTGGACAAATATGAGCTAAAACTACTCTGATAGTATCTTTTCCAATAAGCCTTACAATTAAACGATGTCAATATATTTTCCCAGGCCTATAACTTGATCACTGTAAGCCTTTGTTCCGCCCCAAACAAAGATACATGTCTTAGTAATCCTTTTACGATACGGCGTTCTAGTCAGTTTATATCGACAATACATTTTATCCTCGCCATGGGACTAGTGTAGCTACGTGTCCTCATTTTAAGAGGACAGCCCGATTTTCACGGGTTTTAGAAATATTATACCATAGGGATTCGAGTTTCTGGTCTAGAATTTGATAGTCTTATTTGAGTATCTAGCTTTTCAGCATTGTTATTTGGTCATTATCGTGCTTGTTTTAGTATGTTCTATGACGTGGTGATGCATAGTTTCTTTAGTTACAGATTATTGCTCTATGTGTGTACAGTATGTTTGATGTGATAGAACTGTTAAACTGTCTGTCTATCATCTGTGATCCTGCATATAGGTACCTAATTTAAAACAATTATAATACTTGATAACAAAATTCATAATTGTTTGTAACAAGTACTAAAGTGCCAATACTCAATTAACTGTTGAATAAATTTGGTAAATTTCCGATACCAAAACTGTCAAAATCGCCAAATTTATTTCACGTTGGCTTATCCGGTGATTAAAAAATCAACCCCACTATTTTAAATCTCCCTCGTCTAGCTAGGTAACATTTCGCGCGCCCAAAAGACTGACAGCATAACAAACGCTATTGTTATAACAGCAATAAATTATACTTCAAATCAAAGTTCTTTTTATGAGAAATTCTACTATTATACCAGATATTTCAATTCGGATATTAAAAAAATTTTCATTCACAATAGGTAGTAGGTCTAAAATATTGACCGTGTAACGACCAGTAGTTGGTCGAGAGTCCGAACCGCCCGCAGCAGGAAAGATGGATGTACTCACCCGGGTTTTATTTACTGCGCCCTGGTAAAACTGATGTTGAAAATGTCTTGAGATTTTTAATGGACGCCAAAATGCAAAAGGCCTGTTGACGAATAATAAATATTGTCGGCTTATGTGATTGTGTCGAAGTAAGGAAGTTTATTGCACATTATTAGAGTGCTTTATTGTGAAACAAGATATGAAAATAAAATTAAAAAAGGTGTACTAATAAATGCTTGACCATAAAAATGTTGCTTCTCTCCATGCCTCACGAAGCATGAACTATTGAAAAACGTCTGGCTATAAGTTGCTTCGCTTGGCTTTTCAACACCAACTGAAATAGAGTAAATGCAGTTGAAATAAACGCTGACTTTTAAATGACATTCGATTGCAAGCATAGCCTATGAGCAACGCGCCGAGTGATACGGATTTGGCCCTATACGAGATAAAAATAAGCAAAGAATCACACAGTACGTCCTTTAAAAACATTTATGGGCAGACCGGCTTGATTTTTAAATTATATCGTATATTTACTTATGTAACGAACAGTTTTATATTTACCTTATACAGAAATGATCGCAAAATATCAAGAGTATCTTCTAAAAATAGAAGCTTATAAAAGTTGTCTGAAAGGCCAGCTTAGTGCCATTTAACAAAATCTACAAAAAGGTGTTTCAAAAGCTCTGTGTAAATAGCACGGCAACTGATAAACCTACATCAAAAGAAGATGGATTGAAGTGTGAAAGAGTGTAATCCTAATTAGGGTAGCGCTCCCCGAAGTAATCAAAAACAAAACAAAATATCATGGGACCTTGTTGTTGATCCGTCCCCTGTTTAAAATTCTACACCGACCCGCGTCTGTACCAAACATAAATACCAAAATTTGAATATACATATACACTCATATTTGTCATGCAGGCCCGGATGAAACCACAAAAGCGTTGTTGTAATCCGGTTAACCGGTTTGGCGCGCAACCAGACGCCAAGTGATGGCTTGCCGGTGACAGCTCTGAAAAATGTCTGCCGGCTTTTAGATTGGAAAATTAAATCACTATAGTTATAGTTTATACTATATGCGCATGTGTAGAAATTAGTAAAACGATTATATATTTATTTTTACAGCAAGGTCGCTCCTCCTAGTGTACGTGTATCTTATCTTTTTCTACTAAATCCATATAAACTTATAAAGCATGTTTGTATTCTTGTAGATCGCCTTATATGCTGGTTTTTCTTCATAGGCTCAAGTTCTTTTACATATGTAGGTATTACTACAATAAGCTCGCCCCCTATTATATGTGTATAACATCTTTGAAATATTAACACCTTTTTGCTAATAAATCGCTCGTGTTATAACTTAACTTAATAGTCTTGCAAAGTTAACTATAAAAATACAAAACATAGCTTCATTTTATTATCTTCAAATATCCGGCAACTCATATACGGTAGTTATCTCTCGTTCCCGGGCCGTGTATTTCATTCCTACGTTTACTGTATTAAGGAAGTTAATCCTAAAACTGCAGAATATAATTTAACCATAATGAGGCGTGCCATCACACAAAAATGAACTCACGACCAGTGCTGTGACGTAATTTAGCGAAGCTTTGGGAAAGAAATTGCATTATTGATAATGAAAATAATTATTATTATCCGTATATTATCTCGGTATATTCTAATTTGTTTATCGGCGTACGAACGAATCTTGGTATAGTTAAGCTGAAATATTAAACAACAAACTAATTCATAAAATACTAAAACGCGATTATTTCGGGAGCTATAAGCGATAAGATAATCTATTACTCAATGCATAAACTGTTCAATAGTACTCCTGAGTGAAGAATAAGCAAGCTAACATCATTGGAATATGATATCTACACTCAGAAAGTGCAACCGCAACGTTAACTTAACGATAAGTTGAAATCTGTAGCAGTTAAGAGGACTGCGAACTATTGTTGACGTACTCAATAGATTTCTACTTCCAACAGATAATGGAGCTCGATGAAAGTTTAAAGAGTTGCTCCTGTCAAAGTGCCTGTTCAGTCTTTTAGAGGTTTTCAAGTACCAGTAAAAATGTTCTTTGTTTGATTTTTGTGTAAATTTAAAGCAGGAGAATTGTGAGCGTCTTATGTCTACGTTCTTTAGGAATATAGAGGCGTGAGTTTATGTTTGTATGGATTTATGCTTGACATTTCACATCAATTTGAAAAAAGTACACTTCCTTGCTTCAAATTGATATGTAATATCAAGCATAGCATGAAATATACCTAAATATGATGAGCGTGCGAGCGCGTAAAGAATATAACGAGAATATAATAATATGAATCAAATGAGGATCGTGTCAAGTGGAAATCTGTAGTCTATGATAATCTTTCGGGTAGCTTGCATAAGTGTGTACCTATGTGTGTACATTATATAGGATATAAACATAAAATATGTTGACATCTAGGCGTTCTAGGGTATGTATGGGTAAGATTTCACAAAAAACATATAACATGCTTTATGTCACAGATGGCGTAGTCTATTCAAAAAATATTAAGGTAATAAATCTTCTATGTTAGTATGCGATGTGGTATTGAACTCAATAAATGACACAAAGCTAGTAGTAGTGGCGGTGCGCGGTGTAAGAACACATGAATGCTACGCGTTTTTTTTCTATCTGTTGTTTGTGCTCCAACAAACCTATTTCATACTTTTGACAAGTTTATTGCGACATCGCTAAAATTGAAAACTGACCATTCAGCTCAGTTTTCAACTTGTCGCATTAATAACAGCTTAAACAAGCGTCCTACGATCGCCTTGTTTTATCGTCGTTGTTTTGACGACGCTTTAAATTGTTTTCCCCCTCGTCAACTTCCTTAAAACAGAGTGGAGATTGAGTAAACTCAATGATCGCTTCGTGGTCATGTCAAATTGATGACCGGATCATCAAGCTCTTTGTCTTAGTATTTAAGAAAAGTTGTAATTTTAATACACTTTAAAAAAATGTATTTGTATGTATACGTCATAAATCTGGCATTTACCAAACGATTTGATATACTACTGTTTTTTTTTCTAAAGATGAGATCTCCCGCTCTTAGAATTATTCTCGTGTAACGAGAAAACAAACAAGGGGGACCCCGATTCAGAATAATCATTTGTGGCTGAATATATATATAAATTTTTGTTCCGTGTAGGGATCGAACTCACAACAATTGGCGAAGTGTCAAGGGCGGAGCGACCACTAATACCATTACGCCATCTGAGCTGTCAATTTGGACGATTATTTATCCATAAATTTGGTCAAGTTCTGATTATGGACTTCGAAGACAATGAATGAAACTCTTTAACTGTTAACAGCAAATTAGCAATGGCAAGTATTTTGCATGTATCTTGAGCTAATTGATATTATAATACATAATATCACAATCGCCTATATCCGAGGTGACAGAGGTGTCTAACGCTCATAATATGGTAGTGGAAGTTTGCCATGCCATGGTAATGCTAGCACATGCTACTAACATTGGTTAGTTTACGAAGACCACTAGGTCATCCATCTTTCTTTTGAACTTGGTAAACGTCTTGGTAACTTCTTTTTACTTGAATTGCTGTTCTTTTTACAAACGCGCATAATAGCATTCGCATACAAACTGTTATGCAGATTGGTGGATTAAAATAATTGTAATATGTTTTAATTTAAATAAAATTATTAATTATTATTATACCTCTACGCGTAGATAGCGACATTGATATGGTGCCGTGCTCTGTGCTTTTAAACCATATTTAGATATTGTTACAATAGGAAAACACGTTACTCATAATATTTTCGGCAGCTGTTGTCGCGATATTACCATTTTGCAAATAAATAAAGGCCAACACAGCTGGGTCATTACTATCATGGTATAAATCACATTCATAAATAGGTATTGTTATATGATACTGCGTTTTGTTGATTTCTGCACTTTTATTATAATTTTAACAACATGAGCACCTTTTGCCAAAATTGCTATGTCGGTAAGTTTGGTTCAGATTGGTATAAAATGTAGATATAATGATAAATAAAATAATAGTAAATTAGGCAATAATAGTTTGTCTCGTTGATCCCGTACTTTGCTTTGAATGATTATTTGAAACTGTCAAATCACGTTATTTTCCAGGTCGGCGATAGCCTTATTGCGTTTTTCTGTTAAGAATTTTTCAGTAGCAACACGAGGTGTAGGGATGTGTTCGGAAGATGTCGATATGCTCAACCTCGCTTACGGGGGCCTAAAACCTTGCTGGTAAAATGAGTGTGTATTAGACATCTATTTTACTTTTTCGAATATATAGTAATCAGGCTGTGTAATAAAAAACATAAGTATTTATAAAATTAGAAACATAATGTATGTTGTCATATACATATATGGTCGGCAAAGTGACCATATTCCCTATGCGCAAAAACATGCAGTCGTCAACCAACCTAGATATGTAGCTGTAATTATAATTAAATTCTAAATCCAACAGAATTCATTTAAAATCTGAAGGCATAAATAAAAAATAGGCATCTGGGAAAGGTTAGCCGGTACTCCCAGCGCAATGAAAGTCTATTAAAACTTTATACCGAGGTTTCTAGAGCGCTCGACAGTGTAATTACTTTACTGCATATATCAGAGGGGCTTAGAGCTCTACCGCCGCTTGGAAATCTATCAACGATCAGCAATGTTTGTGTGTAAGTGCGATCGACACGTGTGTTAAGCGCTCGGTTCGTTTATGCATTATACGCTGCGTTTAACGCAATGCGATTGCCGCGTCCAATTTATTATATGCTAGCTTTTATCTGTGGCTTCGCTCGCGTAATAAATAGTAGGTTAAGTTATGTTAGAAAGAGTACGTTTTTAAAATATATGTATAGACCTCATGTTGCTCGGTGCTTTCTTATTGTGAAAAATGATAAAACCCGTTGAGAAGTTTTTGAGTTAATCGTTTAAACAAACAATAATCAAATCTTTCCTCTTTATAATATAAGTATAGATAGAGCTATTGCTACGTTAGTTTCTGCGTTAAAATCAGCGTTTTCGCAGTATGAGATGGGAGTCATCTTTTTAAACGCAGATGCTGCATGCGTCTTACGCACCGTATGGACACAGTACCTACAATCCTACAGTGATAGAATGACGTATAAAAGAAATGAGCGCTTTATGGTAGACATAAAATGACAGTGACATCCAAACATCCTGATGGCTAGACAGGTAAGTCGTATAGTCCATGTGTTTATTATCGTTCAGAACATGTAGGAGTGTACCTATAGAGTGCGTGGTCAGATTCGAATCGAAAAAGGTTAATATCTCTGAAGCGATAGCCGAAATAGTCCAAAACCTATAATTTGCCATGTTTTATAATCTATGCAAGTGCACTAACTGGCGTTGATTGGCGACATTTGCGGAGTTCGGACTGCCACCGAGAATTTTCTAACAAAAACCTAGTAACACATCCGATCCGGGAACCGCACCCCAGGATTGTCATAAAAAAGCGCAACCTTATACCAAGCGAAAAAAAGGCAGGGAAAGACCCTGGTTTGGTCGTGAATGCGCTGATGCTGTTGAACGCAAGCAGGTAGCGTACCGCGTTTGGACCAGGGCTCGCGCTCTCCACGACCCTAACGTGGATCACCTAAAGGCAGTGTTCAACCAAGCCATAAAGATCTGCAAGAGGGCCTGCAGAAGCGTCGTATCCGGGCCTTTCGCGACGGTCGCGCTTCCAAATTTATGCAGGTCAATGCAGGTGTGCCTCAGGGGTCAGTCTTATCCCCTACGTTCTTTCTTCTGCATATCAATTATATGTTGTATCTCGGCAACATACATTGCTATTCGGACAACAGTACCATGCATGGGGGATATCTCGGACATTCTGGGACCAAGCAGGCTTAGGTTGAGGGGAAAAGGCAGGATCTTGTCGTTGAACTTGACGAGACCTTGGACCGCTTCTCTGAATGGGGTGCCAAGAACTTGGTCCAGTTAAACGCCAAGAAGACCCAGGCATGAGCGTTTTCAACAAAAATGTCTTCGTACAGCGGCGAGCTGTCTGTATCATCGGTGATCCAGAGGTCACGAGTTCACTGGAACCTCTGCAACTCCGTAGTGACATTGCCTCATTGGCATGTTTCTACAGAATATACCACGGCAATGCTCTGAAGAGTTATTCCATCTTATCCCGCCCTCCCCTTTCTTATCCAAAACAATGCTTGCTGGGCTCAGATACCATCCTTACACGGTAGAGTCGATTAGAGCGCGCATCAAACAAGTTTGGGTCCTCATACCGCTGCCGAACGATCAAGGCATAAAATTCTCTGCCAAAGCACGTGTTGTCCTTTAATCCTGGGTCCTTTAAACGGGGCGTAAAAAAGCAATACTCCTCAACACCGCCTCAGCTGGTATGAGGACGGTGTGGAGGCCACTGCTCTTAGACCACATGACTGCTGCTTACCATCGGGGGAGTGCGGTAAAAATATTAAAAAATCATTGTGTAGCACATTAAAATATACAACTGAAATCCTTTTAGAAACAGGCTTTAAACTATTTTCAATCAAAATTTTTTATTTTTTTTTATTTATTTATCTAATCGAACTTATACTATCTTTACAGGCAAAAACCTAATGCGACAGTACATCCAAAAAAAACAATATCACATAAACACTTGGTAATATCAAGTACACAAATTTAATTTAATTACAATAGCAAATAACCGCTAGTGCTACTCTGTTAAATTCACTCAAAGTACACATGAATAGGTCTGACTGGTTGTGTATGAGATTGAGAATGCGAAGTGCGCGCGTCAGAGGCGACTCCTTGAGCAGGTTTGTTCTCGCCCTCGGCACCGCCAGTAGTGGTGGCCTAAGTCGGCGCCAAACGTATCTGTTAGGAACACATAGCCACAACCACTCCAACAAAGCTGTATTATAAAGTTTTTCTCGTAGTACTTTAAAAATGTAAAACACCAGAGCAAGTTCCCTTCTAACTCCAAGTTCATTATAGCCCACCATGCCTAAGATAAACAAGGTGGGATACATTAGAGGAAAGAAAGGGTAAACACCATAAAGTTTCATATATAAATACGTAATAAATTTGTTTTGCACTCGCTCTAACATAATAGTATATTTAGTTTCATGTGGAGACCAGATGACTGCGTTGCATTCCAATTGGCTTCATACTAGGGCATTATAAAGCGCAATGATTGCCTTAATGTTAGAAAAATGTTTAGCCCTACGTAGTACAAATCCTACATTTCGGTACGCTTTTTTACATATTTTAACAATATGGTCCTTAAATGTCAGTTCAGTATTAACTGTCACTCCTAGGTCTTTTACCTCAGAGACATGGTATAACGGGGTGCTGTTAATACTGTAAACGTATTGCAGCGGAGTTCGAGCACGACTAAAACTAATCACCACACATTTCGAATGATTAAATTCTAAAAAGTTGTCCTGACTCCATTTTGTTACATTATTAATATCATTTTGTAATTTCATGCAATCGTCTAAATTACGTACGGGCAGGTAAAGCTTAAGGTCGTCAGCAAATAGTAAGCATTTGGCATGTTGTACCACGTTCGGCAGATCATTTATCATTAATATAAATTCGAGAGGACCTAGGTTGCTTCCCTGACTCACTCCTGACAGTGTTAAGTAAGGTTCAGAGTTGTGATTGGTATATTCTACATATTGCCGCCTATCTCTAATATAGCTTGCAGAAAATCTCAATAGGTGCGGAGTGAAACCAATAGCTGCTAATTTTTCGAGTAGAACGTCATTATTAACCAGATCAAAAGCTTTTTTAAAATCGAAATAAGTAGCGTCAACCTGTCCCCCACTATCCACTACAGGTAAGATGTCAGCTACATATGTAAGGAGATTACTGGTGGTAGTTTTACCCGGCCGGAAACCGTGCTGCGCTTCCGATAGCTGCGCGCTTACCTGTGTAAATATTGCTTTCTGAATCGTAGACTCAAATAATTTCGCCGCGGTCGAAAGCACTGCTACCGGTCTGTATCCTTCCACCGTTTGTCCGGAGCCACCTTTTGGAACAGGTACTACTCGAGTAGTCTTCCATTGCTCTGGAAATACAGCTATATTGAGACAAAGGTTGAAAATGTGTAATAACGGACAGGCCAGTACAGAACGACAATCCTTGAAGATGTATGGTGGAATGCCGTCAGGCCCTATGGATTTTGTGGGCTTAAGTTTTTGAAGGGCATGTTGTACTTCATCTAAATGTAGTCGCTCCAGATGAATCCGTGCTCCTTCATTTATGTCCCCAGATACACCTACTGCTGCCTCTACACTAAGTTCCGCCCGTTGTATATTGTAAACAGAATGAAAGTATTCTGCAAGCTCCTTAGCACATTCGTCGTCAGTCTTTGGTGTACGACTATTTTTATTTGATTTGATATAATTCCAAAACGACATGGGGTTTTCGAGGAACTGACTTTGAAGACGTTCTTGGTACTGCCTATGAGTCGTTTCTATCTGTTTTTTAACCTTCGCCCTACACTTAGCAAATGCTACATAGTCACTACTTGCCCTACTTAATTTATATTTTTTATGAAGAACAGGTTTCAATTTAATGTCGCGAATAATTTCCAATGTGTACTACTCGGGGTAATTGTACTTCGAGTTTACACAACTTCGCTTTTTCTTTGGAACGCAGTCATCTATAATACCGTTAATAACATTATAAAAATAATTCAACTTGCATCTAACTCTAAATTATAAATAGAGGTCCAGTCAATGGCGCCTATTCGTGAGTATAGTGAGAAAAAGTCAGCCCTGTTAAAATTCCATTGCCATTTCTCCTCTCTCTAATTATTTAATGGCGGTGTGTGTGAAAAAAATGCTTGTGATTGTGACACATTAGAACGCTGCAGCGGGTCACCGTTCATACATACTGTCACCTCTAGTGGAGTATGATTCCTATCCGCATTTACCAACGGTGCGTCGGCTTCGCGCACACTCACGCACTCGACCACAGCAAAATTACTAAGTACTAAGTCAAGAATACGATTATTGCAGTTACCTATTTTATTACTTTGAGTGAACCCACAGTATGACTGGAAGAATTCGTAGTTATTAGTCACATATGAAGAACTAGAATATAAATTAAAATCTCCTACTACAATTACTTCACTATAGCGGTTACATAATTCTTCAATTATCTTAAACAATAACATATATTCATTGTCACTACTACTCGGTGGAATGTAAACAACGCAACATAAAAATAAAAATCTCTACCTATGATAGACCGCCGCACAAACCATTTCGAACACTCGCTCGTCGATGTTGACGTCACACGGTACCACTACTCGTCGCAGCTGTAGCCGCGGTGTGGCCACGAGACACGCGCCGCCTAAAATCCGTAACACACGACAGAAGAATAACTGAGTTATCTCTAACAGCTATGAAAATAAAAGCATGAAGTAGAAGCCGGATAATCCATCAGGCAGGCGTTCTCAATATCGAGTGCAGTACTTTTATTACGGTATCTGCCGTCACGTCGGAACATTCCTGGTCGTCCCTCGAGCGTCTTACTCGATAAATTGTATTAAGGCCATAAATCGGCGCGGCCAATAACTTCGTGACTGCGGAGACACTCTTATAGGCAACTTGGTGACTACCTACCGTTAATGTTCAGACTAAACACGGAACGGTGATATTGGAAGTGGCTGTGATAGCCCGTGTAAATTTTGGACAAATTAATGGTCTAGACTGGCGCATTTAGTTTATATGCAAATACTTATTATTGTTTTTTTTCATGAGGTAACCCTGCAAATTCTAATAATGCTGTGCGAGTGGAACTTTACAAACAATGGACACAAATAACACTTAGATTCGTAGCAACAATTTGTGGACCACACAAATTTTTGTCACTTATGGAAATCCAACGCATAAACCACTACGCCCATCGTGCAGTCAGTACCAGGTTCTATAATTTTATTCTAATTATACAACCCAGCTGGCAGGCATGTGTACAAATCGTCTAATGCTAAGAGGTTACCATAACCATAAACATCGGATCCCTGCAAGATTAGGAGCATCTGTCTCGCGTTTCCAATGCTTTTGAAAAATGGCAGAGATCTGCGGCCAGCTCAACGATTAAAAATTACTGCCCTGTACAGCACAGTGCCTCCTGAGGAAGCCTGACTAAATAGAGTAGGATAGCATCAGTTTTGAACAACAGTATATATAACATTGGTTATTGTTAATATTGAATATGAAAAATATTTTAGTTACCTAGGATACGACATGAATTAAAACGAATGATAAATGGTTTATTTTTGGTAATACTAAGAAGTATTTTTAGGAATTTGTGAATACGCTGTTTAATAATTTGGACATTTTTTAGTCTGTTATTTAATTTATGTCGTGCTGCTTTAAGATTTGGCAAGCGTTGTAGTTAAATAATTAGTTATGTAATAAAAGAAAATATTAAGAAAAGTTTCAAACTTCAACTAATTTGCAAGAATTGCGTATTAATTTGGATTTAACTCATTGTTTTATTTATATTGAGTTAATACGGACTACCTTTATACCTAAACATAATTAAAAATAACCATGTTAATTAGTTCTGTAATACAATATACAACTAAACCAATGCCGTCTAAATATTTCAGAATAAAACAACCCCGATATACATATGTATGTATTAAAGTTCATCTTGTCTCTTTATTCTTAAAGAACAATGGCAGGTCTCCATACTAAAAAATGTCTCGGATCAAATGGCAGCGTCCTGTAATGAAAAATATGTCAAATGATGCGGCGTTAGTTCCAGACTCTATAAGTGAAACTATTTTCACTTGGTAAAGCCGGAAAAATTAGATATTGTGGTTTGAATTGAATTTACCATCAGTTTAATTAAAAATAGAAGAGTTACAGTGCATATTAATAAAGATTCAAACAAAGTCAAATAATCCATATCGATCATTCGTTTAATTTAATCGGTACAGATAACTATAGCATACTACATGTACTTACACCCCTATTTGTATGGTTGACATTTTGAAGGTAATTCGTAATTCGTACATACGTCATTTAAAATACTTTTATAAACATAAATAAGCCGTAAGGCTTTTAGAAAAATGAATGAATATTTGATAAATCTTAGTAAATTAATTTAATTTCTTTGCTATAAATGAAATCTACGGACGTCAAAAAAACACTAGACAAAATTCTGCCATTGTTCTTTCATTTGCTTTTCGTTAATGAGCTCACCCAAGCGCATTAAATGCATGCTAGTGCTAGATGATTTATAATAGGTTATTTAAGTTCGGTTAACTGTGCTTTTGGACTTATATGAAAGAAAAGCCAGTGGACTAAGGTGCCTTATTTCTTGACCAACGCTCGGATCCCGAGGCACGTAGCTACTAAATCCATAGCAACTTCAACCGAGGTCTTCATTGCAAAATAATCCCGTGTTTGTCACGGGATTATTTGGCAATGAAGAGTCTCTCTCTAATATGACAGTTATAAAAAAAACTTACAAGAACTCATGATTTTATACCAGTACGATCATTATTTCTATAGTCCTAATTTATTAATTAAAAGAATAATTAACAAAAGTACTTGTAAAATTTAAAAGGCACACTTTGGACAACACTTAGCAATAACTGGCAAATAAATGTTATTGTTAATTTCTATACTTTCGTCAAATTATTATTATAAGTCGAATCGTAACAATAATTCAGAAACGATTTCATTAAACTTTAACCCAAAATGAGTGTTAATAACTTTGATTTGTGAATTTATATATATTGCATTTTGTATAATTTTATGAAAACACAAAAGAGTCTATGTTAAACGCGTATGAATTCACCTTTTTCTACCGATCTTTGTTCTCCTTTGCCTGATTTCGATCGACTTGACTGCAAAATATTATATTGTGTATATTACGTGGGCATAATTAAAAAAAATTGTGTTAATATGGATAATTTTTTAAATTCATTTTTATATTTGTTTGAGATCGAGGCATTGGAGCCACAGAGTCCAAGAAAGCGCAGGAAATTACATTGCCATTTAATGTCGTACTGCAATTAACAGGACACGATCCCTAAACTTCAATATTTATTAATAAAACCATAATTTTAACAAAAGTCAAATCATAAATTAAAACTGTATGTATTTAATGTATTTATAAAATTGAATATATGAATGATGATAATGTTTCGGCACTAAATCTCTTAACTATTTCAACAAATATTTACTACTATCCAAGAATTGGAGCATTGCAAGTTATGCGCCGCTGAAACGTTTCAAATATTGTATAAAGTATTTGGACGCAATATCACTGCAACACGAAATATGACATCAAAATCCCTGACCCCAAAACTTAGAGCATTGCGCCGTTCTGACGACTAAAATATACCTTAGATCATAAACAGAACAGGCTTGGGTTGCTTTATATTGTCTATTTTTAAATCACAGAATCAATGATGGAAGCATTCTTTCATACATATTTTAATTAATCCGATTAAATATGTATGCAAATAAAAAAAATGAAATTCAGATATTTGGAGCATTTTAAATGAAAATTAATTAATTAATATTTATATATATATCTATGTCGGAGAATAGGACGGCAACTCGCTTTTAACATGATGAAGCAACAAAATATAGTCGTGGTATTATACTTCGTACATATACTAATAATGATAAGCAAATACAAGAGAAATAAAGAAATGAAGGTTTACTGTGATTTTCTCTGATTTGATCGTAACGCAGCGAGTTCGTCACACCAGATGTGTCCGCGCACGAGTCGCCGGCGCTTATATAACGTCAATATGACACTGACAGTTATATCTGTCACTCCAACTGACACAAAGGCTCTGTAGCGATCTCACTCAAGCTTACGCTTGACGTTCCGAAACAAACCAATAGATGGCGCTTTATTCAACTTCAATTACTGAAATAAATTACATTCCAATGATTATTTTCTTGACGCTCCGACATATAAATAAATGTAATGTAGCGCAGCAGTTGCGAATATGACAGCTAGTTTTCTGTGTAGTCTGTAGATTTCTGTGTCGACCAAACTGTTATTGGGTTTTTCTGACTATAGTTTGCAATAGCAAAAGGGATTCTAGTACTGCGTGCGGCACAGACGGCAGTTGCTTTTTCATAAAAACGCACTCGTGAAATGTGGTGTGCTACAGTTATAAAACTTATGGTAAGAGTACAATTCTATTACCCTTTCGAGAATACTGACATGATACTATGCATGCCGGTTTCAATAAGCAAAAGAAAAATTGTTTTAATATGACGCGTTTAAAGCATGTGCAATTAACCAAATATGTCTTTTTAATATTTCTATGCGCTTACAAAGAAACTCATAAGATATACTGACAGCATGAACGACAGACAATAGCTACGCACGTTCTTGAATAAATATTAATTTAAGGTATATTCAATGTATCGAAAAAGTAAATACAATACAGTGTTATTCATGAATGCCTTTCGCAGGGCAATTTCAAATCTCGAAGCAGCAGCCGGTGCCAAATGGGGTGTAACGTACAAATCGACTTGCCCGGTGCAGATGCGTCGGTTGCTGCGACTGACAGATATCTGCGAGTCTGTGAGGGAATTTAGGTCGCAATGGATGCTGTGGCACCAAATAGGTCGAGTGGCTGTGAAGTGGGGCGTTGGCTTCGCGACGCTATGCTAAACTTGCGGGGATAAGCGTGTTAACTTAAAATTAGAGTTGACTTCGTGATAACATTTTATTCGAGTTGAGAGTTTTAGAAGTGTGTAGTACTGATTCTTGTCTGTGGTACGGTATATGCATAGATACTTGTTCAAGTTGGACTTTGGCGTCAAATGTAATAAAAAAAGAAATTTAGAAAAGTTGTCGGATATATGTTCGTTCTCTTATCATACGTAATTACAAGCCTCCTAATGATGATGGAAAGATTCTAAGCTCTAGTCAAAGGTGTATTATACAGGGAACGTATTGTGTCAATGAAGTACAGTTCAGAAGTCGAATTGTTTTTTAGAATTTTTTTATAGATAAACTCAGTAATAGTCTGCCCAATTTGGCAATTGGATCCAGGGCCGTCATGACCGTCAGTTAACATAAGATCAGACTTAAATCAAAATTCTAACACCTACAACTAGTGTGCAGAAATTATGACTTATTCGGAATGTTTCTTTCTTTAATATAAATACTTATTTATAACTTATTTTATTTATACGAGAAAGGAATACACCTAGTATTTCAAAATTTTTGTTCCTAATTTTTGTTTCCTGTAGCGTCAGATTTTTTACTGTACAAGTATGCGGAAGTTACAAGAGTTCCAGAATACCTAAAGTAACGGTTGCCTTCCTTGTAAAGTAATATAACTGTTGTTCTTTCGTGTATATTTTTAAAACTGGCTCTGCTCCGACTTTCATCTTTTCTGCTGCTAAGGTAAGCATGATGTTTTAGATATGTCTATATAAAAAGACTTACAACCAAATAACCATTGACTGATGGTTGAAAAGATTTGCGGTTTCATACTAGCAAACAAATTCTTTAGCTTTTAATGACTAATATAGAAGGATTTTCTATTTGAGAAAGGTGCTTTTAGTATATAAACTGAACGTTACGATAGTGCATAAATCCGTATAAGTACCCACTTAAATGCTGAGCAATTTCGTTCAAGATGGAGTATTTTCACTTAAAATACTACGAGTAAAATAAAATAATATAATAAATAGATAGTCCGTTTCGAATGGTCACACGTATATAATGCAATAATTAATAATAGAACTAAGGCTTAAAACTAGTTTTGAAGGAACATATAACATTAACCGTCTTATGTTCGAAATAAATAATGACATAAAAATATAATACATTTTTAACTTAAGATCAAATTAAATTACCAATGAACAAGAAAACTTAAAATATATGTGAGTACAAACACGAATTAGGTACAATTACACTTTGAAATGAAAATTCAATTGTAATATTCTACATAATCTAGGCGTATTTAAATTTTAGCCACTGCCTATCTAATCCTTATCTATAGTCTGTTAAAGATTTTTTAGCAGACAAGTGACAGAACTTTTCTCGGTACTTTTCTCGCGCGTCCCTCACCTATTTCAGCAGTCTCCTGAGGGCTAATAAAAATGTTCATATTAAAAACTGATCAAAATTGAGTTCCGATCCAGCTTTAGTGCAATCAATATCACACATTGCGTTCATACATTAAATAAACGTCAAATATAAACAGAAATTGCATTTCATTGCGCATGCGTTACCTATTATAATAGATCGCAACTATATAAACAGATTTTATAACATGAATTGGCTCTTTGTATTATTTGTATTATGTATCCTATGTGGGGGCCAGTCAGTGCAGACCAGCGACACTTCGACCCAGTGGGATCTTTTGTGTCGACACTCTCCCAATAACGACTGCCATAGATGTTCATGGCAGCCGGGACCGACGGCTTAACGTGCTCTCCGAGGCACAGAGCAGACGATAATTGTCAATCAATACGCACATAATTTCGAAAAGTCATATAACTTCCGAAAGTCAGAGGTGCGCGACGTGGGTTCGAACCCGAGACCCTCTGCATTGCATGGCTCTATGTATTAACTAGCTGGCTAAATTAATAAGTTAACAGACTATGACTATTATAAGTCTCATTATATTGCCTCCTGTCAGAAGCCAAACTATTAAACAATATGCGCGTACGATTAGTATGTACAGTACGTAGCAATAGATAATGTCACTAAGTGGCCTTGATTGTTGTCTTGTCAAGTCTGTGTACGTTTTCCTCGTCGTTTCGAGTGTGTATGCGGATGACGGCGACTTAGTTACGGAGCATCTCTGTAATTGTGTTGTGGCTTGAATACACACTGTGGAATAATTATTATGATCATATCATCATCAATAATGTTGTATGGTGTATGAATATCTGAGTATGTTTGCTTCTGAGAAAGGCCTTATAGTCTATGAAGGCACCTGGTCAGAGAACTTTTGAAGAAAGATAGTACACTAGAACCAGTTAAAGTGTAATAATAGCATAATTAAACTTATACTATTTTAAGCTAGCCTAGTTGGTCTATGGTTTCAGAATCAGAATCAGAAATCATTTATTTGTAGAAACATAGGTAAACAATAAAAAGATGTTACAAATTATGTGTCCACTATGTGTCGAAATTGATTCCACAGTACGCACGTCATACTTCAAAGTTACATGTGTATTAAATAATTAAGTATCGATCGTTTTAACAGTGAAGGTAAACAACGTGAAGAAACCAACTTGTTTTTGAAGATGTCAGGAGTCTGCTAATCTGGTCTTAGCCAGTGTGCTACCATTCTCATACTCTGTAACTATGCTTTATGCAGTAACAGGTTCCATCAAAATTCGATACGAACATATCGTAGAACTAGAATTCGCATATAGCTCTACGTAATTAATACGCAGCAAGTCTTCGAAAAACGAAAAATAAAATCGTGTTTATAGTTATGCGTGAACGCTAAGCAGCAGCGGCAGTAATCGGATGATATAACGTGATATTTATAATCTAACAAAATATTATTTTGAATTTATATTCTAAAAAATATTTTTGATTGATTATATAATTCGGAATATATTTATTTAAAAACGTCCATATCTATGTATCGATTACAAGTTACATTAGTACGTTAGTAATGTAGCAATCGCAACAAAATCCTTAGCCTTAATTGACAATATAAATTCTAGTGCAGTGATTGTTCTGCTTCAGTTTAGTGTTTAGCAAAATTAAATATACGGCAGAGTTATTGAAGTCTCTAAATGAAGCACATCTATACGACCATCACTATAGCTATGTGAACAAGCAAGAATTTTCTTAAATAGTAACGCCACCGTCAAACTAAAATGTTATTATTTTTTGAACAAATTATGTCGTAGCCTTTGTGCGAGGATTAAACCGTGTTCATAATATAGAGTACAAATGAAGTTGACTAATTATCTCTGTATAAAAATAAAACTGGGGTTAATTAATTAAGATGATACAGAGTGCATCACAGGAAGCAACGTAATAAATTATATAAAAATATGCAAACAGGGCACACTTATATTAAATATTGTGCTTTGTTTCATTTCCTCGCAAAGTTAGTTATCGTTTAATAGATACTGGATTTCATGTTGGATAATAAGAAACTTAAAGATATTAGATTGAGCAAAGGATTGCGGATTTCAGTGGACTTAGTAATTCCAGTTGCCCATAGTATTAGCATTGTCTTTATATTTCCGTTGGGTCGTTGCGATTTGCACAAGATTGAATGTGTTACTTTATTTACTTTAATGTAATTTTTTAGAATAGACTTTTACTTAAGTATATAATAGAAAATTACCGGTGTTGTATGACTTTTAGAATAACGCTGTACTCATTTCAACTATTATCTTTATAATAACATGAAATATTAATATTATTTTATCTTTTTGTTGCAGGTACGTAAGAGATCAAAGAAGTACTTGTTTCTAGTTATATATGATTCTGCAGTGAGTATAAAGAATATATGCACACAGGAATGCGCTCAGAGCAGCGTCGATGTATAAAGCTAGAATAGGGTGAAGCACGAACATCGATACTACCCTATAATACAATACCTGACGTCATTAACTTCCTGTACCTAGGTATATACATTATATATTTTTAAATAATATTATTACTCAATATTGATTTCGTCTCTTTAGTATACTTGTAAGCCAGCAAAGGCATAAAGTTGATATATAATAAAATGAATCCCTGTTTCCCTTGGTCACGCCATAACTTGAGAACGAATTTACCGATTTAATTCATATTTTTTTAAAAGTATTCTAATACTTTGTATAAAGTTCTTATGGAAAGAAAATTTAAGAAAATTGCGCCCTACATTTTGATTATTTCAGAAAACTTATGGACTATTTTAACTTTGCGAGTTTGACAGTTCGTCTAAGACAGGACAACGTCTGTCGGATCAGCTAGTTCACTATAAATGTCAAAACCATGTACAACTACATTTATTTTAATGTGAGAGGCATTTTTATTAAAATAGCATATTTATTGTGAAGCGTTTTAAGCTACACAACATTACGCTTTTTCAAAAGAGCTACTGCTCTTTACTTCCTCTACCATAGACGTTATCTTAGAATTTACAAAGCACAGCACAAAAGAGCACAAAGTCAAAGTATAACCTCATTTGGTTATTAAGGTTACAAAGTAACTCTAATTACCTTAAAAGATACAGTCTTAGTGAGTTTACTAAAGTCATTTAGTTTAGTTAACTTACTACTTACATATTAAAAAAGGCAGTTCCTGCTTTATGAATTGAGACCTGTGCCTGTGCCTGACTTTACCCATATGCAATTAACAGCCACGAAGCACCCAGATTATATATATACATATATATATTAGTTGAACCCGCAAATAATTATCAGGTTTGGGATTCGAACTTACACCACTCACGCGGCGACAGCGCTGAGTCAACCACTTCGCCTACGATAATAGTGCAGTCAGTCAATTGAAAATGAATAGTATTTTTAAAATTTCTGTCAGTAATTGTCACTAATGTGTAAGGTTCGCCAGCACTCATTACAATTATATTCAGTTAATAACTTTATTACCAGCCATCAAACATAAGCCTGTCACTCGGTATAACGCCACCGCTCTGTTTGTGACGCTGTTGTTCACTAATGACGTGATTGGCTGCGCATTCACTAACTCATTTGTTAGACTAGCATAATTCTGCAATGCTATTAGCCAATTGCCTGCGTTATGACGTACCTATGAATGTTTCGCTTCGGGAATCTCGCAAATAGAAAATCAAAGGTATGGTATATGGAAAATCAAATGTACTTATATGTATATACTAGTGTTCGCCCAGTGGTCGAAATTCGATCAAAGTCATTATTGAAAATTTGAGTAATCGTGATAATCCATATTTCTCATTTTTCCTACCCTTTTGCATTAATTCATTGTACCTATATCTGAAAATATACACTTGTATAAGTCAAACTAAAAATAACCTTTTTTAACTATTTGCCCTACAAATCTACATAAAAAAGTTTTTATTGATAACACCAAAGCGTTAAGCCTGGGTGAGCACATTAACTCTTGCAATTGTTCTCCCTCCAACCGTGTGCAGTTGCTGTCCCATCGACTATAAAATAACCGAAGTTGGGTCTGACATTATAATAACATAATGCTTGAGACATTCGCACCAGCTGTTGGTATAACGCAGACAGAATAAAGTACGCACTTAAAAACTAGAAAACATAAATGCGTTTTCCACAAATGCAAATTTCAAGATACTTCAATTACAAGTACTTTGAAATTATTCTGCTTATATTATAACAAAGAGCATTAAAAACCTATTTACGTACAGAATCAGCTTAGTTGAAATCGTGCTACATCGTCGATAAACGTATATTTGTCGTGTAAAGCTGCAGTGTATAAAACGGCGGCTTTACTTAAACCCTCATTGTTGTGCCGAGCATTCGCATTAAACCAGACAAATCATAGTAAGAGTGACACAGCCTGCTCTCGTATAATTAATGGAAGCAAATTTACATATTACCACACGCTAAATTAAACTAATATTCGGCATATTGGAGATACACTAGCATGTGCTGCGAAGGGTGTTTTTTGACGTTAATCTGTTTAAACGTTATTTATTGGAATTTTATGTTAAACTTTTTGATTTGTGCTGATATGTTCGTTTGTGGCTGGTATGCAGTTTAATGTATCAGCCTATGAAGCTATAGTGCACGCGATCATTTCCTGAGTGCGTGACTAATAACAACACGTCACAACGGTTAGAACACAGTATAAAGTTTAGAATGTATGCAATTTGTTATTAATTTGAAAATTAATTTATACATACTCTAGGGGTTAGTCTTTATATAGCAAAGAGTTATTTAGTAGATATAAACATAGGTACATGATATAAGAATAATTTAAGCAAAGCAGAACTTGTTTGAATATACATTTACATGCAGATTTTTATAATTAGTTAATTAGGATCACCTCGATTTTTCAAAAGTATTGTAGTAGACTGTATTATTTCCATTTTAAGATATAACTAAACCAAATGTCATAAAAATATGGTTTAGTAGTTTACCCTTAAAAACGCAATATTTATAAACCTTAATTTCGATTTATAACATTAGTATTCAAATAATAAATAAAACAATACATATTTTTCTGAAAAAATCTCGTTTGCAATATAAATCCCAATAGAAAAGTGTATCCCAAAATAATCCTTAACTGATACAGCGTTTCTCACTTATGTTTTTTACCTATTTGACGGTATATGCCCCAACTATCAGTACATACTTCATCAGATTCGAAAGTCGGGGCGTGCAGGCTGCCGCCGACAAACGAAGCCAATCGCTGACGCCGGCGCGGCGTCGGCAGTTCCCTGCGCACCAAATTTGTTACTTCAGGGTATTCTCGAGTAGTGACGAGTATTTGGCAGGTGAATTTTGATCGTCGTGTAGTAAGGACGAATAGTTTTTCAGCTCGCATTGTTCTATTTATTTTTACGTATCGCTAAGTGTGTCAGCCGTTTTGCCTGGACATCTCATCTTTGGAAGTGAGATTTAATTCATAAGTAAACTATGGTACCCTGAGGAGTGTTTAATTTCATGTTATTTGTTATGTTTGGCTAAGAGGCTTTAATGAGTAGTACTTTGGCTCAAACATTTTATGAATACCAGATGTAGTAGAATGATATAAAATATAAGGTTTGCCCTAGCCCTAGCTTTTCACGCTCGTATGTCCACTTTTAATATTGAGTATTCTTCGTAATACTATATAATATTATCAATATAAAAGTGTGTTTTTAACTCCGAACTACTAAATCTAAGGCTTGCTTACTTTGACTTTATAAAACATTCACATTAATTCAATGCGTCATAATAAGACCAATATGGTTCATTTGAAGTACCACGAGAGTTAAGCAATAAGTGATAGCTTCGTAAGAAATATTTACAAACGTTACTATAAGACTCAATAAAAATAAAACATTAGCCTTTCTAAAAGTACAATCGTTTTAATCTCGTGTTTGTCAGTATTATATCATGTAGATCTCGACACGGAATAACTGATAAGTAATCTAGAGCGAGCGTGTAAGTTCAAACAAAACATATATTATTCACGCAATTACCCGCCGCGGATGAATTCCGTGAGACATAATATGGACGAAACAAAAAGCGTAACAGGGAATAAATAAACGTTGTCTCTTTGCCATCGGTTGGATTACCAGGAGGTAAAAGAACACCGTCGAGATAGGAGGATAACAAAGAGTATATTTTCTTTCTAAGAAATGCAAAGCTTGCTAGTTCCTTAGTTGTTTTACCCGATCTTGGCGATTTTTCCAATTGGTACAAAGTATGCCACCAAGATGAAATAAAATATGATGAGTATGAAATAACGGTCATCGCGTAAGGTTTGTCTAGGCAATTTATTTTCCACTCTTAATTATATCATTAGGTCTACGCACCGAGCACTCCTTATTCCGGCCAACACTAGTCTTGTGACAAAAATCAGGAAAGAGAAGATCCATTTACAGCATTTTTAGTGACCTTCGTTCAGCTCTGGCATTAAACGAATAAATGTTATTTAGGCAACGAAAATAAATATAAATTAATAGTAAAATACAATTAAAATCAGAATTCTCGATTGCTTGTAGAAATATACGAAAATATTTTCTGATAGAAAACCATCGTAGCATGATGACTGACAGTAGCGCGCTCACGTTTACGCCATCGGACAAAAGAGGCATTCGTGCTAATAATATTTTGATTATTTTCCCGTTGACTAAATCCAACCATATTTCTAGAGAGAGCCACTATTTGTTCCAAAAACGTCTGACACTCAAGCGACGACGCTTGAAGCAGAAAAAATAATTTAAGGCTCGGAAAGTTTTCGTTGAAAATGTATTTTCCACGTCATTGAAGTTTCTTCGCCGCTATACTAAAGTCTGCGTGTGTGGAGGTTTATTTTTGTACGGCTTTGTGCTCACGGCCGCCCGGCCACTGTTTTTATGAGAAAAAGTTCATGAAAAGCTGGTTACCTTGAGTGACATATTCACATTTATTGCGAGCTTGAAATGAAATGCATAATGAAACCCTCAAATTGCCATTTAATTTCGAGTGAAATAGTCAAATGTGACGAGTTTAAATCCAATATTAATTTTTATGCAAATGACTCAAACCATAGAATTTAATAATATCCTGCAGACACAGTAATTAACCAGATTCCTCTATACTTACTGATTGCTGCTGTTACGGCTGAAATTAATCTCCGGTTGTGCAGATGAAAGGGGCATGCCAAGTCGCCATAGTGATTCGGGCCCACAGTGCACACCTATAAAGGCTAATGATAATAATAGTAAACAATGCCAGTAAATAATTAGCAAGAGAGGTGATTAACAAAAAATTTGGCAGTTTAAAGTTATCAAATCTTATATCTCATCAATACAATTTATATTAAATATATGCTATATCATTTTATACACTATTTTAATTTATTTATGTGTGATTGTCAATTAGGAATGAAATAAAACAGAATACATGGCAGTTTTATACCTTATAGGTAAAACTCGTCGATATTAACCGCAATAAATAAACAGTAACTGTCACAGTGGAGATGCAAAACAAGCAATGATATTAACATTGTCATTTTCCGGCGTCTGACAAGTTAGAGATGGTGTTTCCATAATAAACACAAAAACCTCGATACGTCGATAATAATAGACATTACTTTAAGTTCATCAATGCAATCTTGCAAAGATAAAAATAACAATAATTATAAGTTTTTGTATTACCTAATTTTGTATAAAAGATATAATTAACGATTCAAATAATAATTATATAATATAGCAATGGTAAATTACTATTTCGATTAATTACCTGTCAACATATTTTGTTTAAAGGCAACATTTTTACGTTAATGTACTTGCTTGCAAGATCCATTACATAGTTTAGTCGTTTTCTAGTTTAATATTTTTATAAATATTACCGACTTGTACAGAGTAATAAATACAAGGAAGAACTAAGATAAATATTAATATATTTTTTTAGTATAGCCAATATCTTGTGCACCTCTGGGCCTAATATTGGCATGCCCCTTTGAAGTGCATTAATATAGTGTATTGTTACTATTTTTATTATTAGTCCTGAATTAAATTAATTATTATTATAATATATATTGAATTTAAAATAAGTAACTATATGACATACCTTTTAATTTTTTGGATGACGTCAGAGCGATGTTTTGTAGTGTAAGCTTCCAAGCGTCCATTGTCCACCGTAACCACTAGCCATCAGGCGGGACGTATGCTTGTTTTACACCTGGATACCTGCTTAAATTATATTACGTTAAAGCTACCTGGCAACCTTTCTAACTGCAGAAACATACCACAAGATAATTTTGCTGAAATCTTATCTAGTATGTGGTATTGCCTTAGTTGGGTTGCTCAAGATATGTCTCTAGGTCGTCGCCTTAAAAAAAATTACTCCAGAAATTTGTTGAATATTTCTACCTTCTTGCCTTTGTTTCTTCATTGTTAACGTCTACAGTTATTAGCTATATACCGAGAACATCCAGTCTGCTACGTTCTTTATATTCCATATAATATTAAATTGCATTCACGCTTTAATTTGTAATGTTTAAAACTTGGTACCAAAAATACTCAAACAAAAGTATCATGAACAAACTGATACCGAACTTAACAATCTCGTAATTTGTATTCGTGAAACTTTAATTGTCATGTCATTGTCTGCTGAAACTTAGTTGAACTGATCTTGGGTCATTATCTGTTTATGCGTTAATTTTATCATATCGTTTTACATTCGCGAATGTTACACTTTGAAATTAAACTATCTACTAATAACTTTTCCACATAAATAGTAAACTTTATACCGTAGTTGGTAATAACTTTATATTGTTTGCAATAATAACTTCCGCGAGTGCTGTTCATTATTTAAGTAATTAACCGTTATACGCACAACGATATTATTTTAGAGTTAGCCTGCCTATGAACCCAACAGAGGCTTAGGAGCTTAATCATGAGAAGAACGCCTACGCAAAAGCCAGTGATGCTCCTGACGCAGTTACAGGTCGATCTGCTTATAATCAAGGGCCTTCTTCAGTCCAAGACACCAGATGCTTATTCCTAACCTAGTACTATTTATGAGCAAAGTAATATTTCTGAGCTGGAGGCCAAAGCCTAATGATCATAAATATTATGTTATTATACATATTTACTACACCCATATTTATCTAAATATTAAAATTGCGACGAGTCGATTAATTACTAGTCTACTCCATGCATTTTCTAATAAGATCCATCTCTTGCCATTCAGAGTTGGTCGTCAAGGCGTGTACTACGCTATTATCCTTAATGACGTGATTGCTCACTTGATAAGGCTATCGGGCAGAAGTGTAATCGTTAGATGAAGGCGCGAAATTTATCACAGTAAGTGCCGTTTACCTCGCGAGGATATGATGATGGTGACTATTATGTGTGATGGGTTACGATATCTAGAACAACATGTCATTATGGAAGTATGATATGCCAACAACCCGCTGGGAAATGTTTGACTGTTTTTTTACTGCCTCGTATACTCGCATAAGTGTGCAACTGACGTTCGGGCTGCCGAGTTTGTTTTCTAGGTCGAGTGTAATAGAGATTTTCTGTAAAAAAATGTGTAGTTGTTGCACGAAGTCACCCGAAGTAAAATGACCGATAGTGAAGAAATAGTTCTGCTGCCTATTATGTAAAACCTAAGCATTGCGAAATTTCTTAAAGGAAATTAGATTGCGTCTTGGATATTATCTCTGTGTCGCGGGATAATTTTGCAAACATTAAAACAATGGACGTAAAGGACACACAAAATCAGAAAAAGTATTTGTGGAGCACACAATTTTTCCGGTTGGACACTCACCACTGACAGTGGCAAAGCCATCACCTAAACCACAGCGCCAACCATGCAGGCGGCAATGTGGGTGTCACAAATATATATAAACCTACACATCTGTGTAAGCCTATATATAAGAGGAGCGTACAAATTGACATTTTCATAACAATAACATGTTACTGGCAATAGAAATAAATTTTAGCTCTATAGACTTCACAGCCGACATTTTTCTAATTACTGGCATTTTACAATAGACGTCATTTTCCTCATAAGTAAGTATTATAATTTGTCAGTGTAGACGAATGTTCGATTTTTCTCAAGTTAGCCGTTTATCCCTCAATATATTTTCATTAAACGGAGTCGAGTGGCGAGACGGGCGGTGGCCGTTAATTTATTGCATCGCCCTAATGTGGAATTTAATAAGGTGCGACTTGAAAATGTTCTCTTTATTCCGTAAATATTGTCGCCCTCGTGTTTATGAAGCTGAGTGTGAATGCTCTGACACTTTATACTTATGGCTTTCATTTAAGATAGCATAGCCTCTATTCTCAAAGAGGTCTGTCTAGATCACGCATTTTGACAGCTTTATTTGAAATCCTATTGAGTAGATCATGCTGTGTAATTTTTCTAGCTATTGGACCAGGCAGTTGTTAACTATACCAGTACCTCTCACCCTTGTTGTACATGACCTTATCATATAGTTTTTCTTAACACGTCAATGTGCACTTGCTTAGAATTATATTGGTAGGCTATACACAAGTTCTTCGAAGCGCATAAAATTAAGGAAGATTATTCGTGTTTTATACATTCACGACTGACCTAATTTGGTAAATAAGATGCAGTCGACTATTACTTTTAAATTCATATTTATTCCGTTACAATAAGAAAATGGTCGCTTCGATGGGCTACAAAGATATTTAAGATCCTTATAGTGTATTGATCTATCAATAAGCTGAATTCTGGTAAGTATTGCAGTAAGGCTCGGTTGACAGTAACGTAAATCGACGTGTATGCTTGAATGATGTTAAAAGAGTACATAGATGAGGATAGACAATTGTCACAAGGAAATCCATTGTGACGGCTTAGCCCGCCACAAAGCAAGAGTGAGTCTTTCTATTAATGTAGTTCAGAGGTATAAGCAATGCCTTTGAACTAATTAATTTTATTTTAACAATGAACTTATGCAAGTAAATAACGTCGTTATAGATATTAACACTGAAAGCAGATCTAAAACGTTGACTTTTAACAAAACGATTCTTGATTGAAGATTATGACTGGTTTGGTCCTTAACCAAATTCAAAACGAAGTTATTGTGGAAAATAGGTGAGGCTTATGTAAAAATTGGCATACAAGTTTGATACTCGTATATTAGGATTCTTTTGGTAAAACCTACTTCTACATTTCTTATGTATTCAGTCTGATGAACATATTTACTAGGTATATATAAATATATATGAATATTGGCTTTACTTCTAGATTCTTCTTAACAAACTTCAGGGCAAAGTAACAACCGGAATCAATATCACCAAAGCATATATGATTTTCAGCCGTTTCATTGCTTACGTTGCAAAAATCCCACACATTCAAAGCTTTTTAGATTGGATCGCGATCGTCCGTAGAGAATTCAATTCATAAATAAATATGGCGTCCGTCTGCCGCCGCCATCTTGGCGGGCGCGGTAGCTGGGCTACCAAAGTGATGCGTGAGGGGCATGCTAACGCGCCACAGCCTTGCTACTACAAAATTTAATATAACCTATAAATAAATCACTGTCTGAAAGGGTTCCGATAAGACCTCAAGTAATGAAGTGAGAACTGGCAAATTAATTTGTCCTTGATCTTCAATATTTGACTTAACATGAAGTCACACCTATCATTCGGCTGCTAACCTAGGACTTAATCTTTTTATCTCACTAATGGCAGTTATGATTACGTACAGATAGACCATCGGAAGTCGATACATAACATCTAAGGAAAACCTCGAAAACAGTTTATAAATACACGATTTTTTAAATGAGGGTAATTATAGAGCGGCGAATACATATCTGGGTCGTCCGACTGGTTGACTACCGTTCGAACGCCCCAGGTGTCGTTGGATCCTTCGCAAGCAACAACGTAGCAATTAGTGTAACACCATCCCAGACCGAGACTAGTCAAATCATATATGAGATAACGGCATTATTTTTAGTTTGCGTAATTTATCTTTCTGGCCATAAAACAGATTTTGCCTGTTTTTGAATTAGAACTCCACCAGAATTAAAAGTCAAAAGTTAAAAACATGGTGACAAATTAGAAGGCTAACAAGAATATTATATTTTATTATGGTATTGGCTAATGTTTGAATTAATAATTGAATTCGACCACTAAAAAAATCAGTTCGATTTGTTCCATCGTGTACCTGCAGAAGTTAGATAAACCCTTTTCAGCGAGAAAAATGGGCCTAAGCAAATAAACGTGAGAAATTATGACTCTATTATTTTAAATACAATTTCCAGTTAAATCGGGCACGATAAAGCGGGTCGGTTATATTATCTTGTATACTAGTGAGCTAGGTAAAGCACTACATGTAGATATGTGATGATGTAACGAACGTAGCCTTTGTAGTTTATCCAAAACCTGCGCTCAAACGAACACAGGCAAAGCTTATAGTGATGTCAGTCACGTACCGTTGAACTATTGATTTTCAACTTTACTATTAAACAGGGTGAACAGGTCGAACCGCTTTTGAATAGAAGCTTTTTGTTATACGTTTTCAACTAAAATCATGAAACCAGTAGACAGGTGTGCAAATTTTGCGTCAGACCGATGTTTATGACGCAAATTTCTACCGAGTTTGTCAAACGAATTATTGTTATATGATAGTATGAGGTTACCGTGTTACGTTTCAAGATTATTAAGTAGCTTACAACCTGAATCGGTAACCAAGGAAAGGTGTTTTGGGGTTTTCGTAGCCTATGAAGATTGCAGTATCAGGAGTTATATGTGCGTAACCAACCCGTCAAAGAAAAGAGTGTTGACAGCGTAAGCAGATTTAAGAGAGAGATTGTTGGATCGTTTACTAAAATACTCCTTATAAATTTCTAGTAAGCCTATTCACCGCATGAACATAACATCTTTCTGTGACTTCTGTACGAACGACTATCCTAATTAGCATTGCTCCAGATTCCGAACATTTTACCTTATGAGCACTGCCGGTCAGAAAGCAATCTATTACATACATACATACATAGATTCACGCCTGTTTCCCAGAGGGGTAGGCAGAGACTACGGATTTCATTATATTTTTTTAAATACAGCGCTTCTATAATATTGTCTTCTGTTTACGCGAATGTTATTCAGTGAAATTAAACCACTATATTATACGGATTTGGCGTTGTTTATTTAACAGTATATTACATAATTTAGAAACTGTTACACTACTATTATTAAACTTTACTAATTTTTAAGCTAATAGCAATTATAAAACTAGTTATATTTAAGTTTACACGTTTCTTATTTATGTCTCAAATATAATTTCCCAAACACATATACAAAACGCTTTCGGTACCAGGTAAGCGAACAAAGAAATCAGTCATAGAGCCAATGTTGGGCACAGATAACAAAATATGGGTATTAAATCCCGTAACAGTTTCATTTGAGCGGACATCTCTGTGAAGCTTGCGGGAGAGAAATTAAATGATTTCCCTGTAAGCGATCACACGAATAATTCCATTAGCCTCCGAGCATTCTCTTTAACCGAGTTCAGTGCAAACAAGGGCCAGCGATTTCAATTGCAATGTTTCTTGAGATTAAAATTCGATTTGAACGTAAGTTCTCTAGTGTTGTTGCAAGTCTGAAGATACGCGCGATGATTGCATCTTCAGCTTCTTGATCTAATCATGGAAGATAAAATAGATATAAAATAAATATCGTCAAATTGTTGATAGCTTGAAATATTCCAATTAGTTGAATCAGTGGTAGTAGTTTACATGTGTTCTCATTGTTCGTGTTGTTCGGGTCTGGTGAGATTATGACAGACAATTCACAAAATTGTTACGACTCTATCTGATTGATCTCTCTTAATTTCGTGGACGAAAATATGCTGGAGAAATATGTGTCTCCTACTTGTCTGCTTAAGCTTTGCGAAATATGTACATACGGCTTACCTGATGATAATCTGATATTTGTAGCCTATGTTCGCTTGCAACAACGGAACTTTCGCCAGTGCGTTGGAACCCTTAGGAAAAGAACAGACTTGGAAAACGCTGATGGAAAATGCTTTAGTGTTGAAATGAAACTCAGCTGCTCGGATGCCGTAGCTTATTGATGCATTGTGTGGCGGTTCGAAAACGTGGTGAGGCACTAAACTAACACTGTGCCGATGTGAAGTGCTCGATTGAATGGTGCCGCGGTTATATCTTATCATATCTAATATGTTAAGCACAGAACGTCACCTGCTTTTGTTATATCAAATAGGCACTTCAGACTTATCACCATTTTATTGACGAAGCCTGTTGAATTACGATAGTGCCGCTACTCACTATAGCATAGTATTCTCTTCTTTATTCTCCCAACAAGTAGACTAGGGGTATTTATTTTAGCTACATTTTTGCAATTTCATGTCTTACGTAATGCGAAAAATATAATACAGTCAATCAAGGTATTTATTCAAAAGGCATTATATTCATCTAAGTCATAAAGTGACGCTTATGCTCGCCAAAAACATCTGCCGCTCCCTTAGCGGATAAATAGCGTTTGTCCTTGCATACATGCTAGCAATTCGGTTAACCAGCAAATCCACCGCAATAAAATAAAAATGTTCAATGTCTACAACCACTAAAGCTATCTAAGATCGACGTTGAAAAGCTTAGGCGTATCAAAGTAGGACCTACATTAGAGATAGTGTTAGTGTGTGTATGTCCGCAGAGCCTTGCTGTATTGTGGCAATCAGATAAATGGATGAAGTAATTGGATGAAAGTTTGTGTGGAGCCAAAACATTTTTGTATTCAATTGCCAACTTAATTCTGTTCGAGAAATGAAATCTAGGGTAGCTGAAAAATTGTTTACTCATTTGCTCTTGACCTAAAAACAATGAGTGCATTTTACAAGATTATACAGGCAAGATATTGCTTAGAAAATAGGGTTAAAATATTTATTATGAGTAAGAATTACATAAATAATGAGGAGAATTAAAGTGTGTTAGATACAGCATGGTCGCCGTTTAAACCTAAATATTGCTCTTCTAGGAACGCACTTCCACTCTACAAAAGTCAGAACAGCTTGTCGTGGCTGTCTACCGAAGACAGATTTACTGTATGTTTCTTGATAGAATAAATAAAAAAATACAACCGACTTCGATGAATACAGAGCCTTGTAACACTTAGACTGAACCGGCAATTGCACCCAAGACGTCACTATTGGCTATATACTAACGTTGACTATGAATAACGCAGTCAAGTAAAATAATGACCATAAAGTAATGATCACGACATCTTTCTCGATACATGTCACGTTCGCGTGCTTAGCACGCACTGCAAACGTTTTCTTCCGCACGACAGGCGGGTAGACACTTCCCGCGGGAAATCACTACGTCGTACGACCCACCTGTTATGTAACCAATAGCTTACTGTACCTGAAACTCTTTAACGATGGCAATTTTTTTATATGATCGAGGATAAGAATATATTTTTAATTTTCAATTGGCCAATGTGCACTACGTAAGCCATGATTTTGTTTCTACAAGTTTACACTAAAGTATACACATATGTATATACAAAAAATCTAATAGTTTTACTATTCTAGGCAAGTGTGATGATATCCTAACTTAATACTATATTAATGCGAATGTGAGTTTGTTTGTTTATTTGTTACATTATCATGAAATTTCGCATACACGTTGTCAGGGTAACGAAAATGACATAGGGTACCTTTTAACCAGAGTACAGAGTAAAAGTACTGTTACTAACCGAATCTAACCAATATTTACGCGAGCGAAGCCGCGGGAATAATTTAGTATGCTTATAATTTGAGTACCGACTACCAATTTGACTACGTTGGCCTATTAGAATAGTAATCGGTTCAGTAAAAGCGGTAACAAAGCTGTCGATTTCAATACAAGAGTCGGGTAATCTATTAACTAAATTCTCAATAAATGCACAGAATTTCAGAATTTTACAAAATAAAGCACTTTTTGTCCTGCAAAACTATTATCTAACACTTAAAATCCGCAAACATAATGACATATTGTCAAACCACAAAGAAATAAGTGAGAAACGGCAATGAATTGCCGTAAATCTTAGAGCTTGAAATAATGCAAAGATCACGTGATAACACGTGACCTTGAGGTCAGAGGTCAAAGGTCATAGGCATTTCAGGGTTATATCGACTATGCTGAGTCGAATGGCGTTGACCGCGAGTCTCTAGCTTTTACGGTCCTCGAGTTGAAAATTGTATAACAGACAGACGGACGGACAAAGCTGTTGTAGTATAAGAGTTTTTCGAACTCTATAAACTGACTAAAAATATGCAATCAATATGACGTATTTTTAGTGGTGTGGAATAGTTAAATGTTATGAATATTGCGGGTGATACAAGATAGAGAAGTTTTTATACTAAGATGGCGAAGTAGCATACAGCCGGATTGATGGTAAGCGGTTACCGTAGTTAAAGGACTACTAAAGAATACTAAAGAAAGGATTTGCTTGTTGTCTCTTTTGTATAAAAAACTATCTTTAATGATTGAAATTAATTTCTGATGGGTGTATTGCACCCCCATTTTTTAACGTAGGTTTTAAGTATCACGTACCTTATAGGAGGCGAGCCTATTATCGTTTACCGAGTC
This sequence comes from Catocala fraxini, assembly GCA_930367265.1. Lineage (NCBI taxonomy): Eukaryota > Metazoa > Arthropoda > Insecta > Lepidoptera > Erebidae > Catocala > Catocala fraxini. The sequence goes on along the minus strand of OV884025.1, from coordinate 26,937,660 downwards.
TAGTTCCAAACTCTGCGCTGTACAGAGATTTTTTTCTGACAGAAGAAATTCAATACCACTTTGCCCGACCTGGGAGTCAAACCTGAGATGTGATGCGCAGCAGTCGCATACACTCGCGTTACGCCACCGCTCTGCTAGCAACCCGCTCTCTGTTAATCTAGTGAATCGCAGCGGCACACCGGTAGCCAGACACAAAAGGTTTTCAATTACGTCTGGCATTTCAACAATTGACTATTAATCAACCTGTGGTCAAAAACTATCTACTATAATAACTAACACACTAACAAATTTGCACAATACAAAGTAACACAGTTAACCTACTTCATAAAGGAAACGACTTCTAAATAATTTAAAAGACGTTTGCCAATTGCTCATCATTTAATAACTACGATAACAAGCGTTCATTGAACAAGTCTAGAGTAGCGGAGAATCGTTATTAAAAAGAGAAAGCCTTTAAATTTAAAGTACACTTCAATAAATAATTTCAGAAAGTACCTAAATTAATAGATGAGAGACAAGAGGCATTAGGACATTTTCAAACTAGGCAAACCGATTGCAGAGAAGATATATAGGCATGCGTTAAAGGCAAGCGTTTAATTGACGCTGTTTGGCTTCTTGACCTATTCGGCTGTCTATCACGTGTATCTATACTATTATTACAAAGAGAAAATGTGTTTATGTTGAGAGTACTCTCCGGAACTACTATACTTATTTGAAAAATAAATTTTGATATTTAAAGGGTACATTATTCCAAATACACATAGGCTTTATATTACGTCCAACCCGGGTGAAGTCGGGTCGAACTGTACACATAGCAATGTGTTATTATATTTATTTAAAAGTATTCAGCCGCTAACACTAACTCACGGCACAAGAAATTATTATTTTGGTTTGCTCAAATGTATACGTTTCTTTGAAATGCACTTTTGCACTTATTTATTACTCTAACCACAAACCATATGTACATACAATACATACTTGTGTTGTACGTATACTTTGTAGTGTACAAAACATAGTGTTACAGTGCGTATTATGACAATATAACAATAAAAACTAGAAAACTCGAAGTCAGTAAATATACTTTTATCCTAAAGTTCCCATAGGAACAGAAAATTTAAAATATCAGACTGAACCACAGTGAAGCGTGGCTGAGTTTAGCTGGTTACTTAGGTCCTAGATACTTAGTCTGGTCATAAATAATGCTAAAATAAAAAAAAAACAATGTTACATTTAAATTTGGAATTTGTCATTCTTATATGAATATTCATTGTGTTTTATATTAAAAAATAGTAATTTCACACTAATGTAAAAGGAAGTTTTGAAGTTATGTACTTATACAAAAGTTCACAAATACTTAAGATGTATCAAAATCAAAACTGTGACGATCAACTTGTAGGTTCAGGCTACCTCTTTATCGTTTAAATTATTCGAATCTCTAGTTTCGTTGTCCTGTCTTTAGTGCAAGTTCATAAAATAGGTCAAACTTTACCTGGCTAGACAATAGGCCTCCAATCATTGACCGTTTACCCTAAGTTGCCTCAACAGAAACTCAAGTTTATAGATCCAGTTTCTAGCCAATTGTGTACCATATAATCTCTGTTAAACAGTGTTTATCGCAGGCTCCTATAAGCAACTTAGACTAGCTAATACACGTCGTTAGCTTCAAAATAGTCAACTGCAATCTTTTCCTCCTTTAAAAAAAGTATATTTCTATTCAAATTTCATATCAAAATCACTTGAGACGTAATAAAATCTTTCTTATTGCAACAAGCAGTATGCACAATAGCAAGTTTCACAACAGTTGTATGAAACAAACGAAGATATCGTACGTGTCCCCGCCCTCAGGGAAATTAAAGTTGAAAATTGTTAATAAAGTATGACGCGGTCGATTTATTAAATCGATCGTCGACGACGAAGTTTCGCAAAGATTGCATGTATTATGTAATGGTTAAAGGTTCTACTGACCCCTGAAGGAAACAGGTATGTTTATCTGGCCATATATAATTTATGAACACAGCAGTATCACGCTAGTATGGAAGGTCTACGTAGCGGTTATCACAACAATATTTCGCTACGTATGTTTCGCTATTATTTTGACTGCACGGTTGGTTTAGTGGTTTAAGTGGTCGCTTTGCCACTGCCACTGCGTCAAGTGTTTGTGGATTCGATTCCCAACAAAAAATTAGGACAATAATTTGTGATTCAGATGTAGTTGTGCCGCATCTGGGTATTATTTGTGTCCGTTGTTTGTAAACTTCCGTCCCTCGTAACACAGGAATCATTCCTAGTGCACGCGTTGTCTTTAAAATAAAACCAAAAAAGAAAGGAGATACATATGTAGACATCGTATCGTACTTTCTTGTTAACTAGCAGACATAGATTCTAGAACTACTAAGAATTGTCTATTACTATCTAACTAGCTCAATCTACGGTTAACTATTATTGATTTTACCAGGTAATTCTAATTTAGTGTTTCAATAGTTCGAGGTACGATTAACGAAACTTTCATAAACCACCTGGAACAATAGCAGTCAAATAACTAATTCAGTTACATTGTTGAGGTCATATACCGTTGATTGTTCAAGTTTCTATTGAATTGTATGGGCCGTTGCGCTTCCTGGAGAATACTCTGAGTCACACACGCCACCCCCTCACTGCCATAGATTTACATGAAACGGCGGGCATTAAAAGTATCCCTTATAGTATGCAATGTCGAAAACATTTAAATAAAGTTACAATATTTCCTCAACATTAACACATTATCACGAAGTAAAGAGTAGCCAAGATTTCGTCTCTTATAGCTAGCTAAACCTGAAATCGTCGTTACTTTGCTCAAGCTCAATCTACGCTATGTTGAATGTTCTCTTTTAGAAACTTCATGAGGATGGATATTAATTAGATACTAAAACTGTGGTCTTTATTAAATAGTACTTACACTCAAACAGAATTAAATTGTAAAGTAATACTTCTGACTCTGTTTAAATGAATTGGTAACAGACAGGCGAACCCACTTCCATTGCTACTATACTATACTTCGCTAGTTATCAGGGGTACAATAGTTATATGATCCTTTAGTATTCCTAGAAAGCTTATAACTATCAGTGGATCACATGAATATTTTAAATTGAAATGGAATGCAGCATGTCGTGAGTGGCAACCGACCGCATTCCATTGCACTGCACGTGCAGTCACGTCCATTGTCCCTTCATCAGTAAGGTGAAAATTACGCCTGCAGCATAACCAGCCCGTTCTTATATATTTTCACCTTTATAAGGCCAACCTGTGACCACATTATTTGATTTTCTTAAAGTGAGCTACAATAGTCACATGTTGCTATGATGACATTACAAATATTCAAATAACGTATCAGTCCGTCAATCCAGACATAGAACAACTAATAGTGAAACACATATTTTTATTCTGCAACGGCGAGGTGACCACTTATACGACGCCATCCGTGCAGTTGTAATACTTAATAGTTCGCAGCAATCATAAAAACAAGTGAACCTCTACGAAACCTCTATGAAACACAAGTGTAACGAATAAACTTAGTAGTGTTAGTTACCTTTGCTGGCAGACATTTTCCCCACCGTCTGGTTCCTTGACCCTCTAACTATGTCGAAGCTCCCCCAATATTCCCCTACGGAGGACTTTTAAGCCGGGCTTTAAACTTAAAGCGGTCTATGCATATTTTATTGTAGATAAATTTCTTTTGACTGTAATATATGTGTCTGGCTTTCAAGCATTGGATAAGGAACGCGGCAAATCGATGTAGACTGTGGCGTCTAAGGAGATAGAAGTATGCGTCTATTTTAAACGTGTTCAGGAAACCGTACCGAAATTTGTTACTTTAGCGAAGTGAATACACATAATGACTTTTATAAATTACATTAATATGATATGATTATGTTATGTCACAAAAATATTATTTCTTGGAATTAGTTATGTTAAATGTTAAATAAATTAAGAATAGTAGCATTTTCTTATTCATCGGTTGAGTTGTAATTTGTAAATGTTAAAGTCTATAATAAGTTACATATCTATATATATATAAAACTCTTCCGTTACTGAGTGACTGACAGACAACGCACAGCCGAAACTACTGAACGCAAGAAGCTGAAATTTGGCATGTATGTTCCTTGGAGAGTGTAAGGGAGCACTAAGAGAGGATTTTTGGAAATTCCACCCCGAAGGGGGTGAAAGGGGTGAAACCCGATATTCACACGGGAACTGGACTTACGCGGATGTAACCGCGGGAAAACTACTAGTATACTATATTTAATTAAACTATTTAATAATTAGTAGTATTGTAATATAGTAAGTTGATGGATCACTCTATTGGATTGGGTTTAAAACATGTAAAGATAGTATTGAAATTAAACACTTTATACGGATTTTGTCGCGTTTTTTATTTTACTTTAAAACACTTTTATTACATAATTTTGAAAACTCTTAACTCTTCTATTATTGAACTTTACTGCTATATTTTAAGCTATTTAATTTAATTAAAACTATTTTTATTTAAGTTAACACTTTGCCCCGACGTTTCGGTTGCTTTACAGCAGCCATGTTCACGGGGAGATAAAGATGATAGTTGTCTCAATGTTCTGAAGTGTATCTAGTTATTTCAAAGTACCCGAACATAATTTAATCTTTGGTTTCTATTTACGCAGAATGAGCTCAAAGTATCATGAAGTCTAGCTGTGTTTTACTTCTTCTTGGGTTTTTCATTATTTGAATTATTATTAGATATAGGTATATAAGTTTTCAAAATTATGTAAAAATATGTAAAGTAAAATAAACAACGCGACAAAATCCGTATAAAGTGTTTAATTTCAATGTATAACATTCGCGTAAACATAAGACAATATTATGTAAAGATAGTAGTTGATAAGAAGAAATAAATAAATAAATGTTTACTAACAATTTCGCTCTCATCGCTTACGACAACGATAAAAAAATATTAACAGTATTAATACTAAGGTTTATGTATTTATATAATCACTAGCTTTTACCCGCGGCTGCGCTCGGGAGCCGTACTTAGGGACGTTCCCAATAACCTATCCTCAGTAAAAGATATCTTGCTATCAATTTTAAATAGTATATTTCTAACTATCGTTAGTTTGCGTCCCACAAGTAGCGGTAATGGCTATCTATTCATCGACATCGATAGGTAGGTTTAGCTATCTGGTCCTCCCTTGCGTTTCGTAACATCAAAACCTACTAAAAATTATAAAATGTAAAAACAATCATTTTCACATATTTTCCAGAATCAATTAAAATTGATTAATCAGTAGAACTAGCAATATGTTAATATTAAATAAATTGTTTTTAGTTAAAGTTTGAAATACCTTATTGGTAATAATATGTTGCCAATCGCATTTTGGCGCGCATATTTGGAAGAACAAAACGCTCGCAAATGTCACTTCAATCGAGAAGATTGACGCTCGGCTCGGACGCATCGACCTTGTATTGTTGTTTATTTACATCGTGTTCGTACGTTTCATGAATGGTTAAATAAGTGAATTGTATTTGAAAAATATGTTTTATGAAATTCGTCTTCACAATCACTATCCTAGTCGGATAAATCCATTAACATTGACAAATCACTTTCACTAGACTCAGACATTATTATAAGCAAACAACAGAAACTCTCGACTTGTTTTATTCATATAAATCACAGAACATTCATACTTTATATATAAATACACATAGATAGACGACTACTTATCGCTGCTTTTCGACGGATATACAATATCATTAACTTTAGTATTGATATTTACTGACAGATAACTGTCAACGCAATATTGGGACGCTCAGTGACGTATTTTAATACAAAAATCTATCGTTAGTAGGCGATAGAACCTCCCGTCGATAGATAGCGTTGGGCGGTAAATCATCCTATCCTGTAGTAGGTTATTGGGACATTACAAGCGATGATAGATACGTTTTACTATCTTTAGTAGGCTAAAAGTGACGATAGATAGATTATTGAGAACGGCTGTTAGTTTAACATGTACGCGAAATTTTATGATGACCAGTCGAGTAGTTAAGGCGTAAGCATAACAAAAGAAACGAACTCACATTCGCATTTACAATATTAGTTAGGATTACTTATTATTTAATAATACATAAATATACTCAAGCATGTTTTCCTGAGGCTAAGATACATACTAATTTCACTTGCGCCGATTCAGGCATACCTTCATGTCATTCGCCCTTCTTAAATTCTAAATGCACGCCCGCCGATTGAGAGTCCTCTTAACCTGACCTTTCTTCTGTATGTTTCCGTAAGAACTTTCGTCTAGATATTTATTTTCCTTGCCTTTCAACTATCTAATTCTAATTTCATTACTATCACGTTACAATATGTGTCTAAAAAAGTTCTCTGTGGGAAAGACATGTGTTTTACAAGAAAATAATCCGATTTTATTTATATGTTTGCAGCTATCGTGTCTTTATTTATTCCATTTTTTATTTTGTACCTATTCTGCTTTTCCAAGTCAGCTGCTTAAGATTACTATGTGCGACATTAGTTTTTTCAGGCAATGTTCAACGCGACAAACGTGTTCTAACATCCTTTGTCTGCCAGGGCGTCCCGCTTAGTTCAGCGACACGTTTAATTATAAGTATGTATTATGTTTCCAACTATATTTTACGATATAAAGGAGGAACATATTGTAGTTTTTGCATCTAATGTTCCATCATTCTTCATGCATCTCACAGTTTGCTTACAGCTACCTTGTGAAATTTCTACGTTCCAGAACGATACATCGTTACACAACATAGTTGGTAGAATCGTAATGTTCGCATGGAAAACGGGGCAGTAGGTATATTAATACGGGTTGTTCCTACGCAAAACTCCCTTAAGGAAACTTTACTGCCCTAATAACAGTTGGTTTCAACACGAAACAATTTCATAAGGCTACCGTAACGTATGTGGCTTCCGTCCCTATAAAAGTAAATCTCCGAAGTTAATCACTCAGGTCGTCGAACACTTAATGAAGTGGGGTGCCGCTTTATGCGTAACCTTAAAGGGGGAAAGAGAGCTTCGTACGATAATGACAGCTATCATGCATTACCCAACCTTATTAAGCTGCTATAGAGTTTATTTTCCTACGTTATTAATATTGGCGTGGGCAGTTTACCCGAATGTGTGTCACGACTTCACCAACAAGGGTTCTAGATACCACTACCATGATATGCCGATACCGCACTTTCGATGCGATACTATCGTTTTTAGTTGGCTTAAGAACTTGAGTGGCAAACTTGTTTACGTCTCGTGGTAACGGTGTATATCGTGAGCGATTTGCGGCCTGTTATTATTGATTAAAATTAATTAGGTAATAGCAGCAATTGATTAAAATGAAAGAGTGGCTATGAGCATTAGACTTCAGCAATAAATTATTATTTAGAATAAAGAATAATGAAAATATTGCCTTTGATATGATGAATACGAGATCGATCGTATGGTTGTAATTCCAACAGAAAATAAATTTAATTTATTTTGTGTTTTCTTCTTGAGCCCGGTAATGTATTTTGTACTCAGTAATTTACAATCGGCTCACAACTGTGAGCCGATTGTATATTACTGAGTAAGTACATGAGAAAGTATGTTTTATACCTTCTGTTACATTATATGTTACTACATACATACACTTATCCTTGGTTCGCGGAGGGTAGGCAAAGAATTATTCTTTCCTAGAATTTTACAAGGCTTCGTAGGCCAAAAGTAAAAATTTTAAAATCAAGGGACTATTATGCACTTCAGATTATTGCTATCACGAGAGTAGGAAAAATGCAATATGTCAGCTTTATTTACATGGAAATTCGTAGTACCAGTCTTCCAGGAAACGAGAATACATTGTACCACGTCTATATATCCCAAATCTCCACTGTAATAGGGAGAGAAATAATTAAATTGTCGTCTGTTAGACACAAATATTTTCCAAACTTCGTGCTGCCACTGAGAATTTCCTAATAGAGAAACCCAATTACATTGCGTGATATAGAACTTGGGACCTCGCGGTCGCACGCAAACTTATTCCACAGGACCAAAGAAGCAATCATGGCAACAAGTTTATGAAAAACCAAATTTATTTATATTTTAGTAGCTTTTTTGCCCGCGGCTTCATTCGCTTGGGAACAGTACTTGTTTCTGTATGAACCTTATGTTCTTTTGTGTAACCCTGACAACGTGTATGCGAAATTTCATGATGAGCGGTCGAGTAGTTAGAGCGTGAAAGCTTAACATACAGACTCACATCCGCATTTATTACATTAGTTACGATTAGGATTCAAGTGTAATAAATACAACATATTAAATAGATAAAATATAACTCTACACGAATTCTACTTGACAGGAATATCACTGCCAACATACTAAAAAGTCGCTATAAAAACTAATAAAGCTAGTTACTTTTTTAAAGCTCCGGTCTAAAGGAAATCCGGACACATTCTGTATGAGATATAAAATTAGTACGTGAATTAAAACACACTCTGCTTACAGAATGTGGTCCAGGCTTCATTATGTCGTAGCAAATTGGTTTCGATTAATAGCGCTGTGTCTCACCCGCTGATTGTTAGTTATTGGCGCGTTCATGCAAATTCAGATTACCATACGCATTTCAATCTGTTGCGAAATTATAATTGTTAGCTTGGACGGTTTGTTTGAATAAGACAATGAACTTACTCGCTAATGGGTAAGGGATTGTGAATGAATTTTAATGTCTGTATATGTGTCTGTGACTAGCTGTCCGCGCATTTTTACCCACGTTAATGATTACTGCTCTTCCTCCATAGCTTATAGCGTGATGTTATATAGCTAGGTACTTCATGATATAGTAGCTCTGATCGTGAAATAATTTAGGATTAACCGTTAGAGTTGCTAGTAAATAGTAGACTTCCCTAGACTTCATACTCTATAGTCACTCCAGCAGTAACCATAGAATCCGACAATTATTACCGCCAAATACGGCTTTTGACAGCAGCTGTCAGATTGAGGGAAACATTTGCTATTCTGTCAGGTTGAAAGAACCTAAAACGCCAGTGACGCTGACTGGTGAACATAAAAACGAGAAATTTATGTTTATTCCACTAATAATAAATTACGTCGTCTTTATAACATTAGTATACATAGCTGTAATGTACGTCTATAGTCTGAATATATTTATAACAGCTTAGAAAATTGCGAACGACCAAAATACATTTATATCCAAAAAATGAATATCGCCTAACCTAACTAATCTATTAAATTGATCGCGATAGATATTGAACGCTTCGCGCGCCGGCTACTAACAATAAATTGATATTTAGGGTAAATAATAATTTTATAAATTATTCTTATAACTATACATTTAAACATCTGCCACCCAGTAATTGCAAAACAACTTTCAACCAATGCAAATGTCAAACTCGGACTCGGGTTTTGAGTTTGACATTTGAATTGGTTGAAAGGTAGAAACTTATTTTTTTTAAAGTACCTTTAAATTGTACCTACCTACCCGAAACTGTCTGCAAATAAAAATACAATATGCGGATCTCCTTTACAATTCCAAGCTTTTAAATCTGGTCGTCAGACCATCTTGTGACACGTGCGTGACAGGTGTATATCATTACCACCGTTTTTACTTTTGCGTGGCTCAGCCTGAGCGCATGAAACAAAAAATTATATCACAATGATGAAAATTGTACCCACTATTTTAAATCACAATGCCATTGTATTAAACCAGCCGTGAAACCGAGCTCTCATCTCAGTATACGTAGCTGCATAGTTTCAATTCTTTTAAGGGTGCGCATGACACCGTTGTAAAAATCCCATTTAATTATCGCGGGATTAATGCACTCTGTCGTGCGGTTAGGTTGCGAACACTGTAATTACAACTGGGGAGACGATGACGTCACCGGTGACGTACTGTGGACTGTGTAATGGGGATTAATTGAGCTGAGGGCTGTCACTTGACATTTTTGTTGAATATATTGTCAAACTTAATTAATTGTTGTTTTGGATTTTAGATCTAAATAACGTAATATGTAATAAAAATAAATACTCGACCAACGAAATATCCTGATTATCTGATTTGTAATAGAGAACTTTGCTTGTAAAATATTAAGTAAGCAAAAATGATTCCTTAAATAGAATTTTAATTAAACAAAGAGCGAATATTATCATGGATGGGGAGGCAGGTATTAATATGTTTTATACAAGTCCTACAGTTGTAATATAAATATTATTGCAGATTTGTTAGTCCAGTGTATATATACGTATATGTACTTACAATCCTTTCTGGAGAGTTTAATATATGACATTAGATCATTTCATGTCCTCATACACGCCTCTACTCATAACTAGAAAATACGACATACCTATACAATGACAGTGACGTCACAGGAAATTGCGATGTCTCCTAGATGTCCTGAAGTGATATCAGGATCACTAACCTCTCGTCTCGTATTTGGAACAATTATAAAACTATTGCATAAGCATTTTACATTACATTAAGTAATAATAATAGTTAATAGATTAAATTAAACTATATACAAATAATTTCCTGTACATACTACGCTACGAATCACGGCAGAACCTCTAAATCAATTCTGGTGACATTTGGCATGGACATAATTAAAACATAGAAAAAGACAATGACTTTTTAATGACCTTGAAAAGTGAGCGTAAAATATCACTTAATGTTTACTACCTCTTAGGACATTGCAGACGAATGTGCAGAAGCATTTTATGATCAAATAAAACAGCATACCGTTAGTATAAGAATATTGTATCGGATAAGAACGGTGTACGCCTGCGGTCGTCGGCCTGCCATCGATTGCAATAATGTTTCTAACCACTTAGGGGTGAACGAGGTGCATTGATGCTTCGGAATCGAAGAGAAAGGAATAGTTTAGAAGCATGATATCGCGATATCTCTATGTTAATGAGGCAGGGAACTGCTATGATAACATCAGAAGCATAGCCGGAGGCTAGAGGCCGCGTGTTTAACATTACATAGCAGATTTTATTAGACGATTAGGCAGAAACTATAGAAAGATAATTCAGGCGTAGTAAGTCTATTGGGATAGCGGTCGTCTCGCCTAGCTAATATTCAGGGTGCAACATGCGGAATGAAAACATTAGATACTACAGAGTAAGACGTACCGGTTTTGCTGTAGTTGTATTTAATCTTATTGTTGTTGTTTTTCTAACCTTACCCCTGCTACTACAATTAATTATTCAATTTATTCGATACACTGTTTTCTTTTCTATGCGTATTATGTATTATAAAAAGTATGAATTTGTCTTGAGTTCTAAAAAAATATAAGTGATTCAAAGTTACACTACTCAGGAAATGACATGAGCTACTAGGCTAATAATATTATACTACGCGAACAAAGTTGCGGATAAAGAAAATATTATTCGATGAAAATCGTTTATAATTAAATATTAGATTGATTAGTATTCCATTGAGCGTAGTGGTTATAACTTTGCTGCAGTTAAACTTCTCTCATTTAAATTAAGTCGCGTTTTTGTAAACATGCTAGACCAATGTCCAGCATGTTTACAAAAACGCGACTTAATATAATAAAAGAAAGGTCAATACCTTTCTTTAGAATAATAAGATCAGGCCTAGTATAATCAACTATGTTGTTAAAGTTAGTATTACAGAAACAGGGGCGCGTTTGGTTATTTTAGAATCTGGCAATGAACTAATGGTACGTCTGGCGTAGCAAGAGGGCTTAAGCTTCAAAAACTGCGAAGAAGCATTTCCGCTTTGTAGCATTAAAAAAATCTCACGATTGTCTATTCTACGATAGTTTTAATTATTTTTTCAAACAGTTTGAAATAAAAAATGGAATACAAAAAGATATATTTAATAGTGAAACAAACAACCTACCTACTTATTTTTATAAAATAAAAATATAAAATATAAAAATCTAGTATCGTACTGGTAATGACTTCATATGAGTAGATATCTCGCTTACGGATTACAAATAATATCTACATTCGGCATAACACACATTATTTTATTAAGTCTAGGGATTAACCCACACGGAGTACTAACAGTGACCACCTAACCCTGCGCCATCCGTTTACTCTCAAACTAGCGCTTACATTGTGATAGAAGACTTGAATATATAGATACGCATATCTCCGTTAAATCGTGTAAGCTAAGGTTGTATTGCACATTTCTGTATGCAAATGAAGTGGTTCAGTAGTGATGTTATCGGAGCGGCTTCGCAGCGGGCCGCGGTCGACGCCCGCTTGGCGCCTGCACCATCGATCCTACACTCCTGTTTAGATTTCCAACCGATAAGTAATACCATCGAATGTAACGACGTAAAAGGACTAGGGGAAGTGATATTAGAAAGTACATAGTTATTTTGTATAAATATTTTGTGAGTCTAGAGCAGAGATTCCCAGACTTTTTTTCTCATAGATCACTTTCAAAATTTAGCTGGTTCTCGTGGACCCCCTGCAGCTAGAAATTTAATCCACCAAAAAGTTGAACTTGGTTTAAATTTAAAAAAATATTAACTTTCTACGGGCTAACCTTAGCGTAGTCCCCCGTCAAGTCTCCCGTGGCCATCCCTGGGGGTCCACCTGGACCACTTTGGGAACCAAGTGTCTAGAGTATTATGTTGTTCAGTATCTCGATATAACGAAGGCTTCCATTTTAATATTGTCGAGAACAACTAATTTAAGTGTCGGAAGAATTTAAATTGCACTATATTTCTTTTAAACATAAATCATAAAGAGAAGATCATATATTTTTAAATGTGACAACTATTTTTCGCGAGCATAAACTGGAAGTGAATCTTTATATATGTATATCTTTGTGGCCGTAGTTTTAATGTTTGTAACTAAACTTAAAGCTGGAGAATTATTTCAAAAAACAAGAAATATTAATCTTCAGAGTAAGTGCATTAATATGCACCAGAATGCCTCTAGCAGCATGACAACTCTATAAGAAGTTATAAGCCAACCAGGAAACAACATTAACAGATGTCCCTCAAAAGATTAGTATAATTTTCTACATCGTGGCTAGCTTTTCTTATTTTGGACAGGCTATAAGGTACAGATGTCGACTAATTTTCTCCCAACGACGAGCGCGTGACCTAATTTGAGAAGACTAAAATCGCCTATCCTTTTTCTTTGCTTGCTGGTAGACAGAGATAACATTCGCAAAGACAGTTACGAACATGAGAGGCTAGATTATATGAAAACAACAAAGAGTATTTGTAACAACATCTTAATCCTAACCAGCGTTGTTCGTACGCCAAGAAAGGATATCTCGTTGCCAAAAAGGAGTTGTGAAGCTTTGTGATTTTTGGCCATGGAATAGTTGAGATCATTTCGTCGAGGATGGCACTAAATTTAAGTGCGGAAACCAGTGTTGGCAGAAATATATCACAGCCTAGGCTGTGACACAATGCTTGAAAAACTATTGAAAAACTTGTGCTTGAAAAACTATTGAAAAACTTGTGCCACAATCGTGTGCATTAGCTAGCTAATGCACACGATTGTGTCGTCAGCACAGACATAAATTGTTTGCTTTTTCGCCTAAAAATAGTAATTACCTATTGAATATAATTACCTTCTCTTTGAAGTCTATGAGACGACTTCAAAGCTAAAATGCTCTTTATTTCTTATTCCGCAAGAATTTTGATAAATCGAACCCTATTCCTTGTCAACAATACGTAAAGGCAAAATTTCAGCTTTCTTGGACCAACAATTTGGTCTGAGCGTTGGTTATTCAATCAGTGAGTGACTCAGTATTTTTCTTTTTATATTTATTAAGGATATGTGTTTAGATTATTTCTCTAATGGAACTTTCAAGATTGTGTTATAACTACAAACTTTAGTTAAACTAAAAACTTTAGTCTGATCCGTGCCTCGGAGAGCACGTTAAGCCGTCGGTCCCGGCTGCCATGAACATCTATGGCAGTCGTTATTGGGAAAGTCAGTGCCCTCTAATATCCTGACACTGGTCTAGCCTTAGGGTATCGTTAGCCTTCGGGTTGCGGAGGTCAGGTGGCAACCGCTCCGTGTAAATACTGATATCCAGTCAAATCCAGTTAGACCAGAAAAGCCGACCCCAAGTGACTTGGGAATAATAAAGGCTAAGAGAGAAGAAAAACTTTAGTCTGATGATGATAAATAAATAATTATACATAGGCCGAAGAATTATTTATTTATTTGCGACAGTGCCAACAAAACCATTAATAGAAATCCCGTTTTAATGATGATAGCTGAAAGAATATAAATTTTCAGGAACTACTATATATCCTGGTCAAAGTTATGTAAACATACATAGACTCAAGCCCCTACCCCCCGGAGCGGTAGACGGAAGTGTATTGCACCTACAATCTACATATATTTCGGCAATTATGCTGTAGACCCTATGTAAGGTTGGCGCATATGGCGCAGTTCCAAACTTCGTGACACAATAAAATATATTTTTATTAATAATTTCTAAATTGAAGTAAATATATATGCAAAGTTAGTACCAATCATATTTGCGAGTTAGGAGATAAGCATTACACCGTACAATTAAAACATAATTAAAGTTCGAGCACAACTAGCGACCTTCTGGCAGAGTTTGTATCTCCTGTAAACACTACAGAAGTTCCACAAAGTTTGGCTATATCGTCGAAAACCAACCCGCTGTTATGAATAACAAATCGTGCAATAAATACCAACGATACAGTGCTGGTATTGCAGCTGCGTCTTCGCAAACTTACGAAGTGCATTGTTATTTAAATTAAAACTTTCGTGAGAAAACACTATATAGATGTCATAATTCATATCTATAACTCACTTGCTTTTGTTTTGAAGGTTTTTGTGCCGATTGTCGTGATTTTGATTTTATTGTCGTGTATACATAGATATAGGATGATACCAAGGTATAAGTTTCAGTTTTGTGTTGGCAGCTGATCGTGAGCTTTTCGTTTCATGGGTCAGTATTAATACGTTTAGTGTACTTGTAGCTAGAGAAAATAGAGATAGGGAGACCCATATCTATGTATCGCTTTTACTTATTTTTTTTTCCATTTCTATTTATTAGATAACGAATATAGCGAGAAAGCAATAATATAATGATTTTTAATTAACGTTTGCTTAGCAAATAAATAAGTAAGAGAAAATGTACTATGGATACTAACACGAGACCAGCAAGAGAGTTCAAATTACCTAACAAAACAAAAAAGACTTTGATCTGATCGGATAGCAAAGTATACAGTATGCGCCACAATATATCCGCATCTTAATATAGGAGGGTAGTACTTATCCGTCTCCCGTAGCTCTGTAGTGTACAATAAAATTCGCTACTTGGCAGTCTATGTAATTTCATCGTCCAACGCTCGCCGGCCTGAATCCGATAGTTTTTAGCGCTTCACTTGCTCACTCGATCTGCACACTGATACTAGGAAATGTTTTATTTTACATCCTCTTTCCTTGAAGATTCGATAACGAGCAGGAATTTAAGTTTCATAAAATAAGTGGGTAGTTGCAAAAGCTGAAGTTTTATAAAATAAAGGCTAGGAAGAAGAAGAGTTGCACTTTTTAATTTATTGGCTCTGTTTTAATATTATTTGTCTAGTCATCTTGCTGATGTTTCGTTTGAGCTATGGTACAAGTTAACACTTACACTGGCAACTGACTGTGAGGTCCCGGTTTCTATTGACGTATTTTTTTTATGGTATAGGTGGCAAACGGCAGACGGTTCGCATGATGGTAAACGATTACCGCCGCCCATGGACACCCGCAACACCAAAGCAGTCACAAGTTCGTTGCGGACCTTTTAAATTTGCCCCTACCAGAACTCACTCGACGAAACACAACGCAAGCGCTATTTCACGTTGGTTTTCTGTGAGGCACTCCGGTCGAGCCAGCCCATTCGTGCCGAAGCGTGTTAGGCAAAGTGTTATAAAGATTTTCTCTTAGGATCTTTTAGGCTTTTAGGATAGGCTCGCAAGTTATTTCGTAGAACCTAATATTTTACACCGCAATAGTGTGTAATATATCGCTGCCTATCATTTCGGGTTATGCAAGCATATGTCTTTAGGTGTTATATTCTATTTAAGTTCCACAATATGTCACTAAATATTTCATGGTATTTAAAGTAATTTCGCCGATATCATGTTAAACAATATAAGAAATAAGTTCATGTTCTAAAGTTGCTCTTTGCTGTTGGTAGTTGGAGGTTTCTGCATCTTAAAGTATTTGTTGTCACCCATACGGCAAACTTGGAACCAAGTTAGCTTATTATGAACTGAGACCAACTATAAACACAAGTTCCGTCATTGAGAGCGTCTGATTATTGGTGCGGTTCCTCTTTGAAACTTCAGTAAACTGCATAAATGACGTAATTAATAAAATTATCAACACGTGGCTGTTAAAACCTCCTTTTTATACCATCCAATTTATTATTTATGGATGGTTTACCTAATTGTCAAAAACGGCAACAATCGTGATATTATAGCGAATTGAAGTATATAAACCTAACTTTGTTTACAAATCGTAGAAATATGCATATTTCACAAATTTGTGATCAGAGTCAGGTTATCATGTAAATTATTACTTATTACAGGTCATTCATATTTTTCGAAATGTAATGAGGACATGAGCTTATAATATAATAATGGTGTTTTGTGAATCAATTAAAGTAGTTATTATAATCCTTATTTCTTTGTTTGTCACGCTTTAACGCCTTAACTACTCAACCGATAATCACAAAATTATAAACGTTGCATACAGCTTTTATCCAGGAAAAAATACTGTTACTAATCTAAACTAAACTACATTTACGCGAGCGAAACCAAGCAGGCAAAATCAAATGAATGTATATATGTGTGACTTACATACAAATTCACAACTCAAACTGCAGCCATGTGTAAGGAAACTCCAGAATCAGTTCTCAGGCATTTATCGCCTTTAATAATTGTAACATAATTAGAATTTATATTAATAGTTTACATCGTTATACAATATGCATACCTTATTTAATTCAATGCAATATCCGCCACTTAATACATTTTTACTTTACAAACTTATCCGATCGCCACTCAATGCACGACTGCCCGTTATCGTTCCGCGCGTTAGTTTTATACTATCAAGCGTAGCGGGGCAGTCAAGCAAAATCAGTGTTGCCAACAGAAAATAACGGGTACAATTAAACATATTCAAATAATGCTTATACATCGCTACACTTTATTAAATATTTCTATAAAATAATTATATTCTACCTATAATCGCCAACACATGTAAACTACTGCAGTCTTATTTAATAATTACATCATAAAGAAAGAGACTATTACTTGCAGCCAAGCTCGGTCAATAACTGCACAATTGCTTGTAAAACTGACAATAAACCGATAGACTGAATATTGGTACTAAAGAGCAAGTTAATCGCCTATTAAAACTAATGGTTAATATAAAGTACTAGCTCATGCCTTGGCTTGTAGGTTCGTTGCGTGTTCTACAGTTCTGCAGTATAACATGCACTTGTATCATAGTGTGGTGCATCATATTTCCGGTTCTCTTGAACGAAATTAATAAAACCATAAAAAAAAGGCGTAAGGTCTCTTTTTGTTGCCTTAATATTTCCTGTTAGAATAAAATATATATTTTTTTAGTTCTTATTTACCTAAATAAAAGTGATTTGTATTGTTACACTATACCTACTGTTAATTTAGTTATATACGAGTGCAAAATTTCAGATAAATTAGATTGTGGGTCAAAAAAATCCGCATGATTTATTTACACTCAAACAATGGGTTAGACAAAACTAAATAAAAAAAAATTAACTAAATTGAGCGTTAAAACGCAAAAAGAACTGTTACTTAAAATAAATCCATATAAATAAATCACATATTATTTACGATTACTTTTTAAAATGTCTTAAACTAAAGCAAAAGTTTACTCTAGTCTCATTATCCCTAAGCACTTTGATGTCAGCTTTTAGTTCCGGCTGAATATCAATTCTTTCACATAACGAAAGTCTGAACGCATAAAATGTTTGTTACTCAAAGGGATAACGATATTCTTAGGTCGATTCAGTTTATGATGGCGTTGTATCGACTGTCATATTCCTGACTGGCAAGGGGTATACCTGCTTTTCAAGGTATGAATGGCATTACTTGTATTTATCTATTTAACCTGTCAATTGCTGGAGTGATAGACATAATTGAAATCCTCTCGTGTTTGGCTGCCCGTGGGCTGCTGTTAATGCTTTTAAAGGGTTTACTAGTATAATGGTTTGCTCTTTGATAGTAACTATGTATCTTGTACTAACTACTAAGCCAATGATCTTTTGTGGTTAGAAAAGATTACCAACGTTTTATGGAAAACTTGCATGTTGCTTAAAATTATAGAATGTCATCTGGCGTGCCGTATGAATGTCTGCCATAGGTGGTCATTAAAACAGTTAATACAGCATGTTAGGAAATAAATACAAATGTTTGGAAAAAGAGCCATTGCGCTTCTATCATATGACATGAAACCTAATGTTCTTGACAACACCACCCCTTGTTGAAGCTATAGAAGTCAAGTTTTTATAGAGTGTGTTTTCTTGGTTTAAGCACAGATGCGATGACGACATTTTTGCTGCTGCAAACCTAGATCTTTTTTATTATGACGATCTTATTTTATGATAATATTTAATTTAGCAACATCTTAAAACTCTCGTTTTCCTAAAGAAATATGTAAATAAACAAAAACGTTCTGCATAAGTAATGTAGAATAATTTCTATGGTTTAATAAGAACACTTATTGGTGCGTAAAGAACATTTAATTTCCAGCTTGTCCGCATTCTGCCACCCGAGAAAGCGAACCCTGAATTTAACAAATAATCAAGTGAAAAACAGGATCGCTACGGAATTTATCATTTGATATTTTATGGTGTGGTTAGGTTGAAGGGACGGACATTTGTCGCAGCTATATTTATTATAACTGTTGAGATTATTTGCACGTTTACGCACTTGATTCGATTGTTTTGAATGATGTACTTATATATAGGTCCATAAAAAGGATCACATCTGTATACACACAGTGCTGTTATTTTAGGGTATTCTATAACAGCACTGAGTCTGTTACCTCGCCCGAAAAACGGCAAAAGCCGAGCCTATAGTGGGAGGGAAGAGTGGTATATGCAGTGCGGACTAAATCATAGCTGCCAATATCAATATTAATATCACATATCGCCAAAAAACAAAAAAACCAAAACAACAACAAAAAAAGCCAAAATATCCCTAAAAACAGAAGTGTTTAAGACCTCTCAGTTGTTTTCAGGAATATTCACATATGAATCTATGTATGTATGGTACTTATAATTACGTTTGAATCAATAGAATATATAAGTGCCATTCAAACTAACCACAGGATAAAATATCAAATGATATATTTCTTAGTGTTCCCGTAGTCCGCTTGTATTTTTTTATAATGTACATTGAAATGAAAAGGTACCATGTATACGCTTTTCGAAGCTCTGTGTTTTACCGACGTAGTGCCCTACAACGTGGTTGGTTATACTAAAGCGAATTACATAGTAATTAGAATAACGAAATCATTTCATTAACAATCGCTACGTTACCCCAGTTTAACTCAGGATTAACATAGAATACCTAAGATTGTACTAACATTACTAGAGATTGAAATAAAATTAAATTTCCATTTTACAACAATCGTCCCAATTCAGAAGCTTGTTACAAACCTTAATAACTTTGAAAAACCGTTATGCTACGTGAAATGGAATTTCGTGTTCCCAAACTTTCAAGAACTGTATTCGTGACTTGAATGATTGTATCGATACCGGTGATGGAATCGATTATTCGCTTACTCGATTCTTTATTACGTTGACTTTGGCGAAAATGAAACCGATAAAAGTTTACGTCACCAATTTGTTGCGGAGATTGTAATTAAACATTTTACGTTAGGTGAGAACCAGAGCTAATAAGCCAAATCCATTATAAAAAGATGTTGTTTTCGTTTATTGAAGAAAATCTGTCGGAAAATTGCTGAGCAGAGGATTCAATTTTAAATTAAATATTCGTTTAAACGTCAATCTCGGCGCTAAACTTCTTCGGGTCAGAAATAAAATTCGATGAAATGTTATGAAAAAGTGAAATCCTCTTATAAATTAAAAATTATGTTCCGTTTAAGCGTTGTTTATCCTGCGGCTATGGACGACTGCTTTCATTCCGAATAAATTGGAACCTTTCTTAGATAAAATATGCCAGTAACTCGCTGAAGGATACTTCTATACTTTGTTTAAACGTGTACTATACTACACAATATTAGACTTGAAGGATAGCAAATCGTTTAATAATTATAAGATATCTGAACCAAAACAATGATTTCTAGGATTTTATTCTATCCGTCTGTTTTGGCTTCACATTAAACCATTAAACGGATTTTGCTACGTTTTTCACATCTAAGTAGCTTGGAGATCGACTTAAAATCTAAGACTTGATTTATGTTATTCCGTTTGGTAGATCTGAAGATATAGAACAAAGCGTAATCTACGTAAATGAAATCGCGAGGGTCCAGTATTTTTTACGCACAAAATCCTAGACAAATACTTCTGCTACATAATCTCTAGTTCTGCTTTTTTGTTTCTATCTTGGGCTATCTAGTGATAGACTGTGACTTCTATTATGCATTTACGTTTCTTCTTGGATCGCTCTCAGTACGAGACTAAGTTGGCCCAGAGAGCAGGTTGAACAAAACCTTTGAAGAACATTATCGTACGTGAAGTCTTAGACTTGCAAGTTTCTTAATAATGTTTACGTTTCCGTCAAAGTAATTGGTCCTGAGCTATGAAATACGTAAATAGTTTCGAAAGCTCATACCATAATTACACTGCGGTAGATAGATTTTTCTGAAGCTCATCACTGAGCCTTGTTTTTAGCTTGCTTTTTGTCTCCACGTTATTTTTACCCGGTCGCTTTTCTTTTCTTATTTTGCGTCTATCCTAAGGATACATCTAAGAAATTGCATTTAGCGATAAGGCTGCTCTTTATAGAACGCTATGTACAAATATAATGAAATGATTTATGGAATTGCGTAATACAATTGCATCACAAATGTTATCACCATAATACTATGAAGCCAACAAGCAGTTGAATTTAATTTATTTTACGTATCTATTTTTAGAACTTTGTTTTGTTTCGTAATGTGAGTTAACTAAAGTACTTACACACGAAGATATGTTTCAGTGTACATTAGTGACGCATAACAATGCGGCCTCCTTGCAAGTTTCAGCGTAAAACTTGTACCTCTTAAAGTTCACAACTCTTATAAAATGTAAGGAAACGAACCACTAACGCTTTGCGAGTAAAACCGCTATAAAATGTAAAACCTTGGTATAATAGTAAAACAACGGTAAAAGATAAAATGTGACAAAAATAAAGCGTACTATTCACGGCACCGACAGGCGGCGACCGACCATAACTCGTCGACATTATTTTCGCATAAACGGATTTTATCACATCTACCCCTTCACTGTGGTTCTTCAAGGAAATAATTTGCTTGTGTTTTACCAGACTAATTATGTGACCTTGGTGTGCACTAAGTCTTGGTCTTCCGTCAGTAATATAAACAATTACCTCTACCGTTATTTCGTGTATTTTCTTATCGATTGAAGTGGCAGATAAGCCAGCGACCTGCTCATAAGCAGTTATGGCCACAGCTACGGTAAATCTATAAATGCGGTAATCAGCGCAATTTTTCTGTATTCACGTGTCTGTAAGTGTGCATATGGTTTTGTGTGTTTCATAGAGCCCGCCATCTAATTATAAAATTATTGGTACCGAATCGACTAATTGATTTAAAACTTAGCTAATGAATCATGTGGCGACTCCGCACAGGCGAAGAAGTTCCGCCTACATCTAACAGATGGCGCTAAATACGCTCAAATGACATCACAATCCCGCGCCGCGCAAACGGAGTTTACACAGCGACTAACTATATATACAAGCTCCCGACATCAACCGTCGGTCCGCGGCCCGCCAGGCACGATCAACCAGCCTGGTCGGAGGATCCTCACTTTGTGTTGGAGGGACATCACACTCCGTTCCTCCACAAAGCACATAAATTTAAACTGACTGGCTCCTAATTTATGTATGCACTAATCAAACTGTTAGTTGCACTTGATGGCTAGGACTAGAACTAGGACTAAAGGTATTTTTTTTATTCATCATATGAACCTTTTTGAGAAATAAGTACATCTTTCATATTATTTCTTGGGTAAACTGTATAACGCTTTAAAAACCGGCATCAAATCTAGTTGTATCACAAGGATTTTTAAAATCTAAATCTCATTGTCGAATTGATTCATAATGAAAATAAAATAAAACAAACCAAGAAGTGAAATCAATTATACAAATGCTTAAAGCTAAAATTAATAACTTCACTCCCACAATTTAAATTAAAAAGCAAAAGCAGTACAAAGATTAAAATATCATTTTATAAAGTGCTATATTCATTAACAGCTAGTGCTGAGCCATAACGAGAGAGCGCATTTTTTCCTTCCAAATGAAACGTTTCAAAAGACTGCCACGACCTACTACTGCAGTTCATTATTATGGAAGAACAACTGGAAAAATTCACAAAGAACATTTGAGAATTAAAAGCTGCTATACGGCCTAGAAACGCCAAGGAGATAAATTATAGGAGTGGGAATAAACCGGCGAATAAATCTACTGACTCAACTCGGTTTATACTCGCTCAGTATCTACTCAAAACAACATTCGTTCAAGGCTTTTATTAATAATCGATTTTTACAATTGAGTTCGTTCGGTCATGAATACGCTGTAAATTGTTTTAATGATACTTACGTTATTATAGGTAAGATAAATGTTTTATTGGATAGGAATGAGGTCTACCATGACTGACAGATGTAAATCACGAGTTATTTTCCTTGGTCAGGTGAAGTTTTAATGTATATTTTTGTTACATTCTGAGCTGCGTAAGTAAGTGAGCGTTTTATTGTGATCCCAATATTATAGTGTAATGGCAATACAGACTCAATCCGCATGACCTAAAGTAGGCAGAAAGACACCTTCAGTTCACCAATTCTCGTAATAGGGGGCAAACAGAATTGCCGTCTACTTCAGGACTTTATGCTGTTTTCCTATGGTCTAAAAGAGAAACCCAATAACACATTGCATGGCTCGGTTATTGAATTCGAGACTTCACGATCCACCTCCAAGCTTACGCATGGGGCGGATCGTGAAGTCTGCGAACTTATAATGAGGGAGCGAGGCTGTTTAAATCAGCTATTTATTAATATGATTAGTTCGCTTATTCTAGTTCTACAAGTTGGCCGTATTTAGGTTGAAATAAATGAGTGGCAACGCTGCTTCGATTCGTAATCTCCCCGTCACGAAAAACTCGAGAACTTAACACGCAATCTAATTTGGTTCAAGAATATATATTTGTTAAAGAAAACCAATGTTTATTCAGGTAACCAAAGTGCCTGTATACGTTAATTAATACGTAGAAATATTTCGTTGGAAGTTGGAAGTAAGCTTACGCATCAAGGCGTAATTAAGCAAACTAATCAAATTACAAAAACATTAATTAAGAAATATGTGTATGCGAAGACTTCTAACGCTCGAAATAGATTTTCTATAAAAATACATAATTGGTCAGACACTATACAACGTGTAACATAATAAATGCACATCCTGAAAGTAGTTTATTCAAAATCGGCTGTATTAATTCCAGTAATTTTTAATATAGGTAATTTTTATCCCTAAAATAATTAAAACGAATTAAATTATAGTCACCCATTTATTAAACAGCTGAAATAAACGAAAATGTATCATAATTCAAGGCAATAAGGTTTTTAATGCAATAAAGGCAATAATGTTAGATTTATTGTAATATACCCAATACTATCCGCGCACAATAAGGAGAACTAATTCGTTAAATTAAAATATTGAAGTACATTAAAGTAGCATTTTAGTGATTATATTATTATTACGATTTAATAATCAGATTGGGGTGTTTAAAGTTGTGCGTTTATTATGTTACACGTTGTATATAGAAGCATTGATTAGTCTTTAGTTTAGTTAGTTCTTCCTAGTCTTTAGAAACAATTAATTTGGTCGCTAACCTTGTATCAGAGTTCATCAGACGCTGAAATGTTTCTGCCTAGGCTTCATCCTTAGATCAACGCATAGATATTTTAAGAGTATTGAGTTGACATAATATACTATCATAATATATATTTTCTGAAGCAAGGACAAGCATTTTCTCTCACACTTCATGTTGGCACTGACAGACGTCGATATATTAATCCAATAATTCATAATATATAATAATATACAATAATCACTAAACGTAACCAAGTCTGTAAAATAGAAACAATGTTATTTACTGCATTCGGTCCACTTGGTCAACTATGAGTGGTTGGTGTATTGGCCGCGGCAAGGTGACAATACTACACAATCGGCATACCATTGTGTAGTATCATACAACATACCTAGCATACAATACGTCAGCTCCATAAAATATTTTTACGGTCCAAGGTTTAGCTAAACTAGATTTGGCAGTATCGATTACACCGCTACATGCGTAACTGGTGAACAAATCTTGTTTCTAGAATTCTTTTTGCAACCAAAATCGTTTTTACAGCTGCAACGTTTTTATGGGCATACATACATCTAGTCTAGGATTCTGACAAATTGTTACCTGAGCCAAAAACTGTTAAATTGTCGTCTAAAATTCCGTGTGAAGGCAAGGAAATATATGTTACTTATTCCATGGCAGTCAACTATGCATTATGGCGCAATTTGAGCCCGGAATTACATTGTTGTAAAATGAGAGATGCAACTCCCGTCTTAGAGCTTACATGAATATTCCTTCCACTTACAGAACTTAATAAATCTACTAGCTTTTGCAATGTATACGCAACTGTTACATATTAACATTTATCGAATTATACGGACTTTATAACTAATCTTATTTTACAACTTATCTTATACTCATGATGATAAAACATGAATTGGGTCATTATAGCTGATTACGGGTAGCTATGTTAAAAAAAATTGTTTGATTGGATTTTATTGAACGATTACAATAGATTCAAAATTAAATCAATTAAATCAAATCACTCATTTTGCCTTTGCAAACAGGCATCGTAAAAGCAAAAAGAGTCCTAAATCTCATAACGTAAGGTAAATATGGTCGCGTTTATAGTGAGGCAGTGTAGTGAGGGGTGATGACTAACACAGGGGTGTCTCCGCTGTTTACATTCGATATTACTTTGTTTTTAGTATAAACATGTTCGTTCTGTTAGGCGATCTAGTCTGATTTATAACTATAGTTTTATTACTTATCGACTGATAGGACATTATTGTGAGCATTACTTATTTGAACCGTGGAAAACCGGTGTATTTTCTTAAAAAAAAATTAATACAAATATTAAAGTAGAGTACAGAAACAGTGTTATTGAATACTATGTGTACATATAATAAGAACTCAATATTCAGACTTGTGTTTCACGTAACTGCTCGCGTCCAATTGAAATACAAATTATGTTATTTGCCCCCAGCCGACACACGCCAAACTCTGCCTATCAACTTGCACCAACGTCGTTCCAGCGTGCTCAAACAAACGAGATTCATTTTTCCCGTACACTATTTTTCTCGTTTCGAATATTATAACTTACCTATCGGAAAACGAGAATGATACGACTATGCGAATCCATCCCCAACGCAAGGGTGGAGCGCATGCGCGAGACATCGGCGCGCCACCCGACGCAGTTCGTCGTCAGGCGTCGTCGTAGCCGCCCGTAGCACTAGCGTAGCGCGTAGACTTAACCCCGCACCTGCAGTGACGTATCGTTGCGTTATCGATAACGTACATTAAATATAACGTGTAAATAACATCGTTTTTAATAGCAGTGATATATATAATGACATAGTGCGATGATTTACATATTGTGGTGACTGGATTCTGTTATCTGTGATTGTCAGATAAGCTGGGGATTTGTCTGTCACCGTGTCATTTGTGATGTAAGTTGATACGCTAATAGATACAAGTGGTTGGTTGTTTACTCGTGTTTGCCTGGCGCCTGATAAGGTTACATTTCGCTTTTATGACAAAAATCTACAAGAATTCATATGTTTACTTTAAAGAAAAGTATAATGAACTTACCTTTCGGCTGAGTCTTTAATTTGATTGGAAACGTATTCATAAGTAAAAATCAATACATTCTTAATAATGTTATACAATTGGTATAGTAATATTATTTTTCTTTGTCAGTTTTCTTTTTGTATAAGCCGTTATATAAGTGACGGAATTACGTAAAATTATTAAAATATTCAGTCAAATGATTACGTATACTTCGTACAATGTAATGTATCGGATTAGTAAGGATTACATATTCAAGAGAATTTAAATGTCCTGTAACTAAGTACGGTTTTAAGTTCGCGTTGATATATGTACTCGTTCGTATATTCTGTTGGAGTTACGTCCGAGCTTACGTGAAAAAGGTTTTTCCTTTTTTGGTTTTATTTTATATTCGGTTTACCATCGACAAACATTATTGTTTTACACACATAACAACTTATTATGCCTATTGATTTCATCTGTAGCTTAATAAATAGTTTCTTTGTAGGTTGAACTATGCATTTTACGTATTTAGAACAGTTTTTACAGCGACACTGGATGGAAAGTGTCTCAATAAAACAAATATAAGAACACGACACACGCAAATACTTGAAAGAGAAAAGAAATATGACACAAGCAAACACTGCAGTGGTGGAGTGATGCCGGCCGCGACGGAACGTTGAGAACTTACTGCGGCGTTATTTTTAGTTATTTTCAACTGCGAGAAGCATCTGTGCTACGAAACTTCGTTTTTCACTAGCGATGTTGAGCAGCAGCAAGTGCTCGTAGGGTTAATTGCGTAGCGCATAGTTGCACGTAACCTTTTAGTCAATTGATATAGCTTTAAATTTAATATAGAAAATAGTACTTTTGTTAGTTAAATAAAGTACTTATAAAATCTATTGTTGAGGCTGAAATGAAACTCTTTTCAATGTATTAATAGCGTCTTTAAAGAATTGGTTGAGTAGTAGTATAACAAGGAAGAGTTGTGTATGTAATAACGGGGATACACATATAACGTAGTGGTCCTCACGCCACTACCACTAAGTTAAATGTTATGGGTTTGATATTATTATAGGAAACATAAATTTGTATGTTCTAGAATCAGTTGTTCTGTGTGTGGGTGTCCTTTGTGTCCGTCGTTTGAATGTTTGTAAAGTGCCCCGTGGTACAGAGATATTCCAAGTACAGGGGCTGTCATTTTAATAATATGAACACATAGGTGTACCAACGAGATGTGCCAGTAAAAAAATTACACGTAGCAGAGATGTTACGGATGTATGACTAAGATAGAAAAATTGACAGTGAAAGTATCTAACGTGAATAGGACAGTTAGATCGGAAGAAACACCGCGAACGTTCTCTTGTGAAATCTAAAATGTTCTTGAATAAGGCTAGGCTAGATGTAAACTAAACTAGGGTAAACTACCCTCCCACTTGTTTTACTTCATATAAAAGAGGTGCATCAAATTCGGAGCACATATACATAAAGTCATCGTTTTTGCCTCTGAAGCGTGTTACTTAAGCATAATTCGGCCTAAAGTTCATAATCAACTTAAAAAGTAATAAAAACTTACCTTCGCTATTATTTGAGCATTTCAAGTAAGAATATGAATAATAAACGAGGAAAAAGTCAAACCAGGACGTAAGGCTCGAATCCACGTCCAAGACAAACCGTACCATTTATTCTTTTGCATTACATTAATCATAATAATGTAGAAAAGGAATAAGAGTTCAAATGAAACTATTTTCATTAATCATGTACATACCTTAAACCTTATTACTAGTTCGGTATCGGAGGCAACCCGGATCAATTCCACATCCCAACTGTCGAAAAACACTAGAGAGATGACTCATCTAATTCCCGAAACCCCACCCCGAACGGAACGAATCGTAATAAAATTGGTAGGGGATGAATCATGCGTGCCTTAGACAATTCGATAATTAGTTCAAATAATCCACCCTCCGGGGTTGTAATCTGTCGAGATCGTGAATGGGATGCGTGGGGTGAAATGTTCCTTATGTTATTAATATGATATAGCACTGGCTAGATAAGGCACCTCTTTATGTGATAGCTACGCTTCTCTATTCAAATACAAGAACATGAATAGAGAAAAAAAAAATATTTGCTCCATTTTCAAATATTAAATTCAAGCTTTTATTTTATTTGAATAGTAAGGCGTATACAAATATTCCTTATTCAAATATGAAAGCAATATAATTCGAAAAAGGTTAATGCTATAATTAATGTTCCTTTTTTACTTCTAGGTCAAGAATAGTTTAGGCTTCTAAAAGTGTTATTTTACCTTCCTTATATAACTTGAAGGCAAATACAGACAGTTACGTCTAATCCTCCAGTGAAAGTCTATTATCTTCCACCCACAGTGCGGTTAAGCCTTAATGTAAAGAAAACCTATCATTTAAGTAGTTTAACTTTCAGTAGCCGCCGTAACTTTAGTTGTTCTGTATAATATCAGCTTGCTGTAAAATAAACCTAGCTTTACTGAACACGCGACAGACTAATGTCCACAAATACTAGTTAAAACCTGGCTTCATTCGTGTGGAATACCTATAAAAGCTGTTAATTTATATGCCGTATTAATTTTTATTTATATCGTTCTTGTATAAATTGTAGAATAATATTATGAAGAAAGCACCACAAAATTATCTCGGCTTACATATTCATATTACTTGGTTGTTAGTTTCGAGCGGAAAAATCTTTTATAAAATAATAGAATACCAAATAGAAAAATCTATCACTACTACTAGAATAGCCATTTATTTACCGACAAGCTTCTGTTGAGCCTTGTGTGAAAAAAGATTTGACCTTTTATTTGTATTCGAAGCAGATTCTTGCAAATTGGGACAAATGATACGGAACATTTGCTTTAGGCTTCGAAAGTAAAACTAGATTTTATTTTTATTACTATTGGTGGCAGATAAGCCAGCGGTTTTCCTTCTGGTTAGTAGAAACTACCGCTCATGGACACGGCTGTACTCCCTTTGGCTTTTTTTATATCAGCAATGCTATGAGGACAATCAAATCGCTGCCTACTATAAAGAAAAGAAAAAGCTCGTATAATAATTATGATCTCGACTAATCTAGAGTTTGCTTTTCATTTAAATTCTTAAAAGGTATTTGATTTGGTATGAATATCTGTTTGTAACTCATAAACGCAGAACTATACCATTTACCAAAATGCAATGAAACCTCCAAATTCACAAGTCTGCGAAAACTTCAAACAAAAATAAAATAAATAGGCAAAGAGTATTATAAAACTGTAATATACTTGAATAATAATCGATAGTAACAAACAAAGCTCGTGTTGGTTTATATACCGTTACCGAAATAGCCGAGTAATTATTACAATGAAGGTCGCCATGTCGCTTCCAGTGAAACAACATTGCCGGTGGTGGCAGGCCACAGACTTAATTTTGTTCGTGTGCTGTATTTCTACACAAAGGGGGAATATAATAAATCAATTACAGTCGTGTAGGTCTGCGTCGTATGTGTTGGTTCGGTATCGATACTAACAGAAAATGTTTACATTGAATATTTATTTTACACTAGTCTTTGTCTGTTTGTTTCGATCGCGTGAGTTTCACTGCAACTCATGAAATAAAATGTATTATACTTATGTCTTAATCCAGAAATTGGTCTATCTGTGTGTCGATTTCATCTAAATCTATTGAACGGTTTACTAATGATTGAGTTACTAAGAATCTTAACCAACTTTCACATTATTATTATTAGTATTATAGTATATATATTCGATCCCTTGGTTTTAAAGATCAATTCCACAAGAACGGTGCATTTTCTCGTGGTAAAAATACCTATGTCGTTTATCGGTTCATAAACTATCTCTATGTAAATAATCACGTCGATACAAACCTCCATTGCTCTGTAGCGTAAATAAATACGTAGACATTATTTTCAATAAGATTTTATTTTTTCGATCTATCAATATTATACAGTCTAGTCGTTACTTAATAAACAACACTAAAGACTGAGTCAGGTGATTTCCGTGAACCCGAAATTGACTAGGCGCAATTTTGATAGTGATATAATGCGTTTGTTTTGATGTTATATGTTTAAATAAATAAATTGTTTGAAATAGTCATATAGTTTATATTATTTATCTTTTGATGCGCGGATAGAGCACATATTATGTTATTTATCATATATCATTACGGTCCTAAAATATGACCACATCTTTCTGTTACACGTTGTATATAACACAGCAATATAATGAAAATATTCAGCGTGCTGGACCAGATGCCTGTAAGATTATATTGAACATTTTCTGTTTACGTAAAAGTTAGAGGCATCTCGTATAACGCCGTCGTATTTTCTACGCGTACGGAGGCTTAGGCGAGTGCTTGTACATCGAATAACAGATGTCGTTCAGAAAAACACGCAGCTGATAATTATTTGTAATTATAATTAATTGGTAGCCTAATAGATAGGTCATTGGACTTGCGATCAAGAGGTCATGGGTTCAATGCCCATCCATTGAACTACCGATATGAAGTTACTCGTAACACAAACATTAGGTTAGCTCGAGAGGTTACCAAGAACACTAGTAATTTGCATTACAAATCAAGATTTAGGAGCAAGTATTATCTTAATCCTAATATTGTAAATGTCAATGTGAGTTTGTTTGTTTGTTTGCTTGTTACGCTTTCACGCCTTAACTGCTGGACTGATCATCATGAAATTTCACATGTACTTTCCCAGTGAAACAGAAAAAGATATAGGGTACCTTTCAACCGGAAAAATGTACTAATCTAGCCTATAATTACGATAGCGAAGCTGCGGGCGAAATATAGTATATATTCTATATGCTGATGATACTAGATAAAGATGTAAAAATAGTATTTTATTTGTGTATAATAATCCCTGCTTTGAGTGTTCGTTGTCGCATGCTCTCCCCTTCGCAGTTATTCAGTAGAAGGAACTGAAGGTATAGGCAGATGTACAGTGAGCTGCAAAACTGCATGCCCATTTCAGAACTAAAATGGTATAAGCCGGTAATTGACGCCATCTAACGGAAATCTAAACAAGAACTGTTAAATAGTTTATTTATATCGTAATATAAGGCGGTGCTACTTTAAAATTAAAATAAAGTTTTCTCAATAACTAAATTTTGATAAATTTGCTTTAAACAATATATTAATGTCTATTCACAATAGTTTTTTTTAATAAAGAACACATTTCAGGGTAAAACAAAAAGCAAAGAATTACAAATGAATTTATAAAGTTATAGTGGGTAGTTTATTTCATAAATACTTTCGATGATTCTGTTCGTACGCAAACATTATTCTGTCCCTGTGTTCGAGTTCCTTATCGGTTGAGATTATAATTTCTTATAAATTTCACCTGTTTATAATATTTATAAAACAACGCCATCTAGTTCATTCATATTCATTCTAATTCGAGTATTCACAGGATATTGGACCTTAAGTTATCCATGCACTATTACAGGTGACTGTACATAACGCACATTATTGGCGCAGTTATATTTGTTGTTGTCTATCCAACATGGATTCAGGTTTCGCACTGAGGCTTTAATGATAAGAAACAAAGTACCTTACGGTTTCGCTGAGCCTGGCAAGAAAACTTCACTATTGGAAATCTATCTAACATAATAATGTTTAAAAATGGTATTTATTGTTATGTATGACTGCCTCGGCGGGGCATCGGTAGTGTATCTGCATGCAGTGCATGGAATGTCATGCAAACTGTTTTGAGATTTTCTGTCAAAAGGTCTGAGTAGCAGCAAGGAGCCTGGAACTGTGCCCGGTAGACGACAATAGGCTCACCAGTATTATTAGGTAGGTGTGTCTTGAAATTGTAGCTGGCGATATGTGAAAAGCAAGCTAGCAACTTACCTAAAAGGAAATTCAGTATAGTATTTCATTTCATTTCATTCATTTATTAATCCAAAAACAATTTTTACATTGTGTGTGAATTGTGTAAAAGTTTCTACCTACTGATTACAATTAATTATAATATTATTCAATTAATTACATATCCACAAAAACATGCTAATATAATTAATTATGTAAGTCATTACAATTAAATAAAGAAAAAAATCAAATTAGTTACAGTAAATAAAATATTAAATAATCAAATTGGTGAACACAATAAATTCATTGATACATAATAAATACTATAATAATTTATGGCAAAAAGTGTCAGAATAATGTATATGTCAATAGTTATTAATATTGGTTACTTTGCAAGTCGTCAATTGAATACAAGCACTGTTTTAACAAGAACTGCTTGAGATTACTTTGAAAATCTTTCTTGTAAATGGCCGCTTTAAATTCTACGGGCAGTTTGTTAAATATTTTAATTGACCTATAGTAAGAACTGTGCTTTATTACGTCCAGATGAGGGGTATGTTTGGTCTGTAGGTCTTTTCTCCTAGTGCTCTCTCTTACTTGCCTTTCATCATCAATCTCATATTCATGAATATATTTACGCAAGTGAGTAAGTAATACAGACACATATAAGCTTGGAACTGTCAGTATATTTAACTCCTTAAAATATGGTCTACAGGATTCTTCTTGTCTAATTCTGACCATGGTTCTGAGTGCTCTTTTTTGAAGTACAAAGGCCTTGTAATTATAATAAGCATAGCTGCCTCCCCAGAATAGGATGCTGTATCTTAATTTTGATTCTACCAAGGCAAAGTATACCATTTTTAAGTGATCAGTACTTACTTCATTTCTGAGACTTCTGAGAACATAGCACGCCGAACTAATGGATTTTTCTATATGTGTCAATTCTTCCTTCCAATTTAACTGATCATCAATATATACACCTAAAAACTTAGCAACTGGAGTTTGATTCACAGTTTGGCCATTCATTTTACATGATAATTTATCTTTATTTTTAGAAGTTGAACGGAACAGTATAGCATTTGTTTTACTAGCATTAACTGTGAGGCTATTAACACTAAACCAGTTGTAAAAGGTGTCTATAGTATTATTTAGTGTATCATTAAGACTATTTATGTCCTCCGCAGACACAACTGCATTTGTATCATCGGCGAACACTACCAACTGAATGCAGCCCTTAACAGTTTCGATTACATACTGTATGAGATCGTTTATGAATGTTATGAAGAATAGTGGACCAAGTATGGAACCTTGCGGAACACCAGCATGAATTTGTGTCATTTTAGACCTATACGTTTCTTCATGAAGTATATTTTTATGTGTAGACTTATGCGTTTTAGATAGAGCTTGGATCTCCACAAACATTTTCCTATTTTTTAAATATGTAGAAAGAAGTTCCAAAGGTTTTCCCCTGACACCATAGTATTCAAGTTTTCCTAACAGCAAATTGTGATCAACTGTGTCAAATGCTGAACTTAGGTCTAGGAAGAGGCCAGCCACTTTTTGTTTGTTATTCATTCTGCTTGTTACGTCTTTTATGAGTGTGTAAATCGCATCTTGTGTCCCTACTTTTTTTTGGTAACCGAATTGTCTACTATCTAAAACCCTATTCAGATTAAGATGTCTTAGTAATCTATTCTTTATCAATTTTTCAAAGATCTTTGAAGTTGTGGGCAACAGTGAGATAGGCCTATACATCTTTGGATCTGCTCTCGATCCTTTTTTGTGCACTGGTATTATTTTTGCTATCTTAAGTTGGTCGGGGAAAATCCCTTCGTCAAAACATTTATAAAAAAATGCACTCAATGGTGCCGCTAGTACGTCTATGTTATCTTTAATTACTGAAATTGGTATGTCATCATAACCACTAGATTTTTTAGATTTTATGTTATTCACTATTTTATGTATCTCTTTTGGAGTAGCATGGTCCAACACAAGATCTTTTTCTACTTTTTTTGTACATTTGTGTAGAATATCCATAGCTGGTTTCGTATCTATACAAGTTTTGTTTGAGTATGAACTAAATTGCTCAAGAAAAACCTCAACAATTTCCGACGGCTCTGATGTGATTTTGTCGTCAATTTTTAGAATTAATTTCGGTTTGTTATTTATTCTTTTATTCCTATGTTCATTTATTATTTTCCATACTTCTTTAGATATGTTTTTAGAATTTGCTATTCTGGACTGTGTTTCTAACTTTTTAGAAATTTTAATTATTCTTCTATACAGGGTTGAATATTTTTTCCTGTATTTTATTACAGACTCACATTGAATGCTACTTTTGCCTGTACACAGAAAGCGCTTCATTTTGCTGGACATTTTTATTCCTTTTGATACCCATCGCAAAGGTGTAGTTCGTGTCCTGTTTGTTTTGTATGTCCTTTTTTTAAAGCTATCAGTGAAGATTCTGTTCAAAGTCTTCAGAAATGAATTTATGCCCAAATTAAACCAATTTTGTTGTAGCAAAGAATTCCTAAATGAGCATTTGTTTTTTACTGTAAAAGTCCTTTTTGAGACTTGTATGATTGTATTATTGTTGAATGTATTTGTTGTATTACTTTTTGTTACTGTACTACATAGTAATCCCGCATGTCCATCTGCTAGGCCATTGTGATCAACTTCACAGATTTTTATATCATCGTCCCCTAGGTTAGTAAAGATATTGTCTATACAAGATTGAGATTCATTTCGGATAAATGTCATGGTATTAATTAAAGGTCTGAAGTTATAACATGTCAATAAATTAAGTAAAATATCTCTTTTTTTACTATAAGTCAGCAGGTCAATATTAAAGTCACCAAGAATTAGACAGTTCTTCTCAAAAAAGTGTTCTAACAATTTTTCAAGTCTATCCAAAAACATATCATAATTTTTGTCACTAGGTGTGCGATAACAGCAACATATACATACACCTGATACATATTGCTATACATACATACATACATAGATTCACGCCTGTTTCCCAGAGGGGTAGGCAGAGACTACGGATTTCCATTTGCTACGATCCTGACACACTTCTCTGGCTTCATTCACTTTCATCACATTTTTAGTACAGAAACACTAAACTTTGACGTTCGGGTTACTTTGCGACCTAGATGAATACACAATTTTTGGTTCTAAGTTCCCTTCCTTCCCTTCGGGGATATAGAAGTGTCACTATGTATGTTAGTCTGACGAATAACTTGTCAGATTTCTTTTTGTGATACCATCCAGCAACAATAATGTTTCGCATAATAACCCAATAACTAGAATGTGTAGTCAATATAACCGTATATGCTCTCAAATAGATATTTTCAATGATAGTTTGAATGAATTTAAAAGCTCTCTTCTTAAAAACAATATGTGCAAACCCTTCAGTTCTTAGACGTATAATTATTGCCAATTACTATTGCGTAGCTGTCTTACTATTATCTATGTATTCAATTATATATTGCCTATATCTGATTATTATTACTGTTCATCATTTAACTGAAGCTCTGTTACCATATTTCTGAATGAAGTGTATAGTTTTAAGTGGACTGCAGATTTGATGCTGTACTGTGTTCAATTTATTACTGTGTGATTACTGATCTGTTGTCTGTAACTATACTATTAGGTAAAAATACAAAATTTGTCAACACATCTTTATTTCACAGTGAAGGGTTACCTAATGTTGAATAACCCCACCTGGCAGGTATAAATATTGATTTTAATAGAATTATATAGTAAACTACCCTAATTAAATTTTCATTGTACAAAATCATTTCACGTACAATACGGGCGCGCGATATAACATGTCCATAGAATTCACATTTAATTTAATAATCGAAAACTGTCGATAATGAAATCAAATATATCGAGAGATTAATTAGCTACATACCTGTTTGTGATTTTGAAGCTTAATAGTTACCTTGTTTCTCGTATTACGTAATTGGTCAATGATCCAATTACGTGTATATTGGATATCGTTAATTAAATCGTGTACTCGTAATACTGTTGCGGTTTTTAAGCGCGTTGGTCGGTTGATCCGCGTGGTACACCATTGTTCAACCATCATTTTAATAGATGGGTGACCACACATGCTTTGTCCCATGCCTCTATCCCCGAAGAGATAGGCATAGCTGTAATACATTTTTATTTTACGAGCTATGATTTTAGATCCTCTTTATTAAAAAGCGAGCTTATTGTTATCTATTGGACACGGTTCCAGAATCCACGTTGCTACTTACAAGTTTCTTCTTTTGAAAACCCAACAACTCAGCCAAACCCAGGCATCAAACCCGGGATCTCATGCACAGCGATCGTATATACTACAGCTCAAACTGAAAGTACTAACCCGTAAGACTACTTAAAACCACCTGTACCTACTGTCATGAACATCTATGACTGCTGATATCTATGATGTCAAGTAACCTGACTTTAAGATACCGATATTCCTTTGGTTGCAAAGGTAAGATTGCAGTCCTTATAGTAAGGTTGATATTTCGTCGAATCTACACAAGAAACCTAATCCCACTGCCACTAAAGGGAATGTTGTGGATATGAATCCCACACGGGACCAACATTCGCAAAATCCAAATTGGGGTTGTTTAAAATTTTTGTAAAGTCTGTCGTGGTATAGCGAGTAACCAAAGTGCGAAAGAGGTTTTTAAAAAGACCAGCGCGACTAATTTCTCATTTCCTTTGGTCGTGAAACCATATCTTAATTCCTTACTGCGGCAGGTGTCGTCAAAAACTCTTTATTTCGAAGGGGAGACATACAAAGCTACATATACCGCGTATTTGTATGCAGTGGGCTAGTGAAACGAATCTTTAGACATTGACCTTCAGTCGAGTTGGTCGGCATAGCAACAAAAGAGCCGGCCTCCAAAGCCAGCTGCTCTGAGTGTTTCCACTCGAGTTCCACGTTGTGATGTAACTTGATCGATATTAAATATTGTTGGTTAACATATCTATGCTTGGTACTGTTTATACGCTAATATACCTATGTAAACACACTTATTGCTTGCATTTACTTTCTGCTCGAGGATGCAACGGTAGTTAATGCGACTAATGTATATAACGTTCCAGATTTGATTCGGAAACAACGTTATTTGCTTTTAGTGTTAATAAAATTTTAATAGCAGTACGGAGTTAGGAACTGTAGGTACCCGGTAGATGACATTTGGCTGACACCAGAGCTGGCGAAATGTGCATACCTATAATACACCTCTGCCTAGACCTTTGAGACTATTGGAATTAAACTATATTAGTATCTACATTTAAATCTTAGTTGAAGACCATTCATCCTTAACCGACGAGCGTCAAGAAAAACGATAGAGATATGCTAGGATCATAGTAAGTGGGAATCCGTATACACTTTCTATCTTCTTCGAGCAACAGGCTTGAATAATGTATAAAATGTACAAGTAATTTCAACACGTATATACTATAACATACACATCCAAAGCAGAATCCGATCCGCAATGGGGTGCTGTAACCCTTCCTGAGCGATTCACGCAAATAGCCATAAAGTCGACGTCCAGGAACAATTACGACCCAGTGTACAGTTACTAACAGTTTTGATTGATTGAGTGCTACCGACATGAGCGATGGTAACGCACTTATGAACTGCACTCGCACTATAAACGGTTGATTTATATGGGTCACTTTATATCTATTTATTTTTTGTGCGTAACTTGGTATCAGAGTTTGCGAACTGACTGCAGACTTCTGGATGGACTTAAATGCACCTACACTGGTGTATCCCTTAAGTGGTGGGTAGAGGAATATTTATACCCACATTTTAAGAGCAATGTTCTAGAGCCCATGATATTTGTGCAACAACAACAAAATTGGGACAATTGCATTCTATGTATGTCCTACGACTGAGCATCTCCTAACTAAAAAAATATATAAGTCTGTTTCATACAGATAACGAACTTAGGACGTTACGATGTTCGCAAACGTGAGAACAACCTTGTGCCACCGGACCAAGTAAACCGTTAGAAAAAATTACAGACTAAACTCCCTAAAGAATTCCCGGCGATTGAAATTTTTCAAATATAAGTATGTAAAGGCTGAATAACTTACATTTTTCATCAAGAATGGAATGTATGGTCGGCAGTAGCGCCGGTTAATAAACTTACTTTTTCGTCCAACAAAACAGTTAAAACAGTTTAATAAAAGACTATATTGACACTTCGAAATGTCAACATCCCGTATAAAGTAAAAGATGAAGCTTTAATTTTTTTTTAATTGCTTCGTTCGAGACCCGTGTAACATTGGCCCCGACCGACGTAATATGTTCGAGCGAAATATTGCTACAGCAGTTGAAAATTCCCATTTTATACCAGCTCGATATACGTTGCTTTTTGTTTCGTATTGTTGATTATACTTTCAACAAGTAATTGGGTATGATTGATCATACACTAGCAAAAACGAAATATTGATAACAATTAAAAAGAGTGCTCTTTGTGTAGGTGTGAAAATTTAAACCAAAATTGGTTGTTAATGGTTTCATTGTGTGCGGAGGCTGTGTGTTCGATAAATACGGGTGGTAAAATAAAAACAATCTTTGTTTTTTTTTGTGTGGGTTTGCCAATATTTTCGTATTTTAATGCAGAATACGTATTTTATATTTAGTCCTGTTGCTAAGAAGAATAGGCAGAGAATTCGGACTCTTATTCTGTTGATTCTTAAATTACCGTTCAGAAGCCAACATCTTTCCAGACGAACTGATGTAGATACAATGCCTATTTAGTATGTCTGGATTTCAGATATCGAAGCATAAAGTGGTAAAGTATGTTTGCCCGTTCTTCATCCTATTTATATTATTTAATGCACGTTCGATGAAAGGCGTAAAACATACATTTTCTGAGCCTCCTATATCCCTGAATAAGTTGGCGGAGTGTTATACTCCGCCAACTATGGACTCAAGTTTCACGTAATAGAACGCGAGCCTTTTACCTACTACCAGGCAACATATCCCGGTACGTTGCCCTGTAGACACGGAGCCTGCTCCGTGACGACATAGAGAATTTTTTAACAAAAAAAGAAACGCTATAATTTTTTACTCAAGCCGGGCATCCCACTGAAACCTCATACAGAGCGGTTATATTTAAAACTGCCGTGCCACCGAGGCAGTGTAAATGTCTTTAGTGTCTGTAATATCTGTTTAGCTAATGAAATGCCTGAAATATGACTTAGAAGTTAACATGGCACACTTAATAATAAAAGCTCTACATATGAATATAGCGGCAGCTGCTCGCATTGTCAAATTTTGCTCAGATATGTACAACACAGCACTCATTGCTTATACAAGTTTATTGTTCTGTGCCGCATTTAGACAGCATGGTCTTCGTACGTGCTAGTTTATAAATACCATTGGTATGGTTTTCAAGTTATGGTCGGTCTGTATTGTCGTGTTAATAAGTGACGCTGCAGTATGCCACGTGTTTCCTGCACGTCACAGCAGTAACGTGTCTAGCAGTTTAGAATAAGGCTAATATTAAGTACACTTCAAAGACGATAAGACGATCACCATAACATTCTCTCCGTGTCCATGGCTGCCGAAAAAACAGCGGGTAAAGTGAAAATATTACATTTTTAAATATATCGCTGTATAATCCATATAAATCCATCCAATCCATATAATTTTGAAATGAACAAATGTTGAATCCATCGTGTTACCTTTTCATGATATAATTTCTTTTGGTAAGGCAATCCAGTATTTTCCCCTTGTATTCATATTTAAGTAAAAGGGTGTAGCTAACGAAGAATAGTCCATTTTTTAATTCTACCGCGTTTGCAAGCAAGGACTATATGGACATTGCAATAATGGACACAAAGAACATCCAGTCTCGGACACAACCATCAGACTGCCTCAATGGCGCCGCGGTGGAGATTACGACTGCTATGTATCAAAGTCATTCTAGTTCAAAAATATTTATTCATGTAGGTCACGAAGCAACAGCTATGGACGTCAAATCGCTTTGTATTCCGAGTTGGCTGACTGTATTTTTCTGTCAGCACATTTACAGTGTCTAGAACGGACGGTACACGGCAATAGCTCGGCTCGCCCACTTTTACGTCGGACCTAAAAGTACAACTGGCGAAATGAGGAAGTAATACACATCAATTAACTTCGTTCCTTCGGTAATATAGGCGTAAATCTACTTAGTTACTTACTTTGTCTATAAGCAAATCTCTTAATTAAGCTATTAGACCGCAATTAATATCTAATAATGCCGCTGCACTAAAAACCTTTGTAGAACTATGCTTTAATTTTATTTTAGGCGTTTGTCGCGAGTGATAAATATTAAATTCAGTGATCTGGAATTCCTAGCGTAAAAACGTAACTAATACTGGGAACGCATCTCTTCCCAAAAACTACCTATATGTGTTTTTTACGCTGAACGAGTGCGGGTTGATAGGCACCATTAGGCAAATCATAAAATCCTCTCTGCCTCACGAACGGTATGTAGTCAATAACTATACTTTGCTTTAATGTTTATCACGAATCCATTCCAAACATAAAGTTTTCTAATACAGTATAGTGTTGACGCCAGTTGTAGATAAACATCTCCGGCGAACACTTCGGCTAAGTGCCTCGCTTACCTGAATCTTGATCTAAATAAGCCGGATTATATCTAAAGTGGAGTTTAAAGTCTAGATTGATATCTTGGGACAACTTTCTTAGTAAACATTGTAAACACACGTGTAGGTACGTATAGAGATTGTGTGAGAGGACTTTATGGTGTTCAGGATATTGAAATGATTTAAGTTCTGGAGCTGTAGTTAGGATTGAAATTAAACAACTTTATACGGATTTTATCGCGTTGTTTATTGAAACTTTATTAACTGAATTTTTTAAAGTATCAGATTACTACTGAACCCTTGGTATTATTTTAGCTATTTGGCATTTCTAAAAGTATTTTGATTTAAATTTACACTTCCCCGATGTTGCCTTTCAGCAGCCGTTTTCACTGAGCTTTGCACTGAACATACATATATCTACGCGTAGTTTGACAATAGATATTTAAAAACGATTCATGCTATTCATGATAATGTTATAAATGCGATTCATTCGCAATAATATTATTTTATTCTTCTTTAAATATTTGAGTATTTTAGTCATACTTTCCATCTGAACTAGAATGCCTGTATTAGGCGTGGGTTCCCGTTAGTAATGCAACAGATCGGATTAAATCCGATCTCTTGATCGCAAGTTTCATGCCTAATCCATTGTGCTATGCTACCTATTGATAGAGTTACACACTAAAGATAGCCACTGGAGTGTTTGCTTAACCTTGAACACCGTCTGAGTCATTGGTAACCCTGAAAAGTACACTTGCCATTGTTCCTGCGGCACGGCGTTATAAGTGTCTAAATTTTAAGTCAAATGTTGTAAGTCAATTAGTCTAAAATACGGCTTCTATTTATTTTGAAGTTAATATTTAACTTCAATATAAATAGAAGCCGTATTTTAGACTAATTAGTAATATGTAATCTGTGCTTAGACTGAGTATTTTTAAAACATGTTTGTAGTATAAAATAAGTCCAAGTAGTTATTTTAAAGGCACACATTGTGCCAACGAACGTGTAAGGTGGGTGGGTAGTTGCAGGGCGCCGGCAGCGGTTTATTATTGCGTCAGACCGCTGGACAAATGATATATATCGACTATTAACCCCGACGACGTGTTGGCGAACAAGTTATTGTTGGCGCCGAGAGCTTATTGAGAAAACACTTTTATCCAGCTACCGAGATTTTCTTTAATATTGTATGATTTAAGATTTCGCTATATTTTGTTTGGTTTTTGATATCGTGTGTACTTGTTTTGATCTTGGGTTCTAATGCTATCTTTCTAATGACAGTGAAGTGCCGTATATGTCCTGTTATGATAGTGTAAATCAGTCAAGTGCTACTAACTGACTTTTCTGTACAACACGGGCTTTTTGGGGATGTCATACCTTTGTATAATTCGGCAGGCAGATTTAAATGAGATGAAGTGTTATGTTTAAGCTAGGATATCAATCGGTATAATTTGACAATCAACAATGGCGTACTTACTTCAAGCTTTTCTTACTTTTAAGCATATTATGAATTTTAGTTCCTATGCTTAATTTATCGCTAGGAAGAAAATAATAATCAGCCTTATATTTGTTTCTTTATACGTATATTTAAAGAAAAAGCTTGATTTATAAATTAAAACTTAATCGAAACCGCATGACATTTATATTACTATTAAATGCTATTTGGCGATTGTAAAACATACTCTTAGTACAATGCTATACCAGAGTTCATGCAGTAATAAACACGAACAATAACATGGCCGGCATGCAATGAAGTTTAGTGCCATTTAAGTGCGCACAATACCGAACTGGAGTTCGTTTAAAAACGCTCTAAGTCTAGCGTAACAGAATAGTTTCGTTATCCTTATATATTTTTCGTCTGTGCTTTTGCCAGAGTAATTTATATAGGGATGTTTATTTTATCTGGAACGGCCTGGGAATAATGCAGAAACGAAAGTATTCGTAATAAAACCTTTAGAAACAACGACTGCTTTTCATGAAAAAGTGTTTGTTAGTTTTAATGCTAAGCAATAAAACTTACTAAAATTGCCAACATGTTTGAAGTATTTAAAATTATTAGCGGCCTCAATAATAACTTAATGAATACATATTTTATTTGTTATGGCGCCAGATGTTAATTCGCGTATTAGTAGTTAAATCTTCTATTTAAATCCTTTTTAATTTAGGTGTAATGAGACATTTGCATAGTTATTTTAGATAATTCAAGTCTGTTCTCAATAGACCAGAATTCTAATTAATATATCCTGACTAGCTAACTTATTGTAGGCAAGCCAAAAACCATTCAAGCTTTAAATATGTAACCAAATAATTTACTTAAATACTTTAGGGATATCATGCTATTCACTTATGCTGCAAGTACAGCAGCTCGTTGGTAAACCTGAGCACCCTACTCGTCGCAAGTTTAGACGCAATGTTGTTTGGCTGCGATGTTTTGTAGGGTGAATGTACTTCGCCAGACGAACTGCTCCTGTTTGAGCGAATTTCGAATCCCAAGCGTAAGCAGTGACTTAAGCTTGGGATTCGAATTTCGCTTAAGCTGCACTTGTAAAATAAATAAATATTTTTTCTGAAAAAATCTTCTGCTCTACGAATAATTCTTGTGGCGCGGGCGACTTTACAAACATTCAAACAACGGACACAGAACATCCAGACTAAGAAGAACCATTTATGGGTCACACATTTTTTTATCTCTTGTGGCATTCGCAACTGCCACACACTAAACTCACTCTCTAAAGCTGATCCAACAAAAACATGTGAAACAATTTCTCGGAGCATGCTCGACGTTTAACAGTTCCGTGTGTATCGCGTGTTACACAGCGATCGTTAGTTCGGTCGTTGACTCACACAATGCAGGGTACTACTACAACCT
Source organism: Catocala fraxini (assembly GCA_930367265.1). Taxonomy (NCBI): domain Eukaryota; kingdom Metazoa; phylum Arthropoda; class Insecta; order Lepidoptera; family Erebidae; genus Catocala; species Catocala fraxini. The sequence goes on along the minus strand of OV884025.1, from coordinate 26,894,222 downwards.
ATTTCGATTGTGCCCTTATACCTACACACAAACGTACACTTCCGCTCTATTAGCGGTGGTGACGAAGCGTTTCGCTAATGGACCCGAATTCCTTACTTGCAATGTGCTTTCCTGAAATTGATTAAGTTTTTTTTTTGAGAAAACGGTTACATTTTTTTGTAATTGCAATGTATTGTATGTACGGCTTTTGTTACTAATGCACATTGAGTTGGCTATAAACTGTATCAATTACTTATACCCAATAAGCTTCAACGCCGTAATTATCGATCACTGGAAAATAATTTGCATGGTATAACAATTAATTTCAATAACCCATCAAATTTCGATTGAACGTAAAACCGTGGGTATTTATTTCATGTAACAATGTAATATAAATTTTGTTTGTACAGGATACTCACAAAATACGCGAATTTTTACCGACGGATGAATTGCTTAATTGATGGAACGACGACACGGTCTGACCGGGTCGCGCGTTTAATACCTGGTTGAGGGATTGTATTTTCTCTCGTTAGGCTTTAATTTTTTTGCTGACCTGAGAAAAGTGCTCAAAATATGCTTCTATTCAAAATCTTGTCAAAACTTTTGTGTATCGCTGTCACAATCAAAGCTCTCATAATTGTGCGACAAAGCAAATGACTAATACGTAACACAGAATTTTATTCGTGTAATATCTAAGATAAGCCAAATAAATCTGGTATTACCAAAACATTCAATGTTGCAACATAACACCTCCCCGGGTCACGTTGAAATCGGAAACTTGTTCGCATTAAATTCACCTATTCGCATTTAATACCTAGGTGTCTTTCCCAGTATTCCAATATCGGAACAATAGTATATAATTTCGTAATTTACACCCAATTACCGAAAACCTTATACCCAGAAGGCAATACGAGAACAAAGTGTTGTCATTAAAATGTACCTTAGTCAATATTGGCATTAATTAATATGTCGTTTTTGTTTCAGGTAAGCACAATGAATTTACAAAATACGACTGCACATTCTACGCGTTGGTAAATATAATTGGAATGAAATTGCAGAAGAAAATATTGGAATATTGTCACCGATTCAGTTTAAATGTTTCCAACAACGACATTTTTTTTTTACAGCTATGCCTCAACAGCCTTTTAATGTATTTTATGTTTAGGTAGGTGTTGTTGTAACGACTGACTATGAATCTTTAAGGTATGTGAGAGGTGCGGTACAGTTGAAAAGGATACAGCTTTGTGGTTACCAGGACTTGGACATTTAATGCAAAAATAGTCTTGTTCATTAAAATAAAAAGGTATAGACGTGTATTTTAATAGATTCTATGATGGACGGACTAACTGATCTGATTTATCAATATTGACTGATGATCTTTAAAGTAAGCGTTAAAGTAGACTTTGACGCACCAAATAAGAGGGAAATCTAAAATATCACAAATACCCTCTTTCTATCAATTTATAATTACATGTATATAAATGATTTTCGTAATATCGCGGCATCTCACACTTTTTCGACGTTTATTTCTTAGTAGTCTTAAACTGCCTAAGATAATACTTTGATAGGATCTGTAGGAACGTTGTATCAAATAATGTATGCCCGAGGTACTTGTACATATATACTTGAAATGCTTTTGATCGTGAATAAAACGCGTAAAATATGCTATCGTGAGTTTAATTCGGGGTTAATATCTGCGGATCAGACACCTACCAATTATGTTGTACATGACTTTGAAGTAGTTTTAATGACAATATATTTACACCAATTACAGTACAAACAGTACGGCAGATATAAAGTTCAGTGTATCATTAAACTAAAAGCTGTCTCGGTGGCATCAACCCGGGTATAGACTCAACACTGCTATTGAATGAATATTTGATGTGATTGGGGTTTTCTGTCAAGAAATTTTCTGTACAGAACACCTAGAAATAGGTTTGTTTAGTATTATGTGGGGCATAAAGCCATAGCTGTGTAAATGTATGTGTCTGCCAACATTTCATTTTAATTTTTTCCCTTTAAAAAAGACAACTACCGCACTAGGAACAATTCCTATGCCGCAGGTGACGTTACGAACATTCAAACAACGGACTAAAAGAACACCTAGACTCGGAACAACCATTTGTGGATTACAATTTTTTTTGTTCCATGTGGGCTTCGAAACCGCGCGGTGGCAGCGACAACGCGCCCTATTAAATAACTACGCCATCCGTGAAACCTTCGGGATCGATATCCCGTACTGGTTGTGTACGCCGATGCGTACACAACCAGTACGAAAGATACAAAGAACTATCGCAAAATTCTAGTCAAAGAATTTGTATTAGCCTAGCGGGTTGCACATTAGTACTCACCTCGCGTTCTAGAACCTGCATCGTGTTTGGGCGACTCAGCGTTTAATAGTTCAGCTCGGGTGTTTAAGAGTTCAGTCACAGCAGCAAGCGTCCGAAAGGCGACTCGATAGCCACGTTTGATCGTCCATGTACGTGTACTCGTTTGTCCGAGTTTAGGAGTTCGGGGTGGATCTTTGAGTCGCTGCATACAGATTTGGAAGCAACTAAATCGCCGATCGTCTATGCAAAAGTTATATGTCTTTCTAAACGTGCAACTTTTCGTATAGACGGTCTCTTTAGATGATTCGAAGTGGTAGTGGTTGGTATCACTTCAGTCGTACCTACATTGGTTTTGATGCAAAAAGGAATTTGTGTCAACCGTTGTTTGTAGAAATCTGATATTATAGCGGTTTATTTATATTTCACATTTTAACTTTACCTTATGTTTCCATTGCTTTGTAGCAGCCACGGGAACGAAGACGCCACGTGACTGATACTATAACAAACAGTGACGCAAAAAATCCTATGTCAGTCTAATTTCAATGTGTAAACATTTATTTTCTTTTGTAATAAACTAGATGTGCCCGCGATTTCACTCGCATTTATGGTTACTGCGCCGCCCCTGTGGGTCGTAGCGTGATATTATATAGCCTGTAGTCTTCTTCGATAAATAGGCTATCAAACACTAAAAAAAAATTTCATTAGCGCGTTCAACTCTTCAGCTTCATTATATTAGTATAGATAAAAATTGTTTGTGAATTAAATAGTGTAGATACTTATAAAGATTTTTTATACAGTTATTGACCTTATATGTATTAGAACCTTGAGTATTAGAACTTGCCCAAAACATTAATTGTTGATCAGTTAAAATGCGTATTTATAGAACATGAATATAAATATTTTGATTTGATACATATCGCGAAGGTTTAAATTGTCCGAGAGCTCACGTCAAGCTGTCGGCCCTTTCTTACCTCTATCATACTGTCTTCTGCTTTCTGATCGGGATGAGTATCTTGACGACCAGGTACCCTTATAAATATAATTACTGTTTAGCATATTATAATATGGGCAGTTAGGTGTCTAACTTTTGACTTTTTAACTGCCTGGTGGGCCCGATGGCGTAAATTTGTATACAGGTTTGTGAACGTGCAGTCTCCGGTGTAGATTCCCGACACGAGTATTATTTTTGGATTTCCCTATCAGAAGTTTCTTAGTAACAGCACGAAGGGTGGCAAAATTATCGGTATGTGGCCATAATCTCGCTCCCTATTACGTGGAAATTTTAACATGGCTGGCGATGTGGATGTAATATATCTTTGTCTACCCTTTCAGGCATGGCATATACAGGTCGTACGTCAAATGAGACGGTACCACTTCTAGACTTCTAGTTTAAATATTAAATGCCATTATAAACAGCTGGTACTTACATTTCATATGAATCATATAAAACAAATGTTAATAAATCGTTTACAGATCGTGCTGCTGTTTACGCCAATAGTCGTCAAACGGTAGAGATTTAAAAATAATATATAAGGAATGCCTATTAACACGGCAGCCCGACGAACAATGGTTATTAGATTTTTGTAAATACGTGAAAGCTAACAACGACATCCATGTAATTTTCACAGTTTGATGGTCTAGATTTCAACTAAAAGCAAAACATTTCCTCTTCATCACTATGTTTCTACTGAACGATATCAGAATAGCGTTCAGTAGAAACAGTTTATATCTGATCCACGTTAATACCATCACGCGCAAACTGTACTCCAAGTGGACTAAATCCCAGACAAAGAGAATCACTACTCTATAACAAGAGCTAGAAGTCGATGACGAATATCGTCCAAACACAAGTCAGTCCCCTCGACATCTGTATAAACACATCTCGGATACGCTTTAGTGAAACCCGTTCAGACTCCGGACGTAATCAAAGAAAGTAGACAAAGGATCCAGTCAATACCAACATAGATGGTAATTTAGCCTTTGTCTGCCTAGAATAGCTAACTATTCCAATAACCTTAATGAGAGTCGGGAGCGCGTATGATTAAGCGGCGGGCACATTGAATTCCTATATTAAGCCACCATGATGAATATTTGGATGGTTAACGACTATACATGCTGTCCACGACATAGTTTGCGTGAACTTTGCAAAAATGCTTTACAAATCATATAAATTTGAAAGCCAAGATCACTTTTGAATTTGATCTTTTTATATTATTGGCGTGAAACATGTTTTATCACGATCAGTTCATGCATTTATGCTATACAGACAGAATGATAACATTTTAATTTTGGAAATGCCTTTTTGTTTTTGTAGAATTCGAATAATACTGTCAGAGCATTTAACAAACAAACAAATGCTTTAATTTTTATACATTTATAGAATAAATGACAAAACAATGTGCTTGCTTCATTATAATATTGAATATCATCTTCTTAACTTAATGAGGTTTTTTCGGATTTGAACGTACGTTATGTTCAACGGTGCATAATGTAACACAAGTTGCAAAGGAATTTGTCTCACAAAGAATGTTGACATGTAATCCTGGTTATTTCTTACCCGCGGTATAGCTACGGTTAAGCAACATATAGTGCAAGGTCTTACTTTATTTTACCAAGACTTAATTTGTATTTGGTATAATATGCAAAAAGTATTAGATATTTACAACCATAGAACAAAAATAGTCTTGCTAACAAGAATCGGCGAAGAATAGTTATGATGTCTAATCATGTCAAACTAGTTTCTTTGCTTTTTGATAAAGTCAATAACTAATAAACTTACTACATACACAGATTCAAGACTTTTTATTCTCGGAAGAGTAAGCAGCGCTAAATTACACCCACATTTTGCTATCGATGGATTTAGGTTGGAGTAAACTATACTGTACATATTTTTATATTTGTTGATAGATATAATGGCTGTGGTTACATTGTGTGTTTCGTTTTTAATATATGTATTTTAAGCATTCAATCTATCAAATATATTGAAGTCAATTCATCAAACTCCAATACAAAATTTCCTCTTTACAAAATTCTGTTTATACGAAAATTATATTCAAATGTATACAACCAAGCCAATATAATTGGAATCGAAAGCTCGAATATTGAATACTTAAGAAATACGATTCGCTGACACATACACATTAGGCGGAATAAGGAACACGTCATTGGTAGTATTCTCACACCACCCCCACCTCCCCTCCCTCGTTACACACCCATACTGGCGTATGATACTTGTTTCAAGTCTCATCAGTAATGTAAAGGGATTTCTATATTATAATAGAGAAAGCAATGCGTGTCTTCGGCGATCTTATTCAGAATTACAAGGGAGGTCCGTGACTTTCTTTGTGTTGTGTCAAATGCTTGTTCGTTATGCTTGTGTTTGTGTGCTAGTCGATCGTTAATGGGGAGTGACGTGTCTGTTGCGTGTCGACTGTGTAATTTGCTCGATTTAATAGACGCTTTAATCAAATTCTATAGAAATAACTAAGTAATGCATATTTTTGGTAACGAGTAGCGGCTTTGATACATCGAAATGAGTTATTTAGAGCGACGTTATCACGATTTGTGTGTGCGTGTATTTTATCATATTTGTTGAGTAACTTGGGGTATATTACTACATGTTACTTTTATCAAAATAGAATATTTCCCTGTATCTTTTGTCTGTTTGTAACACACTCTAGTAGATAGGATTTTCTCTATACGTATATACTGTGTTCAAACATAACATTGCTAGGTAAACCATAGTCTTTGTCCGTTGATTGCAACCGACCTAATAAACAGTTGGTAAACGTTCACAGGGTATCAGTTATCGCCCATAGTCCGCAAATTGAGCGGCCCTGCGGGGTTTTGCGAACCATGATCTCAATTTAATGCACCGTGGACGGCTGTTCACACACGGCATACATTTAGTGCGCTCAGAATACAGACGGACTCCCGGACATGCAGCTAAAACTCTCCATACATTTACGTATATTTAATACAAGCACTTCACAACCCAAAAACTGCAGATTGCATTCTCAAATGGTCTCAGAAACCTTATCATAATATTGCCTAAAATATACGGAAGCGAACAGTTCTTTTTCGCAATATCATTTTGTACGTTGAAAATGGGGACGTCGTGGCGCTTCGACGAGGGCAGCCTCGGATGTCAGATAAAAAATAATAAATAATGAGTGAGGAGGGGAGGTGGGATTACAAAGGGAGTTTCCGATGGGCAGAGATCAACGAGATTTGCGGTTTTAAACTGCGCTTCACTGTTCATTTACGAATCACTGCTTATGTTTCGTTCGACCAGGGTTCCGGGATTTAGATAGCATGTTCCATTTGATTAATTTATGCTTTAATATATTTACGACGCCATGAGGCTTTCAACTGACGTTTCGCTTGTGTAATAATTTATGCGAATAATGCCAACATCTGCTTTGTAAGTCTCCATTTAATTGAAACGTTTTCGTGGACGGAAATGTTATTTGACATTTTGTTTTCATACCTACAATACATACATTAGATACTTTACGGTATAAGCATCCAATATTTTCTATTAACTGGTAAAATTAAAACTTTATGAAGATTTTCAGTCAGATAAAAGTTATTACTGTATTGTCGATCTAAATTTCTAAGAATATTTCAGTCTCATGCAATAACTTTTTTATAACATCAATACACTTGTATTTACATTAAACGTACATATAGCTTTAGGTACACAAAATGTCGTGTTTCACGAGTAGCTACTTCAAAATCCACTTACATCGTAGCAACGATCTTGTGCGTCTTAATAATAATCTAATTCGGCCCTTATCCGATACGTCCATTTATTCGGGTGGAAATAAACAGGATTTTTAACAAGAAAACTGCTAATACTGATAACACCCTCAATACCCTTCGTACGCCATCAGTAAGAAGCACCCCATTCCATCTGCAAATGAATGAACTGATATCAGCTCCTTATTTTCTTTGGAATTGTTCTTTCTCATTTGTTAAGTCTTTTTCGGGAACGTTTATTGGGGTAATTTTAAGGAGTATTGATTTTGCTGGTGGTTTTCGTTTATCTATGTTCGCAGAATTTGGGATAGTATCATTAGTATTACTTAACATTTAGCTGTCTATTCAAAGGATTATGTATCCAAGCGAAATAGAACAGAATCAAATGCAAACGTAGGACTTAATTTTAATGATGGCCACGTATCTGATGCGTAACTGGTGAAGACATAAAGAGCGGGAGGTTAATATAGTAGTCAATGCATATATTATAACGAGATATAATGGCCACCAATCTACATATATCTATACAAGTCCCAAAATTTAAGCGGTACACATTCTCTTATATTTACTTTTATAATAATAATAATAATAATAATAATAATCGTTTATTTCGGATAAAATATTCTCCATATATTGTTAGTACAAAGTTCTTAACCTAATGTTAGTAATCTTATAATATAGTAACAAACAATGCACTGAAAAACAACCACACCACCAGGTATCACAATACCTTGGTATGTAGCTGAATCCAGTGCTTTAACATTGGGAAATCCCACCTATCACATAATACGTTCAGAATGCCGTGGGAGCTGACACGCATTCTGTGCAATATTGAAGCGCTACGCTTGCGGATGATGGCAGGAAAACCATCAACCGACGCCTCCGCAAACATCGCCGAAACACTACAAAAACGTGGCAGCCCCATCAGCATCCTGAATGCATTGTTGTACTGAACACGCAATGCACTGAATGCCCGCCGCGTATATCTGCTCCACAGATTGCAGGTGTAAAAAGATTGGCAGTAAGCCCTAAACAATTAGTATAATATAATAATGACATATTATTATACTAAAATAATAATAAATAACTAAACGAAACTAGAGTTGAAGTATAAATCAAACTAGTTTTTAAAACGTAAGCATAGAAACATTTCTGTTTGAGTACATGATGTTTTAAGACAAAAGATATCCTTTTCATCCATGGTCTGTCCCAGTGTTTCAGACTACAAAGTTTATGTAAATTACCTCTCTAATCATGATATTGTGTGATGGAAATGTTTTTGTTTTACAACCTTCACGTTATTAACGCAAGTTTTATAAGTCTTGAAGTTTTACGATCCACAAAAATTATGTTCAGTGCAAAATTTCATGATATAAAGATTTTTCTAGCAGCGTCCGTTAAAAATGTTGTATTGTTGTTTTGGGTCGAGAATATTCCCATCGGTCATGTAAAGTCAAAAATAATTTATTCATTGAGGTAACAAAGTAACACTTATGAACGAGAAAAATCACTTATAAACATCAATACGAAGACTTGAGACAGATTTCATAGTATGTTGTTTCCCCGGGTGAGTCCGACATAACCTCTCCGTCGCCCCGCGGAGAGGGATGCGGCAATGCAATCCCCCACGTAAAAAATGATATCATAGTATGTACTTATTATTCTGTCTATAATACCCATAACCGGCCTCGCTGCCCATCGCATAAGATTGTACTTGTTTGCGGTCGAACACAAGGTCTTGGGGAAATGCGCCCGGTAAATGGCAATAAGCAAGCCTTTATGACATGGGACCTAAAACATAAGTGATGAAATGTGAGTGTAATATATTATAGGAGTGAACTCTGCCTACCCCATCAGGATGAACAGGCCATCAGGATGGTCTACAAGTACGCAGACGAACAGACTTAATTGTCATAAAATCATGCTTAATTGAATAATATCTGGGAAAGAAAACCGTATCTTGTTATGATTAAATATGGCTGATAGCAATGTTGGATAGTTGAATAAATATTTACATAATGTTGTCTAATTTTTTTCAATTTTTTAATGTGATGTGAAAGAATTTGCCTTTATCAAATATTCCAAAGAATACTTTATGCAATCAGATATATGAATGCGGCACCGAGTCGGCAGCATGCGTAAGTGTAAACTTGCGTCGTAAAATCAACGTCAGTCGATAAGTCTAATAAAACGAAATCGTTTTCTTAAACCATCCTTTAAATCTTAAGTGAGTAAAGGTCCCGAAAGCCGAGGAAATGATCATTCTGATTTTAAACTGAGAGCGGACTATATTCTTTACTTTAAATTGTTTTTGGAGAAGGGTCACGAAAAGTTTCTTCTTGTAAAATATAGGCCTAGATTTGGAACCCCTCGCTTCGCGTTCGTGCCGAACTTTGTATGTATGAAGGTAGCTAAGGCGTAGAGCCTTTGTCTCCTGTGACTTTCGGGATATAAAAGTGTCCCTTTTTTCGTAAGAATAATGTTGCGTACTCGACGTTATGTAAGCGGTGTTATGATATAGCGGCAAGTAAAGGTGGTATCATTGACGTTGATCTGACATTTACCGCTGTATCTTTTCGATGGGTTTGGTAGAACTATTTTTATGTTTATTTTCTAGAGATTGCGATATGGGTTGTCTGTTATTAAAATAAAAAGTGGAAAGGGCTTGATTAAAATAGAAATAATACGAATTTCTATAGTTTAAATCTATTTTCGTTTGTTTTCAGAATTAAATCACAAGATATCAGCTTTTCTAAATTTACAATAAGCCATTGTACAATTTAATTATAGTCTCTATCTATATTTACCGAGATAATGTTACATATGCAATGTAGACATATTGGTATCTCCACGATACATGGATTTATACATTGATACGTTGATATACGCACGCTATTTGTGTTGATTAGTTTTTCTCCCAAATCTCCAGTGCGGAGGGTGATAGCTACCGAAACTATAGCCCTGTTACCATCAACCCTATGCAAGGGACCGTCGACTTTTACGACACCCGCCTTCCCTAAGGCGAATAAGGGATTTGCGATCTATCGTAGGTACCCTTCAGAAAACTTATATGTATCCCCGTATAATTTCAAATACCATTGTAAACTTTCGTTAAAATAAATACGAAACTATCTCTAACCAAAATGCGAGTAGTTCGTTCCTCGGAGACGTTTCTTCATCTACTAACTGTCCAACTTAGGGCGTAAATCAATTCACCTTACTCATTTCCACGGAACTTACGAAGAAATGAGAAAAAAATTGTACGTGTTTGCTTTTATTACTGCTATGGGAGCGGGGACAGCTTTTGTTCGAAACGTGAGGATAAATATTTGGTTACATGGAGACCTCAAGAAATTGGACATTTTGGGTTTCGCTTGAAAAAAGTTTTGAACTCACTTTGTACTTAATACGGAATGTGTGTAATTGCAATTTATATTTTAAAGTTTCAAGTGGTTGTTATTGTAAATACAGTAAAGCGGCGGGTCAAAATTGTTCTACTTGCAAAGACATATTACTTATTTCCGTCGCGCATAATTTCGACTTCATGAAAACTTTTTGTGAATAACACGACAGCTCTAGGAGCACGTTGCTTTAAAGGCAGTATTTATTTCTACAAATCGACTCACGGCGCACTACATGTTTCCTACTTTATTTTTTAGAATACCCTCAAAGTATTTTTCATAAAAAAATGGTTGGTATATTTAAAATGTAAGCAAGCAACGTTTCGCTCTGTCGCATAAAAAGGGGTATGTTCATACGTTCGCACGTCAGCCGGTCTTATAAGCCGAATATTTACGAGTTTTACGAGTATTTCGAATAGCGCCCTCTCTTATCAACATTCATAGCGTGTTCTATTGACACGGTGCCTCCGTAACCGTACTGCGATGTAATTCCGGAATACTCCGGATTTTATTCCATTTTAAATTATTTCAAGCTTAAAAATGATATTTAATCCGTTGTTCGCTGTAGTGGAAGAGATTACCGCCGTCGCTCAAGCTGAAGTTAAATCAGCTTCTTTAATTTGATTGGACAGCTCTGGAGTGGTTTAACGCTTAAGTAATTAAGCTCGTGCCAGTGGTCAATGTTGCATTTATTAGATTAGTCTCTGTGTCTAGTTCTTTGATTGCAGTTTGCTTTGAAATCCGGGTAGCTTTATGATCATGTATAGTGCTCTAATTTTGTAAGATCGTATCGCGTCTGTTTAACCCCGAATATTTAAGAAGAGGTAGATTGCACCTACATCTCACTAGCTATGTGTATCAACAATTTTCTTTTTTTTAAATATAAATTCTGATATAAATATATAGCTTGCCGAAGAAGCAGCAACTCCATTTGCTAGCTCCGACGTAAAGGCAATATTTTTTATGAAACCTTAGCGGGTTTTCATTTCCCTAACAAAAGCAACCATACAATGATGTCAACGAATGCCAAGGAGAACTGTAGATTTTTTCAAATGGCCACATAAGTAAGCTCGTAATAACATTGTCAAACGTAGACCCAAGACATATACGTACAATTTATTACGGTCCATGTCGTTCTTTATTTTGAGCTATTGTGTATGTTTTGTTCAGATCTTGAACAATAAAAATTGATTTGATAGGGCACTAAATAATGGGTTTATTGCTCGTAAATATTCAAATTGCAGATGAATGCGCAACGTCGTTGTTATTGAATTGATCATATTCTCAAGCGCTTTTATTGATATAAATTTTCTTTCGCTAAGACTACGCTGTACGTGAATCAGGCTCTTTATTGAGTGACATATTCTTAATAACTTTATAAATTGCTACGTTAACTTGAATATCGTACCATAATGAAGTTCGTGAAGAGTGATTGGATTTTTATTCGCTATAAGTTCTTTTAACCCTGTCTTAAAACTTGAACAAACTTATGATGAGCTCTCCAGTTCAACTAAAACATAATACTTTTGACCTTATTTATATACTTTTATAAGCCTTCGAATTATTGAAAATCATAAGACACTTTCAAAGCATCATGAATCATTAAACAAGCCCAACAAATACACCCCAACCTCCATCTTTCAAAGTTCACAACTCCCCTAACAGCACAATAAATAAACAACACCTAAGCAGTTATGAGTATATTGTTCGCTCAATTCATGCCCTAAACTATAAATTACTCTCATACACGAGTTATCCCAGGCCATTAACTGCAAACTGCGTGCAAACTCCATCACGCCGCGGCGGTAGATGTCGCAGTCGATGCATCACACGCTGCGGCTGCATTAGACAAGCTGTTAAAGTCCTATACGATTTATAACCTCCATTATGCGTTTGATATATAGTAAAAAAAGATGTGTATTTTATAAATTTGTAAACAATTTACCGATATTATAAGAACTATTGAGAAATTTGGTACCAATGAAATTTTACTTTACTTTACTTTACTTTACTCAATAAATTTCATTTCAATTTCATTTCATTTCATTTCATTTGGTACCAGTAAACGTTGTTTTAAAATGTTGTTTTTGATCTTAAACAATAGATAATATAATAAGATGTACTTTTTATATCAAAAAGAACTATCAAATGGAATTTTGCGACTTGTTTTTTCTACACAGGTAGTCACAAAATCAAATACAATAACCCGAATAAAGCTTAGTTTTATATTATTTATTATTTTTTTGTCCGACTACAACATGCTCAATTATTCTACAAATTAAGGTTCCGTAAACTTCTTCGAAATCTATTGATTTCACTTCGCTTTTGCGATACTAAATGTATCCTAGGAACCAATTTTATGTCGTACTTTCGATGAGACACCATTCAATAAGGTTTGGTATGATAGGCGCTTCACAAGATTATATTTTAGGACCATTTATTACAAAAGCGTGTTACCTAATAATGGTGGTCCTGATAAAAAGTACTTTTGAAGCCGTGTTGTAAATACACTTTATAAATATCTTTAAAATAACATTATATTTTTAAACTTTCGTAATCCTTATGTCAATGAAATATTCCGCCGTTAAAAGCATCGATTTAAAATTCACTGGCATAGATTCACTTGAAAATTCTCTTTTTTGTTGTCAATTACTTGTTACGACGACTGTGCTCTCGTATTGATTAATCAAAATTTCACGGTAGCAACTTGCGGGTAGTTTGTAGTTCGTGAATAAAATGAAAGCGTAAGATGCATTAAGCTTATCCTAGGTATAATAGTCCACTGGCGGAAGCGGTTACTGGTAATGACGCTTTTAAGCGTCGGGCTTACAAACCTTTGTTTGTTAAGTATGCTATAACAATCTAAATGTACAATGAAGTTGTCACTGGCTTTAGTATGACTACGTTGTTTGACCTGTGACATCATTTGGTTTGTCACTCGAGTCTATTTATAATTACGGGAAATAATGTTCGCTTTCTATATATAGCCAGTTACTATGCATAGCTACATAACATCGATTATAAAGTGTTACAAGGTTAAAGAGTAAAGATTGTTTGACAGTAGCTGATATTCTGATAAGAATCGCTATTCGAAGGTAAACAAGTTTAAGCAGCTACTATAAATCTATTGACAATAGTAATATTTACAGTTGCTGCAAATTCAGCAGCAGTACAGATGTACCACGCCAGAGTTTACAGACTTTCAAAATCGTGGTACCCGTTTGCAACCAGTTTCATTCTATGAAAGAAATTGGCTACCGACGGTGGACCGGACATAAATTGGCCATGGCCATCACCTCAAACAATTCCTCAGAATCCCATTATACAAGTTTCTTTTTAGTTTCGAAAGCTATTATTTTATGAATACACACAGTAACATATGCCACCTGACGCAGAACACACTAAAGCACCGACATTAATCACTTGTGCACCAGATGGTAACAGCGCACGACATCCTGTTAGGCACTAAAGTTGTAACATCAAATTACGTACACAATAGTCTAGATTGTTAGTTCCCAAATTGGTCCAGGTGGTCCTCCAGGGGTCCACAGGAGACTAAACGGGGGTCTACATGGGCGGGACAAAAAAAATGGGGGCCCACAATTCGTAAGCGGGGTCCACGAAAATTTACTTGCTTTCGATAGTGAAGAACTAAAATGTTCGTTTAACTTCACCTATCAATGTAGGCAGATAATATTTTAAGAAGCTCAGCGACTGTTAATGGTAGAAACTTGCATATTCCATATTCAGTACCAGTTTGATTTCTAAGGGGGGTCCAACGGAATCTGCAAAATTTTGAAAGTGGTCTATGAGAAAGAAAGTCTGGGAGCCTCTGGACTCTAGATGTTAGGCCTCTTAACGCTTTATTGCTTTAGCTTTCGTACAATATGTTATGTTTATGTTGAACGTTGGCTGGTTGTAAAATAATGGAATTTTCGCTTACCTGTTTTAAGTACTAGCTTTTGCCCGCGGCTTCACTCGCGTTAAGTAGATTATTGTAGATTTTGTCAATAAATTTACATTCCTAGGGTACAGAACTATATTTCTATAATAAAGGTACGCTTATATACCTATAGTATGTCCTTTTCTGTACCTTTAACAACTTGTATGCGAAATTGCATTATAATCAGTCAACTAATTAAGGCGTGAAGCATAACAAACCCACAACCTAACATACGCGTTTATAATATAAGTTAGGATTTTAAGATATATTGATTACAGACAAACAAAAAATCTTTCCTCTTTATAATGTTAGTAAAGATATGTTTAAACGGTAAAATACACACCTAGCTTGCTTTATTCTGAAACTCTAGAGCCACAGTAGATATATAACCAAGTACTCATACGTTAAACCCGCCTACCATATCCTTTTTTAATAGACTTTTGTTTCGCATCTCCTTTCATTAGTGCAAAGGCTTGCCACACGACTGATTATTTCCACATACTATTAAAAAGGTTTAATGTATCAACCGTCGCATCAGCTTATTTCCATCCTCTCGCTGTCAACGTCGACAATAAAACATTTATAATTGACGTTTATGCGACGCTGATGTATAACAGCCCTTATGTACGTGACATTAAGTTTCATGTTTCACTATAATTAATTAAATTATTTAATATAAAACCTTGTATGTAAAATTTTCCTTAGTAATGTTACGGTTGATATACATGCGACAGTTGATCGATATTGTGCTGCAGAGGTCGTTTAAAGATTGCGTTGTTGTGAAGAAAATAACGATGTTGACATGGGCGAAACTAATCACTGTTAACAGTGTTACCTCAAGGAGAGTGAAGGTAAAATAAAAGCCTATTAAGTTGCTGTGCTCATCCTGCAAAGGATCGCGCGTGACCCTGCATAAGGTGCGAAGGTATATTGATAGATAACGAACGTATTATGGATTGTGCAGTGTGACCCACATCCCCAAGTCCTTGTAAGAATGAGCTTACGCCTTGTTCATAGTTAAATTTAGACAATAACATGTTTATGTGTGCGGTAGGGAAGCTTATCAAAATGTTTAAAATACGAACATGCCATTTGATTTCGTGGATTCTAGAAATAGTCACACGGATAAAAATGATACTCTGTCGTCAATTGTAGCGCTTCGAGCGCGTTCGTAGTTTTACTAATCACTTTAAACATTTCTTAAAACAAGACGTTGATCGTAACTTCTAGAAACGGTAAAGCATTATTGGTTTGCTTGTTATAACATCGTTCTTAATAAAACTAGTCGAAAGGTGTGTCATCAACTAAAAAAATAGAAAATGTTTTGGCATATTGGAGTAATAGACTCATATTATCTACACATATTTCGTGTCTGTACAACGGCGTAATACGTACTAATGTATCCTAGATGACATTATCGTAAGTAATATACCTCTGCTGAATCCTTTACGCGATAGAGTCGAGATACCTATTACAAAACATCACAACGTATGGGTAAACTATCGAAACATCAATGACTCATCCCTAGATACTGGTTAGACCAAATAAGTGATATTTTGTTTTAGCCCGGCCTAATGCACCGCGATATGTCACTGACGGGTCGATTCCACATATTTACTAACAGCCGTTAGCGAGCCGTTTCAGTCATTAATTCGAATGGACCGGACTTTTGCCACCCTTGAAATTAACCGTTCTAATGTAGTTTTATTAAGGTAATTTCTGTTATAAATGTCGCACTTAATGTTCTTAATTTCTTTGTTTTTTAGATTTGCGACAATCGTATTGTTTGCGTTATTAAAGCTTGGGCAATTACGTACATCGTGATACAGGATAATGTAATTCGCTTTTTTATTACTTAAAAATATTACCTCTTCGTATTGCAGTTCTTTCGCGAAACACGATATTTGGTATTGTTTCAAAGTTTTGCGTGCATATACTTTGAGGTACTATTACGTTCTCTAAGCAATTTAATGATTAGATGTAAACATTATTATTTAATCTAGGAATTTACGGATATTTTGACTATTAGAAAAGATCCGTCAAGATATGTTTTGCTATAGAGTGATGACCTGTTTGATACAAAGTAAGTTGAGTTGCACAATCGATACGCAAAATTCTTACTCCGTCTACCTATAAAATGTAATATATTTTTAATTCTTTTGCTCTTTTTCTCTAGGCACAAAAGTTAATGAAAGACGAACAACAAGTAAACTGCAATAACTTCACAGAAGTCAGTGAGTTGGAAGCCTAACATCACGGTCATCTGATAATATATGTGGAGATTAGTAACTCGCCCCATATCTCAAACATGTGCACGCTCATCTAACTCCCTATTGATTTACGTCCATTACATTCAACTTAATCTTGGATTTGAACATCCAACCTGAAATCTATTAAAATTAATATCTTCGCAAATAAGTTTACCTCAATTTCCTCGGCTTAATCCTGAAATTACGTAGCAAGGTAAAGTATGACGGAGAATTTTAATGTTGAGTCTACATGAGAAATTAATTGTTGTTTGTGGCGTCGTACTTAGTCTGGAATAAAGTGTACGTCGTTATATATCTTGCTTACGATGAGTGGAAGGAACTTCTTACGCATGAATATAACGGCATTATCTGAGTAATAGTAATGTATAAAATTACTTACAAGATATTAACTTGAAATTAGGTGCCGTGCGCCAAACCAGCAGAGGTTGTCACGATATTTATTATTTAATTGTTTTTGTATTAACTAAATCACAGATATGCGCCCGTGAGATTTATATATATTGACTGACTAACAAAGATGCTAAGTATATTTCAAATCTCAAACGAACAAACTAAAACTACTGTTCTCCTGACTAATATTAGGACTGCGAATGTGAGTTTGTTTGCTTCGATTTCACGCCGAAATTTCGCATATATTTTGTCAGGGGTATAGAGTCATCATACCTTTCAACCAGAAAAAAGTTCTTTTACTGAGAAAGCAAAGCCGCGGGCAAAATCTAATTCTGAAATAAAGATAATGAATATATTGTAACTGGTGGCGACAATACCCATAAGAATCTACGTATTTGTTCTGTACAGATAGCATGATCACGTGTGTGTGTGTGGAAATGCTATTTCTTAAAAATATTTGCTTAAACCTCGTTACACTAAACATATTATACTAAACAAAGCGAACACCACGTCGGTATCCGGGCCGTGAATTCTCAAAACTCCAATGTATCTCTGTAATACACACGATGAACAATGTCAGTATTATTTTACATAAATTCACATAACAAAGCCCTTTAAACTTCAAACTCATTTGTTTCTGAAGTCACGAATTCGTAAGAAACGTTATTAAAACTTTTATTACATTCTAACGCTCCTAAGCCGCGGCTGTATAAGGCTGAAAATAAAATATAGGAGGATTTTAAGTGCAACCTGGAGTGCTCTCTGCCAGGCCAAGGACCTCGGGTCTCGAGCTGTAAGTGCGATATAAATCTTATATCTTATCTCACTTGCTTTAATATTTTAAACGTGAATTTATAATTGATTAAATTAAGCGAACTCGTACGAAATTATATGTTTTATTTTGTTTTGGATTCGGTTTGATTGAATGCGCACCCGAAATATTGAATTAAAATTCGCATCTTAAAACGCTGGACATGTGTTACAAGATACGGATCTGACATAATCTGTGCTCGGTATTTATGCCTATACATCTCGTTTACGACTAAAACTGATTTGTGGAGATAAATAAATAAAATGTTTATTTCCAAACACATAAATACACACAAAGCCTTTAAGGATAGATATATTTCCTGTATGTAGAATTATTATTGGCACAGTGTACCTAGCCGTATATTAAATGGTAACATTAATACTAAAGTGTCACGGAATTGTTACTCCAAAATACATGTTATACCATATCTTAGCTACAAAAACTAAACTCTACCCACTTATTTGAATCTTCAAACAAGTAAGTAGCAATATTTATAATGTATTGGTTATCAACAGATAAACAAAGACAATTCTATTATCTAAAAAATACAGTATCGTACTACAATCACACTATTATAAATAAACAATGATTGTATTTTAATATGGACGTTAACATAAACATAAGTTTTACATCACAGCAAATATCATCATATCAGCTACATATCAAAGCTACGTAATAACACAGTATTTAACCGCTCGTATTAGTCCAGCTTGCGTTTGTTTTAATATCTCTGCAGTATTCAATCTTAAAACTTCCAGCGCGTACATTATGCAAAGTTATTAGTGCACGCGAGCATGGGCCCAGTGCTTCAGTAATAAAACACCGTGATAAAGCGCGACCGGAACATTTTGTTCGACAATTAGGTACATCTGCAGTTTTATGTGTTCGCTGCTGGTGCCAAGTGATATATTATAAGCAGTAAACGATCTTCGATGAGTAAAAATGTAATGTATTTTTAATGTTGCAACAAATAATCGTAGCTGCGTGTTTTTTTATTGATGTATTAAATGTTTGTCGTAATCATAATAAATTTATTAGCAATCTAGCTTTTGCTTGAGATTCCGTCACCGCGATTTATAAAATATTCTATAAATGGTTATAAGTGTTCATAATTAACTACTAACATGCCTAATTCCATACAAGTCTCTTTAAAGAGAAAGTGCTTTTATTTCGCAAATTCCCAAAAATATTTATTCTTTACCTTCATCATAAAGGAGAACTTCTGTGCCAAATATCAGCTGGGCGATGATGAGTCGAGAATTTTTGTTGAAACTAGAATAGATATAATAAACAGTTATTTGTATACATATAGTCGAGTTCTTTGATAAAACGATCTTGCATTTGGGCTTGTACAAAATAAATATATTAATTAGTAAGTAAGTCGAAAATATAATAAGCAAAAGTTTATTTTTATATTAAACTAGCCGTCCCCTGCGGTTTTAACTATTTTTATGATTACTGTCCCGCGTCTGTTAATCGTCACTTAATATTATATAGCCTATGTTACTTGTGGATAAAGCAACTTTTTAATATTGAACGAATTTTAAAATATAACATCGGTCTAGTGGTTGTTGAGTGTATTAAATACAAATAAAAATACAACTCTGTCTTCTTTATAATATTAATATAGATTCATAAAGAGCAGCGATAGCTCAGTGGGGAGACCAACAAACTGCAATGCAGAGGGTCTCGGGTTCGAACCCACGTCGCGCACCTATGACTTTCGGCAGTTATATGACTTTTCGAAATTATGTGCGTATTGATTGACAATTATCGCCTGCTTCGTGCCTCGGAGAGCACGTTGAGCCGTCGGTCCCGGCTGCCATGAATATCTATGGCATTCGTTATTGGAAGAGTATCGACACAAAAGATCCCACTGGGTCGAAATGTCGCCGGTCTGCACTGACTGGCCCCCACATAAGATAAGATAAGATAATATAGATACATATGTATGATAGATGTGTTTGATTACAATAGTAATTTCTCGTAGCAATAACATTTTATTTTATTTTTAATGCTTGAATCGCTGAATTTCCACAACAAAAAACGAGCATTGTAAGTGGCTTTAAATTGAATGTATTCTAGCTCAATAAACTTGATGTTTGAAAAGATTCACGACGTTTTATCTATCTTTGAAATACTTTTACTTTTATCTTACTTTGCGTTTATCTTCGTACGTTGTTAAACAGACACAATGTTCACAAAGCAAATATCATTCTTGCAAGTGCATAACTTTTGCCCATCCTTCTTTTGCCTCTGCATTGCAATTAACTTGTCAAACGAACAACAAAGATTTCTACTTGTTTAATTTAAGTTAAGAACTTCCTTTTACAGTTTGTCACACAAAACCGTTCGCTTACACACTGTGGGGCAACTCGAGCTCTAATTTATACGATACGATACCAGTACGACATCAATGTTATTGATGTTAATTTGAATTAGTTCTTTAGGTAAAAGTACCTAATACGTATATATGCTGATAGTAAGAAAACGAGGTACATAAAAGTGTTATCGCTTTCATCTATAGGTAAATAAACTGTAAACGATATTCAGTGCATGACGGCCAGGCTCAGTCCGTGGAACTCTAGCATGGTTATTCCTTTCAGTGTCCTAATATTCACTGTTAACGAATTGAGAATTTTTGGACGGTTTTAATAAGTAGTAATCTCACATAGATGAATATCCGCTCTCAGTAGATTAGTCAGTTTCTAAAGATATTCCTTGTTGAAAAGACAGCATGGAGTCTCGTATTGTACGCGTTAGAAGGCTTTCTGTTTCTATAAACCTACGACATTACAAGTGTGAAGTGATCAGTATTAAAACCGACGAATTTTAATAACGAGTACTCTCTAATTTTTTTTTATATACTTTAGATCAGAGCTAATTATGCTGTTACAATAGCCCTAACTAAGCTTAGCTCTACAATTATAATGATGAGTTAGAAACTAGAACTCTTATTTTATTGATTTCAAGTCAGAGCTAATTATACTATTACAATAGTTTTAACTATGACGACATTATTAATTACGGCGTAGTGCAAACAAGCTCACGAAAGACATTTCAAACGTATTCTAAGCCCAAAGACTAAGTATATTCAATAAGCGGAAACTACTACCAAGAGGAACATGTAAGTCACATCTTTCTCTTTATATTTCTGACGCAGCCGTACATTCTCTAAGATAAAAGTTCTGCATACAAATCATACAACAGTTTACCCGTTCATCGATGTCGTTGGCTGGTCGTCAACATGTCGTCCAAAGTAAAAAGGTTTAAATCCTCTATATAAAATGCAGCGTAAAGTTTAAAACTCGAGAGGTTTGCGGACGCGAGTTGAGCACTAAAGTACCAAGTTACGCCTTCTCACTGCCAAATAGCCTTATTTGACGGCCCGCAACTTATAGGAGATGGCGATTTAAGATCACTTTTTTCGTCTTTGCCTTTACAGCGTGCTGCATAAAATGCTGTGACGTACATAATAAATAGTCATGTCAGGTTTTATTTTTTTGATAGTTAGATTTTCTATGTATATATTAGCAAATGATGAAAATAAATAATAAAATAGAAGTTGTCATTTCTACTGGAATTACTACTCAAACCATACTAATTATATAGCTCTGTGAAAAGCACGTGGCCACCATTGAAACTGTATAAACTGTTCCAGTGCTGTCCACGTGCCTCATCTCAGTATGACGACTTTGAAATTGGTTACTAAACTCCAGTTACGTAGACGGCCGTAGGGAAGAAGTGTTCAGTCAAAGCCAACCACGCTGGCCCATGCGGTTTGGCTGACTTGACATATCTTCTAGAATATTATGGTAAATCGAAAAATATGTATGCCAGTTTTCTCGCGAGCTTGCACCTTCACCATCAAAGCGAACAATAATTAAAGTCTTTGAAAAGCCAAAGTTGCGTGCCGTGAATTTGAGGCCAAATCCTCTACGTTGCTTTGCGACAGTCTTCTCACTATGCTACTATAAATGTTTTAATTTTATTAAAAACATTGTAATAGTTAGTGTGTAATAGCAGTAGGTATGAATGTTAAAACAGGAGCATAAAAAACCGATCGGAAATGAAATCCATATTTTCACCTTTTTAATACATATGTATCTACGTCCTAATCCGGGCAAAGCGGTGAAAAGCTCGTTTCATTATTTGTTCAAATAAGAGTTCAGCTTTTAGATTACCTTCTAGAATGTTTTTCTCTCTAACTATTAAATAAGGTTCTCGAACGTTGTTTGTTAGTATCGCACACTTGGGACTTTGATTGCATGTTTATGTATGTAGTTTACCTTACGACAAGCAATCCATTAAGCTTCATATCAATCAGGTTTTATGTGAATCCGTGAGCTGCAAAAAACTTTCTTTAATACAGGACTGAAGTACATAAAATATACACATGATATGTTTATTTCATGTCAGTTTTAGAGTTCGAAAAAACTCTTATACAACAGCTTTGTCCGTCCGTCCGTCTATTATACAACTTTCAACTTAAGAACCGTAAAAGCTAGAGACTCGCGGTAAACGCCATTCGACTCAGCATAGTCGATATACCCCGAAATAACTATGACCTTTGACTTCTGACCTCAAGGTCACTTGGTATCACGTGACCTTTGCATATATTGTTTTTAGAACTCTAAGATTTACAGTAATGCATTGCCGTTTCTCACTTGTTTGTAAACGTTTTTGTTTAGGTACAGTCTTGTTTAGTTATTGGCGTAAATGTATGAGGGCTCGTATTCTATGTCCAGTTTAGAAAAATGCTTTAGATTTTAACTATTTTACAGGTGTAGACAGAGGGTCGAATCTCCTCTCCGCGAACCTCGATAAGCTCACTAAACCGCTGATATAACTTGACTTGAGCATCTAAGGAAGTCGAGTTTTAAAGCCGTTAAGCTTGAAGTCTAAGATGCTGTTTAGCTGCAAAAATCTGACAGCACCTTAGCCATTTAACTGAAAAATTTTAGTTATGGTAAGACAACATGCGAATTCAAAAACTATTGAAATTCACGTACGCCGGATATTTTAAATCCTAACTAATATTATAAACGCGTATGTGAGTTTTTTTGTTTGTTACGGTTTCACACCTTACCTTACCATACCTAAAGTCTCACCCGATCATCATGCAATTTCGGATATACATAGTTGTAAAGAAATGGACATACGGTATCTTTTATCCAGGAAAATGTACTGTTCCAGTTTCTCTTTTTGATTCTATTATCGACTCACGGCCATCAATATGATGGACAAATGCAATTACAGCGAATTACATTTTATCCTAGTGACATGTTCCAGTATTTTAAGTTCAAAATATTCGTTTTATAATATACAACAATAGCTAGCTAGTTCAACTCTTGCCACAATGGTAAACTAACGAGCTATCGCCGATACATCACACTGGAAAATAATATCGAGCCGTCTAAAATTCCTTACTTGGTAGACTTCATATTTATTCGATAACAATGTAACAATAGTTAGACGGAGAGATATTTTTCTTCGCGCTTAAATAAAAAAAATGTATGGATTACTCTCGCTCAGACATAATACCAATAAATCTTATCGTAATTTCTTTGGAAGCTAATAAGGAATTTGCCGAATACAATAACTGCGTTGTTTGTCTACGTTAGAGATCACTCGCTTTATCTACTAGACGGCGTCTGTAGAAGTCTTGATTTACATTCAAGTCATAAGCAAAACTTATTACGGCAGTGTCTTACATAAGACACTTTAGTATTTTCCACGCAGTTAACCTACAATTGCGCGAGATAATAGCCGATAGAGCAGCTACAAAAATGGTTCATTTTTATTTCAACAGTCCGTCCCTTAGCACCCGTCTATGCAGGCAATTTCTTTTTTAAGCGGCTACGTACCTACTTGACTGAAAAGCAACGTTTTAATGTGGGTCTGTTGCTATTTTTTGCGCAGAACAAAGGCTTATTTGCTTATTGTTAGTGATTCCCACCGTGGTCGGTTGCATTGTTAGTTTGTGCTAATGTCAATCGTAAGATGTCGAGTTCCGTCTTGCGCCGGGCAAACAGTTATTGGATTTTCTGTAATAAATAAACAGTAGTAATTATACAATTTTTATTTCTTCTTCATTATTTACATAAACAAAGCAACAATCATAATTTACAACTTAACTAATATTAACAAAACTAACCACTTATAAATAGAACAAAATTAAGAGTAACAAGATAAGGGACTGTCAAATTTAAAAATCCGAGTCTAGAGATAAACATTTTATAACTACATAGTAAAAAATGTCCAGCCTTGTGGTCATGCAAAGCGTCGATTAGCCCCTTAGATATATCTCTTAAAAGGACACGAGCGCCCGGATCCCATGACCCTAGCGTCTCTACCTCAAACGGCTCGAAAACGTAATTACCAATTAAATTACTGTATTTGCGCCGTTTGAGGTTTTCCGCCGCTACAGCAGCAGCACTGGCACAGCTCACCGTGCTCGAAAGATGTGATGGCGCAAGGGTGTCGACGCATGTAGCGTCCCATACCAAAGGCCTACCCATTTTCCAAGGTAACAAAGACATACCATCGGGTCTCTTCCCATCGTCACGTACCTATGGGTTCTAATACTGCTGGTACGCTGGCGGTGGTAAGAGCACGACGGATAATGTCATTTAGATGAGCGTGTCGTGAAATACGACCAGCGCTTCTGCTGCAGGACAGCCCATAGCGTCCGAGGCTGTCGACGGCTTCTCCGCAATGACAGCGATGCGGAGAAACACAAGGGGCCCCTAAACGAAGACAGGTGGGGAGGCGGAATGTTGTATCGTCCAACATTGTACCTGTGTCAGACGATGGAAGTGCCTGAAGCCATAAACCAGATTCCCATTCTCCCACAGCCAGCAAACGTGCACACTCTGCAACACTTACAGATGTAGCAAAAAGATTTTCTCTTAGCGTGTTGCATAGCGGCCCATCCCACTGCCTTTGGGAGAATGGGTTGGTAGGCAAATCATTATTTGGACAAGCCATTTTCCAGGCGTTCACGGCGTCAGTCTTACATAACACTTCTGAACTAACAGTAGTACTATGTAGTTATAAAATGTTTATCTCCAGACTCGGATTCTTAATTATCTGATATTCATCCGAAATTTCACAAAAAATGGCAATAATATAATTCTAATAAAATTTCTTCATGGGTTCTAAAAGAATAAGTAACAATTACTTCATGTATCAAAGAACACATAAGGACTTGATGGCTGGCTGTTTAGAGCACGTTGACAGTCTAAATGGAAATTCAATACATCCTGTGAAATATTCTGACTAGACATGCCATTCAATGCAATGCAAGTTAAGTCATTCAAGCTGATGAATTAAAACTCACATATCATGGTCATATTGTTTTGTTTAATTGTAACAGCGGTAGTGCATCATAAAAGAGACTACCCTTGAACTTACAATTTAACTTATACAGAAGCCGTAAAAGTATCTACCGTGCAGAAGATTGATGCTAAAGAGCCTTGTATTATTATATTCTATTCGAAAATAGAATATAATAATACAAAATATGATTATCAGGCTTCTTAAAACGTCACTACGTTGCATCACAACCACTCATTGTACATGTTAACATAAGTATATACTTAGTCACACACGATTTTCCCAAAGAACTAAACAGTGTCGTATTACACCAACATTTTGCCAAATATGGGTATAGGTCCCAAATAAGAGTGGACAAGCCCATTGACGTCTGTAAATTACTTGACAGATTTCCAATCACGCTTTATAAGATCCGGGAATTGAATCCAGAATCTCATCTACGTTAGTCACAGTCACTATGCCGTACGACAATTTATGTTTAAAGGTATGTATATACAAAGTGGCGCAAATATTATCACATTAATTGATACCATATATACGACATTGTATTCTTAGACGATTTACAAATTATGAACCAAATGTATTCAGTAGTTTAGCCACAGGACATTTTTCTGATTTTCATAATTTAGAAATTTTATAACATCATGTAATGCAGAGATATAGTACTAAGGTGTCAAAGACCTTAAGCAGCGATATTAAAAAAACCGTCGTATTGTATTCGGGTTCGGGAATTTCCAGTCTTAGCGAGTTGACAAAGTCGATTTCTCGGAACCTATGACCGTTAGCGAGCTGGGAACAGCTCACGATATTGTTCCAATTTGTGTCTAATTTTGTTTTATTTATAATGATAAAAAAAAAAATTTCTTAATTTCTGGGCAAATAGGTTTTTTGTTTATGTTAACCGTCTTATATCAACCAGCTTAAGGCAGTATATCATTTAATGTGATAACATTTGCGCTACCTTGTATATGTGTATATAATGTATATTTCAACAGACTTCAGATTATATTAAGTTTGTCTAAATAGACATACGCATACTAAACGGCATATCTACCTCAGTGGATTCGAAACGCTACGGTCCAAATTTCAAAGTTTGTAATAAATTTTTCGCTGTGTAGGCTTTTATCTTGGGATGTAATACCGGTTGATGGACGGGTATGTTTATATTGTATTACCTACGGGCAGACTTGCTAATTAAGTGCGGGGCTAGTTCATAACTGTTTAAGTAACTGGAATGTACGGCAGGTATACGACTTTATAAAGAATTTGTGGCGCGGTGACAGATACAAATTGAGTATTGGTGAAGTGGACAAAAAGAGATTTTGGTAAGTCGTTATATAGTACATACAGTACAGTGTTAAAGAAAATATCTTTAATCTGGACGTTTTGAATTCATCTTGCAGTAGCAAGATGTAATTAAAATTATTCTACATACTAAAGGTACACTTTATTTATGTTATTTTATTTAAAACATATAACTAGCAATTTGGGTAACAAATTATCTCTAAGCTAAGCCTTGTGTTAGGAGCGGGTTCACGTCGATAGTACAATAGTCGGATTTCAAACCCGCGACCTCTCGATCGCAAGTGCGATGTCTTATCCACCGGGCTACCGTCGCTTTTAAACTGTAAATTTCTGACATGCCAGATATAATGCAAAACAATAATTGTTTTGCAACAATTATTGTAGCTGGCTGCCGGCGAGTCGCTGCATCTCAAGACTTGTTAATTCGAATTAATTGTTAAAAAGAACATATTAATTCAATAATTTTACTCCTAGCAAGGCTAAACATATACATTAAACCATGATTATAAGTGGAAGTCTATTGGAATTCGGACGTGACGTGAATTCATGCCTCCATCTCACATTTTACCTACTCGATATTATTATTGTTAATAACGATCCCGTGGCCCGGAATCTCTTCAACCGACTCAAGATAAGCAGGCACATACATATATGTACGTACTTGTGTTATGTAACGTTAACTTTTATTACAGACGTGTGGGGTGCCGAACTAGTTACGAGGTTCGGTTACGAGTTACTTCGACGAATGAAGCTGTTATATAAAATGTACGTTATGTCATAAAATGTTTAATACTAAGCTAGCGTTACAACTCCACGGTGCTCGCCAAAATTAGGACGGCCTTCTGTTATACGAATTAATTCAGACCCTTAATTTAGAACATCGCGCCGATCTCGCATGTTATTTCTTTTATTAGCATAAAGCCAAGCATTCAGGCTTTCTACAGCTATATAAAGGAAATTTATTCCCAAAAAATGTTATTTGAAATTAGTGAATTTTATATTATCTCCCACTGAGTCTCTCCACATTTATGTCCGTCCTAACCAACATCCGTGTTTGCCCTCGATTTTATATTAAAAGAAAACCTTTTTCACTTGTTTGCATCCTTAAACCCTCAAACGTTTCCATTTCAAACGGATGATAAAATCATTACACACATTTTGGGAGGTAAAAGCCTCTAGATGTGATAAAAGGGATTCTTGAGTATTTCATTAATGAAGTGGCGTTCAAAAGGACATTATGATTCCTCTTTAGGTGTGTAGTAACAAAGTAAGAGCTCCGAACAAACAAACCGTGACGAACGAACGTCGCCAAACTTTTTTCTTTTATCTCATATTGAGATAATTTCCAGTGTTAGGATGTACACACATTAACTTTATATCGTGTTAACATTCCGTCTTTTGTGTACTCCAAGAGGGGCTTTGTCTTAATTAAGATCAAAGCGTGTCTCATAAAATTGTATTCTGTATCGTTTAGTGGAGTTAGCTATTAAAACGACGTTAAGACTGCTTACTTACTGCTGAGATTGTTTGACACACAGGAGAATACCAATTTTCTTTATACTTAGTAGAATGCCATTAAGATCTAACATTTCATTGTGCACTCTTATCTTATTTTATAATATTACTTATCAGATTTGTTTTATGCATTAAAAGTTGCGAATGTACAATCACCGTACAATCCCGCCTGATGGTAACCGGACACAGGATCGTAAGTAAAAACATGACCAAGACTCTGCACATTTTGAATAGCTCAGACTGGGGCTTGTGCAGGGTGTCTCACGGCAGAGTTAGGATTTCCAAATGAAATTTAAAATAAACACATACATTTTAGTAAAACCATTTTTATTGAAAATCAATCACTAATAATGCGGATTTTAATTTTTAAAGATTACGTCTTCCAGATGTCTTCCATTTCGTAGCACGTACTCACGGAATCTGTTCATCGCATTCTGCATAACACGCCTAAGCAAAGCGGGCTCAATTTCACGCACTTCATGACGAATATTTTCTTTAAGCTCCATCCTGCTGAAACCATGTCCTTGAACTACAGGCAGGATGTTCTCGAAGCTGGGGTATAAAATAACTGGATATCATTTTCCGATATGCCTCACCAGTAACAGTCATCGTTGCACCTCTCGAGTTTTCAAAAGAATAGGGCCCGATTATTCCGTTCACTGATAAAGCACACCACACTTTTGGGCTATGCAGCGGTGTATGATCTTTTTGCCTGGGGTTGACAGATGACCAGAAGTGACAATTCTGTTTATTTACATATCCATTTAAATGGAAATGTGCTTCATCACTCCAAAACACATTACCTATTCAAAGTGCGAAATCTCCCAATAACAGTCTGGCAAAAACTTTTACGTAATTTGTGATCATTTTCTGTTATATCCTGCACTGTCTGAATTTTATAAGGATGGAATTTCAGATCCCGCTTCAAAATTCACTCTACGGTTGATTTGGTGACGTTTAAGGCCGCTGCTCTTTTGTGTATTGGTAAGCGTGGATTGTGACGAACGCTGGCCGCGTTTTCGTTAATTGTTTCTTCCATTCTTGAACTCCTGCTCGGGCCTGGACGTGGTTTATTTATAGCTGAACCTGTAGTTCTAAACTTCTGTACCCACTTACGTATCAAGTTTGCACTTGGTCCATCTCGTAAGCGTTTGATATTGTAATGCGAGCAAATCTGTCTCTGAGCCACAATGTACGAATTTCCTCCCTTTAAAAACGCTTCGATAGCGTACGCACGGTGCGCGCCCGACCACTGCGACATGGCGACTGACGAATCCACACGAACGTCGAATCTACCGCGCCTCTGCCCCCGCCGTCAATTGGAACGGTTTTTTAAATATTCTTATTTAAAATCCTAACTTTGCCGTGAGACACCCTTTATATGCCTGAAGGCAGAGGTGCATGTCACGCAAGCTTCGCTAATGTGCTAGACATATTAGGTTATCTTAATACGGCAAGTCAGGCTTGTATGAAAACACCGTCACTGGATGCTACTCAGAATTGCCTAGAAAAAGTGAATTACACGATACTCACTTTTGCATGCAAATTTGTGTCACAAGACTTTAGACAAATTTGCATGTAACTGTGGGTATTTGGGCTGAGGCTTCTAAACCTATATAAATATATACGAATATAATATATAATATAATAATATAATATAATAATATAATATAATATTCTACCACATACACACAACATCATCTAGCCCAAACTAAGCAGAGCTTGTACTATGGGTACTAGACAATGGATAAACATACATATATACATTTTTTTTTGTAAATACTTACATATTATATAATGTCGGAAGTATCGCTAGAGACCACAAAATGTCAGCCCCTGGGCCGACAGCGCAAGGGATAATGCGTATTCCTCGACGTCATCTATATTACCGTTTTTCAGAACAATATTTACAAATGGAGTCTCACGCATATGTATATACCCAAAGAGGGAAGCAAAGATATATTTCATCCACATTCCACCAACTATGGTGCCACGTATTAGGAGCAAGCCTATTGCTGTCTACCGAATGCAGTTCCAGACAGTGCTAGCGTCTGGCAATTTCAAGAAAGAAAATCTTAATAGATTTTTTAAAAAGCTTTTAGGTGTAACTTGTATATATACTTAAACAGCTTTTTACAACTTAATTGTTGCCCTCCCATTTGTTTTACGCTAATAGAACCTTTATTAGCGCACACTCATTGGGGACCAGAGGGACCAAATCCTTGGAAGGGAATTAAGATTTCGTCGACGTTACTTAGGCTCATCCGGATTTAAAAACAGCTTAGAAGAGACGCTCCATTATACTAAATGTCAATTTGTTTTGTCTCCAGATAGTTGCTTGTTATGTTACCCTGGCACTGTGTTATCTTCACTAAAACTTTTTTATGAACTTAGTTATAAACTCGGGTCTGTTTGCGAAATTCTATCAATCAATAATAATTGTATGTTATGCGTTAGGTAGAGATATATGTGAACGTTAAAGTGTTTTTATTTATGCGTATGATTTATAGACTTACGCTTTAGATGCATCCCTGTTTACAGAGAGGATAGGCAGAGACTAAGAATGTTCACTCCTGGGGTGTCTCTATGCCTCATGCTTTATTCACTCTAAATTTTCTTGGTTTCACTTTCTTCAGGGTAGAATGTTCTTAATTGGAGCCTCAAAATTACTGATCAGGTCAAAGAACGCTCGTCTAGATATTTCTCTAAATTCTTCCTCACTTCGTTGTCATTCATTAATAACTGCCTTGTTGCAAGCACGAGGGTCCATTGTTTAACATTACAGCAACTAGAAATGCTTCAGCTGAGTCCCACCATAATTAATGCAAACCGAGGTAATCCAGGACATGGTCTACGTGGATAACAAGCTTCATTCATCTGATTATCGGTTTTCGTAATACCAAACATCCAATCATCTTCACATACAATTACATTTATAATATTAGCAGGATAATAATATCTAAGTTTGGAAATGCCAAAATCATTATCTTTAAAATTCTCGTCATCGTTAGACTGAATTCAATATTAACTACATTTGCTTCTCATTTTGATTTGTAATCTTATCATGTATCCATTCAGATCCAGATACAGACATAGGCATCGTTTAAAATGCAAATATGCCATCCAGCTCCGTTCACAATATAAAATGATACCTATCCAGGACAATCGTCGAGATACCCGACATCTTCCACCGGTCTCTGAGCATCACTGAAACGGTGGACTTATTCATAGTCAAGTGCAAACTGAACATGGTACGTACGTCGTGCCCCTTCACTAGAACCTTTTGCATAATTGAACAGTCGTCACTTGACTGGCCTGGCTTATCGACTTTTCTTTTATTTACCATATCACCTCGCCGGATTATTCCTGGATGTGAAGGTAGAAGTGCGTGTTCGCCTATTGCCAAAAGGGTCACATTGTGCTAGCTAAGTTTTATCTCCATCCCACGTAAGTGAGTGAGTTTATTTCAATTTACCAAACATGTTTTCAAACTCCGTGCTGTAACTGAGAATTTCCTAACAGATTACATCGACCGACACAAAAATCTGAGTTCGCTATCGGCCGTCCCCGCTTTCACCAGATTTAATTTTAGAGATATTTTCCCACCTTACAATAAGTAGATTATACTCATCGTGCTTTTATTCATTTTTGTTTATATGGACGGTGCAGCGATCATTCGCTATACTAGATATACAGCAGTGGAATGAACAGATCTGAACGACGTGTATATTCAATAGCTTTGTTGTAACAAAAATCTATAAAAAATACGCCGCTCAGAATCTTTCGAGGCGAACAAAGTACAAACAAACACATCCGCATTCGAATACAAATAAATATTACAAAGAACGTTATAACAGCAAGTACTTTGGCGTATACATGTATGTAATATAATATTTATGGATAACGACGAAGAAGTGTTACATTGCGAGAGACGTGAGATGAGGTTTACCGCAACATCGCACCGCGTTTCCGTGAAATCTTGCGAACTGCTGCGATGTGGCGCTTCGGGGAAATCGGCTTACCATACTACAGTTTTCCATTACATCTCTACAATGTATTTAAACGTATATTTACAATTACATTAGAATAACATCGCGCCTGTTATACACAAAGTGAATATGCAAATATTATAGAAGCAGCTTTCCATCATCATCTCAGCCGAAAGACGCCCCCTGCTGGACATAGGCCTCCCCCAAGGTCTTCCACACATACCGGTCTTGGGCCACCCGCATCCAACCGCTTCCCGCGACCATTACCAGCTCGTCGCTCCACCTTGTAGGAGGCCTGCCTCTGCTGCGTCTTCCGGTGCGTGGCCGCCACTCCAGAACCTTTCTGCCTCAACGGTCATCGATTCTGCGCGCTATGTGCCCTGCCCACTGCCACTTCAGCTTGGCTATCCGGAGAGCTATGTCGGTTACTTTAGTTTTCCTGCGGATCTCCTCATTTTTGATTCGATCCCGCAGGGAAACCCTGAGCATAGCTCTCTCCATCGCCCTCTAAGTGACTTCGAGTCTTCTGATAAGGCCCAAAGTGAGCGACCACGTCTCGGATCCGTATCTCAACACTGGCAACACACACTGGTCAAAGACTTTTGTCTTAACAGTGTCTTAACACTGCGGACGCGAAGATATGTCGTAGCTTCCCGAACGCTGCCCAGTCGAGTTGGATTTGACGATTGACCTCTTTCTCGAAGTTGGACCTACCAAACTGGATCATTTGTCCCGGGTATACATACTTGTCGACAACTTCGAGATTAGAGATCCCAACCTTAATAAGAGTAGGTATAACATGAACGTTGGACATGATTTTCGTCTTGTCCATGTTCATTTTAAAACCTACTTGTCGGGAGACTCTACAGAGGCCATCGAGCATAATGCTGAGGTCTTCCATGGTCTCAGCCAGGACCACGATATCGTCAGCAAATCGAAAGTAAGTGATGTACTCGCCGTTGATGTTAATGCCGAGTCCTTTCCAGTCCAAGAAAACATCTTCCAGCTCGGCGGTGAACAGTTTCGGAGATATGACATCGCCCTGTCTCACCCCTCGCTGTAGTTGTATAGGTTTCGAGCTCTTGTCTTGAAGACGGACTGACATGATGGCGTTTAATACAAACACTTCAGTACTTCAAAATATCGATAGTCAATCTGGCACCTTTGGAGAGACTGCAGCACCGCCCAGATTTCGATCGAATCGAAGGCTTTCTCATAGTCCATATGCCTGTAAATAACCAGACAGATCGAATTTGCAATGCTGAGCGTTTTGATAAAAGCATGGCGGCCAATTAACCAATGCTCCATATAAATGAATATCAACTCCGTTTGTTTTTACTTCGTCACGACTAAACTGAGCAATAGATTTTGATAAAATTGGTATAATATAGGTATGCAGTTTAAACCCTGTAGAAGGCAATGTTCTTCATCAAACTTATTTTTGAGAAAACATTATAAATGCGAATATGAGTTACTTTTTCACGCCCTTACTACTCGATGGGCCATCATGAAATGTATAAACATGTATGGGACATCATGTCAGGGGTACAAAAGAAAAAAATAATGACCTCGAGCGAAACCGCAGGCTTAAGCTATAACATAATATAGGAGATAAGTAATGGTATATTATTACTCGCTTTCTAGTCGTCCCACGTAATAATGGCAACACAACTACCTATACCTGTAACACTATCATGCTGCTGACAGAAATACAAGTACCGCTTTGTTGTAACCCTCAATCGAGCACTATATCTGCATTTTTTAATGTTCAATATAGTTGCATTAACAAATGCACTTTCAACACTAGATCAAGGAAACAGTCACGACACTCAGAACTATTTATTCACGAGTAAAGTGCATTACTAAGTTTTCCTTACAGTTTACATAATTGAAAAGTTTAGATAGTTCAGGCACTTTTACAGTTGTCGGAATTACTTTTTGTAATAGACCTTTGCAGTAGTGCCGTACGACCTTATGCGGCAGCGATAACGTTATAATTTCTTATCCTTTGTATAGTTGGTTTTTAAATTTATCATCAGATAGGGAGTCACCCTATATACATTTTAAAACCACTAAAGCTCAATGGAGAATGCGTATAAAACAGTAGATATAGCCAGGCTCAAACTGCTTTAGCTTACTTATTCCTCGAGCTATGCCTTTGGTTCTTTGACGGATAACTTCTTACCGAATTTCATACAACGAAAAACACCTAGAATTGCGTGTTTCATTGATCGCTAATAATATAAATAATCTTAGCAAAAATACTTTACCCTCTCTAGCGTAACTAGATATCGTTAGATTAGTAATAGTACTAATCTAATGATATCTTATTTATTAAAATCCATGATTCTGTCATTTACTACAGGACGCCAAAGTAGATACACTCGAAAAGCAAAACCCTCGCATTTACTCAATCGCATAAGCTCCGTCTTTGATTTAGAGAGAGTGCATTCGATAGATTATTTCCTTTGACAGACAATACCTACAATCCAATAACAACAGTCGTATGTAAACCTAACTGTGTTAAATCTCCCTGCAGGCTGCGGCCATTCGTCATGTCCACACAGACTTGCTTCTCAAAGAGATGTCAGTTACACCTTATATCTGTTTCTGTTTATCCGCCTGTGACTGATAGAGAGCTTATTGTGCTAGACGTTTCTACAAAGTCCCTTGTAGACGTTCCAGTTAGAGTAAATGTTTGCGATTAAACATACTAACAAAATGGTGTGTGGACTAGCGTGCTTTCTCTCAAATGTTCTGCGTACATAAACTTACGCCTGTTGCTTGAAGTGGTAAATAACAATTACCGCTTTCCAGTTGCTACAATCCTGACTTAGCTTTTACTTAATTTACTGTAGTACCGGTTTACACTACCAGGTGGTTACATTTGACCTGGCATTTATATAGAATATTCTACATTGACTTTTTTATGTACCTATGAATCTTTGTATATCGCTGAATGCGGCAGAGGAGTTAATAGGTACTCATATTTCGCCATCAATGTTGCAGTCTGGATTAATGCCGACTAATGATCGCTCAGAGAATTACCAAACTGAAGTGGCAGTGGGCTGGCCATATCGCGCGAAGAACCGACAACCGCTGGGGTAAACGTGTTCTTGAGTGGAAACCGCGACTCGGCAAACGTAGTGTAGGACGCCCTCCGACCAGATGGGATGACGATCTGCGAAAGACTGCAGGCAGATGCTGGATGCGGCAAGCCGAAGACAGGGCGCTATGGCGCTCATTAGGGGAGGGCTATGTCCAGCAGTGGACTATTATAGCCCGATGATGATGATGATGATGAATGATCGCCTTTTGTCGTCTACCGGGCACATTTGAAGACATCAAACTACGTTATGAGAATCCAATCATCAATGATCATCATTATTATGTATTATTATTTGTGGCACAAAAACCAAATGTCCGTCTTTCGCATCCAGTCCAATTCATGCTCTTTTTGTAGTGGTCGATCCACCAGGCTGAAGAACTTCACATTTTTTAATGCTGCTATTACCGGCTTGAACCTGTTCTAACTTACGTTTGCCGACTATACTATAAGAACTGCCGAACAGGAAAACCGAATAATACCCAAGTAGTTGTCAAGTATCTAGCAAGACGCCATAAACGTAATCGCAAACTATGTCGTGCATCCGAAATATTACTCCTGTTATTATTGAATAAATATAACTGGAATCATATTTAAAGTAGCGCATCTCTACACAGAACAAACTATACACTCCACATTCAATTGGGAATGTTGGCGCACTCAGACGGTATCGCGCATAATAAGGGTACACTTAATTACGACTTCATTACGTTTAAACGGCTAAAATGTTTGTTTGGAGCCAACACGCCAGCGCGCCCGCTTTACCCGTATGTACTGGACTGCATTATCATTAACGCTGCCAAACATTACAAATTAACATATTATAAGGCTGGCAGAATATTAATTTTCAAGCTTATATTGATAATACACTCTACGCTCCCGTGGTATAGGCCTATGTTTGCGTAAGCAGTGTTAGGGTTTTCTTTAAAACATTTTTAGTTGCAGTACGGAGTCTGCAAATGTGCCTGTTACAATAGTTAGATAAAATGTATGATTAGACGAGAATCTACGTATATACGTGATATCTAATCAATTCGAAACAAATACAGCATATTATATAAACTAGTATTTGAAGTATACATTTATAGTATGATTTAATTAATAGCTGTGATTTGTATAACAACAATCGTGTCTTCAATCTCGAGATTAGGGATTACATTGATTGATCTGGTGGATGTCTATTTGGACACAGTGATCGGTTATGCAATGATCGCAGTCCGTGCCATCTCTGAGTTGTATTTTACTTAAAGCTTCATCGTGCTATGGAAGACTAGCAGATATGTTGATCTTATTAGTCATCACGCAGTTCTCGTTAAGATGTGGATTGTAGCGATCGAGCGACATCGATAACAAACAATGAGTTATTATCAAAAGATTCTTAGATTTCTAATCTTTAGTCAATTTGTTATATTTAGATTTAAAAGCACACAATAATATGGGAATGCGTTCTTCGCGTGCTACGTATACCAAGCGATTAGGATTGGATCGTGCCCTACTACGAACTTCTTGTAAACGTTGAAGTCTTCAAACCTCACCACCGTAGGCCGTACCAACGCAGTTTGTACCTACTGCTTAAAAATTTAAATATTGACTGTTTAGCAAATATTATAAATACGACAAAGACATACATTGCATAAACTGTGTAGGTACATATTGGTGCATAATAAATATCGTTCCAATCAGTCATTGCAATAGTAAGTATTATAATAAAACTAATTAGTAAAATTACGAAAAAGAGTATGAAAAATGTTTGCTTTCTTCTTTATATTATGTTTTTATTTTCATTGGTGAGCTCACATATAAAGTAACATGCTACTTACGAAATTACATAAATATGAATGATAGCTATTATATTTAGAATAATATTAATAAAGCTGGCATACGCGACGTATGACCTCTTAACCAATCCAGTTATCAATAATACGAAAATACAAAAAAGCTACTTACACAAAAATGGTTTATCATTAAAAAATATACGTTTTGAATAGTCTGGTTAATCCCGGATGCCGGCGTCCTAGCCTTGGTTGAGAGGTTAATGTTATTTTCCAAAACAATACGTATCAATGAAGTACCTAGTTAACAATGTTGGCAGATAGTATGTAAATTGCAAAACATTCAATCGCTCTCTAGATTCCAAGTCTAAAAGTCGATCATGTAAATTGATCATACCTAGAGCCAAAAGTTTTTGTATCAAAAACAGTGCCTTTCAGCCGGTCGTCCTAGATCAGTATGATTGCCGACAAGGGTCTGATTTGTGTAGTAGTGTTCATTGTTTGTGAAACTCCATTATCCCACACTGTCAAACAGTGCTGGCTCGAGACTTTGAATTAACATATTTACCTACTCTAGTTAGGTATTGTGCCATTGTTTCTGTATAAGTAAAATAAAACGTATTACCTCGTATCAGCTGATTCTGGCTGTATCTATTGAACTGTGATATGCATATTATCAATTTCGTTACTGTTGCATTTACCTAATTTTATAATACTTGTGTAACTTCACTAGTGTGTAAATTACGCATAGGACTCGGTCGGGATACACGAGGTTCTGGGTAGGTATCAGCTGATACGCGTAGTTATCGTGCGTCGTTCATAACTTCGACTGCGCGTAGCGGCGCGGTGACGGTGACATGTGCATGCGTTTGTGAATAAACTGTCTTTGCGTTACTACGATCAAACTCGAATAAGTGAAAAATATTATTTATATTCCAACTTTTTTACTATACACAGTATAATTATTTTACTATTTTTATTGATACTACTAATTATCCTAAATTACCACGTTTCGATTCCAAAACGACTAAATTCACAGTGTAGAATAAAGCGAAAACGCCTATAAATCCAAAAACAAGAAAATATTTTTGCCTTAACATGTGAAGATGATTTGTATCATTCCCATATTAGGTCGCCTTTTCTACTACCTAGACATGGGCCAATCCCTTTCTCCAGGACCTCACGGAGAAAGAGACTGGCACTTCCTTAGCAGTTTTTTGTGAAATATTCCTTATCCAGACAGAAACTCTGGATTACTGGATTAAGTTTTAACGACTTGACACTCATTTAAGTTACGTGTTTTATTATCCGACGAGACGTTCCTTCAAATTAATTGGCTTAGCGGTTGATACCGTGGCTGTATAAATGAAAATCCGCTAAAAAAGGAAAATGGCCGCGAGCGCAAGCCCGTGAATGGATAATCTTCGCACAAAATCTTAAAAATCTACTGGTTAGTTCGTTAAGGTATTTCCTTCCAACTGTACCTTATATGTTTGGTTTTATTTATTATTCTCGCACAGTCTTGTTATTATCTTTATATTTCTTAAAATACGTTTCTCACCTCTCATGACTAAAATCGAAGGTATTAGAAAATATATCTACAAATCACACATCATCAGTCATTTTAATAAGTACAAAAATTCCACCTCCACCTTATTTTCCCCGAACAATTCAATTAGATTAGGTGCATGTTCACGAAATTTGGGGCAACCTGAGAAATGTTACTAACAAAGCAGTTTTTTTAGAGACTGCTATAATTTATTGGTAATATGGCCCTTCCACTTTTAGCCGGAATTTCGTTTCTTTGAAATGCCTAAGGGATAATTCAGGTACAAGGCGGTCTATTGTTGTAGACTTAGGTTAGGTTGCCAATATATCATCAACGTACCTCTATAGTTATTTATTGAATTGTTCTCTTACTAACTTTCTTTTCAACCTGACTTCTTGAATCTGTATATGTCTGTATTTTATCCTAACATTTTCAGAATGTATCTTTTTTTCTCGTAATGTGAATGAATAACCTTTATTCATTCACATTACGAGAAAAAAGAGATATTCATATATTTCTCGTAGCTTGTGTTTTAAGAGTTCAAGTGGTGATTACGTTTAAAAGATGGGACGGTAACTGACGAATTGCGTATGTGCGGTAATGAGCTCCAAAGCTAACAACTGGCGGGTGAAGATAAGCACCTCATTCGTTCTGCATCACCTTTTAATTTCGAACGCAGAAAGTGTTCGCTTTAAAAATATGCCATACTTCGATGAATTATGGCTGAAATTGAGTGTAAATAGTAATCCTAACGAGGGTAGATTGGAAAGATTAGTATAATTTTCAATAAAGGTGGTAAGATTGATATGGAAATACGCCAACAGGCGTCAATACAATTCTCAATTTTGTACTTCTATAGGTTTACATGTTGGCTGTGACTTCGCACAATCAGAGGTATCGTCTTAAATGTTACTTTAAATTATTGTTTCCTCTTCAATTCTCAATACGTGTCAATTATTTCTGTTTATTTGTCATTCTGTACAGTAGTGAAAATTTGATTTAAAGATCCAACGACACAAGCAAAGTTAATTAAAGCGTGTTCAAAAAATTAATAAGCTTCTTCTTCTTTTCGTGTGGTTAATGGCCAACCTGTTGTCAAGAGTTGTTCAAGCCGCCCGTAGGCCTCTGACATGGCTTAACGACTGCTGTCAATTTGGCAACAACCGGGACTGACTTTTACGTGCCCTCCGAAGCATGGAGACGCTCAGGTGAAATACCACTAAGCGGTCAGCCATATATAGACTGACCGCACCCAACGATGCTTAAACTCGCTAATCGTTTACCGATCAGTCAGTGTAACTGGCTATGAGCGCCTCATTAATAAGCTTGACATTATGCTAAAAGTCATAACGGTAATACGAAGAATATGTTTATGAAGAATGTTTAAGCAAGAATTACGTCTGCTCCAAACGCCGAAACAACAGAAGAAAGGGACTATAAAGTAATTAGCTGAGAACTTATTAATATTTTTAATTATATTACTGTAGCGCCAGCTACGGATATAAAATACAGACTCTTTACTTTTCTCGTGAAATTGGATTAACTACGTGAACCAAATTACCATAAATTCACGTTTTACCTTAAAACATATACATTTACGGATAGCCATCGCACATTTTCTGGAGGGACAGGTAGACTATCGATTTTGACTCACAATGATCTGGGCATAGTTCTCCTTCATTCAAGCTCTTCACATATTTCAAGCTCGCTCGTCGGTTACGAGTCCTCTTAACCCACCCTTTGCCTATTCCTTCGCCGTTACCCATAGACTATCGAAATGATAATTGATATAACCAAGAGTTTGGTTAGTTCCATATTCCGATGAAAACTACACAACCAATCATGTCATTAATTGTTCCAGATGCTTCACCAGTTAACACGAACATGTAATACGGCGTATTGTAGTATGTGTAGTAAAGGCAATCTTCCAATATCTACAACGTGTTATACTATGTACCTTACAGTAAACCCCGATGTATCGGAGCTAACAGTCTTTATGTATTAATTAACTGCGCGGTGAGCGTTAAACACCTTCGACGTACATCAGTAATTGAACCGAATTTCATTACACGGTGTGTATTCGGGACTGGGTTAATTGTTTACTATATGTAGTTAGTATATAAGCATAAATTAAAACTAGTATAGATTTTGTAGATATAAAATAACAGTGAACGGTAATGATAATATAAGTCATTAACGTGACTTTTTAAACTCATACATAGCGCAAGCTAGCTCAAGATTAGCTCTAGCTTCTATAATGCCTATGCTTTTTAGAGCTTCTTAGGACGTCGCTGTGCTGTGAATAGGATGAGTAGGACTGTTCAGTCCTTATACTGACAGAAAAGCCATTCGATTGATCGAAGATGTGCTAAATGTGTGTGCATTAGTGTTACTTGTTATTCCTAGTGAGTGTATTGCGTTGCGTTTTAGTACATTTGCATCTAACACACAACGCAAAACCTTGCCATGTTGAGCATATTCACATCATAATATAGCGTCTGATCCGGCTTTTGTTATATTATATGAATTGAACCGGATTTCATCGCCCGATGTTCATTAAACTTGCCGAATTGTTGGCGATGTCGGAAAAAATTAAATTGTTTCGTATAAACGTGTACGTGACGGATTTGGGAATGACGAACGATTTCACAAGGGTCGAAAGACCGGTCCGGTTATTGCCGTTCTTTCTGGTAACAATATTCAATTAACTATTTGGACTATTTTGAGTTCAGTGGCAATATCCCTGAAATTAATATTCAATCAGTATCTGTCATATTCCAGATTGGATTTATTTTATTCGGTAACGGTTAATAGATTTACGATGGCTGGGATAAAAAACATTTACGTTCCGTCTGGAATTTGCTATTAATATTTAGTAATAAAAGACATAACTAAAAAATTGCCTCCCTTAATGCTCGATAGCGGCTACATCATTGTTCGTTTGACTAAATTTATATAACAAATTATATAAATATTATTGTCAAAACAACTAGCTTAGGTAAATATTATTACCAATTTTCTCTATATTAATTGTTATGATTGCTAATCAGGGATAACGGAGAACATTTAACGTGAAACTGTCGTTGAATATGTAAAATAAATTCATAATATAGCCATGTTCTCTTACTTTCTGTTTATAGCTGTGACTCCATAAAGTGGCTCTGTATATTGTCATATAGCGATGACAATAAACACTTATATGAGCAGATTTATGCATACCATTTCAATCGACAGTCTCCTGACAATTTCCCGACACAAAATCTCCATAAAACATTTTGCGGCCATCAAACAGACTTTCTCATTGCTTTAGAGTCACGAGGCAGCTCTTTACATTGAAATTCAATTCT
This sequence comes from Catocala fraxini, assembly GCA_930367265.1. Lineage (NCBI taxonomy): Eukaryota > Metazoa > Arthropoda > Insecta > Lepidoptera > Erebidae > Catocala > Catocala fraxini. The sequence continues at coordinate 26,852,416 of OV884025.1, read as the reverse complement.
ACAACGTCGATGAAAACTAACAATCTATATTTATAGCAGCAAAAGTCTGCATATTGCTTAGCAGCTGCAAACAAATCGGATCCATCAAAGAGGGAATATGATTCCAAAGCGCAAATCCCTCGAAGACGCACCTCGCGATTTTAAATTCATTGAGACTTAAGCTCGTAAATAGGGGCACAGCTCCCTAAGTACTTCTTGTTATCTTCGCCTATTTTATATGCAGCGCAAAGCTAATAAGTATACGTAAAGGTACCTTCCCATCTAGCGCTTCTAATTTCGCATTCATATTTATTCCGTGTATGAATTAATTCGGTACCCTCTAATCCCGATTGCTAAAACAATCTTAACGCCTCCATGGCAACGGTACACAAACACACGACTCTTGCCCTCGTAAATAAACGTTTGTATGTGTGCGTGGGCGAGCGATTCTCTCCCATTTATTGCTTCATTTAAAGGGTTTTAAACCTGATAAGTGCTTTTAGCGAGGCCCTTATTAGGGCTTGTATACACAGGACAACTGCACACAAGGGGAGTGCAGACAAAAGAGAGCTGTTTGTTTTTGTTAGAGGTGTCTGTTTTGGTCTTCTTTTTCTTTTTGCGGTGAAGGATTTTTTCTTTGTGTCGTGTGAGCGCGTTGGCCAATCAACTGGCTCTGTCCGGATTATGTTTTAGTAGGTTGCCATGTTGTTTCCAGGCACAATCGAATTCCAATTACGTTTTCGGTCTGGTACTGCTGTCTGTTTTAAAGCTAGCGATTGTAATTAACAATACCAGTATCACTGTATAAATTGAAGAGTTGAATACTTGTCGACAAGTTAGTCTTTAGAGATTAAGATTTTACCATGAGTATCTATTATTAACATGAGGGCCCATTACATCAAAGTAAGCGAGAAAACAAATACCTACATTAGTTTCCTATTCATGCCTCATATTTTTACTTTAAAACCTTTCACGGATTACTTTTGCTCTTAATATAATAATTATACGAGAACGTACAATTAAGCTGTTAAAGGCGCATAAAGTGTTGCTATTTAAACAAGTGTCCAAAATCAATTAGTTTTCTTACAGGTACTTATCTACTATACATTAAGGTATAACAGAAAATAATGGCGTAACAGGTCGTTATATCGATTCAATCAATATTTAAGTGAGCCTGAAATGTTAAGATTTTAACATGAATGCTTTTGCCGCATATTCCTTCTCACGTTCTTCAAGATAAACAAATCTTAATATAGTGCCGTAATTTATCGTGTCAATTGCCGTCGTTGTTTCTGAAAGTAAATAATTGCTAGCAAAATCTATGAAGCTTATTACTTATGCGTATACAATTTATGTCAGTTGTTCTTTCTACAAAGATAATATTAAAATATGAGAAGATCCTAAATTTTATGTGACTTTCAAGATTGACCTCATTCGTAGACTCTACTATACGACCATAACTTTGACTTTGACTGCACGGATGGCATAGTGATTTAAGTGGTCGCCGCTATCACTACTCCGAGTGCTGTAGGTTCAAATACCACACGGGACAAAAAATTGTGTAATCTACAAATGGTTCTTCGGAGTCTGGACGTTCTTTGTGTCCGTTGTTTGAATGTATATAAAGTCCCTCGTGGTATAAGATTTATTCCTAGTGCGGGAGTTGGCTCTTTAAATAACAATAATATAAAGCTAGGGTTTATAGCTACCTTCATATACACGCATATTTTTATAGTTAAGAGTTTCCCGAACAGCCCAATAAACAAAAATAAAACAACAAACTCAAAACCGTCAACATTACGAACAACAAATGAACATTTTATATAACGAGTAATTTATTAAATCTGTACACACAATTGTATGGTAATTATCGTTTCGTAAAGTGAGCTATGGCGTGCAGGATCTGATTCCTGACCTCCGATGGAGACCTTGAACAAAACTAACCTATACTACCCGCCCATGAAGGCGGAACAACATATCAGAAATTGTTCTTTGTTCAATACTGAAATGGTTTTTTGTTAATAGACGCTGTCTTGTACTAAATAGGTGGACTACTGTACTTTGTTGTATAAATAGAGACATTGTATTTTAAAGCCTTGAGATGCGCTTTGACATTGTATGCTACTGTTATTAAGGACCTCTGAATGTTTACGGTAAGATTGTAGGGTTCATTGTCAGTTTCATATTAAATCAGTAGGTTTCAGAATATGCCAAGGCGGATGATATGTGTTTTTAAAATAGATGTATGAATATCTTCTCCTTGCGTCTAAACTCTTAAAATCTACCTATATGATTTGTTTGAGCTTACCAAGGCACACTGAAGGCATGTTTGTGCTAAGTTTAATATAATTAACTATTAAATATGCTTGATCGATTCATATTAGTAGATAAGGCCGGCAAGGCTTTTGGGCTTGTATAAAGGTACCGTCACTGTATCTAATTATGAATTAAAGGAAAATTAATTTTCTTTTGGCAGCTTCTGTACTAATTGAAAATGTGAGGAAAATTTATTTTGACAGATTCTATACTAAAGAGGTAGGGTATTAATTGAAGGCTATTCTCGCATTGCCTGACTGCATGGCTGGTGTATGAGTTTAAGTGGTCGTCTCGCCATTGCCAGTGCGCCAAGTATTGAGGGTTCCCACGTGAAAACTATTTTGATCAACAAACAGTTGTTTTGAGTCCGGATATTTGTTGTATCGGTTATGTTAACATCTGGAGCGGTAAGCAGACTGCAGTCTAATATCACACAAAGATTTCATCTAACTTCGATCTATTCACGATGTACATATATAAATTAGGTTTTTCGGGCAACAAAACGCAGACGTATGTCTTTCCTCGAGAAGCGTAAGAGAGTAATAAAAGATGTCGTATCGTAAAAGGAAGCCTTATTGAGACTGATTCAGACTCGCAAGAAGCAAGTGCTTCACTTGGTCTGAAAATGAAGGTGGCAATCGATAGAACCAAAGTGACGTTGAAGAAATCTAAGGATTTGTAGGTGCTACTAAAAGCTTGAGACAAAATTTATGAAATGATTAAAACAATTTATTATGTCTCTAAAGTAAAACTAGAAGTCAATGCCAGTTTTAGGGTAGAATTACCTATACCTAGGATTTTAGAGACATAGGGCCATACAAATAGACTATGGATCACTAGCCTACCAACGCTTTGTTAAGCGCGACCTAGATTTGTATTCTTTTTAAATTTATTTATTAGCAATTACTCTTGACTTATACATCTAGCAATGTGTCGCGAGGGCATTTACAAACATACCCACAATTAACGAACACAACGTGCACTAAGATTCAAAACAACCATTTGTGTATAACACAAATAATTGTCCCGTGTAGGATGCGAATCTACAACTCTATATACAAACATAATTATGAACAATAATGTTGAAAACAAATATAGATGGCAATAATTATGCTGGGTCACACGCGCGGTTAGTTGTTTTATAATTTACAAAAGTAATTCTTCTATTGATCGTAGCGTATAGGTATTAAATGGCCTAGACATGAAGGCATTGGCTAACCCACTGTCGGTGTGTTGGGCGTTTATTGCTAAGGACGGAAATCGATATGAACTGAAGCTTTTTGTTGAGTAGGAATGTTGCCGCTTAAATAAAGAACTCTATGTAAATATTATTTAGTTACGAAGGCTATGATCTAACCCTTCTCATATTGAGAAAAGGCCCGTGCCTAATAGTGAGACAGCTTATATACAGGGTTGATTTGATTATCATTTTAGTTACAAAGCCGGTAGAAAGTGACTTGCTGGCATAAAAGTACATATGTGTTACCCGATGAGTAGAAATTGTATAAAAAAATACATGTTCAAAATAATTCTACTAAGTCCGTCTATAATATTTGGTAGAATTTTATTGAACATGTATTTTTAAATACATTTTCTACTCATTGGGCAACGCATAGGGCTTGTTAAAAGTTTGTTATATGACCCGATCCTTCTCACATTGAGAAAAGTCCCGTGCCAAGCAGTGAGACAGTTCATAGACAGGGCTGATATTTTTATCTTTTTAGTTACCGACTTGGTATGAACCCATGGGTTACCCGTTGAGTAGAAAATGTCTTCAAAAATGCACAAGCATTAAAAAACTGTTACCAAGTCCGAAGAATATTCTAGACACGCAATAAAGTAGTGTTAAGAGCACAATATGGCGTATCGCCAGTGTAACGTAGTTGTCTAACACGTAGTGTGCAGCGTGTATCAAGGAGCCGAGCTGCACGCCGCCATATTTGCGGTTACGACGAACACTATTTCTTGGCACTGCCTCGGTATCATATGTATGAAGTTTCATAAATATATAACGAACGCAAACTTGTAACTTCACACGCCTGTTTTTCTGGCAAGGGGTAGACTATTGTCTAAACTTTTTTTAAGTATATTAAATAGAGCTTATGCTATGCCTGTATAGGAGTACTTAGAGTATAGTGTATATACTATCTATAGACATAGGCCAAACAAAATCTAGACATGCAACTACCTTCTGGAGATATAGTATCTTCAAAAAGCAATGCATGTCTAGGTTTGAGAACAAGCCGAGCCCGGTATACCTTTATTTTTTAAATAGACTCCTAAAAATTTCACAAACGAAACTGGGGTCACAGCTTCACCATTTATTCTGCAAACAATGTTAGCAACTTTCTTTGACCTTAAGGCCATTTAGTGAAAACCAGTTGTAAAAGATGTCCAAACTTTGATTAATCACGTGATTAAGGTTATTTAGATTATCTGCAGACACAACTGCATTTGTATCGACGGCAAACACTACCAACTAAATAGACCCTGGGGCAGTTTCATGCATGTGTTCAATGAGGTCATTTATAAAAGTTATAAAAAAGTAGATATAGTATAATTTAGCACATTTGAAAGGTCCTTACCTAAAGAATCTCCCGTTACAATTAGATTCACATATTCTGTGACACTCTGTATAATACTGCATCTCTTCAGTTATGTATTAAATATCAAAATAAACGCCTCGTCGTAGTAAGTGGTTCAGCTTATCAATTGTAATGTCCCTGAGGGTTCGATTTCCGGGTAGGAGAGAGGGAAAACGTTCTCGTCCAGTAACCGTACGTTTACTGCGATCATTTCGCACGAGTACGTGCAGACTGAGGAATAAGTTCCTGCCGCTGTGTTACTTGTAAAACTTTGATAATAAAGCAAGTTTTAAGACAGTAGAAGTATCAAAGTAAGCAGCTTCAGCTTTGTAATTGATCATGGGTATTGGGATCTCAATGTAGAGAGTTTGTAATTGTCTATCTCACTCAACAGCTGGTTTTAAAAAGGCAAATCTATACAAAAAATGTCACTAACAGTCAAGCGTATAACTATTAGCTAAATTAGCAAGAATCAATGAAATCACTTGTATAGTTTGATTTGCAAACGTTGTTAATTAGCCTTTTAGATCACTTTTTCTTTTATGGTGTAAGGAACTACTTACTATCAGTGAAGCGGTTACTTAAACCGAGATAGCTTAGCAGGAACAGTACCTACGTGTCCTTCCACAATAGATTGCAACCCTCAATAAACCCTTAAAAAAACCCGCAAGTCGTTGCCTAATGCCATAAAAAGGCGCTATACTATCAGTTGAGGCACCAACAAGTCTACCTGTTTCGCTGCTACTTTACCGTCTACTAGTTATTACTCGGTCTTTTTATCTTGATAAGACGTCTATGTTCTTTTCTGTACTCGTAGACAACATGTGTATGCGAAATATTTAGATAATGACTTCAAAGCGTAACAAACTTGCATGCGCATATATAATATTCGTTAGAATAGCCTTATTTAACAAGTATCACTTGCGTGTAGGCGTATAATTCTTACAGTAACTAGGCGTTTAACAATCAATGTCATATTCCCTTTTATAATATTAATTAGGATTATATAGCAGACATGGCACGGCGCAAGAGATACCTACAATATTACAGACATCTATACGCTACGGTGACCGCTTATCATCAATCAGTCCGCAGGTTGTTTGCCAATTTAATTGTACAACCAAATCATTTATTCGAATAAACAACACACAAATCAATTTGATATCACAATTGCGTATTGTAATTCGGTAGTTTTAGTCACCGTATGTAAGGAAGGTTGACCGCAAACGCGGCCGCAGCGTTCGCGGTCACCGTCGCACCGGGCCCGTCGTCCGTCGCACCACCACCGCCCACATGAATTATTACACTAAACAGTACTGGTTTGTGAATTGAGATAGTGATAATACACGGCCAGCCTACGGTGTAAGCAGTGTTATATTTGCAGCTATGGCATACGGGTTACGTAATAAATCATTATTATTTTAGCTTTTAATCACGAGAAAGCTGCTGCCTATGATATTCAAAGCAGTTCAATAAAATATCTATATATCGGCTGATTCATTACATCGTGCTTCTAATGAAACAATTTGTACTGTCTAGCAGTTGTTGTTACCGATGCGCTGTTGTTGCCTACCAGTCACAGGTCTTCGTGTTGTTACTAACGCAAGAGTACAACACCGTGTTGAACGGACGCAAAGAGCACACATACGTTGAACACGGTTCTGCCCTATGTGAAAATCAAAATATTACATACACAACATAAGGACATTGTAGCTAGGCATTAGTTCTAATCGCTGTCAAGAATACTTGTTTCTTTCTGAAAGTTTATGCAGGAGTTATGAGAGGACCCTATACAATCAGAAAGCTTTATTCCTTTTTAAGTACGGCTCAACTTACGTAAAATATTGTATTATCGGTCGATACAACCACACTGGCCACATCCATGTGCCACATCGTAATATAATACACGAACAGATGGTCGTGACACGATCCCTTAAAGGTTTGCGTGACTCAACTTTGTTACATTATTACCTAAATTGTATGCATAAATATAAAACTGTCTATCTGAAACAGTAGCATGATTCTGAATTTGGTATTTAACAAAAGCATATTGATTATTTTATAAAAGCTAATAGAAAATTAAAGACTGTACGCATTGCGGAGCTGTTTACGGTCATCGGTCTATGTGTCGAGTACCGTAGTAGATGTAGAATACCGCGGATGAGACAGAAAGTGCAGCGCCGATGGCTAAGGAAGCCTTAATTACTTTACCGCTCATCATGAAATTTCGCATACACCTTGTCAGAGGCACAAAATAAAAATTTGGTACCTTTCATTCAGAAAATAGTACTGTCACTAACCTAAACTAACCTACATATACGCAAGCGAAGTCGGGGGCAAAATCTATAACTGGGCGACGGCTCAGCAGGTTTGATCACATGACTTGTTTGGTAGAGGATCCACCTTTTGTGTTGAAGAAATTTACTTTGGGTCTCTGCAAATATATTGTAAAAGTCCTTGAGCTTCGCTGTAAAGTACTCGTCGTTTAGATACAAACATTTTACTTTAATATCTCCAAAAACATCCATTTACGTATATATTTCGACGTTGCCAATTTAATTTCGGACACTCTGGGGACACCTTTATTTATGAGCCAGAGCGGCCAGGTGTCAGGTGCAGTAGTGTATTTTAGTCTTTCTTTTAAACAGTATTGTATATTGTTGTTTATAAGATAATTGAAATTTTTTGGAAGAAAATGTATCTCAAATTTATAGTTTAACAATTATCACACTTGCAATGCATTGCATAACTAATTGAAAATTGTGATAAACATTATTTTCCGGTGGATTATTATTCATTTATCTATCCAGTAGGCGCGTGATTTTTTTCATTTCTTAAGTTTTATATTTAATATGTTTAAACATTTTTTATTGATAAAGTGTCCGAAGTAGGCGTGGCTCGCGCAAGCCAGAGTACCCGTTTTCGGCCGTATTTTCATCCCTCTGAGATTATTATAAATATTAGTCCTACAATTCCGGGAGTCGAAATTAGATTTGAAAAACCTCAATTAAATGATTTTGAGATATTTGCAAAAAGCTAAACCCCATTTTTTTAGTTAATTGTTTATAACTTTTGCAATTATTGCATGTGGAACCTGAATTTTTCAAAAATCTTCTACCTGCCATTCCGAATCGAATGACACCTGGTTCATATTTTTCCGAGACTGCTGAAAAAGTTGACCAAAAAGGCACTTGTTGTCTAGACTATTAGTATGGTATAAGCAAATTCGGTAAATATACACAATTATTCAGATCTTTTACCATTAGATGAGTTATTTTGATCCTATAGTTCAGTTTAAAGCCCTGTATTCTTTTTAAAACAATAATTTATATCTGTGCGAGAAGCTTTGCTAATATTGAGATATTTGGTGTTTTTTGTGCATCAAAAATACACAGATTTGGCAACTATCTATAGAGCATACAAATTCTATTGCCCTTAGAGGTTTTACCCCTAAAGACAATGCTGTCTGATACTGTCTGATAATTATCTGAGCAGGTTCATGGGTGCAAGCTATTAGAACTATAAATTTGTGATAAATATGTTATATACTTCTCATATACGTAGAATTACGTCCAAAGATATGAGTGATTCAAATTCTTAATGTGCTGCATTTAAGATGCCCGGCTAGAATCGTCACAATCTTTATTCAAGTGCTGTCTCGATTGATGTTTTTATATTTTAATTGTTATTTAACATTTATAAAATTATAGATTTTGCTCGCTTTAAAAAGGTTTTTATTCGTTACATATTTATTTAGTCAATCATATAGAACATAAATATAAATCATAAGAAAATCTATTTAATAATATTGTGCCTTTTATATAATTTAAATTTGAAATCTTTACATTTTAATATGCAAATTTGAAAGTTTGTATGATTGGTATACACAATCACGCCCAAACGGATTTTGCTGAGATTCGTAAGAACATAGTTTGAGTGGTTTGAGCAAAGGGTTTTAACCAACATTTACAATGAGTCATTTATACAGTCTATTAACATGCGCGATTCATTTACACGTCTGTGTTATTCCGTTGCTAAAGTAAAAAGAGGATAGTGGCTAAAATTTATGAAGGTGTGCTTAAATTGTTTGGGTATATGGAATAATTAAACGGCCGATGATTAACCAAGAACTACCTAGCAACAAGGCAAATGTGATTAAGACAGTCAGAATTAGGCGAATGATCTCTTAATAAATCAAAGACTATCTGGCTAAAAGCCAAGTAAATAATACCTTAAACAACGAGCGTTTACAAATATAGTGATTAGAGAAAATACATCAAGAAATATGCTAGAATCCTACCAACTGAAAACCAGTAGAGTCGATCTATAAGGAAATCAGTTACGTGAATGTATGTATGCAAAAATTAAAACAATATTTTAAACAGAAAACTATATCACCCTGTTAAGTCTTGGAATACCAGACCACGGGTGTTGGGCCACCGGTGTACCGTTACACTCGATAGGTTAATTGACAAAATTATACATTTTAGCCACATCCTCCAATAAGATGTGCAAATTACTACGCCCGTTTGCTTACGGTCAACAGACACCGACTTCAAAAGATCACTTGACAAAATTACTTGTCCAGTACAGCCCATTGTCAACCTTGGGGCCTGTCGAGGTCCTATCGATTGGTATCTTTGGCAGGCACCGATAACAGGGATCATCGTTACCCATGACTCGAATTATCTTGGGTAGTTTCGGTCACGAATTGAGGGTAGCTGTAATTTGTTTTAGTCGTAGGCACTTGTTACTAGATGGTGCTAATGGCTTTCCTTAGCGAGTGTCATGAAAAAGATGTTACTAACCTCAACTTTTCAAATATGAATTTATTATATCGATAATATACTTACATCGGTGAAATACTAATTTAGTCATTAGGCTAAGCGTTACTTCTGTATGATTTACTGTTATTCACTTCAGACTGAAGAGATTTCGGAAGAAGAAGAAGTATCGGTTATAAAGCTTTCACACGTATAATCACATAGAAATAACAAAAGAAGCCACATTGTAAGTAATGATTCACGATCTATCTTAAAAATATTATTCTAAACTGCATTCTTGCCCACGCTATGCCGTGGAAGCTAATTATGAAACCGTCAACCACAACGTGTGAATAGGCATTGAAGGTAATCTAGAAAGTGGAACGAGCTAAAACGGTTACTGTAGTTCGAAATACGAACTTCCAACAACACCATAACCGCCAGACTATTACGAACTTCCAAAACGTTCTAACCATAGAGGCTGAATGTTTTACACCGACCAACTAGCCGGTGCTGGCCGCTAACAGCAGGCTAATTTGAAAAGCGAACAGTGAGACTGGCGAATATTAAAATGGCCGCAGAGTAGGCGAGTGTTGGGCGAACGCGGGCCAACCGCATGCCGCACATTGCCCGGTATTAAAACTGCGTCGGGTACAAGTTACGAGCTTAAGCAAAAGCTTAAACTTATATGTGTTCACCAAACCAGTTAGAAAGGAAACTTCTTTAAAGTAAGTTTAAGGCGTAGTACAGAAAAGAGTTACTTTATTAGAAGCCACTACGCTGTCAGTAAATCCAGTAGTATTTCGGACGATGCTAGAGCAACTCTGCTTATTATTTGCAAGTTTGGCAGTGCGCAAGTTATATCCCTGGATTACCAGCAAACCTAACCGCTCACGACCAGGCGATTCGTAATCATATTCCTTGTAGCAGGTACAACAAACAACTGTTTCTTACCATCGCTATCCGGTCTTTACTTAGGCAACGACCAGTGTTCTTGTGACATTAGTAGTGCTGGAAATTAAACCTTTTGTTGTTTTTTGTATTTACAGTTAATATTAACGTTTATTCTTCCATTAGTGGCTACAGTCCAGTGTTGTAACGATCTTAGGTGCTTTAATGTGGGGATTAATGATTGTGGGTATAATTATTCGTATACTACAGGCCTTAACAGTCATTGTTCGTTTGATATTTTACAGTCACATTCAGTCCATGTGATGCTGGAGGGCTTTAATAGTGGTGGTCATTTGAGCATAGGTAGCAAAATTTATTAAACACGTATCGTGATTTTGATATACTCATAAGACGTCAATTTCATTTATCTTACCGAAAGTTGATCTTACAATGTAATTTAAGCTTATAAAATACCACGAAAAATATTGTTAAAATAAAACTTAGTATTTTTGATAAGCTTTCTTTAAGCCCACCTTGGCCTGTAATAAGTATTAAAATCATTATATTGACAATGACGAAATAAACCCAGTTAGTATTCTAATATTAGCCTGTTAGTCGAAGCGGCATACCGGTGGCCAGACACAATGTTTTTTATTTATGCTTAGTATTCTAAGACTTGACAGATTACTATAGAAACGTATAATAAGTATAAATAAATATCCATATCTAATCTATATAACTTAATTGTTAATAAGTGGGTAGAGTTTCAAACTCAGTCCTACGCTTGGGAACTCAAGTTTGTGGAAATAATTGTTCGAAAATTAGTTTATATTCTCAGAAAGATTTTCGTTGAGTTAGTTGAGATATGTAACAACCTAGGTTTATGCACAGCTATGTGTACGTGTATGTGTGTATATGTAGCTATGTTATTACTGGGATTTTCATTTAAGTAAATAGTAGCGGAACGGTGTCTGGTAATGTGCTGGATATACAAATTCTTTTGGTTCCCTTCAGCAGAACTTTCATACTTTCTACATTTCAGGTTAAGTTTGTACTACTTTTTGTATTTATTGTAGAAACATTGTTTATTTCAAGCAATTACAATTTAAGCATGGAATGCTATCAAAGTGTAGATATAAGTAAAGTCTCAAATAAAAAGTAAAAAAAAGTAAAGTAAAAGCAAAGGTACACATGTCTAACCTAATTTTAAAAGCCTGACCCTTAAATATAATATTAATACTAGTTTCTGCTCGGGGCTTTACCCACCGTTGTTATGTAGTTATAATACAAAAATATGATCCTATCTTTTTTTATTGAATCACGTGTAAACCGTTTGACAGATTTAGATAACTTTCAAAACAGATAAATTCATGACATGGATTAACACAGGATAATTTTTATCCCTGTATGCGTTTTTATAACTAGAAAAAACTGTAAAAGCTTGGTAACTATAATGGTCCTCTATATTACAGTTAACAAGCTTTTACTATTAACTCTCCACTTGAACTAACAATGTTAACAAATCTACCATGTTGATTTTAACCTACTTTTACTAGTGGTATCGATTTGAAACTCAGCAAGTACTTGTAATCCGTTTCGATAACAGTACAATAATACTATCAAACTTACCTGACAATGGAACCAGGCTACTCCCTACAGTGGAACTCTAATGGTTCCACTATCTACTCGCAGAAAACTCTTCGATATTGGGCTTCTTTGGTTTGTTTTAACGAGTCTTGGACTATTATACTTAATAATAATAGTCTGATGATGGAGCCATGATGAAGATATTGGCACTTCTGAATGGCTACCAGCCTATAATATTAATCCTCTGCAGAGGAAAGGCCTTCCTCTCTCTTTGCCGGGCCTCCCTCTTATAAATAGTTTAGGCGCGTCTTTTATGTACCTTTCTAAATCGTTCCGCACTCGTCTCCTTGGCCTGCCACGTAGCCTTTTAGCATGATCAATTTATACTGATTTAAGCCTAAAATTCTACGGCATACGGTAAATATGTCCGGTCCAATCCAATTTAGATTTGGCGGCTTTTTGGATGTCACCCGCGATCTGTGTTTTGTAGCGTAGTATTGAATTTTTAATCCGATCTGTTAGTACGTACGGTACTTACTATCTTAGGACACTAAACTCCACATTTATAGCCCAGAATAATCTCTTAGTAAATATGTAGAAATACATGTCTTTTAGTTTTTAAACTATTGCAATAAATTGAAGATGATAAAACACATTACACTACATTTATGTCATAAAAGTTTATAGTGAACTTACTTTGACGCCAATTGATGAATAAAACTGACTTATTTCAACAATTTGCTACCGTCGTAAACTATCGTATGGGATGAGGCGATAAATAACAGCGATTTCTCTCTAGGGACCGGCACCTTAAAGGGTTAGACAGAGATGAACGTATAACCGCAATTTGCCAAATACTGCATTAAGACATGTTTTCATGTGTGCGTGATCGGCAAAGTCAATGCGTGTATGGAAAAAATAACAGTAAATGTAGCAATAATAGTTAAGTGCGGAAACCATGAGACTGCTATGGACAAGTCTTGATACTATGGCACACATCTCTGATTTTAAGAGTTATGTGCTAATTTAATAGTTAGGTAATAATTGCTTGCTTTAACGGCAAAGAAAACTCTCGTGTCGCAACCAGCGTGTCTTAAAAACTATGCAGAATGTCCTTGAAGATGTGTGAAGTCAATTAACCCGCATTGTATACTGTAATAGGACTAATATTTATATATATCTGCAATTTTATAGGAATAATTCTATAGGTAGAGTACAAAGCGATGTCGCTTTGTCCGGATAACCAACAATATTGAAAAATTTAATCTAAAACATAAGCAATCCCAAGCTGCTTCCATTTCCTGTCGAACAAAGCAACCTAAGACCAAATTACAAGCGCGACCAGCAAAAAAAATTTCGAATGTATAAATACACCCGCCACATTACTAGTGTATATAGGCATACTATTCCGAATAAACTTTCAAAATAAACATTCTCCAACCAAAGTAGTGGTTAGCCCCTTATCAACCTAAATAAGATTTAGTTTGACCGCTTAATATCGATGTCGGTCCGCCTCTAACGTAGTTATTTGCCACTAGTAGGTTACTTATAAAACTATAATAGGTAAGCTTTAACTAAGTTCTAGACTAAATTTGTAGGCCATTGTATTAAGGTCAGAACTTTAGATTTAGTAACTATGCGATAGCACAGATAGACTCTTATCTGTAGGCCTTTAGAAGAAGGCTGGAGTGTATTATTATACACAATCCACCAGGTATTTTAGATATCACGTAATAGAAGTCACTAATAGTGAATAGATATGGTTTAATCCATCGCCCACAGCATGAACACAGGCCATTAAAAAAGTAAAATACGGAAGTATTTGCGGGTATCTATTCTTATTTTTTTTCTGTTTAGTAAAACGCATGTACTCTACTCATAAAAATGAATAAGGAAATATTTAATAATATTAAAGCTATTAATTATAATTCTTCTTTTCTTAAAACTTTCGATATTTTTTACAATAAGAATGTAATTCTTCTTCTCTCTTAGCCTTCATTATTCCCAAGTCACTTGGGGTCGGCTTTTCTGGTCTAACCGGATTTGACTGGATATCAGTTTTTACACGGAGCGGCTGCCACCTGACCTCCGAAACCCTAAGCGAGCTAACGATACCCTAAGGCTAGACCAGTGTCAGAATATTAGAGGGTACTGACTTTCCCAATATCGACTGCCATAGATGTTCATGGCAGCCGGGACCGACGGCTTAACGTGCTCTCCGAGGCACGGAGCAGGCGATAATTGTCAACCAATACGCACATAATTTCGAAAAGTCATATAACTTCCGAAAGTCAGAGGTGTGCGACGTGGGTTCGAACCCGAGACCCTCTGCATTGCAGTCTGTTGGTCTCCCCACTGAGCTATCGCTTCGCTACAATAAGAATGTAATTGATTGTCATAAAAGCCTTTTTTAACAAGTATCACTTGCATGTAAGCAAACGTGTTATTGTTGCACGTACGCGTGTAAATACTCGTATGTAACGTACTTGTAGAAACTACTTTTTACGAGGGGCTGTTCGTCTTATACTTCTCTATAAACGCTTTAATGAAGTAAACTGAGATTCAGCATAACTAAATTAGAAACGCGAAGTGTAATAAAGTTCCCATTACGCAAACTTCAAGCACAAAACGCTGCATTGCGCTTTCACTTCACGATTTGCACTGAATCGCAGTTTCTATATCGCCTGGCTCACCAGACTTGCATCTCAATTTCAAGCGCACCTTTCGCTTTATGGTACTGTGCATGCGTTGAACAAAATTGGGGCAAACTTTATTCATAAATTATGCATGCTATTCTTATTTATTCCGTATTTACATGCGTAAAAAATATATTAAATAAGTAGGTATTTAATGTAATGTCTTTCTACTGTTTCTTCTGTTGGCTGAGGAGTGAAAGTTTGAACGCTTACGCCACGAGCTCATGACTAAAACCTCGACGTCAAAGAGTCCAACTCTAGAAATCGATTATCATTTTGACAAAAGTATTCTTAGGATTGAGTGTTCCAAAATTATATTTAGTAATTTCTAATAGAGTCGTCTTTATCTATTCTCCTTTATTGTAAAGACGTTTTAAAAAACAATATTTTAAGCATACTCTACTGAAATGCTGTGTACAGTATAGTAACTTCTACTGTACTGTACCAGTGTTAACATCAGCACCATATCTGATGGTGTCCGACATGATTAAAACAGTCAAACGCCATTACAATATTATCAGCTCTTATTTAAATATAGCTATCCCTTGGGGATCAGTACTTTGTTTCGGAACATACAAACTTACGTAGTTAGAATTTTGACTGTAAAATACTTACAAAAGCATTTTATTTTTAAATGCCAAAAATATCTCAATCTTTATTTTTATTTATCTGACATAAAAGTAGATACATATTTTTTATAATGAAATATCTATGCCGAGCCTCGGGGCCAAAATTCTTTTGCCAGTCATTTCATTGTTAAACACAAGATATTTTAATGGAGAATATTTTGCGAGATACCTCCTTTAGTTTAGGTCTATTGTGCCAAGTTCATAATATGTTTACGAGCTAACTTGTGTCGTGGCACGCAGAGTCGTCTTCTTGTGCAGAATGGCGGCTAAAACAATAATAATATATTCAACGGATTGTTTGTTTTCAAGTACTTCATATTAATGTTCTTTATTTTGTTTCAGGCATAAAGAGGATAGAACTATGAAGAAAGGTAAGTGGCTATACTTTAGTTGTAAATAATATTTACTTTGACCGATGTACGTCCTACTCAAAATTTTATTTTTCATTATTGCTCTCCCAATATGAAATAAGTACTTATACAAAAATATTTCTTGTAATTTCTAAGTAGCTAATGATATTTTAAACAATTATCTAGATACCAAATAGTTACGAATCTTTATTTATAAGTCTTCCATTGAATGACAACTTATGGGAAGTACTTGAAACGGGTTGTTCCGTATTCATCCTATGACATCTCATTCTATTTCTTTACTCATCGTAAACTAGTATGCCTAACTCGTCCGTTTACATTATTTTAGTAAAGTTTCTTTATTTAACTGAAATGCGTTCCTTACTCTACCCCTGGCAAATATTACTGGAAAAAGTATAGATCTTTGGCTTCGGAAAAATAGGTTAGGTTAGTAAAAGTACTTTAAAAAAATATAGCCTATTTTAGATACTCGGTGATAATATAAATAAAGCTTTATAATGGTGGAAAAAATTTAAATTGGTTGAGCAAATCTTTTCTCTTTATAATATTAGTAGATATAGATATAGATTAGGTACTAAAACAGAATTTTTTGTTAAGACTGACACCCCAACCTTAGAGCTTATGGGTAATTTCGTAATCGGTTGAGCTAGGAATATTTACAGGATGAATAAAGAATCTAAAATGAGATAATTGCTGTCGGTTGAGTAAGGAATGTAAATAGATTGAGTTAGAAAAAAAACAGTGTAGGATGAAACGTCATCGGATGACGCCGGAACAACCCCTTGAAACGAACGAAACTAACTAAAATGCCTCATTATATACCTAAATATAAAAAAGGAACTGAGCGAACATTTTCATAGACCCGGGTATGCGGAACTTAAGATATTATAACCCAGCCCTTCACTAATGAGGTAAAACATTAGCATTCACACATTCAAATATAGTCACGAACCGTTTTCTAACTCAACTGGCGTGGCGTGCCGCGCTTTCACGACGATAACATTATTTAAAAGTTCGACAAGTCATGAAGGCATTACTGGTTTGAATGGGTACAATGCCTGTTCACATATATCAATCCGCTGCAAGGAATATAAAGCCTTCTTAATACCTAATATATTTTTCTTGTATGCCTTTACTTAATTAAAGAAAGTTTCATCAAATTTTCATTTTATATATAAAGCACTACCGTTTCTAGTAGAATAGGCACATGTTTGACTGCCATTCGCTGTGATCTGATATACATACATATATTATGCTTCATTTAATAGCATCGTAAATGTCTTGTTCGTTTTAGAGTAAAAACTCTTAGTTGGCTTTTGTCTAGAATTCTCAAATTTATCATATGGTATTACTTGGTTTGATACCCAAAATAATAATTTTATTTAAGAACAGGGCTGAATTTTTGTTTAATACTTGTAGTGTCTGAGGTGGAAGGCCAGCCTCGATTCAACTTATGGTAAACGGTGACAGCTGTTTATGGGTACGGCTGTATTCCCTTCCCATTTAAAGTCAAAGTCAAAATTAAATTTATTTATTTAGGTCATAAAGAAACACTCATGAACGTCAAAATATTGTGGTTAATGAGTTTACTAAAGATACATTTAGGTTCGTTGCTAAGTTCAGGCAAAGAGTTAATGTTCATTGAAATTAAACTGCTATATACGGATTTTATCGCGTTGTTTATTTGACACTTTATTACAAAATTTTGAAAATTGTTTCACTACTACTACTATTAAACTTTACTAATTTTTAAGCTAATTAAATTATTATTAAACTATTTAGATTTAATTTATTTTTACTTTTACACTTTCCCCGACGTTTCGCATGTCTCGTTTTGCGTTGACCATGGCTGCTGAAAAGCAACCGAAACGTCGGGGAAAGTGTAAAAGTAAAAATAAATTAAATCTAAATAGTTTAATAATAATTTAATTAGCTTAAAAATTAGTAAAGTTTAATAGTAGTAGTAGTGAAACAATTTTCAAAATTTTGTAATAAAGTGTCAAATAAACAACGCGATAAAATCCGTATATAGCAGTTTAATTTCAATGAATAATATTCGCGTAAATAGAAGACAATATTATGTAAAGGGTTAATGGTTAGTTATTTGGCCATTATTACTATTATTATTATTATATGTAATCACGGCTACTCTTTAAAAGAAACAAATTCAAGGTGACACAGTCAAACCGCTGCCTACGTAAAAGCAGGTGAATTAGAAATTACTGTACTGCTCATCATTCGTAATGCAAACATCTTGATGACTGAAATAATAATTAATAGTGGTTACAGTCGGATTGTAACCAGTATTAAAGTACCCAGTCTCAACAAACATCCTAATATTACCACAAATTAATATTATTAGTCAGATTAAGACAAGACTACTACATCAGTATAATATTATGTATACTTATTTATGCGTGTGCTTAATTTTAATATAAAGTGTGCTAGCCAGTTATTTATTACCTGCGAAATAAAATAATTAATAAATCTACTACACGATAAAATATTTTAATTATAAACGTTTGTTTGACAGCCTGAATAAATAATAGTGATGTGACTATTTCAGTATTCGTGATTGAGAAATCAATATTACGTTACCACGCTATAACTGTTTCAGCCCGAGACAAGTGTTACACTGTACACTCTTTTTGTCGGTTTTGTGTAGGTCCTAAATAAAGGAGGGAATACTTTTGCCGTTTACATTATATCTAGACTCCATGCTGGTATTATGTGTCTAAGCATAAGGCAGATCTATCGCACGCACTCTCCACATTTTTGTATAGATCTCACGCGTATAACTCTTTTGTCGTCCACTGGACATATTCTCAATACTGTTACAGCCAGTGCCATCTCTCGGCTCTGTAGGGAAGACTCGGTAGTTCCTTCTAATAATTTATTACAGTGCCATCTATTGACGTCTTACGGAACTACGTAGCTTTTCGGTACGCGAAGAGTAGAGATAGCGCTGGAACTTTCTCGAATCTTCGTACTGTTTACATACCGGGTATAGCGTTTCTAGAAATCTCTAGAAATGCTTTAACCGCGTATAAAAGGGCAATGCCAGCGCTCGCCGAGTCAGTTTACAATCGTAAGCGGTCAAGTATTCATCGAAGCGAACGGAAGCAAAAATGCCACAGTTTGAAGCAGTTATAGTGGAAAAGTGTATAAGTAGTGTGTGTAGTGTTTTAAATTTAATTGTGTGCTAGAATAAAACGTGTTTTAGTCAGTAAAATTGTTTACATTATTATCCCTCGAACCCAGCACGTAACAATACTTACATTAACTTACACAATAGTTTTCTTCAAAAAACCTAGCATTAATCAGCAGTTCCTTTTCACTCTTACGGTATCACTATTCGATTTAATAAAAAGTGAGTAGTGAAGTATATAGAGACCTGTGAAATATTATGTATCAGCTGATGCGTTGGTACTGCCATAGCCAGTGGATGAACGATGTCCCTGTATGAACCTCTACTCTACCCTACCTTAATTTACATTATACATATTGTAATTAATGGCCCATTTTAGGGGGAAAATAATAATAAAAACTGATAATGTGTGGGTTTCGGTCAATTTATATAATATTTGGATGTTTTACTTTAGAATTTATATTATTAACTTCAAATTCAAAACCACGTGCTATTTTACAGATATAAGTACTTATTGTTTGTATATTATCTATGTATGTTCAAAACACAGTGCCTTTTAAAAGTACGCGATAGTGACAGACAGGTCCTGTAGGCAACCTTTAGCTACAAGACCATAAAAAAAGTTACATTAAACTCACTGAACTCTATTTCCAAAAAAAGTTCTACATGAGAACTTCTTTAAAAAAGCGTGCTTAAAAATTTACCTTTTCTTGTTTGTCAGAGTAATTATAATTTTCTCTTGGAAGGGTTTCCTTGTTCAAACTGTGTTAACATGGCGTAAACTGCGCTACAAACTTGTTACGAGAAGGCTGTTGTTTCTACTTTTATCAAGAGACCGATAAAGAGGTTCTATGAGCTCTATGCCTCTATTTAGGTCTTCCGCAGTTGTGCGAGGACTTTATTAAAGCCGAGAATAATTTACTTACATTACTGTCGCCATAGTTTTTAGTTAAATCCTTTTAGGAAGGACTTTTGAAGCAACGGTATTATCATGCTATTCTGTAAAATATTTCATCTTGAATTCGAATGTCACTTCGAGAGTAATTATGGTATTCATTTATTATTACCATGGTTACCTATGTGTATCTTAGATAAGTCGCACTGCTGATTGTAACGCAAATTTGATAGTAAGATTCTACTGAATTTCATAGCAGATCGAGTAAAATAGTGGATTGGACTTGCAGTTTCATAAAGCATGTGATTAACATCGTACCACTTCTATTTTGTATGTTTGCGGTGTTTCTGTACATCCTATTAATATCTTAAATGTGAGAATATATTAAAATGTTTGAATTTTTGTAACTTAATGTCGCGTAAACCGATGAACGGATTTGAAATGAACTTGGTACACAGATAGACCCATACGCTGCAGTAACATTGAGTAGGTACTAATATACCTTCATTCCAGTATCCGCTTTGCTGCGATGGAGTGAAGCCCTGGGTAAAAGTTTTGTATACTATAATACGGTTTGTGTCTCTTTTTCGGCGTCTATGTTATTATTACGATTTGCATTAAAAAACACCCAATCACTTTTCGATAGTTAAAGCTGTGCCTGAGGTGTTGTGTTTGAATCCCAAGTCGAACAGATTTTTTGTCAAATGATTGTCAGGAGTAGCACGGGGTGTAGCTATGTGCACTATAGACTACAATTAGCACAGCCACTATTACGCAGATCCTTTAACCATAGCTGGCGAAAATGAAGTGAAATGCATCTCTGCTTACTCTTTTGGGGATGCAGGAGTGAGGTTACATCTTCATGCTTTTGTCACTGCTAAAAACATTCTCTTTTGTTAGCTCTTATTTAATTCAGGAAAGGACAATCCTATCCCTCCAGTTACGTAGATGATAACCTAATATAATATTCTCTTTGGCGTTGCGTTGAGAAAATGCAAGGTATAACATATACCCAAATATAATATCAGACACAAACAAGCGTTCATAATTTAACGTTACTCAAACAAAATTATATTTTCTCGTCCCGTCTCAAACGAGCTTATGAAATGGAACATGTAAACATGCTGCAACAATGTTGTCAACCGTGATATTGCAACCAGAAACAACCAGGAACAACCGTGTTTTATAACCACACGGCACTGACAACAGTCATAATATGAAACAAGATTATTTAAGGTGTGATTCACACCTGGTTGGGGGTTTGCTGCTGGCTTATTGCAGTTGCCTTCGTCCATACTAATATTATTTAACATTATCACGTTTATGTGTCCACGAAGGGTAGATAGAGGGTGTACGATCTCATATTTTGTCAGAGTATGTTTTAAGTTAATGCGTAATGGAAAGCAAGTCTTTTTCGTGTCATAGGCATATTGGTAGTTTCTTTCTACTAATAATTTACGAAATAAAAATGAATTGCTATTATTAAGACTATAAAGCTTTGAAATTATCAATGTAATAGAGATAACATTATACATTTTCTTTTTTACTCTAATTTCCAAAAATAGAAATGGGAAGACAAAGCATTGTTACTTTTATGATTAAACACTACCAAAATTTGAGTAAACGCATAACTTTTCTTCATTTGAGCTAGGGGTCTGGGTGGCAATTACGCATCCAATCCAACAGCTGTTTATTATCTTACCATTGCCTACCAAAACGACTACACTTCTCTCGATAGTAAGCAGTCGTCCTTACGTAAAGTGGTGCCGAGGTCTCTACTTTGACGGCCAAAGGATGTGGTTTTCACGCCCCACTTGAAGGATCCAGGATCGATTTATCAGGATGTTTATTACTAGAGGCTCTTACGGTAAAACCGTTAAATAAAAATTTGGCTTGAGGCAGGACATGCTACTCAGAAAAACGCGAACATAATTGCAATAAGTAGCCAGTCAATAATATCCTGTAGTTCCACAACAAGCTTGAACTAACAAATGTATGCAGAACGCTTTGTGTATTCGATAGACTTTCAAATTACACCATGTAGCGTCGGCAGAGGGATTTTCGAAAGCTTTTTCTAAAGCTTATGATTGATTGAAGCTCGATAAACCCGAATCCAGCTCGGGCCGGCTTAACCCCAACAGCACATTTGACTATGACTCATCCCTTATTTATCCCAGGTTTGACAATAACTAGATTGGAGATTTGCTTTAACCGTTAAATAATGATAAATCAATATGAAATAATTATGTAGTTTCGAAAATATAAAACACAAAATCAACTACGAATTTTGATATAAGTAAAACATCGTAGAGCGCTTGACATGATGGTGACTTAATTAAAATGGTAATAGTATTACATGCTTCTATTCGTTAGTTATGTCATATTAAAATATTATTTCTATTTTTTGTTCCTTAGGCCCTGATATATCGTTAATAAAAAATATACTGCACTGTGCACAAAAAATATGGCACAACGGTAGTGAACAACTTGTCTGCACGAGGACTCGAGCTTTATTCCCAGATCGGGAACTGATATTTGGTTTTTCTGTCATTAAACTCTCAGCAACAGAACGTATTCTGCAATGGTGCCTGGTAAACGACTACGGTCTCTAGGTGTAGGTAGTTGGCTGTAATACACCGCTGCCTACATCTTAAGGGATATATCCCTACAAATTGCATACAATTCATGCGTGCATAATTTTAGGGCTATAGCCCTAAGACTATGCACGCATGAATTGTATGCAATTTGTATTAAGTATTCTGGTCTCCTTAACTTCACCGTGGAACGCCAGGCAACTGGTTTCAGCGAGACGCACCTGACTGATCGGTTGCGGCTGTACAGCAATATATTTGGTGCACACTTCTGCCTCGCACGAGGCATACACGGGACTTACTATTCGCAGGTTTTTACGCTGATGCCCTGTATGAAAATAATAAATATGATATTAAATCTTCTTCTCCCTTAGCCTTTATTATTCCCAAGACACTTGGGGTCGGCTTTTCTAGTCTAACCGGATTTGACTGGATATCAGTTATTACACGAAGTGACTGCCACCTGACCCCCACAACCCGAAGGCTAACGATACCCTAATAGCCTAAGGGTGTGACCAGTGTCAGGATATTAGAGGGTACTTTCCCAATAACAACTGCCATAGATGTTCATGGCAGCCGGGATCGACGGCTTAACGTGCTCTCCGAGGCACGGAGCTGGCGATAATTGTCAATCAATACGCATATAATTCCGAAAAGTCGGATTACTTCCGAAAGTCAAGAGGTGCGCGACGTGGGTTCTAACCCGAGACCCTCTGCATTGCAGTCTGTTGGTCTCCACACTGAGCTATCGCTGCTATTAAATAAAGATATTATTATAAATAAAGATATTCTAATTGGATGCCTAAAATGTCTACATAATAATAATAATAATAATATTCTACCACATACACACAACAACATCTAGCCTAAACTAAGCAGAGCTTGTACTATGGATACTAGACAATAGATAAACATACATACATATATACTTTTATACATAGAAACACCCAGACCAAGACAAACATCCATGTTCATGCACACAAATGTTTGACTTGTGCGTGAATCGAACCTCAGGCGTGGCGGTCGGTTACACTAACCACTACGCCATCGCATTAATCGTATCAAATAAATTATTTCTATTATAGATCATTAACCATAGGTACTATAAAGAATATCAAAATGACAAAACTCAAAAAAAATTAAATGGAAAATACACGACAACATAGACTTGGCGCAAAATATTACAGCAAAAGCAAAAATAATAAAACAATTTGATGAAAAATTTTAAACTACAATACAATTACAGGTAAATTATTATGATTATGATAAACTTTGGCGCTCAGACCTCAACGCTGATATTATGCGACGACCAAAAAGTTATTTTAAACCTGGAAACCGACAGATAGATTATAAAGTTCTGGCGTAGATAACCTTTTACCAAAAACTAGTGCGCGGGGGTGCGCGCCGACCGCCGGCCTAACGCTCTCACATTCGTTGACCTTCGGTTTACGACTTTTAAATGTCGCCAGTTCGGGCGCACGGCCTCGATATTTTGTAACAAAATTAAGCCCCGACTTTTACGGGTCACATACTCTATTTACTATTTTTCGATGGCCTGAAGTGCTCTGTGGCTCGACTGGACTAAAGCTAGTTTTGGGTGCACGTAGTAAAAGCTGTAGGCAGCGTTTAGTTTATTGTATAGAATAAATACATTGTCTGATGACTATTCCACCGAAAGTATAAGCAATGGTTTAATTGGTTATTAATAAGTGTGAACATGATTCTTCTCATGTTAACTCTGCTTGAACTAGCTTTTTTATTTATCATAATATATTATAACATTTATTATTATATTATTTTAATTTTGAATTTCACAATGTCGAAAATAAATTAATTTTAAAGTTTCATTATATTTGTCCACACCTTTCTGTTACACGCTGTATTAATGCGTGTATTGAATATATTATAAGTTCACAGAACATTCTTCATGCATGTTAGTTTCAAAATGAAATGAAAATATGTAGTCTGAAGTCCGGAGATGTAGGCGTCGGCATTTGTCGCCTCGCTACACGTATATTTATTATATTCAAAGACATATTTAATGTGGCTTTCAAAATTACATTTTAATGCACCGATGGCGTAGTAAATAATTAGTAAGTAGAAAGTAGCTCAAAGTCGATACAAGTACAAATGATATTGCTCATATATCCATATATTAATATGACAAAAGAAAACTTTTTGCTCATTTTTAAATATACTGGACGCACGGAGAAACTGCGCGGTTTTGTATAGTTCAAAAGAATATAGAGAAAGAAGGAGCACAGAAAGCAAAAATCACATGAAATTAATAAATAATGGTCGAAGGAACTAATTGAGGAATTAACACTCTTTCGTGAAACATTTCACAAACATTTCCAAGTAAAACATTTTTCATTATTTAATTAGAGGATAAACTGTTCCGTGTTTTAAAAAGGTTTAGTAATAAAGAAAAAGTGTTTCGGAAGGGATCTCACGAGCCAGTATTAATGGGGTAAGGAGAGATGGTTAGACATTTTCCGTGTACAAAGAGCGGTGGCACGTGTTGTTGGCGGTCGCTTGAGTTACGTTCAGGCCGGCACGTGTTGACCCGTCCTTAAATATATACAGACTTTCGAAATACGCACCAACCTTTGGAGTTTTCCTCAGCTGGTTATACATACTTCTGTTGTTGATTTACATGAGCACATGTATTTACATAAGTACATACAAACTTAGACGCGTCCATTCGCGAAAGGGTATATGAAGGTGTCTTACGTACATTTTCCAGCTGTATTTGTAAGTCTCATATAGTAAGGTCTATAGACCTCTAAGAGGCAGCTGCTATTTAGATTTTCATTAAGGAATTGCTCAATAACAATCGCTTTATTGATTTACGATTGATGTTATAATGAGACTGTCATATGTTTTATACTTCGCGTTTACCTTAAGACTGCGCCGAGCGAAATGTGCCAAAACAGGCGGTCACAGTTAAGTGAATAAAATCAACAATTTTTGTTTAATACAATTATAAAATATGCATTTACCATAACAATGAATGTGTTTACAATTACTCCATGTAAAAAACTTAAAATAATTAATATTTTCGCCTACAAAATTACGTAAATTTGCACGTGATTTTTAGATTATAACAGTAGAAAGCTATCCTATTTTACAGCTTAAACGAAACATAAATAGTTATATTACAATTTGTCCGTCCCAAATATTTAAGTTATTGGTTGACAATAAAGATACATATTTATCAAAAAAGCACTTCAAATCCTCCATACAATTTTACTATGGCGGCCGCGCGCCGATTTGAATATGGGCCGTACGAGCTCTGTCATTATCTGTCTTACACTCGGCGCAGTCTTAACCAGTTCGGGAGAATGTTAAACATTTTTTAAGATTTTTAAGCATAATAAAATGCATTGATAAAGCTTTGCGTAAATCTTATTACATTCTGCTAAAAATAGATGACTAATCCACATTTTATACGGTTATTTAACACTGCTGCTAATAACGGAAATGAAATAGTATAGGTACATAAAACATTATTTAGATAGTATATATGATAAGTACAAGAAGCTGCAACAGTTGGGCTTAGTGTGTTAATTTAAGTGCAAGGGTAGACAACCTAAATAAAGAAAGATCCTAAAACAATATTCAGCCTCAATAGATTATGGTTTGTAGGCACATACCAAAAATAAAATATAAACAAATTCTATTAGACGAGGCGTGACACAATATAAACAAGTCTAAAAAATTAGTATTCGCAGTAAGTGTCACGTTATAATTATTATACAGCAGGCCATAGCGAATTTCGGATACGGCCGATTTCTGCCAGCAGAACTCACCTTGCCTCCATTATATTCCATTTTTGTTTCTGCATGACAGATAAATGAGCTGCGCCCTCTCTCCTCTATAAATGGAGTTTTAATTACTGCCTGGACTGGAGTGTCCCATTATTTGCGAAATTCATTAAATATAAGTCGCCACCCGTGAGAGACTTGCTAATTGGTCAACTGTAGTGACTTCTCACCAAAAAGGTATGTCACCCGAAGTGACTCGGGCCACTCTCGTACCCGCCAATGACTAAATATTAAGCAAAATTATATCTTACTTCTGCTACTTAAGTTTTAATTTCTATTGAATTGTAACCCTCTTTTATATAACAATGGAAGGGTGAAGACTAAATGTAAATTATTTTGATTTCATTTGCTTTGGAAGGTTCTTCGTTTCCTTTCTATTAATGGTTCATAAGTTGCAATTTCCATTAATGTAATTAATTGTAAATGAAAATATTGATAACGGATCTTCTCACCAGGATTTTCTTTTGAACTGAGCAAGGGGATTTACATAAAAAGGTTTTCACGATTGGAGCCGCGTTTATGTCCCTGATGCGCCTATAGCGTCGTACGTACTATGGTGATAACCTAAGATTACACAGTTTTGTTTCCCATCTTTGTGATATTAAAATAATCCAAACTTATATCTTGACTTTTGCTTAACCGGTCGTATACCGCCGGCTCGCATACCAGCCGGCAGATTTGTACCCGTCGTAGGCCGGTGGCTCGCATGCGAGCCACCAAATTGGTTTTACGTTAGCTTAAGCTAAAGCGAAGGCGGCGCGCGGCGTTTTGGCGCCAATTTGGTGGCTCGCATGCGAGCCACCGGCCTACGACGGGTACAAATCTGCCGGCTGGTATGCGAGCCGGCGGTATACGACCGGTTAACAATTACAAGTATTATTGGATATTTCTATTAATAAATACTTAGTAGCAACACTGATTCTGGTCCTGTAGACGGCAATGGGTTCGCCTCCCTATTAGATGCGTTTAACTGCGGCTCAGTCAGTGCCCTTCTGCCAATCATTTCATGTATAATAAATGATTTAAGCGTAAGACTACATATCATATATAAAATCGGGTCCGGCCGTTAGGGCTCGGAGCAACTGTTTGTAGGCCCCGAGCCATTCGTGGGACTCTCTGAGAGCACCGTCAAGGCAGCTTTGAATTCACATGGCAATGATAAACACAGGTTGGAGTGGATGGCCCTATGGGTCTAGAACACTCCCAGAAATTTATTGCAAACAGAGCCACAGGCTCCACCCGGAAGTTCTGCGGGTATAACAAGAGCCAAATGCGCCTGCTCATAGGAGCGTTCACTGGCCATTTGGGCCCCAACAACTGCCTGTGCAGATTGAGATTGGCACACAATTCGATCTGCAGAGCCTGTGGTGAACAGGACGAGTCTATATCGCACCTACTGTGTGAATGTGACGCGTTGGCTGGATTGAGGATGGGTCTGATGAAATTAGCATATCCAAACCCTAAAGACTTCAGGATTCTCCCTCTGAAGTGTACGCTGAGATAGCTAAGTGATAAATCTTGGGGCCGACACAAAAGATTCCACCGGGTCGAAGTGTCGCCGGTCTGTACTGACTGGCCCCCACACAAGATAAGATAAGATAGGGTCCCATTCCGGTACGCCCCTGGCCGGCACGCACCCACGGAGAAAAAATTGTTATTCCGCTACACCCCCGGCCGAGACGCTCCCATTGTAAAACAACCGGAGAAGACACTTGAGTAAATATTGTTGAAAACAAAAGTGTTTTTCATTTAAATATTTATGTTTTGTGCTGTGTGTATATATATATATCATATTGGATTAGCTTTAGAATTAGTAGATGGCATTAGTTTTTAGTATACTCTATAGAAATATGTTCAAAAAAATGCAAACTAAATTATATTAAAAATGTTGCTTTCCAAAGTTAACACCGCACGGAAACAGTGAAAGGTTAGCTCGCCTTGTGTAGATATTCTAACTGAACTCAAACGAGTTTCTAAATAAATATGTAATTTTAGATGGACGTAAACTTACGGATAATTGAATCCCTTTCGGTCATGTTCGAATATTACAAATATGCAAGTGATAAGATAAGGCGTACCGGAATGGGAACCTAAGGGCTGGACTTCTGTAACTCCTAACACTAATGTTACTAATTCTAAAGCACAAAACAAAAATATATAAACTCAAATACACTTTTGTTTTCAACAGTATTTGCTCAGGTGTCTTCTCCAGATTTTTTCGTTTTTTTATTCGACTAAGGTGGCAAACAAGCATACGGCCCACTTGATGGTAAGTGGTCACCGTAGCCTATGGACGCCTGCAACACCAGAGGCATCACTTGCGCGTTGCCGACCCTTTAGGAAAGGAAGTGGGAAGGAGAAGGAGCGAAAAGGGAGAAAGAGGGTGATTGGGATGGGATTTGAGATTACAATAGGAGCGTCTCGGCTGGGGGCGTAGCGGAATAACAAATTTTTCACTGTGGGTGCGTGCCGTACCGGAATGGGACCCTAACGGCCGGACCCATAAAATCGAAGTCTTTTTCAAACATAGTCATGTAATGTCTGCATAAAAAATTCTAGTCATTTGCAACCAACGCAGCTAGTAAGGTTCAAAAGTTATTTCGTTTATGTTGACCTACCTACTGATCAGGCTGCAATGGGTTGTGGCTCAATTATCATATTGAAATACATTTTTGTCAAGAAACTTAAAACTAATTTAGCTATATTAGTACTCCACAAACAAACTTACAAGAATACTAGCCGAATGAACATTTGTCATATTGACCTACATGGAGGAAAAATAAATAATGCATGGTATGGAGCGCGCAGCTCTAACAAAACTAGTCTGTAATCTTGGAAATAACATGTTGCGATGTGAAGGTCTGAAGGTAGCCGCGAATCAACTGTATCAACTTTCCCTATGTCTTTGGATGTATTCGAAACATAAATATGTACGATATATTGTGTATAATAATAATAATAATAATAATAATGAGCAATGATCATCGATGTTACCATTCCGCATGACAAGAATCTTGTGAAAGCTGAAAAAGAAAAAGAGTTGAAATACTTGGACCTAGCTCACGAGATTGTCGACATGTGGCGTGTGGAATCGGCGATCATTGTGCCGATAGTCATTAAAGTCAAAGGTTTAATACCTAAGAGCCTCGACCACCACCTGCAAAAGCTCGCGTTAGATGGCTGGATCAAGTCCTTGATGCAAAAGGCAGTACTACTCGACACGGCGCGTATTGTGAGGAGATTCCTCTCTCTGGGGCCCTAACCACCGGCAGCTTGGACCCTGTTCCTGATGTCGATGGGTCACTTCAGTTTTTATATTTTTAAATATGTATAGTTTTATATTTATATTTAAAAATGTAATTATTAGAAAAAAAAGAGTAATAAAGTGAATAATAATAATATTCTACCACATACACACAACATCATCTAGCCCAAACTAAGCAGAGCTTGTACTATGGGTACTAGACAATGGATAAACATACATATATACTGTGTATGATTTGGATTGTGAGTTCATTTTCCTTGTATCTAAAGCGCAGGTCACACAGAAGTTGTTAGCTAGGGTTGAGTTAAGATGCAACGCTCTATAGGCAAACGATAAGCGTCGGGATCAAAACATGTTTTGTCTTTTCGTTATATTTTGTGAATTGCGATCTTTCTGCACTATAATATATCAGTATAGTACAGAAAGATCGGATCAAAATACCAAAGAAATTGTGGATATAAAAACCTATCTCAAACCAACTAATTAAGGATTTATAAATCAGAAACAATGATTTTCGTTACTTTTCCTGTAATTTTGTTAGACCTTCACCCAACAACTACTGATGGTATACAACTACAGTTTCAAAGTTTATTTACATAAAATTTAAGAGATGTTTGGCGATGAAACTACTACATGACGGCTAACCCGGAATAGTCTGCTCTTACAGGAAACCGACGTCACAGTAGTAATATTGTTACTGTGTTTCGCCCGTTAAGTAAGAGTTCCGGAATTGCGTTTATTTTAGATCAAATGTTAACAAACTGTAACTCTCGTCTCTAGGGTAAAAGCAACTTCATATTACAAGTAACTCTAAGCTACGGTAACCATCTACCGCCAGCCAGACTTTAAGCTAGTTTGCCATCTTTGTTATAGGAAAATAAATCACAGTCGGCTGCCAACTTAAGCGCTTCTTATACTTCTCATCTTAGGTTAATCTCTGTCTACGCCAGCGTTTAACCTGTCATATTTGACATTATTTAATCATACGTACATATTTTAGCAAACTTATATGAGTGAAATTAAACTATTACTACGTGACCATGGCTGCTGAAAAGCAACCGAAACGTCGGGGAAAGAGTAAACTTAAATATAAATAGTTTTAATAATATAATTAGCTTAAAAATTTGTAAAGCTTAATAAAAGTAGCTTCTAAATTATGTAATAAAGTGTCAAATAAACAACGCGATAAAATCCGTATATAGTAGTTTAATTTTAATGAATAACATTCGCGTAAACAGAAGACAATATTATGAAAATTATTTCAGATTTAATATACAGTGGTGGACATATAATTAGAAACCGTAGGTACATAAAACTTAGGTAAACACAGAATGAACTATCGCTATGAGCAAAAAATATATAGATTAAATCATTATTAACTATGCCAGAATATAGCCAATGACTTAAAAAACTCATAAAATATCTAAAAGATCTGTTTTATCTTTAATTATTAAGAGTTTAAATATGAATGATAGTTGAATTTCTATTACTGGCTGCTTGGACAACTAATTTGAAATAGGATCAATGGTTCGTTCCATATTTAAATTTAAAAAACCCTTTTTCTACGCTTTTTCTGTAGTTTCGGCGGCAATTAAACGTCGATTTGGAAATACTGAATAATAAGTTTTGTTAAAAATGGGTAAAAATAAGAATTGTGACGAGTCAACTAGGCAATTAATTGTTAAATTACATTAGAACGAAAGTGGACTTATAGAAGAATTGCTAATCATCTAGAATGTTCTGTGAAGAAAGTTTTTAACGCTATTGCTCATTATAAAAGAAACGGAACTACTAAAAGTGTTGTTAGAAAGGCTCGTCCAAGGAAAGTGACTCTCCGGGAAGATTTGCAAATAATACGAGTAGCTAAACAAAACCCGTTTAAAGCCTCAAACGAGATTAGAAATGGTTTTTTTCACCTGATGATCCAAGGAACATTTCTTCGAAACTGGTACGCCGCAGATTAGTGGAAGCTAAATTGTTCGGCGTTCCTCGAAAGGTACCGCTTCTTACCAAGCAACACAAAGTGAAGCGATTATTATTTGCAAAGAAATATCTTAACTGGACCGTACGAGAATGGAAAAAAGTGTTATTCTCGGATGAAACAAAAATAAATATGGTGAATTCAGACGGCAAACGCGCAAACGTTAGACGTCCAATAAACCATGCTTTTGATTATAAATACACGAGGAGCATAGTCAAATACGGCGGTGGTAACATTAAAGTATGGGGATGTTTTTCTGGTTGCGGAGTTGGATCCGTCCGTAAGATTGAAGGTATAATGGATCAATTTCAATACATCTTAGAAGAGACAATTATTCCCTACACCGACGACCATTTGCCTGTGACCTGGATATTTCAGCACGATAACGACCCAAAATACACAGCCCGCAGTGTTAAATCCTTTCTTAGTGAGCAACGTGTTACCATGTTAGACTGGCCTGCAAATAGTCCCGATTTAAATCCTATTGAAAACTTGTGGTGCGTCGTTAAAAAAAAGTCTTCGTTAAGCGTAATTCCAGTCAAAATTAACTTTACGAAGTCTTTGTTGAAGCATGGAACTCGATCCCACTCGATAAATGTATGAAATTACTTGAATCAATGCCACGTCGTTGCAGAGCCGTCATTAATAACAAAGGCTATGCAACTAAATATAATTTAAAAAGAAATTATTGCACCAAACATAATTTCACATAAATAATTTGAAATTGATGACGTTAACACGTTAATAACTTTAATTTTTACCTCATTTCATTATTGTTTCTAATTACTTGTCCATGACGGATGGTAGGTACTGCAAATGTCGTTTAGTTGTTTGTACGTAACTAAATATCTAAATGGTAGTTGTAAACTCGGATATTTATTTGTTTTTAATGAATTATAAGTTGTTGAACGTATTCTATGCATTTTGTTGTTTTATTTCCGAAAACAAAAGTTTTACGGCAATGTGCCTTGTATAATGTGTAATACGTCGCAAGTGTTTCTAATTATATGTCCACAACTGTATATTATGCTCCATTTTGCAGCTACCAACACAATAGTTGCTAACAATCCCAACCCAATAAACCGAGCAGTGAATATCACTTTTGTTTGATTAATGACAGAACTAAGTTTATTTAAATTGTTCGTGGAACATTTCAGTTACAGCTATTAATTAGTCGGTTTAGTTGCCACAGCATGTTGAAATTGTACTAATTTGTGGTCTAAACAAATCTATGACGAGCGCATTTTGTATGTCATGTCAATAGAATGAATATTAGGCTGGCTATTCAAACAACAAAAACTAGTTAACATATATAGGTATATGTAGAGACTCTGTTTGCCTTTCGGAGACGAAAAGGAAAAACCGGTACCGAAATGGATATTGTACCCATCTGCCTGATGCGTACTACACTTATTTCGTTAGCTCGTTTCTTAATTGCTATTTCCTTGGCACTTTCTTGATTATGTGCTTATATTACTGACGCTTTTCTAACCAAAAATGCTATAACACTTTGGCTTAAGCGTGCATGAAAACCATTGTGATTGACTGCTAACTCCTTGATGACGTCATTAAACCAAAAGAACAATGAAATAACATAATATTATCTTACGTTTACGCGAATGTCAAAATCAAAAATCCGCATAAATTTGTTAATTTCATTGAAATAACATTTGATCTAATCTATCACGGATATACAGACATGAGCCATACGTGTATCAATAAAGTGGGATTATATTTTAGAATTAAAAAATCTTAAATTTTCTTAAGCTAGGCTTTGCCCGTGGCTTCGGTCGCGTTAATGTGAATTTTGTCTATTAATTTCTATCCCTGGGTAACAGTACTTCTTTTCAGTGATTTTTTACTATCAATATCGTGATTTTCTACACAGGTAATAAACCAAAAGAATGTTAATAAAATGTCTAGATTTGTAAGATAACGACTTTTTTTATTGAAGTCGTCACAATATTTTTTAGCTGGCCCAATTTTTAGAAAATGACGTGGCATATGGCTACTTCCCTCACCCGCTACATAAAAATATAAATCCATTTAAACCATTTGTTCAATATATAAATGCACTTTTATTTATTTATTCATAAACAAATTTACATTTGTGTCGAATAGTGGTTTTGACAATATAGTTAAATTTGTGTTATGTATTGACAAAAATATCTCTTTACAAACAAAATCAAATTAATAAATAAATTCACATAAAAAATAAATTTAAATCAAAGCAAGTCAAATAAAAATCAAAACAAATGAAATAAATTGAATTCAAGTCTAATAAAAATTAAATAAGAATCAAATCACATCAAATAAGCCAGATTGAAGTCAAATAAAATAAGTATAAATCAGACAAAGTCGATAAAAATAACAATAAAAATCAACCTAAATAAAAATCAAATTGAAATCAAGTCCAATATAAATCAAATAAATTGTCAGCATTATTAGTCAATCGTCCCACAAGTCCCTTGCACTCTAACAAAATTATATGAACCGACCCGTTTGAATACACAGCTGTGGACGACACGTAAGCCGATTTCCCTACATTATGTTAGAGCAACAAAAAAGGATCATGCTGCGACAGCTCATGTATCGTCCAACGTAATAAAAACATTTCAGTATAAACTCGCCCTTAGTAACGCAGTCTCGACCCTGCCTTTACCGGCGGGCTATAAAAACAGCGAAACCTCGTTACCCTCATACACCGAAATATATTCCATACACTAGCATAATCTAAGCAAGTATGTGCTGCACAAAATGTTCTATATTTGAATGTTAGCGGGCGTCTGTGTCGAACTGTCGTTAGTATTGCATATCGGAGAGACATTAAAAATATTGCGATTTTCGAAGCAGTTCTGAATTGAAGGAAA
The DNA here is from genome assembly GCA_930367265.1 of Catocala fraxini. NCBI lineage: Eukaryota > Metazoa > Arthropoda > Insecta > Lepidoptera > Erebidae > Catocala > Catocala fraxini. The sequence goes on along the minus strand of OV884025.1, from coordinate 26,818,022 downwards.
AGATTAAAAGTAGTAGAATTAAAAGCAAGTACCGTAAATGAAAGCGTTTTATTCTTTTTATGATTATTCCTCGGACAGATATTTTGTTTTTACGGCAACTCCGTAATAAAATGTATAGTGCGTTGTGTAAAAGCTGCACTAAGAAAAGGGATGATATTGCTCAGTTAACCTACATAGTTTTGAAGTTTTTGGCAATTTCTTAAGCTAAAGTTCTACACATATTATAAGTGTAAAATATAAATTTATTACCTCTTAAACTCAATACAATGCAATGCTAAATATTGATGTACTTCGTTACTGCAGATCCGAAGATATAGATAATGTAACTTCAAAGGTGACCTTAGAATGAAAGGTTCTGCTGTAAAATATATCGGTTTTAAAAGATTGAGTTTCTTTACATTTTATATACTTATCTAAAAATCAAATTTGTGTAAGAAACCTATATCCTATATTACAATTACAAAATAGCTTAGGAAATGTGAACGCACATTATTGTGGCAGCCAAAGCAATTAATTCCACATTTGTATCCTGCGTAGAAACAGCGTACAGTTAACCCGCTTGTTCACCAGTCGTTTTCATGGCCTCGCCGCTAATGCTCTATCGATCTGGTAGTTTGGCAACGGTTACAGTCGGTGCCATGCGAAATACGTCATTGGCCGCCCCTGTTACCTCCCTCAACTCGATGATAAACCCCAAAATGTTCTAGACACGATTAACATTGTCGTTTTACAGTTGCATTTAGTTGGACTATTTTACTTTAGTATCAAACATTTGGACATATAACTTATATGTCACGTTCACCTCGTCGTGGTTTTAGTTTCGCCAAAGCGTTGTTTGATTTTTCAGTCAAGAAGTTTAATAGAGTCCCGAACGGTCAGTAACAGGCTTCTTTCTATTACGTGGGCTATAAACCATAGTTAGTGAAATGTGAGTGTAATATACTTCTGTCTACTCTTAGAGGATATAGGAGTGAGAATTGTCGGCAATAGATTCACCATCTATCTCGTGTAACCTATAAATACAGCTGCCGAAATGTGAGTCCTCAATCTACCACTTAAGGAGTATCTATACATTCCTTTAGTATCGGTTATATTATATGATATAATATCAAATAATGTATAATTATATAATTCGATAAACAAATTGAAATTAAACTACTTTATACGGATTTTATCGCGTTGTTTATTTAACACTTTATTATATACATCTGTTTGATAGATACAATGCACAACTACGCAACGAATATTTGTTCAATAGTCGCGTTCTAGGTTAGTACATCGGAGTTTTAGTTGGGAGAACAGTTTTGTGACGGGACGGAGTTGGAAAACTAATATTAAATAATTCCACCATGCTGTCTTAATGATATCATGCGCGGTTTATCGTATAGAGCTACATAACTAACATACCAGCCGTAAGCAAATTCTCATAATACTGTTGACTCCATGGTATAAACCTCCAAAATATTCATCTCCTTGCAAAATAATAGTCGTAGCAGGACCCTAAGAGAAAAGTTGCTCATATTTCCATTGTCCTTGTTTTAATATGAACGAGCAATAGCGTGTCAGCTGTCTATTTCTGCAAGGTGTTAGATTGCTGTTTATTGTAGGATACACAAGTCAACGAAAAATGGGATGGTCTAAATAAAATATTTAATTTTTTAGATAGTATTATCCTAAAATATGTATGTTTTATGCATGTTTTTGGATATTTATGTTTTAAGTCACAATATTGTCCGTATAAATGTACTCAGGAAAACATATTTCAAAGGCAACTAGTGTCTAAATAAGCAAAACCAACTCGCTGGCTTCGGCTGTAATAATAAAGTATGATAGGTAACATTTACACCAACATTGTTCAGAGGTCTTAAAAATACCCTGTTGTCTGTCCAGGTCGTTAAGTTAGAGCTTTGAGCAAAATGTGAACTCTGGCTTCGTTGCTATTTATGCAAAGGTGTCTATTGGTTTGTGTTTATTTCTGCATGGTCGAGAGACAAATCGTAAAACACACTTTGTAACGCAGCAACTGGTCGAGATAATTTTTCATCGAAATAGTTAAGAGCTACAAAATTACATAAGCTACATTTTATTCCGAAAAATGCATGGTTCTTGTAACATAGTAATTTTTCGTCAGCATCTCAGTAGGGAACCTCGGATACGAAAATAAGCAGTCTAATCCTTAAACTGTCTTCACGAATATCCGTTTACTTTCCTCCCTCATGTTCTGCAAAGCTTAGTCTAAAATTTACATGCAATAAATTTGTACAGACATTGAGCCCCAAGAGACGTTACAAACGTTCTTCTCAAAGAAATTGGAGAGCCGAACCGCATTTGATTTACATACACACACATGTCACATGGCATTGGGTGTTGGTCACAAATGTTGGCACACAACCAGAAAGTAAGGTTCTGTCTGCGTCAATGTTACAGTGATAATCTAATGGTAAATGTTGGTATTTTATAAGTGAATTAATTAATATGGCTTTGAGTCTAAACAAATACGACTAAATGTAAGTTTTTGGATAGAGCTTCGACTTTGCCACAATCTGACTTTAAAGTCAAGGTCTTGAGTATAAAATTCTAACACCCGATGCAACCTTTGCATGATATAGCACGATTTACGTGATTTTTGAAACGCAGTGGATAGTATGTATATTTTTGTCAAAGTTTACTTTTAATTAGTTACGTGGTTACGTTCCTAAAATTCTTATTTATGTACGGAGACTCCTCGTAAGCTATCTCACATGGTTTTCTTTTTATACAGAAAGGAAATAATTACAAGTAGTAGTAGTTATTTACTGAGAGATGGAAAAGGAAAATTCAGGATTAAATACCATACTCATTAAAGTAAGTCTAAAACGCTGATAAATCAATTTTTACTTGCCCGTGTGGCAAACACTTAGAGCTGACACAAAAATCTCGGGTATTACCATCGTTGTTTTGCAGCATTACATCGACAGCTTGCAGCCACGAAATACTAAAGCTCGGTGCTTATAATGCAAGTACAGGAACATACAAGAACATAGTCTACTAAAGGTAGAAAAATATTTCACAAATTTCACTATCCTGAATTTTGAGTTAAATGGTACTGTGGGTGTTTCTAATACGTTTAATCTGGATTAAGAAAACATGTAGAAGAGATTGCTATTGTGTTTTATTATGAAATAATGCGGCTTTATTTTCGTTGATCCAACAATGAATACTTAGAATAGATTTAGATTCAATTCGATTAAAAGTCCGCCCAATCTGATTAAATCAATTTCACTGTTAATTCATTAAAATAAGTGCATATTAGTATTATTTTCCTTTAGACCATTAATATACACAATCGCGTGGTAAGAACAAAAGTAACTCAATACGTAATTAGAACTTTATAATCGCTTAAAGAAAAAGTGATTGTAGGAAAACCTTGAACTAGTTAATTATAAAAGATTTAAGTTTTGCTGACAGCATGAACATCTTTGTCGATAGTGTGATGGTCTAAAATAATATAAATACCTAAATTAAATTAACATGATTAATTACAGTAGTAATGTTTATTAGAATTAAATTATCTTCAAATGACCCATAAAATTTATTAAGAAATATTAAACCGCTTTAAGCTTACACGACCATCATACTATTTAAATTTCGGCTTTTATCTAGAATAATACTATTTGAACGTGGACCAAAACTTTAATTCCAAAGTTCCATTTTTCGAATGCTGTTGGGGTTTGAATAAGTAACCGTTGTAATGGTACCCTTAAATATTAAGTGGAAGCTCGCAGCTAAATTGGGAACCCGTTTCACTTGTCAACATTTTTCAGACCGCCGTTTTTATTGTTACATTGCTTTGGGCTTTTAACCGGGCAGGTCCATGTTGCAGTCTTGCCAAGGGTGGAACTTTATGAGTATTTTTCTCGTTGGAAGTTCTTGTTAGAGATGGTAGAGATATGGTTCAGTCGGAAACAAAGGTTCACCGAGCAGCTTCGAAGATAAATCTAAGCGGGAAATTGGAAACAAAATTTAGCGGTCGTACTTTCTAGTTAATCTAGAGGTTGAGATAAGTTTCGTGACGGTTTTAAAACATTAAAGTAATGGCTAATAAAACCTTGTCACGTCATTCGGATTAATACATCAAAACTCAGTTTATTGATAGTGGTGAGGTAACTACTTAAACCAGCCATCGAGGCAGGCAACTAGTCGTCGATAATCTCTGGCTTATCGGTATTAAAATAGTTCAATACATTTTATTATTAGTGCTAGTGTATAGTAGAAAGTAAAACTAAGTTACGTGACCAATTTGCACTTGTTTTTAACAAAGTTAGTTGCTCTGAAACCTATTTAATGGATGCTACAGTCGGATTTGTTAGTAGCCAAAGTTCTAACGAACGATAATTGGCGATTCGTTTTAGATATACATATATAGGCTCATGCTTATATCACCAAACGAATAGGCAGATGTGTATCACTCTTGATAATTCTTCTGTGGATTAGGTTCCATGTAATAAAGAGCGAGCCTACTGCCGTCTACAAGCCATAGTCCAGTCTTCGTGTCGCTACTGAGAATTTGCACAAAGCCCATCAACATATTAAGCCAAACCATAGAACTGAACTGAGACCTCACATTCGGCCACGTAAGCGTAAAGTTATGTCGTGAATACTCCCCATACATATGCCCTCGTAATTACTATAATGCCACCCTATTCACCTTATGATAATACGCTGCCACTGCCTTTGACGTTTTGAAATATACTGGATCGATACACTCGTGGGCGTGAAAACCTTATTAAGACTTTTTATTTAAACGTGGATAAGAAAATACTTCCAGCGACTAACAGTCGCGTAAGACAATTCAATTGACTGAAAAATATATATTATATATAAGAAGTCTTATTTATGGTATAAGTATAATATTACATAAAAATATAAACTTCAAACAAATACATGTATTCTTTTGAAGTTTATTTTTAGGTTGGTTCAGACATTTTGTTGTTAATTTTGCAACAGAATGAACGAATGAACTAAAATAAAGCGCGTATTCATTTAAAGTTCGTTCTCGTTGTCAATTAGGTGGCTGTGTATCGGATTGATGGGCTTTTTAGTCTCGTGTACGTTAGTTTTTCTGTTAGAAAGTTTTCAGTAGCGCCATCATTTGTTGACTTATTAATTCTCCGTATTGATCCACATAATCACTACTTGTTAAGTACATATTCAATCAACTATTAACATCTTTCGAATATATTTTTTTTAAGAATTCGCCCGTTACTGCAGTAATTCCTGTGTCGTGAGCGACTTTACAAACATTCAAACAACGGACACAAAGATCATCCAGACTAGGAATAACCATTTGTGGATCACACAAAGTATTGACCCGTGTGGGATTCAAACCCACAACACTCGGCGCACCATTGCGCCGAGTGTTGTGGGTAGTAGCGAGGCGACTTCTTAAACCACTACGCCAACCGTGTGTCAATAATAATATTACCAAGCAACAAGTCAAGAATTAATCAATAAACTATCAACGTTTTTCGAATACATTTCAATTACATAAACTTTCGAATAATTTGAATTTACTCTTCACCTATCTCTGTAATTATGTGTACCTTCCGTACCGTACGATTAGTTAATGTAGTGGCTGTATTGGCGGTAGAGGCGGTAGTACTAATCAATAAACTATCAACATCTTTCGAAAACATTGCAATTACTTAAACTTTCGAATAATTCGAATATGTGCGGCACCTATCTCTGTAATTATGTGTGCCGTACCGTACTATTTGTTAACGTAGTGGCTGTATTGCCGGTAGAGGCGGTAGTACTAATCAATAAACTATCAATATCTTTCGAATACATTGCAATTACTTAAACTTTCGAATAATTCGAATTTGCTCGTGACCTATCTCTGTAATTATGTGTGCCGTACCGTACTATTAGTTAACGTAGTGGCTGTATTGCCGGTAGAGGCGGTAGTACTAATCAATAAACTATCAACATCTTTCGAATACATTGCAATTACTTAAACTTTCGAATAATTCGAATTTGCTCGTCACCTATCTCTGTAATTATGTGTGCCGTACCGTACTATTAGTTAACGTAGTGGCTGTATTGCCGGTAGAGGCGGTGGCGGCGTAAGACTGGCGGCGGCGGCGACATGAGCGCTGCGGCGCTGCGGGCGGACGTCGCGGGCGACTCAACGCCCGGTTCCGACGTCGGCGAGCGGATCACACGCCTCTTCCCTAAGTGCCGCCCAAAGAACATGCAGCATCAACACGACAGGTAACTAACATGTCTACCCTACTCATGGTATCGCACCCCCAGTCGAATAAAGACCTAAGAAGAAAATGCTAAAAATAGAGGAAAGCAAAAAACTGTTTGATCTGATATATTTATTTTAGGACGTACTTTTATAGTATTTTCTTTAATTTAGTGAAACAAAATCAAAAGTAAGATTAGATGTATTTTTAACAAAGTTTAAGTATTTAAGTAAGTTCATAGACTTTTATGATTGGAAATATCAAACTCATTACGACGTGACACAAGATTATTTTTTTGAATAAAGCCTTTTTTTTGTCAAATCACAACGCAAATAATTGTGTGTGTATCTTGATTTGTACTATTCGAATCTGCAATTAAAAATAATCGAAGTAATTGAACTTACGCCTGTACCTACACTGGGGGAGCGGTATATGGTCGCTTGCCAACACTTATTCAATTGTATCTGCCCTTTTCTTCGTCCGAAGTTCGGACGGCTATATTATCAGGTTCTCTGTCCGATGTCTCACATATGCTACATGAGAATAGATTTTCCGTTATGACTATCACGGGACAGCGAAAGGGTTGATTATTATTCTTTGCCTCCATCAAAGTTTAAATGCCGAACTTACAATTTAGAACCAAATAACAAAATTTATTACTATGTAAAGGAGCGACAATCACTCACGTAGCAGTACAACTGGAAGTACCTACTGCAGTGTCAGCGTCGTTTGGCTGTCAACGCTCGCGTGCGAATGTGAAGTACGTTGCTGACGTATAGCGTTGTGCTTGTCTCTCGCTATGAGCTCAGCTCTGTATAATGATTAGCTCGATAGTAGTACGTAATATCAGCTCACATGTATGAAGTACCGGCAGGTTTTACTTAAGCTAAAAAATATTCGCAACCGGACGCGTCGGCAAAGTATATGCAAGCAACAAACTTATAATTTAATATGGTAGCTAAAATTTTTAACAAATGCCGATGCCCATTTAGCTTCGGAACTTTTAAAGTACGATATATTTCTATCTGACCTGCTTTCGCCACCAGTGCAGGTTTCATCGTATCTGTTCTAGTTTTGATGACGTTATTTACTATGTACTACCTCAATCCTAATTTATGCTGGTATTGGTGGTTAATATATCCTAATAGTATTGTAAACATAAAGCTAGGCTAGCAGGCGTCTGCCAGAACTAATTAAATCAATTCTCTACCACATGCCGTTTGGCCATAGCATACCATAGTATTTGTGGAGAGGCAGATCAGTATTCTATCTATTGACATACTCGCAATTAATATATTAATTTACTGACACTTACGTACAGAGGTACGTAACTGAGAGCCGAGGCGTAAAACTATATAGTCTATGTAATTCACTGATTATCATCAATATATATAAAAAGAAGACTGACTCATCAGCGCCCAGCCTAAAACTTTGCACTTTCAAAGCTAAAATTCTACAGAGACTTTGGCATGTAATATCTATACTGCATCGAAATAACAAATATTGTTGAAAGTTTATCTACAACTGCTGGTTGTTACCATGAATAAATATAAACTGGAATGAATTCATCGTTGCTGGGCAACCGTGTACCTTCATGTCCCATAATGTTACTTAATATCAGATGCAGAGGATCATAGTAAAACAAAATACTAAACAGCCTTATATTTATTGCAGGATAAATATTTGGCATACTCGAATAATACCGTAGCTCAGTGTGGTGAATTACTGCTTAACCCTTTTTATACTGAGAAGTGGCCCGTACCTAACCGCGCCAATCTATAATATAAAGTGAACTGATATTATATCTAGCCCTATAGTTATATGTAACGACGATTGCGTCACGTGTCATCCATCGAATAATAGCTATCTATAAATTAGCTTACGTTACATTGCAGGTTGACCACCACCCTGGAGGGTCGGGAAACCAACAACGTAAACAACGCCTCGTCGGACGAGGAGCGAGGCAACGAGAGCCTGGTCATACTCAACTCAAAGGGAGGCACGTACAAGCTAAGAGACTCAAGGTACGGTCATAAATCATGTGATCTGACTGCTTGTTGGGCCGTCGAAATGATAGAGCTTGGTCAAAATTTTCAGATTGAAGATGTATCTATTCAGGTTTCGATTGTTATCATATTATTTGTCACAAATAAGAATAATATAAACTAGATTTTGCCCGCGGCGTTGCTCGCGTAAATGTAGGTTAGATAAGTAACAGTACTTTTTATTTTTCTGAGATATATTTGTGTGCGAACATGGATGTTTGTCTTGGTCTGGGTGTTTCTATGTATAATACATATATATTTAAAAAAAAAAGCATATTTATATTTTTATCCATTGTCTAGTACCCATAGTACAAGCTCTGCTTAGTTTGGGCTAGATGATGTTGTGTGTATGTGATAGAATATTATATATATTATTACTCGGACTTTTTATCTGGATGAGAGGCCTATGTTTTTTTCTGTAGCCCTGACAACGTGTATGCAAAATTTCATAATGATCAGTCGAGTAGTTAAAGCGTGCAAGCGTAACAAACAAACTCACATTCGAATTTATAATATTATTTAGGAAGGATGACCCGACAAAAATAAAAAAAATAACATACTTACTAAAAAACCTAAACTTACAAACTACTTACAATATTTGTGTACTTAGTTCATACATAGAAAATACAATTGTATATCCCAAGGAGGGCTAGATGGGTACTACATTTTGTCAGCTGCAGATAACTGTAGTTGACGAAAAGTCCCACGTAATACGGAGTAAGTCTATTGCTAGAAAGTCTTATTTAAAGACTCCATTGCTTATACTGAGAACTTCCTAGAAAAGGAACTCAATTAAGTGTTTTACATTCCCGCTACTAAACCTAGGACATTAAGAAACTGGCAAGAATAATAAAATCCTATACTAAGATGACTAAATTTAATTTAAAGAGCATCAATTTAAAGTATTCTAGCTAAGCCATCTATCGGTGTCGTCTGTATCATGAGACTACTCTTACACAGTAACCAGTACCATTTTACGTGATCAATTTATTCTGAAACTTTTAGTGGGGGGCTCGAGACACGGAGCGCAAAGCATAAATAAATAATGAATAAAGAAAAATAACTTTTATGTTGCCATACCAAAATAAACGCAAACAAGCGTAAGTTATGCATAAGGAAGTAAATACGTATTTTAATAAGGAAGTAAAAACGTGCGTTTTGGTAAACTTTTTTATTGGGGAGATGAGCCCGGCTTTTTATTGTAGGTATTTGATTCCTACTTTGGATAGTGGACGGCACTTGCAAAATGCTATTGTAACCGTGTATTCTTGAATGGTAATTGGATAATGCCTGTAAAAACGCTATATGGTATCTAGCTATCAGCAAAAATATCAAATGATTCGGCACTTGTATTATCAAGCATTCGAATGTTCAATTAATCTTAGTCATGATTATCGTATCGTATATATCCATTCGAATGACTATCAAATATTCGAATCAAAGTTATCTTTCAATCTAAGCTTGTATCTTCTAACTATTGTGTTGCATCTGGATTCGGTTCCATATTCACCTTTATAATATTCCATAATGCTATTGAGTTTCACATAATATGATCACTACAAATAGTGTATTTTACAAGTATAACTAACATTTTAAATAAATTTGTATATATTTGTAAGTATTTTAATGATAGATATGGTGTCATTTTCTGGGGTAACTCTACGGACAGAGAAAGTATATTTAAAGCTCAAAAACGGTGTTTAAGATCAATGTTCCATTTAAAAATAACAGATAGCTGTAAACCCTATTTCAAACAATATAAGATACTGACTCTGCCATCTTTATATATCTTAGAAATGTTATTATTTATTAAATCAAATCCTCATTTGTTTCCATGTGTTGCAGATATGTTCCCTAGAAATAGACGTGATAACAGCCGATTATGTTTAAAATCGGCAAAAACTGCACTTATGCACAAGAGTGTCTTATGCATGGCACCGGTTATATATAATAAACTGCCTAAGTGTTGGAAAGAATTGACTTATGTTGAATTTAAATTAAAAATGAAATCCATTTTAATTGACAAAGCTTATTATAATGTTAATGACTTTCTTCAGGACAAATTTTGATAATACTGTGACTAACTTAAGACATTCATAAATTTTTATTCTATCTAATTTTAATTAATATTTTACCCATCAAATTTCGTCGGTAAGAATATTTGCACGTCATTGCACATGACAAACATGATGAAATTAATATTTTTATGTAACAACTTGCATGCACTCATGTACACTTAGGTTTTAGCAAATAAATAAATTATTATTATCATTATAGAAAATGTAACTCCTAAAGTTTATATAATACTGACTCCACATTTGTTTTCAGTGTTAGTAACAAGTGGATTAATACGGATTGTTTTGTTACCAGGATCATAGAGATTGCAGGAGGTCGGGAGCTGTACTCGCAGAGCCGGACGAAGGCGGTGCGCAAGCTGAGACATAACAACACGCACAAACACAACCTTAGGAACAAAGTGCGCTCCCTTACCAAGGACACTGTAGACTACGCCGCTGATAACCTCGTTAATGAGGTAAATTTTATACCTTCACAATAGTATTCTTATATAATAATAAATAGGTATTTCTAACTTTAGGAATAAATTGTATTATAACAAAAAATATATAAATTATTTACATAGGTACAACAGACAGACAGACAGGTAGAATATAACATCGCAGTTTATACCCAATTCCTAATCATGAATAATACTGTATTTATTTAATAGTTAGCGAACCCTCTACAAGATAATTATCGTTATATTCTCAAGTTACCTGTATTATATCCAGATAGGTTAAAACTTGGAAAACCATATTATGTATATTAACGGCCAGGATTACGTAAAATACTTTTTATGTTGCTGTACATGTCCTCAAAAACTGATTTCTGGCCGTAATATTGACTTAATTTCAGGACGAATAATACTGGTAATGTTAAACCTAACACGAATTTACCTATTTTATTGTTGCAGATATCTTTACACAGAATAAACAATGAGCCAATAAACAATGAGCCTAAAAAAATGATATCTCGACACACGTCGCCTACGTACACGAACGGCGACCGAGACCCGATCATTGAGCAGAACACCATGGGCATACCCAAGAACAGCTCGCCCATACTTGACCCCCACAAAACTACTGACGTCAGCACCAAGAGCAGCCCCATCGCCGTCGTGGCTGATGGCGAAGTTGTCGTCTTCGACGATAGCGACGACTGGAAAGGTGATTTGCGTTTATTTTTATGGCTTTCTAGATGGTTAGGCTCAAAAACTGGGCTTAGCAATGCAATAAGATTTTCATGTTGTATCTCTAGAGATTAGCGCGACCAAAGAAAAATATCATACAATCTTTTCAGCTTTCTTATATTACTAGCTTTTACTCTCGACTTCGTTCGCTTGGATCAAACCCAAAAACCATTTCTTGTTGTTACAGCTTTAAACTTTATCAAAAATTTCTTACTATTCTCTAGAAGTCGAAGCTTTAGGTTTTAAGTTAGTTCTCCAGCAATAGAAGTGGGCAAACCGCATTTAATTTTGTGTAGTAGTTTTAGCGTAATGCCCGTACTAAGATACAGACAGACAATCTCTTTTTAAATATGACTTCTATAGCTCTTATAAATACCATTTTCCATTTTTCTTCTATATCTCCTACGTACAGACATCGACCAGTTTTAATTTGATAACATGTACATTGTACAGATAGTATAGATGCATGTACTAAATTTAGTGGAATATTGTGATTTGAGTAAGAAAAGAAAAGAATTTGAGTTAAATCTAGCAACAATACTTTTCCGCTTTTATTCCACTATTTGCCGACTAAAAGTAATATTAACTTATTTCTTAAATATTTTAGCAACATGAGTACAATCATTAACCGTTTAATATGTATATAATAATATAATATTGACTCAAAACGGCTATTTTATTGTCCCAATTAATGAATAAGTTTTTACAAAATTACGTTTTAAGCTCAGATTAACTTTATTTAGTACTAACGATGCGATTTTATTTAGTTTTATTCATATTATGAAATAAAATCACCATAACAATTTTAGTTTCCAATTTTACTGGCAAATAATTCAAATATTATCTAAACCATGTATAACACATGGTATAATTAACATAGATGAGATTAACACGTTGCGGTTAAATATTGGCAATATTTCTCTGAAACGGGTAAATGCAATTTTTAGACAACGTAATCGCATTTACATACATAATATGTTTTCATCGTGTAGGTATTAATAAGAGAATATGATTAACAACAAAATACTCTAACCCTTACCAAAAAGGACAGACATTGGCCCAACAGATTCTTACGGTTCTAGTACAAAGCGACTCACTATATTCCTGGATATAATATTTAATATTAAATAAATATAAAATATATTTTATATTTTTAACTAAAAAGTACATAATATATTATTTTATTATGTACTTTTTAGTTAATAGATTCGCCAATTATGTGACCTAACCAAGGCTAGCCACATTGGCTATTGTACAGTGCAAAAAGCTTACCAACATTGATAGCTGTGTCCACATTTGGTTTAGTTGAATACCTTCTAAATGTTCACACGTCTCTCTTGTGTTTTAAGTTTGATTCACGATTCACGTTTGCTTTTGTCTAAGCCTTTGCTTTATCCACTGTTTACACCTGTTTTAATTGTTTTTAGTGTAAACTTATGTTATCCAATATTTTGAAGAATTTCGATGAATGGACTATTCCTATGTCGAAATTATAATCAGATAAAAACTACATTGGAATTAAACTACTATATACGGATTTTATTGCGTTGTTTATTTAACACTGTTTTACATAATTTAAAAGACTGTTACTGAACTGAACTTTACAAATTTTTAAGCTTATAAAATTATTAAAACTATTTATATTTAAGTTTACACTTTCGTTGATTAATACGTTACGGTTGCTTTTCAGCAGACAATATTATAAAAAACTACAATTATATTTATCTTTCTACTTAGAAAGTTAAAGCTAAGTCGAGATTAGCTACTCTTTCTGTGTCATGTTAAACTTGAAATAATTTTATTATACAATACAAATTGTTTATTACCGATCATGCTAGTTAAAAAAGATCATATTATTTATTACGAAATATCAACTCTAAAGCTTTCATTACAATAATCTGGCAAATATTAATCAATCATCGCCAAACAGCATTAAAATATTCTATATTAAATATTTTCTGCTTAGTAAATTTCATTGGCAAGTAGTGATTATATTTTATCGACCTCTAATAGAGATGTTTAATACACTCTTTTGCTAACTAATATTATAAAAAGTGAATTTAAAATTTACTCGATATAATATTAGTTGTCATCCATTCGTCTAGTGTCAATTTTATATTATTATGACCTTTATTTATGACTTCGACTTATTGTCACATCGACACAATAAAATCGATATCTTCAATTACTCTACAATTTATCAATTAAAATCTCAATTGGATAACTCAAGTTTACAAGACTAACTGAACCTGTGTCTGTCCTATCCAGTGTATCATTGTAATTCATACCTTTTTTTTCTCTTTCTTTTATTTTCAGTGATATTGAATTCTGTGTCTCTAGGTTTGAGGACGGAACCCGAAGCTAGTGATGATGAGATCGATATGAGTGTTAAAAGAACTTTAGACAATATAAAAAACGGTGATAGTGAATTGAACAATAAGAGTGAAGTGAGTGACGGGAGTGATTCGTCTCCCTCTCGCGATGATGTTCGGTTGAGTGATGCGAGTCCGTCAGGGGTCTGGTTGTCAGGGGACGAGGACAAGAGCAGGGTCACGAGAGTCATAGGCGAACTGCCGATAGCCGAGTATGAAGGCTCGCCGAGACGATATGGTGTTGGGACGCAGAAGGCTACCAGGTCACCGAGGCCTGGCTTTCCTCAGGCAAGTGCTGAATAAGGAGTTCTTTAGATCTAGATTCTATTCTGTAGGGTCAACAGTATTGTTATCATGTTAATAGCTGGCCTTGATCTACATTTTAACAAACGGACTATAGTCATTCCTCGTATGGTCGACTTTCATTACTCGTTTGGTAAATTGTCAATGGCGACATTTCATATTTTACTGATTTACTTATGAAACAATATTTGTGTCTACTTCTAGATACTTTTTTTGATGCTAGCAAGAAAATCATGATATACTTGCTTTGAAAAACCTTCGAGTAGGGACCCGGCGAAAGAAGGTTTCTCGAAGCCAGTACTTTTGATTAATGGGACATATGGATCCGACTTTTGAGTGCTCATGGAGCCTGGACTTAAAAGACTAAGTCCTGACTACGAAGAAAGAATATGACCTATTTAAATTTTTCACTTTACACTGTCGTAAGTAAATTCTAAACATAGAGCATGTTTAGAATCTTCAAAACTCAAACTCAAAAAATTTTCCTAATGCCAATGTACATTTATTTTGGTGTCAGTTGCTTTATTTTAATTTTATGCCTTATAATAACTAGAACTAGCGTCTTATTTTACAATAATTAGTCGGTAATAACAATACCAAATACTCATAAAAAGGTATAATTGTTGTGTATTTCAGAGGGTAGTGACAGAAAGCAGGGACGTTACTCCGCCTTCAAGCTCGGCGGCATTCGACTACCTGTACGAATTTTCTGAGACAAGGAAGGTGTTAGAAGAGTTCTTCCGATGCCCTACTACGCAGACGGGACAAACACAACTTAGCACCAACGACGAAATCGTTAACTTCCAGGTAGCTATTAACACTCTGAAGGCTAGATAAAGACGTTCGCAAACCAATCCATCGATGTAGTCAACTCCAATCCCCAAACTAAGTTGTCTTTTAAAACTATTATATGGTAAAGGACAACTTCCGAACTCTTAGAAAAACGAAAAATTAAAACCCTGACTTCATTTATGTATATGTATATGTTCACATAATTTTAGGTATATTGTGTACCCAGTTTGCTTTCGAAGAAGGTTAAGCTTACTGCTAAAATTCAAATCTATGTATATTGAAGCACTAGCATCCATTTGAAAAATAAACGCACAAAGTAAAAATTACATGAAATATACCAAAAACTCCAAAATAACTTGTAAATTACCTCGCTTTATAAAAATGTATGTATTTTCCCCATGCTTGATTTGCTTCAACAATGTCTACGTCTTTTAACAATAATACTACATTATAACGTGTACAGTCTATATTACAGGAGCTAGACTATGAGCTACGGCGACAGACGGCAGAGTGTCCGTCAGAGAATGGCGTGGAGGGTGGTAGCGAGTCTGAATGGCCTCATACGACCGACAATCTCGACTCGCCGCACACGCCACACAATCACACCAATTTCTTAGGACTACAGGTATGTACCTAGTACAAAACATTTATAATGTTGCGAAAGGATATAAGTGTCGTCAGTAAATAAATCCACCAAATTTTGAGAATGAGTTAGAGAAAGTGGCCTATTCTATTTCAGATTTATCATCCAATAATATATCGTCTTAACGCTTAAAGTTTATTCAGTGACTTACTTTAGGTGGTTTCTGTGATTTGTTCAAGGCTTTTGATTGCGTTCCTTGTGCAATATTTTTAGCCAAACATATCAGTATGGTGTACAAAATACAGCGCTGAATGGTTTTTGTTTATAATGACTATTTATTGAAGAAAATTAAAGTTATTGAAAAGCGATGACCGATACGACCTGTATCTGTAATCAAAATGCGGACTTCACAGGGTTTATTTCTAGGACCGGTCTTCTTCTAGCTAGTAATATTTTATTATTATTTACATGGAAGCGTCATCAAACGATACTGAATCAATCTTAACTCAACTACAAAATATAACTTGTAATTCAAAACTAGTTAACTGATCTGATACTAACGATATACTGATAAATATGTTAGAACTAAACATTGGAAGTATTTTTATCAACAGAAATTACATTTCTCGTAAAGGCATAAAAATAAAGAAAAGTGTTTCGGAAGGGATATTTTCTCACGAGCCAGTATTAATGGGGTAAGGAGAGATGGTTAGACATTTTCCGTGTACAAAGAGCGGTGGCACGTGTTGTTGGCGGTCGCTTGAGTTACGTTCAGGCCGGCACGTGTTGACCCGTCCTTAAATATATACAGACTTTCGAAATACGCACCAACCTTTGGAGTTTTCCTGAGCTGGTTATACAAACTTCTGTTGTTGATTTACATGAGCACATGTATTTACATAAGTACATACAAACTTAGACGCGTCCATTCGCGAAAGGGTATATGAAGGTGTCTAACGTACATTTTCCAGCTGTATTTGTAAGTCTCATATAGTAAGGTCTATAGACCTCTAAGAGGCAGCTGCTATTTAGATTTTCATTAAGGAATTGCTCAATAACAATCGCTTTATTGATTTACGATTGATATTACAATGAGACTGTCATATGTTTTATACTTCGCGTTTACCTTAAGACTGCGCCGAGCGAAATGTGCCAAAACAGGCGGTCACAGTTAAGTGAATAAAATCAAAAATTTTTGTTTAATACAATTATGAAATATGCATTTACCATAACAATGAATGTGTTTACAATTACTCCATGTAAAAAACTTAAAATAATTAATATTTTCGCCTACAAAATTACGTAAATTTGCACGTGATTTTTAGATGATAACAGTAGAAAGCTATCCTATTTTACAGCTTAAACGAAACATATATAGTTATATTACAATTTGTCCGTCCCAAATATTTAAGTTATTGGTTGACAATAAAGATACATATTTATCAAAAAAGCACTTCAAATCCTCCATACAATTTTACTATGGCGGCCGCGCGCCGGTTTGAATATGCGCCGCACGAGCTCTGTCTCGGCGCAGTCTTAAACGGCGATAACGGTTGCCAATAAGAGCTGAATGAATGTCTCTCCTTGTGCTAACCTGTAATCATAGTTGCGCTAGTTTGTATAAAGTACATTTATGTCAGCTTCCTATAGACGTCTTTCTACATATGGCGCGTTCGTCAAATTCAGACATTTAAATACATTTGCTATTACAATCGCTATTACTTGTTAAGGAAGCTAATTGTAAGCGAGAGTGTAAGACCGTTATCGATCGATAAACCACGACCAATTATTAATAATGATTGAATAATGATTGAACCTGAAATTTATAATTTATTATTATTATTTGAATTATCAATTTCTTAATTGAATTATAAATTTTCGTCTAGATTCGATAATTTGATTAGAATTTTGCAGGTTACATTTTCTAGTCCGGATAGTACGTATGTGTTATTGGGTTTTTCTGACAAGAAATTAAAGTAGCAGGCCGGAGTTAGGCAGTAGGCGGTGTTACACACCCCGTGCCTCGGAATGCACATAGAGTTCTCAGTCCTGCGCCTGATTTCTCACCAGTCGTATCGGATTACCCTTCCATCGGATTATGAGAGTTACGGAACAAAGAGTGTCAATATAATGCGCCAGGAGTGCGCCGCTTGCGAGCTGCAGGCGTACATTGCAAGTTCGCGCGCCGGGCCTACACCGCCCGCGCGCCCCGCTCACCCGCTTAGTTCGTTTCTGATTGCCAGAAAATCGGCACACAGAACAGTAATGAAATAGCCGATGCTGTAGCAATTATTCTAACTGCAGTCGTATTATAGTCCGCCATATTCGAAAGACAATTTACAACTGACATATACACTATGAAAGCGAACAGAAATGCATGCGCGCGAACTGCGCACGCCCACTGTGCAAGCCTTGCGTGAGTTGCACCAAAGAGGCGCACGAAACAATTGCAGTAACTGCACGCGTGCCGCACGCACGCAGCTCGGGAGCGGGTCGCGAACGCATTCGCCAGATCTGGACCCATCCTAATGTCTCTAGTGCCACCATCTCTATTAATTAAGATTGGCCGTCATGACCGAAATTTGGTCTGGAGAACTTAATGTGTTGATGTATTAACGCGCTGTGTCGTTGGCGTGCTAGGTGCGTCCAGGCGGGCCTGCGGCGCTGAGCGCGGACCCGCGAGCGCTGAGCGTGGGCGCGGCGTGGAGCGGCTCGGCGTCGCCCGGCGCCGCGCACGCGCCGCGGCCGCCCGCCGCCCGCGCCGACGTGCCCTTCGCGCTCTCCACCGACACCAGCGACACCGCCAGCGACCTGTCGCTCATCATCATGGAGAACGAGCTGTCCGAGATGAAAGGTACCGCCCACGTGCTCAGCCGTCCTGTGCCGCGCACACGTCGCAACCATAACCATAACCAGCATCTAGTAATACCACACATATTGATATCTTATGTAACAATCAAATCCCTACTAAAATACCTACATGTAAAACCAAAATATAGGACAAGATGCCATGTAAAATGTTTTATATTTCAGTTCAAATGGACACGAACCGAGTAGTGGTGACACACCTACCCATCGTAGAAGATGGCTTGTCTTCCGGACACGCCTCGGACACTGACAACAACAACCAATTGATACAGGTATATAAACATAATCTATTAACCTGTGGTATGCCGGAACGTGGATCTACGCGAGACACAATGCTTTTTCTATTATGTCTGGTATTCCGGCATACAAGAGGTTAAATATCGCACAATATATATAGTGTGAGATCCCAAATCCGCCAGACCTACGTCATAAAATAACGGCTAAGTTTTTCTAAAGTATATTTGAAATAAAGTAAATAACGCATGCATACCCACCGGTTTCAAAACAGAGACATTCATTCCTTATTTTTAATCGGAGGTCATAAGCCAGTTTATAGTCACCCAAATGATAAATTGTATAAAATTTAGACGTACAATTATAATAACTTGGCCCTATACGTGGTTATGCGTAGCATTGCTAAAATTACGTCGCGGCTCGGGCATCTAAATCTAAAGATTATAATTTAAATGCATTCGAATAACTGGTACAATTGCTGTTTAGTTATAATACCCCATCGCACCACTCCTTTTAAAGTCTAAGGTAGACTGGGATCATGTTATAGAATTAATAGGTATTCTCGTACAAAGTACTTATTAAGTACCTAATACAATTATTAGGCCTTATTACAAATTGTTTAAGTCCTTTTATGTTTATTTCTGTAAAAAAAATACTTGATTGTCATTTGACAGATTGCTCTTGGCAATGTCACCATTTGCACCATAAATGTTTTTTAATATTTTATACATTATTATTATTATTTATACATTTAACTTAATATAAATTCTTTGCTCACAACACGATACAAATAAAATTCAAATTAACATGTCATTCAAACCTTAAAAACGTTACTCTACTAGTTCTGTTTATATGTAAATTGTGTGTTTGTATTCCAGACGCATAGCTCAGTTGTTATAAAGGAGATAGTGGAGAACGGCACGAGCACGGAACCACACGTGTTGTCCGATGCTGATCTGCATTCACTCGATCCTTTAGGTGAGTACTACTTTATATTTCAACAACTTCCATCTAATGTTTCTCTCGCGTGATGTGTCAGCCAAATAGCCCGTTTTACTTGAGAGTTAGTGTAGCTATCCATTAGTAATTAAAGTGAAGATTTTTTTAAATAGGTTTAGCCAGTCATGTCGCCTTATACATATATCGCACCTTTAGAATTACAATGACGCAAGTGCATAAATCCGTTAAATTGACTTTATAATCCACAAACATAAGAAAAGTCACCAACTATCGAATGCAACATCAACTTTAATGTAGTAACAAAAAAATTTCTCTAATTTTCTAAAATTCTGTCTCGAAACGTGTCTTTGCTTTTTCGAATACATACGTTGCTTTTAGATTGAAACAAGGTTTTTTAGCATTCCAATAAGGATAATTAAATCATAAATAAATGAATTTTTTTTTAACTAATGTTTCATTTTACGTCATTGTTCTTCTTTATTACTTGATTTTTATAGCTTTAGTAGAACAAAGACCTAACTGTTGGTCATATGCATTTTGAAAATTATAACAAAAAAACAACAAAGTTTTAAGGCAATAGGTATAATCAATCTTAAAGTAAATATAATCAAGAATTAGTGTAAGTCACAATTAAAAAATATTGTTGTAAAAAAAACTTATTAAAAAAAGAGTAAAAGGAAAGTTTCAAATGGGTTTTCTCGAGTTTACTATTTGCAATTATTTCATTGTAATTCTAAAGGTGCGATATGTATAAAGTAATAACTAACTTACAATATTAGATATGCTAAGATCGTAGCTCAGTTAGAATACAGTTACGTTCAATACTAATTCGAATAGTCAACCAACTAGATACTTTCGAATTAATTAATTATAACAAAAGAGAGAAGTCAATATTTTATTGCCGTAAGACTGTATGATATAATAAAATAAAACAATAAAAACAAAATATATTGAAAACATGCTACAGCTTTCATAAGAAGAATCGGTCGAGTGAACGTGGCTACTCCTTTCAATTGTCAATTGTTTATAACAATACAATTTGTGTGTGGTCAGCAAATTGATTAGTCAATATTACTAATACACTGGAAGGTAGGGCTAACAGATAATGTGTACTATTACATGTAACTCCATAACTCATATCCTGCCAATGTGTCAGAAAGTGATACGGCGAGATGATATAAACTCAGCTATGTATATATTAATGCATTCAAATAAAATGATAAACAGTTTTCCTTATAGTAGTATTAGTCTACGAGTGATTAAGGTGTTGTGTGTAGTGTAAAACCTATGTGATGTTAAATGTTTATTTAGAAAACATATTTGTGCTATATGTGCAGCTGCGTAATGAAAAAAGACGGGCTAAAAGTGGAATAGGTATATTTTTAATTGTAGAAAATAATAATATAATATTCTACCACATACACACAACACCGTCTAGCCCAAACTAAGCAGAGCTTGTACTATGGCTGCTAAACAATGGATAAACAAACATATATACTTTTTTTTTTGTTTATACATACATATTATACATAATATAGTGTTGTTGTGAGTTTAAGTTATTATTGATGTTGTGGTGTACAAGTATGCTATATACCAACTAGGCGGGAATATTTTTTACCAGGAATCTCTTTGTTAGCTACTGTTGATTTTAAAGATGAGGTAGTGCTCTTAAAATTTTACCTTGACATAGTCCAGCATCGTAAATTAATCGAGTTTTTTATTTTATTTCCTTATGTGATAAAATTACAAAATAAAATGTAAGAAAATAATTTTTCACTATTAGTGATAATTTTTTTCTGTAATTATCAGTGATTGGATATTTGGGCGCTTATATTCCTAAACTTCTAACTCTCTCACGAAAGAAGAATATGGACATTCCTTACTGAATAAATAAGTAATCCCGGGTTCCCGGGATTGAACAATTTTGTAAAAACATCTATAACAAACTTAATGAAATTATAGCAGTGGTTATTTTGATTTAGTATCTTTATTTTATTCAAAACAAATGGAATATCAATTAAAATTATAATGTACACAATATGGTCAAGTAGTGGAAATTGATTTACCTACTTAACATATCAGTGATCGAATTGACTAATTTATTGTAATTTATACGAACAGAAGACTAAAAAATATTACATGGCCGTATTATTCTTTCGTGGGAATAAAAGTGAAGTTTGGGTATATTAGCGCCCGATTATCCGATCACTGGTAACTATGATAATTTCCTTTTTTTTTCTATATAAGTAGATAAAAATCATGTCGTTAGAAAATGATTATCGATTTAAAATATGATAACCAATTTCATTAAATTAAACGTATACTTATTTATTTATATATAAATACATTTTAATTTTAAGGTAGATTGTTTACTATAATTAGTTAAATGAACGCCGCAAAACGAATTGAAATCACTGAACTTAAAAACAATATAAAATAATAAAGGTTCTTGTAGAAACATATGTTGGATATTCATATATGGTTAGTTTTTTGAAACATATCTGGAAAGGATTACACTAGATATCAAAGAGACTACTGTTGACCTACACATATTTAAAAATGGAACTCACAGCTAGTCTCTAGTTGTGAATAATAAACATAACTTGTTATCAAATCTCTTATAACAAATCTATTTTAATACACTAACGAAGTTGATATTGTTCCAGCATGTGGCGAGTCGGCGCCACCGCCGCCCGCGCCGCAACCGCACCGACCTCCATCTCCCGCGCACACGCCACACACGCCACACACGCCGCACACGCCACACGCGCCGCACGCGCCACACGCGGCCCACGCCACCCACGCGCCACACGCGCCCCACGCGCCGCACTCGGTGCTCGCGGCCGCGTCGCCACACGTGGTGCACACCACACACACGCCACATCACCACCACGCGCATCACGACGATGTGTATCCTCCACGGTGAGTTACTTATTTTTAGTTCAATTAGGACCGGTTATTATATTTAAAAAATGAGTCGCTTTAGCCACGGATAGTTGAATTTTGTCATATTTTATAGAATATTACTTAACCCGACAGTCGTTGTCCTGTCAATCTACTCAAAAATACATTTCACGTAATTAAATTCAATATAAAAAGGTCAATAAATTTTTTTCATATAATTATACCATTTAAATTTTCGACGTTCCCGCGGATTTTTAGCATATCTTCGTTCACACGAACCTTGTCCTTACAATTATTATTACAAACACAACAAAACAAAACAGCAAAATCGGTCGAGTCGTTTTTAAGTGATGCTTCGTCATTCATGTGGCAATTGATTTTATTTATACAGGTTGATTGGTAAAAGTCTGGCCATATTGAAGGAGGGTATTCAGTACTTGATTCTGGATCCGAATATCTAAAGAAATAGGTACTTAAAATTTGACCTGGTTATCCAATAAAAACTTAATGTGCGGACACTCTTGCGCATATACCAAAGCTAAACAAAACTTCCACCCCCACCCTCCGCTACCGCACCCTGCACTCTCCCGCATTTGCACCTCCGCCCGTCCTTTTCTTATCAAAGGTCATTAGCCTCCGACAGCTGTGTGCGAAGCGCGCAGTGTCCACATTTTATGGATATTTTATACAAATTTTCATAAAGGTTTTCTTTACAGGGAACACAATATTATATTAATTTATACTTACTTCTGACCATAAATTATCATGTCCTTAAGTATGTTCAATGTTTAACCAGTCACACTGTATATATGTATAAAAAATTTACTATCCGCGGCTAAAACGACTAGTTTTTTTAAATATAGGAACCTTAATATAGGCTTAAATCGTCAACACTAAATCAACAAATAGATCATCTGTTCAACAACCCATGACCTATTGCATTGTAAAACACTGGGTATAAAACTATTTTTGTAATAATACTATTCTTTGATGTGCATTGTGCATTCTCGTGCCATATTTACAGAGCTACTTATTGTGAACACGGATAAATTAAAATACATATACTTAAAACATATTTTATTTTTTTATATTGATAAATAACAAACATCAACTCGTATGTCGCGCGCTATAAACAAAATCAACTTCTTTAACGCACGGCAATAAGCGTCACCGAGCTACAATAGCAAATAGTACATTATATTGCGCATGCGCAGCAATAATTATTTCTTATTTACAATCTAAAATGTTTTATTTAAAACATGCATATAAATGAATGCAGATCCATCAAATTAATTTTGTGTACTTAAATATGCCTCTTGCTTTCCCTAAATTTGTATTATGAGTATTTTTGCTTAATGGTAAAATTGTATTACAAACGAATTTATACTGAATCTGTGAAGTAGGCAGAAACAAACAATAAAAACTTGTCAGGAGTGAGCTGGGCTCGCATCATGTGTGTCTTTTTTCGACGCCCGCTTGACCGACTTTTATGATTATATGACTAATAATATATATTTAACTTTTGTTATGAACAGCAAAAGGCCATCGTCTGCGCAGAGCACGGAATCTGTAGAAATTAAACCAGCGAGCGGAGACGAAGGTATGACATTAATAAATAATAATATAATAATTTTAGCAGTCCCACTGCTGGGCACGGTTCTCTTCTCAGTGTGAGAATTATTATATATAAATATAATTCTTATTTTCACTGCCTTATTGGTCATGTTAGTTTGCACCTTATCTTGAAGTCTCGGTTTTGATGCCCAATTAGGGAATAGGTGTGAGCTTCTCCAAGAAAATTCGCAAGCACGGAATCGGGAATTATGCTTGACAGCGTGCAATGGATGGACACATTTTACCGGATGTGGTTTTAGATCCAACATTAGCCCAGGCGTTCTTTAGCCCAGCCACAGGTTTAGACCAAACTTTCCCGCTAATGAGAGTGTAGAAACAACATTTACATGACGTATATGTTTCAGATGAGGCCGATACGGATCTTGAGACTGATAGACTACTGGGTCAGCAGAGAACCGATGATCAAGGATTCTTCGACGATAAAGTGAGTACCTATTCATAATTATTATAGTAATACATGAGGAGAAAACCCTGTTCACCTTTTTAAGAATATGGCGCGTAGGAGAAATTTAAGGTTTGGAATGGTTTAAGTTTATGTATGAAAAAGTAGAGCAGAAAGTTTAAAATCATCGAAAATTATTTGACATGTCAAGTAATTTTCGGTGATAATTTAATGAATTAAGGTCGGTTTTTACTGGTAATTCCTTAAAGTTTTTGCTAATTATATGCACTATTGCAATGCCTATGTCACGGAGGATTTTAAAAACATTCAAACAACAGAAACAAAGAACACTTGGACTCGGAACAACTATTAGTGGATCACATAATGTTTTGTCTCGTGTAGGATCGTACTTACAACACTCGTCGTGGTGACAGTGACCTGGAAACCACTTAAACCATTACGTCACTCACGTCGTTATCAATGTAATCGTCGAAAGCATTTACTTAGGTGTGTCTACATACAACTGAGCGGTCAGTAGGCTAAATCTTTTTATAACAAGTGAGAATCGGCAATGAATTAAATGAATCTTAGAGTTCGAAAAATTATTCAAGTAATATCCAAAGGTCACGTGATACCACGTGACCTTGAAGTCAGAGGTCAAAAGTCATAATAATGGCGTTGACCGCGAGTCTCTAGCTCTTCTTGAAAGTTCTATAACAGACAGACGGACGGACTGACAAACGGACAAAGCTGCTGTATAACAGTTTTTCGAACTCTAAAAGTGGCCAACCAGCGTCAACCCTTGGATAGCTATCCAAGGAATAGCTTGACTTTTTTAGCGACTCATGGCATACGGGCAACAGCCCACCTGATTGTAAGCGGTAGCCGCAGTTCATGAATCTGGCTGTGTTGCTTGGTAGCATTTCCTTGGCAATTCAAAATTCTGGCTGTCAGTTTCTTGCAGGTATCTTTTCATAGGCTCAACCTTTTGCCTGAACCTAGCAACTAACATAAATGTAAATATAGTAAACTTACTATTTCATGTGACGTTTATGTGTTACTTTCTAACCTAAATGAATAAATTATTTTTGACTTGACTTGAGATCACAGAAGTGCCAAAGACACGTACGAATAATATTTCAATAATTTAATATCTTTATATACAAGGTACTACTCACTGAGATTCACGGTTGACCTTGCACTACAGTGAGTATGTCTGAGCGCTGCGAACTCTCCGCCCTCTATCTAAAAAACGGTTGGACGGATGAAACAATTTTTTAGAACAACATTTGTTGCAATTTCTATGTTCTACAATTTTATGATAAATGTTAACATCATTGGAGCTATAGTAACCGAGATAATCGCGAGAAACTGTTTTCACAGAGAGAAACCTTTGACCTTGAATAACTTACGGCGCTGACACGAGATTTTATGAGACTTTGAGACACCTTTTAGAACACCAGAATAAAGGCGTTTAAGAGTTTACAGCTTATTATCTGTCATACCGAGGCTGACCCCTTTTTTCTGCTTAATTGACTGGACTAACTGCAATGAAACTGATGAGTTATTGTGTGCATGCTGCATGCTTTATAACAAACAAAACATTGCAAGAGGTATTTCAACGCATGCCGGGCATTAAGTACCGTCTAATAATAATTGAAATGTGCAGCCAACTTCATTAAAATTTTAATACCCTACTACCGAACTAAAATATCTTTGCTATTACAAAGTAGCAGACCTAATTTTATAACATTTGTATTTCTATGATACATATGTATACAGCATAGAGATGTCACTACGCGTGTATAATCATAAAAGGTTACGTAGAAATCTCCATCATTGTTTTTGGGATAAAAAGTACCCTACGTATTTTTCTGTTTCCCTGACAACATGTATGCGAATATGCATATTTATTTATTTATTTATCTTTATTGGCTTATCTACAATTATTTACACTGAATATGTATATTACAAAAATAACACTTATAATTAAGCTTAGTGTAATAATTTCTTAAAGATAAGCACTGCATGCACTATAGAAGGTTACATTTTTATTGCAACGCAAAGATAATTAGATCATATATTATTAAGTACTAAAATAAAAACTAAAAGTAAAATTACATAATATAAATTAGAATAAATTGAACACAAATACGAGACAATACAAATTACAAACAAAATATAACACAATTAAACACAATAAAGTATATAAAAACAATCAAAAAAGGAAAAAAAAAAAACAGTATAAAAAAAAAAAAACAGTACCTATAATAATTAAATAAACATTCTTCGGAAATTGCCAAGTGAGTCAGAATAGACGTCTGTGACGTCGCTGTTACCGTTAACTAGTTTGCATAGCCGAGGAATTGCAGAGCTCGCGCCAAGTACTGTTCTACGGAGTGGAGGATGCAATGGCGTAATAGCACTACGAGGGTACCTGGCTGGGACCCGGAACTTGAACTTGCCGAGCAATTGGGGACAGTCGATTTTGCACCGCAATATCTTGTATACAAAAACGGAATCAGCAATATTTCTGCGTTTTTCTAATGACATCATCCTAAAGTGCGTCAACCTGTCATTATATGATCGTACCTTCCTGGCAATGCCGCAGGAGTACGCTAGGTGATACAGAAACCGTTTCTGTATACGCTCCAGCCTCAAATTATGTGCAGCGTAGTGTGGTCTCCAGACCGGACTGCAATATTCTAAGACACTGCGTACAATGCACGTGTAAAGTAATATTTTGGTGCTACTACGTTTAACCTGTGGTATGCCGGAACGTGGATCTACGCGAGACACAATGCTTTTTCTATTATGTCTGGTATTCCGGCATACAAGAGGTTAAATCCCGCAACATTTATTGTGGGATGTCGTTAACGTATATATTAAATAGAATCGGCCCAATGTGAGAGCCCTGTGCAACACCTGAAGTGATTTTATAAGTGCCGGATTGGTAACCATTAACAGTTACGAAGAAAGATCGCTGCTCAAGGTAGGATTTTAACCAAAGGTAAAGTGTACCCGTGATTCCGTATGTAGATAGCTTGTGTAGAAGTATGTTATGTGGGACACTATCAAAAGCTTTGGAAAAATCGGTGTATATTACGTCTACTTGCTTCCCACTGTCCACTCCGCCCACCAACGTTTCAGTAAAAGTTACTAGATTTGTGCACGCAGACCTTGAACCTACGAAGCCGTGTTGAGAATCCGTAAGATATAGTTTTATGTGTGACTGAACGAACGGACAAATCAAAGATTCAAAGATCTTAGCGAAGGTTGACAATATAGAAATAGGTCTATAGTTCATTATATGTTCTGCATCATTGCTTTTATATACAGGGACAACTTTTGCAACTTTCCAAGCGTCTGGAAATACACCAGCACGAAGGGATATGTTATAAATTAACAATAACGGTGTTACCAGAGAAGTAGCACATGTAATGATAAATACCGGAGGTATACCGTCAGGGCCAGCGCCCTTTCGTGGGTCTAAAGTCTTAAGCTTACTCAACAGACTCTCATGGTCAATCGTAGGTGCCGTCAGTGGCAAGCTGTTGTTATACATGTTTTGCATATATGTTGAGATTGGACCTAAGTATTTTTCTTTGACATTGAAATAAACGGAAGCGAAATGTGAAGCGAACATTTCACATATATGGTAGCCCTCTGATGTTGCCGAGCTACCGTTGGTCATAATACCAGGGAAATTACTGGATCCGCCTCTTTTTTCCTTTATATAGGCCCAAAACCTATTGGCATTCTTGGAGATATCATTTTCAATGTTTATCATATATTTATTGTAACTACTAGTAGCTAGGCTGGAACATCGCTTACCCAATAATTTTAGCTCTAGTTCGTCCATGGGATTTTTGTATTTTTTGTAACGTATTCTTACTTTTTCCTTTTCTTTCAACGATCGTATATATGCATATGTATGCATATCTCATGATGATCGGTCCAGTAGTGAAAACGTGAAAGCGTAACAAACAAACAACTGACATTCGCATTTATAATATTAAGTTAGGATACCACCGATACTGAGCTATCCTATTGACGTCTATGGGCCTTAAAATCAGACTCCTCGCCACTGCTACAAATTGCCTGACAGATAAAACATTTCGTTGGACCCCGGCACTAAACAGTAAATAATAATCTAAGCTCTAATAATCGAGCTGCGCATACGCACACATTTACATTACTGAACCGACGAAGTACTCTATATTAAAATCCTGTACCCAAAACAGAACTTGTTTTAGCCATATATGTATATATAATGTGCCTGACCTTTCCCATAAAGAGATCAAAAGCCTTATACGAAATATTTTTAGGTAAAAAGCGACAAATGCGATATCGCAAGTTCTGAAAAAATACGCAGAGGTATACACCCACATTACCCCAAGTATATTATGTATCTTAAGATGATGTATGTATAGAGATGCAAATAAGCAGCGATAGCTCAGTGGGGAGACCAACAGACTGCAATGTAGAGGGTCTCGGGTTCGAACCCACCACGTCGCGCACCTCTGACTAACGGAAATTATATGACTTTTCGAAATTATGTGCGTATTGATTGACAATTATCGCCTGCTCCGTGCCTCGGAGAGCACGTTAAACCGTCGGTCTCGGCTGCCATGAACATCTATGGCAGTCGTTATTGGGAATGTCAGTACCCTCTAATATCCTGACACTGGTCTAGCCTTAGGGTATCGTTAGCCTTCGGGTTGCGGAGGTCAGGTGGCAGCCGCTACGTGTAAAAACTGATATCCAGTAAAATCCGGTTGGACTAGAAAAGCTGACCCCAAGTGACTTGGGAATAA
Organism: Catocala fraxini; assembly: GCA_930367265.1. NCBI lineage: Eukaryota > Metazoa > Arthropoda > Insecta > Lepidoptera > Erebidae > Catocala > Catocala fraxini. The sequence continues at coordinate 26,788,650 of OV884025.1, read as the reverse complement.
TAAAGGCTAGGGAGAAGAAGAAGAGATGCAAATAAAACATGTTTTCTTTTCTTTCTTCTTGTTGTCTTTTACGGGGCACAGTTCTAGACTTTACGCTGCTATTACGAATTCCTTGGTAGAAAATTCAATTACATTTTGCTCATCTCTGGTATCAAATCCAAGACCTCGTGCGTTCCGTCATTCAGGCAGTCTGAAATACTGTATCTATTTAAAATAATTAAAATATCCTTTATATTCGCGGTTTCGCTCGCGTGCAAAATCTAGTTTTTAGTTCTAGTTATTTTCTGGATGAATGGTGCCCCGTGTCCTTCTCTACATCTCTAACGACGTATACTTATATAAAAAATTTTGATGATCGGTTAAGTAGTTAGGCGTGAAAGTGTAACAAAAAACTCACATTCGCAATTACAATATTAGTTAGGATTAACGCATCTTGTTTTGACAAAAATATTTAGATATTAAATATCCTAACACTAAATACTAACATAGATAGACTAACAGGCCCTAAGGCAGAGAGTTATGTTAAAAACGTATTATTACACACACAGTTTGCCTGTGTCAGTCATAAGTGTCAACTTATGCCAAAGAATCAAGGACACACAAGGAACGATGCATGACCAACATCATATCTTTAATCTGGCGATTTCAGATTAGGTAGGTAAGGTACCATACGTTAAATAGGTATTATTTTATTTTGAACCTACATGTGTTTTTTAAGAATTGTTGAAGGTCCATTGACATTTTATACCGTATTCGATACACTCATAGTTCGTTGGGTAACCTTGAACCAGTTACACAGGGTTAATTGAAACCTTACTTAACAACTATTGTTTTACCATTTTGCATAATTTACCATATGATTTTTTATACAAGTTTTGAAATTGGTTGTTCTAATGGCATTGAGACTACACGCGGTCGCAAGCAAGCACCTGAGGTGTGGATTTTTACTTATTATGATGTGTTTTCGATAAAGTATTGAGTTTTATAAAAAGTGGTAGAACAAAGTTTGTCGAGTATGGTGTAAAGAAGACAGGGGTAAAATGTTATTAGATTTATTAGTATTTTCATTTTACCTTAAACACGCGATGGTTGAAACCGAGTAAATGACTACAGGTCATATAATCGGTTTCAACCTAAACCTTTTGGTACCAAAAAAAGCGTTTTCTAAAATTCATTGCTATACCAAACCAAATACGGATAGAAGCCGACTTTTATTACGTATTTCATATCTGCGTAAGTAGGTACGTCTAATACGGTAGGTACAAGCAGATGACATTATTCTAAAACATAATTATTACGCCAACAACCTGAAATACGGGTTACGGTATATAATTTAATATTGACGCCAACACGAGCTTGTTCAAAACATCATTTCATTATATTATTATATACACACTAATAATACTTTAAAAGGAATATTTGTCATATAACTGTAGTGTTATATGCATACAAATATAATAAATACAAAACATATATAAATCCTATATAAAAATATGACAATATTGAACTGTCTGTAGCTAAAATGAATATAGGAGCCGCGGCTAAATAATTGACTAATAATTGCCGTAGTTCAATATTGTCATATTTTTATAGGTAAAGGATTTAAATATGTAAATATAGGAACCTTACTGCCTTATCTTATCTTATCTTATGTGGGGGCCAGTCAGTGCAGACCGGCGACACTTCGACCCAGTGGGATCTTTTGTGTCAAGTCGCGAGTGAATAGGTATCTTCTAGGCAAGCGTGCTCCATCGTCGACTGCATCTACACTTAAGATCAGGTGAGATCGCGGTCAAACGCAAGCCTATTAGAGTATAAAAAAAAAATCACTTTCAATAACGACTGCCATATATGTTCATGGCAGCAGGGAGCAGGGAGCAGGCGATAATTGTCAATCAATACGCACATAATTTCGAAAAGTCATATAACTTCCGAAAGTCAGAGGTTCGCGACGTGGGTTCGAACCCGAGACCCTCTGCATTGCAGTCTGTTGGTTTCCCCACTGAGCTATCGCTGCTCGTCAACCTTACTTACTGCCTAACTGGTCATACGAATAAGCCGATTTGTATGATCGATCGATCGAAAGTAGTAGAAAGTCTATTAAAATGTCTATACCCAACTTATTGTATTTATTTATTATAGGTATTTGTTTCGTTAATAAACGATATAACATTTTGGAATGTTAGAAGCATACATATTTATGAAACATTCACGTATATAAAGTTTAAGAATAAATGTTTACTTACTGCTTACAAGTTACAGTAAAATCATGTTTTACCACAAAAGTTGAATACAATATTCTGGCATATTGACTGTAGATGTTATAATGGAACTTTATTCCGTATACATCTTATTGAGAGTGAATGTAACACCCACTTATGGGAGACCAGTCGAACAGTAGTAATACTTTTAGAAAGAAGTACATACAAACTAGATTTTGCCCGCGGCTTCGCTCCCGTAAATGTAGGTTAGGTTAGCTAAGTAACAGTACCTACGTTTTACTGGATGAAAGGTATATGTCCTTTTCCATACCGCTGACAACGTGTATGCGAAATTTCATGATGATCGGTCGAGTAGTTGGCATGAAAGCGTAACAAACAAACTCACAGTCGCATTTATAATATTATTTAGGATATTCTAATTCTTTCCTCATTTTTAATCCTAATATCTTGAATCTCTCCACCTTATATCTTTTTCCCTAGTCGGTCGAGAAGTGAGACTCCAGATTAAATTTGCAATACCACAAATATCACTCACGTATTGCCCACTCAGCTAAAAGCTAACATAGGCTACAGTAGATACTTTAACCTATCATGCCTACCATCAGACGAGCCATATGGTTGTATAAACCTATAACAAAAAGCCTCTTATCACACCTGCATATCTCCAAAAGGTTAACCTAAGTGCAAGTGCATTTCAAAACATAATATATTATTAATAATACAAGATAAAAATAGTCTTTATAAATATTTATAGTTTACATATAATAAACGTGATGTTAGAAATAATGCATTAACTAAATGAAAATTAAATTTCGAAATGTCAAAAGAATAATATAGAAACTATAATAAAGTAAAATTAAATTAATCATACAGAGAAACTCACTGTCGCATTCGCACATTTACAATATTAATAGCTTTTGCTCGCCCGGAAACCGTACATTTTCTGGATGAAAGGTACCTACCCTATGTTCTTGTCTGTACCACTGACAACGTGTATGTGCAATTTCATTATGATCGGTCGAGTAGTTAAGGCGTGAAAGCGTAACTAACAAACAAATAAATACAGACTTGTATTTATAATATTAGTAAGGATAAAGAAGCGATTAACAGCAACTTTCCGAATTTCCCCAACTCGCATACTGCCAAAATCACTTATCAACCAAATACTTGAGACTACATATTGTCTATACGTGTTATTAATGAAGCAATGTACGGCGAGATTAATCACGCGGTGACGTAATCATCAGCTGTTATAAACACCAACAGTCAGCGCGCGCGCATTGGCCTTGCTCTCCTATTATACTTGGCGCAAAGATTATCGTTTGTGTAGGTGACGTTGGACGTTTGTGCCTACGACGTGTCGTATTCTGTGAGTGTTTCACTTTGAAATTATGTTTCTTTGCATAAAACATATTAAAATGTTATGAAATATAAATAATCTTCTTATATATAAAATTCTTGTGTCACAATGTTAGTTACCATACTGCTCCGAAACGGATAGACCGATTTTTATGAAATTTTATATGCATATTTAGTAGGTCTGAGAATCGGCTACTATCTATTTTACATAACATAAAGTAAACATTAAAAAAGAAAAATTAGTTTTGACAGAACGGAGTCTGTCCGGGCAGCTAGTTATATATAAAGAAATAGTATGTTACACGCGTATATCTACACGACATTGATAGATCACTAATTAAATGAATGCAAGTTATTTTTTTATTAATCATTATTATCGAATAATTCGCAATGCAGAAATAAATACTATTCAAATTGTGAGCCTACATCAGAAAACATATCTACTAACTTTGTTTTATTCGTTTTCGTATGAATACATGAATATGGATTTGATATGATAAACACTAGGCAATTATTCAAATAAGAGATCATCGTAAATCACAGTATCTCCGTTTAACATAATATGTAAAACAGTTTATACCTACATGTGAATCTGCATATTTATTTCATTGTTCTTTGGCCATTTGTCTGTTTACTTAGCATAAACCGGTGGCGGCCCCAGTACGGCAATATCGCGCCAACACACCACGCGTTTGCTTCGCGGTATCATTATCTGAAATGTCCGACTTCACTGATAACAATATATTGAACGCTCAATTCGTAATACCACGACGCGCTATCCAAACATTTCTTTAAAACATGACTGAGGAAGAAAAACAGCCTTGTCTCGGTGACAATAAAATCGAAAATCCTGTGTTAACAAGTGATTCAGATAAAGTAGAAAATGTTAAAGAAAATTCGTGCGAGACACAACTGTTAAATGAAGTAAATAGTGAAGTTATAAATGATGGTGCTGTAAATGAAGTGACACTAGATGTTAGTGCAACTGTTAGTGAAATTACTTTAAATGAAAGTGATGACAAAAATGAAGTGACAAATGAAATTCCGAGTGTAGAGGAAGTGAAAACAAATGCAGTGAATAATCGTTTGTCAGACGATGACGACACAGAGTCTGCGCCAAAGGATGTTGATAATGATTCAAGAAGTGAAGAGGAAACATGCGAGGAAAAGGTCAGGAATCTTTAAAGTTCAATTGCCTAGATACCTACTCAATACATATATTTATAATAATATATATATGCGAAAGTACCTCCGTTTTTTACGTTTCACGTCTAATCTATCAAACCGATTTTAATGCCATTTGGTATGGTATATTTTTTATGTATAGAGATTGCCCGAGTACGCTGCTTGGAAAAAGCGCGCGTAATTTCATACACTCAACGATTAATATTATGTTAATCGAATTTAATAGATATGTTTTTTAGTACCTACTGTTCATTAAATATATACCTATTTGCCATTTTAATGATCTGACGTCATTAAATATGTTATTTAGTATAAAGTATTGAATATTCATTTATTTAATCTTAAGCAAGTATTGTGCATAACAAAAATATGCCGGCAAACGTGTGGCTGTTATCAAACAATATCATCAACTAACATCTACATCCACAAAACTCCAAACTGCATAATATATGCATCATATTCATAACCGAAATTGACAAACGATGATCAGCAACATATCAAAGATATTAAGTACATCCCTAACAACCTAACCTAATAAAATGATTAATGATACAGACTCACAAACTTTTGAGTATGAAACATAAGAGTCAGTCAATTGAGAGGTCACATAGCAACGTATAAAGGAAGGAACATTTGACCTCTCATGTTTCTTATTTATAGATACGATTTATATAGAAAAATAGTACTTTCGTTTGTCATCATAAAAGTACTTGCTATTCTTAGGTCCACCTCCCTTCTCCCCAGAGGGAGGGGAGAGGGGAAATTTAAAAGGCTAGCAACGCATTTGCGATTCCTCTGGTGTTGCGGGTGTCCATGGGCGGTGGTAATCGCTTACCATCAGGCGATCCATCAGCTAGTTAAGGCGCCTATAACATAAAAAAAAATATAAGTAGCATAATATTATATACTTTTGTATGCGTTTAGTAAAAAGCTGTTATTGTGACATTACAAACAGACACTTAAATTTTAATTTATATAGATAAAACAATGCTGCTATGATTTTATTGAAAATATTCTACAGACATTTCATACAAAGGTGTAAACTAACTACATTACGAGTAAAATAGTAAATACGGCGCTTAAGGGTATTCATAAGACTAATTAGCATTTAGTCTAATTTTGACCGACCTCATTACACTTACAATGGTCATGGGTAATACAAAGAAATTAACTGTATGGGCTGTGTTACCATATATGAATGGAGCATTTGTTTAGTCGCCTTGTTGTCAGCAATTCACCACATCTATACTATACTTAATATAAAGCTGAAGAGTTTGTTTGTTTGTTTGGTTGATCGCGCTAATCTCAGGAACTACTTGTTCGAATTGAAAAATTATTTTAGTATTGGATAGCCTATTTATCGAGGAAGGCTATAGGCTATATAACATCACGCTACGACCCACGGGGGCGGCGCAGTAATCATGAACGCGGGTGAAACCGCGGGCACATCTAGTACTTAATATTATAAAGCTGAAGAGTTTGTTTGTTTGTTTGCTTAAAGGTGCTAATCTCAGGAACTACTGGTTCGAATTGAACAATAATTTTAGTGTTGGATAGCCTATTTATTGAGGAAGGCTATAGGCTATATAACATCACGCTACGACCCACGGGGGCGGCGCAGTAACCATAAACGCGAGCAAAACCACGGGCACATCTAGTGGAGAATATAAATTCTGTTTGATACAAATGTTATACATAGCAGTTTCGAGTTTGCTATAATCACAACTATGATATTAGAGTGCTCGAATGTCGTAGTGGTTTAGGTGGTCACCTTTCCACTACCCACTGTTGTGGGTCGCACCCCACACGGGACAAAAAGTTGTGTGATCAAATGGTTGTTCCGAATCTGGATGTTCTTTGAGTCCGTTGTTTGAATGTTCATAAAGTCCCCTGCGACACAGGAATAATTTCTAGAGCGGGAGTTATCTTTTTAGAGTTCGAAAAAACTCTCATACAACAGCTTTGTCCGTCCGTCTGTCTGTTATACAACTTTCAACTCAAGAACCGTAAGAGCTAGAGACTCGAGGTCAACGCCATTCGACTCAGCATAGTCGATATACACCCGAAATGACTATGACCTTTGACCTCAAGGTCACGTGTTATCACGTGATCTTTGCAAATTACTTGAACCATTTTTTGAAAACGCGTTTCGAAGTTTTTGAGTTACAGCGTACAGACGTGGCGGGGGACTTTATTTTATAATATGTAATGATGTTACAGCAATCTTTTGGAGACAGTTCTTGCCTGACTGAGCTGTGCCAGTTCTAGCATAATCCACGGCTTAAGCGAGGATCTCACTATCTATCACTGAGCTAATATGTACTTACTACGTACTAAAGGAGACAACTCAACTAGAACAATGCATATGCACCCAAACTCATTTATTTTGAGCCACCATTACCCTTACCATGAAAATATTAATATTCGAAAACAAATATTACAATTTTGCACTTATCTAAGCGTTGCAGTTAGTGCATGGCTCACACTACGTGAGTTAGAGTGCATGCAATCGAATCTGTGTTACAAATAATCTAATTGTTACGTAGCAACTCAATGCTATCTTTATAATTTTCTAGTGTGTAGACTAGACAGTCCGTAACATTATATTGCATCCAGTGATCTCCATATTATTGCAATGAACAGTTTCGCTTATCATAAGCATATCTGACTAAAAGTTATTGGATCTTCATCTACATCTAAACAAATAAATAAAATTGAAGTGTCTGTTTGTAATGTCAAAATAAAAGCTTTTTACTAAATACATATGAAAGTATAATATATGGTATATAAAACCTATTTAAAAAATTCTGTCTGTCTGTTCCGGATAATCTCTGAAACGGCCTAATCCCTAACCTCTTTTCATGAACTTGAACCACGCAGTCGCCTCGTGAGCTCGTGTTGTTGTCACAATGATAAGCTATGCAAATTAAATATTATTCGGAGGGGAGACTGTGAACACAAGCCACTTAAGTGTAGTTATTGTAGTCATAATTACTTGACAGGATGTGATTCTACCCACGCTTTTTAAATATAGCTCCAGGCCTTCCGGAGTTATCAAGCTATCTCGATACAACATTATTTTGGCTGCCACGATGGCGTAGTGGTTAGTGTAACCGACTGCCACGCCTGAGGCCGCAGGTTCGATTCTCGCACAAGTCAAACATTTGTGTGCATGAACATGGATGTTTGTCATGGTCTGGGTGTTTCTATGTATATAAGTATGTATTTGCAAAAAAAAAATATAAATATAGTTTATCCATTGTCTAGTATCCATAGTACATGCTCTGCTTAGTTTGGGCTAGATGGTGTTGTATGTACCTATATGATAGAATATTATATTATTATTATTATATTATATTTTAATATCAGTTTAGTAGGTAAGCCGTAAAATGTGAGAAACAGATTAAAGAATAATTTTAATATCTGCGTAGATCTACAAAGATCTTAACCTCTCAGCTCGCAGTGCAAGTGGAACAGAAGAACATTCGCAAATTGTCATAAATAAATTTATTGGAATTAAACTGATTTTATCTAAAAGTAGTGTTCTTTTAAATGGCCGATACTTAAAGTAATTTAATTTTAATTCATATACAATGTCTACCTTTTAAAGATTGTGTGTGGAGAATAATCTATACTAATATTATAAAGAGGAAAGATTACATTTTTGTTTGTTTGTTTCTAAGGGTTCAAATCAAAAACTACTCAACCAATTTTAAAAATCATTACACCATAAATAGCTATATTTTTACCTAGTAACATAGGCTATATTTTATTTTCAAAAACCTTACTGTTACTAACATAATCAATTTATACGCGAGCGAAGCCGCGGGCAAAAGGTAGGGTATTTGATAAAGTTGTTTTTATAAAAGACAGCCCTCAAGTCCACGTCGGTTACCCAGTGCTAATCTGTAGCCAATTTCTGTGACGCCAATATCTGGTATTGTGCTCATCAGGCAATACACGAGATTTTAAGACTGCGCCGAGTGAAATGGCCAAAACAGGCGGTCACAGTTAAGTGAATAAAATCGTCATTTTTTAATTAATACAAATATAAAATATACATTTAGCATAACAATGAATGTGTTTACAATTACTCCGTGTAAAAAACTTAAAATAATTAATATTTTCGCCAACAAAATTACGTAAAATTGCATTTTACAGCTTAAACGAAACATAAATAGTTATATTACAATTTTTCCGTCCCAAATATTTAAGTTATTGGTTGACAATAAAGGTACATATTTATCAAAAAAAGCACTTCAAATTCTCCATACAATTTTACTATGGCGGCCGCGCGCCGATTTGATTATGCGCCGCACGAGCTCTGTCATTATCTGTCTTACGCTCGGCGCAGTCTTCATAGTACTATTGGAGAAATGTAACAAAAGGAAAATACTAGGCAATAATTTCACTTCGCCTATAATCGTCTACTATGAAAACATTCGCGTGAGGAGAGCGGCTAATGTGATGCTTGGAAGCAATTTCTTGGCAACGCGACATTAATTATCTATAGATACGAATTATAGAGATCTGTGCGCAGTAGTACTCAATTACTGAGAGCTACCTATTCAACAGATTTATAATAAACTTGACTTGACTTAATAAACCGCGTGAATTACAGTTCGAATGCGATTTAATTGGTGTAGAAAGCATAAAATATGTTTGGGTCTACTCAAAGATTAATAAATTCTCAAAAGTTTACTCGAATTTAAATAATAGTTGCTTAAAAACCTCAATCACTCGCTTTTTGTTATAAAGTCCCTTTTAACCCCATATTTTAATGTTTTGGCTAAAATATTTTCATTTAGATATTCGAAATTAAATAAAATATAAGTAATAATAATAATATTCTATCACATACACACAACACCATCTAGCCCAAACTAAGCAGAGCTTGTACTATGAGTACTAGACAATGCCACCCTGAGGATTGACCTGGGGGTGGCGGGCTTTGTGGGCCTGCCCGCCATCCGTTCAGCACCAGGTCCGAGAGGCGGCGTGCGTGTTCCCACGCGCGCCTCTGTTGTTTCGAGTCCGTCTCCCCTCTAGGGGGGACAGTAGGGAGTGTTAGAAGTGCCTTTGGGTAGATCTTTCGTGTAGTGGCCTGCCGTTTCATACGGCGGGCCGAAACCTCGGCGGGGTCGCGACCGCATGCGAAAGTGATTCGCGCGGCCCCGTCGATAGTGGTTTTGTCGAGGAACACCGTGGTAGGTTTAGTCGGTATTCCGGGACGTACTTTATCTTTTCAACATCTTTATTTTACCCCGGTGAGTCCGACATAACCCCTCCGCCCGGCCCCGCGGAGGGGTATGCGTCATGCATTCCCACACGTAAAAAAAAAAAAAAAAAAAAAAAGAGTACTAGACAATGGATAAACATACATATATACATTTTTTTTTGTAAATACATTGATACACCCAGACCAAGACAAACATCCATGTTCATGCACACAAATGTTTGACTTGTGCGGGAATCGAACCTGCGACCTCAGGTGTGGCAGTCGGTTACATTAACCACTACGCCATCGAGGCCGACATATATTCGTATTAGCATAAATACTTTTGCAAATGTTTATGGATTCCATGCCACCTGTTTTTGAAAAATGTATTACAGGTGCAAGTCTTCTCCCCAAGGTAGATTACAATATTATAACAAATAATATCTATATATTAATACGTGACGCAAAAGCTTTGTACCCCTTTTTACCAAAAATTGCGCGGACGGAGAAGTATGGAATTTGTCACAGTTAAAGTTTATATGGAGAAGGAGGTGCGAATCCTAATATTAATATAAAATATGTATTAGAAATGCATCAAAATAATGAAAAAACACTACACGCACTGAACGCCTGTTCGTAGTATTTCGGCATTGTTCGGTTGATGTAATTCTATTCTTCGTAACTATGGATACATAATTATATCAATATATAATGACATAATATATCGGCAGTATCTTACAGGCAACCTTTGGGCGGACTGGAATGTTATATACTAAGTATTTATATTATAATATATTTACGTATTTATATGATCCTATCAATCTTAAAATTTAAATAAATTTTATTATAGTCGAATTTCGACCACTAGGCTAGTACTGATAAAACGTCTTAAAAATCTTTAAGAAACAGTTCAATCTCATAATAGACTGATAAAACACCCTTAAAACTTGAAGAAATACTTAGTTAAAATACGCGCTTTCCCTTCTTTGTCAGCCGTTGATGACTTTTCTTATGTATTAATTTGATTGATCATACCTAGTTTACATACTCATTTACCACTTATTGAGAAACACTGCATTGGATAAACCAGAAAATTTAAATATTACAAATACACAAATATTTTCAAATATTGGGTAACAAATTCCATTTAAAAAGCGATAACTTGAGGAACATAGTGGCCAAGTGTCACGTCCTCATGTCAATGACAGAGGTCGAATCGTTTGACCTGATACGGTAACACACGTTCTAACCACCTTATACGTAGTACTATTATCTAGTCCGGTCATACTTGTTAACAGGTATTTAAAATAGACTGCGCCACGCAGCGGTAGTGAATGCGACTGCTGTGCATGAGGTCTCGGGTTCGAATCCCGGGTCGGGCCAACAAAAAGTTATTGGGTTTTTCAGTTAATAAATCTTTATAGCAGCCCGGTGTTAGAAAGTTGGCGGTGTAGGACACCCCCGTGCCTTGCAAAGCACGTAAAGCCGTTGGTCCTGCGCCTGATCTCTCTCCGGTCGTGTCAGATTACCGTCCCATCGGATCATGAGAGTTAGGGAACAGAGAGTGCACTTGTGTTTGCGTACATACTTGTGCACTATAATATCTCCTGCGTAGTTGACCAGTCTCCGTTAAGACTCGCCGCCGTGGCCTGGAGGATATTATTATTACTAGCGGCCACGTAGTGGTCAAAATTCGACCATAATTGATTTAAATTTTAAGTTTGACCGTTATTAAGGTTTTGTTGTCTATAACTTTACCCTTATAATCACATTTTATTTAGATTTCGCTAAGGCTATACAGGATAAATTTACCTATCTTTTTCAAACAAATTATTATTTACTTGACTATAGGTACTCTTTCATTGAGCTTTCTCTGGCATCTGACGTATTCTACTGGGTTGTGTAGGGATATACCATCGTACAAAAAAAGATTATTACATTTTAACATGAAATCTCTAGACCAACGTAGACAAATTCTTGATGCTATGTTCGCTGTCAAAATATTGAAAAATAAAATTGACTCATCACTTTTGCTGGCAATGTTTAACTTTCGTGTTCCGGTAAGATTACCACGGGTGCCTATTACCCCATTACATGCGCCACTCCGAAGAACAGTATTAGGAGCTAATTCGCCGTATGCTAGATTATGCAAAATTATTAATAGCTGCAGTGGTATAATCGATCTGCATGCCGACTCTGTAGCGAAACAAAAGGCGACCATCATGAATAGCCTTCCTAATTTATGATTTTCATTTTACTACAGATTTTATTAACATTTTTATGCTTCCGTTTCCATTCTTTTTCTTTTTTAAATATTGCTATATGTCTGCTGTTGAATAAATGAATAAATAAATATATGTAAATTTACTTTGTTAATTAATTGATTTGTACATATTATGTTTCTTTTTCTGTAAAATTCTTAGATATATTGTTTGCATGCGGTGTTTACCTTTAAGTGTTTGTAGCACTAATGTCATAATTGTTGTAAATGTATATTCTAATATTGTTTTTTGTGTATACAAACGTTGGTGAACCTAAATAAATAAATAAATAAATTGATGATATTCCTAAGCTTGCTAATTTGTTATATTTGTCTTTATTACATATAAATAAGGTATAGGTAACCATAGTTACAAAGAATTGTACGACGTCAGACGAACAACGCCGAAATACTACGAACGCGATTCGACTGCGTGTGTCAAATGCATGGTTGTGTGCGTGTAGGGTTTTTTTAATTAATTTAATGTATTTCTAATGCATATTTTATAAAAATCTTAGGATTCGCCACTCCTTCTCCATGTACACTTTAACTGTGCCAAATTCCATACTCCTCCGTCCGCGCAATTTTCGTAAAAAGGGGTACAAAGTTTTTACTTCATGTATTCACGATTTGGGCGAAATGTTTTTTTTGTTTGGCTATTCACATTAGTAGTAGATAATTGGCACGTGCCCTTATGCGTACGTCTTTTGTTTTTCATTTTCAATTCTTTAAAAATAGACAACTCTAAAACTAGGAATAATTCCTGTGTAGCGGGGGACTTTACAAACATTCAGACAATGGACACAAAGACCAACCAGACTGCGAACAACTATTTGTGGATCACACAAAGTTTTATCCCGTGTGGAATTCCAACCCACAACACTTGGCGCAATGGTAGGGGCGCGGGGACCCCTTAAACCACTAAGCCATCCATGCAGTCAAATTTCTCTTCGGCTATTCTTAGTCTTATAGATAACAGTCTCGTGGCCTAAAACGTACGTCTCAAATACAAGCTACAAATCAAACGCATTGACGAAGACCCTGGACACTAAGTCGTAAATACAGAAGATGAGCTCAATACCATGCGCAAAAATAGACTACCTTACTCATGAACGTGCGTACAATGAATTCAGATTAATTTGACCACATGGTTATTCGACTGAGCTGACTTATCACACGTGTTTTAAATTGAGGTTGCCATCTATATTAAAGTTATTTGTACCACGTTGGTGCAACCGTGGCGAATGCGATTACTGTGTATGAATGGTTAGATTCGGGAATGAAACTCGATACCTCATACATAGCAAGCTGACCCGGCGGTCAGGCAGTATTATTGGGTTTTCAGTCAACATATTCTCAGTATCAGTACAGAGTCTATAACTGTTCAGTAGATGGCTATACGATCGGTCCCTATTTCGATGGTCTTAAAAACATAAGCATTCCTTCTTCAGGAAATTTTGGGTTTAAAGGCAAGAAAAAGGCACGTGTTTCCTTCTTCCTTCAATCCTGGGTCCTTTGAGCGGGGCGTGAAAAAGTACCTTTTTAGGCCATCAAGGTATAAGGCCTCAGCTGCTATGAGGATGGTGTGGAGGCCACTGCTCTTAGACCACATGATCGTTTACCATCAGACGGAGTGTAGTAATTTTGACAAGCAAAATAAAAAAAGGCGAAATTAGTTACTTCTTGGTTAAGGTAATATTTTTTATTCCGTGACATCTACCCTGGAAAACACAACTAACTGAATCTATGCGTATATATCTCCATTCCAAATTCTGGCTATGCGTATGCTTACTCGCCTTGCGTTCCTCAGGGATGGCGCAAACCGAAGTCCCGTACGGTGATGCCGGGCGGCGGCGTGGTGGCGGCTCGCTCGCCGCACTCTCACGACGCGGGCGACGCACATGACGAGGAGGGCATGCACAATGGAAAGGTACATTGTACTCGTATTAACAGAGCTTAGCATCACGGCTTTATATCCTCGCTAGCTTTTGCCCGCGGTTTCACTCGCGTCAAAGTAGGTACAGTAAGGTTAGGTTAGTAAATGTACCTACTTTTAAAAATAAAATATAGCTTATGCTACTCGGTGATAATATAATATATAATATATAATAGCTTTCTAATAGTGAAATAATTTATAAAATCGGTCAAGTAGTTTTTTCAGTTAAAACCTTACAGGTAAAAATCAAATCTTTCCTCTTCATAATATTAGTATAGGTGGATAAAGTCGGAAAGAGGTATCATATCGCTATTCTCTAAAATGGTGATGAACCTATTGACTCGCAACCGCATAAAGGCAGCCAGATACAATAGGTTTTCAATGATGTCTAGCGTTCCAACAATTAGGTTAAAATGGCGTTTCTGACATATAAGAACAACCAGCGTAATTTCAATCTCGGGTTCTAAAGCCTTGTAAGATTAGGTACATAGGTACATACATATGTACGTACATGTACATTAGGAACATTACTTTGTTCTTTCCGAAACAAAGTAATGTTCAGTAACTTTTGTTATTATTTATATAATAACAAAAGTTACTGAACTGAACTTACTGTGTAAGTAACACAGTTAATGTTACAGTTAGTGTGTTCAGTAACAACAGTTCATTTAATAAATGTAGTAATTTTTGTCTAAAATTTGTTCAGAAACTTTAGAGACGAAGAATGTTATGCTTTTTTTACTATAACTTTGTTTAGCGACTTTTGAAAAGTAATGGTCACCTACTTATGCCCTTTTATGATAATCATTCATTTCTGGCGCTTGTCATGTTGAGCGATTTAGGTATAATACGGTGTACAGCGATTTTGAAAATCTAAATGTAGTCATCAACTTTTGATGCTGACTGTACATAATTGGTAAATAATTGATTTATTATATCCTTACATATATTTTGCATCGTTGTATGGCACATACGGGATTTGTATATGAAACTGAATGTAGCGCAGATTACCTGAGGCAGACATGCCATTTACTTTACTTTTTCTGATGTTTTGCTTAAATTAGATCAGATCATCTTAAGTAAGTTGTAGATCCCTACAAAACATAATAAAAAATTCTGCCCTGTATTAAATTGTCTTATTGCTGGGCACGAGCCTCTTCTCAGTGGGAGAAGGGTTAGGACTTAGCCGACCGCTCAGACCCAGTGCGACTTGGCAGATTTTATATATCTTCGAGATCATTATGGGACACTCTCAGACATGCAGGTTTCCTTACGTTGTTTGCCTTCACCATTAAAGCAAGCGATTATTAACAATTTGATACACGCGTAACTTCGAAAAGTCAGAGATGCACGCCTTGGGATCGAAATCGAGACCTCTGCGTGGCAGTCCAACGGTCTTCCACTAAGCATATCGCATTTTAAATAATAATAGCGGTCGCCCAGTGGTCGAAATTCGACCATTCATGATTTAAATTTTAAATATGGTACTCTGTTTTACAATAAGTAGCTTATTCGTAATGATAAACTTTATAAAATTTAATAACCAATACTGCGAAACTGCGATAGGTACTTAAGGTATGTAACCATAGATACAAGGAATTGTACGACACTAGCCGAACAATGTCAAAATACTACACGCGATTCGACTGCGTGTGTCAAATGCATAGATGTGTGCGTGTAGTGCTTTTTCTTTAATTTAATGTATTTCTAATGCATATTTTATAAAAATATTAGGATTCGCCCCTCCTTCTCTATATAAACTTTAACTGTGCCAAATTTCATACTCCTCTGTACGCGCAATTTTCATAAAAAGGGTTACAAAGTTTTTCCTTCACGTATTTATATACAGATTCTGGTGTTTATTATCGGTGAATAGAGTTTTCAAGGTCCTTATGAAGACTGCGCTCTCAATTAGGGACTGGGAATCTCAAATCCTTCATGCTAGCAATACAGCTGCTCATTTTAGGGTTGACAATACCATACGAAGAGATAGGTACTAGAGTTATCTGGTGACTGATAACAGTTTACCATCTTCGTAAATAAGGTATTTTAAGTCTGGCGTACAAATTGAAGTAAAGTATTATTCAAAGCAGGAAATATTGACACAAATGTGTGTGCGTTTTCCTCAACTAATACTTAATTAGATATTAATACCTATGAGTCTCAGTAGCCATTAGTGACTCGTTTGTAACGTGAAGCTAATCGAATCGTAGCGGTGGCGATGGCGATGACAACATTCTTTTCTAATTAGATACGTGATAATATGGCAATGCACTAAGGAATCTTGACATTTTTGTTTCTAATAATATGCAATGCAACGCTGTGTCTAAAGTTAACGCAGCATGACTGCACCTTCTGACATTTTATTTTAATTTACTGCTTTTGAGTGCACAGATGGCGAAGTGTTTCAAGTGGTCGCCTCGCCACTGCCAGTGCACCAAGTGTGGTGGGTTTGAATCCCACACGGGACAAAATTTGTGTGATCCACAAATGGTTTAGTCTGGATGTTTATTTTGTCCGTTGTCTGAATGTTTGAACAGCCCCCCGCGATACAGGAATTATACATTGTGTGGGAGTCGTCTTACTAACGAGGCTTGATTAACTATGACAGGTGGCCATTACTAATTAAGCATTATTAGTTTTGATATGTGTTACGCAGAGCTATATTGCACATACATTTCGCCAACTATGTTGTAAGTCCCATGACATTGGGGGCAACCCCAGCCTTTATCAGGCACAAACCTTCGTGCTGCCTCTAAGAATTTCTTTACAGAATAACCTAGTATCACTATTTCCGATCATTAATCTAATCCAGAACATCTGCTCACATTTTATGCCTTTTAAAACCTTTTATTTAATAAGAATAATTTTATTCCAGGACAAAGATGGAAAGAAAAAGAGCAAAAATAAAGAAGGTAAGTTTTCAAAGTCTAATTAGTGTAAATTAAAATCGATTAAAATTAGTAAGCTTACAAACAGAATCGACTAAACAAAATAAATTTTTATGCTGCGATTGGATTTTAACAATACATGGTGAGTTTCTATTGCATTTACTATTCAGAAACCACTATTTATTGCTTAATGGACTGGTTAAATTAATAACCAGTGCCTGATAATGAAAAAAGAAACTAAGTAATATATTGCATCAAAAAGAAAAAGTATCATGTGTCTGAAGTATCATGATAATAATATATTTTTCTTATAAGACCTTAACTAATTGGCTTATAGGCGAGTCTTCAAATATCGAATGAATAAACAACCAGAAAAGAGGCGGCGGTAAAGTTTTTAGAGAATTAATACAAGAATTATCCTTTTTAATATTTTATGGATTAATTCCATAAAAAATAGTTGTTAAAAAACTGATATCAGTTACTACACATTTTTAATTCATTTATTCGTTCAAGAAAAAGTAAATTTCAATATAATCCAAAATCTTTAAATTTGTGGTTATTAAGTTCTTAATACAATAACAAATTATGGATTAGATTGATTATTATAATAATTCTGACCATAAACTCAGTACCAGCACGTCAGAAAATCAGTCACCGTACAACCATATCATCACTCCACTTCATTCTATAGAATACAATGTTTTTATTGAAATTCATTATTCAATTAAATTCTGCAATGTAATTTGCCGGACGCTTTCAAATTTTCTTAACCAAGGTCTATCTTTTATTTATAGACGTAACCCGTTCAGTACTCATAGAAGGGGTGTTATTCCGGGCGCGGTACCTGGGCTCCACTCAACTGGCCTGCGAGGGCCAGCCAACCAAGGCCACGCGGATGCTCCAGGCCGAAGAAGCCGTCTCCAGGATCAAGGTACCGTGCACACATATCCTGTTCTGACATTATTCATTTTAAACCCAAAGTATGTAGGAATGATTAAATTTATTATCCCGTTAGTTAGTAAGTAAATTATGTTTATGTGGTCGAACAGACAGACATACAGACGTATATTAATAGTAACACTCAAATCATGGAACTTAAATGGCTACGGTATGATTTATTTGACAATTTGAGGATTGGGTCAATGTTACCCTATGTTTGAGTTGGTATCGATATACGAATAGAATAATGTTGTAACTGAGAAAGCAGACAAAAAGAACTTATTTAAAACAAATCGAATGTTGGGTATCATTTTTATAATTTTAATTTTTATAATTTAACTTTAAAGAGTTAACAAATGCAATGTACTATAATTAAACATTAAACAGACCTCTACCATTTTTACCATTTCTATTCGTATTCTTAAAAGGAAATTAAAACATACCAATTATTGTCTATCGAACCGTGTTGTCTGAAGTAAGCCAACCTATATAGAATTTAAGTCACATGATTGAGTAACTTTAGACTCCTATAAGTCTTTTAGACATAACCTCTACTAATAATATTAATACTTATAAATAAGTCTTCCTATCTTCTTCCGTATTCTTAGTACATGCATTCTCATAAAGACACAGTTCGGCAACTAACCGTTTGCCCGTGTGAATCGGTATCAGTGTAAAATGTTTGTATCTTATTGTAGATGTTTATTGAATAAGAGCATGAAATTACTTGTCTCTTTCTGTCCCACCAAGCCTAAACTGTAGCACTATCCTGTGATCTTTCTTTTACAAAGCTTAGGTTATACCACCCTTGTGCGACCGAAGAATTGCTGCAATCCCCTTTTCTAATAACTAGCTTATCATCCCAAATTATAGGAGTGATGTTATCGAATTAAACAAAATCTATCGATATTGCAACAGGCCCGGTTCCATAGTAATAACCGTCATGTTTTCATTTATTCATCGATTCATGTAAGGTCGCTTTGGTGTTGTATAATTTAAGCTTAAATAAAACACAATAATTGAGACACAGTGTGCAAGCGACTGACTACACCGCTGTTAGTCGATTTATCGATATTTGTTTCACATCTCTATTTCAAAACGTGTGAAGCTATTCGCACCGCACACAAACTATCTGTCTGACTATTTGCACGCAAATCTTTTTAACTCTATTTCAAAGATTTCACAGTCATCTTGTAAATATGTAATTTCATGCTCATTAGGATTAGTGTATTGAGAATGCTAGTGGGATATCCTTCATACCCTTTATATGAACGATGATAATAATATTTAGACGCTAGAACAAAATTATCGTGGAACTGACTTGGCCCTGTGTATGTTTAACTTTCAAATGTGTTGAGTCATCCACGAACCTGTCCGCCAAACCGTTTGAGCTCTTATTGACTTGGCACTAGAGTATTTTTTTCAGTGTGCTCCTCACCCCTCGACCCGACCCAAGAAGATTGTCGGATCCCGTATTGGCCGGCTAGCCTCCTCTGAAAATGTTTGTTTATCTGTCGCTTTCTATACCGCTTGACGCTATGCTTTGTATCATTTGAGTCCTTTGAGGTCCGCTGCAAGGTAAGAGAGTATGCGATCATACTGTGCTGTGCTAGAGTTTGACCTTGGCATGTTCCGATTTCGGACTATACGAGTTAAGATCGTACTCCTCTAACAACCGATAAGTGTCTATATCGAATTCAAAAAAGAATATTGAATAGAGAATTTACAGTCGAATTCGATGTAAGCACAAATCGATATTCACATAATCGACTTAAAGGAAGTACACACATATTACTGGTTCAGATTCGCTTTTTATCCATGCACTATTTCATGATATGCACTATATAGCATGTTAATACCCGATTCACACCGGCTGAGGTGGCCTGTCCAACACGAGGCACAACATCGCGGAAGGCTTAGCTTAGCACAAGAGTATCCCTATTAATATAAGGTTAATTCAGTTAGGTTTGCTTTCATACTAACGACGGTGGATATCGCTCGCTTCTCACATGATCATTGTGTGTTGTATTCGAATTGTTTTGCTTGCTTAACGCGCCCAAATTATACATCATTTGCTCATTGGTTTGATTCAATAAGCAAGCCGAACAACTCGTAGGGATTGGTGATACGACTCGAGTTGTTCGACATTCAACTGAGACAAATAAAATAAACAATATAATCTTGTCAAAGTAAGTTTGTTTTATAATATGTCGGTCATTGAAGATAATCTTTAAATGTATAGGTAATATTTTATGTATGAAACATCGACTTCATATGATTTGTATGTCGCTATGTTAATCAAACTGTATACAATAACGTAAGATTTAATAGCTTGTATGACATTACTGTTGATATAGTTACATATATAATACAATATTCCATAGTGTACTATTAATAAATCATTAAATAATGCACTTCTATAAATATTACTTTTATATTTCTTCTATCGAAATATTTAAAAGTAATATTTACAACATATCTTAGCAATTTTATAAAGTCACAGACATATACATATGTCACTAATCAAGCAATTTAATATAATAATCAATATCGCAATGTCAAATAATGCCAAGAAAACAGTCTCACAAAGACAAATGTCATAAACTAATAATGTCACAAATCAATATTACAAAAGCAGATAATGGCATAAAAAAAGTTACGATAGTAAATGTCAAATAATGTCACAATAGCAAATGTCAAATAATGTCACAATAGCAAATGTCAAATAATGTCACAGTAGCAAATATAATGTCATATAAACAAGTCGAATAGCACCGATCATGTGAGAGCGTGAGGAGGTTAGCCGGTATTTCTGGCAGTGGGGCTGCGACGGCCCGTACTCCGGAGTTTACGCGGCCCCGGCGGCGGTGTTCCGACTCGCCTTCCTTGGATCGGTCGAGGTGGACGAGGACTCTAGAAGAAGGAAGAAGCGACCCAAAAAGAACATGGTAGAAGAAGCCGTCACTAAGATCAAGGTGGTTTGGCAGACTATTGAATTATAAGATAGGTTTTAGGTTACACTGTTCACTAGTTTTCAGTTTATCCACGGTAACTTGAAGCCTAGTAGAAAGATGTCAGGGTGGCCTGGGTCGAAAGATTAAACATGTCTATCAGTATCATATCATTGCTTTTAGTTTATCTTTCGGTCATTAAATTCTACTTTAAACATTTTCAATCCTGAAAACGATTCCTTTACTCGATTGCAATCGCTTGACCTTTATGTGAAATGCGTATGTATTAAGGATTAATGCTTCGTGAGTTTTCCCGTAAAATAGTTCGACTAACGGCAATTTAAGGCCACTCTGAGTCCTTTCTAAATGTTTAAAACTAGCATCAATCTGGATAGACCCTATCATTTTCTTTGTAATGTCGGCGTCTGTAGATTACATTAGTACCACAATGTTATTGTTAGCAACACTGTGTAAATGTTACCAGTATAAAAAAATATAGAATCTTTAATTTATTTTATGTTATATTGAAGTTTTTAACATTCGTGTATTAAATAATAATAATAAATTACAAATCGTAGCGTTAATGCTTTTTTAAACTTCAATAGAATATAATACTTAGCCATATGTTATCTGTAACCTCTTCACTGTACTAATTGTGACGGTATTTCCCTTATCGCTGTCTCGGGTAACCATCAGGCTTTGGTAAGTGTCTAAATTCTAAATTAGTAGCCTTTGATACGAGACAACGCATTCTCAACCACTACATGCAATACTACAACTCGTTATTATTATCTGTGGACCTGTCACCTACTTGTTTCACCTTCTAGAACTTAAAACGGTAGGTACTTCGTCTGTACGTACAGAAGGTCTGAATGCCTAGCGTGAGTTATTTTTATACGTTAACGCGATTGAAACATACCGTATTTGAGTCTCTCATTGGTTAAGAGCTTGGAGTGGGCCTACCGAAGTACCGAACGTCATAAACCTGTCGATCGTAAAACGTAAAACAAACTCGTACTAGGCACTCAGTCCTATATAACGATACTGATACACGTTCGTATAGTATCTAGTGTACGTATGTAGATCTGTGTGAATGCCCTGTTTTGTGAGAGTAGAGATGGGTGAAGTGATAAACTACACAAACCAAAGAAAATATCACTAACATAAAAGCCTTTGTCATACACACACGCATAAAAATCACACTAACTTAAAATGAATCACACATGCTTCTAAATTAGGGCATTGTGCTTATCGTGCCGAGAGATATAAGTACTCTCATGCGACATCACCTTGTATTATTCACAGTGAGACCACGAAATAGACAGAAAAGTGGACTGACGCAAGACTAGTAGAGTATTATTAAAAACTAACCTAGTGTTATTTTAGTATTGATATTATTGCAAGAAATCTTGTCAATAGAAAAATAATTATCTCATATGATATAAATGGCCAATTTTAGTTACACAACCATACTTGAATTCTGTCTAGTGAAATTATATTAATGTCACTAGTTGAATCTAGTAAAATTAGAATATCACTAATTTAACTATTCTCTAGCGACTATCAACTATATATCAGTAATTAATTAATTAGAATGCAATTTCAGAAAAATACAAATCAAATTTAATTTTAAAAATAATCTCGTCATTCTCTACACTATACTGATATTTTGTCTGGTTTTCATACTTGTAGGCCTATTATGGCTTGTACTCACTAGCACACCACCTGCCCAAGAGACTCAATTTAATCCAAAAACGAAAATGCTTCAAAGTAATTTTACACATTCACAAAGATCCACAGTTAATATCTCGAGCCATAGGATTCCCACGTATTTAGAGTGCAAAAATCGCAGTGTCGAGCCGCTTCAATAAAAAAAAATTGCGTAGTGTTTAGGCAACGGCGTCGATATTGTTGTAAAAGACAAGAATTTGAGAACTGTTAAATAATCTATACTTTTGTTATAGAACAGTAGATAATTTGGCAGTTTTGCAAAGTTTTTACCCTTTTCTTACAAACATCATTAGAAAGAGATGTATGTCTTTTAACTACATACTCGACGTCAAACACATATAGCGTAAAATCAGCCTCAGATTATAAGCGATGTGTCATTTTTCATGCCATACCATCCCTTTTTAACCGGGCCGATTTGTTTTGCGCTGATGTGAAAGCTCTCTAATACATGTTCTATGTCCCTATTATATACGTCAATGTTTACCTTATACCTAATGGATGTACTTTCAGTAGTGTTATTGTTATTGCTCTGAAATTAAACATAAAACCACTTTCCGTAAAGCTTCATAATATTTCCATGGCCTTATTTACAACTTCAAAACATACTTCCATTTTGAATGTCATAGTTACGGAAATAGTGGCAGATAATAAGTAAAACCATCTGGTGAGGGGCGAGGTATACACAGATGAATGTAATTTTTGCATCACCATGTCATGTGACCAAAATATTTTCTAAAAGGACACTTACCTCCAAAGTAAATTTATTAATTTAAATTTAGAATACTTACATAAATCTAA
Source organism: Catocala fraxini (assembly GCA_930367265.1). Taxonomy (NCBI): domain Eukaryota; kingdom Metazoa; phylum Arthropoda; class Insecta; order Lepidoptera; family Erebidae; genus Catocala; species Catocala fraxini. The sequence goes on along the minus strand of OV884025.1, from coordinate 26,765,160 downwards.
CATAAAATTAACAGATCGTTGTTTTTTATTCCAGGCCCCCGAAGGTGAGAATCAACCTAGTACAGAAGTCGACCTTTTCATCTCAACGGAGAAGATTATGGTTCTGAACACGGAATTGAAGGAGATCATGATGGACCATGCGCTGAGGACCATCTCGTACATAGCGGACATCGGGGACCTCGTCGTGCTGATGGCAAGGAGACGGTTCGTGCCGCACGAGAACGACTCTGATCAACCCAAGCTTAATAGGACACCTAAAATGATTTGCCATGTGTTTGAGAGTGAAGAGGTGAGCTATATTTATTTATCAGATAGGTTTCAAGTAGGTTTGACAAAAAAGTCAGTTCGAGTTCAAACCGCCAGAAAATGTTTTATTTCCAAAATTAAACTCAATACGAACCGTTCCAAAAAGTCGATATTTTGCTACTGCAGAAGGCAACAGTCACGCCATACTATTAGCGCATATTCTCAAGGAGCCTGGAAACCCTATTCATAATGAAAACACAACACAAAATTGGCTTTAATTGCAATTTGATTTTCACACAAAATAATGATCAATACACAGAAGCTTTATTTACGAACTATTAGACCAGTAAAGAAGACACAATAAAAATGTGTGATTTTTCGTCTACATGTCAAATATCGTTTAACATGTCGAACTGATAAAAATTATTAGCATATTACTAAACATTATGTACATACTAGGTTTATTAATGAATGACGTTTTTTATCATGACTTAACTACATTGATATGAAACGACGATAAAATTTTATCTCTATAGTATATTTACATAAACTAAATATTCGCTATCAATATTTTTCTTAATTGTAACATATTGTTCATATAATACGTTTGTTTCCAGGCCCAATTCATAGCGCAGTCCATAGGACAGGCGTTCCAAGTTGCGTATATGGAGTTCCTGAAGGCCAATGGCATCGAGGACCACAGCTTCGTCAAAGAGATGGATTACCAGGAGGTGCTAAACAGTCAGGAGATCTTTGGTGACGAGCTACAGATGTTCGCTAAAAAGGAATTACAGAAAGAGGTATATTTTGATATCAAAATAAGACTCTTCTGTGTCTTACGTAAATGAAAAGCAAGAGAGAGAGTTATCATATTTTTATCTTTCCATTGTTATTTCTTTAACTCCTAATCATTATCTCTCTGCTCTCTATATCTCTCCATCATTATCTCACCCTCTACCTTTCCATATCATAATTTCTCTCGCATTCTACCCCTTTATCTATCTCGTTCTACCTCTCTTTCTATCTCTCTCTCTCTCTGCCTCCTCTCTCACTTTTTCTCTCTCAACCTTCCCTCTCTCTCACTTTCTCTCTCCGGATCTAGCTCTTTTCCAAAACAAAATATATACGTTAAAATTGTGACACATTATCGTATGGTTAATCATTATTATCCTTACATACTATAAAACTAATTCCCCTGCCGCGTCTGTTCGGGATTAACTCAAAAACTACTGAACGAATTTTCATGCGGTTTTCACCAATACATAGAGTGATTCATGAGGAAGGTTTAAGTGTATAATGTGTTTAGGTTTTGTACTACCCGTGCGAACACGGGGCGGGTCGCTAAAACAACAAGCATGTTATATTTGTAGGTGGTAGTACCGAAGACGAAGGGTGAGATCCTGGGCGTGGTGGTGGTGGAGTCCGGGTGGGGCTCCATGCTGCCCACCGTCGTTATCGCCAACCTCGCGCCCGCCGGCGCCGCCGCACGCTGCGGACAGCTCAATATAGGTAAGACCTATCTATCGCCTAGCCTAGTTCATGCTAACAGAGATTCCGCATATGTATGCTCATCGCGTATAGGATTCCCAATTATACTTCATTGTTAAGATTAGGCAGACAAAATCTGTAAATATATTTTGTTAGCAAATTGTTCTATAAAATTATTTAAATCCTTATTAAAAAAATTTTTGCTTTCTACAAACTTTAACTAAAAACATTATTATACTCTTTTCGATCGTTAATACTTTTGACTGTTCTATTCAAAAAAGTATACCAACATACTGTTTTCATGACTACTGGTATTTGGAGCTATAATGAAAATGAATATTTTAATAATGACAATATAATATTAATTGGTCAAGACGTTCTAAAATAGGTATTTAAAACGTCACAACAATAAAATACTGTTTACTTTCCTAAAATACTAATTTTATTTATCTGACCTTAATATAATTATAGACTTTATTTCTCGTACAAATAAGTCATAAAATTACCTGTTTTGCAACTATTTATATTTCGCTAGCTTTTAAAAGTATCATAGCTATGAAGGTAGGTGTAATACAGTTTTGCCTACCGCTTCTGATAAAACAAGCGTAACTTAAGTATTTATTATTCAATACAGTTAACCAAATTTCATTGTTTCGGTGGATAGATAGAGGCATTGAAAACACAAACGCGACTACTAACCTTGAGATCTCTAATTTAATTTGAAGATTGGTGGGTATAATTTTATTTTCCGACTAGCCAACTCTCATAAGCACAGTCTACAGTAGCTATAACCATATTCTCCAAATGTTCAAGCGTAAATCTTAAGATCATTCTGTTCCACTTTGTCGTAGGTGATCAAATAATTGCGATAAACGGCGTATCCCTGGTGGGTCTACCGCTGTCGACCTGTCAGACGTACATCAAGAACTCAAAGCAGCAGACCGTGGTGAAGCTGACGGTGGTGCCCTGCGCACCTGTCGTCGAAGTCAAGATCAAGAGACCAGACACTAAATACCAACTTGGCTTCAGCGTGCAGAATGGCGTGGTAAGTCTTTTTGGAAAAAGCTATATGCATGTTTTACAGGTCTCGTCAAGGCAAATCTGATGACCCCAAACTCTGTGGGTGTTATGTTAATTATTGTCGGGTTTCATTCAACCCTGACATGAGAGAAACCTGCTAAATGACTTGACACATAACTTGTTTTGCTTTAAAAACAGAATTAAGGCAGCAGACCTTAATGCTTACCGTATTTAAGATATGGTAGTAGATAGAAAATTTTCCCTAAGATCGACTGGTAACAATTCGTCTGCTGATTTTACTGGCGTGAGGACAAAAAAGGCAACGAGAGTCACGTTCTCTCGTACAGCAGGGCAACACTGTCCACCTTATTTTCTTATGAGACACACTCGTTACTCTGTACTATGAATAGTTCCCGTTAGCACATATTTAATAAACTTAGTATTGTAGGGTAACTTATAGCGATTGAAGGGTTGCATCGATAATTTTTAGTTCGATACCACGTCTATTTAGGCGATCATACTAACACGTTATAACCTCTAGAAGTAGGTGATTTTTACGTTACGTACTAAGTGAAGTTAACATAAGCATGTTTAAACAGATTATAACTGAAGGATGCCTGAAATGTTACTAAACAATCTTGATGTGTCTTTTTAACTTTTTATCTAAAATCTCAGTTTAAAAATAAAATCCTGCTTAAGATCACTTTCGGCCTATCGCCGCGGTCGAGCCGTTGTCAAACGCAGGGTTTAAGAGATAATTGAATAAATAATGATCTCGCCCCTTACAGATCTGCAGCCTGCTCCGCGGCGGTATCGCAGAGCGCGGCGGCGTACGCGTGGGGCACCGCATCATCGAGATCAACGCGCAGAGCGTCGTCGCCGTGCCGCACGAGAGGATCGTCAACCTGCTCGCCACCTCCGTGGGAGAGGTAACGCTACCACCCAGTACAACCTGCTCGCCACCTCCGTGGGAGAGGTAACGCTACCACCCAGTACATACGTGGGGCACCGCATCATCGAGATCAACGCGCAGAGCGTCGTCGCCGTGCCGCACGAGAGGATCGTCAACCTGCTCGCCACCTCCGTGGGAGAGGTAACGCTACCACCCAGTACAACCTGCTCGCCACCTCCGTGGGAGAGGTAACGCTACCACCCAGTACATACGTGGGGCACCGCATCATCGAGATCAACGCGCAGAGCGTCGTCGCCGTGCCGCACGAGAGGATCGTCAACCTGCTCGCCACCTCCGTGGGAGAGGTAACGCTACCACCCAGTACAACCTGCTCGCCACCTCCGTGGGAGAGGTAACGCTACCACCCAGTACATACGTGGGGCACCGCATCATCGAGATCAACGCGCAGAGCGTCGTCGCCGTGCCGCACGAGAGGATCGTCAACCTGCTCGCCACCTCCGTGGGAGAGGTAACGCTACCACCCAGTACATACGTGGGGCACCGCATCATCGAGATCAACGCGCAGAGCGTCGTCGCCGTGCCGCACGAGAGGATCGTCAACCTGCTCGCCACCTCCGTGGGAGAGGTAACGCTACCACCCAGTACAACCTGCTCGCCACCTCCGTGGGAGAGGTAACGCTACCACCCAGTACATACGTGGGGCACCGCATCATCGAGATCAACGCGCAGAGCGTCGTCGCCGTGCCGCACGAGAGGATCGTCAACCTGCTCGCCACCTCCGTGGGAGAGGTAACGCTACCACCCAGTACAACCTGCTCGCCACCTCCGTGGGAGAGGTAACGCTACCACCCAGTACATACGTGGGGCACCGCATCATCGAGATCAACGCGCAGAGCGTCGTCGCCGTGCCGCACGAGAGGATCGTCAACCTGCTCGCCACCTCCGTGGGAGAGGTAACGCTACCACCCAGTACATACGTGGGGCACCGCATCATCGAGATCAACGCGCAGAGCGTCGTCGCCGTGCCGCACGAGAGGATCGTCAACCTGCTCGCCACCTCCGTGGGAGAGGTAACGCTACCACCCAGTACATACGTGGGGCACCGCATCATCGAGATCAACGCGCAGAGCGTCGTCGCCGTGCCGCACGAGAGGATCGTCAACCTGCTCGCCACCTCCGTGGGAGAGGTAACGCTACCACCCAGTACAACCTGCTCGCCACCTCCGTGGGAGAGGTAACGCTACCACCCAGTACAACCTGCTCGCCACCTCCGTGGGAGAGGTAACGCTACCACCCAGTACAACCTGCTCGCCACCTCCGTGGGAGAGGTAACGCTACCACCCAGTACAACCTGCTCGCCACCTCCGTGGGAGAGGTAACGCTACCACCCAGTACAACCTGCTCGCCACCTCCGTGGGAGAGGTAACGCTACCACCCAGTACAACCTGCTCGCCACCTCCGTGGGAGAGGTAACGCTACCACCCAGTACATACGTGGGGCACCGCATCATCGAGATCAACGCGCAGAGCGTCGTCGCCGTGCCGCACGAGAGGATCGTCAACCTGCTCGCCACCTCCGTGGGAGAGGTAACGCTACCACCCAGTACAACCTGCTCGCCACCTCCGTGGGAGAGGTAACGCTACCACCCAGTACAACCTGCTCGCCACCTCCGTGGGAGAGGTAATGCTACCACCCAGTACAACCTGCTCGCCACCTCCGTGGGAGAGGTAACGCTACCACCCAGTACATACGTGGGGCACCGCATCATCGAGATCAACGCGCAGAGCGTCGTCGCCGTGCCGCACGAGAGGATCGTCAACCTGCTCGCCACCTCCGTGGGAGAGGTAACGCTACCACCCAGTACATACGTGGGGCACCGCATCATCGAGATCAACGCGCAGAGCGTCGTCGCCGTGCCGCACGAGAGGATCGTCAACCTGCTCGCCACCTCCGTGGGAGAGGTAACGCTACCACCCAGTACATACGTGGGGCACCGCATCATCGAGATCAACGCGCAGAGCGTCGTCGCCGTGCCGCACGAGAGGATCGTCAACCTGCTCGCCACCTCCGTGGGAGAGGTAACGCTACCACCCAGTACAACCTGCTCGCCACCTCCGTGGGAGAGGTAACGCTACCACCCAGTACAACCTGCTCGCCACCTCCGTGGGAGAGGTAACGCTACCACCCAGTACAACCTGCTCGCCACCTCCGTGGGAGAGGTAACGCTACCACCCAGTACAACCTGCTCGCCACCTCCGTGGGAGAGGTAACGCTACCACCCAGTACAACCTGCTCGCCACCTCCGTGGGAGAGGTAACGCTACCACCCAGTACAACCTGCTCGCCACCTCCGTGGGAGAGGTAACGCTACCACCCAGTACATACGTGGGGCACCGCATCATCGAGATCAACGCGCAGAGCGTCGTCGCCGTGCCGCACGAGAGGATCGTCAACCTGCTCGCCACCTCCGTGGGAGAGGTAACGCTACCACCCAGTACAACCTGCTCGCCACCTCCGTGGGAGAGGTAACGCTACCACCCAGTACAACCTGCTCGCCACCTCCGTGGGAGAGGTAACGCTACCACCCAGTACAACCTGCTCGCCACCTCCGTGGGAGAGGTAACGCTACCACCCAGTACAACCTGCTCGCCACCTCCGTGGGAGAGGTAACGCTACCACCCAGTACAACCTGCTCGCCACCTCCGTGGGAGAGGTAACGCTACCACCCAGTACAACCTGCTCGCCACCTCCGTGGGAGAGGTAACGCTACCACCCAGTACATACGTGGGGCACCGCATCATCGAGATCAACGCGCAGAGCGTCGTCGCCGTGCCGCACGAGAGGATCGTCAACCTGCTCGCCACCTCCGTGGGAGAGGTAACGCTACCACCCAGTACATACGTGGGGCACCGCATCATCGAGATCAACGCGCAGAGCGTCGTCGCCGTGCCGCACGAGAGGATCGTCAACCTGCTCGCCACCTCCGTGGGAGAGGTAACGCTACCACCCAGTACAACCTGCTCGCCACCTCCGTGGGAGAGGTAACGCTACCACCCAGTACATACGTGGGGCACCGCATCATCGAGATCAACGCGCAGAGCGTCGTCGCCGTGCCGCACGAGAGGATCGTCAACCTGCTCGCCACCTCCGTGGGAGAGGTAACGCTACCACCCAGTACAACCTGCTCGCCACCTCCGTGGGAGAGGTAACGCTACCACCCAGTACATACGTGGGGCACCGCATCATCGAGATCAACGCGCAGAGCGTCGTCGCCGTGCCGCACGAGAGGATCGTCAACCTGCTCGCCACCTCCGTGGGAGAGGTAACGCTACCACCCAGTACATACGTGGGGCACCGCATCATCGAGATCAACGCGCAGAGCGTCGTCGCCGTGCCGCACGAGAGGATCGTCAACCTGCTCGCCACCTCCGTGGGAGAGGTAACGCTACCACCCAGTACATACGTGGGGCACCGCATCATCGAGATCAACGCGCAGAGCGTCGTCGCCGTGCCGCACGAGAGGATCGTCAACCTGCTCGCCACCTCCGTGGGAGAGGTAACGCTACCACCCAGTACAACCTGCTCGCCACCTCCGTGGGAGAGGTAACGCTACCACCCAGTACAACCTGCTCGCCACCTCCGTGGGAGAGGTAACGCTACCACCCAGTACAACCTGCTCGCCACCTCCGTGGGAGAGGTAACGCTACCACCCAGTACAACCTGCTCGCCACCTCCGTGGGAGAGGTAACGCTACCACCCAGTACAACCTGCTCGCCACCTCCGTGGGAGAGGTAACGCTACCACCCAGTACAACCTGCTCGCCACCTCCGTGGGAGAGGTAACGCTACCACCCAGTACATACGTGGGGCACCGCATCATCGAGATCAACGCGCAGAGCGTCGTCGCCGTGCCGCACGAGAGGATCGTCAACCTGCTCGCCACCTCCGTGGGAGAGGTAACGCTACCACCCAGTACAACCTGCTCGCCACCTCCGTGGGAGAGGTAACGCTACCACCCAGTACAACCTGCTCGCCACCTCCGTGGGAGAGGTAACGCTACCACCCAGTACAACCTGCTCGCCACCTCCGTGGGAGAGGTAACGCTACCACCCAGTACAACCTGCTCGCCACCTCCGTGGGAGAGGTAACGCTACCACCCAGTACAACCTGCTCGCCACCTCCGTGGGAGAGGTAACGCTACCACCCAGTACAACCTGCTCGCCACCTCCGTGGGAGAGGTAACGCTACCACCCAGTACATACGTGGGGCACCGCATCATCGAGATCAACGCGCAGAGCGTCGTCGCCGTGCCGCACGAGAGGATCGTCAACCTGCTCGCCACCTCCGTGGGAGAGGTAACGCTACCACCCAGTACAACCTGCTCGCCACCTCCGTGGGAGAGGTAACGCTACCACCCAGTACAACCTGCTCGCCACCTCCGTGGGAGAGGTAACGCTACCACCCAGTACAACCTGCTCGCCACCTCCGTGGGAGAGGTAACGCTACCACCCAGTACAACCTGCTCGCCACCTCCGTGGGAGAGGTAACGCTACCACCCAGTACATACATACGTGGGGCACCGCATCATTCATATCAACGCGCATCATACATGTACAGTCTCGCCCTTACATCCCTGAAGCAGCAAGCATAAGTGTTTCAGACAACCACGTTTCATAAGGTATAGTTTTAGGTCCCCTTATCAGGCACAGTTCCAGACGTGATACGTATTGAGAATCACAAAAAAAATAATTAAATTTGGTTATATCAGATATCGATATTGAGATCTCTATTAACAATTAAATCAGTTTACCTAAATGTACCTACTTGACAAGCAATAAAAATTAATTGATGATTATATTTTATGCCGAATTAGTTTAACATCTCATCGTTGTTTTCCAGATCTTAATGAAAACGATGCCGACATCAATGTTCAGGCTGCTGACGGGCCAGGAGAACCCCGTGTTCATCTAAACGCGCGAGCCCACGCGCTACAAGTGCCTGCTTACAAGATATATAGCACTCACCGCCACACGCCCTACCGCCCTACTGCCGCCCACTCGGGGCCCTTTCCGACCTTACTGGACCTCACCCGGCCTTACCGGGCCTAGCGCGCACTGCGCTCAATCGCACTCACTACTCGACGTGAACACATCGGTTTCTAAGCTTACAATAAAAAAAAAGTAATGCGATTGAGGCCTAAAGACCCATGTATTCAATCGCCGTTCGTGCTGGCCACAGTAAATTATATCACTCGGTGAAAACGTCAAATTGAATGACATTAGTAAAAAGAATAGTCTCTGACAACTCTTTCATTATCTGTTGTATTCAAATCAGTTATCAAAAATGGGCGGCGTTTAAAGAAAAGGCGGACTCTGATTGGTCAATTCAAAGCCATATATTTAAATGGACCAATCATACGGCTCGCTCGTATATACGGTAAAAGATTTGACAGATTTGAACAAATGCTTGGTCACCGAGTTTTAGCTGTATAATAGCCATCGTATTTGTATACGATTCTTTGGAAGACAGATCATAATGTTTCAGTGTTGGTTATAAATGCAGACAAATGATTTCGACAGTAGCTGTATCCAATTGGGCGAATTTAAACCTAATACTTTGTATATTATTGTAATATGCATGGTTGAAAATGCAAAAATTTCTGTTGTATTTTTATCTAATACAAATACATTTATTTATATTGAATGGTAGTGTATTAGAAATTAAAGAATATGAGATAACATTTTGTAAGTAAGCGAGGAAAGGGCCGAACTCAAGCTTAGCTGATAAAATACTCAAAGAACGGATGTGATGAGTTTCAATGCTTACAATGCTTACGTGGCTAATAATATAGAATATAAGTTGTATTATCTCTCTATAATTGTACCGCGTCGTAATTTTCACTATGGCCTGAACATCGTCGTAAAAATTACGAGGTGGTAATCTTTGTCATGACAATGTGTATACATACTCCACTTAATATATTTATAAATTGAATATCAAACACACTCATATCTGCTTAGGTATTTATTAAACGAAACTGTTCATTCGGATACACTTAACGTTTTTGTTTTGCTATGAACGAGTTAACATTGTGTAAAATATTTCGATCTTCATTTTGTTTAGGGTTATTTTTTTATATTTAGGGTTATTTTGTTATATTTAAGTGTACGTAGCATCAATATGAGAGGCATGTAAAGTCAAAATAAAATTACAACACGTAACCAGCAAATACGTCAATAACATAATTGGCAAAAACCGGGATTACTAAAGCCGACAGTTGAAATTCTGCCACACGGTAAATTAAGTGAATATGCCGTGAAAGGAAAATTACAACATTTAAGGTCGATTTTTCAACAACTAAAAACTGCAGTAGGGTTGTAATTTTCCTCCGTATACATAAGTAAAAATTACAATACATGACGTAGGATCACGTGGAATACCAAGGTTACTGCTGCGGTTACTGCTGCAGTTACTGCTGGGTGGTTGTAAATTTTCCCTTTTTATAATTTATATAAGTGTACTTTTTGAATTATTTTGCCATTTTTTTTATAATCAGGATATTCTTCATGCGTAATAATCAAAGATATTGATAACTGAAGCTTTTCTTTGTCTTTGTCTTTGAGTATATCTTATCACGATTTCGAAATTATTTATAACTCGTTTGATAAACGTGATAATCCTTTATTACGACGTGAATCGTATCCTGACATGTTATCATTGTATTATCGCCATCTGCCTTTCAGCAATCTAGCCATTCCATTATCATTATTTTAATTCTTTTTGTATATTTTGACATTTGTTAAGTATTTTTACTGTTTAGTCTGCACCATAGTTCAAATCATCTTCATTCAGTTCCACATATGTATAGCTTAGATAAAATTGGGTCGACGAAAATAATTAAATGTTCTGTGGCCCAAGTGTCGCAACTATCATGTAGCTACCGCGTGTGCTTTGGACCACAGCACATAACTGGAGACCCGCAGTGATCAAATTGATAAAAAAAAGAATTGATTAGTCGATATAGTAATAACAAATGCATTATTTCGTGTAGCATCTCAGAAGATATATAATATTTTGTAAATTTTATAGTGTCGCTATAGCATAACTATGTAATCTACTTATGTATGTCCTGTGTTCTTAGCTAAGCTTAGCGCTCTGAGGACGAGTAAACAATATTTATTTATGTATAAAAATATATATATAATTTGTCAGTTCTAATTGTAAACACTATAGATTTAACACTCGAATAGTAACAGCTTCTGATGACGTCATTTATCCCCCACTATATCCCTCTCGATTCATTTTCACTAGTTTATTTTACTTTGCTATTTGGCCAGTGTTTTTAAAGTCGACATTGCCCGGGTAATATCAACAACTTGAATAGAAACATCGAAGCAATGTAGATAAAGGACTCCGAATCTATTTCTCACTCGATTGTACCCAAATAATATTGTTTTTGTAAATCCTAAAGATCCTCGCACTGGCCATGCCCTTATGTACTAAACGTAAATATGATAAGTATACAGTCTGATGTAATTTTGTATTGCTAGCTGTTGTGAATAAGATTTATTTACATTGAGAAACACAGATAATAAATAGCCTTTTATTGTGAAGCTGATATATGGTAGGTACACTGTAACATGTGAAATAACTATTGTTGTTCTCATTTCTAAGAGTATTATTCTAGTCTGCATTAAAGTTAAGAACAAACTGAACACATTGATGTTTCTTGTTTTATCTACCTTCATCTATACCGAGAGACGGCGACTTGTTGTCCACACTACTGCAATCAAAGCGCTGACTGTTGAGGGTTCAATACCCGGGACATAAAATATTTTTGTTGACTACAAGTAGTCGTACCAAATCTGGGTTTGTTTTTTCATTTTATTATTATGTAAAGGCTGGAGGTCGTCTCGCGCCCTCCGGCGGCCGGTTTTGCGGTTGGGGAGAGGGTTCAAGCGCTCCCTCTCCTGCTCCGCCGCCTCCTTGATAGAAATAGCTTCCTCACCGAAGGAGGCGACGGCGTTCCACGACCTCTCACTCCGGACCATAGACTGAACCAAGGCCGGGAGCGAGAGGGCAACAATTACGACTGCCGCGACCAACTCACGACCCTGCGAAGCCCATGCAGAGCAATCTGCCAACGTGTGCAGCGCCGTGTCCTCAACTACGTCGCGGCAGTCGCCGCAGTGGTGACAACCGGGCGTCTCTTGCCGGCGTATACGACACAGGAACTGGCCAAAACAACCGTGGCCAGTCATTACCTGTGTCAGCCGGAAGGTGGGGGCGCCATGCTGCCTCTCCAGCCACTCCTCAAAAACAAGACTTACCGCCACGATCGTGGCATACCCAAGCCTATTTTAACTTGGTTTAATAAGAATATCTATGTAATACATATTTATGCTCTTCGACGTTAAATACTTATGAAAACAAAAATATATAGTGTTGTAACCGATCATAAGCTACGCGGACCAGTAAGGAGCTAGTGAGCATGAAAATAAGGACCCTAACATTTATTACAAAAATTAGGAATACCTTATATTATTTTCAAGATCTTAGTACATTCATAAGAAAAAGATATCGCTTAGTTTTACAATAGATTTTTCCACAAACAAATAATTTACGATATCGATATCGAGAAAAACCCAAAATAATTTATGCCCTATGCCAACGAGTGTTACGTGTTCGAGTCCCACACGGTATAAAACTTTGTGTGAGCCACAAATGGTTGTTCCGAGTCTGGGTGTTCTTTGTGTCCGTTGCTTGAATGTTTGTAAAGTTCCCTGCGATACTAGAATTATACATACCTACAGCGAAAGCAATATTTAAAAAAATAATTGCTTATTAAAAAGTTGGCAACATGTTACTACACGGCAGTTATCGATTTTATTTTGAATTCGGTGTACGTTTTAAACCTAAAATAAGGAACTAATGTTTCATTTAGACAATATTAGCATAGTACAATAAGAATAGTAGGATAGCTTCATACAATTCGGCCGCCGCCGGTTTGAATGTACGCGTGAGTCGCTGGCGCCGTGTACGCACGCACTTTTCACGCACACAATCACACAACCAAACGGGGCGGCCGGGGACTCTGTACGGGATGCGCCACGCGTTTGATCGCGCGCATTCACGTACTACACTGCTCGCCCGCTCGAATTCGCTGCTCTCACTGGTCACTTTATATCCATTTAGTTTTGTAATAAACGTTATTATGACTTCAAAAAGAGCCAAAAAATATTGTAGTGTCTTCGGGTGCCTCGATAACAACTCCTCAAACCGACCGACTGAACGAGAAGCGTAAGTACCAACCTAAACATTTTTCTAATTAAATTACGTATGTGTATGTACGCTAATAGACTGGCTCAGGTTTCTGAATTGAGCATTTGAGTTCACAGATGTGTAATTGTTCAGAGTCTGGTGTACTATGTTATAAGTAGGTATGTATTTACAAACAAAACGTATAATACAATGTGTTAAACGACAGTAAATTAAACTAGTTCCTCGTCATATAAGGTGTTTAGATAGTTATATCGCGATATATAACGCTTAGTCAGTATTTGAAAAAAAAAAAGATATTCAAGCTTAAATTGTGAAGTAGGTATTCAGCGCGATCACTTATAAGAGCGCGCGCGCCGACAAACCCTGCGACGTGGTGTTTTGTTGAAACGGTGTAGATATTAACACGGGTATTCATTTCAGCACTTACTAGTCACTGTTGGATTGAGTGAATTGAGTGATTGATGTTTAAAATTTTCATTTTATTTCGTAAGATAGCTTTGGTTATAGTCATAGTTTAGTTGTTAAGTTTACATACGTAGTTATTAATAATTATAATATGTACTTCAGGGGTGTTATGTGAGATGTTTTGTTCATAATTCGTTTTTAATATACATACTTCTAAGCGACTATAATGTGCCCGCAGTCACATAATATATAATATTATGTACTAGATACCGGGGATGTTACGGGTATTGAATTTCGGATACGGTTACGTTTACGGATATTGTTAATATTTAACTAAAAATAAAAGTGACAACCCTGTGCGTCAACGCAATAGTAGGCAATTAACTCGCCGATCGGCCTTAGCTAACCTACTATTCTTATTGTACTATGATATTATGAACTGTCTGGTACAATCCGTGTTAAATACTGTTACGTTGTTGAAACTCTTAATGTTATATGAGTTTTTCGTCATTATGATCAGTCTTTCGTTATGGTAGACCGCAAGTACGTATGTCGTCAATCGGCGAGGATCACTGAATAATTTTGATTTGCCGTGGATAGCATTCAATTCAGGAACATTACGATAGTATTCAATTCATTGAGACTTCAGGAATGAACGTGTGTAGTAGGTACACCTACGCTCTCTATCTTTATATGGAAATTATGCATTACGATGAATAAAATTAGAAGTACCGTAGCGCAAGCCTGCCCTCATCCATATTTTTATCAAAATAACAGATCATTCCTCGACAAAAATATTCATAGAATGTAGGTAAGTCACAATCAAAAGACGCTGGTGCTAGGTATAAAGTTGATGTCATAACGCCAAAAGTAATATTCTAATAAAGGTCCTTCTTTACCGAGAGCACTTTTGGATTGATTGTATTCTGATTAAATTCTATCATTTATTAAATTCTTCGTAGTGTTGATTATCTCGTTATTTATTTTGTTTGTAATTTGCATTCCGACAGAAGTTAAAATTAATGATATGTGATTTATTAAGATATCTATGACATAATAATAGAAAATGGTACAAATCCTCGGTTTTATGCATATTAAGTACAAGCTCTGCTTAGTTTGGGCTAGATGGTGTTGTGTATACGTGCTAGAATATTATTATGTTTCTCTTATTATTATTATCTATTAGACGTATGTAGTAGCGTTATTGAACAGTAAAATGTACTAGCCATGCAGCGCCATCTTGCGTCCAAATAATTAAAACAAAACTACTTTAAATGTCTCTGACGGTCACCACAATTTGAGGACTAAAACAAATAGGTACCTTTTTTTTTATAGTGGAGCTCATCCACTATAAAAATTGCTCCAATATGCCGGTCATGTCCCGTTTTTTTTCAGATTACATGGTGGCCATTATAAATATACCCCGACAGAGGGCGTTGTTCTGTGTTTTCGTTGAATTGTAATGGAGCGGTACGAACACTACATTTACAAAAATATCTCCAACGTTTATTATTATATATTTTTAAATGGTCAACTACAGTCAGCTTGTACGGATATATTATAAAATATATACGTAAAGAATGAATACATTGAATCACGTCCCGTCTAGAAATAGACCACGAAACTAAAAAACAAAATACAAAGTTACTCATACTTTGAGTTTAGACCTGATGCAACATATTTATTTAGTAGTCGGCTAGTCTCTAATATTGAGCTATTTTGAACTGTTGAGTTTGTATGCGTTCAACGAATGATCGTTACATTATTTCCTTAACAAGCTTATTTAAAGTTTGTTAATATTTAGGTATAGTGTTCTAAGTTGTTGTATTTGACTAGAATCGGTTGATTTTTTAATTCTTTTACGATTACGTGAATGTTATACCTACTTATATTTAATTAAAATAATTGAAATTTTAAATAGGTATAAAGTATCTAAAAGATTGTCAAAATTAGTTCAAAGTTAAATGAAAAGCAAACCGCGATAAAATCCTAACACAGTACAGTACAATAGTAGTTGCAGTAGTTTAATTTCAACGATTGATATTCTCTCAATTTATATACTAATATGAAACAATGGTTAAGAGCACCTTAAACCGGCGAGCGTGTATGACGAATGTTATAAAAATGAATGAAGCCAGAGAATTTGTCCGGATCGTAGCAAATGGAAATCCGTAGTCTCTGCCTACCCCTCTGGGAAACAGGTGTGAATCTTTGTATGTATGTATAAAACACAAAAAACACGTTTGAACTTTCTATTAATCAAATTGATGACGAAACTAGCACCGCACCGGATCCCTAGTCTTGTGACCAGTTATTAATAATACATATTGACTGTCGTCGATTTAATAGGATGGCCATATAGTTAGATAGTACGTCAACATCTGCCCCGAATACAATGTAAAAAGGGTTGAATGAAAACTTTTGTTATTGTAACATTTGTAACCGGTCCAGCCATCCAATCACATCTAAGCTTGTCGCCGCGCGCCGTGCCCCACTACACATATCTTTTTATATTTCGTTGTATGTATTTAAAAAGTCAAGGAATGAGTTAGGTGTTTCAAATCCCTCATCAGTTAGATTAGATATGAAATGGGTAAGACATGATAGAGAGGTCGTGAGTTCAATCCCCATCCACTGCACCCGGTTTGTCAGTGTGGGCAATCATCGTAGGGCTGAGCTCATCGAGCTCGACAAGGACAACGCTATATGTAGACATATGTGTATGTTTTTCATTTAAAATCTGCGCGTAGTCTTTATTAGAATACTTGGATACTTCAAAACCGAGTCAGTCATTATTATGTGATGCAGATGACTTGCAAAAATTTAAGTAGGTAAGTCTATACTTAAGTGGTACCTGTCTTAACTGAAGTAGATATAAGTACCTAGGTAACTGTTTATTTTCGCTCATCCGCATAATTAACTACACGCCAAAAGATAGTGTTGTCACTTCATCTCCTCTTATCCTCAATGCATAGTACTTACAAAGTATCCGCGTAGTACTTACTTTATAAAATAGCTATTGTATGAAGGCATAGGTACAATAGTGATTTAATATAGCGATGGGGGCCAATGCGACTGCTGTGCATGAGACCACGGGTTCGAGTCCAGGGTCAGACAAACAAAAACTTATTGAGTTTTCCTGCATGGATTTCTCATTAACAACCTGCAGTTAGGGAGTAGACGGTATTGAACATTGCTTTGTCTTAAAAAGCAATTGGTTCTGCGCCTCATCTCTCTCCGGACGTGTCGTCCATGACGGTGTGAGTATAGAACATTAAATTTTATGTTAGAAACACTTTGTACTATAAGTACTTAATATTTTTTAATATAGCTAGTCCCCGTTAAGATTCGGGAAATTCGGTTTGCAAGACATTATTATTATGTTACATGAAGCGATTTTTGTAGGTCTGTTGTTTGGGAGACAAGATATTTGATTGATTGACCTTATGTTAATATTAACCACGAAATCTGACTTCCCTTATCTGGCAGCGATAGCCTACTGGGAAGACCGTTGGACTTCCCAGTAAAGGAATCGTGTTTAAGTGTACTGACCGCGGCTCTGACTTTTCTGTGTGTATAAATTAAGTTCATTATTATACATGGATTATTTTTCTTTTATATCGCCGAAGGGGTACTTAGACACGTATTACAGATGTTTTTAGCTCTCACCTAATATGAGTCGAGAAAACGAAGTGCGAGTTAGCGTTCAATTAGGCTGAAAGCTTGCCTGCCTGGAAGTACTTTATAATGTTTTTGAAGTATGCCATTATGCGCCATTCCGCCTTTCCATTCCCAGCGATGTATCGTTAGATTAACGTTGTTATCCACTGTGTAGGATACATTTATTATCGCAGGAATAAGTTAGTACTTTCTACGTTTTCACCATTTGATAAGAGTTGCACCATTGAATGGAAAAGTAGGCAGCTACGTTACATTTAACGATTTTACTTAGGTACCTAGGTATCTTTGTAATTATAAGTAGGCAAGTATGTAGGTACTTATCTTTGGCGATGTACAAATCTTATAAGGATAACATTACATCCTTATGCGGGCGAAGTCATGGTTATGATGTAGTATGTTGGCCTAACCTAACCTAACCTAATCTAATCACACGAAAAGAAAGAAGAAGAAGTACTTATGTTTTTTATTTTTAGCCTGTACCGTCCCACTGCAGGCCAAAGGCCTCCCTTCGATCTTTCAACTCCTTTCTATCCAATTCATCCCGCAATCTCATTCTGGGCCTGCCACGGGGCCGGTTGCTATTTGGTGCCTAGTCTGTGTTGATTATTGCCCACTTCTCATCAGTTTTTTTTTTTACGTAAGCCTCAAATGAGCAGACGGTTCGTCTGATGGTAAGCGATTACCGCCGCCCATGGACACCTGCAACACCAGAGGAGTCAAGTGCGTTGCATTCCTTTTAAATTTGTCCCCATCTTCTGATGGGGACAAATTTAAAAGGAATGCAACGCACTTGTGACTCCCCCCTTCTGGGTGGGGGGACGGTAGGGCCTCCGGTACCTTCACTCACTTGACGAAACACAACGCAAACGCTATTTCACGCCGGTTTTCTGTGAGGCCGCGGTATCACTCCGGTCGAGCCAGCCCATTCGTGACGAAGCATGTCTCTCCCACGGTCAAAAATATAGATAGATACGTGACAGACATGGCCAGCCCAGTTCCATTTGAGTTTGGCAGCAGCTCGGCCCACATCCTTAACCTTTGTTTGTGAGCGCAGTACCGTATTTCTCTATCTTATCTATCAGCTTAACACCGAGTAGGTATACACTATACTGCGCTCCATGGCACGTTAGCAGATCCCGATGTCGGACTGTATGATTAATGATAATTATTAACTAATTCAAAGAACATTACTGAGCTTTGATTATACTAAGTATTACATATTAATATAGGCTTTGTTATTTACTGCCATTATAATTTGTTACGCTAATGTAAGCTGTTCCATATTATACCTTCTAAGTAGGTATACTTTGCTGTTTCTGCTTGTAATCTCCGCATAGACTCTAAATACCTATCTATTGGTCCATTAAATCTGAATTGTCGGGCATTTCCAAACATATTAGGTATTGACCGCGATTAAAATTTATCTTCTAACAACTTACATAAACAATAATAAGCACATGTATAGTTACTATGGGGAATCCCGCATTCCGGGTGGGAATTTATATCTCGGACATAAACATGATATAAGTCACGTAGGCCCAACATCTAAGTAATTATGAAAAGCACTGATGAAATATATTTAACCAGGTTTTGCCCGCGGCTTTGGTCGCGTTCGTGTGGATTTTATCATTAAATTTCAATCCCTCAAGAGCAAGACATTTTTCTGGATGAAAGGTATGTCCTTCTCTATAGATAGGTACTCCTGACAACGTGTATGCAAAATATCGAGTCGTTAGGATTACAAATATCGTCAATACAAATAATGATGCTGTCCTGCCAAATGGGACGTAGTCCACTTAGAGCACCCGTCCGAATGGCACCTGCGCGAATAGCACCTAGCCTAGTCCACGAAGGGCACCCATCAATATTTTTGGCAGGTGCTCTTCGTTGATTCAAATTTATTTATTTTTTTATCCACGAAGAGCACCTACGACTCGATATGTAACAACTGCGCAAACAAAGGACTGCGGCGGACAGAATTTCCGCGGCGCGCTCTTATTAGTACAGTAGTAAGGTTGTACTTTGTCCGCGCAATACCTCACGTCGCCTGGCGGTATACACAGACAAAGTGCAACCTAATGAGAGTAATAATAAGAGCACTCCGCGGAAATTTTGTCCGCCATTGTCCCTCGTCAGCGCAGGCTGATTTTACAATACATGTGATATGTGAAGACTGATTGTGATATATAAAAAAGAAGAAAGTTATATTATTAGGTAAGATTTAACTAAGCCTGATTTTGCAATAAAGGTGATGTGAAGAGACTGATTGTGATATATGTAATAAATATAAGAAATTTGGTAAGATTAATAATTATTGTCATAGTCATTTCTATTACTTTTTATTTTTCAATGTCGCCAAGACATATGTCGAATGTGTAATTTTTTTTATGTGATATGAGTCAAACGAGCGGACGGATCGCCTGATGGTAAGCGATTACCGCCGCCCATGGACACTCGCAACACCAGAGGAGTTACAAGTACGCTGCCGGCCTTTTAAAAAGGATATATGTGTATAATATGTGTAATTAATAAACGTTCTATTGATTTTTATCGATATCTTTTATTTAATAACGTCCTGTGAAACACAAATACATCCCAGCACTACGCTGCTGAGACGTAGGTGCTCTTCGTGGACAAAAATTATAAATAAATTTGAATCCACGAGGAGCACCTGCCAAAAATATTGATAGGTGCCCTTCATGGACTAGGCTAGGTGCTATTGGCGCAGGTGCCATTCGGACGGGTGCTCTTAGTGGGCTACGTCCCAAGTGGTAGCTACGGTAGGCTATTGCCTACTGACCTTATAGAATAGGATCTCTGTGCTGAAGATGCAAGAGGCGCAGACCTATGTAGTGGTGACCTCTCTGTTTAACCGAAATCCATAACTCTTGAAACGAGTTGCAGTAACAGTAGCCTGCGTCGTAATTGTTGTCAAGTTATTGAGTAGGGGTTATGAAGTAGCGTTCTCACCTACATCTGCAGAGAACACAAAACGAAAGTATTTGGCCAACCTCTATGAGGATATATCACTAGTTGAATAAGTCTAAATTTGACCAGCATGGACACTATATACAATCGAATAGTTAGTATTTATATAACTAGGTATGTTTTAATCGTTATATTTATAATTGTCATGGTCATATTGCATTGCTGGTATGGGCCTGTTACAGTTCTCGAAGAGTCTGCCAACGTTGTATACTTACTAGGTACTAATGATTCGATCGTTTCAGTCATCTAGATGCCCAAGGTTATTTGATCAAGCTCATAGTTTGATAAGAAGTTACTTAACACATTCATTGCCTGGGACCCACGTCGTGGGCTTACTATTGCCGGATTCGAGAGCACACGAACCCACGTCGAGGGCTCATGTTAAAAATACTTTTCTTTGCAAATACACAATAAAAAATAAAATACTACAGTATATTTATTTAATAGATCTTTCTAGTGGTGGTGTTGGTTTTTTTATTTAATCATATTTGTTTTTTTACTTCTTACTAGACGCCAAGGACTCTCGGCGTGGGTTGTATGATAGAGCCGGTAAACAATATTATGCAAACAACTTCAATGTTATTCACAAAATCAACTGAAAGTTATATTTATTTAAATGTAATATCGATGATTTGAAGTTATACGAATAATGTTTATTCAAACTGCTTGACCGATTCTGTGCGGATGGCGCCGCAGAGGCGTCATGGATATCTTTTGTGTATGGCGTGTGGCACCCGAGAGGAGCCAAAGTTTATAACTTATTCCTAATTCCTAGTGAATCCTTATTCCTAGTGAACTCACTGCATATAATTGTTTGCAAAAGAATTATTTTTAAGTAGTTCTATTCTTCAAAATATACAATATTTCCTACTTCTTATTATAACTTGTAGCTATTGCCGTGAAACTTTGACATCTCCAATGCTACCATTCTCCCAAAATATTCGATACATTGAAATTGCTTTTCTGCACTCAGGTTGCAACCTTCGTATTCCGTCATAGTACCAATTTCTCTTGTTGCGATAGTGGTATTTTTGTGTATATTTATCAATTTCTCTATACTCCATTTGGTTAGGTACTTAACTAAAGGTAAACAATCTTGAAGTCTTTTTATCTAAAAACTCAGTTTAAAAATACAATTCTGCTAAAGATCAATGTAAATACAACAATAATGATTAATAAATCAATGGAACCGTTAGTTTAAGCAGTAGTTTATTTGTTTAATATGTGTTTGTGTAAAAAGTTACATCAAGATTGTTTACCTTTAGTTAAGTACCTAACCAAATGGAGTATAGAATAGGTAATTCATCTTGCGAGACACAGGTTTCCTAGCTATCTGTTGACACCCTGGTTTTCTTTGGCAAAGTTTCATATTCTGTACACATATTCTGAGATTCGGAATTAACATTTTGCGTTTCGCTAATTAAGTTACTACAACGTTTGGTAAACATGTGGTGATCTAAAAAAATAATAAGTAAAAAGAAAATTAGTAAATAAAAATGTAGGTTCAGAAATACATTGAAAATAAACAATTTTAATTGTATTACATTTAAATCTTTCTAAAATGGTTGATGATTCAAGTCTTATGATGAAAGCGAATAAAAAAAATTGTTTACTTACTCATATCATAGTGTATGTACATTCTAACTAGAAAACGGCACTAGAATACTTCCAGGAATCCTATAGATATAGAAGAGAGAGATAGAAGAACTATGACCGTATTCCTAATAACGAGAGGGTTTTGTGTTACGAGTAATTGCTGTATACCACAGACCCACGTCGTGGGCTCACCCCAGTGCATCTGTATTATCGAGGACCCCGTTAGCGGGTTTACTAGTAAAATGTTTGGCGGTACGGAGTATGAAGCGTGTAATAGTTATAAACTATATTATGTACACATCAAGATAGACACCCTATATATCTACGCATAACTACGCTACATACAAATTAGAGAATTGTCGGAAAGGGACTGTGCGTAGTGTGGTCAATGTAATGGTAAGGATTCCCGTTCAACGTGAATGAGACAAAATAACAAAAATATAACGCACTCTCTCGCACGATTCGCAGCGTTCAACTTCTAATAGTTTAAAGTCCTAACAGTCTAGGTCAGTGGTCGGCAGCCTTGTCGTCCAAAAGAGCCAAATATAGACAATCCACAAGTGAAATCTAGTCAAAGAGCCATTTTTCAAGCTTTAATTTAGCAGGGGACATTATTACGGGAAAAATTAGGTTTGAAAGTACACTCTTGAGCCTGCCTATGTTAAATAAATCTTAGTTAAACTTACAGTAAATTAAATTAAATTTGGTATCATACATATAAGGTAAGGTAATAAGTAATATGCTGTGCCTGCATTAAACATTTCGTCAAAGAGCCGCATGCGGCTTGCGAGCCGCGGGTGCCCGACCACTGGTCTAGGTTGACGTGTTGCTGTGTGTAGGTAACTAAAAGTGTCACAGTTAGTTCACCTATAGAACTCAAGTAAGTGTACTTACTTAAATTTTAGTTCGCACACGTAGGCAGCGTTATGGGATGTTGAATCATGAAATTCTCAATAACAGCAGCCACCAGTAGACGCACTTCTTGTGCCTATCATAAAATCTACATATAGCTGCGCAATACAGGTAGATAAGAAATAAGTCTATTGTGTGTCTATCTATATAACCCGCCAGGAATCAACAGTCGTGATAATATACCTATAATTATATCATCAGATAAGAAAGAATTCTTATTGAAGAAACTTCTTATTTGAAGAAGCCACTTTCTCGGTTCTTTGCAATTGTCTTAGGTTTTTCGCAAAGATTCAGTTTTTTTATATACTTACCGAGTAGGTATGTGCACCATAAACTCTCCTTTCAGCGATATTTTTATTCCAACTTCCTTCTACCTCTTTTATTACCTCTTGTAGCACGGTCCTGTGTTAGTCGGATTTTCCCCTTCATTCTGGCTATTTCAGTCACCAGATAGACTTGCGTCAAAACACCAGTCAACATGAATTGCTGTTCTGTTCTTAAGTCAAATCTGAAGGACAGAACAGCTGTTCTCGTTACTCCTTTCATTTCATAGTGTAGCAGTACTTTGCAATAACTAGGGATGAACAACAGCCATCTACATTAATGGTGGTTACCGCTTACCATCGGGAGAACAGCTGGCTCGTCGACCGCCAAAAGTAAAAAAGAGGTGTTGCTAATATGCACTAGTCTGAAGTAATATTATATGACAAGTTAGAGGAAAAAAGTTTATCTATACGAAGTATAGGCACAGTATAAAGAAAATGTTTGGGTTTGATGATAAATAATTCGCATCATAAAAACAAAGTCATGTGGTAAACAAAGAAAATGATTCATGGTTAAATGGTAATGAACAATATTTATTATTGCCATTAAGAAGCCATCACGCATTTGTATTGTGTCGAGAACTTTTCAAAACTCCTTACTATGATTACTATCAGCACCTAAGTGGCTAGCGGTAAAGCGCGCGAAATATAAAGGACACGATTTGGAACAACTATTTGTGTATCTCACAACATTATACGTACTGGCAGTAATGCCTCCTAAACCACTAATGTCTTATGCGTGTAGGTAGGCAATCTTTTTGTACGCACATGTAGAAAACTTGAAGAAGTCACATATTTGAAAAAAGTTAATGAAAATGTTGCTCTTTCTTAAAAATGATGTTCAGGCCAATCTATTGGAAAAGGATGTTATCTCTCTTAAATCCTAAAGAAACATTCAACAATCGCTTTTATTAGTAAGAGTGAAGTGAAGTGGTAGACTCGACTAAAATCTTCTGTCAAAAATTTATTATTTCGTTCGTGGCTATTATAATAAACCACTCAGAAGTAGAAAAGTAAACTATTATTAACGCATAAAAATAGGTACTATTACTCACTACTCGATTTAGATACAAAGGCATACCTACTTCCGTAACTATCAATAAACGAATCAAACTAATTATAATTTTAGGGTTCTGTACCAAAACAGTAAAAATGTCTGTCACAGGCACAGCTGTTTATACCAGAAACTGGTATTGACTGCAAAGTTGGAATAGTAGTGAATAACGCTTGTCCATTTTTTTCCAAATAATACTACAAAACATATGACATCTTGAAAAAAAGGGTACAAATAAATTGAACTATAGTAACTGCTTCAAGTAGCATATCATATGAAAGAACTTAACTTGTACATTATACCTCATTCTTCAACAGCATAGTTTTCAAGAAATGAGCAAATATCGTTTAGAAAGTTAGTTACCTATGCGGTAACTGTTTTAAGGTCAAAGCACACATATCAACTCTGAAACGGATCGGCACCGTACCAACTCGAGCCATGCAGTATTCTTTGTATGAAACTGTCTACTGCAACGCACACTAATTGAAAACGAAACTTGCCTCGCGGGTCGGCGAGCCGTAAGCGCGGCGTCGTCGCCTAGCCGTAGCCGAGTTGACGTACCGGATCCGCTTTCGTTACGTGTTTACGTTAGGTTGATGGCGAGGCGAAAGGCGATACGGTTACGTTCTTTCTATGACCTTAAGTCGTAGTAAATGCGACAGCTGGGCATAAGATTTTAGGTTAGATGGCCAGTTCGGCCAGTGTTATTAGGTTACTTTCTGTCAAGCAATTCTCACCAGTTCGGAATCGCCGCCGGTAGATGTCAATAGATACGCCAATCGCCCTCTACTATTTGGGACTTATAACATAGTGATGTCGATGTTATACAAGTCTGACTACTCCTTCGGGAATACAGTCGAGAGAATTATGTAACATTGTGTTTTCTTCGAGGTTAACAAATGTTTTCATATAATTAATAGCTGTGGCCGCGGTTTCACCTGCGTTTATGATTACTGCGCCGCTCCCGTAGGACGTAGCGTGATGTTATATAGCCTTCCTTGATAAATAGGCTATTCAACAATAAAAGATTTTTTCCTGACAATAGCGCGTTCAACCAAACAAACAAACTTTTCAGCTTTATCATATTGGCATAGATGGGTGTAGAATCTGCTGATAAAAACCAAAAACCACAGATAATTTGAATGAGTGACATAATTATGTTGAATGTCATACAGTCAGAACTGACTTAAACTGAACTGACAGGCTAGAGCCTGTTTCTATCTTACTCCATCAAAATGGTTCATGCCAATGTATATGGTAGATATAAATAATAATATGTTAATTAATACTTTTAAGACATAAATCTAGTTCCCAGATATCGGTTTATCCAAGATTTGTAATGGTACATGATGGATTATACCGCTCCAGACCACAGATGCTAATACTGGTGTTGTCCTCTGTTGCCTCCCTTGAATCACAGCATGCCACAAAACTTCACCTGAAATGTATTGAATATGTGATAGATTTATTCAATATTATTTGACAAATCCAGTTCTTTACCCTTAACCTTTTGTCACTTAACCATACATTTTATAAGTTGCCATTCTACATAGGTAATAAAATATATGTACCTATATTAATTATATTGAGGTGGTACCAGTCCATTACTGCAGATAATAGTAAAGTTTCTTCAAGGACCTCACTATGTCTCTCCCTGTCTATATCTATTTGGCTTCAATAGGTGCTGTTAGTTATATAGTAAATTGTGGTTGAGACAGATTTTATTTGTAGATATAAGTATTTTCTTTTATATTCTCTAAAATAATTAAAAATCTATATAAAATTTTACAAATTGTATGTTTACTTTATGTTTGTATTAAAATTAGGCATGTAATACAGGATACTGAAGATAATCATTCTGCTTCAACTTTATAGTTCTATCAAATTTCAGGATTATAAATGTGAATGTGAGAATGTTTGTTAAGGTTGCATGCCTTAACTACTTGATCAATCATGATGCAACTTCAAGGTACAGAAAAGGATATAGGGTACCATTCTTGCAGGAAAAAGTGCTTTTCCTGAGTGCAGTCACAGGCAAAACCGAATATTATATAAAGCACTTGTTGCTGAGATCCATAAGAAAGTTGACAATTAACCTGATGGCAAGTCTCTGCTAAACAGAGAAGGTAAAATAGTAATGAATTTAATACTAATATACCCTGATACATTAATTTCAGTTTTGCCAATTTATAATAACTGCAAATGGTAAAGGTAACTAAAAGCTTTTCAATTATTTTCATAAAACAAATTTTAATCTTTCTCCAACCAAAGTCAACTGACAAGATTCTATATTAATATGCAATTGATAAAAAAAACACTGGTTATAATGCTGCAACAAAGAATAAATGTATGACTTAGAACTAAAGTCAACAATACCTTTGTTGCACAACAATACAAGATCAAGATAAGAGATAAGAATGTTTTTAAATAACAAAAATAAACAAAGAATTTTCTAATGCTATCTACATATATCATTGTTTTCCCATATTCAGGCTTTAGATAATCAATTTTAATTAAATATGTTCTACTTTCAACACATGAAAAACATTTTGCTTAATTCTTGTACTTTGAACCTTATAAGAAAAATGTAAGTTATCATAAAGACTTACATCAGGTGGATGGCAGCAGAGTTCACCTGGTTACTATGATCATACTGCAAGCAGTCATCAGCTGCTCATGTCAAGCATGTTTAAAGGCAATTTCTTCTGTAGATTCTCATTGGCACTCCCCCTTATAACACAGTTGTAGGAGCACATGCATTAATTGACAGTTGCTACAATTTTGCAATTGTTTTCATATGAATATACCACTAATTTGTCCCATTTAATGTTTTGCTAGTACACAAGGAAATTAATAAACATTATCTAGTTGCTAACCAATGCCTACAAGGAAAAGTAATACCGAATGATCCATGACAACATAACCTAGTCTATTAGAAGTTTACTCTAAATAGATTATTTCAAAATAAAATATTGGTTTAGCTTTTGTATATTATGTATTTTGAAGTTTTCTCACAAAGCCAAATTAAATTTACATAAATACAATTTAATGATAATTTTTATACAAGATGTAAATAGTACACAAAAGATTCATAGTGAAATTATGTTGATATTGCTAAATAAGTGGAAATTAAACACCTATAATGCATCAACCACTGCTATGTAGAAAAATTAAATTAATCTTTCTGTATTGCTAATAATCAGTAAACTGATATTTTATTAAGCTTAACATTTGCACTCAAAAGATGGTGTTCCGTAAGACTTACAAAGATATTGAACTTTGTGACAGTAAACACTATCCATTGTATAAAATTAACCAAATTTGTAACCATGAAATATATACATTTAAGTCTCCAGATATTTGTTTTATTTGCTATTATAATGATAGTAAAAAAATATGCATACCTAATATTGTAACGAAGCTACATGTGAACGGGTAAACAATGACCTGTGGGGTGGTCGGACCGCTCCGAGACAATAAGGGCGAGGCTACGAGAAATGCGGGAGGATATCAGGATAACCTGGCGGTGAGCGCGGGCCGCGCCGCCGCCGCGCCGCCCTCCGCTCACCTACAATAAAAATGTATCCACAATTGTCTCTTCACAAGTTACTCGGTCTAGGGTGTATAACATAACTTGCACTCTTAAAATCATGATATATGTTAGTTCCGTCCTCGTGTCCCGCGCGTCGGGGAGGCACTGGTGTGAGAGTGCGCTGCGGCACGGGCGCTCAGTTGTCCATGGCGTATCTCCGCGTCCACTCCTTTGCGTTTCGGATTGCCTCGCTCTCGTTCACCTTCCACAGCTCGGCCACGTCGTTCGCCAGCGGGTCGTCTGGGTTCGGTGCCGACAGTAGCGCCTGGATCGACAGCAGCACTGTGCGAATTTGCAGTGCTGGACTCCACTTGTCCTTCAATATGTCCAAGCATATACGGCCAAGCCGATCTATGTTCGGATGGTATATTTTCGTTATAAACCTAACCTTAGGCGCTGACATGGGATAGTCCTCTGGCAGAAATAATTCTAATTTAAATAGTCCTCCTTCGAACGGCGAGTCTTCTGGGCCAGTGACGATTACATGAAAATAACGTGCATTCGTTTCGCTTGGCACCGCGCTGATTCCCGGCACCGGCTCTTGCATCAGTCGCTGTGTCTCTTTGATTATTCTACGTGGTAGGGCTGCCATTTTAAATATGCGGTCTAGCGCAATTTGTCAAATGAAAGCAAGTAATCATATAATTGTACAAAATATCTAATTGTCTTTTCACTCTACGTGTTTACGACGATTATTGAGGCACGTCTTCGGAATTAACGAATTACAACAGCATTTTAGCCATGATATTGCTAAAAACGCGACTACAAAAGCGAAGGTACTTCAATTTTTAATGCATAGACAATGTAGACTTTGGTACCATAGAGAACACGTGCAATATAGACATGGATGCGTTTTTGTTTGTCATTGTTACATTGCGGTAAACACCGGTTTTTATATTTTAAAACAAATACGCCTCATTATAAAAT
Source organism: Catocala fraxini (assembly GCA_930367265.1). Classification (NCBI taxonomy): domain Eukaryota; kingdom Metazoa; phylum Arthropoda; class Insecta; order Lepidoptera; family Erebidae; genus Catocala; species Catocala fraxini. The sequence goes on along the minus strand of OV884025.1, from coordinate 26,736,735 downwards.
AGTTGATCATTTATTACAACTACATAAATGCAATATATTTTTACAATTGTAAAATGAAAATTCAAGGTAAACATAAATATAATGCGATCAAGTGACATCTAGTGACTAATCGTACAACTAATAATAGAGAGTGTTTAGGGTACGCCGCTAGATGTCACTGTTATAAAAATAGTCATACAAAACAAAAATATTACGACTAAAACTTGCCAGCTTGTTATAATAAATTATTATGTTACCAAACTGCTGCCGCATTATCTAGAAGGCGCCTGGCCCATGAAAACAGAAGGCCTAGATTTTGTATCATATTAGAATTTTGAGTTGAAACCTAACATCCTAGTGTGGATACCAAAATATATTTCTGGAGTCGGCACTGTCCATCTAGCTCTCCTTATAAAATATTGCTATTTATTATGAGTATGTCTACCTTGAGCTTTTATAGATCCTAATACAACTTGTCGTGAATAGCTGAATGCATGTGTTACCATACCTTCTAAAAGCGCCTCTAGCGGACACGTCCGTGAACTAATCAAAATGCAATACGCCCGTTGTTTAAAACTTATCAATTTAAGCTCAGTATCGAAACTTACTTATACATTTTCTATTTAATAAGTTGTTAAATTTGTTTATAAATACGTGAAATCGCCTGTCATTACTGTAGTAGTAGTGACTAAAAATCGCAAATAATTTGTATTAAAACACCATAATTATGTTCTTATACGTATATAACGTACTAGATGTGCCCGCGGTTTCACCCGCGTTTATAGTTACTGCGCCGCTCCCGTGGGGTCGTAGCGTGATATTATATAGCCTATAGCCTTCCTCGATAAATGAGCTATCTAACACTAAAATATTTTTTCAATTCGAACCAGTAGTTCCTGAGATTAGCGCGTTCAAACAAACAAACTCTTCAGCTTTATAATATAAGTATAGATTATAGAAAAAAATACAGTACATAATATTATGTAGGTACTATCGTTTTTTTGTATAATACGTTATATGCCTCGGTGGTCAGTGGTAGTCTACTTATACGACTGCTGTGCATGAGGTGTCAGTCTCCATTGGGTATTCCTATCAGAGAATCTCAGTAGCAGTACAGAGTTTAGAACTGTGCCGGTAAACCGCAAGATACTTGAATCCTATTATGTGGGAAAGAAAATCATATCTGGCAAATGTGGTAGTACCTAGTACTCATCTGCTTATCATCAGGGACATAGACGTGAGAGTAATTACCTATTTATGTACATAACGTTAAATATATATGTATACCTATATATTTCACAAGGAATACTCTGAATCTAATGAAAGTAGGTACCTATATATCCGGATTATATATTCGTGCTATACCTTATTCCATTTATAAGCTCTATTACATTCTATTTTGAAACATAAAACAATATTTCATGATATTATGAAAAGGATTTTGTTTAGTAAGCTTTAAAACTACTAAACTATCTAGATCTAAAAATATTTTACTATTACAAAACTATATTATCTTAGAAAGCCTAGATGAAATCCATTATCTGTCAAACAAGATCAATACGTCGTATGAAACATTTGGTTGGGAGGCATGTCAGCCGATGATTCTGTTATTTTTATACATTGACCTTTCGTTTGCCGTTGACATTAACAGAAAAGGAATCTTGCCTAGACCTTTGAGTGTCATAGGCTATGTGTAAATATCACATTATGCGAACAAAGCCGCTGGCAAAAGTTAGTAAAAAGTTGCTGTCGCATAAAATACATTTTGCGTTTATTATTCGCCTAACGCTACATTTTTTTCAACGTGTCACGTAGCAACAGCGTATAAAAGGATCAAGGAAAATCATTCAATTTTTGTGTGCAGAACATGGAAAATGCGAAACGAAAATATACGTACCTACTTTAATATTTTCTTTTTTCTATATTAGTAGTATTCTTTTGGCAGCTGCGGTATACGGTTAGATTGTGAAATATTGATATCATAATATTATATACCTATATTTTTGAACATATGAGAAGCGTCTATAAGAAAATTGGTAGGTACTAGATAGGTCTCTTCCATGGTTAGTTAGTTAGTTGGATTATCTGCACTTCACAATTAAGCTATTGTTCGTAGTTAGTTTCATATGATGGACAATGGATGTCGAATATCTAATCCAGACTATTTTGTTATGAACCCTTTGACCGCCACTTCAAAAATGAAAAAGCGGGCTCTCGGCACCAAGCTACGATTTTATCCTTTAATTTGTCATGTAGTCGTGACCGTGGCGAGCTGGACACGTTTTGCTTTGACATGTATACATGACTGTGGCGGTCAAAAGGTTAATCTTCGCACTTATATCATATGACATGATGACATATTGAATTGAAAAGTAGCGCATTAGATAGAAAAGCGCTAACGTGAATGAGTTTGCTATCATTCAAACGATATTGTTTCATTCAAACAATTGCGCTCCCACTTTTGCAAGGGGTTTTGTTATGAGACAAATAGAAAAAATGTCCCAATAATATAATATTCTAATAATATTCTATCACATACACACAACACCATCTAGCCCAAACTAAGCAGAGCTTGTACTATGGGAACTAGAGAATGGATAAACATACATATGTATATACGTTTTTCTGTGTAAATACATACGTATTATACATAGAAACACCCAGACCAAGACAAACATCTATGTCCATGCACACAATTAGGCGCGGCAGTCGGTTACACTTTCTGCGATGGTAACATAGCTGCTTCTTTTGTGTACCTAAGTATATAATATCGCTAGGGTTATATGTTATGTTTGCGTTCGGTCGGGTAGTGTTGCTAGTTTTGTTTTAGGAAGGTCCCAATTAGGTACAGCCCTAATTCTGGAATTGTGTTTAATGACAGTTCATCGAACACAATTCCAGAATTCGTGCTGTGCTCACTAATTTACCTAGATCTACCTAGTTCGCCTGGATATTCAGTCGTGAATGTATATCATATTTGTCTTTGAAATTAAACTACTACGGATTTTATCGCGTTGTTTATTTTACACTTTATTACATAATTTAGAAACGACTACTATAAAACTTTACTAATTTTTAAGGTAATTAAATTATTAAAACTATTTATATTTAAATTTACACTTTCCCCGACGTCTTTGTTTCAGAGAGCCCACGGGATCTGTGACAGGAAACACCTGGAAGCCGAGCTTCAACATGTCAAGCAAGTACTGCAAGACAACAAGCTCCAACAGCCAGACATTATATTTGTCTTTTTTAGTGACATTTTTAAAGATTCATTTTCATTTTGTTACTTCATATTATTATATCCTACGTTTCTCAACCGATTTACTACAAATGACCAACAAATATATTATAATTATTTGCATTTGATGATTTGATGATATGGTTTTGCGATAAATATTGACCAACTCAAGGAGAGTGATGCGTTAATGACGTTTCAATCAATTAAATTGATTAGTTATATAGTAATTAACTTATTACTATTATGAATCCGTTACGGTAATCACGTTATTGAGATAGTGATAAACATATTGTGTTGGTAGATGGTTTGGTAAAAAAAAGGGAAAGAAATAAAAAGAAAAAAGAAGAAGAAGGTAGATTATATCTATTTGTTATATTATCTACCTATAAGTAGCTCTGGACTGGGTTTTTGTTCGCATGCATTTATAGAATAACATCTTCCTCAGAATTAATGTTAGCTATATGGTCTTATGCCTGATCGTCCTAAAGGTGTAGGTAGAAAGAATTAGTGGTCTTGAAAGCAAAAATGCGAAGAAATAGGTAGGGCTGCCAAGTAAAATCAGTATATTTGGACCAAAAATCGTTAAAATTGGTTAAAATGAATAAATTTAATCAAATCTCAATATTTTAAGCGGACTGACCTTTTTTTTGTAGAAATTGTCGGGTCCTACCGACTGAACCTACCACGGTGTTCCTAAGCGAGCTTACCTATACTGGGTATTAAATACAATGGTATTTCTCAAAATATATCGTTTACCCGTCAATCGACCTTTAAGTAGTACGGAATCCCCGTAAAAGATTAAAAAAAGGGATGCGAACTGAGATTGTTGGAAATCAGTAAAAAAATCAATAGAAATGCCTTGCATTAACAAAATCGTAGAAAAATAGTTCCATTTCGGTATTTTGGTAGTACAATCGCCAAATCGGTACAAATCGGTAAACCGAAAAATCGGTAGGTTCGAAACCACTGAATTAGGGGTATACACCTCTACTTCTTTCTGCTGTAATACGAAAGCTACGCGTTGACATCTTTTTTCGGTCTCATGTTGTAGGAGGGAAGACGTTGCTCTTTCAAACATATTTGACAAAACTTAATACCCTTCTTCCCTTCCGGGTATACAGGCGTCCATCATCTACTTTCAAATCATTTAAATATTCGAATAAAACGAATTTTATTTGAGAATTTTACATAATTATATTGTATGACCTATAAATAGAGGAATACGAAATGACGGAATTTTACTTTTGTATGGTCCGAGCTGTTGCCAGCTCTTTCACACATTGATAATTTGTTCGAGCCTAGCGCAACAGCAATAGATCAAATAAAACCTTATATTTAAATGTTTAATGTTTTGATGTTGGCATCTCCTCCTAACATACAAGATAGGAACTTCGTATTCCTACATATATTTTGATGCTATAATATCTTTATATACAGGGTTAATTGTATGAAAAACTAAAATCTTTTACCCGTGACTTATTTATACCTATAGAAAAATATTAATAACCTTTCAACTTTTTTTTTTTTTTACTTGGGGGTATTCGTGACGCGTACCCCTCCGCGGGGGCGGGCGGAGGGGTTATGTCGGACTCGCCGGGGTAAAATAAGATGTTGAAAAGATAAAGGACCTCCCGGAATACCGACTAAACCTACTACGGTGTTCCTCGACACAACCACTATCGACGGGGCCGCGCGAATCACTTTCGCATGCGGTCGCGACCCCGCCGAGGTTTCGGCCCGCCGTATGAAACGGCAGGCCACTACACGAAAGACCTACCCAAAGGCACTCCTCACAAATTATCCCTACTGTCCCCCCTAGAGGGGAGACGGACTCAAAACAGAGGCGCGCGTGGGAACACGCACGCCGCCTCTCAGACCTGGTGCTGAACGGATGGCGGGCAGGCCCACAAAGCCCGCCACCCCCAGGTCAAACCTCAGAGTGGCTGAAGGTCGTCTCGCGCCCTCCGGCGCCCGGCTCTGCGGTTGGGGAGAGGGTTTAAACGCTCCCTTTCCCGCTCCGCCGCCTCCTTGATGGAAATTACTTCCTCACAGAAGGAGGCGACGGCGTTCCACGACCTCTCACTCCGGACCATAGACTGAACTACGGCCGGGAGCGAGAGGGCAACCAACCCGACTGCCGCGATCAACTCACGGCGCTGCGATGCCCAGGCGGGGCAAACCGCCGAAGTGTGCAGCGCCGTGTCCTCAACTACGTCGCGGCAGTCGCCGCAGTGGTGACAACCGGGCGTCTCTTGCCGGCGTATACGACACAGGAACTGGCCAAAACAACCGTGGCCAGTCATAACCTGTGTCAGCCGGAAGGTGAGGGCGCCATGCCGCCTCTCCAGCCACTCCTCAAACACGGGACTTACCGCCACGATCGTGGCGTGCCCGAATAACCTTTTAACTGTGTCTTCTTTACATAATACTTAACAACTTTAGTACTACCAATGTCTTTTTTTTATTTTCACGCGAGTATGCAATATAATTAATATTGAAATTGCTTGTTTTAATAGCTTAAGACTGCGGCGAGCGAAATGTGCCAAAACAGGCGGTCACAGTTAAGAGAATAAAATCAACACTTTTTGTTTAATACAAATATAAAATATACATTTACCATAACAATGAATGTGTTTACAATTACTCCGTGTAAAAAACTTAAAATAGTTAATATTTTCGCCTACAAAATTACGTAAATTTGCACACAAATGCAAAAACGAATGCTCGTGTTACGTGATTTTTAGATTATAACAGTAAAAATCTATCCTATTTTACAGCTTAAACGAAACATAAATAGATATATTACAATTTGTCCGTCCCAAATATTTAAGTTATTGGTTGACAATAAAGATAAATATTTATCAAAAAAGCACTTCAATTCTCCATACAATTTTACTATGGCGGCCGCGCACCGATTTAAATATGCGCCGCACGAGCTCTGTCATTATTTGTCTTACGCTCGGCGCAGTCTTAAGGCTACACGCAGTTGTAACAGAAGGCAGCGACTTAACCACCGCGAAGGGAGAGGCATTGTGCGGCAGGGCACTGCAATTTTAACATCCTTCAATTTTTGTTTTGGAAGAGTTTAATGTTTTATAAAAAGTGTTAATACAAAATTTGTTAAGTATAACGACAAGAAGACACGATTAAAGGGCAATTTGACTGTGTGCTTTTTCTATGTTTGTTACGCGATTTCTCCGCTAATTATGAATTGAGATTTTTTTTGTTTGGTTCGTCTTATCTTATCTTATGCGGGGGCCAGTCAGTGCAGACCGGCGACACTTCGACCCAGTGGGATCTTTTGTGTCGACATTCTCCCAATAACGTCTGCCATAGATGTTCATGGCAGCCGGGACCGACGGCTTAACGTGCTCTCCGAGACACGGTTGGGTCGTCTTACTTCAGATGTGGTCCCATACTCTCTACCGGCTTACACGGCCCCACACGTCTGGGGGATGGTCTTGGTGAGCAAGGCCTTCCCTCCATAGGTGCTGCGGCCCGGTCACCATCAGCCGGGCCAACCGCCAGGGCGGGATGGTGATTGCTAACGCGACCCCATCCCGCCCCACTCCGTAGTCGGAGGGACTGCTCACCCCAGGTTTTTAGTGTGTATACCGACCCCCTTCAGGGGCGGAGAGTCTCACATAACCACCCTTCCCCCCCGGGGGAGGGGGGTATCCAAAAAGGAATTTCCTGGGTCAAAAAAAAAAAAATTTGTGGTCCCATATAAATTTCAAAATCAACAAAAACAAAAATGTATCTATATTGTTATTATATTTCGGTTTCTTGTGGTTTCCTTTAGCAAAAGTTTTGATGAGAACTTTCAATCTCTGTTTTAACTGTAATTATAAAAACATTAACCGAGATTAAAGTACCTAGATTGTATGTATTCGTAAGGAGCCGTCCTAATAATTAAACTACTAAGAAAAAATATACTTCTAGTTGTTGGAAAGATTACGCAACCGTATAATTTCTAGTTTTTGTTTAAGTTTATATATGTAGGTAGTCTTTAAGACGGATTTTGTTTTACTATAAATATTTCTTTATTTAATCCTGTACAATCCACAAGCCCTGCTACTGTAGCACGTACGTGTCTTATAGACACCTATCAACTATAACCTACAGTTATGCATCTCATAACCGATGAATAGCTCGCCGGTGTCCAATAAACACTGTCACTAACACAACCTCACGTTATGAAGGTCTAATAGCCAATCTGTTGTTCATCTCGTGATTGACATCACTTGATGAGTCGCTCAATTAATTTACCTGATCATTCTGCTTGTGTTGGGAACAGGTTCCATTATATTAGTTTTAGAGGTCTATATTGTGCGTGTAAGTGCCAGGTTTAGCACTAGGGATTCAAAAAGATTTGATTGCACGGATGGCGTAGTGAATTAAGTGGTTGCCTTGCCACCGGGCCGAGTGTTGTGGGTTCGAATCAAAAATTTGTGTGAACCATAAATGGTTGTCCTGAGTGTCAATGCTCTTTGTGTCTGTTGTTTGAATGTTTGTGAAGTTCCTCGCGATACAGGAATTATTCCTAGTGTGGCAGTGGATTCTTTAAAAAAGAAACGAGAGAAGGAAATATCAAAAACATTTTGTTGAAAGGCCAGGTTATGAATAGACTGTCTCGGTGACGTTGGTCGTGAATACGACTGCTGTGCTTGATGTCTCGGATCCGATTTCCGAGTCAGGAACAGCAGAGCGTTATTGGATGTTCCTTTTAAGATATTTTCAGTAACAGTACGGATTGAATCTGTGTCCGGTAATCGGCTATAGACCCGCAGACTATTACGTTGGACCTAAAACCGTGTCTGGTGAAATGTGAGTCTGATACATTTCTACTTACTATTTCGAGGACATAGGCGTTAGATTATGAACGTGTGTAAAATACCTTTAAAATGAAACGTATTAAGATTTACGTAGCAAAATTTGTGAATTCAAAACAGAATCTACTAAAAAGGCTCAATATGCATGTCTACAAACCCTGAACACATGTTGAATAGCGACTATGTAACAAGTTAAGTATATTTGGAACCGATATGCGCTGATGTCTTAAAAATATATTAGCTAGAAACATCTTATATATAAAATTCTCGTGTCACAATGTTAGTTACCATACTCCTCCAAAACGGCTTCACCGATTTTTATGAAATTTTATATGCATATCTAGTAGGTCTGAGAATCGGCTACTATCTATTTTTCATACCCCTAGTGATAAAGTAAACATAAAAAAAAGAAAAATTACTTTTTACAGAACGAAGTCTGTCCGGGCACTAGTATTTTTATATTTCTGTAATCGTTACTTAACTAATGAGCCGGCTTACCCGTAGTAGTAAGAATCCGAATCTTATAAATAGAATGAACACTGTAGGGACAAGCCTTTCGTCTTACTAACCTACCGACCGAATACCTACTTGCTTATCGCCATGGTATACTTATAGTTTACCTGTATGCAGGGGCTTGGTTGTGTTTCCTTCAAATTGATTTAATGATTGAAATTAAACTACTATATACCATCTTAGTCTCCCCGTGACCATGGCTGCTGAAAAGCAACCAAAACGTCGTAGAAAGTGTAAACTTAAATATAAATAGTTTTAATAGTTTTAATAATTTAATTAACTTAAATATTAGTAAAGTTTAGTAGTATCTAGTAGTAGTGTAACAGTTTATAAATTATGTAATAAAGTGTCAAATAAACAACGCGATAAAATCCGTATATAGTAGTTTAATTTCAATGAATAACATTCGCGTAAACAGAAGACAATAATATTGCTTTAATGATGTCTAGAATACACAGCCAGCCATAAACAGCAGTTTTTGTTTACCATTAGGTAGGCACTTCTACCACCAACAGGAAAAGAAAACATGAAATACTAGTATAGGCAGTAGGTATTAGCTACAATTATATCATAGTTTTACTACTATATACGGATTTTGAATAATACTTTGAAATAACTACACTGGAACATTTAAACAATTATTATCTTAGTCTCCCCGTGACCATGGCTGCTGAAAAGCAACCGAAACGACGGGGAAAGTGTAAACTTAAATATAAAGAGTATAAAAAATGTTATTAGCTTAAAAAGTAATAAAGTTTAATAGTAGTAGTAGTGTAACATTTTCTAAATTATTATGTAATACAATGTTAAATAAACAACGCGATAAAATCCGTATATAGTAATTTAATTTCATTTCATTCGCGTGAACAGAAGACAATATAGTTTCACTAATCATCATTAAAACCTCATTAGTCAATCAACTCATTGATAATGGTAATGTCCGATAGTAATGTGCAATGCCCGCGCTACGAAAATTGAGTGGATCCGATAATAAATGACATAATTTTATGATACCTATATATGACAAGTTTTTTTTTTATATTCGACAACTGGCGCGCTATGCATAATTTCTGTATCAAGGATGACTTTATAAACACTTAAACAACGCACACAAGAAAATAAAAAATGGCTACCAGCTCGACATTCTACCTATGTTTACAAAGTATATTCTATTCTATTCTAGAAACATCTAGACATTGAATATTTTTTTGTCCCACGTGGGGTTCGAACTGATAACACTCGCTGCGGTTCGAATACAGAGGCGATCGCTTAAATACCTATAAAATATGTTAACGAGTATAAAAAAAAATTATATCTGTAATAAAGGTTTTTATAGTCGTCTTTAAATAATAGATACCTAATTAATATGAGTATGCTGTCGCCATTTCAAAATTCATCGAAACCTGTTTAATTTACCTATACTTAAAAAAACACATATTTACAATATGAAAATAGTTAACTGGCTTTAAATAAAATATGCATAGATATCTACATATTCATATGATATAATATAAATTTGAATTTTCTCATAAAATTTAAAACATAGTCAATAATGTTGTTAATTATTTATGAATGTCACTTTGCATTCATTTATCGTGAATGATATAAGTTAGCAATATCAACACCTAAGAAATGTTATTGATAAAATGCTGTTTAAAAAAACCTGTCTCCACTTGCTTACTAAAGGTAAGGTAGCAGGAAAGAGAGGTGAAATATAAGAGCGTAGAATTGACACCGTTATTTCGCCAGTGATTGTACCTGCTCGGGTAGCCGTGATCGTCTAGTGGTTAGGACCCTACGTTGTGGCCGTAGTAACCCAGGTTCGAATCCTGGTCACGGCAGTGTGTCACTTTCGCGGCGGAGCGTATCTTTTTGTAATGTTTAGATGGTAATACAAGAGTTTAAATTATATTTTAAGATAAATATACGAAATTTAATAATATTCGAGTTTTGTTTTTTATTATTTTATAAATAGTTAGCCCGCTTTGAATGTAAACGTTGCAAACTCGAATACGAAATTTAGAACAATAATTATCTTTGGGATCGCTTTTTGATTCGCTAAAGAATCAAACGCACAGAAAGCTTTAATATTGCTGAGGGAGCCGCTTAATTGAAATTCATCTTTTTATCATTTATCTCATATATTATTATTTCTTATTTCAGTTCGTGATAGGTACTAGGTACATTATCTTGTTATAGATATTTAGCGTTAAAAAGATATTCAATTATTTACTTACTTGTTTAATCAAATAATAAAGAAAATACATTTTTTTAAATATATTTTTCCTAAGAATCACTAGTTATAAGTATAATCTGTCTGTAAAAAATTACAAGAATTTATTTTATAAAACATGCTATTCTTAGCTATGGTTGATGACGTAGAATAATTCAACTAACAACTGAATACATCCGTATATGTTGCGTTTTTATGCTTAACTGATGTAGTGAGTTGCGCTTACCTTGCATCGGTCTGTGATCAGATGACCCGGGTTCGATACCAATCAAGGTCATCGCGGTCGAGCGGTGTAGGGAATTTTCAGAAGCAGTAGTCTCTAAGTATCCCGCTAGATGGCAATAGGTTCGCCCTCTGTTACGATGACGGGATTTAGTAATAGCTGCTGAGGCGTGGGTGTCACAAATCTATAATGGACACCATTCTAGAGTCGTATCACATCTGTTTGCACGTAAATATATTTTTAAAAGTAAGTTTTAAGATATTTTACGATTTATTAGATGTGCCTGCGGTTTTACTCGCGTTTATGGTTACTACGCCGCCCTCGTAAGTCATAGCGTGATGTTTTATACCCTATACCCTTCCTCGATAAATATGCTATCCAACACTAAAATAATTTCTCAATTCGAACTAATAGTTCCTGAGATTAGCGCGTTCAACCAAACTCTTCAGCTTGATAATATTAGTATAGATACGTATAATTTGCTTTACATTCTGCAAAAAATTGCATACAGAGCAGCCTATTATATTGATTAATATAACGTTTTTTGTTGATTATTTTAAGTCCATACTCAGTAGCGAATGCAGCTGCTGGGTATGAAGGTCACGATTCTTAAGTTATTGTGATGTAATCAGCGCGGAGTTTGGAATAAATATTTTAATTTTAATAGAGAAGATGGTTGGAATGTACCACCAGCTTGGGATCCAGTAATACAAATAGTCAAACCCAAGAAGAAGCAAACCACAGCTAGACTTCATGATACTTTGAGCTCATTCTGCGTAAATAGAAACACCAATGATTAAATTATTTTCGGGTACTTTGAAATAACTACACTGGAACATTGAGACAACTACCATCTTAGTCTCCCCGTGACCATGGCTGCTGAAAAGCAACCGAAACGTCGGGGAAAGTGTAAATTTTAATTAAATCTAAATAGTTGAATAGTAATTTAATTAGCTTAAAAATTAGTAAAGTTTAATAGTAGTAGTAGTGTAACAGTTTTCAAAATTATGTAATAAGGTGTGAAATAAACAACGCGATAAAATCCGTATATAGTAGTTTAATTTCAATGAATAATATTCGCGTAAACAGAAGACAATATTATGGAATAAATATTTTAAACTCGGCTATGTGTGTCATACATGATTGTCTACTTCTCCGGGAAAAAGGTGTTAGACTGTATGTGTTTCTTTAGTATTATGTTGTATATTTAATTTTATGTATACTTATTATAATGTGGATGTCGTATATGTCCTGATAAAACCTCTAAAGTCCGAAGCCTATATTAAAAAACCAGTCGTTTTACCTACGGACAGTTAATTTGTGTTACATTCTATAAAAAATATGTAAGAATTTAACAGTCCGTTGTCTCCGTATATGTGTGTTATACCGTGGTATAGGACAAACACCCAAATAAATTGAGATGTTAAAAAAATATGAATATAGATAAATAGATGATCAATGACTGATCTTATTGCCAACAAGATCTCCCTTTACTAGATTATCGCAGCGACAAAACGATTAAAATATCGCTTATGGCTGCGCTCGATTGGCAATAAGCAATAACACATGATGTCAGTTACTCGCTTGGTACAATCGTCATGCAAGTGACTGGACAAATGTTTATGGATACGAGATTCAAACAAAATAAATTACGGTATTTAAATTTATTCCATTGCAAACTGAATTAATTAAATGAAATTGAATGTTTCCAATAAAAGCAGTTCCATTGAACATTCAATCATTCAACTAGTAATTAATGTTAATATTCTTGTCAAGTCAATATTAATATCGCCATTTAAATATTGGATATTAATTTAAAGTTAGAATCTTAACTTATATTATAAATGCGAATGTGAGTTAGTTTGTTAGGCTTTCACGCATTAACTACTCGACTGATCATCATGAAATTTCGCATACCCGTTGTCAAGGGTACAAAATAGGACATAGTACCTTTCATCCAGGAAAAACATCCCGAGGCTATATATTTCTTCGACATTTCTTCGACAAAATGTACATTAACGCGTTCGATCCCGCGGGAAAATTTTGATTCAAAATATTTGTTTGTTAATTATTAAAGATGAGCTTCTCGGTGGCCCTGCGGTAGCGAATGCGAGTATTGTGCATAAGCTTCGGGTTGGATTCCCGGGTAAGGCAAAGTGTGATTGGTTGCGTTAAGAAATTCATGAGTATGGAATTTTGTACTGTGTTTCGTAGACGGCAATAGTCGCAGTTTCCCGTGCCTCGGAAAGCACGTAAAGCCGTTGGTTCTGCGCCTGATTTCTCTCCGGTCGTGTCGGCTTACCTTCCCATCATTAAATAAAACAAACGTATTTAATGTTTTTTTATTATTGTTAATATCTGGTAAATATTGTTATAATTGTTTTTCCTATTGTAATAATTGTGTACCCTCCATCTGCGTAGTATTATGCAACTGGCTTCGGTCTGTTGACAGTTGACACTTGGCGGATGCAATAGATGCCATCTTGACAAATCAAAAAGAGCGTTCATTCGGAAACACTTTAAAAATGATTATTTAGCGATATTATTGTAAAATTATATATTATGTACTATATTTATATATATAAAAGTATTGATATGTATATATACGAATATATATCCGTGATAGTAATATATATTTTAGGATAATGATTGTTTTGCAATTTCTTTTTATTGATTTTTAAATAAGGAGGGCAGTTACAGTGTTTGAACGGTAATTATTGTATATTTTAATTTGTATCACTGAATTATACTACAACATGTTTTATTTGCTGTTCATCTGTTGTAATTTGCTCACATACTGTACAGGTCCTGCGAGAATACCAGCGTTGCAGTTTCAACTGCAACAATAGCTGACGCAGCTAATTTGGTCTCCATACCATACTGTTCTGTATATATTTATATTTTATTGTATTGTAATAAATAATAATAATAATAAAATTTATTTGCCAAAACAATACATGATATCTGACACAGTATAAAATAAAAATATTTTGTAGTTACTATATTGTGTAAAGGAGATACAAATAAATAATATTTTTCTATCTTTTTTTCTATTTCCATCGGTTCATGAGGTTAGGGAACAGAGAGTGCACTTGTGTTTGCGCACATACTTGTGCACTATAATATCTCCTGCGCAGATGGCCAGTCTCCGTTAAGATTGGCCGCCGTGCCCGATATTCAGTCTGGAGGATATTAGTTGCATCCCTTTTACGTCAAACCTAAAACCATACTTAGCGCAATGCGGTTGTAAGACTCCTCTGCCTACCCCTAAAGGGTGATAGGCGTGAGGTTATCTATAAATATGCTATTTAGTATACTACTTTATATTCAGCAGACATGTTTATATTTCAAAGTTTTGCCGTAGAATTATTTGTAGGCCGCTTTCCAGCGTCGCCATATTGTTACGTTCTAAAACAGAATTGTTTATTCCTACGCACTGCGGCAAAACAACAGTGTGCCTGGTTTTAGAATAACGCAAATTCGATACAAGACTTTTTATCAGTAATTTGAGCGAAATCTATCAATATATCGTTATTCATTTAGGTCACAAAGTAACACTTATGAAGGTTAAAAGGTTACACTAACTAATAATATATAACAACAATATGAATTTACATTTACCTGTTGCAACGTTCAGCAAAGCATCTCATCTTGAAAACTTATCCTTAATATCTTGAAATGAAACTACTTTATACGGATTTTATGATGTTGTTTATTTTAAAACATTTTTATTACACAACTAGATTTTGCCCGCAGCTACGCTCGCAAAAATGTAGGTAAGGGTAGGTTAGATTAGTAAGGCACGCCACGATCGTGGCGGTAAGTCCCGTCTTTGAGGAGTGGCTGGAGAGGTGGCATGGCGTCCTGACACAGGTAATGACTGGCCACGGTTGCTTTGGCCAGTTCCTGTGATGCATAGGCAGGCAAGAGACGCCCGGTTGTCACCACTGCGGCGACTGCCGCGACGTTGTTGAGGACACGGCGCCGCACACTTTGGCAGATTGTCCCGCCTGGGCATCGCAGCGCTGTGAGTTGATCGCGGCAGTCGGTATGGTTGCGCTCTCGCTCCCGGCCGTGGTTCAATCTATGGTCCGGAGCGAGAGGTCGTGGAACGTCGTCATCTCCTTCTGTGAGGAAGTCATGATCATCAAGGAGGCGGCGGAGCGGAAGGGGAAGAGCTTAAACCCTCTCCCCAACCGCAGAACCGGGCGCCGGAGGGCGCGAGACGACCTCCAGCCACCCTGAGGTTTGACCTGGGAGTGGTGGGCTTCGTGGGCCTGCCCGCCACCCGATCAGCACCAGGTCCGAGAGGCGGCGTGCGTGTTCCCACGCGCGCCTCTGTGTCGTGTGTCCGTGATTCGCGCGGCTCCGCCAAATGCGGTTTTGTCGAGAAACACCGTGGTAGATTTAGTCGGTATTACCGGGAGGTCCGTTATCATCATCAACATCTCTCTTTTACCTCAGTGAGCCCGAGATAACTCTTCCGCCCACCTCCGGGAAGGGGTATGCGTTAATGCATTCAAGCACGTAAAAAAAAAGGCATATTACTTTTTTGCTTATTTTTTTTTTTTTTTACGTGGGGGAATGCTGTGACGCATACCTCTCCGCGGGGCGACGGAGAGGTTATGTCGGGCTCACCGGGGAAAAGATACCCCGGTAATACCGACTAAACCTACCACGGTGTTCCTCGACATAACCATAGACGGCGAGGCCGCGCGAATCGCTTTCACATGCAATCGCGACCCCGCCGTGGTTTCGGCCCGCCGTGTGATACGGCAGGCCACTGCGCGAAGTATATTTCCTCCACCATCCCCCTGAGCGGGGGGGATAAAGACACGATACAGAGGCGCACGTGGGAACACGCACGCCGCCTCTCGGACCTGGTGCTGATCGGGTGGCGAACAGGCCCACGCAGCCCACCACCCCCAGGTCGAACTTCAAGGTGGCTGGAGGTCATCTCGCGCCCTCCGGCGCCCGGTTCTGCGGTTGGGGAGAGGGTTTAAGCGCTCCCTCTCCCGCTCCGCCGCCTCCTTGATGGAAATTACTTCCTCACAGAAGGAGGCGACGGCGTTCCACGATCTCTCACTCCAGACCATAGACTGAACCACGGCCGGGAGTGAGAGGGCAACCAGTCCGACTGCCGCGATCAACTCACGGCGCTGCAATGTCCAGGCGGTTCAATCCACCAAAGTGTGCAGCGCCGTGTCCACAACATCGCGGCAGTCGCCGCAGTGATGACAACCGGGCGTCGCCTGCCGGCCTATACGACACAGGAACGGGCCAAAACAACCGTGGCCAGTCATTACCTGTGTCAGCCGGAAGGTGAGGGCGCCATGCCGCCTCTCCAGCCACTCCTCAAAAACGGGACTTACCGCCACGATCGTGGCGTGCCCGGATATTACTTTTTTTCTTGATGTAAGGTTCCCTATGTCCTTCTATGTCATTTTCTGTTCCCCTGACAAAGTGTATGTGTATATACGAAATTTCATGATAATTGGTCTAGTAGTTAATGCGTGAAAGCATAGCAAACAAACAAAGAAAGTCAAATTCGCATTTATAATATGAGGGATATTGTCATAAAATTAAAATTCACGAAAATCAAGATTACAGATTTTTTTTGTAAAGGAGTCTCCCGCACTAGATATATATCGTTAGCGTCAGAATGGCTGGTTGCCTATGGCGAACAGCTCTGAAAGTATATTCAAGAATTGCTATCCAATTGCTTATATTTGCTACATTTCTTCAATAATTGCTACATAAAATACATTCAGAGAAATATGAATATTTTTGGATGGATGGATGGATGGTTGGTTCAGGATGGTGGTTCCGTTCAGCATGAAGGACGCAGAATTGCTAAAAGTTTGCTGTATCAATAATTGCTTACTAATTGTTACTTTTTTTTATACTACCAAGGTGGCAAATAAGCATACGGCCTACCTGATGGTAGGTGGTCCCCGTAGCCTATGGACGCTTGCAACACCAGAGGCATCACTTGCGCGTTACCGACCTTTTAGGAAAAAAAAAGCGGGACTGAGAAGGAGCGGGAAGGTAGAAAGAGGGTGAAGGCAGAGAACTTTATAAACATTCAAACAACGGACAAAAAGAACACCCAGACTCGAAACAACCATTTGCGAATCACACAAAGTTTTGTCCCGTGTGACAAGAAGAACCGTAACAGCTAGAGACTCGTGGTTAACGCCCTTCGACTCAGCATAGTCGATATACTGCCAAAATTACTATGACCTTTGACTTCTGACCTCAAGGTCACGTGATACCATCTTTCAACTCAAGAACCGTAAGAGCTAGAGACTCACGATCAACGCCATTCGACTCAGCATAGTCGACATACCCCGGAATGACTATGACGTTTGACCTTTGACCTCAAGGCCACGTGATAACATTTTTTCGAACTCAAAGATTTACGGCAATTCATGGCTGTTTCTCATTTGTTTTCTATTGTAAGTCACAAAATGTTTTTCGATTTTCTTTTCGTATACTGAAGGAATGTCGATTGAAATAAGGAATATGATTTACTTTTACACCTTTACATAAACTACTAGAATTAAGTTGCATAGTCTAATTGTTTGTAAGTTCGATGCCATATTTGAGCTTACGATCGATAGGTTTAAGGTTCAATGCACATGCATTGCACTGCCAATAAACGTGAATTACAATGCCGGACTCTATGCATCTATTGAAAACACAACACACACAACGCTTTCCTAACACAAAACTTTCATAATAGTTAAATACATCACCTGACCCAATTATCAAAACCGGGTAAAAGAAATCTTTGCCATTCCCAAATTTAATATCCTATTTGACATTTATCACCTAGGTATATTCTTTTTTATATTTAGTGTGCACTTAAAGCTTAGTTGCATACGTATAAAGGCGCGATACTTAGGAATTCATACTTAAACATTGAATTTAATAGTGTTTTTGTTACTTTATCCATCTTTAACGGAGCAAGGTCGTTCGACGTAATTTTAAATAGAGTGAAAATAAAAGGTAGTTTACCTATAAGTCCACAATCTGCTTAGTATGTTCTGTGCCTACAAGTAATAATGATAAATTTGGTTGCCAAGAAGTATTTTACAGTTGGAGTAACATTATACCTAAAGGATCTTAAAAAATATACTTTAACCTCACGTACTGTCTTGCGGACAGTTCATAGATGTTTTACTTTTAATAAAACGATATTTATGGAAGCGAAGCCGCTGCAAAAGCCAGTCGTATAATAAATGTCGATGAAATTTACAGAAGTCTCGTAAAGAGGCCTAACAATGTGTAAATTATGTGCAAATAAAGTTACATTTCTTACGTGCTAAAGTTTAACTATATAAAGGTGTTCACTAACTTTATACACACGTGCCTACGCAATCATTATTTGCATGTTATTATATATTACGGCTATTGATTGAAGTTTAGAATCGTCATATATTATACATGTACATATGTATGATTAGGTATGTATACAGACATATATACCTGCGGTTTTCACTTGGCGCTCATTGGTGGGACGGCAAATCAAGGGAATTTTAGATTACGAATGGTAAGGATCCATGCCCATCCATAGGACAATTTATAAGCAGAACTAATACCATATTATAACTTGTTTACCTGTGGCATGTTGCATAAGGTGTTACATATGTATTATGCAATAGGTACGATCTAAGTATATACATATGTATATTACTCTTTTTTGTGTAGTCGTCGCCCGTAGCTGCAGTAGTTGCAACTTCAATGACTCACCTGTCATTCAAGGCATGAGTATGCATTTTTCGTGTAATTCTACGTAATTTTGATTAATTATTGACGAAAAAATTGATTAATTATTTTAAGATTTTTACACGGAGTAATTGTAAACACATTCATTGTTATGGTAAATGTATATTTTATATTTGTATTAAACAAAAAGCGTTGATTTTATTCGCTTAACTGTGACCGCTTGTTTTGGCACATTTCGCTCGGCGCAGTCTTAAAGCTCATAATGATTTTGCGCTTTGTGATTTCAGTTAAGATCGGTAAAGCATCTATAGGATACAGTAACAGCTTACTACCAAACTGTTCGCAGTAATATCTGACATTTAGTAGTGTAAAAAAGGAGGGTGTATTTGCAGCACTGGTACAGTTACGATTTACAAAATTATACTGTTTCTGTAAAAATTGGACTATTAATAAACTTTATTCCGTCGCTTTCTCTCAATGAGATAGCAACATAATTTTTCCAGTCACATAATTAACTAGGGACTAGGGACTAGGGCTAACATTAAATAAAGAAACAAAAACAAGTAAATAACTGATTTCAGTCTCCAAATACTGGCATGTAATAAACAATAAATATAGGAGTAAACAAAAGCAAGTTAAAAGTAAAAAATGTGTAAATAAATCAGCATGTCATGTTGGACGTTGAACGATGATCTTCTTACGGATGGTAACGGTTGGATAAGAGTGGCCTTAGCCTCAGTGGCATACGGTAGGCGAGGCTAATGTCCAGCAATTCACTAGGCCAGTCTACTAACCCAGTCCACTACGCCAGGCCCCTGTAGGCTGATAATGATGACAAAACTAAAAAGACCCGTATTATATCAGCCCCGGAAACATTGAAATGACAGCGCTGGTATTCTGATAAGAAAAACAAATTTACATCAAAACAACCAGAATTCAGAAAATCTTTAATAAAATCAACTTTATACTCTGATATGGAAAGTGGAGAGAAAGTCTGGTGCTCTAACAACCACGTGTTCAAAGTCCATGAAGGAAAGCCTCCCATCTCCATCCACGTCGGCTTCGTCCAGCACGCTGGCGACTATCTCTTCTCTCTCTTGTGGGTGTAGTTCTCCTTTTGTTAGGAGTCTGGTGGCTTCTAGTAGGTCGTCCCTTCCGATGTACATGTCGTCGTCTAAATCGTAGATTCTGAAGGCGTACCTGGTGGGTTAGAGATTTGATTATTTATTTTCCTTTTGTCTTCCTTAATAAAGACCACTGCCGCGTTAGGGCGATGCTTGTTTCGCAGCACTTAACAGACATTGAAACAATAGACGCAAAGACTCGGCAAAAGCCATTTGCCATCATCACCAGGTCATATAAATTTTTATCATGTCTGGGGGTTGATCTCATAATACTCGTCGCACTGGCAGTAGTAGGGCGAACATTTAAGCATATGCTTCTTCGGTGTAAATCTTTTATGACGGTGGTCTGAAATCATTCGGTTGCTGGGAAGGGCTAAGAGTTGTTAGTTATTTTGTAAGATACTTATATCTGAATAGCAGCAGAAAATTTGGCTCTTTTTAACCGACTTCAAAAAGGAGGAGAAAAAATTTTTATTCTCTTATTTATTAACCTAATAATATTTGTAGGCAGTTAGTTTTATGTTATTTTATTTTTGTTGTGTTTAGTAGTTTGTATATTATAGTAATCTATTGTGTTAGGGCGTGGCACCGACTCCAAAAAATGAAAAATTTTATTATAGGTTAATGATAGTTTAGGTTATATTGGTTCCTCCTGCCGGAGGCTCTACGAGGGGGTCGTGCGGTCCATGGCCCTGTATGGGGCCCCAGTTTGGGCGGACAACCTGACGGCCCGTAACATTTCGGCGCTTCGTGCGCCACAGCGCGCCATGGCCGTCAGGTTGATACGAGGTTACCGCACGATCTCGTTCGAGACTGCGAGCCCCTCGCCGGATCGATGCCATGGGTCCTGGAAGCGGCGCTCCTGGCGTCACTTTATCGTTGGCGCCGGGAGGCGCTAGCTCGGAGCGAAGGACCGGCTCTTCCCGCTCTCGCGGCGGCGAGGTCCGAGCTCCGCCAGGTCCTGATGGCCAATTGGAAGGAGGGACTTGTGCACCCCAGTGCCGGGCACGCCACGATCGTGGCGGTAAGTCCCGTGTTTGAGGAGTGGCTGGAGAGGCGGCATGGCGCCCTCACCTTCCGGCTGACACAGGTAATGACTGGCCACTGAGGTTTGACCTGGGGGTGGCGGGCTTTGTGGGCCTGCCCGCCATCCGTTCAGCACCAGGTCCGAGAGGTGGCGTGCGTGTTCCCACGCGCGCCTCTGTTTCGAGTCCGTCTCCCCTCTAGGGGGGACAGTAGGGATAATTTGTGAGGAGTGCCTTTGGGTAGGTCTTTCGTGTAGTGGCCTGCCGTTTCATATGGCGGGCCGAAACCTCGGCGGGGTCGCGACCGCATGCGCAAGTGTTTCGCGCGGCCCCTTCGATAGTGGTTTTGTCGAGGAACACCGTGGTAGGCTTAGTCGGTATCCCGGGAGGTACTTTATCATCTTTACCCCGGCGAGTCCGACATAACCCCTCCGCCCGCACCCGCGGAGGGGTATGCGTCATGCATTCCCCTACGTTAAAAAAAGAAAAAAAAAAAGGTTATATTGGTTAATTATTTAACATTTTTGATTTATTAGATTTAGTATTATTTTTAACTTTTTAGTGCTTATAGGATTTTCTAGTTTAAGTTTTTACGTGTAGTTATATAGTATATATATATATATATATATATAGATATAGCTTTGAAGTCGGTTTTTGGTTTTTTTTCAAAAAATTTACTTTATTGTACGTCTGTTGGTTGCGGGGATTACGATGGGCTTGACCTCTCTCAGTGTCATAATGAAAACAATTATTCGTGATAACGACTGACTTACAACGCAATCTTATCAACATTATATAATATATGTACATTATTAGCTTGCTGTGTGCCTTGGAGTCACTCGAGTTAATTGACTCTATAGTTAGTTCTATATACCTTAAGGTGACGCCGTGATGTTATAAAAATTAAAAGTGAGAATCTCACTCATTGTACTACAGAAGTAAAGCCATTATTAACGCAAGCGTTCTATGTAGTTTAATTGGGAGGGTAGAGGACTCAAAATGCTAGTAATCGTTTTAAAAAAACTAATCTATATATATATAAAACTCTTCCGTTGTCCACCCTGAAGGGGGTGAAAGGGGTGAAACCCGATATTCACACGGGAACGGGACTTACGCGGGTGAAACCGCGGGAAAACTACTAGTTAAATATAAAAATATCCTCGATATTTTAAACACAACCCTTATAATATTAATATACCTTGATTTTATCGTTTTCTTTAAACATGTAAATGAGATACTAACGTCATAAGCTAATGTTATACTTGAATAGTTTTCAAACAAAGCACATAAAAAGTTTATCGTTCTGAAACTTCCTCCAAGTATACATAGTTCAGCTTGTTTAGTTGTGTTCTTAAAGTTTGTTTGTGAGTTTAAAACTCGGTTGGAGCTACGGATTAAGGCTACGAAAACAATGCACTTGAACAAGTTTAATAGAACTGGCTGATTTATCTTTTGATATCTATAGCATCATTTATATTTTTTAGGTTTCGTTGCCTAAATGGTAAAAAGGGAATGTTTTTGGTATAAATTTGTCTGTCCGTCCTTTTGTCTATTGGCAGACATTTGCTTATGCCAGCAACTGCTAATGGTATTGGTTTAAAATTTGAAATATTTATTAATAATGTTCGTAAAAATGTGTAGCAAATAAAATATGATATCAAACATGTCATGTTATTTTTAAAGAGTGGCTATCATATTCATAATAGGACTTCTTTTTCAAATTATAAAATATAATAATAATATAAAATATAATTATATTAAATTTCATTATATTTAAAAATATAATTGTTATTGTAAAATTTGGAAATAAAGAGAATGTTTACATCCCTACTACATAAGACTTTAATCCATATCTGGTGAAGTAAGGGTGCACCTCTTATACACCCCTGCCTACCTTTTCAGGGATACACAAAAGGCATAGACATTCTTTGAATCTGTTTTTGAATAAGTACTATCAATTATTTCCTTTTTTTTAATAATGAATAAAATTATTATTTCTCGCGCCCTTTTGTGGCAGTCGAGATAGCTTCGCGCCATTTCCACGTAATAGTTGAAACTTAAAAACTGAATCACGTTCCGATACTGAGAATATCTTTCAAATTCGAAACTAGCTCTAGCTTTTAATCTTTGGATTGCGTAAGTTTTCAAATGTATCTTACAATATAATGTTACTTTGGCCCGAACTATATTCGTAGAAAAAAAGGTTATATAATAGTTATATTAACAGATTTTTAGGTCCTTTTTTATTTTTGGACTGATTTTCAGGTGATTTTAGATAAATTTGCGTTTGTGTTTGCGTGTTATAGTGAGGCCCAGTCGAGGTGAGACCCTTTAAATGTTCATTAGTTATTATTTTGGTCACAAAGTAACCTTTATGACCTAAATGATAAATGATTTTAACTTGGAGGAATGAATAGGAAATTCGCAGTAGTCTAGTATAATCTCTCAAAAAATTTCAAAAACAATTAGTCCAAGCCAAAAACCAATTGATCTGCACTACCGCTGTTTCACTGAGTACACAGTACAATATCACTTATCTATATAGGTCTATAAAAATGTGTTTGAGAAGCATTCCTTACCAGGCTTTGACATCTCTGGGCGCAGCTTCACTGAAAACTGACATCATGTCCAGAAAGTCTTCGAACGTGAGGTTTCCGGAGCCATCGTGCGAGAACACTTGGCATATTCTTCTTTTGAACGGGTTCTCCTAAAATATAGAAGAAACATTAAATTAGAAAAGGCAATGGTACGGTGAAGTAATGGCGAGAACGTATACCCGGGTAGTAAGGGTTATTATACTGTCACAGAGTTCAGTTAAGAAAGACGTATTCCTTTCTTTACTTGCGATATTTGTTTCTATTTTCCTAGGGTAGATAGCGCGCGTATATTGACAGTACAAATCAATTAAACTGTTTATTGTATTTTACATTACACTCCTCTAGTCCAAATTTCGGTTATAGCGCAGATGTTTTCGTTGAGATTGGTGGCCAATCTCAACGGAGACTACACATCTCGACTAGCCTAGACATCCGAACCCGGGTCTCATTATCCGCAGTCGTTTGCCGCTAGGACAACGCGGTGGATAAATACATATTAAAATATATATTAGAGAACCTAGTATACAACTAAAAGTTTACGCCGTCATGTATAAAACCTATTTTGCCGCTATAGAGGGCGCGCGTATAATGTAGGTATATAAGAGCGTACCATGCATCTTCAGAGCATTCTACGCACTTCGAAATGTTTTATCATAGACGTTATTATTGTCTTTCTATACATTTTGATAAGTTCATCGACCTTTTCGGTAAAGGTGCTTCTAGACGATTCGACTTCCTAAAGAATAACCACGTCGAGCTGACGTGAGTCGGCGGCCTTCTGAACATATTGCCCGACTTTATGCTACTGAAGATTTCTTAATCTAAAAATGAAATAACACATCGCTTAATTCAGGTATTATTTTAAATGGCGTCTTCTGCACTAGTAATATAATATATGAGTCGCGCGGGACTTTAAAACACGGTAGAGATAAATAAAGTTAAAAAGGCTCCAATTTCGGATTGCAACAAGCACAGAATAGATTTATTTGTTCTGTGTTTACAAACATTCAAATGCACGAACATTCTCGATCGGAAAGATTATTTGAGGATCACTCTGTTATATGTCTCGCCTGGGGATCGAATCCACAACACTAGGATCAGGGGCAGTCTCGGAGCGACCATTTAAGCCATTTATGTATAATAATATTAAATTATATTTGACTAAGCCATTCGTGCAGTCAATCCGATAAAATCTATCAACCAGATGAACGGTAAGCAAAATTTTGGCATAGGGTCACCGAGACACTCAACTAAAACTAACATCATATTAGCAAGGTGGCGACGTTATAATGATCGCGAGAATCACTAAAGTCAAAAGTGTCAGTCCTTCCATAAAGGTCAAAGTTACCCGACTGTTAACCAGGTTACGTCAGATATCAATCGATCTAATTAATAACTATGCTATGGCCCGAATTATAGAATGAAAAATGCAAACCAACATCTGACAGCTCACATAGTCTTCTATAATTAAATTTTGAATCGTTTCGAAGACTTTAATCAATCGTTTTAAATATGCAGTAACTTTATTAAATTTGAATTATATACTATCTTTATTACTTTTTATTTTAAAACAAAAGTATGATAGGTTTGTTATTTATAGACAAAAATGTAATCTTCTAACTTTTATATTTGGAACGTTGGACGAGACCTTTTCGAACATAAGAAATATTCGGAAATCTTTTTAAGAACACCTTTGACATTTGAACAACCCATTAGTTATTAAAATTGATACGAATTTATTACGTACGACGAAAATTTATTACGAAATGTGACCAAACTTTTTGAATTGAAAAACGAATGATAAAGTTTCTTTTGGAATTATTTTGATAGAATACTTTCGGTTTCGTATATGATTTAGTTATTCACTTCTTACATTCATTTTTATAATGTTTTACATGCACTCGTTTTATAATGCTTAACACTAACATTTCACCAGCTATAATTTAAGTTGTCAATATAACTACGACCTTGAACTTCAACCAGCGACTTGGACCCAAAAGGTCGTCGTTTTATTAACAGAACCAGGCAACTGCCTTAAAGACAAAATGAATATTAATATTCTGTGTAATATAAATAGTGTAAACTTACACTATTTATATTACACAGAATATTAACTATTATATGATAATAACAATCATATAAATATTTTACGTTAAAATAGGTCAAACATAAAACAACTTTCGCACTGGTATATTAAATACATCTCTGCCTAGCTCTTCGTGGATACACCTGCAGGCATGATTTGTATGTATTGATATGACTCTCTACAAACTTAATAAATAATAGAATAAGTCTCGATTTGCATAATGATAATGTTCTAACCTTTCATTTGAGCGCGGTAAATGATGAATTAATATCGCATATAGTAAATCTGATCAAGCCATTGAAATATGGTTTCTATTAAGGTGATTAAGTGTTGTGTTTTATTATAAACATACATAGTCTCTCAAGCCTTTATCCGTGAAGAGGTAAGCAGAGTTGTATAAGGCTCTAGACAGACAGACTGCATTTCAACTGCACTCCGACTGCAAAATTGCAGTTTGAATGCAGTAAATACGACTGCAATAAAACTGCAAACCAACCGCGCAGCCCAATTGCAGTCGGTGTGCAGTTGGCGTCTAGTTTCAGCAACTGCACGCTGACTGAGAGCTAGCTGCACGGTTAACTTGCAGTTCAAAAGCAGTTGGTCTATAGCAATCTCAATGCAGTTGGTCGAGCTCCATTTGTACTGCATACCGACTGCAATCGGGCTGCACGGTTGGTTTGCAGTTTTATTGCAGTTGTACTAACTGCATTCAAACTGCAAATTTGCAGACAGAGTGCAGTTGAAATGCAGTCCGTCTGTCTAGATCCTTACTCTTGCTTTCATCCGCTGTGGGTTTAGGTCTTATGTAATAGGGTGCAATCTGTTTATTGTTCACAGTGCTAGGAAACGTTACTGAGAATTTCTAGACAGGATTAACCATTTTCCCATTAACCCTTTGCTCGATTCAGGAATTAAACCCGTGACTGCTGTTTCTAAGGCATAATAAACCAGATTTTGCCCGCGGTTTTACGCGCATAAATGTAGGTTATTTCATGTTATGTCATTTTATTATCTTTCGGAAACAGACCTCGTTCTGGATTAAACCTATGTCCTTTGCTGTAAACCTGACAACGTGTATGCGAAATTTCCTGACGATTTGTCGAGCATTAAAGGCGTGAAAGCGTAACAAACAAACAAACTCACATTCGCATTTATAATATAAGTTAGGATAAGGATATAAATACTATAAGTACTTACTTTTAATTCAGGTAATTTTTCTATTTCCTCTACAGGTACCGCTATTGTATGTGCTTGGTTTTCTGTCATGCGTTTGGGCACTAAGTCTGGGTTCACATCTCGGAAGCGTTTGAATACCCTGGTAATTAATAAATTATTATTATCCAAATATTGAACTTGCGATAACGATATTTTTGTTTTGGCGATATTGGTACATAAGGGTAATAATTATGCAACAATTTAGGCACTTTTGGTAAATATTACAAACGAACCAACCGCTATGACTTTTAATCATGAATGATTTCTAGTTCGGGACTACAAATCATTCCCGAGTCGCGGAGGTTTTTACAGACTTTCAAAAAACGTACATAAAGAACAACCAGACTCCAAGCAACTATATTGTGGATACGAAGTGGAGACTGAAATATAAGTATTTAGGTCACAAAATAATAATTATAAATATTAACGTTTTATTTACTATTATTTCATCAGATATTGCTAGGCGCTAAAATAATGGCAAAATAATAAATAAACTATATAAATCTACGGTAACTACACTTAAATATAATACATACATACGTAACCGCCTGCCTATGGCTGCCTGTCCATTGAAGCGGAGCGAGGCTGCTGAGCATAGAAACCTAAAAATATTAACCAATACGATTGCATAAAATTCCCTCTCCGCTCCAGTATACAATCCTATTGGTTAATATTTGTTTCTTCGCTCCTAAGCCTCGGTCCACTTCAATCGACAGGCAGCCTTAATCTTTGAATAATATTCCACCCATCTTTTGCCAATTATGATTAGAGGTCCCATGTAGACAACAGGTACATACTGAGGCACTCTAGGTAATGTAATGTACATTACCTAATATTCCTTGACGGAAAAATCGATCATATTATGTTTAATACTTTGCCCGACCAAGAAATCAATGCAAAGACTAAGCTCATGAGTAGTTATTACAAATTTATAATTAATAAAAAAAAAATAT
This sequence comes from Catocala fraxini, assembly GCA_930367265.1. Classification (NCBI taxonomy): domain Eukaryota; kingdom Metazoa; phylum Arthropoda; class Insecta; order Lepidoptera; family Erebidae; genus Catocala; species Catocala fraxini. The sequence continues at coordinate 26,708,983 of OV884025.1, read as the reverse complement.
GCTACTAAATTGGCAAACAAGCATACGGCCCACCTGATGGTAAGTGGTCACCGTAGCCTATGGACGCCTGCAACACCAGAGGCATCACTTGCGCGTTGCCAACCCTTTAGGAAAGGAAGTGGGAAGGAGAAGGAGCGGGAAGGGAGCAAGAGGAACTGAACGAAACACAACAGTAAGAATACTGCTATTTCACGTCGATATTCCGTGAAAGGGTAGTTCTTACCCGGTCGAGCCGGCCTATTCATGCTGAAATCAGCGAGGCTCTACTACTCATATTGAATCTATTAAAGTATCTTTTACTTCTTAAATAAAACAATATTATGTAGAGAATATGTGCTGTTGTTGATTAAATTAGATTGCACAGTCTTTAACGTGAACAATAATTTTAGTGTGACATGTGTCTTATAAAATTATATAAGTTACTAGCCCTGGACCCGACAGATGTTATCCTACCGGCATGTTAGCTTGCAACCCGATTGCAGAATTGAACCATCTAGAGACCCACACGAACACACAAAAATTTCAACGAAATCGGTCCAGTCACATAGGACGAATTCAGCAATGTAAACACTTACATTCAGATAAATTAAACATATGTATAAAACTTGTAATATTTAGAATGTTACAATTTCGCGGTATTTTCCTTAAATCTCTCTAAACTTGTATTTAAATTTCGGGAAATATAAAACAGAAATCCGTTTAGCCGCCATGTTATGCTAGCTCTACTTTTTTATCCCTCAAAGCAATGGTCTTGTTTCACCCTGTTGAAATGCACGTTCCGAGTACTAACATAAATCCTAGGCTAATAAGGCCACCGTACTCACTGTGTACACGTGTCTTTCTTTTCCAACGAAACGCACGTGTCGACTTTGTAGGATTACAAATGCGGTGTACGACATTTTGAATTCGGCGGCCAAATTGAAAATGTTGGCGGTTTCTTATATAAAGAGTAAAGATAAAAATAGTAAAAGCAGCGATAGCTCAATGGGGAGACCAACAGACTGCAATGCTGAGGGTCTCGGGTTCGAACTCACGTCGCGTAACTCCGACTTTCGGAAGTTATATGACTTTTCGAAATTATGTGTGTATTGATTGACAATTATCGCCTGCTCCGTGCCTCGGAGAGCACGTTAAGCCGTCGGTCGCGGCTGAACGTCTATGGCAGTCATTATTGGGAGAGTATCGACACAAAAGATCCCACTGGGTCGAAGTGTCGCCGGTCTGCACTGACTGGCTCCCACATAAGATAAGATAAAGGTAAAAATAGATACCCAACATTTTCTTTAGTTTACGCGAATGTTATACATTGGAAGTAAACAATTACCTACTTTTTATTTTGGGATAGGAGGCAAACGAGCAGACGGATCGCTTGATGGTAAGCGATTATCGCCACTCATGGATACCCGCAACACCAGAGGAGTTACAAGTATTTTACTAGTTACTGTTTGCTTCTATATAAATTATAAAATCTATTTACATTTAATTTAATTTTAAGTTTTACACTTTCTCCGATGTTTCCTTTGCTTTTCAGCAGCCATGTTCACTGGGACACTCTCTCCGTCTCCCCTAAACAGTAGTAGTTGAAAGCTTTAAAATTATGCAATTATAAATAACGCGATAAAATCTATATAACGTTGTTTAATTTTAATGTAAAAATAAAATTACCTTCGTGATAATTCGTTGGTAATTATTAATGACTAGGCTCACGATACGTCATGTTTAGTTAGGCATTGTATGTATGTGTTAGTTTTAAGAGCGTATACACATTGTGGCCTGTTCTGAGTGCCAACGTCGCAAATGAGTGTCATTGTTTGATTTATAATATTTCAGAATGTTTTGCACTCTATAGACTAAGGTAAATGTATATCATAGATGGAATATCATTATATTTGTAGAACTTTTACAATGTACACATTCACATCTATACTAAAATTATAAAGCTGAAGAGCTTGTTTGTTTGTTTGAACGCGCTAATCTCAGGAACTACTGGTTCGAATTGAAACATTCTTTTAGTGTTGGATACCCTGTTTATTGAGGAAGGAAGGCTATAATTGAAGAAGGCTATATAACATCACGGTACAACCCACGGGGGTGGCGCAGTAACGATAAACGCAGGTGAAACCGCGGGCACATCTAGTATATAATATAAGTTAGGATGCAAAATAAAGACAGCACAATGTGTACGTTTCGGGATTTGTTAAGTGACCTTGAAACATTATTTTATAATAAACGACTAAAGGGTTTCTTTTTCATACACTACGGCTGGTTACTACAGTTGACATTACACAACTACACGAGCATTAAAGGCTTTACAGCTCATTTTACTCTTTAGAGTTATACAACAAGATTAATGCCGGAGTGACTATCGAGTAGATTTCTACGGCGACGTATACGCTCGCTGCTCGGCGCGAAGTCTTCAGATCCCTTTTAGGTTAGCGCCCCACCCTGTTAATGAATAACCAGTCTTAACATATACGTATATGACTCAATTTTGTGTAATTTTAATAGGTACTTCAATAGCCGGAATTCAGACAGAAGAAGTCATTGTCTCTGGCACCAGGGGTCTGAGTTTTGACGAATAAATTAATAAAAATTTACGAAACCAGTAACCTCAAAATTAAAGATGTTTTAATAACCTTGTACAATCAAGTTTGAAGCCTTGCAAACTTTGAAGTAAGGGTAATTGTGAAATGAGGATGTAAAGAAAAAGAGCTACCTGTTATAATTTTGTGACATATTCTCTAACCTAACCTAACCTAACCTACGGTGCCCAAACATGGTCCCTGACTGAGAATCAGAAGTCCAAATTGAAGATCTGCCAGAGCATTCTCGGAGTGAATAGGACGGATCACGTCCAAAACAGTATTTTACCCTCCAAAACACGCATAGCTGATGTAGGTGTGAAATCCGCCAGGTTGAAGTGGGACTGGGCCGGACAAGTCTGAAGCATGCACCCAGAGAGGTGGGCTATCACCAAACGTCACCAATTGGGCGCCACAAGACAGTCGACGACGATGGGGCAGACCTAAACGGAGATGGCGGGACGACCTAGACGCATTTGATAAAGACTGGCAGGGGATATCCACCAACAGAGTGATTTGGAAGTCCAAGGACGAAGATTTTGCCCAGCAGAGAGACAATATAAAAAGCTGATGAAAACAAATAAAAATTTTAAGTACAGATGAATGCGAGCTAAATAACTAGACACTACGCGACATTTTCTGAAACCGAAATTGTAAAAATTAATTGGTTTTTAATTTTGCAACCAATTTCGATGCTGTTCACGTAACGATTTCTTCTAAATGCATCTATTTAGCTGTTATATCAAATATAAAAATATCAAATGTGAGTCGTGGAATATCAAATATAGGCCACACTACTACATTTAACAAGAGCGCAATGTTTGTCAGAGTCAAGTCACGTTACGTTTTACGTATGGCATAGCCAGTGCCATTGCGCCGAGTGCTGCAGGTTTGACCCTCATACGGGACAAACATTTGTTTGATCTTAAAATAGTTGTGCCGCGTCTGAGAGTTTTTTATTTCCGTTGATTGAATATTAATAAAGTCCCTCGCGTCACAGGAATTAAACCGATTCCTGTACACACGGCTGGATGCGTCTCATAACGTATAAACTCATTTGGTTTAATTTCATTTTATTATCGTTCATAAGATATAATCAACGTGAGATATACCAACTGTTGATATAATTTCTTTACATATAACATTTATTTATTCTAAAACTTAATTAGTATAACGTTGTTTGATATAACGTTTATGTAATCGAAAATCATTAGGTCCAACGTTTAATATATATAAAAAACGTCATTATGGTTAACATCCCGACTCAGAGTACCCCGACTCGGATAGATTAGGTTAGAAGGCTAAGGCGGGAGCGAAGCGGAGCGGAGCTCTCGCCTTAGCCTTAGTGGTTATTTTTTTAAATACCCAGAAAAAGGAGCCCCGCAGAGCGGGGCTCCGTCGACCTATTTTAGCGCAGGTGGTAATCAGTTACTAGTTATGTTTAATATCTACTTAGGTTACTATTACCTATAACTACGATAGAACTTACAAAAAATAAAACAAAGAAAAAATACTTTTAAATATTTATTTAAAAAATACAAAGTTATTGTTTTTTAAAGCTTAAATTAGAAGCCACAGTTCGTAAAAATTCACACTCTGAATATTCGTTTTGCCGCTGCAGTATATTGTTAATTTAGACCAAATAAGTTTTATATTTAATGTATGTTATGTCAAACGATGTTATATTTAATGTATGTTATGCTTATAAAAATTATAAAATTTAGTTATTTTAAAATTATATCAGTCGTTTATTATATTAACTAATCGCTATATTAAATAAAATTATAGGTTCCGTTGTTATATGTTGTTAATATTAGAGATTTTGTTGTTATATCGTCTATTACTTACCCCACACGGCTACACATCAAGTTAGACACCCTTTATACGCATAGCTACCCTACATACAAAATAGCGCACTGTCGGAAAGGGACAGTGCATAGTGGTGTCGATGTAATGGTAAGGATAGAGTGTAACAAAAATATAATGTACACTATCGCACGATTCGCAGCGTTCAACTTCTAATAGTTCAAAGTCCAAACAGTCTAGGTTGATGTGTCGCTGTGTGTACATGTCAATATAAAAAAAGACTTTTATAAAATGTTGCCAGTTATTGTTTGACGTGAATAAACACCATTATGCTTTACAAAAATATAGTCGAACTTCAACAGAACCTTGGTGGGTCGATGCCATTAAACTAATGAGAATGGAAGTAAACATTACCTTCGCCTTGTTACCAATAGGACAGCGTCGCACTTGATATTAAAAAGTATATTGATGTGATGTATAATTTGTCAACGAAAGCAATAACAATCAATAGTATGTTTATGTGTATTTAGGTTTAGTTTTTAATGGCTTAGTTCAAACGGCAGTTGTCCAATGGGATTCTTAGATTGATTGATGAATGGAATTATATATTGATAATGCATTGGATTTACAATCGAGGGGTCGTAGTTTCGATCCCCTTCAATTGCACTACCATGCCCACTCGTAATGCAAGCATTTTTTTAGCTCAAGAAGTTGACAAAATTACTAGTAATGCGTAGTCCAAGTTGCTAAAAATAGTATAATAATATCAGCTTTATATTAAACTATACCCTCGTGTCCGATTGCCATCACATCAGATTATGAGAGTTAGAGAACAGATAGTATTTACAGAGTGTTTGCGAGCTCATTTGTGCACTATAATATCTTCTGTGCAGATGGTCAGTCTGTTAAAATTGGTCGCCGTAATCGAAATTCGATCTGGAGGATCTTATATAATTAAGTCATCATATATATCAAGCTCGATAGCTCAGTGAGGAGACCAACAGACTGCAATGCAGAGGGTCTCGGACTCGAACCCACGTCGCGCACGTCGTCTGACTTTCGGAAGTTATATGACTTTTCGAAATTATGTGCGTATTGATTGACAATTATCGCCTGCTCCGTACCTCGGAGAGCACGTTAAGCCGTCGGTCCCGGCTGCCATAAACATCTATGGCAGTCGTTATAAGGAAAGTCAGTACTCTCTAATAGCCTGACACTGGTCTAGCCTTAGGGTATCGTTAGCCTTCGGGTTGCGGAGGTCAGGTGGCAGCCATTCCGTGTAAAAACTGATATCCAGTCAAATCCGGTTAGACTAGAAAAAGCCGACCCCAAGTGATTTGGGAATAATAAAGGCTAAGGGAGAAGAAGACATCAAGCTACCGTGAATCATACATATTTTGGGTGCATAAATCTCTAGATCTCATAAGACCATATTACTGCCATGCAGAGTCTCGCGTGAAGACCTCTGCATGGCAGTCATATGGTCAATTCTGCCTTTTCGAAATGACGTGGGTATTAAATATAGTTACTTATCGCTCGCTTTAGCGGTGAAGGAAATCATTGTGAGGAAACCCGATTGTCTGAGAGTTCTCCATCATGTTCTAGACAATATATGAAGTCTGCCAGCTCGGACTAGGCTGTCGCGACGGGCTATGGCTTAAGCAGCCCTGTATTGAACTGTTCCACTGCTGGGCATGGACCTCTTCTCAGTGTGAGACCGTTTTCACACTAAGAAGAGGCCCATGTCCAGCAGTAGGACAGTATAATACAAGGCTGCTATTATTATTTAACAATAACATTGCAAAATTATACATAGATGTTTGATACATTCATTTTGCTGAATAAAAACTCATACTCAATTCCACGTTCACGTAAATTACAGCCATGTAAACAAAAAATTCTTGAGAGACACGAAATTAGTATAAAATGGCAAGTTAAAATGAGAAACGTTCTCATTTGTCGTTTTTACGTGTTCTTATTGTACCGTCACGTCCAAATCGTAATGTAGCATAAAATATGAAATGAAAACGAGTGGGACAAATCGCGTTATGAAAATTTTTGTAGGCGTAGGTAATATGTACCTGGAGTAGAAAAAAACATTCCATTAAATTGGAAGTAATTCTTATAATATTGGTATAAGTAAAGCCTCACTGGTCAAGCGGTAGGCTATGCGATAACTAAGCATCTCGCACTGGTCTCGAGGCCGATTTCCGGAACAAGGAATTCTCAGTCGCATCACGGAGTCCCTATTACGTTGGCTTTAAAACCATGGCTGGCGAAATGTGGTGTGTAATAAACCGTTGCCTACCCCTTGGGGGATATAGTCGGGAAACTAAGTATGTGTGTAAAAGTAACGCTAACAAGTTATAAATGATATGAAAATAAACAAGTGAGAAACGGCCATGAATTGCCGTAAATCTTAGAGTTCGAAAAAATGGTATAACGTGACCTTGAGATCAGATGTCAAAGGTCATAGTCATTTCGGGGTTATATCGACTATACTGATTTGAATGACGTTGACCGCGAGTCTCTAGCTCTTACGGTTCTTGAGTTGAAAGATGGTATCACGTGATCTTGAGGTCAGAGGTCAAAGGTCGTTTCGGGGTATATCAACTATGCCGAGTCGAATGGCGTTAACTGCAAGTCTTTAGCTCTTACGGTTCTTGAGTTGAAAGTTGTATAACAGACAGACGGACAAAGCTGTTGTATAAGCGTCTTTTTCGAACTCTAAAAACGGTTGACTAGAAAATCACTTAGAGGCCATTCCTTTCCGAAAATTCAATTGCTGCGGCAAGTGGCACCATTCACTGTAAGTAGTGCTTTTTGCCTCGAAATAATGCTGTCCACATTATTCCCTCTATTAATTCAAATCTATAGATAATTTAACCTACAAAGCGTGCCAAAGAAACAAACATACTCATTATCCTTTCATGTAGTCGAGTAGAAATACATTGCAATGAAATAAAATCTAGAAAACGGTTGCTAATCTGATTCTTGTTGTGACGAAATTAACATAACATCATATGTAATTTTCTGACCATTAGTCCAGAAATATGACACGGGCAAACCGGATATATGCCTTCGTTTTCCTTATACCGTGGCTAATGCTGGATGACCTTGGCCTTAAGTGAACTTTAGACGAAAACTTTTGTATGATAATTGGTACTTCAGGGTATATTTTTGTTAGCTTAGCTAGGTAACAACAATTATTTTAAAGGGCTACATGTAATTGGGAACTAGGTTTGAATTTCACTGAAGCGTAATTTGGGATAGATATTGCTATAAGTATAGAAAAAACAGTCGAGCTTATGGCTCGCGTGATAGTTAACGGAGATCGTAGCTTGCAATGTCATCATTACTATATCATATGTTCGCTGTCCACCTTTGAAGAAGGTGTCCTGAGCTGCCAGCGCGTGGGACATGAATCTTTCTGGACCTTTGCTCTAGCAAAATTTATTCGTAATGCGCGATATGTACCTACATGAACTCATAAGTACGTTCAGTATATCAGCGGTGAGGCCCATTCACAACTTCTTTATAACTTAATTGTGTATCGATTTAACTCGATGACGTACATTTATCTATAAATATTACTTTCCACAATCCAACATATAGCAGCGATACCTCAGTAAGGAGACCAATAGACTGCGATGCAGAGGGTCTCGGAATCGAACCCACCCATCGAATATATATCACTTTTCGAAATTGTGTGCGTATTTATTAACAATTATCGCCTGCTCCGTGCCTCGGAGAGCACGTTAAGCCGTCGGTCCCGGCTGCCATGAACATCTGTGGCAGTCATTATTGGGAAAGTCAGTACCCTCTAATATCCTGACACTGGTCTAGCCTTAGAGTATCGTTAGCCTTCGGTTTGCGGAAGTCAGGTGGCAGCCGCTCCGTGTAAAAACTGATATCCAGTCAAAATCCGGTTAGACTAGAAAAAGCCGACCCCGAGTGACTTGGGAATAATAAAGGCTAGGGAGAAGATATTGATTTGATGAAAATGAGCCAGTATTGTAGGTAGGGTAACATTAAACCATGCCGCTAATTCCTGGGTAGTTTTACTCGGGTCGGCTTCCGCCATCTCCTTCAATTCAGCGTTATTCACATGTGTGCAGTCTTCCACGTGGTTCGTTCTTCAAGTCGAAGTTTCCATTACGAAAGCGTTTAAACCAAATACACACGGTGCGTTTATTAGCAGTCTCTTCTCCAAACGCAGCGTTGATATTTATTGCGAGCCGTTTCTGACGCGTTAGTTTCGCGTCGGAACTCGTATTAAAAAATGACTCGGATTTTCGAAGCATCCATCTTTCCCATCTAAGCTGAATAACAAAAAACAATTGAAAGTCGAATATCGAATGTTGCACATTTTTTAAAAGAAGAATCTTATAGGTATTATGTGAAAAAAGTTTCACTCGAAAATATCACACCATGACGGTTTTATGTCAATTCAAAGTACCTATCTATTACTATACAACGGCAACTTCATACTTTAACCCCTATTATTAAAACGACTTAATATGTGCAAAATAACATAACATTACTTTAAGTATAATAGGGTCTAGACAGAAAATATTTATGTACTGAAATAGGCCGAGGGAAACACGGTGTGGTTTTCGATTCGTGTCGATAATAGCTAATTAATTAACAGTGTCCTCATCAAACTTGTAATTTTCATTGACGGGAATTTATAGGTCAGGTCAGGAGAACGCGGTTGGAACGTTCCAGAGCGAGGAGTGGACAAACGATCAGAACATAGTTTTATTATGAAATAGCTCTTTTTAAACTGGGACAGGCCAGTACTGAATTTTTGAATAACGGTGTTTAGTATGAACTGAAAAGTTTTGATTTTAATCTTTTCTATAATCAGCCTGAATATTCTATAGCATAACTAGATATGGGCTAAGGTAGTAACATTTCTATGCAATTAATGAGTAATTAAATTATTAGGAAGACGGGAACCCGCCACCCAACCACGGATTTTGGCTCTTCTTCTATTGCAATGTTTGGGGTGGTCACCCCAGCTATTGCAATATAAAAAGGTTGACAATACCGATATTATATATATTATTATATTAGATATACTATATAGAGACAGCCGCATCGTGGGATCCTGGCGCACTCTAACTTGGAGTATGTCACTGCAAACACAAAATATAATTCCTCTCTTCCCAATTATTTTATTACAACGGCTTTCGACCAAGTAGCACTGAATTCGATTCAATATAACAATGAATAAGTATTTATGAAAATAATGCAGTTAAGTAAAATAATTAAGTGTTTAACAATAGTAGTTCAATGTTTCATAATTGTGTAATAATACAGTTTATTTTTATAAAATATAATCAACTTTAAAGTTGTTTAATTTTAATGCAGTTAAGATTAGTTAGAAATAGGGCTGAGAAATTATATTATGCCAGCATATATTTTTTATATGAAAGCACCCAATAACGCCTTTAATAAAAGTTCTACATAATATAAAAACCGTTTTATACAGACATAACTTTATAATGAACACCTCACGAGCCTTAAACATGACCACACCTTATAGTAACACGCTTTATAACCTAGCCCAACATTACTACACTAAGTGAATACATCTAATTAATTAAATAAATAAACTTCGTCTGCTCTATCCAGTCATCGAACCATTGAGATATTTTTTGCGTTTGTTTTGGTTGTGTGAATATACGCTACGTTCAAAACAAATCTTTATAAACGTCTGTTTTTTAAAGCATTTAGCCCATTGGAAAAAATATTTATGAATTGTAGAGTATAAAGGCTTTACAACGCATGTGTGGCCGTAGCTAGTTGAAAATAAATTAACAAAAACAGTGCCATGTTAAAAACCCAGTAAAGAAAAATATATAAGGCAGACTGGCTAAAAAAATGTCCTGTCAATTGTTAAAATCCCAAACAAATTTGAAAACCTATTGCGTCTAACCACCGGTGTGCCACTGTCACTCATTAGGTTAAAAGCCTTATTTGCTATAGTTCAATACTGTGATTTAGTCAAGCCTTCTTAAAAAGCGTAAACATCTATGACCCTTCTCATATTTCTAAGCTTATGCAATGCAGGCGTAAACATGAGTTCCGTTGAGGGAATTAGTATTTGAGTCTGTCTTTTTAGCGGGCAGGTAACAGAACAAAGTTGGTACCTAGTGTTGAAGTGTTCATTACACATCAACCCCCAAAACATCTACATCTCATAAGTTCTTAATAATATTAAGTACTTACCTATGCTCTTTCCTTACTTTATTTATATACCTAAGTATTATTTATTTATAAAGCTTTTACATAAATAAAGGAATTAATGCCAAATATATTTCGTAACTGATGCAGTGACAAATCAATAACGATGCATTTGTATAATATTGTTATATTATATACTTTTAATGGTATCAAAATGAAACAAATTTCACTCATAAGTATACCGAAATGTGTAAATATAAAACGCTAAGACTAATTAACTAGAATAAAATTAATATAAAGCAATTTTAATTACTATACGTGCGTAAAATTCCTACGTTTTTGATGTGCATTTAGTTAACAATCTAGGGTACCTGTTCGATAAAACACCAAGTAAAATGTAGATTAACAATACATTTTTAATCTACTTTACTACACTAAAGCTATTGTCATTGCGGGTTTCTTTAGCCTCGCTTCAATGGTGAAACTTTCAACTGCTATCAACAGACAATGTTTGACATTTCTTTCGGATAAATGCAAATCACTGGAGGACACAGGTCAAATGCTGACTCATATTCTGATTAATAATATATGAGGTAACCAAGTCAATAACCTTTTCGATTCACCTGACTATTTTAGTAAAAGTCATCGATATTATTGAAAAGAAGAGCTTACGTGGCAAAGAATGACTCGGCATCAAAGGATGGAATTAAAAGAAAAGACATTGAACTTGCGGTAAAATCTATACTAATATTATAAAGCTGAAGAGTTTGTTTGTTTGTTTGAACGCGCTAATCTGGAACCACAGGTTCGATTTGAAAAATTATTTTAGTATTGGATGGCGCAGTAACGATAAACGTGGGTGAAACCGCGGGAACATCTAGTAGGATTATATGGCGTAAAATAATGCAGCTACCTAATTGATTTCTTAGCTAAAAATAGTCATTTATTAACAATCATTTTCAACAGGCGCGAAAGTATTAGTAGAATTTTGCATAAAGTTATAAATTTAAAAACGGAACAAGTGATCCTGATTTTAGTTGTATAAGAATTAAAAAGTGAAAATCTACTATGATTTTGCCTTCTTTAAAACTATATAGATCTGATTTTTATAGAAACAGAATTCAAGACAAATATTTTTTATTATTGTTATGTCATGGGGTATAGATACTTTGTAGTGTTTTAAATAAAATTGAATTACAGCTGATCTTTGATTCAATTTTGGTAAGTATTATAAAAACGTATCAATAAAAATAATAAGTCACGGTGTGAGTTTGGAAAGCCCACGATAGTACGAGTGAAGGCGGTGTGTAGAGCTACTTATTTATTAATTAGGTGAATGATCGAAGTCCTCACGTGGCCGAAGCTGGTGTTTGTCGACAGTGCGTCATACTAATCCGCTTACCTATTTACGTTTCACATGCTGTTTTGTGTTTTGCTTTAAGTGCCAGTTAATTAGAAATACAAATAGAAATCATTTATTTGCAAACTAAGTGTACATAATATTATATAAATTTTAAAATAGTTGCTAAATATTTAGTGGGCTTTTACAGCCATATCAAACAAGAGAGCAAATTTTTTTTATTTTTTATTGCTGGTTCACATAAAACAGAAAGCGTTCTAATAAATCCATATAAACTTATAAAACAAAACATTATTTGTATTCTTGTAGATTGGGTCATAATTAGTTTGGTTTACGTTTGACTTCAAATGAAAAAGAGGTACTAAATTTATTTCGTACGTATCTCTGTATTTTCTACTATGCACATTTCGTTTCTAGTTACTAAGGTATAGGTTGAAAACATACGGGCTGCGTGGTAGAAAGCGGTAACCATAGACTCCTTATTTAAATAAAGAATCGCTATATTGCATGTGCAAAGGACAAAGATCATACTGGCCCCTGTCAGCACAAAAAAGGTAGCATATACGTTTTTCCTTTGCCTAATGGAAAGCGTGTCGTGGTCTATGGACGTTAACAAAATTATTACGTGGTGCAGATTTTATACAAAAAACTCGTTGTGCAGCAGCTTGAATTTATATTTATAGATTATATTATTATCCTCTATTGATATCACAATGCGGCATTCTTTATGGCACCAGCTTTAAAACCTAAATCGTACTCATCTGAGGAACTCAACACGAACTTGATTAACTGCGAACTTAATCTAATTTTCGAGCCGCTACTACAATGTTAGTGAAATCTTGACTAATGCTTGATGAAAACTATTAGTATATACAAAATCTGTGCATAATACACTACTTTCTAGTCTCTAAGAAATATATATGAGCGAGATACTATGCTATATTATGATCAGCTGTAGAACGTTTGCGTGTTATTTGATAATAAGTGTTAAAACATCGTGTCATCAACATTCTGTGGAGTGCCTTAAATAAACTAACATAAAAATCGATATTTTTGTAGCGACATGGTCATTAACATGTCTTAATATCTTACCTAAGTATTTCTTTCCTTGTAAAAAATGTACAGTCCTGTTTAAAAAAAAGTTGTTGTGGTTTAAACATTACACCAATTTTGCGTGAAAAATAAAATACTAAATATAAATATTTTAATTAATTAAAACGATATTTAATACTAATACTTTTCACTTCAATTATTAAAAAAATAATATATATGTAGGGACTCAGACTCCATGTATCGAAATAAAAAGTTATAAGTACTAATTATGATATGCCAAAGAAATAGCTAAAGTAGGTCTCTTTGTAAATAACGAAGTACTTGCAAGTTTACAAATGTTTCATTTATAGAACGCGAGTCAGCTATTAATATAGGATCAAATAAAAAATGCACGTGCATCAAAACAGTAGTACACGTGTGGAAATATTTCTCTAGCGCATTTCTTATTGCGCTGCAAGCAATATTTTTTTATCACTTAATCATTTTAATGCAATCTTTAGGTACTAAAATTGTTTACTTATTGTTACGAAAAAAATCGTACCTAGGCACTTTGATGAAACATTAAACACGTAAACAGATATTTAAAAAAAAGTTTATATTCAAATTTCGAACTTCGAAAGAACAAGCAAAACATGTTACCTGATAATCTTCCAGTTGCTGCTCCGTGAACGTCACAACTTTGTTACCCATCACGATGAATTTCCACGAGCGTTGTTAAAAAAAAATACCGCAAAAAATAACGTTAAAAAAGCCGGTAAAAGCTGCCTGTTGCCGCGACAGCGACAAAACACTGGCTTGAAGCGACCATTGGGATTAGGGCGTGACGACGCAGAGTAGTGGCACAGACAGAGAGTTTGTGTCAAGGACACGGCCGTTATCGTATGCGTAGAAAGCCTGAACTTGTTATTATTTGTACTAGTTGGGTATTCCGATGAGTTGATAGATTGAGTTTGGTAAACGTGTTTAATGTTTCAGCGGTAAGTGAAGACGTATTCGTGAATAGGCTTAACCACCTTATCCAGGAACTTATTAAATTGTAGTGACTCGTTAGTAAAGTTTTGTCATGGAGAATCTTTGCTAAGGATTCACATAATTAATAGACTTACTAAATTAGAAGATGTATAAATTATTTATTCAAATAAACTGCTTAGCTCACGGAGCTCGTAGCGAGTTATTATAAAAGTTTTTATTATTATTATATAGTCTCTTTACTACTCGATAAAACTTTCCAAAGGTGACAGATTTTTTTAAATGTGCCATTCGATTTTGCGTTTATTAATTACAAACAAAAATATAACCATACTAAAATACAAAACATTCCTCTTTATGGTTTTGGTATTGATTAATTTTACAATGTCTGCTGCCTAGAAGAACCCATCCTTTCACATTTATATAAGAAAATTCGGTCGAGGCAAATAAAAGCATTACGGTACGTTTTGTCTTGTTGAGGAGATAACTAAAAGAGTCCTTGCGTAATCTAATAATTTGGAATGTGGCCTTGAATTATTTTGTGATCTGTGTTGCCTTGCAAAGATTGTATTGGGTTATGTCACACTAAACGACAAACGGATAACAACGGATGGAGCGTTTACAAGTTAAAGCCGGCTGAATATATGTTGTAACTTTCTTCTATCAGTGCAACTAAGTATCTTATAATGTATGTGATAACATGTTTTTGTTTATTATGTTGCGCTAAAACAATATTATAAAAACAATAATATAAGCTAAATTATTATCTTACACTTTTTTAATACAGCATTAATAATAAAATCTTTCGTAGGCGATATTTAATATTTAGTGACTAGCTTTTGCTCGCGGCTTCACTCACGAAAAAGTAGGTTAGGTTATGTTAGTGACAGTACTTTTTAAAATATAATATAGCCTATGTTTTTTGGTTATATTATAGCTTTCAAATAGTAAAATGTTTTTTTAAATACGTTATTTAGCTTTTTAATTAAACCCATACAAATAAACAAACATAAAATCCCAGTTAAAATTATTAATATCTTCCAAAATAAAAAATACACAATAAATATTGTACGTTCTTACATCAAGCATTAATCTGCATACTGTGTATTGTATTACTTTTAAAGTATCTGTTCGCGCGCTACCCTGTGCCTGAAGTTAGGCGAGCCGCCTATTAGTCGCCGCGCCCCGGCCTCGTCTACTGATTGCTCTGTTTTATATTCATACGAACAAATGATTGCAAAATTCGTCCTACATTCTATTCAGATAAGTTCAAAATTAAATATCTGACGCTTGAGTAAATGTTTTGTGGTTTTAATTTTCGAATATAAGGTCATCAAGACTGTATCATATCGTATATCATCATTGACTGACAAATACCTATTTTTAATGTTATGATTTCATTTTCAATTTCAAGGTCATGTAAAGATTTACAGCACTATTTTAGAACTAGGTTTTGCCCGCGGCTTCGTGCGCTCGGGAATTGTACGAAATTCCATGTTAATCGGTCGAGTAATTAAGGCGTGGAAGCGTAACAAACAAACAAACATATATTCGCATTTATAATATTAGAAAGGTTTTAGTTCTGTTTGCGAGTCCTTAGTAATAGACAAGACTGTTTTTTTTTTTGAGAATCTGTTAAAAACCTACCATATCCTACTTATAAATATCTGTCAGGGTAGAAATGTGGTCAGTGGCAAAATTTTTATGGTTATTAATTAAACATGCAAGAACTAAACTAGCAACATGCAGGAACGCAGCGATTAGCCTGCATGGCTGTAACAGGGGCGTTCCCGACCACGCCAACGGCAGCGTTAGAGGTCCTGCTGGATCTAACGCCGCTTCACATTGTTGAGGAGTCAGTGGCGATAAAGGCACTACATAGACTATCTGTGCATGGGCTGTGGAGCGTCATCATGCCGGTAACTCGACACACAAAACCGGAGATTTCGAAGGATCTCAAAGGAATTATGAGCATGGAATGCGACAAAATGCAGCCATTGCACATATTCAAAAAGAATTTTAAAATAAAGGTCCCCGAGAGGGACGGATGGAGACAAGGTCAACAATCTCCTGGTAAAGGTTGTCTTATCTGGTACACCGATTGTTACAAAATGGAAACAGGATCAGGCGCTGGTATCTATGCCAACCATTGCAAGGTGAGCCAAAGCATGGGCAAATATGCATCGGTCTTCCAAGCGGAAACCTATGCTATAATTGCCTATGCTCAGGAGAATGTTAACAATAATGTCACTGACAGGACTGTGTATATTCTCAGTGACAGTCAAGCTGCTCTCAAGGTTCTGGACTCCTGTAGGGTGGACTCCAGACTAGTCCTGAACTGTGTTAAGGCCCTTAACAAACTTGGCAGGAAGAACACAGTCAGACTGGTGTGGGTTCCGGGGCATGCAGGGCAATGAGAAGGCTGATGAATTAGCCAGAAAGGGCTCGGAGCAACTGTTTGTTGGCCCCAATCCATTCGTGGGACTCTCTGAGAGCACCGTCAAGGCAGCTTTGAATGCACATGGCAATGATAAACACAGGCTGGAGTGGATGGCCCTTAGGGGTCTGGAACACTCTAAGAAATTAATTGTAAACAGAGCCATAGGCTTTACCCAGAAGTTCTGCGCGTATAACAAAAGCCAAATGCGCCTGCTCACAGGAGCGTTCACTGGCCATTTTGGCACCAACGACTTCCTGTACAGATTGAGATTGGCACACAATTCGATCTGCAGAGCCTGTGGTGAACAGGACGAGTCCATATCACACCTATTGTGTGAATGTGACGCGTTGGCTGGATTGAGGATGGGTCTGATGGGATTGGCATATCCAAACCCTGAAGACTTCAGGCTGCTCCCTCTGAAGTGTACGCTGCAGCTGATACAGTACATTCATAAGGAGATAGCTAAGGGCTAAATCTTGGGGCTGACATAAAAGATTCCACCGGGTCGAAGTGTCTCCGGTCTGTACTGACTGGCCCCCACACAAGATAAGACAAGAAATAAACATGCATTCGTCTTTATCTAGACGTCAACTAGACGGTAAATACCATAAACAGATTGACACTAAATCTTTATTTATGACAAGAATTCAGTACACTGAATTCATGTTATAAACAACGCATATTTCGTTTCTAAGAAAAGTCCAGTCCAGTAAAACCATTTCAAATGTCATATGTTTGAATTTAGAAATGAAATTCACAACATGCATTTTATATTTTTCATTTTCTGTGAGATTTTCGTGGAACACGAGAATGTGTTATTATTGAATTATTTAAATTTTCGATTTAAATTCAGAACATAGTACTTATAGTCCATGTGGGATATAGGTGATCAAAATAAGTACTTCTATGAAAACTTTGCTTAACTCTCCTGATTATGTGCAATATTTATTTTTGTAGTCTTTTTTTTTTTTCTGGATGACTTAGCATTCTGCGTAGATTATAATATAGTGTTACGCCCAGTGACATCTCTCGGCATTGTGGGAAAGACTCGGCAGTTCCGTCTAATAATTTACACCGCCATCTATTGACATCTTACGGAACTACGTAGTAGGTATGCGTACGAGAATCGTAAAGATAATGCTGGTACTTTCTCGAAACATCGTACTGTTTACATACCGGGAGTGGCGTTGCTAGAAAGCTCTAGAAGCGCTTTACCCGCGTATAAATAGGGCGCACGCGCACCGCCAAGTCAGTTTAGAATCGTAAGCGGTCAAGTGTTCATCGAAGCGAACGGAAGTGAAAATACTATGGAGTTTGAAGCAGTACAGTGAAAAAGTGTGGTATAGTGTTTGTTGTGTTTTAAATTTAATTGTGTGTTTGAATAAAACGTGTTTTAGTCGGTAATATTGTTTATATTCTTATCCGTCGAACCCAGCACGTAACAATAGCATGCCACGCAATCCTATTTTAGTTTCGTACTGGCATATTTCTTAGATTAATTTGATTACATTTTAATTTTACTTACAAGTATGCTCTTTATATTATAATATTTTTTTTCATATTCTGATAGGCTTGCGTTTGACCGTAATCTCACCTGATCTTAAGTAAAGATGCAGTCGACGATGGAGCACGCTTGCCTAGAAGATACCTTTTCACTCGCGACTTGAAGACATCTAGATTGTATTCATCGGGAAACACAGACTTAGGTAGCGAATTCCACTCCTTAGCGTACCGCATTATAAAAGTGGAAGCAAAGCCCTTCGTGCGTAAATGTGGTATATCCACCATGTACCTGTGTTGCTGGTTTGATTGTCTGGTCGTCCGATGATAGAATGGGGAAGGAGAAATCAAATTATGCAGTTCCTCTGCACACTCTCTGAAATGTATCCGATAGAAAACCGAGAGACTGGCAACCTTATGACGATGCTCCAAGCTTTGGAGTCGCGTGTTGACCAGTTGGTCATCCCCAATAAGTCTCCTGGCCTGAAGGCCATACTATCAGCTCGAGGCTTTGGAGTCAATTGAGCTGAAGCTCAATTGACTCCAAAGCCTCCAGCTGATATTTTGCAGAGCCATCCCAGAGGTGAGAACAGTACTCCATGCAGGATCGAACCTAATCCTTAAAATGTATTAATTATTATCAATACTTTTTCTTGTTTTCTTTGTTACGTTGTATCATAATTATCTTGTAGTGTAGTGTATACACCTTCACCCATCTCAATCTCACTTTTTCAGGCATATGACATTACCCTGTACTACCAGAGTTAACGACTTTTTTATTATTATTGAACTCGGAAAAATCTCTATAACATTTTAAAATTCGAATTTCGTAACTTTTATGTGAAATAGGAAAAGTTGTGTCAATACCCTATTGTAATTTATTTATTTATTTAGTAGCTGCTTATGCATGTAATATATGATTACTGCACCGCTTCCGTGGCTTATAGCGTGATGTTATATACGTAACTTATAACTTTATATTTTTTACTAGAATGCAGCGGATTAAGATTTACCTTTTTCTGACAAAGCGTTGTTTAGATATTAATAAAGTAGGTACAATCTAACATGCTTTAATTACTTGTATGATTAACACACGTTTTTAAACTGTCCCCGTGACTGTTACTCTGGTCGTTTCGTTCGTTAACCAGCCAGCATGCAATAGGGGCGGCTTAGGAGAATTCGAGTCAAATTTAGTTAATCAAAACGGTGGCGCCAAATTTAGTTCATCAAGACGGTGGCGCCAAATAGAATAATTATGATAGATTACAAATTTATTTTAAAAGTTGAGGGAAATCAAATTGGTTTCCAAATGATTGATGACTAAATTATTATGATAAATTAATTGCGAAAAGAGGAATCCACCACAAATCTTTCTGTCTTTGCAATTATTCAATAGCAATGGATTGCCGCCAAGTAATGCCTAATTCTCTTCTAAATAAATATGACATTTATAATTAAGATTTAAAAAGTGCCTTCATAGTGGCGGGTAGTGGTATTGAATTTTTCTGACGTATATAGCAGCAGCACGGAGTTTTTAATCTATACTAATATTATAAAGCTGAAGAGTTTGTTTTTTTGTTAGTTTGTTTGTACGTTATTATGAGTTTAACATAGTGGCTGAAAGCAGCGATAGCTCAGTGGGGAGACCAACAGGCTGCAATGCAGAGGGTCTCGGGTTCGAACCCACGTCGCGCACCTCTGACTTTCGGAAGTTATAAGACTTTTCGAAATTATGTGCGTATTGATTGACAATAATTCTCGCCTGCTCCGTGCTTCGGAGAGCACGTTAAGCCGTCGGTCCCGGCTGCCATGAACATCTATGGCAGTCGTTATTGGGAGAGTGTCGACACAAAAGAGGCCCACTGGGTCGAAGTGTCGCCGGTCTGCACTGACTGGCCCCCACATAAGATAAGATAACATAGTGGCTGTATATCACAAATAAGATACGAGGGGCGTTCAATGTATTCTCGGTATCGGGATGATATACTAACGATGAGAGTAAATAAATTATCTTATTAGTTAAAGACACTCTTTGAGGGAATAAATATAAAATTTTATTTAATTGTCACCATTAGTATTCAAGATATCATTACGAAAAGGCAAACACAATGACCGATGCGACAATGTTGAAAAAAATCTAGCATCGCGCTGTGATAAAATTCCTTACAAAACAAGGAAAGACTCAAAAAGTTATTCACGAAGAAATGGTGACGGTTTACCAAGATTCTGCTCCTTCATTATCTACTATTCAAAAGTGGTCTAGTGAATTTAGACGGGGTAGAAAGAGTATTGAAGACGACCCACAGTGTTTTGGGATTTTAAGGGTTTTTTACTGATTGGGTACACAAAAAAGCGTCAAAGTATTACCGCCGCATCTTACGCCAACACCCTACGTAATTTAAAGGAGGCAGTAAAAGAAAAAAGACGTGGGAAATTGACCGCAGGTGTCTTGCTTCTTCACGACAACGCGCCGGTTTACACAGGGCGCGTTGCTAAGGCTGCTATACGGGAATGCGGATTTGAAGAAATCAATCATCCACCCTACAGCCCAGACCTGGTCCCTAGTGATTACTTTCTGTTCCCAAACCTTAAGAAAGATGTTCGAGGTAAATGTTTTTCCGACGATGAAGAGTTAAAGGCGGCAATTAATGAACATTTTTCAGACAAGGAAGAAAAATATTTTTAGGTTGTATTGGAAAGTTACTTGCCCGCTCTAATAAGTGCATTGAGGTGATGGTAGACTACATTGAAAATTTATTTTTTTCAGAATTTTCTACTTATCCTTGCATGCCTATACCGAGAATACATTGAACTCCCCTCGTATACCGTAGCTGTGTGCGACTGCAACATTAATATATTTACTTGTTCCTTTGTCTTAAGAAACATTCTATATAGAAGTTTATTTTTATCCTAACCGTAAAACAATCTGTTCTTAGAAATTAATGTAGAGATTGGCAAGCGTATAAAAACAGCATAATTGGATTATAAATAGATGAAATTATTTTGTTTGTCTGGTTTGTGGCGTGGTTTAGTGGGTCTTGAAGATCGACACGTACTATGAGTTCCAATTCACGGACTTTGAGTTGAGAGTCGGTTCAGATTCGGTCGTAAAACTTATAGTCCTAGTTGGTTATAGTATTATTTTTATATTCTCTTCTCAAATTCTCAGTAATACCATGGAATCTGAATATGTGCTCGGTAAACGGCAAAAGGCTAGTCCAAACTAAATGAAGCTGACAAAATAATAATAATAATAATAATAATAATATTCTACCACATACACACAACACCATCTAGCCCAAACTAAGCAGAGCTTGTACTATGGATACTAGACAATGGATAAACATACATATATACTTTTTTTTTTTTGTAAATACATACATATTATACATAGAAACACCCAGACCAAGACAAACATCCATATTCATGCACACAAATGTTTGACTTGTGCGGGAATCGAACCCGCGACCTCAGGCGTGGCAGTCGGTTACACTAACCACTACGCCATCGAGGCCGACAATGTGACTGAAGAACACCTCTGCCTTCCTACAGAGAAAATTTGGTGTGAGACTATATATGTAGATAATATTATCACTACATATTATAAAACAAAGTCCCCCGCCGCGTCTGTCTGTCTGTCTATTCGCGATAAACTCAAATACTACTTATACTAACGGATTTTCATGCGGTTTTCACTAATGGATAGAGTGATTCATGTGGCTGGTTTAGGTGTATAATTTGTTAAGATCTTGTACTACCCGTGCGAAGCCGGGGCAAATCGCTAGTTTATAATATGTTAGCACTACATACGTTCGAAAGACGAGATAGATTTCTAAGAACGAATTTTTCTATATGAAATGTTCAGGGTCAAGGTCAAGGAGATTCCTATTAATAAACTCACTCTGTATAGTGCTCTCGTTTATACGCCAAATAATATTATGTGGTATAATGCTTTATGTGGACTAGTAGCCTAGTAACCTTGGACAAGCTACGAGAATCGTGAATGCTAAAATAAATTTGTCTATGCGTTACACTAGCGGTCCCCCGTGATTTCACCCGCGTATATGGTATATAGGCTATGTTAATTGTAAAAAACAGTCTAATAGTTTTAGAGATTATCGATTGCAAATCAATATTTTCTTTTAAAAATAATAATAATAAATTTTACGGTGAAAATTCTGAACGAATTTTGATAAAATGTTATCTCGATTATGGCACATCATGTATGCCAATCAGGACATAGACAAGACAAACGTATCCTACCTTACATCGTGCCCTGCGTGCCCGACAACTTGCACGCAGGAGGATCCGATGGCTGCCTCTGACAACGCAACTAGTGTAGTTGCTTTCTGGGCGGCAAATATATAAATTAAAAGTGTTCGCCAACTAAGAAGAAGAAGGACATAGCCTATCTGTATACCAAGTTTAATCAAGATTTGTTAAACAATTTATACGGAAGTGAGTAACAAAAATGCAGACATTTTCACGAAGTTTTACATTTATATAATACCTACTAGATTTTGCCCGCGGCTTCGCTCTCGTAAATGTAGGTTAGATAAGTAACAGTACTTTTTTGGATGAAAGGTATCGTATGTCTTTTTCTGTTCCCCTGAAAACGTGTACGCAAAATTTCATGTTGATCGATCGAGTAGTAAAGGCGCGGAAGCGTAACAAACAAACAAACAAACTTACATAGACATTTATAATATTAGTTTGGCACGTATAAACACGTGTATTAGGTACTTCAACGATCGATTTTAATTCTAGAGGCTGTGTGACCTCATTGTTTTACATCTAAGGAATAGTTAAGTACAAAAGGAATGCGGGTATTATCTCTTAGGACGATCGGTAAAGTTCTATAGGTACTAAAGTTAAAAATAAGTAGTCAGTACCCTCTTTAACCCAAATATCCTTAGATGAGACACTCGACGTATTTTACCTTACTTTTTTCAAGAGAGGTATTGTGTAGTGGCATTTTGATGTTTAGTTTAAAAAGTGGAGCCTATCAACTTAACTGATATTTGTAATAAATTTTGTTTGTAGACTACGCATAGCGCCGTTATGCAGTTGGCGGTGGGATCAATGTCACAAGGACAGGAAAAGGGGTTCTGTTTTAAAAAGTAAACATCCTAACTAATATTATAAATGCGGATGTGAGTTTGATTGTTACGATTTCACGCCTTAACTACTCTACCGATCATCATGAAATTTTGCATATACGTTGTCAGGGGAACAGAAAAGGACAGACTTTTACATAACAAACTAAAATGGTACTGTGGCATAAAGCTATCCAAAGAAAAATACCCCTGACCTTACAATTGAAAATGTCATAGGATCAATGAGACATAACACAAGTTAAACAAGCTTTTTGTCGTATTGGTAGTAAATGCGAACCGGGAAGGGCAAAGGTTAATAAAAAGAAAAGAAAGAAAGGATGATTTTTTTTATTCTGGCACACCTAAAACATTAAAAATAAAATAAAGATGAAGAAATACAAAATAAAAAGCAGAACAATAAGTAATAAGCCTAGAACAATAAAACAAATACTTAACACTATAATTTCATTTCGTTTCTGCTCACTGGCAACACCACACCTTCCGCTTAACTTAACGGAAACCATATATTATATGACGGAAACTGCCTCCCATCAAGTCAAGGCTAGTATTGTCAGTGAGCAGGCGATACAACAATAATCTATTGAAATATATAAATATAAGTTTGAATTAAGTTTTAAAAGTAATATGAAAGTGTGTGTCCCATCAGTGCCAAAATTTGGACATCGCTCAGCGTACGTTGCGATTGTTAAATCGCAACACTGGTATTCTGCGAAATCCAATTTAGTGACGCCGGTGCCTAGTGTCTAAACTCTAAACAATAAAAATAAAATATAAACATAATTATGTACTAAATGGTGTAGAAACGTGTGGAGTAAGTATAAAACTATAATAGGGTTTTTTGTCAAGAAATTCTGATTAGCAGTACAGAATCTGGAACTGTACTCAATAAACGTCAATAGCTACCCACGCTGTTTCATGAGATATAGATAACTGCCTCCGTGGCGCAGCGGTAGTGAATGTAACTGCTGTGCTTATAAACAGACCTTATGGTCTCAGGTTCAAATCCCGTGTCGGGCCAATAAAACGTTATTAGGTTTTTCTGTTAAGAAATCTCAATAGCAGCACGGAGTTAGGAAGTTAGCGGTGTTAGACACTCACGTGGATCTCTCTCCGGTCGTGTCGGGTTAGCGTCCCATTGGATCGTAAGAGTGAGGGGTGAGGGAACAGATAGTGTACTTGTGTTGGCGCACACGCTTGTGCACTATAATATTACCTGCGCAGATGGCCTATAAGCTATATAACATCACGGTACGACCCACGGGGACGTCGCGTCGCAGTAACCATAAACACGGGTGAAGCCGCAGGCACAGCTAGTTACATATAACTTTAAATTTGTTCAGGAGGTATACCTGTTCCTGCCACTTCGGCGATATAGGCGCCAGGCTATGTATGTATGTTAAATATACATGTTTCGTTATATGTGAGGTCCAATTCTTTACAGAACAGGGGGGCTTTTTTTATACGACTATTGTTGCAAACAAGCATACGGCCCACCTGATGGTAAGTGGTCACCGTAGCCTATGGACGCCTGCAACACCTGAGGCATCATTTGCGCGTTGCCGACCCTTTAGGAAAGGAAATGGAGCGGGAAGGGGGAAAGAGGGTGACTGGGCCTCTGGCACTCTCACTCACCGAATGAAACACAACAGTAGGAATACTGGTATTTCACGTCGATATTCTGTGAGAGGGTAGTCCTTCCCCGGTCGAGCCGGCCCATTCATGCTGAAATCAGCGAGGCTCTACTACTCTAATAACGTGATTTGTCATTTTAACGGCTTTAATTAACGTTACGTTATAATATTTCGTGCTGTTCTAAAGCAGTTATTTGTGAAATATATTATGGAGTATGTAATTTATTCTAAGATAATATCAGTGTGTTATTTCTGGAGTGATTCAAGTTAGGATAAAAATGTTAGGGTATTTTGGTTTTATCGCGGGTAATTTGGCACATTTTGGTAATTGTTTAGATTATTTTTGATGCATGGTTGGCGTTAAAGTTTATGTGGCTGCTTCGTCATTATATAGCGTAGATTGTTGCGTAGTTTTGTATTATTAATAGCCAGTGGAATACTAAGAATTGACAGTAAGATAAGTCCAATGTATTTCTTCAGACTCAGTCAGTAAGACGCTAGTTGATGACATGCAGAGGTCTAAAGTTGGACTCTAGAACGTTTCCAAGTTATGTGCATATTAAACAGAGATCGGTTGCTTTGACGGTAAAAGAAAACATAGTCAGAAAGCCCGCATGTCTAAAAGTTTCTTATAATGTTGACGAAAAAATGTCTACCAAGTTTCTCGCTAAGGCTGTAGTCCACTATAGCCTATGTATGTATCATATGTGGGGGCCAGTCAGTGCAGACCGGCGACACTTCGACCCAGTGGGATATTTTGTGTCGACACTCTCCCAATAACGAGTGCCATAGATGTTCATGGCAGCCGGGATCGACGGCTTAACGTGCTCTCCGATAATTCTCAATCAATACGCACATAATTTCGAAAAGTCATATAACTTCCGAAAGTCAGAGGTGCGCGACGTGGGTTCGAACCCGAGACCCTCTGCATTGCAGTCTGTTGGTCTCCCCACTGAGCTATCGCTGCTCTCCACTATAGCCTAACCCTTCTTAAAAGAAGAGGCACATGCCCAGCGGTGGGACAGTGCATATAAAGGACTGATATTACACATTAAATCAAGTGCATAACAATATTTATAAATAAAACAGTGGTTATAATCAAATATGTTTTATACAATACTGCTATGCCCAACCGCCACATTCGACCTGACACTCTTGTTCTGAAGAAAAGTTGTTCGTTGAAGAAGGAGTGGGTACTGGACGACAGTGCTTCGACCATCTGATCTCGAAGCAGCTCTTAGTGTACCAGTTAAATACATATCTGTAAAATAATAATAGATATTGCTGTATTTGCTTGGCGTCGCAATAAGATAAAAAAGAAAGGCATCCAACCGTCAACCGCATAGGTGATAGCCTATTGTAATCATTCCTAAAATAAAGAGAATAAAGAGAAAGAATTGTTAAGACTCAGGCTTTTAACAATGTATAGTAATTAAAGATCTTAGTTTTAATTAATTGACTTATTTCTTCTTTTACAAAGAAGTTTAGTTAAAACTAGAGATTTAAGCAACATTATTGATCATGTCACATGCTTTGCTAAAAAGAATCACACTGTCGACAATATTTTTAATTAGAAGATATTATAAAGCTTTGACATTTTATTGAATTGTTAAGAATTACCGTTTAGAGTCACGGAACGAATCACACTGGATATACCCTATATCCTAAATATGTCTTACCGTTGTATAATATATGACTTATGGCAGATCAGTATTAAACAATCACGCCTAAACGATTGGATAGTTTTTGATTAAAGTGGGCATACAGTTACACCATGTTACATAAGATACTTTTTATCCCGGTATTATTCCTTTGGGAGACACGGTCAGAAAATAGTAAATAAATAATTACCTGACTTGGTGGGGCCACCTCCACCTCACTAAGTATTCTATCAGGCAATGCTTCTCCTTAGGTGTTTCTTGGCAAAGTCTGTAGTCCACTGTGATAGAATGATATAAACATATTATGACGTCATATAAAAAAATCTATTTATCCAAAAAATATATTTATTTGGAAAACAACGTGTTTACAGAGTCGATGGCGAGAAAAGAATGAATCTAAAAGTTAGTTCCACGGGTTTCATATAACCGGGGTTCAAACTTCAAAGTGATAATCGGCATAATTTGTTCTAGAACATTCGAAGTTTACACGGGTTTCCAGTAACAAGTATTATAAGCATAATTTGTTCTAGAACTTTCCATTTAGTTTCACACGCTGCCTTGCTAGTGTTATGTAAAATGCTATGTCAGCACGTTCATCTGGTCTATGTTTTATTTAGGGCTGAGTAGGCATATATCTATTGGGATAGCATCCTTAACTCGTGCATCAAACGATATCTATCTACGTGACTATTTTTACTCTTTTAATAAATGACCCTTGCATACAAAACGGGTAATATACGCATTGAGGTTGTACCCATCATATATACGATCAACACGAGCCCCCTGTTCGAGTTACCCGTATGATTAACTTACGCATGACGCAGGTAGCCCGCGTCAGCTACTTCCATAGTGAACAATCATCTTAAGTCTCTGTGATCGAGTTTAGGTGTTAATTATATGTATCTGTAGCTACAGTGTTTATAATGTTCCCCGTTATAAACATTGTAGCTACAGACATATGTATGTATCTTATGTGGGAGCTAGTCAGTGCAGACCGGCGACACTTCGACCCAGGGGGATCTTTTGTGTCAACACTCTCCCAATAACAACTGCCATAGATGTTCATGGCAGCCGGGACCGACGGCTTAACGTGCTCGCCGATAATTCTCAATCAATACGCACATAATTTCGAAAAGTCATATAACTTCCGAAAGTCAGAGGTGCGCGATGTGGGTTCGAACCCGAGGCCCTCTGCATTGCAGTCTGTTGGTCCCCCTACTGAGCTATCGCTGCTTTGACGAATGCCTCTCCGCGGGGGCGGGCGAAGGGGTTATCTCGGATTCACCGGGGTAAAAGCAAGATGTTGAAATGATAAAGGACCTCCCGGAATACCGACTAAACCTACCACGCTGTTCCTCGACAAAACCACTATCGACGGGGCCGCGCGAATCACTTGCACATGCGGTCGCGACCCCGCCGAGGTTTCGGCCCGCCGTATGAAACGGCAGGCTACTACACGAGAGACCTACCCTAGACACTTCTCAGTTTAAACCCTACTGTCTCCCCCCTAGAGAGAAGACGGACTCGACATAGAGGCGCGCGTGGGAACACGCACGCCGCCTCTCGGAAGCGTTCACCCATCTACACAGTGACCGCACCCAACGTTGCTTAACCTCGCTAATCGTTTACCGATCAGTAAGTGCAAATGGCTATGAGCGCCTCTTAGTATTCAAATATTAATAGTTAAATAATATTCAGTAACAGCCGTTATAGTAGTCCCACAACTTACAGTAAAAGTTATCTGAAAGATAAATCGCATGTTGTCTCACTCTTGTTAGGTAAAAGAAGAGAGTTGGCGAGACTTTTATCTTATAGATAAATGCTGTTTAGAGGTGGAAGCACAGGCCCTTCTAGTAGGTTAAATATAACCTAATTTAATTTCATATTATAATTTAATTTCAAAGTAGCGGAGTATTTTTAATTTAATTTCAATAAGAACTTTATCCACTGCGATGTTAGTAGCGTAGTATACATGTAACTTTTAACATTAATTAAGTTTATTATTTGTTACTTAATAAATAAATCTATTCAGAGAATAAACTAATTTCATAGAGTTGTTGCTGTCTATTTCATTAACCCTGACAGCTACATTTGATGGGCCGAGAATCAAATAATATCTACTATAATTTTAAGCGATAAATAGTTACGCCTTGACTCAAACAAAACAGCTTTTGTGATTTGTATGCTCTTTTAATACATTGATATATAACTTCACTCAACCGAGTAATCGAACCCGAGCCCTACCGGTCGTATGCAAACGCAAACTTAAGCTATAGACCAACGAGATAGATTTACAGCACAAGCTAATATTTTTAAAAACAATAGTGCCTCGTGAATGCCTATAGTTAATTGACATATCGGTCAATGAATCGGCTGCTTTAATGTGATGCAATGAATCTTATCAATACGCCAATCGTTATACTCACGCGCATCACTATGACACACCACAGATAACACAACGATAGCACACAAAACCTTCATTGTCATGATATAAAAGGTTATCAATATTATAATTTATATTGTTTGTATAAAATTCAGTGCGTGCGCGTTTATTTACATACAAGAGAATAGCGAATAAAGTGTATTAAAATTCATATTTGTAACATGCCTACGCAGATATTTGTTGGTGTGATTTGTAAGATGTGGCGATTTTGTGTAATTGGCTATTAGTTAACTGGTAACGTGAAAAATAAAAAAAATATTTTCTTCGTATGTTTCGTAATCTAAATCTAAACAATTTTTCAAAGATAGCTTCATTTCCTATATCTATAATTATTTTCTATGAGGAATTTCTTAAGATTATTTATTAGGTATTGCTACACCGAGTCTGCGCATCAGTAATGCGCCTACCTGACGGCAATAGGCCAGCTCTGTATTACGTTAGATTTATCGACCTATCAAAACATATATTTAACTTATACCACGGAACCAATTGAATGATCACCATTCCTATGTAAGTATAATAGATACGTCGCTTTAAACCTGAAGGGATAGTCATCTGATTGTCAAGTGGAAAAGCCCGCTAGTTATTTGGTAACGGTACAAATGAGGCGGCTCCTCTGGTACCATTTTGTTACAGTCAACCACAGTAAGAATCGTAATAGTTTCTTCCTTGCAGCTCCAAAGAGTCTCTTTCCTTTCAACCCAACTTTAATTGCCTCCGGAGTCGGCGAGGGCGCGTGTCGTGCTATTGGTATTATCAAAATAAGCTTTTAGTAGTAAGGTATTAGATTTTAGTTATTAGATTATATATTTTTAGTTATTAGATTGTAAGGTTGTTTTATTGGTGGAATAAAAATATTTTAAATATGAATGAGTGCGTAGTCAACGTAAACATTAATCACGCACTTATTCATGTTTTTAAAACTTGGCAACATAATAAACTTCTAGTTAATAAGTAACTAGTCTTTAAAGTAATGTATGTTAACACAGTGAAAAGAAAAGTTTTGCCTAATCACCCGAAAATATTCATCTCAACCCTACAATATAATAACACGTTACTTTACACCCTCTAAAAAGAAACTACAAGCTAGCCGTATAGTAATTTAACGCGATAAACTTTTCACTTAGACCAAGTTCTCTTTTCATAAACCCCGCATATAGAGTCGTGTTGTTGAAATCCAGAGCGGCGAGTGTTGCCTTCAAAACATAATGTAATCATAATATTATTATACTGTGGCACATAATACTGCATTTGTGGGATAACTAGCAAATAATTCAACACACACACACACACACACACAAACAGACAGACTCACGCCTATTCCCCAAGGGCTAGACAGAGGTGCAATGCACGCACATTTTACTAGGTGTGGTATTAGGTCGTCCTATTGCCGTTTAACGAGCAGTTTCGTTTGATTCCCACGTCTGGTTATTAGGTTGCTATGTCAAAATTGTCTTGTTCTATGAAGAAATTTACGATAGCGGCACAAAATTTGAAATGTTAAGAATTCGCTACCTATACAACCTTGTGAAAATAAATAAAAATGAAATAATTAATAAAATTGAGTTAACGATTTTTGACTTGACTTGACTTGATTTGACTTGACTAAATATACAAACGTATACTTTATGTGACTTATGAACCTCAAAATATAAAGGTTAGTAAGTTTATTAAGTTACAGAAGCTACATTTAGTTATTTTTTACTATTGTATACTTACTTTTACTTGGCAAAGTATCCGCTTCTAAATCTGAGCTTTATTAAAAACCCATTGAACTCGCTTAAACATCGCTAGCGTAGTTTATCTTTATTATAACAAATAAATAAATTAAACTATTCTGCAGACAGGTAGCGATACTTAGTATCCAGGGCTGTAAGGATTATCTAGAACATTAGTTCCCAAAGTGGTCCAGGTGGACCCCCAGGGCTCCACGGGAGACCGAACAGAGGTCTACGTTGGCGTGACAAAAAAATGGGGATCCTCAATTCGTAAGCGGGGGTCGACGAAAATGTATTTGCTTTTGATAGCGAAGAACTAAAATGTTGGCTTGGCGGTGAAAAACTTGCATATCCCATATTCAGTACCAGGGGTCTAAAAAGAAAAGAAAGTTCAGCCCACCTACCGTGTGGTAGGGTCAGACACGAGAAGTTAAAAAAAATAGGCCGTGTTTCACCAATTTAAAGTCGAATGCTAAGGAATATGGTAGAAATGTAGATGCAGGGGATTCACCGGAACCTGCTAAATTTCGAAAGTGGCCTATGAGAAAAAAAGTTTGGGTACCTCTAATCCAGAACTTCAAGTTTCTAACAAAGGTTCAGAAACTACGATTATCTACAAACGCATGGGTGCCTATTCTGTTCATCTAACTAAACTAATTATATTTTTTTATTAAATTAATTCTTTTCATAGTGTTTGACTGCACGTATGGCGTAGTAGTTTAAGTGATCGTCTCGCCACTGCCATTGCGCCGAGTGTTGTGGGTTCGAATCCCACACAGGACCAGACTTTGTGTGATCCACAAATGGTTGTTCCGAGTCTGGGTGTTCTTTGTGTCCGTTGTATAAATGTTTGTGAAGTCCCCCGCGACACAGAATTTACTTCTAGTGACGAAAAATATCTTTTCTAATAAGAAAGAACAAAAGAAAGAACTGTTAATCAACCTGACAAAAATAGCACTGCTGTCTGTGTTAGTATGTTGCACCATCATGCCTTGTTGCCATGCCAGTGACATAAGTTCACGCGTGTGCATAAGGTCTGCATAAGGTCTACTATTACATTGGACCTTAAGCATAGCTGGCGAAATAATAGATATAATAATACAACTCTATTTATCCCTTTAAGAATATGATGAGTGTGCTTTAGTTAGCATAATATTATATTACTTACAGACTCATGCTGTACTCAGACGGCAAGCTTGATTTTGCGCCCGTTTAGGAGTCTAAACGGGTGCAAAGTCAAAGCTTGCCGCCTTCCTTACATTCGATTTAAAGCAAAACGCGTGAAATTAGGGTAAAATAATGTTCTTCTACCCACCTTTATAAGGAATATGATGAGTCAGCCATATGTACCTTTATTTTATGATACATATGTAGACTCATTCATCATATTCACGCGTATTTAAATAGTAAAGTATAGCTGGCTTTAAGGATGAAAGAAATCATGTGTGTGTCTTTATTTTCTCGACTTACACAATTTTTTTCCAGACATCCTCGCGTTTACTATGGAGAACTCTCGTTCTGCCAACCCGCACTGGCCAGCGTGGTGGACTATGGTCTAAACCTTCTCGCACTGAAAAGAGGCCCGTGCCCAGCAGTAGGACACTGTGTATACAGGGCTTATATTCAATTTGATTTAGACACATGCTGTATATTCCCGAAGGAGTACTAAATTAGAATAAATTCTGTACGATACACGAGAATCGAGACTATTGCAGTTCAATTATAAGTTTAATCCAATGAAAACACAGTATTTAATTAGTAAAGCGATTACTTCAAAGCACGGGCGCACAGCTGCTCTGAATCACTGTTTCAACTGTAGCGACTTGTTAGATGACTTTGAGATTGTTTGCACTTACAAATAGCTATTTGAGGGTACCTCACAAGTTTGGTCATTCAACACTAATTTAAACAAACAACCTTTTTGTACTAGTGAGCTCGCAAATTATCATACAGTCAGCTTGATGTTTAGCTGTCACTGTAGTTTATGGATGAATGCAACTTCAGCGTTGACCACTTAAAGTAGATGGATGACTTTCATTGTTAATTTCAACCGTTAGAATATCAGTTTACCTTGTCATTATTTTCTTTATTGGTAAACCGAGCGATTATTGATGATTTAGAACGTAGTTAGTTTCGAAAATCGTAGGTGCAGTGTGGGTGTGAAATAAAGACTTTCAAATCTAAAGATTTTCTTCTAAGGATCTCGTTACCCTTATTAAAGAAATATCTATATTAAAAGTAAATTAGGATATCCAATCGATAGTAATAATTGAAATTCTAAACACAACGACTTACTAGCAATAAACTAACTCCTAAATAATTAACTACTTAATTGGAAACGTTACTTAAAAATCGTGATAAGTAAAAAACGTTTGTACTTTAGTTGGCCGAGTTATTATAAAATTGGGCTATTAATTGCTTCAGGCAGTTTTAAGTTTTAAACGTGGAATATAATTGAATGGCATTAAAAAGCTACATGACTTTGTCCTACAGGACAATGTGGAATAAAATGCCTCATGCAATACATTGCATGATGCATTTTATTCCACATAATATTAAGTATTATATGTAAATTTAAATAGACTATGAAATACAGGTAGGTTTTATGTTAAATTAACTTTTTGCTTATATATGTTTGTAGTTAAATTTGTTACCATAATTAAATAATGTATTAATTTATAGTTTGGTCACATATACCGAGATAAATATTTACTGGTTTTTAATTGAGCAGTAATGAACGTAATAATTTTTATTCGAATGATTCCGGAATACAGTTGTGCATATTGCGATACCTAGTTTATATGATGAAGGAATTAGCGCACGTACTTAATGTCAATACATTTGAATGAAATTGTAAATATCGTTAATATCGAGCGTGTGTTAAATGACTGCATTGTTGATTTCAGAATTGATGCTTTCATTTGTCGTTGTTTCAATATTTGTGGTTTGCCGCGGCAAAGAAGTTATCTGTAGTGCGGATATTATCTTTTTAATGTAATAAGAATTAATATTAAATGAGTTTGTTTAACGGAGAAACGGATCGGCGTGATTTTTTTATTGTGCCGGAGCGTGACATAAGCTTCTACTGTTTGTTCCATCAAATACACGGTGCCTTTAGGATAGTTTTTACAAAAACGAATAATAGCTATGAAATAATTAATTAAAAAATTAATAAGTAAATACATCACCATAAAAATTCCACTAGGCTGCATAAAATAAATAAATTAGGTACCTCCTAAAGTGGAATAACCGATAAATGCTGGGCAGTAATATTTCAATCAATACCACTGAATACGTAATATCAATAGTTGATTAGTCACGTAGCCCACTAAACTCTTGAGACTTCACAACTAGGCTGTGGGCCCATAACCTACAACTATTAGTTGGACGCCACCTACCAGAAAATATTGAGGTCCGTGTTGAAGGCAGCCCGTGGATATACCTACTATAAATTATATAAGATACAGATAGCCAGTCTCGACTAGGTCTATATACAATTATTGTACATAGATTTCGCAGAGAAAGAATCCGCTAAAAGTTTTGCTTGTTACATTATTTTTTTAAAAGGATACCAGTTTTAAAATAAGGCAACTTGTTTTTGGCATTATTCCTGTCCTGTGTCACGGGTAACTTTACAAACATTCAAACAACTGATACACAAAACACCTCAAAACAATTATTTGTGGATCACACAAATTTGTGTCTTGTGTGGGAAACCCACAAAATTCGCACCAACCGCTTAAACCACTAAGTCCATCCGTACAGTCAGAGAGGTTATACCACAAATTACATAGGATACAGATGGCCGGCTTAGATATAATATATAGGTATATACACTCGTACCATAGCTTCTACATAGGCAGTACCCTCTATCTTCTTACTAAAACGTTTTGCTTGTCATATTAATTTATTTATAAATCCTATACATACTAGATACCATCGTAAAATTGCAACGCGGCTATCTAATATTTTAAAATATAATATTAATTGAAATTAAACAAATAAATTATTTAAATTAGCGCGTTGTTTATTTGACACTTTACTACATAATTATACTTATACTAAAATCCGTATATAGTAGTTTAATTTCAATGAATAATATTCGCGTAAACAGAAGACAATATAATATAATATTAACTTAATAAAGCCTCTCACCCTGTGGTGAGAGGCTTACTGTTAAGCTACAGTACTTGACCAATGAATTTGAATATTATTTCTCGTAAATGTTTTCTGTAAGTACCATAATACTAACTGTCTACCGCGACTTCGTCTACCTATTGTTAAACTACAAGTAACGCCATCTAGTGTCGAGTAATCGTAATTTATATTACAGTAATATCTATGGTAATGTTATGTTATGGGAAACATTCCATAATATAAATATATTATTTATATGTATTCTTGAAGTGGTGGGAAGTGCAGAATAGTTACATTACACCATTTATGTTTAGATCCGTTGTTATTGGCATGTCTCACGTAGGAGATAGTGCCGGAACTTGGACTTACTGATAATGATCACTTTTAAAGAATAGGCTTACTGAAACTTTATCTGATCTGTTAATCGTATCTGGCACTTCAAACCAAACCTAAGGCTATGGGATCAATGTGAAATAAATAATTATTTTGTCGCCTTGATGTACAGGTAGGTCTCATATTTTCAGCAATAATTTTGATAAAAATCATCTGAAAAGAGAATAATGATAAAAATATCTTAAAAATACGTTTATTATTATTAATGTATTCTGTCACTAACTCAGTTTTGTTGCATAAAATTAAAAAGATATGCTCCGCCGCGACAGTGATACACTGCCGTGACCAGGATTCGAACCTGGGTTACTACGGCCACAACGTAGGGTCCTAACCACTAGACGATCACGGCTATCGGAGCTGGTGACAATTGTATCGAAATTGATCACTACATTCAATTACTTGTTTTTTAAATAAGACCACTTTCACAATTTTTACGGTTCATTGATTTTAAAAGCGATTATGCAATTCAATTCCATGAACAATTCTTGAGAAAAATGCGTAGTTATCTGCGACTAAAATGTATATTATAATTAGGTTTTGCCCGCGGCTTCGCTTCCGTAGTATTTCGTAAGGAAAAATAACTACTCCAAATGATTTCAGAGCAACTGTAGCGTTAATGTCACATGACTGCTTATTTATGTATACATATAATGAAATTGTGAAATTGTGAAAAATAGCGTGAACGCCTTTATAAGAACAATAGAAGATATAATAATGAATTTTAGAATTTTTGATTATATTTCTGTATGTTTGAACGCGCATTACGCAAAAATTATTGCACCAAATTTAATGTGGTTTTTACCGAAGTATTGCTTGAGGTATAACTTAAAATCTGATGCATGTTTCATCTTGCTTAGAAGTCGAGTATTTAGAGAGACATTTCTGAGTCGGTACTATCATATCTTCGTCATCTATCTATTGGTTTGTTTTATGTATACAAATCAGATTCTTCTTACATGCAAGGAAAGATAAATATAAATTACTACCTAATTCCAAATACCGTACGTACGATGTTGCGGGCAAAAGCTAATAAACTAATTCGTCACTCAGTATAAGAAGTTTTAGACTGTAATTATAATAATAATAATATTCTATCACATACACACAACACCATCTAGCCCAAACTAATCAGAGCTTGTACTATGGGTACTAGACAATGGATAAAAATACATATAAACTTTTTATTTTTTGTAAATATGT
This sequence comes from Catocala fraxini, assembly GCA_930367265.1. NCBI lineage: Eukaryota > Metazoa > Arthropoda > Insecta > Lepidoptera > Erebidae > Catocala > Catocala fraxini. The sequence goes on along the minus strand of OV884025.1, from coordinate 26,672,781 downwards.
ACATTCATATTATACATAGAAACAGCCAGACCAAGATAAACATCCATGTTCATGCACACAAATGTTTGACATGTGCGGGAATCGAACCCGCGACCTTAGGCGTGGCAGTCAGTTACACCAAACACTACGCCATCGAGGCCGTTTTTTTTAAATTCTAATAATGTCGTCATGGAGACCTTTCAGACGTGAAGTGCCGTTTAGTGGCAAAGTAAAACTCTATATTCAACGATAATTAACCTGTTAATACGTATGTACATAACTTCGAGCAATCGGAGTAGTATGCCATGGAATCAAAGTCATAACCTTTGTCATGACAGTCCAACAATGTTTCCATTGGGCTTTAGCTACAAGCCGCTATTTCTTCATAGCATAAGATGACAATGACGAAATAATGTATGTTTATTTGTGCTGATATCTACGTTTAATCTCATGACCCTAAAGTGTAACAATGGAGATAAGTTATTGTTCTTTAATCGCGCCATTATTGGCTTGCTTTGTTTTTAAAGCGAATGGCTGATAAGTAATTATGATAAGAACGATTTTATTTCTTTTTATCTCATTAATTTTGTTAATTAATTAGGGTAACTATGTTCAATTATAGACTTAAAAACACACATATAATTAGAGTAAACTACATTAAAGACTTAGGACAGTACGGAGTAACATTTGATTCCAAACTTACTTTCGAAATTCACATTGATGATATTGTCTCAAAAGCTGCAAAATTCCTTGGATTCGAGTGTCGAATGCCATCAGACTTTAAAAGCATAAAAACTACAAAAATCCTATAAGTACTGTTCCTTGGTTCGCAGCCACCTTGAATACACCTCTCAAGTGTGGAATCCGCAATATGATACATACGTAAACCGAATCGAAAACATTCAGAAAAAAATACACAAGGTACATTTAGTATCGTTCCCAGTGTTACTTACCAAATTACACAAGCCGCTGCAGAAAATCCCATTTACTACCATTGCATGAACGACGCAGAATTGCTGACCTTGCGTTTTTATTCAATATAGTTAATGGTTCGATTAATGTAACAGAGTTGGTGAGCAAAATTGGCCTTCGTGTACCAACTGCATCATTGCGCAACTCAAACCTGCTACATGTACCCTTTGTAAGCACAAATTATAGGCAAAATTCCTATTTAATGAGGTCATGTACGTACAACGTGACATGCCGAAATGCAGACATCGATCTGTTTAACACCAGTGTTACCTCATTAAAGAAAACATTGTGTGATAAGTTCTTTGTTTACAATTGTCTTTAATATGTTTGTTTAATTTGATTTGTGTTGTTTTAGAATATTTACTTATGAGTGATTGTATTTATTTTTAGCTGTTTGTGAAAACTTGTCATTGGTCATCTTATTTATGTTGTTAATTTTTTATTACTTGTATCGTATAGCTGTAAGTTTTTCATGGAATAATAGAATAATAAAATGATATAAACCTTATTCCCCCTAACAACGCAGCACATAGTTGTAGCTGTGTTTCCACAGTCAAGCTCAGTTCCAGTTTGAGCAAAATCCCAAACTTTATCGAAGAAGCGAAAGCCGCTGTATTCTAAGTCTTTGAGCGGTTTATACCGTTTTTAAATGGAAAAGCTTGACATAATCCTCTTGTTGTAGCTCCATAATTATATTCAGCTTCCACGTAAAATGGAGCAAGGATACTCCCGTTCATTGCAAGCAATTTAGGTGACGTGCAATGACTGAGAATCATCGGATAGAAAACTGATTAGCACTTTTCGTTACTCGTGGTCTCATGAGCATTTTATATTACAAAATAAAATAAAATAAAATATCCTCCTTGTATTTATATTCATTAAAATAATCAAAACATAACTAAATCGCGATTAAATGGTTTTACTAAGTGTCTAAGTTCATGACAATATAGTGACAATGTTTGCAACGACCAATATGTGACTAAAAGCTCATAATAGTGATAACTGTGATAAGTGTAACAAAAACAATAACAAAAGGACCACAGTGTATTGACAGCGTATTGACTATTATTCTCGAGTTATATTTAGACTTGACAAGTGAATTCAAAATTTTTCTCCAAGAACACCATAAAAAAAAACTAATGTAATCTTAAATTTCTTCATCATTCAATACGTTGTACAATGACAATTTAAATTCGAAGTAAGAACCACCTACCACTGACCAATCAAAATAAGAGTGCGTTCCAGTCGTGAATACATGGCACATTTTTTGACATAACAACTCCTTGTTTGAAACAAAGCAATTTTAGATTTCTACCAATTTTTTGTACTAATTTCTGAATAAAAATTAATTTGCACCAAAATTTAATTTAAATATTAATAATGGAAAACATCACATTTCGAAAAACACACACTGCACGTACATTATGCGATGACAAAAATAACACTAGTATGGAAAGTTCATTTGATGAAGATACGGAATACTTCGAGGAAAGTCTTGCTAACACTCTACCAGATTTAGCGAAACAACAAGAGTTAGATGAATTATTTAGACTTAAGGAGCAAATAAAGAAACTGGAAGCCGAATTATGTAGTGCAAATCAAGTGATCGAGTCGCTTTCTCTTGAAAATAAATCTATAAAAAAGTTAAATGAAGAGTTAAAGAATAAAAATTGTTTTAATACGAGAACAATAACAAGTAGCCCTACTACGTCTACTACATACCAATTAAAGGATAAGACACCTATCAGTAAAGGAGAATATAGGCATAAAGAGACGCAAACGGAAGCATCCCAGGACTTACATTTTAAGACAATACCATCTAAACATCCTTGTCAGAGTTCACAACAAAGTAGTAAGGACGGAACTGAATCAAATGTACAAAAATATTTTGCGAAAAATAGTTTAAAAAAAACTAATAAGTTATGCATAATAAGTAGCAATAAATCGAACAGTATATTACGTATAGCCGAGGAATCCTTTCCTAAGCACCAAATCTGTCACTACCTGATGCCGAACTGTGGTGCAAATCACCTTCTGTACAACATAAATAGTAAACTACAGAACTATACAATGGAGGACCACTGTATTGTCATTATCGGTGGTGAAGATTTTCACAAGAGTGATAAGTATTTTTGACTTGATAATAAATATAAGAAATGCTTTGTTAACAGTTCATCACACCAATGTTATCCTTTGTGTACCTACTTATAAATACAGCGAATATGCAACAATGTACAACAGTAGAGTCGAAATTTTTAATAATTTGTTGCATCTAGACGTCAATACACACAAATATGCCACATTGATTGATTCAAATTTATATTTAACGTGTGATTATGTTACTTTTAAGAGAAATGGTTTAATTAATAATACTGGCATGAGAAATATTTTTATCCAGCTTATAGATGTTATAAAAAAATCAACAAAATATTGTGACTCAAACGCCCATAACTCTGTACTTTTGGAAGAAAATAACTTATTTCGTGAATGACTTTTTACATATTTTACATCAGAATATTAATGGATTAATTGGCAAAATAGACCTACTAACTTTACATTTAAATGAACTAAATAATAAGCCTGATGTGCTGTGTATCACCGAGCATAACATGATAATTGGGGATGAACAGTATGTTAAGATACCTAACTTTAATTTAGTATCATATTTTATGAGACAGAATAGACATGGAGGTTCTTGCATTATGATTAGAGCAGGGCATAGTTATAGGCCACTGGTCGAAATAAATAAAATGGCAGTTGCTAACATATTCGAATGCACAGCAATAGAATTAACTCTTCACAATATTTACATTGTTTGTATTTATAGACCACCAAATCATTGTGCGTCTTCAATAGGCTGTTTCTTTGAGAGGATACATGCACTATTAGCAAAGTTATGCAGAAATAAAAATAAAAAAGTAATACTTTGCGGTGACTTCAACATAGATTTATTGAAAGAAAGTAATCTATCATCGGAGTTTAGAAATATTTTAAGCGTTTATAACTTGAAACCGCATTTTAAACAGATCACTAGATTTACGAGTGGCACCTGTATAGATAACATCGTACATAATATCAACAAATGCAAGGGTGAAGTATTCGATTTATCTATTTCGGATCACACAGCACAAATGTTAACATGTCCAGTACGACACAAATGCTTGCTACAATTTTGGTATGTAAAAAAAAGGGACTTTTCGATTGAAAATAGAATTAAATTTAAGCAATACTTAAGTCAATTAAGTTTTTTGGATGTATACCAAGAAATAAATCCTAATGAGGCGTTTAACAACTTTTTCGATATATTCAAACTTTTATATGATCTATGTTTTCCCATAAAAAATGTTAAAATGTTCTCGAATGGAAGAGTAAATTGGATAACTCGTGGTCTAAAGTTATGCAGCGTGCGGAAACGCAAGATGATGTGGCAATGTAGAAAATTCCCGAGTGAAGAAAACAAAAATAAATATAATATGTATGCAAAACGACTAAAATCTATAATAAGATCAACTCAGAAGTGTAAGAATGACTATTATATTGAAAAGTCTAATAATAAAATCAAAGCGACATGGAATATAATTAATTCAACTAAACAAAAATATCCCAAGGTAGGCATATCTAATATAAACATTTGTGGTAAATTATTAGATAACCCAGTAGACATATGTAATGCATTTAATAATTATTATATTGACATGGTAGACTCTAATTATATACAGAATTATAATATATTGATAAATAATAATTATAACTCTATATTTCTGGCACCAGTTACGACGAATCAAGTATTCACTCACTAAAAAATACCAATAGTGCTGGCTATGACGGCATTATAACACCAATATTGAAAGAAGTCGGGGCTATTATTTCACCTGTTCTATGCTACCTTATCAATTTATGTAACGACCAAGGCATATTTCCTGACAAATTAAAAACGACAGTCATAAAGCCATTATTTAAGAAAGGTGATAGACTAATTATGAATAATTATAGACCGGTAGCTCTCATTCCTATATTTTCCAAAATATTAGAAAAACTGATATTTAATAGCATATACACATTTTTAGAAAAAGAAAATATATTAGTACCAGAACAATATGGATTCAGGAAGCACAAAAATATAAACATGGCCATATATCACTTTTTGAAACCAGTAATATTTAGCATGGATTATAGAAAATCAGCTATAGGTATGTTCATGGATATGTCAAAGGCATTTGACCACGTAAGGCACGATATTCTTTTAGAAAAACTTTATCGTTATGGTATAAGGGGTAATACATATAACCTAATAAAATTATATTTGGCTAATAGGCAACAAATGACCGAAATATCGAACATAAGTTTAAAAACCAAATCTGAGATAATACATACATCAGATACTAAGTTAGTTAAATTTGGCGTGCCTCAAGGTAGTGTCTTAGGACCCTTACTATTTATAATATATGTTAATGACCTCCCAACAGCTACAACAAACAAAATGACTCTATTTGCTGATGACAGCACTGTTCTATTTACAAATGACAACTTATCATTACTTCAATCTGACATTAATAACTCTTTATTTTCAATAATACAATGGCTAGAAATAAATAATTTAAAAATAAATCTTAATAAGACTAAAATAGTACATTTCAAACAAAGAAGAGCCAATACAAGTATTGATATAAAATATGGAAACATAAGTATTGGGGAAGAAAACGTCACTAAATTCCTTGGATTAAAAATAGATAGCCAAATGAATTGGAAGGCACATGTAGAACACGTCTGTACTCGAATACATCAGATTGTCTATGGACTGTATAGACTGCGAAACATAGCTACTAAACCCACATTAATCACGGCATATCATGGAACTGTTACCTCATTGTTACGATACGGCATTATATTCTGGGGAAACTCTACGGATTGGGAGAATGCTTTTAAAGCTCAAAAGCGTTGTATTAGAGCTATATTTAATATCAAACAAACCGACTCCTGTAAACCCTATTTCAAAGAATATAAATTGATGACGTTACCAGGACTTTACATATTTGAATGTGCTATGTTTGTAAGGAAAAACATAGACTTATTCGAAAAAAGGAAGAGGGCTCGCCATACTGGTAAATTATGTGTCGTTCCTAGCAAAACAACGCTAATGCAAAAAAGTTTTTTTTGTATAGCACCTCATATATATAATAAGTTACCTAAAACCATAATAAACGAGGAAAATCAGCACATCTTTAAAAAGCGGCTCCAAGATCTGATAAAATTTAAATGTTACTATTCATTAAGTGAATATCTTGATGAGAAGGGTAATGATACTGAATAGGACGTTTTTGCCAATGAATCTATTCATATATTAATAGTGCATTTGACATTTAATTACATTTTTGACATTATATAATTTTTCTTTTTTTAATTTTTATCTATTTTGTATTATCAAATTATTTTAATTTTACATTATGACATTTTGACTTTATACAAACAATTTTTATTTCTGTTATGTTTTGTTAAATATTTAAATAAGAATGTCTTACATTATTATAAACTAATGCATGATCTATATATTTTTTTTTTTTTTTAAATCAGTAAATGTATTTAAGATATTTGCATGCCTAGTAGTAGGTAGAGCAAAGAGAATCAATATTGTGTTGTATTTAACATCTGTGTACACCTTTGTTCGGCAAATAAATAAATAAAAAATAAATAAAAAAAAAAAATTACTTACATTGGTATAGAAAATAAGTTTTCACAGTCTTTAGATATTTATAACAATATGTTCTGACACTGATATATAACCGAAGCAAATCTTTTGATGATTTTTCATATTTCTTGGTAAAATAACGCCATACTAATCCTATTATCCTACTGGTATCATTATTATTTGCATATGAGAAAGTTATTGAAGATGTCTCGATGATAGTCATTCCATCACGGTTAGGTCGTTAAATGAATTTGGTTGAAAGTTTCTCACATATACAGAATATGTCTTGTATTAACGCCGGATACTTTCTGGTATACCTTACGTACGGCTTAAGCCGGAAGCCAGACAGAAGCATTGCGATTACTACAGTAATTTTTTAGCAGTTATATGTTGACGACTAACCATTCAAACTCATAATGATAAAACTTCATATGGAGTTAGCTTGCAACTAGCAAACTTGGAAAGGACATATTTAACAAGTGAGAAACGGCCATGAATTTCCGTAAATCTTAGATTTCGAAAAAACTCATATACAACAGCTTTGTCCGTCCATTCGTAGTAGTATGTACTGAGTCGAATGGCATTGACCGCGAGTCTTTAGCTCTTACAGTTCTTGAGTTGAAAGTTGTATAACAGACAGACGGACGGACGGACAAAGCTGTTGTATAAGAGTTTTTCGAACTCTAAAAACGCAAAGGAATTTGCTGATAACAGCTAATTCCACATAAATCAAGTTACCTGTACTTAATTTTCTCAACTCATCCATTTTTCACTTAAGTTAAAGTCACTAAGCTTGCAGAACGTGACCTACCTGCCCTGCTTAGAGTAAGTGAAGTAAGCTCCTTAATATTATCAGTTTTTACACAGCGCAGTTATTAATAACTTTATGTTAAAAGCCCGGCTTCCATCAAAGCGAAGAGAAAAGGATGTCTTTAGCTTTTATACCAAGTCTTGCCATAAATATTGTTACAAGGAAAAATATTTTTTTCTATCGCATTATACATCTATTATTGTAATGTGTGATAGTTTTTACATTAATATAATAACATCAAAACTTTATGAAGCTCATTCAAAATTATGGCTGGCGTGTGATGATTGGCGCGAAAATGAGAAAACCCATTGAATATTTATGTAAGAATGACAGATTCCAAATTCAAATGTATTATTATGTTTTTTTTATTGTAACAATATTTATGGCCAGGCTAATTGTATAAAATAATATAGGCTCTTATTATACTGTCCCACTGCTAGGCACGGCCTCTTCTCATTGTGATTATAAAATGATTTTATTTATTTATTATTATATTCGCGTTTACATAACATTATAGATGAAAACCTAATATGATAGAGTTTATAATATCGTCAAAAGTCAACATCAAAAATCATTTATTCATCATTTAAGTCACCAATTACGAAACTTCAGTTGACTCACTAACATTAAAAGTTTTGTGAGTTTACTGAAGTGATTGAATTTACATCTATGTTAGTTACTAGGTTCAATTCATCTCCTCTCCTCTCCGCTTTGGTGGAAACTGATTCTAAGCCTGGGAGTAAAAATGCTGTGGGACCTCTAGTTTTAAAGTACTTTGTATTAAAGATTGGACGTGAAGTGGGCAAATAGTTTGGTATTTAATAGGAAACGTTTATGTTGGGTAATATATATTACCCAAGAGTTCCTTTTTTAAAATTACCGTATTAGTAAAGTAGGTTACCAATTACTGTTATCCTTTCCTCCAGCTAAGCTAATATCCTATTCTTAGGAGTGGTTTTATGTTGACAGCGCAATGAGTGGGATTCGAACTCACGACATCTTAACTTATCGACATCCACACATCCAACGCTAATATACTGTTCTGTTATACTCGTTTTTAAGTAGTAATGTTAATAGTAAAATAAGCTGCGTAGTCGCTGCCTACGGGAAACAAACGTAAGTTGATGTATGTATGTAGAAGAACGTTTGATAAGAGTGCGCGTTTTGTTCATATTTTTAAACCCAGCGCAGAAATCAGCAATCTTATGTAGTTTCTACTAGCCATCTATTGACTTATAGACCCTTCCATTTATCTTAAGACAATTAGTAAGTACACACATACATAGATTTATGCCTTGTATCCCCGAAACGGCGACAGGCAGAAGTGTATTTAACCCATAAGTCGCCACCTGTGGTTCTAGGACCCACGTAAGAATAGTCGAAATAAATGTCGTTTACCAGACACAGTTCCAGACTCCGTGCTCTTATTGAGAATTTATTTGATAGAAAACTTAATAAAAGCTTGCACGGGCCCAGGAGTCAAACCCTCAACCGCTACTTAGTATAGTGAAATTTTGTTTTAAATAAAATTTTTGTTAGTAGAGCCTCGCTCGGGAAGGACTTCCTTCTCATAGAATATCGACGTGAAATAGCAGTATTCCTACTGTAGTATTTTGTTCGGTGAGAGAGAGTGCTGGAGGCCCAATCACCCTCTTTTCCCCATCCTACTTCCTCTCCTAAAGGGTCGGCAACGCGCAAGTGATGCCTCTGGTGTTGCAGGCGTCCATAGGCTACGGTGACCACTTACCATCGGGTGGGCCGTATGCTTGTTTACCACCATAGATATATAAACAAAATCATTTTAAATAATCTTTCTTTCTTTTCGTGTGGTTAGTGGCCAACCTGTTGTCGAGAGTTGTTCAAGCCGCCCTGACATGACTTAACAACTGCTGTCAATTTGACAACAACCGGGACCGACTTTTTACGTGCCCTCCGAAGCACAGAGACGCTCAGATGAAATACCACTAAGCGCCCGCACTAACTGACAGCACCCAACATTGCTTAACCTCGCTAATCGTTTAACGATCAGTGAGTGCAACTGGCTATGAGCGCCTTTTAAATAATATTTGTACCACAAAAATAAATTAGACTGAATTAATCAAGAAACATATAACCCATAGTATCTTCTTATCCCTACGCCAAACAGGCGTGAGTATGTATAAAATCTATTCATCACTCATTTTCCATACTACGCAATTTTCATTTCTCAGTAACAGCTGTCTAGTTCCGTTTGCCTGTCGCTTGGGAACACAGACACGCGTCAACAAAGCACTTTGATTTGTTGCTTACTTACACTTAGTTATTTGTTGAAGCACGTGACCTTAGGGAGTACTTAACAAGCTCGGCTCAGGTGGAAGAACTGCGAGAGATTAACGGTGACGTCGACACTTGAGTACAAACCGAGGGTTACTATAAGAACTCGATTGTTATAAAATGCGTCGTTCTTTCTATTTTGTGACAAAAATGCGTGGTCACTAAATTAAGGTCTCATGGCTACCAATCATAAGTCAAACTAGATATTGACGTAAGCGATATTGTAATAAGTATATATGTGTGAAAATACAAGCGCACTCTTTGTTCCATAACTCTTATAATCTCTCCGATGGGATGGTAATCACGACCGGAGGGAGACAAGCGCAGAACCCAAACGTTATACGTGCTTACCGAGGCACAGGGGTGCCTAACGCCGTTAACTTCCTAGAGCCGGGCTGCAATTAAGGTGTAGTGCCACTTCCGTCGTTGGTAGTTGTTGTGATATTTTATAAATTGGGCTCATTTTTCCGTGCCATCATAACACTCACAACTTCTAGTGAAAATACGGTGAGAACCCATAGTATTCTACCGAATATTTTCACCGAGTGTCTTTGTTCTTACAACTGGGTCATAAGGAGAGCTCGCATTACGTCTATCGAGAACTTATATCGGTTTCGGTGAAGGACGACGGGGAACTTATTGAGTATGGAGGGCGACAGTTCGATGACTTAGGTCAGTTTACTTTGTAGAGTTCGGAACTGGCTGTAAAGAGGTTATTGGACCGTTACTTGTCACATACCTGAAAGTAAGATTAGAAGTTGGTCTAATCCGGTAGATATGGTTGGTATCTCCTGCAATGATCCAACTGGTTTTATAGATGTAATGTTTGGATGATGGATATTCAATCACGTGCCAAACACAGAAGGAATTAGCTTAATGATAAAGCCGGTCCATGTGAAGTGTTTTAGGACCGTTTTTTTTATACTACAATGGTGGCAAACAAGCATATGGCCCACCTGATGGTAAGTGGGAGTGCGAGCGTGCGAGTTGCCAACCCTTTAGGAAAGGAAGGTGGGAAGGAGAAGGAGCGGGAAGGGGAAAAGAGGGTGATTGGGCCTCCGGCACTCTCATTCGCCAAACGAAACGCAACAGTAGGAACACTGCTATTTCACGTCGATATTCTGTGAGAGAGTAGTCCTTCCCCGGTCGAGCCGGCCCATTCATGCTAAAATCAGCGAGGCTCTACTACTCTAAAACTCTACTACCGTCACCTGCCTTATATCCTTATGTAGATATATGTACCTCCCAATATCCTTAAGTGGGTTTATTCCGGCAAAATTTTTAGGAATGTACTGGATTGAAGCGACTTCTAGATTAGTTATATTTAAAATTTGATGTTTAGAAGTTTCGTTATTAGTCACTCATTCTGATGCAAATTGGACGTATGTCATATTGGTTTGAGTGGATGCCTCGCCACTTCACCAAGTATCAAGGGTACGAACAAACGTTCGTCTAAAAATGTCTAAAATTGAATTCGAACCAGATACTACTGTATCTGGATGTTCTACGTGTCAGTTGTTTAAATGGGTGTAAAATTCCTCACGATACATGAATCTTTCTAGTGCAGACTAAGTCATTAAAAAAACAAAAATATACCATCGCTCGTTAACAGTTGAAAGTATATAGGGGGATAAGTCTTGGCACAGAGATAGACCATGTTCTGGATTAACACATAGGACACTTTTTATCTGGGTTTCCGTGGAATCACGCAAGCGAAGCCAGGAGAAAACTAGTAGTATTTGTATTACGTAGTCAGGCATGAATATAGCTATGCGTTACAAAGATGTTGCCACCCTTTTTTGCTTTGTAGTAGACCTCACCTGACCCTTTAGGCATATAATAATAATGATCTCCTCCAAACCGAATTTCAGTCATAGCAGCCAATCTTAATTGAGGCCTGCTGAACTGAACAGAAGATATAATAGTGCATAAGTGTGTGCGCCATCACAAGTGCACTCTCTGTTTCCTAACTCACATAATCCCTTGGGACGACAATCCGGCAGAAGCGAAATCAGGATCAGATCAGAGATTTTATATAATTCAATAGATTATTGTTGTATCGCCTGCTCACTGACAATACTAGCCTTAACTTGATGGGATGCAGTTTCCGTCATATAATATATGGTTTCCGTTAAGTTAAGCGGAAGGTGTGGTGTTACCAGTGAGCAGAAACGAAATGAAATTATAGTGTTTAGTGTTTATTTTATTTTTCTAGGCTTATTACATATTGTTCTGCTTTTTACTTTGTATTTCTTTATTTTTATTTTATTTCTTCATGTTTTGGATGAGCCCTTTTGTGTGCAAGAATAAAAAAAAACTTTCTTTCTTTTTCTTTCTAGGACCAACGGCTTGGCGTGCTTTATGAGGAATGGCGGTTTGCAACACCGCCAACTTCCTTACTTCTGCTGCTGGGCTGCTATTAATAATTTCTTAGCAGGAATCCGGTCCGTAATTCGAACCCAAGACTATATGCACAGCGTTCGTATAATTATCGCTGCGCCACCGAAGCAGAATACAGGTATAATGACAGTTGAACTAAATGGCCTGACATATCATCAATCATGAGATTAACCGATACATATTATGCGTAGTTCATTAGATTGCAATTAATGCGATATTCATTGCTGAACTATCCAATCAAGCTTAACATACTGTCATACCTCATATCATGAGTCATTAATGTCTAATCCCTTTAAATATATTATGAACAGTTATATCAATGAGAATGTACAATGAATCTCGATGGCGTAACAGTTGTGAATATGACTGCTGTGCCTGAGATATTGAGTTCGATTCTCGAGTTCAGCAGCGTTGTCAAAAACCATTTCATTTTTTTCATTTCTTATTTTATTGAGGTATTCTGTTAAGGAATACTCAGTAGCAAGACGTCTAAAACTGTGCCCTGTAGACGGCAATATGCTAGCCCTCTATTAGATAATACATAAAACCGTGGCCAGCGAGATGTGTGTTTACATACATACATACATACATAGATTCACGCCTGTTTGCCAGAGGGGTAGGCAGATGTGTGTTTAATATACCTTTATCTACCCAATATTACTTTCTCCAACCTGGAAATAACCCGAGACCTCATGCACAACAGTCGCATTCACTATTGCATCGCTAACGAAGCAGTAGAAACGGAAATTTATATAAAAGTTGATAATTCATTGATAATTCAGAAAATCATCGAGTTTAAAGTGTGCGTTCGATATGGTTAATTAAACCGAACGGGTTGCTAATTGGTGTTCATTGTGTACATACACAATTCGTCGAGTAATTATTATCATCCACTGATTAAATATCGCTGGGATTTATTTATTACTTTTCGTTTAACACGTAACCGGCGACAATGTAGTGGAAAAATCGTTACATGCAGATGATTTCTTAAAATCTATACCGTGACACAAATTTTTAAGGTAAGACGGCGCAGATAGCCTTTTGGGAAGCTGTTGGACTGTTACGCAAAGGCCTTGAGTTCGATTTCATGGTACGCTACGCCACTTTTTAAAGGTATGCACGTATTTTTCGAATCCCATGGCACGCACATCTGACTAACCGAAGCTGTGCGCGTATAAAATAGTTAATTATCGCTCGCTTTAACGGCGAAGGTAAATATCGTGTGGATACCAACATATCTGAGAGTTCTCCATAATGTCAAAGATACGTAAAGTCTGCCAACCTTCACTGGGCCAGCGTGATGGACTAAGAGAAGAGGTGCTATTTGTGGGACAGTAATATAGAGCTGATATTATTATTAAATAGATTTATATGAATCTGTTCTGCAGTTTCTTCATTTGACTGGACTGTGGCCTTGGAGGAATTAGGTATAGTGCGCTAGACACAATACTTAATTCCTCATACCTAATATGTCTCAATAATAGGTTAAGAAAAGAAGACTTTGTAAAATAGCTTGGAAAAGTAGAGGCACAATACGGCTACTTTAATCTTGGTAAAATACCGATTCGATGTTACTAACTTATACCACACATTCAACTAAAAATACTTTTAAGTTCAGTGCAATACCTCCACTTTCAAACTTAAGAACTTTCAGCTTAAAATCTCTTCACTTGCGCAAAGCTAAGGCTAAGGCCCTTTTTTTAACTTCGGGGAATATTTTGACTCATACCTCTCCGTAGCCTACGGAGAGGTTACGTCGGACTCACCGAGGAAAGATGGTGAGCGACATCCCGGTAATACCGACTAAACCTAAAATGGTGTTCCTCGACATAACCGCAATCGGCGGGGCCGTGCGAATCTCTTTCACATGCAATCGCGACCCCGTGGGAACACGCACGCCGCCGCTCGGACCTGGTGCTGATCGGGTGGTGGGCAGGCCCACGAAGCCTACCACCCCCAGGTCAAACCTCAGGGTAGCTGGAGGTCGTCTCGCACCTTCCGGCGCCCAGCTCTGCGATTGGGGAGAAGGTTTAAGCGTTCCCTCTCCCGCTCCGCCGCCTCCTTGATGGAAATCACTTCCTCACAGAAGGAGGCGACGGCGTTCCACGACCTCTCACTTTGGACTATAGACTGAACTACGGCTGGGAGCAAGAGGGAAGGCTAAGGCCCTCTTTAACCCTTTACAACCGATTTGTATTTCATATAACTTAACACTTCGCTAGCTCACTTGAAAGTAGACTAGGGAATATCTCGGTATTGTTTGGTAAGCACAATGCACTTTCAATAGGAAAAATTGTGTAAATTATTAAGTTATTATTTTGTGCTTGATATCAAAGGCGGTAGCGTGACTGTGAATGATACCTAAATATAATTACCTTTGAGTCTCAATAGGTCAGTTATGTGAAGTAAGTACATCCATAATTATTAGGTATGTACATAGTACCTATCAAGTTCAAATTTAAGTTGATATCATCATAAAATATTGGCGTTTTTATGTCAGATATTTTGAAAACTATTCTTAGAGCAACATGGGCAATGGTATGTCATCTGCTCTAAATATAACAGCAAACTATGTTTTAAGATCATTCTTTGATCTTTAAGAAGATAAATTGGTGTTTGAGCGGCTGAAATAAAACAGCTAATTTATTTCTTGGATAATCTATTTAACGCAGACAATTGGCCCTTGATCAAATTAATCATATTAAAACCGATGTACATATCTTACACACGACAAACGCATAAGCGCGCACTCACACACTCATACACGCTTGCACACACACACACAAACACACACACACACACACACACACGCACACACTTTCACACTTTTTTTTACCTATTAATTTATTTTTATTAGTATATCTTTATTTTGTTTCATAATTTTTGATCTACCATGAAGTCATTTCCACATAGCACTATGAATATGAATTTTCACATCATATTGTTTGTTTACACTGAGGCACTGGTAAGATTACCAGTGCCTCAGTGAAAGTAAGTAAAAGTAAGTAAAATTATAATAATTATAAATACAGATGTATGACAAGGAAACCTAGTTCAGATACCAGTCTCCCACAAAGGCTCTGTTTTTCTACTAATTGTACATTTGTAATTTTATGCATAAAATACCTTTGTGGAAGAAAATAAATTATTTTTATTATTATTATGATAATTTTAGGTCATACAAAAGGTTCTAGTGTCATCTGCGTTTATTGATAAACTTACACAAAGAATATCTAGAATCTAGACCATATCATTTAGCTGTTAATTATATTTATTAATCGCAGCGTTTAAAACCTTTAAATTAACGTCTGACAAAGTCGTTCCCTGTAGTCAGTCACTTATTTTGGAATTTGCATTTATTTTTCTACATATATGCATTTTATACCAGCATAAAAAGGTTAGCATAGATTGGCAATACTAAAATCAAATTTTCTATTTATTCTATTTGGTTCGACACCTTTTGTCTCCTACTCTCCTTTTATATAGTATTACCACACGTCAGTGAGTTTCTCGTTATTTTTGGTAACAATGCACCGTTGATAACGTTCGATGACAAAAACACGGCAAATAAACGGTATCGAATCTCGCACACCTTGTTAACTGTCGATTGTACACAATAGTTCCATCATGAGTGGTACTATGGTACTCTGTACAAGTTTTTATCTCGAAGTCATATAATGTCACTTCAAGGGTGAAGTGACAGTGCCGGCTAGGGAGCCGTGGTCATTATGTAGCTTTTACTGAGGATTCAGAAGTGAATATTTTATGAGCTTTTCTAGGAAAATATGCTGTTGAATGTAATATCACTAATTGCAAGTTACATAGTATTTGAATATCAAATTATTCTTTTAAAATGCAGCGTGGGTCTTAACTTCATCCGTAAACGATCTAACTAAAATGTTAAGTGACCGTCGCGTTAGTTGCAAAGAGAATACTATCGTAGCAATGATGCCGAAATACTTAACTTTTTTTATACAACTAAGGTGGCAAACACGCTTACGGCACACCTGATGGTAAGTGGTCACCGTAGCCTATAGACGCCAGCAACACCAGAGGCATCACTTGCGCGTTTCCGATCCTTTAGGAAAGGAAGAGGGAAGAAGATGGAGCGGGAAGGGGGGAAAAGGGATGGGAAAGCGGCTCCGGCACTCTCACTCACCGAACGAAACACAACAGTAGGAATACTGCTATTTCACGTCGATATTCTGTGAGAGGGTAGTCCTTCCCCGGTTGAACTTAACTGGAGACATCATAATATGATTGATTTAATCATCGTTAATAATTAGCATAATAATCAGAACTATATTATTTACTTTTGCGTTATTGTTATACTTAAACGAAAAGAAATGTGATATCTAATCAAGCAATAAGACATAGTAAAGTTTAAGATAAAATGGTGCAGATTTACTGTTGCAATATTGTACTTATGATCGCAGCAAAAAAACAATGTTTAGTACAATTTTCTTTCCTGAGATAATAAAAAACACAATGGATAATTAAAATACGCTACGAAATAATTTTTCAATAGATAAAGTGCAGAAAATTTGATGCTAAAATTTAAAACTAGCTGACAAAATAAGAGATTGCATCAAAATAAAGGTTATTTTGCTGCAATCTTCAAATTTTCAAATTGAACTCCTGGAATAAAAATGTAAAAAAAAGTAACACATTTTGTCTGTTGTCCGTAGAACAACAACCTACGCCACATAGATCTTGTAGTCTTTGTTTCGAGTACTGTTAACGCGGCTCTTTTAATCATAAGATTAGCAGTGCGCGCGTGTTCTCGTCGCGTTACAAGCATTTATTAGACTACGGAAACTATTTATTAGACAGGCCGTAGGCTTACGAAAGACATTACAACAGAGTAATACAAAACACGTATTGGTTGTTCGTTGACAACTCATGTTATTTGCTATCGATATCGACTGGTATGGGCACAAGCGTGTTGCTTTGTGTTGAATGTATGAAAGGGAGCGTATAATTGAATAATCGAAATGCATTGTTATTACCCTTATATAAATATTTTAAAATATTTATGAAACGTTCTCAAATTTTTTTTAGGTAGGATGTCAAGTGCTATTTTTAATAGTAAAGTAGGTACCTAAATAACAACAAATAAAATGTAAGCAATGTTTATAAATTGAAATTGATAGTAATCTTTGGACCCTATTCATTTTATTCTCTAGAAACATAACAACCCTCTTCAAGTTGATAGAAATGTATCCAGCAGTAGGACAGTTTATAACACAGCAAGATAAAGTTTTGTATTCTCTAGTGACGTGGGTTTAGAGCACAATGTCATTCACCGAATGAAAATTGCAGACGAATAATATTTTGCTGCAATTACTTGTAACAACTTTTTATATAAGCTTTTCATGATTTGGTATTCACGACGAACTCTATCTTCGGATGGTATTTATGAATTCTAATAGAGACATTGTTTACGATCAATTCTTGTTCTACAAGACTTGGGACTATCTGAAACTTAGGGTGAATGATTAATATTAAGAATATGCCTACCACGAAGTTTGTTTGGATTTTTCTTTTTAAGTGAAATTACTCCGTTGTTCGGGCCACTTCACTGTAGAGTTTAGGATGATCAAAGCGTCACTTTATGTATTTGTACCAACAGTAGGCCTAAAACTTCGGCATATATATTTAATGGCAGGCCTACTGTTTGCGTTTTATGTGGGTATATACATTTGTTAACTTGTTACCCTGATAGTATATACATGGCAGTAGTTCTGTCTGTTTCTTAGTATATATTGATATTAATCGCTTGTCTGATTTTGATTTAAGATGGTTCAGAGATTGATTAAATAACATAACGATATAGACAACAACTTTTCTTTACACTGATTACCCCTGCAATATGAACCAAAATATGTATAGTATCTTTTTAAACTTACGGTATCGGTATCGGTACGGTATCGTACGGTATACGGTAGTATATACGGTACTTTTTCATCCGTGTACACGGATGAAAAATATAATTGACTAATTGTCTTTTAACGGATTCGAACCCACAGTACTCAGTGTGCCGGCATCGGCAGCGTCGAGGTGAGTGCTTAATCGCTGCGTCATCCGAGCTGTAGTATGTACCTGGTAACAGTTAATTCCCCATATTCAATTGCACGGATGACGTAGCGGTTGAGCTGGTTGTATTGCCCCTGCCACACCGCCAAGTGCTATAGGTTCGAATTTCATGCGGGACATACATTTGTGTGATCCACAAATGTTTGTTCTGGGTCTGGGTACTTTGGATCCTTTGTCTGAATGATTGTAAAGGCCTCCGCGTTACATGAATTAGATCAAGTGCAGAGGATGACTTTAAAAATCAAAGATATTTGTAGCACCTACGAGAGAGTAGGTATTGTTGTCATTGGTTACGTATAATGTTGTACAAACAAAATAATGATCAAAACAAAATGTAGGCTTACGGGTAAGTAAAAATTAGGACAAGCACGAACAGGAACCCTGTCTGAAGGTTAAGCTTCAATTAAAATATAATAATATAATATAATATAATATAATATAATATAATATATAATATAATATAATATAATAATATAATATAATATAATATAATATTCTACCACATACACACAACACCATCTAGCCCAAACTAAGCAGAGCTTGTACTATGGGTTCTAGACAATGGATAAACATACATATTATTATATGCTTTTTTTTTTTGTAAATACATACATATTATACATAGAAACACCCAGACCAAGACAAACATCCATGTTCATGCACACAAATGTTTGACTTGTGCGGGAATCGAACCCGCGACCTCAGGCGTGGCAGTCAGTCGGTTACACCAACCACTACGCCATCGAGGCCGTCAAAAATATATATAATAATTATTTATTTAATTTTACAGCTCTAGGAAATCTTACAACTAATTATTAAAGTGTTAAAGTTATTGTTAGTAACATAGTTAAAGCTAGCTAAAAGTGTTCACAGATAGAAATACATATAATTGATGGACGTTCGCTCTAGGAAAAATTTACTAGTGATGTAAGATTTGCAATAATAGAGTCACTATCGCGGTGGCGCAATGAAAGTGAATGCGATTGTTGCGCATGAGGTCTCGGGATTCATCCCGGGTGAGGCAAAGCATTAATAGGAGATTTAGTCACTTTCTTTTAGATGTTTTCAGTAGAAGAACAGAGTACCTTTTACGTGAAACCTAAAGCCATAGCAGATAAAAAGGTTTTCTTTTTAAAGACATCTCCCGCAAGTAATGAATCTTGTATCGCAGGGGCTTTGCAAACATTCAAACAGCGGACACAAAGAACACCCAAGTCTTGGAACCACTATTTGTGGATCACGCCATTTTTTGTCCCGTGTGGGGATCGAACCCACAACACACAGCGCAGTGACAGTGGTGAGGCAACCTCTTAAACCACTACGCCATCTGGGCTGTAATACAACTCTTCAGGGATATAAACATGAGACTGTTTTGTATGATTTCCTTTGAGAGTTGGGTACCGTACCCTAAAATAAATTACTGTTTACATATTGTGTTAATTGGAAGATAAAAAGCTATTAAAGGTATGTTTATACAGTAAATGAGAAAATAATGTTTAAATTATTAATGATGTTTTATTTATGTAGCAGAAATAATATTAACATCACGCTTTTATATTCCCAAAGGGATAACAGAGTATGTCTAACAAACATATTATTTTACTGATCTTGATTTTATTATACCTACACGTCTTTTTGCCTGCGGCTTCACCTGTGTGATTCTCACGAAACCTTATATATACTATATACTTGTGACCAGGATATGTTTTATCTAAGTACCAAATTTTACTTAAACGTTTTTAGGTTTTCGCGATTTGTACACATTTATACTAATATTATAAAGCTGAAGAGTTTGTTTGTTTGTTTGTTTGAACGCGCTAATCTCAGGAACTACTAGTTTGAAGTGAAAAATTATTTCAGTCTTGGATAGCCCATTTATCGAGGAAGGCTATAGGCTATATAACATCACGCTACAACCAATAGGAGCGGAGCAGCAATGAAAAATGTTGCAAAAACGAGGGCAATTCTCGTATATGAAGCAGACTAAGTTGCGTGGGTCAGCTGGTAATTCATATAAGTAACTGCCTCCGTGGCGCAGCAGTATTTAATGCGACTGCTGTGTACGAGGTCTCGGTTTTGAATCCCGGGTCGGGCTAACAAAAATATTTTGGTTTTTCTGTTAAAAAATCTTAATAGCAGCCCGGAGTTAGGACGTTGGTGGTGCAAGATACCGCTGTGCCTCGGATGGCACGTAAAGCCGTTGGTCCTGCCCCTGATTTATCTTCGGTCGTGTCAAATTACCGTCACATCCAGTTTATGAGAGTTAGGGAACAGAAAGTGCACTTGTGTTTGAACACACCTTTGTGCACTATAATATCTCTTGCACAGATGGGGCAGAGGTCAGAGCGGCCAATTTTAACGGAAGTCGACGTTAAGATTGGAAGCTATGACCGAAATTCTGTCTGGAGGACATTATTATTATTATATAATACTAGACAACAGGTCTTATACTCGCGATTTAGTATTTAAAGGTAATACATATAATTTGAACAATCCGGTAATCGAACTTGGAGCTCTACAATAGGATATTAACTTAAAGTCATAATTATTTGCGCCAGATGACCAAGAGAAAAAGTCCGCGTCTATTATCCAACAACATTAATTGTTTCTAAAACCTCATTATAATATACATTTTAATTAAAACGGAACTGTATCGAGTATTAACTTGCATTAGCTTAAGCTAACCTGGAATTTGCATAATAATGAATTTGGTTAGCCACCATAATAACATGAACTTGGTAATCGCATCTTTGATCACGTATTAGGTGTCTTGGTATTCTGGTTATATGGCAGGTTTGGTACATTTGCCTTAATGAGGATATAGGACAATGTTATGATTTTATAAAGACCAGAAATTAATATCCGAAACTATAGACTAAACAAAATAAATATGGTATTAAGTTTAACGGGTTTCTTTCTTTTAAAGTGACACAGCTACGTTGTTCGGAGGACATTACGACATTACGTACCTACCGAAAATTGGGACGAATTTCAGTTTGAATGCATAGTACGAACATTCGGACTGAAATTTCGGTATTTACCTTTCCTGGTAGATCAATTGATCGTTTCTACTAATTTACATATTTATGTCTGCTGCCAATGCAACTATGTTTTGTATTTACTGCCGTTCACTTTGTAATGCATTTTTTATATGACTGCATCGGTAGTCGAGCGGTGTCTGCAGTTGCATAAAAGAACCAGAGATCTTATACACATCAGTCGCAGGTTCTTTTCCCGGGTCGACCAAGTGCGATTGGGTTTTTGTCTAAAAACTCACACAGCGATTTTAGATTTCGTAGAATCACTATGGCGCAGTGAAAGTGTATGCAAGTGCTGTGCATGAGACCTCTTGTTCAATTCCCGGGACTAGGAAAATGTTGGGTTTTCCTAGAGGGAAATTCTTAGTAGCAGCGTGAAAACTGTAACTGGTAAACGGCAAGGCTTGCTCATTGGAATCTAAAAAAATAACTGATGCAAGGTGGTAGTAATACCTACAACTCTGCCTACCCTTTGGGGCGTGAGACTGTGGTTACCTCAGCACTCGTGCGTTGCCGACCTTATTTCCGAATAGTTATAATAAACTGGAAAAAAAAATTGAATATTCAAAGGTCACGTGATACCATCTGACCATCAGAGGTCAAAGGTCATAGAAATTTCCGCAGTATATCGACTATGCTGAGTCAACCGGCGCTGACAGCGAGTCTCTAGCTCTTACGGTTCTTGAGTTGAAAGTTGTATAACAGACATACGGACGGTCGGACAAAGCTGTTGTATAAGAGGTTTTTCGAAGTCTAAAAACAGCTTCCGCATACAGGAAAAGTTTCTATGACGCGGACGACTGTACAAACATTGAAACAAAATACCCAGCAGACTTCGAACAACTATTTATGGAACCCAATTCTTTTTGTTCCGTCTGGGAAAAGAACCCATAACACTTAGCGCACTGGCAACAACTTAAACCACAACGTCATCTAAACTTAGTTTTCATAGGCTATCAATGTGCAAATGATCTCTCCGCGATTACAGTTCAACTGCCAAGCTATAAAAATGGTAATTTATATTGAACAAGTTTTCAATTTTATAAATCAAAGACAAAACTGCGATATTTCTTTTGCATCGCTTTTATTGATAAGATAACGGTCGCATTGAATAATTTAGTATCCTTAGCGTTTTCATTTAATAATAAGGGATGCAAATATTTCAAGTGATCGTGGATAGTTAAAGTCAAAGATTATTTATATCTTTATGTGTAAAAGTTGTAATAATGAACGTCTAAGTTTATCATTTAGTGAGTTTACTAAAGGAACATTATTGAGTTATGTTATTTGCCAGGATTAGGCAAAGAAGTGAGGGTACAGATGTACAAATTTAAAAATAACAACATTTAGTAATAAAATAATCTTCGTTTACCGTTGGCATCGGAAATATATACATTTTTTAAAGTTGCCTCCGTGACGCAGCGTAGTGAATGCATAGCTGTGCATGAGGTCTCTGATTCGAATCCTGGGTCGGGCCAAGAAAAAGTTACTAGGTTCTCCTGTTAAGAAATCTCAATAGCAGCCCGGGGTTAGGAAGTTGGCGGTGTTAGACACCCCCGTGCCTCGGAAAGCACGTTAAGCCGTTGGTCCTGCGCCTGATCTCTCTCTGGTCGTGTCGGATTACCGTCCCATCGGATCATGAGAGTTAAGGAACAGAGAGTGCAATTGTTTTTGCGCACACACTTGTGCACTATAATATCTCCTGCGCAGATGACCAGTCTCCGTTAAGACTAGCCGCCGTGACGGAAATTCAGCCTGGAGGATAATTATTAGTATATTATATATTGTTAAGTTGTATGTATATAGTAGGTCATTTTATTAATTAATAACCAATATCTAAACACTCTCCGCTAGTATAAAAAGCTAGCTAGAGAAAACTAGCAGCAATCGGTAGCATGGCGCATATATCGCATTCTTAATAAAACAGCGAACTCGAAATTTGAAAGTATGGCAATTTGTACTCTAATTGTATATGTTAAATTCTAATATTATATTTGTGTTAAATCATTGTAATAGAGTTCAAATTTGTTTAATCCAAAATACTGAGATAAGTCTATGTTTTATTAAGAGTGCGATATGTACGTACACTTTGTGACTTTACAATATAAGTATACAAAAAGTATAATGATATTAATGATAGGAATACAATAAGTAACTACTCTTGTGGAGTCACATAGCACAACACAACCAGGGCAGTTTCTCCACCCAGCAGAAGGTTACTGCTATAGTACCTTAACCCATTTGCTGTCCCATGATAGACACAATAGAAAATCTATTGTTATTTATCATATGAGATTCATCGGACAGCGAATCTTTTAAGCTGTATTACTTGCGGAGAGGCAGGATTGGAAGTTCTTTAAGAAGGCTTTGTACTGTCAGTTATTATTAGCGATGATATCTGCCTGTTATATATAAAAAAGTTAAGAAAAAGTAAAACAGATGAACATTTAGAACTTAATTAGCATTAGTTGACAGTGATAGGTACTGTCTACTGAGTCCAAATAAGGTCTAAGTGTTACTGAGAATTAACATTATCAAAAAATATCCCCACGAGATGGGTGTAAAAACCCAGGATTCAATCTCTTCGTCTTAAATGTAAAAGCATTTAAAATACATGTGACCTTGTGACCCCTATGTCTCGGAGGTCTTTTGACCCACAGGGCCCATATTCAAACTCGTCCGAGGTATGACCCCAAGGTATCTGCACACCAAGTTACAAGTTAATGTCTTGCCATTTAAATTCATGTGACCTTGTGACCCCTATATCTCGGGGGTCTTTTGACCCACAGGGCCCATATTCAATCTCGACCAAGGTATAACCCCAAGGTGTCTGCATACCAAGTCAATCGGTCCAGTAGTTTCGGCGTTATGCCTGTCACTAACACCAATCTATCACTAACACGCAGACTCACATAATGTTTTCATTAACCTCTGAAGAAGACTCAGAGGTTAATAACATATTTGCTGAAATTAGATTATTTAAAAATCGAATCTGTGCCCGCCACGATCGCCACAAGCACGCAGAATTCTATCATTAGATCAATAAAGCAGTCAAGTAGATTATTTAACTCTTTAGTTAGCCAGTCACAATGAAGAAAGCATTGAGCTAAGAAAATGTGCTGATCCCATGGTATGTTTGGTAGGTTGTTTTTACGCATGTATCGCACCCTTAATAAAACAGAGACTTATCTCAGTATTTTGCATTAAACAAATTTGAACTCTATTGCAAAGATTTAATACAAATATAATATTAGTATTTAACATATACAATTAGAGTTCAAATTGCCTTACTTTCAAATTTCGAGTTAAGTCGCTGTTTTATTAAGAGTGCGGTATGTCATCGTATAGTCCTAGGTTTTTATACCGAGTCGACCCGTTGGTCGACTCGGCATAATAACCTAGGATTTATTCCTAACAGAAAAACCCAAGTACACTTTTGTCCTTGAGTTTTCCTGTTAGGAAATTCAAAGTAATAGCATGAAGTCTGCATAAGTGACTGTTGGACGTCAATAGTCAAGCTCCATATTGTATGGCATATATGTAGTATGCTGCCAGTACAGCAATATACAGTAGACAATACAATAATACAATACAAATAACTTTATTTGTTCTCTCACACAGTTTTACAAAAACAAGACAATAGTAGGTATCTAGTTACATATTATTCATAATATAGTACAATCTGTGTGAGGGACTGGTGTCTGTACTAGGAGACCTGTATTACAGATTACCAGCCTCTCCAGACTCTGAATAGGTGGAGCGTGTATTGAGTGAAACTAGTACGTTTTAGTTAACATTGAGCAGTGAGAGTGCGTGAATGCGTGAGTGTATGATTGTGTGTGTGTGTTTTTGTGTGTATGGGTGTGTTAGTGTAAATGTGTGTGTTCATGCCTGTATGTGTGTCATTGTGTGTGTAATAGGTGGTAGTTTTTAGGTATTGGTTAGTTAACCATACGACCTATGGTCTTGGGATCAGAAAAGTTAAAGAATAGCAGATCTGTTAACATTGTGTTGTATACATATGAGTAATTGAGATAAAAATGTAAAAACGATAAAAGTTTGGAGTAGACCATCTATGTATACTAATAACACAACGGAAAAATCCATTATACGTTTAGGAAAGCTAGTTATCGTTTAACATCACTGTAAACAAATCAGAAAATACTCTAAAGACCTACAATGGCATGTTTACACTTTAAAACTACGTCTCCTACTGTTAGTTTTGTACTTTGGATCCAAGAAGTAGCTAAGACAACCAATGAATTTAGTCATTCCAGTACTACAGTTCTGAGTATATGATAGTACATGCACTTTCTTTTGTAAATGCTTCGCCTATCAATATTAATTATTGTATTTTTCTTCACTATTTACATAAACAAAGCAAAAATCATAATTTACAACTTAACTAATATTAACAAAACTAACCACTTATAAATAGAACAAAATCAAGAGTAGCAAAATATGGGACTGTAAAATATAATAAAAAGGGATGGCTGGTTTAGGCAGCGTCGTAAAATTCCTCAGCATCGCTGTCTACCGGAAAAGTACCCAGAAGACTGGCAGCATTGCCACGCTGAATGGCAATGCTGATTCTTTGAGCCAAAAAAAGTCCAGCCAGTTCTGGTCACGCGAAGCGTCGATTAGCCGCTTAGATATATCTCTAAAAAGCGCACGAGCGCCCGGACCCCATGAACCTAGCGTGTCTACCCCAAACGGCTCGAAAACGTAATTACCAATTAAATTACTGTATTTGCGCCGTCTGAGGTTTTCCGCCGCTACAGCAGCAGCAATTAGCAATTGTATTTTTTGAACAGGTAATTTATGTTGAAAAAGATTTCAATTTTTAAATTTCTTTTGTAAGACAAAAAGTGTGATCTTTCTTTCAGCCAACGCCCGCATTAGCCCGAAGAGCCTGGCGTCGTTTTCATTTAATATTGAGGATGCAGATATTTCAAGTGTTCGCAGATAGTTAAAGTCAAAAATCACTTATATAATAAGATTTTGGCCGCATCTTCGCTTTTTGTACTCTGGAATTAAGGAGAAGTTGAGACGAGAAAAGTTCGGTTTTATCCGTGTACCATGGTTTTGGGCATATCATATCGTAATTGCATTGGTCCTAAAAATACCTCGTCCATCAAATTAAATCCTTTATTTTTTGGAAAGCGTAGATTGAGATACTGCGGCTACACATTTCTACAAATATTTAACTACATTATAGGGGAACTTCTTTACGTTCTCCAAACTTATTTTGGTGTAAGAGTGGTAACATCGTTACTCCGTTTTGCCCAGTGAATAAGAGTGCCGAAGGCTTATGTACTTACCTATACTATTCGTTTCCATTCAACCATTTATTAATTCCATTGCTCTCGGATCGTCGACTTGTGAGTGATAAATTTACTTGACTGATTACCATCAGACGGACCGACTGCTTGCTTGCCATCATAGTAGTATAAAAAGAAGTAATGTAATTTTTATATGTTTTGGGTATTCATATGTTTCGTTCGATAATACATATCTGTCAATTCTCGGAAGGGTACGCAGATGTGTATGTCATCTATATTTCACAAGCTTATATATAGGACCCACATAAAAGTGGGTGTCTGGGTAAAATAAGAGTCTACCGGTCACATTTTCGGATATCGTGCTGATAATTTGGAGTCACGCTTGTACATTGTTGACTACAGGTCACGCAGGTCCTACTTAAAAGGCCTCCTGCCCTCGTACTGCTCTAGTGAAAACTGGGGGAGCATCTTGCCGACATGGCAAACATTTCCTGCCCCCGTACTGTTACTGATAATTACTGATAGAAAAAGCTAGAATGTATCATGTTACATGGCCCGGAGGCTTCACGATTGCAAATATATACCAGAACAATAAATATAGTAACGTTCAATTTTATTTAGATGACTTGATGTGCCCGCGGTTTCATACGCGTTTATGGTTACTGCGCCGTCCCCATGGGTCGTAGTGTAATGTTATATAGCCTATAGCCTTCCTCGATAAATAAGCTGTCCAACAATAAAATATTTTTTCAATTCGAACCAGTAGTTCTTGAGATTAGCGCGTTCAACCAAACAAACAAATAAACAAACTAACTCTTCAGGTTTATAATATTAGCCTAGATACTAGCTGCTTGCCGCGGTTTTACCTACGTTTATACTGCACCGCTTCCGTGGCTCGTAGCATGATGTTATGCCTATGTTATTTCTAAATAAATCAGCTTTATAATCGCGAAATAATTTGAATATTCGGTCCAGTTATTGAGTTTATAATA
Organism: Catocala fraxini; assembly: GCA_930367265.1. Classification (NCBI taxonomy): domain Eukaryota; kingdom Metazoa; phylum Arthropoda; class Insecta; order Lepidoptera; family Erebidae; genus Catocala; species Catocala fraxini. The sequence goes on along the minus strand of OV884025.1, from coordinate 26,645,212 downwards.
ACAAACATAAATACAAAATATCTTTGTTCTTAAAACATTAGTATAGATTATGTTGCTCTATATGTTTTACCTCATAGCTTAGCTTAACTAGTTTATACCAAATAGTGCCAATAGTACTTACAACATTCTACGACATTTCTATCGGTCTGAATTTGCCTACGAAGCACTCGCTTATAATTGCCGTCGTCGTCGGCAAGCGGCCGTTTAACAAACTTTGTATTAAACAACATTTAACAGTATGGCGTCTTGTGAGTGCAGGCTTGAATGTAATTACTTCAGACTGGGTGTCTGAGATGCAACAGTAAACTTGGTTGTATGTTAGAAGCTTGTTTATTTTTTAACGATAGTCAAGTGAGGAAGGCTTTGAAATGCCAAGGTTAAGTTCTCAAGTTCGAATTCATTGTCATACACATGTCTATATAAGTTCAAAAATGCAGTCATGTATTTGGCAGTAAATTCTAACTTGGGTGAATGATGATTTGATGATTTGGTGATGATTTACTAAAGCTAGCGTTAATAGTGATGGAAAACCTTTAAAGCCAATCTTCCCATAAAATACTCTAAAATGAGACTTCTGCAGCATTCCAAAGGTTTAACGTAGCTGAAAACGTATACGTTCAGTGTGACATCTCTTTGTTAGCGATTATTTCTCCGTTGTTAACGGCAGGGTCTGGAATGAACAACGTACCGCATTGTTCAGTTCTAGAAAAAGTGCATTTAACGTTTATTTGTATTTTTCATAATTAATATTATGTGTAATTATTCAATCAGTTATGGATTAATACTGACACTTTTTATTGCATTACTGATTTAATAATTTAAAGGCTTTGATGACGAACATATAATTAAAATAATAAAAGATTATATTTGGAAATATAAAGAATATTTTTATTTCAATGAATCTTTGAATAATCATTTTTACGTACATAACATACTCCGAAAATCTTATTCGTTTTCTGTATCTGTTAAAGAATACTTAATTAATAAAACTTTATATATTCTGTGTAGCTAAAATATTATATGAAGACTGGTAAACTTTATTCATAACATATGAATTTTGGAAATATAGTATGTTACTTAATGTCCAAAGTTATAAAACTAACTCTGAAACCAAAACATTAGGTGTGTAGATGACTTTAAAAAGTTTCACGGTACATAAACTTCGTATCCGCTGTAGCAAGGATAAATCACAGTGATTTCGTCCAAGGATATGACACGTCAACATTCATTTTACGTCCACAATAAAACGACTATAAGTGTTTCATACACTTTATTGCTTCACGGAAATTATTCTCCATAAAATCTCAAACAACCACGTTTATAACGACGAAACGAGCGGCTTCCCGGCGAGGCGGGACGCCAGTAGACTATACCAGGCACTGAGAAACAGGAATCACAGATCGACAGAGCTTAGAAGGTAGACGGACATCAATAGAGGAAGCTTGAGGGAGGCGGGCGGGGAGAGGGTGCGGGGCGCGCGAGGCGGGGGTGGAATGCTCCTAAAGCCGCCTCGTTCGTCGACGAAGGCCTCTCCTCTCGCACGCGCAACTGCGGCAGCCGCCAGGCCGCGCACGCTGAAGTCAGCGCGTGACGGTTCAACACCCAGTAAGCGACAGCATTCAGCGCTGAGTGTGCATATCCTAATAGCAGCGCGAAATGACCTATCAGCAGCGGTACGTGCAAGCCAAACGCACTGGCTATCACTATAGCAGCGTGAGGACACCAGCATGCAGCAAAAATGGCCGCGATCCCCATCAAGACATTGCCGAGGCGTCGCCGAGAGCGTAATGTTGAAGTCTGCGGCTGAGGGCCGAGTAGACTCGGTTGGAGTTTCTTCTTAGCTCTGACGTCACCGACGTCGACGGCATCACGGCGTTCGCGGGGACCGACGCCGGCTACGATGATAACGTGAGTTGGTCTTCTCATGAGTGGCACGGGGAGAGGGAGCTCGCCGTGAGCCGCACGCGCTGTGAGTGACAACGCAGTGAGTTTCACTCGTACTGACCAGTGGCACCGGGCCACTGCGGCGACTGGGAAGCAGTACGCGACCAGGGCATGTGCCGCTGCTAAAGGCGGGCAGGATATACACGTCGTCGTGAAGATAGCCGCACCTGCGCAAAAGAAAAACTCCTTGAATCTAATTCTTTATGATGACTTTGTAAGCTTATATAAAAAGTAACGCAAACAAACAAGAAACAAAAAGAATCGTAAAGTTATATTTCGGTCCGTCCATTCATGTAATTCAAATAACAGTTATAAAACAAAGTCATAAAAATATTTAGTACGGAATTGCAACAAATTATTGCCTTTGTGTTGTAACCAGAAATACAGAGAGATCAAAAACATTGTATTGTATAAAGCCTTTTTCTTGTGTGCTAGTAATGATAGGTACAGAATAAGTAACTGGACTTGTATGACTTAAGACTGCGCCGAGCGTGTGACGCGGTTGGACTGAATGACAGAGCTCGACAATCAAATCGGCGCGCGGCCGCCATAGTAAAATTGTATGGAGGATTTGAAGCGCTTTTTTGATAAATATGTATCTTTATTGTCAACCAATAACTTAAACATTTGGGACGGACAAATTGTAATATAACTATTTATATTTCGTTTAACCTGTAAAATAGGATAGATTTCTACTGTAGTAATCTAAAAATAAAGTAACACGAGCTTACGTTTTTGCATTTTTCGTGCAAATTTACGTAATTTTGTGGGCGAAAATATTAATTATTTTAGGTTTTTTTACACGGAGTAATTGTAAACATATTCATTGTTATGGTAAATGTATATTTTATATTTGTATTAAACAAAAAGTGTTGATTTTATTAACTTAACTGTGACCGCCTGTTTTGGCACATTTCGCTCGGCGCAGTCTTAACTAATGGATGATGAATAATGTTTCTCTTCGTAGCACGGAGTCTAGAGAAGTGCCCAATGGAAAGCTATAGGTTCGTACTTATCACGGACACTTTAATACACAACATATAGTGAAATGTAGGTATAAAGTATCTCTACCTACTATCGTGTTCGATGATAAGTTATATGTTTATATGTTAGTATTTCTAGTGTTCTTGAAGAGTTACTGTACTTTTGGCAATGCAGTAATACATTGTATTTGATTCCCTTTGCTTTAACAATCCAGCTACTTCTGGTTTGTAAGACTCAGATCGTTGCAAGCTTTCATTGGCCGCGGCAACCGTCCGCCACCAAGGGGAATGGGGTATGCTTGTTTGTTTCTTTGTAAAATACTAGCTTTTGCCCACGGCTTCCTACACTTAGATATAATAAGTTTATGTCTTTCTCATTAAACTTCCTACTATTTCTTGTGTTACTGCTTCTAGTCGGCTTTTTAAAGTTAGACTTTTAGCAATATAACTGTGAAAACTGCTGCTTTTTGGGTGACGCGCGTATAAACATACAGACAGACAAACAAAAATTGTATAGTAATTTGGTTTCTATAGTTCTTATACGTATACAATTTTATTATATAATTATGTCGGCGTGAAATAACAACGTTGTTTACGAACGCGCGCGCACGTACAACGTGCGTCATCGTACGATCGTACCACGCAACGAATCAGGATAAAGCGATATAAGACAGCGCGCTTGCCTCATTTACGGGTTGGGAGCCCTCTGCGCTCACCCACAGTCCGCGTAAAGTTGTAGAGGCCATCTGAGGCTAACAACTAACACATATAAAAATAAAAATAGAAAAGGACGGGGGCATTCTGTTCGAGGCGCTCGTTCCGTCAACACCTCTTAATCGTAATACGGATCACACCTGACTCGTAATTGTTAGTTAATTTAATAATTATTGTCCGTTGTTGATTGCTGATTAAATTATTTTGTTACAAATATAAGTAAGTTTTTATAAAACCATGCCTAAAAACTAAGTCAGCACTAATACTGACTCTATGATCATCGTCCGCCTTCACCAATTCTACAACATGGACCAGCTGCAGCCGAAGTATACATATACATAGATCGTTGATTACACAAAGTAAATATATTTTTACTTGCAACTATTGTACAAAGTAAAGCTTGACGTACAAAGAGCTGTCAACTAAAGCCGGGCTCACACACTTGAACAATTTGTTACACCACAAAGTACGTTGTACATGCGATGTAGCGACAACTTGTTGAGCTATTTCTCGCACAGTGTGTCAACAGGCCGTGTTGTTTGTACAGTCGTTCAGACAGCCTGTCTGCATTGGTTCAAAGAGAATATACGGCTGTGTACGTATAAGTATACGGCTGCATGACATTGTGTGTGATGCACATAATCATCTTGCCGGCCATTTAACAGTTTAAGTCTAAGCGTGGATATTGGTTATGATCATGAACCATGGCTTATCTGTTAACCCATAAACGCTTGCAAAATCTTCATCCGTGAGTCTCGACCTTGCAACAAAAAGTTGCAGTACTACCAGAACTTGGCTCACGTAAAAAAATTGTCTACAGATATTCTGTAGATATGTTTGTCTGCATAAATGTGCACCCTGATACAACAAGTGCTTAAGCAGTTTGAACGTAGTATGCAGTGGTACAATAAGATTAGTTTGGTTGAACATTTTATGTTAATTTAAATCGGTAGAAGAATAACACCATACTATAATCACTTCAAAGTACTTTAAGCTTTATAGGAAATTTATATTTGGATTTATACGAAGGGTTTTTATTTGAAATCAGATGGGTTATAAGTTATAACTTATAAGCTTGTTCATCACCTTATTAATATAAAAAACTAGCTGACCCGACAGACGTTTGCCTGCTTTAGACGAACTGTCACACTTGCAAGGTTAAAGTAGTTTTCTAAAATATATAATATCCAATTTTCTACGCAATATTAATATATTAACTTTTCTTTCCGTACGAACCTTCTACATAATATTAGAAAACTTAAAAAAAAGTTGAATGGAATTGGTAAAGTCGTTCTCAAGTAACGGCGTGACCAAGCGAAACAGGGATTTATTTTAATATATAAAGATGGCAACTTGAAATTTAACTTACTGAGTAACAGCGCTAATATCCACACAGCGACGACGGTTAATAGCGGTCGCGCACACAGCGAGGTGCCGCCGCGTCGCACCGCACCGCAACGGTCCGCAGCGATCGCAACCAGTGACAGCGTACTCGCTGCCACTGGGAATGACTGTAAACACACGTACTAGTTACTTAGGTTTGTTTGCTATTAATTTTAATTAAAATTATTTATTTAGGTCACAAAGTAATATACAGCGTGTAACAGAAAGGTGCGGTCATATATTTTAAGAGTCACATAGTATAGCACTTGAACAATGGAAAACCGCGACAAATAAGTCCGTTTACATTATTGTCATGAAGATATAGCATTTTCATTTTTATCGACTTATCAATATTAAAACAGTCTAGGCGAATTATTCTTTACGCTGTAGAAAGTGCGTGTATCTGTAAGGTTAATTAAATAATAATGCCCAAAGATCATACCTTGTTTCTAAATTCTGTGATCATGACTATAGACTGACGGGCATTTTTTTACCGCAACGTTTACAATATTACGCACTGTGCTACTTTTTGATAGCAAATGTTGTAGCCTCCTCGACATCGTATTTATTTGTAATTGTCCAATCCAGGAATAATTACCGCATCATGGGATCTTTTCAAACTTATAAACAACGGCCCTAAAATACATTCTATAACAATATATATTATGTCTTTGAAATTTCATTTTTGTTTCTTTCTTCTTTGCAGTAACGGCGTAGCTAGTGACTATTTTTAAATTATTGTACAATTCGTCCAATCAAATTATCTTTTTTTTTTTGCTATACTATAAGTTTAACCATCTATATGCTCATTTGAATAAATATTTACCTCAATATAAAAAGTGACATGACAAGGAAGCTCATCTATCCTGGCCGCGCGTGTAGCGGCGAGTGGAGCGCTCGCCGCGCACACTAGGAAGTCAGCGGCGCATGCGCTCAGCATCTGCGGAGTGCGCAGCCGCGATGCGCCGCCCGACGCCAGCGCAGCCATTAAGCTCACATTACCTGTCGACACAATTTTAAATATACTTAATATATCGTTGCATGCATTTGTATTCCCAAGGTGTGGGCTGAGATCCCCCTTCCCGCTCCTTCTCCTTCCTAAAGGGTTGGTAACGCGCAAGTGATGCCTCCGGTGTTGCAGGCCGGTATAGGCTACGGTGACCACTTACCATCAGGTACCACCATATGCTTGTCTGCCACCATAGCTGCTGTATATAAAAAAATATATAGAAAGGGGTTTATTATTATTAATATTTTTATTTTAAAACTTTATGCATAAAATATTACAGTAGCAGATTTAATGCCAAGGGAATTATCTACCAGTCAATCTTAGGGTGATGCAGATATAAAAAGAAGTAGGTGCATACAGTAGCGTGAAACATACATGTACATATACTAAATAATAATAATAATAATAATATTCTACCACATACACACAACACCATCTAGCCCAAACTAAGCAGAGCTTGTACTATGGGTACTAGACAATGGATAAACATACATATATACTTTTTTTTTTGTAAATACATACATATTATACTAAAGAAGTACTATTACGTAGTACCTAGATATAGCTGGCGAAAAGAAACAAATAATATTAATAAAATAAATAATAGTGTAATATATTGTCTTATGCATATCCCTGAAGATGTAGGTAATGGTGTCTTGCACCCACATTTTGCCAGCTATGTTTTAGGCTCCACGTTGGTCAAGGCTATTGCCGTCTGCTGGAAACATTTTAAGACTCCGATTTGGGTTCTTTCATATAACGAAAGACATACAGTTTGTAATCACGCTCGGTATTTAAATACCTTTTATAAGTCTTGACATTTGGCCCAACTTGCACTAGCCACAAGCATGTAACCATTGCCAAGCCTTCCAAAAAGGTATGTCAATACCAAGGATGATTGCATTAATACCCGTTTTCCGTTATATAAAACATACAACGTTAAATTAAATTAGTTGACTTCTTCTGTTTACCCAAACCCAAACCCGGGTTGAGTACACCTCCGCCTACCCACAGGAATAAAAGATCGTCAACATATACTACTTTATAAGAAGATATTTAGGATATTTTCATAGAAATGTATAGGTATACCTATACTTCTGTATTTATAAGCTTCAGCGTATAAATATTTTCTGGGTCAAGCAATTTCACGGCTATTAATAAATCTTACGTCGCAAAAATTGTACTATAGATCCAAATCGGTTTAGGTTAGTTCATAAATTGGGGCGAAGGTATCGAGACAAATTTTGTCATTTCAGTAGTGTCATCTAATAATTTATCATTAACATTTGAGAATGTAACTGTTTTAAGGGTTTCTGTAGATTTTATTTGAATATTTTTATAATTTAGGAGTATATCCTAACTAACATGATATGTATGTATGTATCTTATGTGGGGGCCAGTCAGTGCAGACTGGCGACACTTCGACCCAGTGGGATCTTTTGTGTTGACACTCTCCCAATAACGACTGCCATAGATGTCCATGGCAGCCGGGACCGACGGCTTAACGTGCTCTCCGAGGCACGGAGCAGGCGATAATTGTCAATCAATACGCACATAATTTCGAAAAGTCATATAACTTCCGAAAATCAGAGGTGCGCGACGTGGGTTCGAACCCGAGACCGTCTGCATTACAGTCTGTTGGTCTCCCAACTGAGCTATCGCTGCTCTTAACTAACATGATAAATGCGAACGTGAATTGGTTTGTAGCCCAATGGATAAGGCATTGGACTTGCGATCGAGAGGTCGTGGGTTCGATCCCACCCATTGCACTACTGACGTGAACCCATTCCCCTAACACAAGCATTCTAGCTTAGCTGGAGGGATTAACAAAAATACTAGTAATTTGAAACCGAAGTTGCTAGTCATCGTTAAATCCTCTCATAAAATTTCTCATACACATTTTATTGTTAGGGGTACAGAAAAGGACATATAATACCTTGCATCCAGAAAAAACGTGCACGTTATATAAACTAACGTTCACGAGACTTATTAGACTATTAGTAACTAGACTTATTAGTAAGACGAGAGTAATAAGACTAGTAGAGAGAGTAGTAAGACGACTTATAAGTAGACTTATTAGTAACTAATTAACGTTAACGCTAACGTTCACGAGGAAAGCCGTGAGCAAAACTAGTAACCTATAAATATCAATGAGTTTTTTTGTAATATTGAGATGTGTACTTTTAATCTTTCTCCCTTAGCCTTAATTATTCCCAAGTCACTTGGGGTCGGCTTTTCTGGTCTAACCGGATTTGACTGGATATCAGTTTTTACACGGAGCGGCTGCCACCTGACCTCCGCAACCTGAAGGCTAACGATACTCTAAGGCTAGACCAGTGTCAGGATATTAGAGGGTACTGACTTTCCCAATAACGACTGCCATAGATGTTCATGGCAGCCGGGACCGACGGCTTAACGTGCTCTCCGATGCACGGATACTTGGCGACATGGAGAGATGTGTACTTTTAATAAACCTCATAATTTGCATCTAGGGAACCGAACTCTGCAACTTAATATCGATATATTTGTTCGTTGCGTTAAACGTTTTTGAAAGGTACTGGCAGCGGATATCTTCGAACAGAGTGGTTTGAAAGTCCAAGGAAGAGGCTTTTACCTGGTAAACTGCTGCTGGCAATGGGGCATAACAAAAGGCAAGGCATAAACTAAGGGTAAAAATCATCGTTCTGTATACTGCAGTGCCCGTAATAACAACATTTTAATTATGTGCCATATTATCCGTCAGCAAGGAGTTTTAACTGACTATGTGTGCTGTACTTATGGTTTAAAGTTACACTCTACAACGAGCACGCAATTTTAAACACTCTTTGCATTCGAAACTACATAATATAGACAGAATTTATTTCTGTTTAATTTTATTTAGGACTGGCTTTTGCCCGCGGCTTCGCTCGCGTATAAGTAGAGTAGATAAGGTTATGTTATGTTAGTAACAGTACTTATTTTAAAATAAAATTTAGCTTATGTTTCTTTATAAAACTTTCTAATGGTGACATAATCTTTTAAATAGGTTGAATACTTTTTATTTAATACGATAGACATACAAACAAACAGCCAAAAAATCAAATCTTTCCTCTTTATGATATTAGTGTAGACAACAAACCATAGTGTAATAATATAGTAGAATTTGAGTATTAGTTGACAGAGGTAAAAAATACACTGCTCACGACAATATTCACAGATAACAACACAAAATAGTTAGCTATTAGTAGAGACGGTTCAGGCGCTAAACTATAGACACTCTGCGTGATAATAATTGTATGAGAGTAGTAACATTAAACATAACTGAAATAAATTATACATTTAAAATATACACAGTATTGATCATTCAATTTCCGAGTTTCCCGCTGCATGCGCGAAAACAGACACATAGACATTAGGATTCTGTACTTTTTATTTTGCGCCTAACGTCTGTGATATTATTTATAGTTCAACCACAAGAATAGCTAAACTTTAATCCTCAATTATATTAAATCTGTTTATCTTGACATCTGATAGTTGGTGTAAGACTCATAATATAATTCGAAGCTTAGCACCTATACCTAAACACTAACAGATTTTAAACGTCTATCATCGCATAGTTTAAATTCACTTTTGTATTTTGTAAAACAGATAATATTCCAAATTCATTTTTTTATATAAATAATAAAAACAATCACGTCTTTCGATAAAATATGTGTCTAGATAAATCGTGTATACGATTCAGTACGACATCGGAAAAGTAGTTTAACAAAAAATATAGTCTATAGGTTTGGTACACAGACATCTATCTAAAAATATTTAAAAACAAATTTGCATTCAAGATGTCAACCGTACAGAATGTCCAGGAATGTTTATGAAAAGGTCTGGCAAATTCACGTGGGCAGCTTTACAAAATTTATGGACGCACGGCTGATTTTCCTTGACGGAATATTTTACTACAAGAGCTGTACGCTACACAGCGCTTGGTTTATCTCAGAAATGGTCAAATAGGATTCAAGTTATCCCATTAGCGAAAGCTAGAGAGATTTTTTCTCACTAATGATGAATAATCGTTGAGTTTGGAGCTAAGAACACGTTGGTGAGAAGCCAGAAGCTATAATGGTTTTATGACAGGGTTATGAATGTGAGTGCACTAGATGATTAATGACACCGGCAATGAATGCCTTATCTATCGTACATACCCAAGGAACGTCTTTTAGGTTAAAGTTTTAATGAGATCTTGTATGAAGGTTGGTATATCATTAATATAGGTATAAAACTATAGTATATTAACCGTAAAAAAATTCGGTGTAAAGTCGCGTTATAATCTGTCAGTTGTTGAAAAGCGAGACAATTGATAATCAGTTGTGTCTAGCTACCATTACTGAATCATGAATTTAAAACATAACGACGTATCCGTCAAATCTACTTTTGAAAAAACACCATGGTATCCTGAGTAGCTTAATAAATTGCAATGAAAATTCAGAAAAAGTAGAATGTCGTTCCTAATGGATGAGCATTCTAGTCTAATAAGTCAAGTAAGTTCTTCCAAAAGTCTCTAAATAAAAGTCTTTCAAATTCATTCCTAGTTGACATTAACTCTTAGCCGAGACATTCATCCGAGTGCCTCGAAACATACATATCGAGTAAATACGCTCGAAGAGAATATGTCCAGCGTCTTAATTTGAGTCACGCAGATATGACGCTAAAGCTCATCTATACAGTGCTTAGCGTATTCCCTCGGAGCACCTACGCTCAGATCGAATTTGCTCTGAGCGTATTCAGTCGGAGCGTCTTAGAGCGTATTTGCTCGGAACGTGTGTTTCATGACCTCGAGGGTCAAGTAGTAAGTATTGAAATATGGTGGTGAGACATACTTACCAATGATCCCGATGACGGACACGAGGACGTAGAGAGCGACGAGCGTGGCTAGCGCATGCGCGTAGGTGTCGTCCTCCCCCGCGTCCCCCGCGTCGCTCTCGTTAGTGTACATCACGCCGCATCCTCCACTACTGCAACAAGGAAACGCTTATTTAGGACTCCCTGTCAAATAACTTGTAGCGTAGATGCCACGGTAGATTGAAAGATGATAGAAGTTAAGCTCTTAAGAGTGTGGAGTGGCCTGTAGATGGGTGACCGTTTTTGAGCAAAATGTACATAATTATTTAACTTCGTAGTCTCACGCATAAGCCATATATATCTAAAAGGAGACTAGCAGATAGAAATTAAACAACTTTACACGGATTTTATCGCGTTGTTTACTTGACACTTCAGCAGCTATCTTCACGGAGAGATTCTGAGTCTCCCTGAGTCTTTCTGAGTGAACATGGCTGCTGAAAAGCAATGGAAACGTCGGGCAAAGTGTAAACTTAAATATAAAAAGATTGAATAATATAATTAGCTTAAAATGTATTAAAGTTGAATAGTAGTAGCGTATCAGTTTAACAATTGTGTAATAAAGTGTCAAATAAACAACGCGATAACATCCGTATATAGTAGTTTAATTTTAATGAATAACTTTCGCGTAAACGTAAGACATTATAAGGACTACCAGATGTGTATTTACTCCCACATTTCGCCAACGATGGTCTAAGTTCTCACGTAAGGGGCCGAACTTAATACTTACTACTGTCTACCGGGATTCAGACTCCGTTCCGCTGCGCTGCTAAGAATTTATTAACTGAAAAACCCAAAAACACTTGCTCGACACGAAAAGCGAACCTAAGTTGTTGTCATGATCACGCGTGATTGTTCACCTGACATCCAAACATCTGTAACATCTTACTTATAATGTTAATAAGATTATTATGATGTATTAACCCTTTGACCGCCACGTCAAAAAAGTAAAATCGTCATCTCAGCGCCAAGCTATGATTTCATCCTTTAATACTTACATAGTTTTTGTGATCTTATGCTAATATGGATGAAATAAATAGTAAACAATTCACACAATATAAATTGGGTTGAGTCTAGCTACATAATTATAAGTGAGAATCGGCAATGAATTGCCGTAAATCTTAGAGTTCGAAAAAATGGTTCAAATAATATGCAAAGGTCACGTGATACCACGTGTCAGAGGTCATAGTCATTTCGGGGGTATATCGACTATGCTGAGTCGAATGGCGTTGACCGCGAGTCTCTAGCTCTTACGGTTCTTGAGTTGAAAGTTGTATAACAGACGAACGGACAAAGCTGTTGTATAAGAGTAGTAGAGAGAAAAACGATACTCTTGTAAGATTTATCAGCTTTTAAAAGCCTGTCATGTAGTTGTGACCGTGGCGTACTGGACACATTTTGCTTTGTCATGTTTACATGACCGTGGGGGTCAAAAGGTTAATCTACGTCATACTTATAGCAGCGCTAGCCTAGTGGGAGACCGTTGGACTGCTACGCAGAGGTCTCGAGTTCGATCCCGGGGCGCGCATCTCTAACTTTTTGAAGTTATGTGCGTATTAAATAATTAATTATCACTCGCTTTAACGGTGAAGGGAAAATATCGTGAGGAAACCTGCATGTCTAAGAGTTCTCCATAATGTTTTCGAAGATATGTGAAGTCTACCAACCCGCACTGGGCCTTCATGGTGGATGGAGTAGGCCTAACATTTCTCATACTAAGAAGGGCCCGTGCCCAGCAGTGGGACAGTTTAATACAGGACTGATATTATTTATATATTATATAGGTACTTATAGTTATCAAATCAAAATTATGTTGATAAGGAAATTAATATCAGTATTAATATGTAAATCAATATTTACATAATTAATTCCACTGTTATTATATTTGCATTAATCATTAGTACAGATATTTGCAATAGCTGTTTGTCTAAATTCAATAATAATAATTTTGATTCCATTTCAAATTGCATTTGCAATGACGTCGGCGCCGGTAAGCTTAGCTAATTAATTTACTATTGTACTATTGCATATTAAAATTACACTATATTAAACATTATTTATCGCGGTTTTATATTTATATTTAGTTTTGTATGACATTTGTTTCGCTTTCTATAATTTTTACATTTATATAGGAAATAGACAGAGAACCATATGATGCGTAAATAAAATATTAATAATAATAATAATATTCTATCATCACACAAAACACCATCTAGCCCAAACTAAGCAAAGCTTGTTCTATGGGTACTAGACAATGGATAAACATACATATATACTTTTTTTTGTAAATACATACATATTATACATAGAAACACCCGGACCAATACAAACATCCATGTTCATGCACACAAATGTTTGACTTGTGCGGGAATCGAACCCGCGACCTTAGGCGCGGCATTCGGTAACACTAACCACTACGCCATCGAGGCCGCATATATATATGTATATTATCATGTATATATGCGTTATATTTGATAAATGCTGTGTGTATCTATAACGGGAAAGCAAATATGTTTTTTTTAATTTGCCTTTGTTTGCAATTATATTACGAGTTTAAATGCGTTCGATATAATTACTAATAAAATTATAAACACTACTCGCGTAAACGTTTATGTATATATATATATCATGATATTTTTTTTTATTAGGCCTGGTTCTCTGTGATAGCATAGGCAAAACTATATTTCAAGACAATTTTTTTACAAAGGTTAATAATGAAACGCATAACTGAATCAAACGCGGTTACGGTCTCAAGCGGGCAAATATGGCACTGGTAGATAAATAACAATTTTAACAATATAAGTTATAAGTAATTATGTAAATCATTAACATAGTAAAGGATGTATATTAAATGAGTTAACAGAGTTGTTTTACAATAAATATAATTGATATATTTATTATAATTAGGGTATTATATATTATAGTACTCGATAGTCGTCAGCAATGGTTTAGCTTAAATGACGTTTGTAGACCAGCTAGCCTGTGACCTCGCGGAGTCTGTAAATCTTTTAAGTCTACAGACTTCATATTATCACTAACAAATTTCTATCCATGAAACTCAGTAACACTCTGGTCAACATAGAAAAACGTAAGCGCTAACACGAACCAAGCAGACTAATAATAATAACGGGAAAATAAAGTAGTTTAATATCTTAACACATTGCATTTTGAAAAGCACATTTCTTTCTAGCAATTCGACGAAACATTCACAATATTAATAAAGTTGGATATGTACTAAGATGTTACTTGATATTTGAAATGCCAAGTGCAGTTATAAACTACTTGAGACTTTATTACGTATGACTCGTACGAGTTCTTTATATTATGATAGCACGTGCTAAGTGTTTTAAGACTGTGCGTGCCAGTGTAGCGTAGTTGAGATGAACTGTGTATTACTGTTGCTGAACAAAAATATATATAACTAGCCTTTGCCTTCGACTTCATACGCGTCGAATTTGGAGGTAGTAAGTTACCTGTCTCTATTTTTCTTTAATTGCATGTGCGAAGCTGATATTTAACTTTTAGGCGGCGTATCAAGATAAAACATGCACCAGAATTTAAGTTAGACTTTCAGTAATACACCTGTTGACACCGCATTTCAATTTTGTGCAGTAGTTTGTGCGTGATAGGTCTCGGGTTCGAACCCACATCGCGCACCTCTGACTTTCGGAAGTTATATGACTTTTCGAAATTATGTGCGTATTGATTGACAATTATCGCCTGCTCCGTGCCTCGGAGAGCACGTTAAGCCGTCGGTCCCGGCTGTCATGAGCATCTATGGCAGTCGTTATTGGGAAAGTCTGTACCCTCTAATATCCTGACACTGGTCTAGCCGTAGGGTATCGTTAGCCTTCGGGTTGCGGAGGTCAGGTGGCAGCCGCTCCGTGTAAAAACTGATATCCAGTCAAATCCGGTTAGACTAGAAAAGCCGACCTCAAGTGACTTGGGAATAATAAAGGCTAAGGGAGAAGGAGAAGGAAAGTTTGTGCGTGATGAACACACAAACATACAGACAAGCAGAATGACAAAAATCTAAAATAATTGTGTTGACCTTCAGACATTTTTTTAATTTCTCCTTTGTACAGACATCGACTATTTACAATTTTATTATATGGACATATAGATAACTTAAAACAATAGTTGTTAATCATGATGTTAATAAACTTAGCTAAATAGTCAAATATAAAGACTCGGTTATATTAATAAAAATAAACACTTTATTTAATAAACACGAGTTAATACAGTCTTTACAGCGGAGAACAAAGGAATAACTCAATTCTAAGTTACATGAGTTTAAATATGGTGTGACACGTTACATGTGTGCTGTCTGTGTGAGACCTCTCAGAGCTGCTTAGTTACAGAAACGAAATGATACAAGTAATTAGATTAATGTATTTGGTCAACATTAAGTTTATGGTAATTCGTTATATTATGAGTTACACAGAACAACGATCAAGTTTGGTTGCTAAGGCTGGTGGCGTGATGCGTTCTTAGTTTACTAACATGGTACGATGTGTGGTCTGGGAACGCATAACTAAATAACCTTGTGTTATGTTCTTGTGTAGTGTTTGAAGGAACCGTGCTCTATCAGCGAAGCACTAGACATCTTTTTCTTTTGCGCTGATTGTTTTCTTAAAGGGTTAGCAATTTGTAAATACATACAGATATATATACAGGGTTTATAGAAAAATACTAATAACCTATCTTATCTTGTGTGGGGGCCAGTCAGACCGGCAACACTTCGACCCGGTGGGATCTTTTGTGCCGAAGTAACCTAACCCGTAACTTATTTATACCTCACTTAACAACTTTTGTTCCACCACCTTTTCATAATTAATTATTCGATTTGTTCATACAAATATAAAAATCATTAAAATAGGTAACTCTAATCGCACGACTAAGATTAGGCACACCGCGTGGTGGGAGCATAGACCTAGAATATTTTCGCTACGCAAACAGCGGGGCGAATGTAATTCTATTATAAATTGCTAATAAGCCAACTTTTAAATGTGTTTGTTTATGGTTTTTCTTTTTTTAACTTTTAATTATAAATTTTTCATACTTAATATTTAATTTGGTATCACAACTTGTTTTATGTAATTACCAAATATACATATGTATTAGACTTAAGTAGTTGGGAAGGCAATGTTTCCTGGGATACAGGCTACAACCTAGTCCCGGAGGGGCTCACTTAAATTTTTCACTTATTTGGTGGCTAATAAATCTATTATTATTATTATTAATTTCTAACTTGTTTAAATATATTTTCCGTTTCTTGTTTAACGACATATACAGGCGTACATACATATACGCGCAGATACATAACTACAGTTTGGTTACGATTGCCTGTACTTCTCTAGATGGGCCTCCTAACCTAATCCCAGACGAGACCCGCTATGTCTGCTTCTCTTAAAATAATGAATAATAATAACATTTATTTGTCAGAATATTGTCAGATTGGTTGGAGTTACATAATATAATTAGCATATAATATTCTACTGAATTACCATTATACAAATATTCGTAACATAAAATAAATTAAAATCAAATGAATATAATTGCTACATGTCTTCACAATTTCACTATGTTCCGGTTGAAGACCAGTGCCAGCCCAAAAAGTGTCCAGTTTAGCATATATCAGACGACATACACACAACACCATCTAGCCCAAACTAAGCAGAGCTTGTACTATGGTACTAGACAATAGATAAACATACATATATACTTTTTTTGTAATTACGTACATATGATGATAAAACATTGTGAGAAAACCTGCAGGTCTGAGAGTTCTCCATAATCTTCTCAAATATATGTAAAGTGGCCAACTTGCGGTGAATCAGCGTGTTGGATTGGCCTAACCCTTTTCACGTTGAGAAAAGGCACGTGCCCAGCAGCGGCATACTTTGTATACAGGGCTGAGCAGCGATAGCTCAGTGAGGAGACCAATAGACTGCAATGCAGAGGGTCTCGGGTTCGAACCCACGTCGCGCACCTCTGACTTTCGGTAGTTATATGACTTTTCGAAATTATGTGCGTATTGATTGACAATTATCGCCTGCTCCGTGCCTCGGAGAGCACGTTAAGCCGTTGGTCCCGGCTGCCATGAACATCTATGGCAGTCGCTATTGGGAGAGTGTCGACACAAAAGATCCCACTGGGTCGAAGTGTCGCCGGTCTGCACTGACTGGCTACCACATAAGATAAGATAAGATACAGTATGTATACAGTGTATACAGTTATAATGCCGCATAGTTCTATTTGCTTATAAAGATCGAGTTATCAGGCGTAGATGCTTTTTCTGCCAACCGGTGAAACAATTTGGCTCACAATACTATTATAAACCTAGCCAACTCGCACAGGTCACAATTATATTATACGTGTATGAGCCAAGAGCGCTTTAAGGTTAATACCATGTTTCAGAGTTATGTTAATTGTATACTAATGTAATCAAGTTGGCAAAATTGCGTTCAGATTGTCCAATATTCCGTCTGTACAAAGATTTAAATTATACATGTGCCCTCACCGTACTTATGACAACTTAAAATCTAGAATGGTGATCATAATATTGTTACGTGCTGGGTTCGAGGGATAAGAATGTAAACAATATTACCGATTAAAACACGTTTTATTCTAACCCATAATTAAATTTAAAATACAACGCACACTAAACTACACTTTTTCACTGTAACTGCTTCAAACTCTGTAATTTTCGCTTCCGTTCGCTCCGATGTATACTTGACCGCTTACGATTGTAAACTGACTCGGCGAGCACTGACCTTCCCTTTTTATACGTGGTTAAAGTGTTTCTGGAGATTTCTAGAAACGACACACCCGGTATGTATACAGTACGAAGATTTGAGAATGTGCCAGCGTTCTACTCTTCGCGTATCGACAAGCTACGTAGTTCCGTAAGACGTCAATAGATGGCACTGTAATAAATTATTAGACGAAACTGCAGAGTCTTCCCCATAGTGCCGATAGATGCCACTGGCTGTAACAATATGATCATACGTAGTAGGGCGCATATTTGATTTTATCCATTGATTATATGTATGTTTGACTAGCTGTTATATTGCAGCTTGACTAGCTGTATGGCTGCTGAATTTCTCTTATGTGAAGCAGACGAAAGTGCGCACACCTTCTTCTGCTTTACATTAGAGAATTTGCCTCATTTTTGCAACATTTTTATTGATGCTCCGCTTCTATTGGTCGAAGAGTGATGTTATATAGCCTATAGCCTTCCTCGATAAATGGACTATCCAACACTAAAATAATTTTTCAATTCGAACCAGTGGTCCCTGAGATTAGCGCGTTCAACCAAACAAACAAACAAACTCTTCAGCTTTATAATATTAGTATAGATTATGACAGGTATTATTACTGAAATTGTAGACAATAGATGGCTTGTAAAACTGGATGATTTAAGAATCATTCGTAAATAATATACTTACTCCGCTACCTACATGTTATATTCTCGAAGATGTAAGCTGAAGTGTCCTACACATACATTCGCCGATTTTTAAGGTCCCTTACAATAATAATGCATTAGAATACAAATTTGCCTAATAACATTGCTGTATATAATAAAGGTTTACGGAAAATTTATAAATAAAGTCTTTCTACAACGCATTTATCAGACATACTAAGTATTTTAAGACTGCGCCGAGCGAAATGTGCCAAAACAGGTGGTCACAGTTAAGCGAATAAAATCGACACCTTTTGTTTAATACAAATATAAAATATACATTTACCATAACAATGAATGTGTTTACAATTACTCCGTGTAAAAACTTAAAATAATTAATATTTTCGCCTAAAAAATTACGTAAATTTGCACGAAAAATTAAAAAACGTGAGCTTGTATAACGTGATTTTTAGATTACAACAGTAGAAATCTATCCTATTTTACAGCTTAAACGAAACATAAATAGTTATATTACAATTTGTCCGTCCAAAATATATAAGTTATTGGTTCACAATAAAGATACATATTTATCAAAAAAGCACTTCAAATCCTCCATACAATTTCACTATGGCGGCCGCGCGCCGATTTGAATATGCGCCGCACGAGCTCTGTCATTATGTCTTACGCTCGGCCTAGTTTTAACTGCCCATCGTATTATTAATTGGTCAGATATTTTCTTATGAATGTGTCCGTTATTCTTTTGCAAATCCAACTCCATTTCTAACACACAAAATCTACAGCGCTATCTAAATTATATCATAACAATACACTCGTTAATATACCGTCCACGTAGGTACTTGTACTCAGACAGACTACACTTAATACTGTAGAAGCAAACGAGAAAAAAAATTAGTACCTGAATAATACTTTTTTATTTTAGCGAGTGTTCTTAGAAACTGAATAGCGATGTCTAGACATATGCGGTGCAACTGTAATAACACCCGAGGGATGTTTTATGTTGCCTTTTATAACGTCGAACATTGTAATCGTTTCGTTTTATCGATATCGCGTTTGTATCGATGTGTAATAAACCGAAGGCTAATGTAGGTGTGAATAGCGCATGCGATGGTTATAGAAAAGACAGTTGAATTGCCGGTATTATTGCACTGAGTGCTTTAGTTTTGTAGTTTATGGCTGATATAGAAAGAATAAAAATTATATTTATAATTCAAATTAGCAATGACAATAATTCGATATTTTGAGAAATTCTTATAAAGAAGCTATGAATGCAGTGGACGAAGGCATAAAAAGATCATCACCATTATTTACTGCTTACGTGAGTAACGTTATCACATGATAGGCCACAGATTACACATGGCTAGCTTGTGCCTGCGGCTTCGCTCACTCGGTACATTCTCATAGATGAAAGGTATACTATGTTCTTTTCTGTATTATGAATTCTAAATTTCAAGATGATCAGTCGAGTAGTTCAGGCATGAAAGCGTAACAAACAAATGTACTCACATTTGCATTTATAATATTAGGATGGGATTTTATCATCAAATTATGTTTCGAATAGTCGATTACAATTCGAATAATATTAGTGTCTACGAATTGATACAACAAAATTCGGAAACAGATATATATTTTTTGATAACCCAATCGTAGCAATTTCGAAAATTTTATAGCCATGTTGAAAGAACTATAATTGCATTGTTCTTTTGAGTGGTAAAGCTTTTAATTCATTTTATAATATAAACCACTGTTACAAATGGATTTGGCGTTAGTCCCAAATAAGGCTATGTGTATGTGTGTTCTATGGCTACAATAGACATATAAATACATAGCTTTGTTTAGGAAAACAACAAGCGGGGGCCCGCTTAGTCACTATTACATTGACAATTGCTGCTTATAAATTAGTATAATAAATATAAAAATGGTAAGCAGAGTATATAAGTATAAGAAAATAATAAAACATATTTTACAGATTACCATACCATTAGAAATGTATACATTTGGGAAAATGTTTGGATGCTTGTTACTTTATAAACCCTTGATTGAATTTGGATGTCACAACACACAGATAGCTCACACAGGTTGGGATTAACACATAGGATCATCAGAATTTTTATCCCGATACGTGTTCCCGTAGGATTCACTAAGATGGAGCCACAAGCAGAATCTACTGATACAAGTAAAACGGAAAGCAATGTTCAATAAAATATCGAGACTTATTATTGTTAACAGTCTCTGCTTATAGCTTTACTTGCGTTAATACCAAAGGAACGTGTCTTGAAATAAAAACGTATTAAAAGTATTCTGTGTGTTAGGTAGTCCAGGCTCTGATCTAATCTGTGTTTCATCCAAATCAGTTTAACGATTTACGCGTTCGTTATTAATAAACTAGCTTTTGGGCGCGGCTCCACCTGCGTAGTATTTACATAAATAAAAATACCCTATCTCCTTTCTCAGGCTCTAAACTACCTCTGTATCAAATTTCATCCAAATCGGTTAAGTGGTTTAGACGTGAAAAGGTAACAGACAGACAGAGTTACTTTCGAATTTATAATATGAGTAAGGATATCCAAACATCTTCTTAATTTACTATTAGAAGTATTAACTTCTATAAATAATAATAATGTCAGCCCTGTATTAAACTGTCCCACTGCTGGGCACGGGCCTCTTCTCAGCGTGAGAAAGGTTAGGCCATAGTCCACCACGCTGGCCCATTGCGGGTTGGCAGACTTCACACATCTTTGAGAACGTTATTGAGAACTCTTAGACATGCCGATTTCTTCACGATGTTTTCCTTCACCTTTAAAACATGAATATTTAATGTAATTAGTATATATAACATATGCCTACATAATAATAATTAAACAAGAGATAGACGGTATATAAAATTTACAAAGAAATAATCAAGTTGTCAGAGCTGATACATGAAGCGTAATGAATGAGTAATTATATCAGTATAAAGTGAATACGTAATGCCTAACGTTGTACTGCGTACTAACAATGTTAGCTACAGACGTATGACTTTCTTGCCAAATATTAAAGTCTCATAATACCTTTTTTTGAGTCGAATGTCGAAGTTGCCTCATTGATCCTATTGTGTAACCTTTGATGGTGATCGTCAAGTCCTGAACGGTAATTGTGTAGTCGGGTTCGATACCCAAGGCTAATTGGTTATTCAGTTTTTCTGTCTGTTTCATAAGTTCAGTGGGAGCACGGAGCTTGAGACAGTGCTCGATAGGATAAGCTAGCCCTACGGCACGTGGGACTTAAAAGCACAAATGCTGAAATGTCGGTGTAATACCTTTAAAACTTTGTATACCTCTTCGATGAGGCGTGGTGGTTAGTCTAACCGCCTGAGGTCGCGGGTTCGATTCCCGCAAAAGTCAAAAATTTGTGTGCACGGACATGGATGTTTGTCTTGGTCTGGGTGTTTCTACGTATAATATGTAGGTACTAACAAAAAAAAAAGGATATATGTATGTTTATCCATTGTCTAGTACCCATAGAACAAGCTTTGCTTAGTTTGGGCTAGATGGTGTTGTGTGTATGTGATAGAATATTATGATTATGATATTCTTATGTTATGTAAATTATTTCGTATAGAACTTCATATTTTAGAATTTTGTCTCATCCGAGTAATATTAACTTGACTGCATAAATGGCGTAGTGATTGAAGTGTTCGCTTCGCCGCTACCATTGCGTCGAGTTTATTTTTCACCTGATGTTAAGCGATTACCGCCGCCCATGGACACCCGCAACACCAGAAGAGTCACAAGTGCGTTCCCGGCCTTTTAAATTTACTCCTTGGGATTGGGCTTCCGGTACCCTCACTCACTCGACGAAACACAACGCAAGCGCTATTTCACGCAGGTTTTCTAATAGGCCGTGGTATCACCCCGGTCGAGCCGGCTCATTCATGCCGAAGCGTGACTCTCCCACGACTCAAAATTGTGAGTTGAATCCCACACGGGATAAAAATGGTGTGATCCACAAATAGTTATTCTGAGTCTGGATGTTCTATGTGTCTGTTGTTTAAAAAGTTCCCTTCGACACAGGAATAAATCCAAGTCTAATAGTCATATATGAAGCGTAATGAATGAGTAATTATATCAGCTTAAAATGTATACGTAATGTCTAACGTACTGTGAGCTGGCAATGCTACCTACAGATGTACGATCTTCTTAACAAATATTAAAATGTCTAATCTGAGCTTTTTAGGGTCGAATAATTATTGAAATTGTCACGTACCTACGAGGTTAAGAGGTACAAAATGTTGGTCCCACGACCAAAAGGAACAACACTTTTTTAAATTTTATTAATATTAGAAAGACAATTCTAGGGATTATTTCTGTGTCAGTCACGGAGCATTTTGCAAATATTCAAACAACGAAGACAAAGAACATCCAGTCTCCGCACAATTATTTGTGGATCACACAAATGTTTGATCCACAAATTAACAAAAACACATTACTCAGCACGGCGGCAGTGGCGAGGCGACCACTTAATTAAACAAGTACGCCATCCATGGAGTCACATGATAAAATCCTCGAAACCGACTCTTAAATTGTGGATGGATTTGATTCCTTGTTAGGTAATTTATAATTGAGTTTTTCTGTCACGAATTCTATGTGTCAGGTAGACTGTAGTTTGCTCCCATCCACGTAGGGCTTAAAACTATAGTTGGTGAAATGTGGGCAATACTCTAAAAGCTCTATAGTATAGAATATAGTATAGAACTATAAATATTTTTAAGTTTTGACCTTTCCGAATAATATTGAATAAATGTATACCCAAGTATATGAATCCGATGTATACCCAAGAAATAGACGTGACAATTCAAAATTAATTAATGTACCGTGTCAAACTACTATGATGCGCAAAAGTATTTATTGCATGGCCCTAGTTGTATACAATAAATTGCCAAGTGCTTGGAAAGATTTGAAAACGGTGCAATTCAAAAGTAGACTTCGCAAATTATTAATAGATAAAGCATACTACAGTGTGAATGAGTTTTTAACGAACAAATTTTATTAAATTACCTCGAATTTTAATGAATTAATTATTTATTTACTGTTTGGAATCGTAATGTTAGTTTGTTTATTTATCTTCAGACCAAGATTTTTATTTTATTTTATTTCTTTTTATATTTTATTTAGACTTGCTGACAATTTACATTTGAACAGTTTTATTTTATTTATGTATAATGTAATAATTAAGCTTATTTTTTTTTTAATGAGAATGACCTAATTTATTTAATATAGTAATAATTAAGTTGACACTTAATGAAATTTGAAATGTAATAATTTTTTAATTTTTAATTTATCAATATGAATTTAAATGTTAGCAATTTAAAGTATATAAGAAAAATGTTTGCATGCCGAACGGTGAAATATGGCAGAACTCTGATGTAAATCTATTACCTTCTTATGTATTACCCATATTTGCAAATAAATGCTATACTATTCTATTCTATTCTATTCTAAATAATTATAACGATTAAGAATATTAAAATTTCAATCGTTGGCATCAATATTGTTACTTGCTTTGTACACACGGCTACACATCAAGTTAGACACCCTATATACGCATAACTACGCTACATACAAAATAGAGAATTGTCGGCAAGGGACAGTGCATAGTGGTGTCGATGTAATGGTAAGGATAGAGCGTCGCGTCCCGCTCAGCGTGAGTGAGACAAAATAACAAAAATATAACGTATTTTCTCGCACGATTCGCAGCGTTTAACTTCTAATAGTCCAAACAGTCTAAGCTGATGTTTCGCTGTATGTTCAAACAAAGAATAAGTGCAATGATAGCATTGCAACTGAGCGCACTTATTCTTATTATTCTATACACATCGCACCCTTAATAAAACAGAGACTTATCTCAGTATTTTGGATTAAACAAATTTGAACCCTATTGCTAAGATTTAACACAAATATAATATTAGAATTTAACATATACAATTAGAGTTCAAATTGCCTTACTTTCAAATTTCGAGTTAAGTCGCTGTTTTATTAAGAGTGCGACATGTAGACGCATCAAAATACTAGCCCAGGAACTTCGCACGTGGTGACGTCGCATAATGTTGTAACAACGACGCCGCGTCGTATATGAACATGTTAAGATATTAAAGCCGGGATACCCTAGTGGGAAACCGTTGGACGGCCACGCAGAGTTCTCGAGTTCGATCCCAAGCCGCGCATCTCTGACTTTTCGAAGTTATGTGCGTATTAAAGAGTTAATTCAACGGTAAAGGAAAACATCGTGAGGAAACCTGCATGTATGAGAGTTCTCCATAATGTTCTCAAAGATATGTGAACTCTCCCAATCTGCACTAGGCCAGCGTGGAAGAGGCCGTGCCCAGCAGTGGGATAGTTTAATACAAAGCTGATATTATAAGATATTAACTGCTCGTAACGCTCTCGAACAACATGTGGAATACGCGACTTATACGTTACGAATCAACTACATCTCATGTGGGACGCCTCTCACACGTGTTAGTTTGTGTGTAAACGACCTAACGTCATGTCTAATAAAAATTTCACGAGTTCTAGTCTAGCCTTTAAATATCTAATCCTTTTGAGCTCTTTATAAAAACGATTATTCAGATATATTTAGTTGGATTCAAATCCGCCCACAATAGGCTTAGGATGATAGTTTCAGTAGACTGAATGAAATTGCTATTATAACAATAAACTAGTTCTTGCCCGCGGCTCGCGTTTATCTAAATTGTATCATTTCCAGCCCTCTTATACCTTATTTTTAAATTTCATTGTCCCATTCGCATTTATAATATTAGCTACGATCTCTCCTGCCTCCGTGGCGCAGCGGCAGTGAATGCGACTGCTGTGCATGAGGTTTTGGGTTCGAATCCCGGATTGGGCCAACTAAAAGTTATTGGATTTTTCTGTTAAGAAATCTCAATAGAAGCCCGGAGTTAGGGAGTTGGCGGTGTTAGACACCCCCGTGCCTCGGAAAGCACGAAAAGCGTTGGTCCTGCGCCTGATCTCTCTCCGGTCGTATCGGATTACCGCCCCATCGGATAATGAGAGTGAGGGAATAGAGAGTGCACTTGTGCACTATAATATCTCCAGCGCAGATAGCCAGTCTCCGCTAAGATTGGCCACCGTGACCGAAATTCGGTCTGGAGGACATTATTTTTATTGTTAGTTACGATTATACCTACAATAAGCAGTAATAGTCCAGTGGGAAACATACTATCACTGCTTGTGGGAGGTCTCAAGTTCGATCCCAAGGCGCGCATCTCTGACTTTTCGAAATGATGTCCGTATTAAATAGTTAATTATCGCTTGCTTTAATGGTGAAGGAAAACATCGTAAGGAAACCTGCATGTCTAAGAGTTCTTCATAATGTTCTCGAAGACATATGAAGTCTGCTAACGCGCATTGGGCCAGCATGGTGGACTATGGCCTAACCCTTCTCACATTGAGAAGAGGTCCGTGCCAACAGTGGGACAGTTTAATACAGGGCTGATATTATATTATATATTATACCTATAATTGCAATTCAATTCGTATATAGACTCACAGTTACATATATCTCAGAAGAGGTGAGTAAAGATGTATTAAGACTGCGCCGAGGGAAATGTGCCAAAACAGGCGGTCACAGTTAAGTGAATAAAATCAACACTTCTTGTTTAACATAATTAGATATATATATATATATATATATATATATATATATATATATATATATATATATAGACATAAATAGTTATATTACAATCTGTCCGTCCCAAATATTTAAATTATTGGTTGACAATAGAGATATCCACATATTTATCAAAAAATCACTTCAAACTCTCCATGCAATTTTACTATGGCGGCCGCGCGCTGATTTGAATATGCGCTGCACGAGCTCTGTCATTATCTGTCTTACGCTCGGGCACATAATATGTATTTCGCAGGTATGGTTTACGTAATAAGCTGGTAGATAGATTAACTGATAATAAACTTCTTTGATAAGATTATTTGGATATCAGACAACATGTAAAGTATCCTGATGATGTTTTCTTTCATCGTAGAAGTGTACGATAATGAGATCTTTGCTTAGCAAGGCAAAGCCTTACCGCTGCTTATACAGAGCATTAGTACCAAAAAAGATAACTTGACTGCATGGCGCTGTGGTTTGATTGGTTGACTTCCCATTGCCACTGTACAGAGTCTAGTGAGTTCAATCCCGACATGGGCATAAACATAGTGAGATCTACAAATTGTCGTTCTGTGTTTATGTGTCGGCACAAAGACCCCTTGTTTCAATGTGAATAAAGTCCTCCGCGATATAGTAACTAACCTTAAGACGGACCTTGAATATGAAGACTATATGAAATCAGCCAAACTTTCTCCAAAGATTCTTTAGTTTCAAAATAAGTTACAATAGAAAAACATATACAGCTAACTGTACATTATACCAACAATATTATGTTTTTAGCATAAGGTCAATATTTAGGCCACAAATATAAATAAGGTCCAGTAATGCGCCTTATTCTATTATTGGACCCTCTCATAGACGTGATTGTCCACACAAGTTATTCAATAAAGCTACCAGCAGATATAATGAAACAACTGAGGTCAAGATATCACTGTATGTATGAATTTATTCGCAGACATAATAGGCATTAAAGCCCGTCACATTCGGACAGCGGCGGCGTAGCGGTGGCGGAGCGGTGGCGATGCGGAGACGGTGTCGGAATTTTTGTATTCGAATTAGTATGAACAATTCGATCGCTCGATACTGATATCATTAAATAAGTATTATTATTTGTGTTTGATGAAGTAACGTTGCGCGCGTAACGACAGATGACGGTGACCTTTTTTATACCTTCGTCCACTATTTGCTTTTTTAGCTTCTTTATTCGAATTACTTAAATTAGATTATAGTCAGGAGATTACTAATTTCAGTTATAAATCTCTATTCCTGTTATATCAGCCATAGGTCACAAAATTAAAACACTCAACGCAAATTCAACTGTCTTTTTAATATCTTTCGCTCGGGCTATTTACACTTACTACGATTTAATTGGTAATTCGAACAATACAGCAAAAACGCCACAGCTACCACTTCGCCTCCACTGTCTGGCTTCAAAGATAGCTTGGACATGGTTTAGGGAAGAGCTTAATACTGCGTATTTTATTATTAAGACTCACAGCTGCCTGCTTTGGGTAAAGCAGAAGTGTAGAAAACCTATATTTCGAAAACTATTTTCAGGTTTGATGTAATATACATTCATAGCCTTTCTCTCTCTTTTTAACCTATACTACCAAAGGGATGGGCAACGATGATTACTAATATCTAGCCTGTTATCCTTTAATATTCCATTTAAAAGCGGGGAATGCTGTTGCCATAAGGCAAGTGTCCAGAAAACGTGCTGCTATTGAAAACTTCTTTAAAGAAATATCTGATAACACTTTATCTGACCTAGTAATTAAATATGGGACCATATTCAATTACTAGGTCGAACAAACATAGGGACAAAATGATTACCACTAAAATAAAGAGGCAGTCTGAATTAGATTAATAAGCCTATTATTATTACGAATATAAGTCAAGACGTCTGTAGACATTTCTTAAGACAATATCTAAATAAGACAACGTTGACAAAGGACGTTTAATAAATATAAACGAGAAGCTTTTATTTGATTTATCTTAGAACAAAAACTTAAAGTTAAAACATATTGCTGAAGTTTTCTCAGCTTTTATAAATGTAAAGCTCTCTTGTCTGCATTACTGATAATAATTGAAGTGAAATAGCGTACATCTTCTGTAATAATATAATAAAAATAATATCAGCTCTACCTATATAATTACTGCTGGGTGGGACAGTAATTAAATAGGGCTAGGCCATAGTACACCACACCGGCCCAGAACGGGTATACATATCTTCGAAGACATTATGGAGAACTCAAGACATGCAGGTTCTCTAAAAATTTATTCCTTCACCATTAAAGCGAATAACTATTAACAATTTTAATACGTACAAACTTTGAAAAGTCAGAGGTGAATGTCTTAGGATCGACTTCGGGTCCTCTGCGTTGCAGTGCTACGGTCTCCCACTAGGCTAACGCAGATCGCTGCTGTTATGCATTTTCAATACGATAGGGGTAATAAATGATGTGCGGGATATAACGGGTTTGAATCCCGCAAGGTTGCATGGTTGTTATACTCTGAAACTCAAAGATTATACAAAGACCACTTTTCTCAATTCTCTTATTTGTTATACAACAAACTCATTATCTATATATTAATACGTGAAGCAAAAACTTTGTACGCCTTTTTACGAAAATTGCGCAGATGGAGGAGTATGAAATTTGGCACAGTTAAAGTTTATATAGAGAAGGAGGGGCGAATCCTAATATTTTTATAAAATATGCATTACAAATATATTAAATTAATGAAAAAACACTACACGCACACAACCATGCATATGTCGGCCTCGATGGCGTAGTGGTTAGTGTAACCGACTGCCACGCCTGAGGTCGCGGGTTCGATTCCCGCACAAGTCAAACATTTGTGTGCATGAATATGGATGTTTGTCTTGGTCTGGGTGTTTCTATGTATAATATGTATGTATTTACAAAAAAAAAAAAAAGTATATATGTATGTTTATCCATTGTCTAGTATCCATAGTACAAGCTCTGCTTAGTTTGGGCTAGATGGTGTTGTGTGTATGTGGTAGAATATAATATATTTGACACACGCAATCGAATCGCGTTCGTAGTATGGTTCGGTTGATGTCGTACAATTCTTCGTAACTATGGTTACATACCTTTAGTACCTATCGCAATTTCGCGGTATATTATAACAACGATCAAACTTACAATTTTGATCAATTATGGTGGAATTTCAATCACTTGGCGACCGCTAGTATCTAAAATTAATTGAGTTACAGCTTACTACTATATTCGATATCTGATAAACATAGAGACTATACAAAGATATGTCTTTATGTATTATATCTAACTACTAGTACGCTATACATATCTGTTTATTTTTTAATTTTTTTTTACATTTTTTTATTTTCATTGTGTCCTCGGTGGTGCAGCTATAGATATTGCAACTGATGCTGCAATAACTATAGCTGCTAAATGAGGTCTTGGGTTTGATTTGAGTTAATGAATTTTTCTGTGAAGGACTTCTTAGTAGCAGCATGATGTCTGAAATTGTGCCCGTTTGATGGCTATAGGCTCACCGTCTATGACCTAAAAGCATGGCTGGCAAAATGTCAATGTAATACACCTTTCCCTACTTTATGCGGGGATAGAAGTGTTGTGTTAACATAATTATGAGGATATACATTCAAGAACAATCTTGTAATTTAGTGGCTTATGCTTGGCATGCCCATTTCCAGAAATTTCTGAGAAATATACGTGAATGTAGATATAACAATCAATTTACTAAAGTGGCACAGGAATAGCATAAATGGTATAGCAACATAATAATATACGTTACAAGCTAAGCATATTATAGCTGTTCATATCTATACTAATATCATAAAGCTGAAGAGTTTGTTTGTTTGTTTGTTTATTTGTTTGTTTGGTTGAACGCGCTAATCTCAGGAACTACTGGTTCGAATTTAAAAATTATTTTAGTGTTGGATAGCTTATTTATCGAGGAAGGTTATAGGCTATATAAAATCACGCTACGACCTACGGGGGCGGCGCAGTAACCATAAACGTGAGTGAAACCGCGGACGCATCTAGTTTATCTATACTAATATTATAAAGCTGAAGAGTTTGTTTGTTTGTTTAGTTGAACGCGCTAATCTCAGGAACTATTGGCTCGAATTAAAATATTCTTTCAGTCATGGATAGCCTATTTATTGAGGAAGGCTATAGGCTATATAACATCACGCTATGACCTACGGGGGCGGCGCAGTAACCATAAACGCGAGTGAATCTGCAGGCACATCTAGTATAATATGCAGATTAATTCCCAAATCATGCAATCAATTATGAAAAATATCCAGAAATTACAAAACATAAGCTTCGCCGCGACAGTGAAACACTGCCGTGACCAGGATTCGAACCTGGGTTACTACGGCCACAACGTAGGGTCCTAACCACTAGACGATCACGGCTGTCGGAGCTGATACAACACTTCACCAATATCTCGACCACTTTATTACGCTAATGCAAAGCAACTAAATTAGAAAGTACGCTTGGAAGGAAAACTTGGTTACTGTCTCCGCGATTCTTGATTTTGTCGGGCTATATGTAAACTGGGGCGCTTTCACCATCGCCGTGACTGTACCGCGTAATTGCTGTTGTAATTATATTAACAAATAATTATGTACAAAGTTTTGACTTGGAAATTAATATTGTTTTTGGAGTAAGTTGGTAGAACACGAGGCTCTTAAGATATAAGTGTGAGGCTGAAACAACAATTTTCCAGGTGCCACTTTTAAATTTGTTGGTTCATTACAGTGCTTGTTTTATGCGGTATCGCTTTCTTTAGAGGAATAAGGAAGAAACCACCATTGCTAATTATTCGATGAGAGTACGAATGAGATCCTTCAGGGAAGTACCACCGATTTATCGGAAACCAAACCGAACGTAAGAGTTGGCTAGAAACTGAAAATACTGTTTTGCGATAAGCTTAGTAATTGAGAATTCCAGACGCTTGCGTACCCACTCCTTCCGATCCTTTCCATTGTAGACATCACCAATTTTCGTGTTGGCAACGTATGACTGATAGCATCGGTATTGCAAGTGATTGTAGATTACAGTAATCGCGTTATCAGGCAGGCAGATAGACTATGTACATGTTTGCTACTTATAGTAACGAAGTAAAAGTGTTGCTACTCTTACGCCCGTTTCTTGATAAAACCCCTAAAGCTTGCAGTGTTGTAAGTAATCATGGGTTGCAATAATCTCTTGCCAATGTACACAATTATGTAAAAAAAAGAAAACCTACTTTTTCCTGCCAGTATTAACAAACGTTTTGTAGTTAATACTATGACATAGTTATGTTACGATAAGTACCAACATTATCCGGATTATGTCACTACACGCCCAACTTAAGTCTATAACGTCCGGTTTTCGCCGACAGCCTCCTTTACTTAATGTAACATGGCATCTTTCGGGAGATAAAGTATTGTAAATATGTCTGCTAATCCTAATCTCGTTAGTACTATCACTTATTAATGTTAGAAAAACAACATGTTAGGTCATCTGGGATAATTGGGTTTATGGAATCCAGATAGCTGATGAGAATTTGGTAAAAGCTTTTTGCTAGTAATAATAATAATATCTTCCAAAACGAATTTCAGTCACAGTGGCCAATCTTAACAGATACTGGCTATCTGAGCAAGAGATATTAATGTGCACAAGTGTGTGCACAATTACAAGTGCACTCTCTGTTTCCTAATTCTCAAAAGCCAGTGAGACTGGAATCCATAACAACTAGAGAGAGATCAGTGCAGGACCAAATGTAAAGCCTTTTCCGAAGCACGCGGGTGAGGAACTTCCTAACTCGAGATGCTATTGACCATTTCGCGTTAGAAAATCGAATAAATTTTAGCTAGTTCCACCCGGGATTCAAATCTGAATCCTCATGCATAGCAGTCGCATACCGCTGCGCCTCCAAGGCCTCAGTCAAGTTTTCCTAGTACGCAGCGTGTGACAATCGCAAATAAAATCGTAAAAGATATTCTTTAGGCAGTTTGGAATACTTTAGATTTTCTATTTAGTATTTGTTAGAGATGGGCCAATTTGGTAAAACTTTTAGCGAACCGGAAAATCTGCGTCCTAAATTTCGGCATTGGAATTGGTGTCCGTTCCTAAAAAAGATTAGGAAACGAATATTCGGTAAACTTGCCGAATAAGCCAAATACTGAATATAAAACCAATATTCAACCAATTATTAGTATTAACAAATTCTGAAAAATAACGGCCTTAGTAATTTTAGGTCATATTTTTTATAAATATGACCTAAAATTGCGACGTAAAAATACATTTTATTATAAGCAAGTAAAGCCATTTAATCTAGTTACTCTACTTAACAAATGTAATACCTTCTTTACGGTGTCTTTTCTAAATATATTACTAGGAGATTTTCCCATTTGCAATAAAGTTGGACAAGCATTCATCATTAATCATTATTTCAAATTTGAAGTAAATAGGACTAGCAGTTGTTGAGATAAGCAGCTCCGACAGACAAACAGACGGACAGACATAGTCGCACCATAAGATTCCGTTTTATATTATTTTGGTACGAAACCTTAAAAACGTAGCACGAAACCTCTTTAGGAAGGTAGGAAAAATTATGTCCATTTGTCCTACCTCCCTAAAGAGGTTTTACTACAAAAAGTTTACATTACACTACATGTTGACGCAATAAACTAATGTTATAATAATATTTAGTTATATTTTCTATACTCATAACCAGTCGTTAATTACACCACAGATAAATTATTAGAAACCAAAGCGTAACTTTGGTTTGTTTAAGGATTAATTTCGACGAAATATTTAGCTATTTTGTTAAGTTTACAAAATATATTACGGGAGCAACTTCGGAAAAGTTTTAATTATCAAGCATACCTACATAATTGTATTGTATAAATTATTCAGATTTCATAAAATATCTCCTTCATGTTTCTTTTAAAAACTGTAATATATTTTTGTTCATTTGATTGCTCGGAACTGGGACAACGAATCGGTTTTAACGTTCCTTCGAGGCGCACTATATAAATGCTACTACTACTAACGCAACTACTCTCAAAACCAACAGCTTTAACAAAGTATTTCAATATTTTTTCAGTATTTCTTATCTTTACTGAATCCATTTAACACATCTCGCAACTCTTGTAAAATAAAATAATAAAGACTCTTACAACCGTGACTCATAGCCGAAATAAAAAAATACAGGCAATGGTAAAAGCATGCAGGACAAAATACACTAGAGTGCACTCACTCACATACACATTCACCAATACACAGCTTGACACTCCGTCACACTCAGACACAACAACAATATGATATACATAGGTCAACGGAATAATGTCTTAAAATTATCTACTAATTTACATGTTTACTCTTGCTTGTAATAATTGTCAGCTGTGAAGGACCTAATGAAAGAAATAAGTATGTATACGAATTTATTTCCTTTGATGATTAGGTAAAAGTGTTACATTCCACATTTAGCTAGCTGTGTTTTAGGTCCCAAAAAATGGGGATGTCATATCACTTCGATAAACCCTGTATTGTAGGGGCTGGTAAAAAGTATTAAAATAAAGAGCGTGTCGGAAGAATGTGCTAAAAGTAAATAAAGCGAAAGAAGAAAGCGAAAGAATTATTGTAGTGTGTGGTAACGGATATTTGTCAAATTCTACGGAAAGTAAGTCTATAAGGATGTTTGTTTTTATCTTGCTATCTTATGCATGCATACAGCATCTCGGCCACATATGTATGTATACTTAAAGTGTAGATAGACTAGGTAACATTAAGTAATAAGTTGTTATACGAGATAACACTTATAGTTTCAATCATAGGAATTCACAGACGCCACTTCCCAAACTAGAAAATGTCTCAGATCGGCCGGACCGCTCGTAGCAGACTTTATGCAATTACATGGCATCATATTAATGGCATCATTTAAGTTACGTAAAAATAAGGCATTCTTACGTAGTGAAGTCAGTCATTGATTGCTTAGCTTGGTGGTCCTTTCGCACACCTTTTTAGACGAGGTCGCTCCGCAGTATTCGCACTCTTTATTAAAATGTGTGCGAAATGAACAACAAAATATTATTAGTTTTAAAATCTGTGCGCACTAATTGTGCGAAACCACTACTAAGCCGATTGTTTTTATCACGAATATGCATAATGTTTAATTACTAAAATATTTTATTCGCTTACACATACGCGCCTGCCATATTTGTACCCTTAAAACTTTGCTAACGAGATGGTGTCCGTATTCCTAAGTCAACGGTTTTAATTTTGATAATGTACTGTTCCATTCACAATATACATTGCACCTCGCTGCTCTCGCTATTGAGTGTAATATTAAAAAACGTCTATAAATATTTGTACAGTTCCTGTTATTATTATGTTGTAGATTTCTAGCAGGCCTTCCATCAACAAATACTATAAAAGTAGGACAAATACTTTGTATATGGTTTATTTAAGAAATGTTTGGATATCCGAACGCTTTGTTTACGTGACAAAAGTAAACAAACCCGCTTGTCGACTCTTTCTATGATGGCCGACTTCCTATAACATTATCTGTGAAGTAGTTGGCGGCAAAATTAGTTTAGTTCGGAATCGAGTTTTATTGGTAACCGCGTTTGTATATTGCTTTGATTCGTTCAATTCGAATGGCAAGCTCTACGGATACCTTTATGTCTTTTACTATATATTAAATAGCCACATAGTATATATTTAACCACTAGTTTTATGTATCTACACTATACACTAATGTCTTTGTGAAAACATTAATGTGTTATAATTAAACTACATATTATTACAAAACATAGATAAAAGAATAATGATGTAGAAACACAGTACGCTCTAGTAAAATTAAATTCAATTAAAAATTCACACGACGACGATGACGTATTAATTTAGCACAGAATTTGAAAATAAATATTTACGCAAGAGATGAAGACACTGGCTGGAAAAGAAACTAAATTTAAATTTTGATCTGGCCGATAGTTTCACATTTTGTGAAATTCCTATAACACAGGTGCCATGTTGTTTGTTCTATATTTGTATTTTTGTCCGACACAAAGCATTGTTAAAAATGGGTTTGAATTTCAATTTCGAAATTCATTTGCCGGCGATTTCTGTTTTCATCGTATTCTATACTTCTGTTCCTCAATACCGCATTCTCTCATCACATAGCGTTTTCAATAGTGTAACTGAGTCCAATTTTAGAACCAATAACAAATATAAATATTCTATTTTCAAAAGCTGCACACTGATGCACACAAGGAATTGCCTCAGTAGGAACGAAAATATTGTTTCAAAGCATTTGCACGTTCACAGAAACTAACATCGACTATGAACTAGTTCAATATGGCGGAAGCTTCTACCGATATTCGTGTTATTCTGAATAGAGCTCAGGTATGTTACCAGTGGAAACATAGTTTGTACTCGAAGCTGTTATTGAAAGCGTAGTAGCGTCGTTATTTTTCTACAGCTTTCTCGTGTTTGTATTGGTATTCGCTTCCAGTTTATTCCAATGTGTATGCTCTAGATTTATATTGCTGAACTAAGCATAATTTCTGTTCGTAAGTTTTCTCTTACATTTACTGATTGCCTTTTAATTATTTTAGGATTGTAGGTTACGGTGATATTTCTTGTTAAACATAGAGTAATCTTCTGTAGGAAAGAACCAAGATTGCAGCCATGAGCCAATCTACCCTTGCGATCTTTTACGCACTGCGGTACTGCGGTAAGTACAGTTCAGAGATTTTCAGGTGACAGTTTTCCTGCTTGCAAAATACAAAGTAGTGTCTCGACTTTCTAGTTTCTAGTGCCTACGGCTTGCAAGTAACTTAATTAAAAAATTGAGTAGTAAAAATAAATTCAAATTAATTCGAAATTCGAAAAAAGTAAGTAATATTATAATGTGGAAGATTGAGAAGGTATTTGAACGGATTCGGATGCATCTTGGCACACATATAAACCATGCCCTGTTTTAATATATAGGATATCCCTTTTTGCCCGGAATGCGTTCCCGTAGGACATATGCGGGAACAGTCACGGTGAAAACGTACGTCAAATGAACCATAATATATGTGTGATCATTTAGCTCGCGGGCGATAAATCACTGATTTTAATTTACGTGAGGTCGAACATGTATTGGTGAATAATTAAAAATAAATGAAACAGGAGTGACCGAGTTGATTGCACTATGCTCGTAAATATTACAATCTGCATTGGTAGCCAGTTTAACGAAATGAAATTACTTTTGTTAATTAAAAATTACTGCATTACAGTAAGCCTTTTGGACTGCTAGCGGAAGTCTCTTGTTCGATCCCATCGCATACATCTCTGAGATATACATATGTACGTTATAAATACATAGTTAATTATCGCTTGCTTTAGCGACGTAAATAAACATTGTGACTGCCTGTCTAATAGTTCTCCAGGATGGTTCTCGAAGACGTGTGACGACTGATATCCATTACTGAGCTACTAACGAGCTCGTTAGTAGGACTCTTTATAATTTTCTTTTACTTTATATTTTCATCAATAACTTACATAAACACACTACACACTACACTTATGTTATAAGTTAAATATTTCTGAAATATCCAACCAATAAAAAGAACTGGCATGAAACTCACAGCCACTCTTTTTGTCGCCAAATTTACAATATTGTTTATTTTACAAATCTGTTCTGTAAGGAACTTTAATTTCTACATCACTTTACATTCATAAAATATTCAAGCAATAAGTAATATTTAAAAGTTAATTTCTAATGGTAGTTTATTATAGAGTAGGAGGGTCCATAGCACTTGCGTGTAGACAGAATAAAAACGACCTGAAACCATATTGCAGTCCTCTTCTTCTTCTTATTTAAGTCTAAGTGACTTGTCGGTGTGGCTTGTCTCTCCATATCTGTCTGTCTAGTGCCATTTCTTGCATTTCTCTGTACGACATGACACCTAACTTTTCCCTGATCTGACTAATGTAACTTATTCTTGGCCTTCCTCTTCCGCGCCTTCCTTCTACCTTTCCCTCAATGATGTTTTTAATAAAAGTGTCATGTCGTAAGAGATGGCCAACCATTTTATGTCTTCTAGCTGCAATAGAGTTAAGTAGCGTTCTGGTTTCATTGATATTTACCAAGACGTCCTCGTTCCTAACCATTTCTGCAGTCCTAGTCTTTTTTATTTTTTGTGTAGACATATTGCCTAAAAATTATGATTAAAATACACATAAACATACAGATAAAATAACATGAACGGATAAACGAAAAAATATGGATATAGCAAGTGATTCATAATAACAATTCTATTATCAAAACCCTTTAGAAACTTTATGATTGAGTTCCTTCGTTGTTCGTAAAATAAGTAACATTTCCATAATATGCACAAGGGTGGCGTAATATTCGACGTTTTCAAGAATCCCACGATATCCATGAAGTTCAAGTTTTGTGACATCACCCTATAAACCGACGGTTGCGGTGACTTCAACTGAACAGAGTAGGGTTGCCACGTTACCAATGTTTCTAATGTGTGATAAATAATAAACTGGATTTAAGAATACAACTTGTAAAACTTTCATTTTAAGGATTTATCGCCTGAATGATTGAATGTTTTGAATGGATTGGTAATAAGGTAAAAAGTAAGTAAAGTAATTCAACCTCTAGGCTTAACTTACCAACTTTTTATTAATATTTAAAAAGACAACACCTTCAAGTATAATTTCTGTATTTCGGATAAATATACAAATAATAATCTAAAACTAAGAACACAAAAAAATATCGTTACTCGCTTACATTAATATTTGTGTATCACACAAATGTTAGTTCTGTGTGGGTATCGAATCCACAACACTGTGTGCACTAGTCGCCAAACAGCACTACTAGGCTTTATAAAGTACTACAGCCTCTCTGATTTCAGCATGAATGGGCCAGCACGGCCGGGAAAGAACTACCCTCTCACAGAATATTGACGTGAAATAGCAGTATTCCTACTGTTGTATTTCGTTCGGTTAGTGAGAGTGCCAGAGGCCCACTCACCCTTTTTCCTCCTTCCCGCTCCTTCTCCTTCTCGCTCCTTCTCCTTCCCACTTCCTTTTACTCTTCTTCCTTTCCTAAAGAGTCGGCAACGCGCAAGTGATACCTCTGGTGTTGCAGGCGTCGATAGGCTACGGTGACCACTTACCATCAGGTGGGCCATATGCATGTTTGCCACCTCAGTAGTATAAAAAATAAAAAAGCCCATGCTTACATTGCTACTAACTTAAATGTAAATATAATAATAATATCAGCCCTGTATTAAACTGTCCTACTGGGCAACCGGGCACAGTACGATACTGCATTCCGTTACTGAGAGTTACATATCTTGCTCGATCTGGGAGTCTAACCGGATATCTCATACACAGCTAGTCAGATTTACTGCTGCTGCACACACAAGAAAATAATTAAGTGTATTAGAAGAAACAAGTTCTTTTGCCATTCATCATTATAGAACAAATATTGATCAAATATTGTATTAATCTGTCGGGAACACAATACCTTTTTAAATGTGAAAAGGTATCCTCTGAGTGTCCTTAATATCTTATTAAAGGACATACATATATAAATTTAAGTCGCAACAGTTGTGATAGCTTAATTAAGTTGTTTTCTTTTTAGTTAATTTTTTTATTCCTCTTTGCTGTTAGTTGTATTTCGTTTTGTTTTATATTTTAATTTTGTGTATCTACAGTATCTGTTTTTTTTATTGATTTCGTCTGTGACAGACGAGCCAGCAGCCCACTAGATGGTAAGCGAGAACCGTGGCTCATACACATGGCTGTGTTTTCTTAGCAGTACAGAAGCAATGTCAAAAATACACAACCAAGTCGCTGCCTACCGGAAGGAAAAGGAGAATGGAGCAGGATGGGGTTTGGGAATGGAAGAGTGATTGGGCCTCCGGCGCTCTCACTCACCGAACGAAACATAACAGATACTATTATTTTACGTCGATCTTCAATGAGAGGGTGGTACTTCCCCGATCGGCCCATTCATGCTGTAACCAGCGTGGCCCTACCACTCAATTTCTTCAAATCTGATTGATAGTGCAATCTCAATGCATGTCGAGTTTGCCTATAATTGTATTTGCATTATGTTTAAGATAATGTTAATTCATAAGTTTAAAATGTAAAATCTGTTGGCGAACCTTACAGTTAAATAAAAAACGAATATAAAAAATAAACAGTTTCAAACTAAATAGTTTTCTATTAAATAAACTTTAGGTACTTATATTTTCAATTGTCTGAAAAAATATACACACCACGATTTATTTTAATTTAAAATGGAACACCCATTCTCGGAATATCGCCTGTGTAACGGGGACGTTACTAACTTTCAAATAACGAACATAGAACACTCAGAACCGTAATAACTATTTGGATCACTCAAAGTTTTGTCCTGGGTGGGAATCGAGCCCACAGCACTCGGTGCAGTGGTGGTGGCGGGACGACCATTTTAATCACTATGCCATCGGTGCAGTCATCTTGAATTTATATAAAAGTGAAACAATTCAAATGTTTTATTCAAACAGTTGAAAATTTTAATTTGTTTATATTGTACTTTATCCTATGGAATACGTTTATTTGATGACTGAAAATCAACCGTAACACTAATAATCATCAATACAAATGGTAAGAGCCCACTTATGAACAGACATCCCAAACATACCATTAACTTGTCAGCAGACTTTTTAAACTAAGGAATACACCTTTATAAAAATCATTTTCTACATACAATTTCCTAAAGCAAACGGTAGGCTTTCGAATGAATAGCTTACGATAATAAAAATAGAGTTCTTTTTACATTGTGATAACCCTAGCCCCTGACTTCATCTTGCTGCAAATTCTATTAAGCTATGAAAAGAAAGTCGTATAACTAAAGAATTCTTGTCTCCTCCTTCAATAATAAATTATTATGAAGTAAAGGGATTTCTGAGAAATATTATTCTTTTGAGAAAATGATCACTGACTTTACAAGCTTCGTAAAATGTAAAGATAATAGTATCGTTGTTACTTAAAATTACTGTTGTCTCGTCTCCCGATGTTTAAGTTTGTGTGCGATTGTGAGGTGCCGGGTTCTATTTCTAGTGTGGGTAGATTTCATACGTCTTCAAAAACATTATGGCGAACGCCCAGATCTGCAGGATTTCTCACGATGGTTTTTTACGTTGTTTGTATGTTACGCTTTTACGCCTTAACTATTTGACTAATCATTATGAATATGATAAACTTCGCATACACATTGTCAGGGGTACACAAAGCCTTTGATCCGAAAATAATAAATACGCACATGACTTTTAAAGTCAGAGTTATGTATGTGCCTTGGGCTCGAACTCTAGACCTCTGAGTGGTAGTCCAACAGTTATCGCTGCTACAGGATATATATATAACAGGAATAAAATTGGTATTTATAAAAAAACAGTAATGTAAAATCGGAAAGTAAAAATAAAAAAACAAAAATCTTTTAGTTGTTTTGGTCTGTCTATCGCTGATCTGCTTTGAATATAACCAAACGATGCTAGGTAATTTTTTATTTTTGTCATTTTTTTGGTTTAGACAAAACGAGCAAGAGTCATCTGCTAGTAAGCGGCGACAGTTGCCCATAGACATGGCTGTGTTTCATCTCTACATATGACACAAGTAATGCTACGAATACAAAACCAAGCCACGGCATTATGCCCGTCACTTAAAGATGGCAATTCAACGGTCTCGCCAAAGCTATATTCCCTTTTAATCTTGCTTCACGAAAGCAAATAATAATTAAGACGTGTCCATAATATTCCGAACTAAAATTAATTTTCGCTTTGAATCGTCAATTTTAACTGCAAATTCCTGAGATCGTTGACATTACATTCCAAAAATAGAATTTTACGATTGCGTCCAAACACTACGAAAGGGAAAATGGTGTAGGTTAGAGAATCTCGTATTTATTCTACCAGAAATGTTCTGAAATTGGTTATGAACTTGAAATGGAAAACTTTTGATTGATGTCGCTTTAATGCTTCAGTGAAAGCCAATAGAGTTTTGAATATTTATCGAATGACTTTTGTAAAATATGGCTATATTGATAACTAGTCGTTACAAAGTTGGTTTACATTAATTTATTTCGATGTTATGAATTTTGGAGTTTGTTATAAAAGCTGAGACTTTCAATTAAAGTGCGTCTGACGAAATATGTATCTGCCTTAAAGGTTCTGTTCTCCGACACAAAAGATCCCACCGGGGCGAAGTGTCGCCGGTCTGTACTGACTGGCCCCCACACAAGGTTAAGGTTCTGTAGCATTCGGTCTATTACCTATATGTAACAGTCTATATGTAAGTTTGGTTAAATGTACCAGTTTGGAGCCAAGTATCGTTGGGTATTTTGTAAAAAAAAGTGCTTAATAGATGTTAATGATATGTTGTGGGATAATAATTAATAATAATAATAATATTCTACCACATACACAAAAGACCATCTAGCCCAAACTAAGCAGAGCTTGTACTATGGGTTCTAGACAATGGATAAATATACATATATACTTTTTTTTTTAATAATAATTAAGTGAAATGTACCTGTTATTGCTATTTATGTTTTTATGTCTGATATAATCATCGAATCCAGAAACCACAATCGGCAGTTGCACCGCCGCTGACGGTCATGGTTCTATATCAACGAGGTATTAGTATCTAATTTACAATATCCACAAACTGATCCATATTTCATATGTTTGTGCCTTCTCATGCCTATATCACTAAGCTCATAATGATATCATTAGGCAAGAAAACAGTTTCAGCTGTGAAAAACATACACATACTTCAAAAAGCGAATGATATGGAGGGCGACAGCTGGATAACTTCATTTAAAAAAATTTATTACTTTGTAATGTATCAGCTATCGATTCCGAAATCGGTGGTCGCCTAAAGGTCGAATTCTACATTACAATGAAGATCCTTCGTAAGGGAAAACCGGCATCTATTTCGTTCGAGCTGGGCTCAAAATCAAGATCTGGGTATTCATTATCCATTACTGGTCAAAGGTTTCCTATGTGGCTGGAATTTAAATAAGATGAGTTGAAACGTTACATTACGCTACCAGAATAAAATATATCTGACATTTTAAGACTATGTTTACATAAAGATATCCTCCTCAAAGCAACACTCAATGACACTGGCTAAAAAGTTGCAATCGAATATTATTTCGTCAGTTAGTGCTCTTTGCGTTCATTGTTTCAAGGTTTGCAACTCCTCTAGGATTTAGAGATTACCTTTAGAACGCGAGGAATCGATTTAAAATAAAAACTTTTGTCACATACAGGTATTTCTATAATCTTTCTTAGTTTGTGAAGGTGTTTTGAAAGTTTTTACTCAATCAGGCGTATACCGCTGGAAGAATTTTGATGAAATTTGACATAGGTACAGATAGACTTTGTCCTATAAGTATTTCTGTGGGACTTCACGGGCAAAGCCAAGGACAGTAACTAGTATACAGTAAATATATATGTACATAATAAAAGATTTATTGTTCCTTGTATATACTAAAACTAAAACCAGATCAAACGGTGCTGCTGTTGTAAAGTTCCAAATTCATTGCTTCATAAATATTTATAGAGATTATTTGAAGTCCACCGCGGTCTATTATTCTACGATAACTATAAACTAGTTTGGCTTCTTCATTATGTATAGTGTTTCCACGACCTTTAGTACGTTCGCATGATAAGCCACCTCATAATTCTTATGCTGAGGTAGATATTTTTCTCATACAAATTAATTCAACTAAAAATCCCGAATGTCATGCGGCGGTAGAAACAGCTCAATCTATTTCGGCCTTAAGAATTTTCTGTCTCTTAGATGTTCTACCGAAATAAATACAAGCTAATATAGGATGCCACGCGACGTTGTGCTGTTTCATAAATGTTTCAGTACGACGTCGTCACAATACGTTGTTTATGCGAACGTGTCAAGGAAGCGGTGTGTAGCGGAAAACAGTATTTTTGTTATTTGCGCTGACAGCAATGCGCCTGGTTTTTGGAAGGTTGGCAATACGCGATTGATCCATAAAGAGTGGTGTCCTAAGCGTTTATTAGGTACTGTAACCGCTTCCCATCAGGCGTACCTTACACTTGTTTGTCACCTTGGCTGTATAGACATGAAATATGTGGTCTTTTGATAAGGATATTGACACAAAAACCCAATCACACTATTGCTAAATCAATCCCGGGATCTCATGCATAGCAATCGCATTGACTATCGCTGTGTCATTGAGGCATAGAATACTATTGTCTTACGTCAACGCGCATTGAAATTAAACTATTTTATAAGGATTTTATCGCGTTGTTTTTTTTGTTTAAACTGCTATTGTTAAACACTGTTACTAGTTACTGTTTACTTCTATTTAAGCTATTGAAATTATAAAAATACTATTAAGATTTAATTTTACACTTTCGCTGACGCGACGTTTCGGTTGCTTTTAATCAGCCATGTTCACGGGGAGACTCTAATCAGCGATAAAATCCGTATGAAGTAGTTTAATTTCAAAATAAGTATTTGTGATATATCGTATTATGAATCGCAAGTTGTCGTTTTAAATTCATTCAACTGTCGTGCAAATAGGATTCTGGATATATCGGGTGCATTCCTTTTGACGTAATATTTCTAGACGAGTCGTTGAACGTTGAAATGGAGATTGCCTTTATTCATACATTTTTATTATAACATTGCCAAGTTTCTGATCCAGGAAGAAGATTATATCGAAACTTTTTATCCTCTCACACGGAGAGGTCACTTAATGTTGCCTCGGAGCTATGCTTCAAATTTTTTCTCTTTATAATATATTTTTTTATCAAAGATTAGATATCTTCAATTTAGCTGGAAAGGGTTAAGTTATTTAAAACTAGCTTTTGTCATCGACTTTGTACGAGTGGAATTTGGAAGTAGGTACCTTATTAATAATCGACTTCTAGGTAGCGTATAAAGACGAGACCTCCAGCAATACAACTGTTAAAACTGCTGTAGTTTTATGTGATGCGCGTACAAACATAGAGACAAAAATAAAATTCAGAAATAATGGTTTTGACTTCTATAGTTCTTTTAGACCCCTCACATATTTTTTTCTTATATTCTCTTATGTTCTGACGTCGATTTGTTATAATTTTATTTTATTTACATAGATTTAGTTACACATGTAAAGTGATATTGTTAGGTATTAAACGGGGTTCCAACGGGATTCGTAGATAGTCATGCGGGTGTAAAAATTACACCAACGATTCGCCAGTTGTGCATTAGGTTTATTTTAAAGGGTCGTATAAAGCCGGCTGCTTCCGAGTACATTCGTACTGCTACTCATTCGATTGGACGTAACATTACATGGTTATATGTAATGTTACGAAGATATATATTATAAATGCGTTTAAATAAATAAATGTTTAAGGTGTTATTGACATGCAATGTTGTAAAGGGACCCGGTC
This sequence comes from Catocala fraxini, assembly GCA_930367265.1. NCBI lineage: Eukaryota > Metazoa > Arthropoda > Insecta > Lepidoptera > Erebidae > Catocala > Catocala fraxini. The sequence continues at coordinate 26,600,738 of OV884025.1, read as the reverse complement.
GCAACAGTTCCGTAAGGTACACTGACTTAATAAACTGAATAAACATAATATGTCACACCCGGTCACAATTGACATGTTCAATATCAGTATTACATTAAACATACGGCGAAAGCTTTGTGAAATTATAGAAGACTTTAAGATCTATTTAGGAATTTCTGCAACTCTCTCTTCGCTGCAGGAACGCAACTCAAGGTTATTTGCTGGTAATTTTCTGTAGGATGAATGTTCTTCCGTAAATATACTCAAACTATGAGCAGCATTCACGGTGCCCATCCTTTTGAGGTAATCTTTATTACTGTTTGTTACTACATCTCGAAATCTTATAACAATATTCTCATCAACTTGTTCAGTAGTGCAAGTCGAATTTATATCCTAAACTAACAACAAACTCCAACAAATCTAATAACAACTTGAAGATCTTGTATCGATGGTGTGTTCGCGTTTAAGAAGTTTTGCTTTTAGAATTATATCCTTGGAACAGAGTTGAGATTATCTCCTATGATGAGGTATGCGTATGCAGTTTTCTTTCATGAAAGGGTTACGTTAGACGGTATTGAATAGTCTCACACCTACACGATACTGTAAATAACGGTCTATTACCGCCACATTTCACCACTTATGGTTTTAAGTCCAATGGTATAAGAGACAAGCTTATTATTGTCTATCAGGCACAGTGCCAGACGCCATCTGGTTATTAAAAATTCAAATGTTAGTAAAATATAGAAGATATCGGCACAGAGAAGTGTAATTTTACATCTAAAGCAGTAGGACTCAGTTGGATAGCCTATAAAATATTCGGTTTCACTTGTATCGGCAGAGTCTTACTCTTCCGATACAAGTGAAACCGAAGATTTTGATAAGAAAGGATTTGCATTTCATAGTGGATCGCTGACAAATAATCTTGTTGTATATATTTGTTGTTCAGTAGAGTTGCTAGAGCCCACTGTACTATCAGCGGAGAGCCAGTGCAAGTGGACCTTTTTCAAGGACAACACTAACTTGCCTAACTAATACAGTATTTGCTTCAATCAATCAAGCAATCGCAGTCTATTACTATAATAATAATAATAATATATGTCTGCCCATAGCATTGATGCTATTAGAGTATTCAGGGCAGACGCCGTTTTTCATCCATAGTTAGCAATATACCGGTCCACCAGACACCCATAACCATAGCCCATATATTAAAATCCATACGTAGCAATAGTCCTATGCCTGCTGTGGCTAGTGCCGCTGTAGGTGTTCCATCCCACCTTTGATTAAAACTCTCGAAGGGTCTCTTCACGTTGAACTCATGTCTCCGTGTAAGCCTCCCAAAGGGCCAGGTGGTTTCTAATATAATATGTTATAATATTCTACCACATACACACAACACCATCTAACCCAAACTAAGCAGAGCTTGTACTATGGGTACTAGACAATGGATAAACATACATATATACTTTTTTTTTTTTGTAAATACATACATATTATACATAGAAACACCCAGACCAAGACAAACATCCATGTTCATGCACACAAATGTTTGACTTGTGCGGGAATCGAACCCGCGACCTCAGGCGTGGCAGTTGGTTACAACGTACGTACGTACGTACGTACTACACCATCGATATACGATATGTTATTCGATAATTTATATCGATATATGATATGTTAGAAAGTACCTGGTGATAAGAGAAACATAATAATAATATTCTATCACATACACACAACACCATCTAACCCAAACTAAGCAGAGCTTGTACTATGGTACTAGATCATGAATAAACATACATATATACATTTTTTTTTAAATACATACTTATTATACATAGAAACACCAAGACCAAGACAAACATCCATGTTCATGCATACAAATGTTTGGGAATCAAACCCGCGACTTTAGGCGTGGCAGTCGGTTACACTAACCACTACGCCATCGGGTCGTCGAATTATACATGCCTTTTCAATTTTACATGAAAACGTCTAACTTCCGCTATCAGGGAAAATGTGCAGGAAATGGCGCCCTATTTTTTGGATTCCTCTTGGGTAAAACAAGATACTGCTTAGGTAAAAGAAGTAGGTACATAAAGTAAATAGTGTAATCGTAGGATTTTAGGACAAGAATAATTTGCATATGTGTAATACGCATGTAATTTGATGATCAAAGAACAATGCGTATTGCGAACAAATAGACAATATCGAATAATAGTAAAACAGAGAAAATATTCATTTTGAGGCGTTGGTCTGAAATTTAACAAATAATAATAAATGTTTATTTCGAATTTTTAAAGAACATAGATAGGAATATAATATAAATACCACCATGCAACGACCCACAAGGGCGCGGCATAAACAAACCACCACAATATGTTGGATCTTCTCAAACTCAAAGTCATTTATTGCGAAAATGGGTAATTTACATAACATACAAATAAATTGGTCTCTCCATAATCCGCCTGACGGCATGCAATTTTTTAGGTATTTTGTCTTTAATGATTACATTACTGATAATCACATAAAATTAATAAATGAAATACAATAATAATTCTAGTTTTAATTGTATTATTTAGGAACAGGTGGTGGTAAGTTTCCATCAATCTCCGTCATATCGGCTCAGAGCCTGAAATATGGAACAGTAAATTATATTTTCTTTTGTTGGGTGTCAGTATCAAATATTCATCACTTTACTTGCTGGTATTAAATCAAAAACCTTATAAGAATTCGTTAGGTACTTATAGGTATGCATGTAACCTACAACTTCTATAACATTAAATTATCAGAATATAACGTGAACCTTTATCATAAGTGCTAAAGACACGTACACACCGTACACACGTCATCTCTAATGAGTTTGAGTGAAAATCCGTTTACGATGTTAGAACTTTGTTCAAGAAGAAACAGCAAAGTTAAGGAGTAGTTCCGTTGTTACGGTACGTGATGCGTGATATGCAAACGATGTGCCTTTATGATATGGTTGTCCACTTGAAATAAGACGTTTTTATTTATATGTATGTATGTATGTATCTTATGCGGGGGCCAGTCAATGCAGACCGGCGACACTTCGACCCAGTGGGATCTTTTGTGTCGACACTCTCCCACTAACGACTGCCATAGATGTTCATGGCAGCCGGGAACGACGGCTGAACGTGCTCTCCGAAGCACGGAGCAGGCGATAATTGTCAATTAATACGCACATAATTTCGAAAAGTCATATAACTTCCGAAAGTCAGTGGTGCGCGACGTGGTTCGAATCTGAGACCCTCTGCATTGCAGTCTGTTGGTCTCCCCACTGAGCTGTCACTGCTATTATACCTATAATAATGAATGTTTAATTAAAAGAAATACGAACGAAGTATCGAGCACTCGTTCACATAAATCCATTACATTTTATAGCTAAACTAAATGGGGTACTTAACTAATTAGACATTACTTAGTGAATGGTTCAAGCTGTGTTGCACTTGCACATTAAAATGAGTACCTACGTAATTAATGGGAGCACTGCGCTCGCATTACTTGCTTCGCGTTCACAAGTAATTAAAATCTGTCTATCCATAGTATTATAATATTGTAACAAGGTTGTTTTGATACTAACTAGCGACCAGCCCCGTCTTTGCACGGTAGTACAAAACCTTAATAAATTATACACTTAAACCTTCCTCACGAATCACTCTGTCTATTAGCGAAAACCGCATGAAAATCTGTTTAGTAGTTTTTAAGTTTATCGCGTACAGACGCGCGCGCGACTTTGTTTTAAAATATGTATTAATATGTGATGCCGCGGCTTAATTCTCGAATGTATAGCCGAAGGTATTACATCCAAATTTCGATTCAAAAATTTTAGATTTGGTTACAAGGTAACACTTATGAATGTCAAAGTAACACTAATTTGTTTCTGCGAATTTACATTTACTGCCACGTTCAGCAAAGCAAGAGTGTAGGGCTCATGAGAAGAACGAGCAAGAAACTCATGGTCACTCTTTTTAATCGCCAAGTTTTTGTTCAAAAATCATAAGAGCTGTAAGGTGCTGCAACCATTTCTCCATGAACTATTACTGTACCTACTCAAGCATTTAATAAAATTTGATGGTAAGCTTTAAAGTAGCAGTATGGTAAATAGGTAAATAGAGCAGCGATAGCTCAGTGGGGAGACCAACAGACTGCAATGCAGAGGGTCTCGGGTTCGAACCCACGTCGCGCACCTCTGACTTTCGGAAGTTATATGACTTTTCGAAATTATGTGCGTATTGATTGACAATTATCGCCTGCTCCGTGCCTCGGAGAGCACGTTAAGCCGTCGGTCCCGGCTGCCATGAACATCTATGGCAGTCGTTATTGGGAGAGTGTCGACACAAAAGATCCCACTGGGTCGAAGTGTCGCCGGTCTGCACTGACTGGCCCCCACATAAGATACATACATACATGTCGGCCTCGATGGCGTAGTGGTTAGTGTAACTGACTGCCACGCCTGAGGTCGCGGGTTCGATTCCCGCACAAGTCAAACATTTGTGTGTATGAACATGGATGTTTGTCTTGGTCTGGGTGTTTCTATGTATAATATGTATGTATTTACAAAAAAAAAAGTATCTATGTATGTTTATCCATTGTCTAGAACCCATAGTACAAGCTCTGCTTAGTTTGGGCTAGATGGTGTTGTGTGTATGTGGTAGAATATTATTATTATTTATATTTGTTTGGTTTTATCCTCGCCCATTTCTGGGGACATTCACCAGAATTGCGGGCTTTTAGCCAAAACAACTCTGATGGTGAGATTATTAATCAATAGATAAATACTTTCTGACGATCCTGCATGTATTTAAGATAACTGCTTTTTGTATTTGTGTGTATTTGAGAGGATGGATGTTTAATGTTTTTAGGCTTGAATGGAGTGTTTTAGGTATGACGCCTGTGCTGGATATGATTATGGGGATGGTCTTGACCGTGTGAACTCGCCATTGGGTTTTGAGTTCAATAGTCAAATCTACGTACTTGGAAAGTTTGCTAGTATGAGTGGAGCTTAAGTTGTGTGTGTTGGGTATGGCTACGTCTATGAGATATACGATTTTATTTTGTTTGTCGTGTAGTGTGATGTCCGGTCTATTATGATGTATTGTTTTGTCTGGAAGTATAGTTCTGTCCCAGTACATTTTGAAGTCTGGTGAGTCTAATATAATTTGGTGTATTTGTAATATGGTGTTTGTCGGATAGTAGTTTGTGTTTGTAGGCAAGTATTTGGTGTATAATAGCTGCTACCTGGTCATGTCTGTGCTTATAGTCTGTTTGTGTGATTGATGAGCATGCGCCTGTGATGTGTTGAATTGTTTCAGGTTGTTTATGACAATGCCGACAATGATCGCTATTTAAACTGCTATCTCGGATGATGTATTTCCTGTAATTTTTTGTATCTATAACCTGGTCTTGGATCGCTAGCATAAAACCTTCTGTTTCAGGAAACAGCTTGCCTCGTTTTAGCCATGCGTTTGACGCTATCTTGTCAACATTAGGACTATTTAAGTCGAGACGATGTCGGCCATGGAGAGATTTTTGTGTCCACATATCTTTTTTTTGTTCTTTAGTTATTGTTATCATTCGTTTAGTGTGATCATTGAGAGAGAGTGGTGTGAATGTATCTGCCTGACATACAGCGTTGTGTAGTTGTGAATGGGATGAATGGTTGTGGAAGAATATCCTGAGTAGTGTGATCTGTTTGTTGTGAAGGTTTGTGATGTCGATGAAGCCTCGACCACCCTCGCTTTTAGGCAAAGTTAATCTTTGAATGCAAGCTCTGGGGTGATGTTTCCTATGTTTAGTCATTGTGGTGTTAATGGTCCTTTGTAGTATAGTGAGGTCTGTTCGGGTCCAGCGGATGATTCCAAAAGAGTAAGTTAATATAGGAATAGCGAATGTGTTAATAGCTTTGATAGTGTTCCTTGCGTTAAGATGAGTGTGTAATATTTTGTGTAGTCTACTCCTGAAATTTTGTTGTAGTAGTTTTTTTGTGTTTTTGTGGTGAATTTCTTGTGACTGGTAGTATCCTAAATATTTATAACCTTCCACTGGGTCCACGGCATCTATAGTTTCGTGATTCGCTAATTCGTACGAAGTGTATTCTACTATCCCTTTGTTAACAGATTGAATTTTACATTTATCAATTCCAAATTCCATGTGTATATCTTTTGAAAATTCTTGTGTGATGTGATGTGTGTGAATTTTATTTAGTGTATTTGCAAAGAGTTTGATATCATCCATATACATGAGATGAGTGAGAGTTGTTTGTAGTGTGTTGTGTTTAATTTTGAATCCTATATTATTTGTATTTAACATGTGAGAGAGCGGATTAAGTGCAAGGCAAAACCATAAAGGACTCAAGGCATCACCTTGGAAAATACCTCTTTTTATTGGGATGAAATCGGTTTCAGTGATTTTATTTAAATTGCGTATTTTTAATTTCTTATTCCAGTTAGGCATAATCTGTTCCAAGAATGAGGTGATTGTGGGATGGATTTTATAGTGCTTTAATATATATATTAACCAAGAATGTGGTACTGAATCAAACGCTTTTTTATAGTCTATATACATTGTGTGGATGTTGCGTTTTTGGTAATGTGCCTGTCTCGACGCTACGGCATCAATCGTGAGTTGTTCTTTGCAACCTTGGCTGTTTTTGCGGCACCCTTTCTGTTCTTCTGACAGAATGTTGTGTTCCTGTGTGTGTTCGTAGATATATTCACTTAAGCAAGATGTTATAATTTTGTATAAGTTCTGTAAGCATGTAATAGGGCGGTATTTAGCAGGGTTTGCTGAGTCTGATAAGTCTTTTGGTAGCATATATGTGATAAAATAAATACCTTGTGTAATATAATGGGGTATCGTATCAGGTGACTGAAGGAATGCGTTGATGTGTATGTGTAATAGTGTGTGAGTGCATGTCAACTTCTTGTACCAAAAATTGTGTATATTGTCGGAGCCTGCAGCTTTCCAATTGTGCGTTCTAGCTATTACTTTCTTTAGAAGGCCTAACTGAATATGTTCGAATTTCATTTCCGGTAAATCTCGCAATTTTTCTTTATCTTATTCTATCCAGTGTGTTTGTTGATGTTGTATTGGGTTTGACCAGATATTTGACCAGAATGTATGTAACGTTTCAGGGGTAGGTAAATTAGGCTCATTATCATGTAGGTTGTTGTGTTGTTGTGTAATTTGTCTATAAAATAATTTTTCATTGTTGCAGAACTGTTTGTTTTGTGTTTTCCTAATCGTGGTCAGCTTATATCTTCTTAGTCGGCTTGCTAGGGTATTGAGTTTCTGTTTTAAAGTGTCTAGAAAGTGTGTTATGTCCGTGTTTTGAGTTTCGTGTTGTGAGTGTATTTTATATAGCTGTTTTATTTTTAATACATGTTTTTCTAATGCTGGTGACCTAACACCCCTAGTATATTCAGTAAGTCTTCCAATACTTGCTCTGAGACGGCTAATCCTACTTTCTAGCCGTTTTTGCCACCAGGGTGTTCCTTGTGGTTTATTAATAACTGCATTAAATTCTACAATTCTAGCACCGTTAAATTTGGCTGAAGTGTAAGCGGCACTGTAAATAGATGTCTGTAATGTTTTAAAATCTGTATCGGTTGTTAATGTTTTTGGGAGTATGTCAGTGTTGATATGGCTAATAATAGATGACAGTTTTTTAGAAGATTTTAATTTAGGTATGTATGGTCGTGTTGTTGGATCTATTTCTATAAATTTATTAAAATTTTCTATGTACATTTCCTCTAATTGTTGAAGTAGTTCTATGGAAAGGTTTGGAGTATCGTCTGTTGTTTGTGTGAGATCGGGATGTTGCTTATTGGGTATTGTTGTTGTAGTTTGTGTAGTGTGATAATCGTTGATGGCTATTTGTATTGGTGGTGTTATAAAAGATGTAACATTCAGTTCTGTAGGTTGTGTTGTGTCTTCAAGGATGTTAATAGTACTTAACTCGATTCTGACTTCCTCTTTAATTCTGTTTAATTGATCGGTAGATAAAAGTTGATTATTGACGATAGATCTACGTTGGTCTGCTATTCTTTGTGCGGAAAGATGGGCGACTGAAGGACATTTTGAAATAATATCCTGATGTAGTAACGGTCTGTAGGTAGTTAAATTAGTTTCGAGTTTTGTGAGTCGGTAATAACTTCTCATTATGATTTCGTTAAGGGCGTCTGTCCATCTGATTCTACGGGATTGGGTGTGCTCTATGGTTGTATTTAGTCCTGATGAAGTTGGTTGGTTTTGTAGTAGGACTCTAATTTCTTCCTTAATATTTAAAATTTCTTCTTTTGTTAGAAAGCTGCGTTGGATAATAGCACGGCGTTGGTCCCCTATTCTTTCCTTGCCTACTACCATTTCAGGAAATGCTGCTATGAAACGTGCATGTAACGGCGTAAGGTATGTTTTCGTGTTTAGTTCAAGTTCCGTGAGGATAAAATAATGGCGCATGATAAAAATATTCATATCTTTTGTCCACGTTTTACGTGTGCGCCGTCCACTACGGGCGGGTGCAGTAACTTTGGCTAAAGCAGCCACCTGCACAACATCCGTGGTGGATTGAAGTGATGATGGTGATGAACTTGATGAATTTTGGTCTTGAATATTAAGGTATGACGATGGTGATGAAGGAATGGATGAAAATAATGACGACGTTGGTGAAGCACAAGGTGAAGGTTGAGTGTGTTGAACTGCGTCAGTCTGAGACTGAGTAGTTTGTTGCGATACGGTGCCCACCCCAGAATACGAAGGGCAGCCCGGGTTGGAAGTCCCGGGGCGGGATTCTCCATCACGGTTAGCTCCGGTACCCGCCTGGGGTATTATTCTATTTCTTAGACGCATCGCATTTAAATTAAGAGAGATGAGTGATGGGCAAGAGTAGAAATAGTGCTAAAAGTGGTGATTCAAATGAGAGCAGGTTGAGTAAAGCAAAAGTATAAGTAAAAGATAGAAGAAAATGGGAAAGGAAAGGAAATCGCTCTTAGCCTGTGACTGGGCCAAAAGATTTGGTTGCATCCCGCTTTGTCTGACCTCTCACCCTAGACCTGTCCGGTATGAGTAACTCTACCCGGTATAGCCCTAGCGCTCATTAAGGCGCGCAAGCCCCACCACGACGGCAACGTAGGGATACGACGGGGGGTTATTATTATTATTATTATTATTATACATGGTAAATAGGAGCATCCACTTACATGTACATTAATAATCAAGACAAGGCATGATTGTAGTCCGTAGTTTAATCTATCTGTTTAAATAAAAATGTAGTAAGTAAATCATCGAATTTCACGATACTAAGGTCGACCAGTCACCACAAGTAGCACCCGTTCACGAGTACGACGCATGGGCTAGCCATCGCCCCAATCTACTTCATACGTATTTTCCCGCATTGTTTATTTTAAAATACTATTTATTATTACGTAATCTTGAAAAGAAAGACATGTAATAGTAATAATAATAGTGTTTTAAAATAAACAACACGATAAAATCCGAATAAAGTAGGCTAATTACAATGTATATAACATTTGCGTAAACGTAAGACAATATTTAGCTATCATTTGTCTAAAGTGGGAATCAAACGTAACATCTCACAATCGGCAGATTAAATAATTACACATTCAATAATTCAAGTGTTCGAGAGCCGTTGTTACGCATTTCGCAACCGGATTATTTGTGAAAGTATTTTGTTGAATGTGGTGTCGTATTTCGTTTAAACAGTCACCAGCTCCGGCAGCCGTGATCGTCTAGTGGTTAGGACCCTACGTTGTGGCCGTAGTAACCCAGGTTCGAATCCTGGTCACGGCAATGCATCACTGTCGCGGCGGAGCTTACTTTTTTGGTTTTTATGTCTGTGATATTGGAATTGGTGGCGCAGAGTTAGTGGTTGCGACTACTGTGTGTGAGGTCTTAGTTTTGATTTCCGACCCAAATGTTCCTGGATATTTCTCTCAAGAAGTTTTTAGTAGCAGTGTCCAACAACAGGCTCTTAACAGAAAGCCCAACTAGACTTTGTGTTCGAGCCTAACAACTAAAATCACCACGGTGTGCCACCATGCTGCTTTGCATGTATTTTCTTGATGTAGTTTCAGTTCCGGCTAAACTAAACTGACTGCACTGAAACTACATCAGTGAGTCACCCAGCAGCGCCCAATGTATTTTCTGATGTTTGATGTAGTTTCAGTGCCGGCTAAACTGAACTGACTGAACTGCAACTACATCAGTGACCCACCCAGCAGCGCAATGCAGAGATGTTATGTCTGCGAGCGATGACTCACGATAGAAGGCGTCGCTCCGACTCAATGGCGGGCGGGACTTCGCCCACCTGAGATTTATACCTGGAACATCATAGGCACACTCAAACATAATTACAAACTTATGAAGAGAGTAAAGGAATGAAAATAAATGTAAGCAAGACGAAAGTAATGGTATTTGGAAAGGAAGAGTGCGTGACGATGTGTAATATTATGATTGATGGAGAAAAAGTGGAGCAAGTGAAAGAGTTTGTATATTTGGGTACTTTGTTTACAAGGGATGGTAAACATGAGGGAGATATTGAAAGGAGAACGATTGCGGGAAACAAAGTGAATGGAGCTCTACGCTCTTATATGAACAGTCGAAATGTTTCCGAAAAGGTACGTTTGGCTGTTCATAGAGGACTATTAGTGCCCACACTTATGTATGGAAGTGAAAGTTGGGTATGGCAAAAGAAGCATGAGAGCAGATTAAATGCTGTAGAAATGAGAGCGCTGAGAAATATATGTGGTGTGACTCTGAAACATAGAATAAGGAATAGTGTGATTAGAGAAAGATGCGGCATGAAATTGGATATAGTGACAAGAATAGAAAAGGGTATGTTAAGCTGGTTTGGGCATGTAGAAAGAATGGACGAGGAAAGACTGACTAAGAAAGTTTATAAGGCTAGTGTGAATGGAACAGTCGCAAAAGGAAGACCTAGGCGAACGTTTCTTGATCAAATCGGAGGCGTTCTGGACAAAGGCCAGGTTAAGAGCACCTTGAACCGACGGACGTGTATGAGGAATGTGATGAAAGTAAATGAAGCCAGAGAAGTGTATCAGGATCGTAGCAAATGGAAATCCGTAGTCTCTGCCTACCCCTCTGAGAAACAGGCGTGAATCTATGTATGTATGTATGACAAGGGGCCAAAGAGATACTCAATCCAAAACTTTGATAAGAGATCTACGTGATAAAACAACCGCTATAAAGCAGTTAACATGACAAGTTACTTAGTCACTGTTACAATGAATGTAAATGTTACAGATCGTTAATAAATTATTAGTCTATTTGATCTCCTGTTTGCGTAAGTTCTGAGAACCCAGGTTCGATTCTCAGGTCCGCTAAAGTGATATTTCTGTTACGGAACTCTTAGTAGTAAGATGGAGACAAATAATTTTCCCGGTTGATAAAGCTGTGCCATGCCAAATGTGGGAGTACTATCTCCGTGTCTATATCTACAGGCATAAATAAAGTAATTGAATTACTTATTATTATAATTAAGGTAAACATTTAGTTAAAATATTATTGTTTTGAGCTTGAGCATATTTTTACGGTAACAAATTTGAACGCTTCTATGCAAGACATAGATGGACACATATTAAAGAGTTCTGATCTCTGAATATACAGGCTTAAGCCTACTCAGACTTCAATAAAAAGTACTGTATCTTCAATTTATTACATTCACGTATATGTATGTACGTATGTCAACCTTTGGCTTATGATAATTAAGTAAATATTCAACTATTCTAGTGTTAAAGCGGCAGAGCTCAGATTCCACTCACAGCATTCCAAACTCTGTGTGATGAGCGTGAATGTGTTGAATTTCTGAACTTCCACATACGTGTACCGACTACTCCCTGATATTTAAACCGGGTACTACAGAATCACTGAAATTGCCAACATATAAAGTTCCCACAATTAATAACTTTAAGTTGTTATTTAGTGAGTTTTAACCGTTCAGCCTGTTTTAATGGATGCAATATTAACGAGTTGGCTGGTTTAGTTTGCTAATAAGAATATACTGATCGCCACCTAAGGTAAATCGAGATGCGATTTCGGTTATATCGTAAGTAAAATTTACCATTTCTTAAAGTGCGCTAACAGCTTTAAGTTCTAGCCTTGAAGCTATCTTCATTATATTTATCTTCTATCTTCTAATCTAATGTAGAACGTTTTAAAAGCTTTGAAATTTGATTTAAAATATTAAATTTGAAGGTTGTGAGTATGTTTGCGTGTTTGTTTCTAAATCACGCATCACGAAAGCTAAACGAATTTGTATAAGTCTTGCAACTTAAATATACCATGGCCTCAAAAACACATAAGACAGCTTCTTTCTTTCTTTTCGTGTGATTAGTGACCAACCTGTTGTCAAGAGTTGTTCAAGCCGCCCGTAGGCCTCTGACATGGCTTAACGACTGCTGTCATTTGGCAACAACCGTGACCGACTTTCTACGTGCCCTCCGAAGCACGGAGACGCTCAGATGAAATACAACTAAGCGGTCACCCATCTATAGGCTGACTGTACCTAACGTTGCTTAATCTCGCTAATCGTTTACCGATCAGTAAGTGCAACTGGCTATGAGCGCTTTTGACCTCAGTAATAAATCCAAGAAAATCACGCGAGCGTAGTTTCCCTTTAAATTATTTATTTTAAAAAGCTGGTTTTGACGTTCTTAGCAGAACCCCTTGTTACATTACGTTTAACAAAGAATCGAACTAGTTGCGTATTTAACGGTATCTATGGGATTTAGATTTAATTACTTCTACGTTTACAATGTATTGTATTGTATTGTTTACGTTGTGTAATGACCTCCGTGAATTGGTTTTCACAAAAGTGTAAACCTTGTTAGTAAAGCTGGATTAAACACTCTTTTCTTTCTTTGAAGGAAAATTTCTGCACTTGAAATCATTCCTGTATTGCAAGCAAAGAAATCAACAGACACAAAGAACAACTGTAACAGATCTTGAAATGAGCATATTACGTGTTTGTGGTCTAAATAACCCACGAGTGCTACAAATTTCTACAATCTACAGTAACTACTTACAATTAATTGCGTGTAACTATGAAAATACTCTAAACACAATGTCTGAAGAACGCACAATAGATCTGGTAAACAAAAAGGTGAAAGAGAAGAGATGTCTTCATAAACCTTAAGGTTCTTCCTTAAGACATATCTTCTCTTTCGCCACTTCGTTTCAGTTTGTACCTTTCCGAAAGCCTACGTGTAATATACGCGTCACGTAAAAATTATCATAATATAATATTTTCATTTATCCGTACATTTTTCCGAGTGGATATATTCCTTACTATTTATTAGGGGCATCCCACGCGGCAGGCTCATCCAACCGTAGCCTATTCAAATCGGTTAACATGTTGGCATGTCTACCCTTATTCCCTTCGCGTTCGTGTGATAAATATTTAGTAGCTTCAATTCTGTGAGTCCAAGAACATCAATACTTGCTAAAATCATTTGAAGAAAGGCTTTTCTAACTGTCCAATTTTTAAATTATAGGTTCGGTGTTTAAGTTTACATAATACCTCGATAGATGGCGTTGTTAAGTGGGCAAAAGCGCGATATGGTTTATTTAATGAGCAAAGTATTAATGTCGACGAATTTATTAAATAAATGCCTAGGTTTTAAATGCGTGGTATGGTGTGTTTAATTCTAATTTCTACGATCAAAGTGTGACAAGCAAACTAGGTAAAAAGATTAGTCTTTAAAACTGGCCAAGTTAGTCCGTTGTTTTGAAGGCGACTTATTTGCGCTCACAAATGTCGATGAGTTCGTATGCCTAATTATAATTAACTGTCTTTGACGAATGACTCTGAAATTTAATTGATTTCATTAGAAGAACAGGTTAGCTTATTCTTGTATGGTCCAAAATAATTTTCGCTTAAAAATGAATCCAGGGTTAGTTCCAAATTAAACAGAAAATAATTAGGCCTACGAAATATACTAGCAATTCCGTAGAATATACAACCAACACTACGTTAGGTCTCTGTGATGAATCCGTAACTATGTACATTACCCGCTGATTTTTGTTATTGAAATATGCTGTCAAGACATACTGACTAACAGCAAAAAGTCTAGAACTGTACCTGTAAGACAAGGGGTCTCTAGGGTCACCGCCTATTATGAGGGACTTTAAGTAGTCAGCGAAATGGGTGTGTAATACACTCCCGTCTACCTCTTCACGCATGTGTGGCGTAAGACTGTATATGTCATCACCACGGTAACCTGTATCGATTGTTTGTCAACAGCGATAAAAATAAACGTCAGAATCGGCACCCTAGGTGGTAAATATTCAGAAATGTATTTCACACATATGGTATTAGCTTGTACGTAAAGTGTTATTGGAATAAAGGCGGTAATACAATATTACCCAAAGGTATATTATTTATTGAATTTACGATTTTATCTAAACAATTTATCATGTCTAAAGTTGTTGAATACATCTTTCCGTGGAAAGGATTCTCGGGTAATCGTGCAATCTCAATCATACATCGAACATTTGTCACTGCAGCTGGGTTTGTTGTGAGTAGGAGAAGAGTGGTATATGCCATACTAATGGCCCGCCTACTGGTGGTTGTAAGTCTATTGTTGGAATATCAGACAATTTTCTGCCGTTCCGTGCCATCAGTGTGCCGCTGCCACTCAATAGGTTAATCCAGTTAAAGAAAGAAATATCTGTCTTTATATATACAATTCAGCGTCCGTATATATCCTCAAAATTTACAAAGTAGTCGCTTGACTTAAAATAATCCACAATGTTGCTTTTATATTGTACCTGAGGTCGCGGGTTCGATTCCCGCACAAGTCAAACATTTGTGTGCATGAACATGGATGTGTGTCTTGGTCTGGGTGTTTCTATGTATAATATGTATGTATTTACAAAGAAAGTATATGTGTATGTTTAACCATTGTCTAGTACCCATAGTTTACAAGCTCTGCTTAGTTTAGGCTAGATGGTGTTGTGTGTATGTGATAGAATATTATTATTATTATTATTATTTACATGATTTTTTAAATTTACTTGTTATACCAAAGTCCTCACAGGAACAAGAAATTAAAAATATGAAGAGGGTTTGGCTAGTAATTATATATGTCTAAACTCAAAGAATATACTTCAACATAGATTTACAAAACATAATGTAATTTGGCCCAGCATAACTAAGAAGCAACAAAATGACGTAGGAACATTTCACGCACACCATTATACAAGCCTTTCATTATACCTTTATAAGTGCAATCCCCTTTTCGTAGACTAAAAAGATAATTTATCTTGTCGTAAGGAGGCACATAGAAAAGATAATGGCAAAATGCCAACTAGGACGGATTCTTGAAATAAAGTATAAACTATGTAAGTCTGCAACTTTTGCCGTCTGACTCTCATTTTATCTCATAGTAATGTGATGTCTTTGGTAAAATGATTTCAAAATAATGGCATTTACCGCTCTCGGAATAAATCTGTTGTCGCGGGGAACTTGGCTAACATTCAAATAAAGGGACACGAAGAACATCCAAAATCGAAACAACCATTTTTGGATCACACAATTTTTTGTCCCGTGTGGGATTCGATTTGATGCCATAACATTTGCCGTAGCGGTAGTGGCGTAGCGACCACTTAAACCAATGAGCTATCCGTGCAGATTTATGATTAGGATGATCAGATCGCAAGCTATAAACTAGAAAGTAGTGTGCTAATATAATGTATGGCCGTCTAGTCAGTGACCTTTAAACATCGACCGAATTTCGGTCACAGCGGCCATTCTTAACGGTGACTAGCCATCTGCGTAGGAGATATTATAGTGCATTAGTATGTGCGTAAACACAAGTGCATTTTCTGTTCCCTAACTCTCTTGATCCGATGGGACGGTTATCCGACACAGCCGGAGAGAGATCAGGCGCAGGATCAACGGGTTTTCGTGATTTCTGAGGCACCGAGGTTGTCTAAAACCGCCAACTTCATAATTTCGAACTGCTATTGATATTTATTAATAGAAAAAACCTAAAACTATTTGTTGGCCCGACTCGGGATAGAAGATAGTTTATAAGTAAAATCATTAATGGATTGAAGTAGTACTATTAAGTAAGTATGCAAGCGCGTATCTCCTCGCTCAACTACACTAGTTTTAAAAGCTGAGCTGGAATCTTAATAGTTCACAGTGTGAACCAAACACTATTAAGCTATTATATTGCTTTTTCGCTCAAACCAAGTAAATCAAATGGCAGTCGTATACTTAATAAGATATTAAATGTCTACTAGCTAATAGTTTATAGTTCGCGGCACCCTTACGAATATCCTTTTTTTTATAGGGGAACTAACGCATACGATATAAATACAGTACCGAAACTAACACAAAGAATACCCAGGCTACTAGAGCTAAGCTATGACAATAAAACGGCTCTATTCGTAGATATTACGCACATTCTTTGCGAACAACTCTGGCGAAAAGGTTCCCTTAACATAACCTGGTATAATAATATACCATCCGGAGTGAGAGATCGTGGAATGCCGTCGCCTCCTTTGTATCGTGTCTTTGTCCCTCCCAGGGGGACGGTGGAAAAAGTATTTCTGTGTAGTGGCCTACCGTTTCACACGGCGGGCCGAAACCTCGGCGGGGTCGCGATTGCATGTGAAAGCGATTCGCGCGGCCCCGCCGTCTATGGTTATGTCGAGGAACACCGTGGTAGGTTTAGTCGGTATTACCGGGGTATCTTTACCCCGGTGAGCCCGACATAGCCTCTCCGTCGCCCCGCGGAGAGGTATGCGTCAATGCATTCCCCCACGTAAAAAAAAGCATAGCAGGTTTTCTTAAAAGCTTTCTCGTTGTTAATCGTTTTCTCCATAGCTGAAATAATAATATTATAATGATACAACAAGGAAAGTGGGCCGCGAGCCTTGTTAATTTAATTTTCTTTTAGTAATAATTAAACGATAACATATTTCAAACATACTCGTACCTATTATATAAAATCGTGCGTTTTGTCTATGATTACCATGTTTTTTTTCTACTTCTGATAATGGTTGTCAATATACTTCTGTTCTGTGCCAATACCTGACACATTCTACAGTTATTATAAAAGAATGAGGCGTGTTATATTCTTCTCTACGTTTAAAATAGTAAACCTAAAAAGATTTGACGGCCTCGATGGCGTAGTGGTTGGTGTAACCGACTGCCACGCCTGAGGTCGCGGGTTCGATTCCCGCACAAGTCAAACATTTGTGTGCATGAACATGGATGTTTGTCTTGGTCTGGGTGTTTCTATGTATAATATGTATGTATTTACAAAAAAAAAGCATATAATAATATGTATGTTTATCCATTGTCTAGAACCCATAGTACAAGCTCTGCTTAGTTTGGGCTAGATGGTGTTGTGTGTACGTGTAGAATATTATAGAATATTATTATTTAAAATAACAAATATTTTTTTTACTTAAATTTATAAATTATTTGATATTGTAAATTAGTATGAAAATAGAACAAATATCAGAAGAGAAACCAGACTTCAAATTGCCCACCTATGGAAAAGCTTGACAATGTTGAACTCCTCCGAATGTGACAAGCATCTTCATGGGATACGTGATATTCTGCTTCGAACACAAAATATGCTTAGCCTCAGTGCTGGACAGTTTGGCAATGAGTGAGCCAAGCAGGTATTGAAACTGACAAATTCGTGCATTCGTTGTACACTTGTCTAAGTATAAATATTTAAAATTATTTGTTGAGCTACTGGTTACATCTGTATACTGACAAGGACCTCGGTTGTCTAGTAATATGATTCTCATCACCGCAGTTTAATTAATGTTTGTTTTACACGTCGGAATGACGAGGTTAATGTATTAAGGGATTCTACTACCGTGTGATATTAAGGATTGTGTGTACGTAGAAGCTCTGTTAGGGTTTAAATATGTATGATTTAATAGAAATACTTGACTGTTTGAATAAAGAGCCAACGTACCTACTATCATCGTGTTTATTAATAAGTTACCATTTACAAAAGTTACGCCCGTCCGTGCCTGGAAGGGCATTTTTATTAGAGTCCTTATTTGTGGATACCAAGCACATACGTAAACATTTTTGTTAGCCTAGCATATAGAGATGTAGCGATCATCATCAATACAAAACTAAAATGCATCTCAAGCCTTTATCCCCAAAAAGAAAAGGAAGAGGTGTATTCAAGTCCAAGTCAAATATCTTTATTTCCATAAAAATGTGTAAACACTTCTTGGACACGTCTTTTAATCAGAATAGTTGAATAATAAATAACTTACCTATCTGTTTCAAAAATGGAACACTTCAGTTCCTCCTTTAGTGCATGTTTGGACTATTGTTATAGACAAGTACCTGAAAAAATAATAAAGTATTTATATAACTGGATTATGGAACACTTTTGAATTTCATCTAAATCCTTAAAGAACTATGTTGATAAGAACTCTATAACTGTTTCTTATAACAGGAACGAGGCTTTGACTTCCCACAAGAAAAATAATTTAAATGATAACAATTTGTGTTTTATTTTCTGGTTATTGGCTGTTCTGTTCTATTGCTAAGGGCAAGATGTGTCAATAATATAAAGCTTTTTCACTATCTAGTGACAAATAAAATATTGAGTTTCATAACACATCTTCTCTCTTAGCCTTTATTATTCCCAAGTCACTTGGGGCCGTTTTTTTTTCTGGTCTAACCGGATTTGACTGGATATCACTTTTTACACGGAGCGGCTGCCAACTGACCTCCGCAACCCGAAGGCTAACGATACCCTAAAGCTAGACCAGTGTCAGGTAATTAGAGGGTACTGACTTTCCCAATAACGACTGCCATAGATGTTCATGGCAGCCGGGACCAACGGCTTAACGTGCTCTCCGAGGCACGGAGCAGGCGATAATTGTCAATTAAGTTTTGAGTTTCATAACACATATACATATATATTATCACAGATAAGCATACGAGTGTACGTAAGTGTTTAAAACACCTGGCTATCTCTTGAAGGAAGAACAAGCAAATTATAAGTGAATCCTAAATAATATTATAAATTCGAATGCGAGTTAGTTTATTCTTGTACATGTAGAACGGCTATATCCCTGAAGGGACAGGCAGAGGTGTATCACAAATTACAACAAACATTTTTCCAAACCAACAAAGAACGAGCCTATTACCGTCAACTGAATACATTGCGAGACTTCGTGCTACTATTGAGAGTTAAAGGAGTCTGCCACTAACCCGTCTCATACCATGACCGTGCTAGGAACGTGTCAGGAAAAAAAAAACTCTTTGTAAGGAAATGTATAAGACTATGCCCACTAGAACGTTCCGTCACCGACCAGTAGATCCTATAGCAGGGCGTATCGTGTTGCTTTTCGTGTCTGATAAGTTCCTAGCACGGTCATGGTATGAGACGGTGTAGTGGGCAGACTCCTTTAATGTCAAAAAAGCCCAACAACGCTGTTCAACCCAGATATCAAACATAAAACTTTATTCACGGCAGTCACAATCGCTACTTGTACCATTAACCTCTGGTATGCCGGAACGTGGATCTGCGCGAGACACAATGCTTTTTCTATTATGTCTGGTATTCCGGCATACAAGAGGTTAAGGCTCATCTCAAAGTGTGAATGCGAAGATTAGACAGGTTAATCTTAGCTTAGTCGGTAAAGCGACCACACGGCTTGTCAAGTTGCAGGTTTAAGAACTCGTAAATAATTTCGGAGGATCAAGTACGACTTTGAGGATTGTCTTTTTCCTTATTTATAATTTATATTCTACTTAAGCATGGGCAAAGCTGAAAAATCCTTAATATGTTTAATATTACGGCCGTTCTCATCTTAAACAGCAATTGTTTTATTCGGTATATGTACTTGCTGGTCGCATAATTCTATAACTGTATGTAAACCATCAATCGTATCGCCTTAGATGCAAAATATAGAGGCAAATTTAAATCCTTGACGTGCCACTTTGAATAGCTTAGTTGGCTGAGCGACGACACGGTGTAGAAGTCGCAAGTTCATGTCCTCCTTTATGTGTTTATTCAAAGAATATTTATAATTTACAATGCATAAAAAATTCTTAATATACTCAATGTTACGGTAGTCGGTATCTCGGGACATGCAGTGTGCTAATGAGATATTCTGTCAAGAAGTTCTCAGCAGCTGCACACAGTCTGGACCTGTGCGGAAACACTCGCAGCCTACTGCGCAAGACTATACACAGCTACAGCAACTAACTATATTTGTTAATTAACTAGAATTAATTGTGATTGTGGCCTCTTCTCTGTATGAGAAGGGTTAGGCCATAGTCCACAACGCTGGCCCAATTCGGGTTGGCAGACTTCACATATCTTTGAGAACATTATTGAGAACTTTTAGACATGCAGGTTTTCTCACGATGTTTTCCGTCACCGTTAAAGCAAGGGATAATTTCTTTTTTATTCAACTATGTTCGCAAACAATCATACGGCCCACCTGATGGTAAGTGGTCACCGTAGCCTATAGACGCCAGCAATACAAGAGGCATCACTTGCGCGTTACCAACCCTTTAGGAGAGGAAGTGGGAAGGAGAAGTAGCGGGAAGGGGGAAAGAGGGTGATTGGGCCTCCAGCACTCTCACTTACCGAACGAAATACAACAGTAGGAATACTGCTATTTTACGTCGATATTCTGTGAGAGGGTAGTCCTTCCCCGGTCGAGCCAGCCCATTCTGCTGAAATCAGCGAGGCTCTACTACTCTAAAATATGTGTCTCTAGTATATTTATTGATTTTGTTATTATTTTGAATTTGTTATTATTTGATATTCATTATAATGTAAATATTTCTTTTTTCTTACTCATTCATGTAACATATGCTTGACTCTCTGCACGTGTTGGGAAAGCAACGTGTTAGTGCAGAGAAAATCTGTTATAAAAAAATAAATAAAAAGCAGCAAAATTTGGGAGTGTAATACATATCTGCCTACCCATTCAGAGATATCTTCTATATAGTTGAGAGACTATGTATATTAAATATTATACTTGTCTTTGTAAGGGTTAAGTTCCCTCACTTGTGGAAATAACTTTCCTGTCTGTCCGTCTAGTGAACTTCGTGGTACGTATGTAATAACTGTGAGTTGATTCAGCTGGAAATTGTTTCAGTTCATTGCGGCGTATGTTGAGATGTATACTGTAATTTGTTGTCGGTTTGAGACTGTTCTCTGCAATGTAATGAAGCGATTTATTTAATAACGAATAGTATTGTTATTGTTCGGTATACTGGTAGAGGTTTAGTATTACAGCGCTCGTATATCTAGTTTGATTGAAGTGTTCACTGCCTGGATAGTGTAGTGGTTTAGGTGGTCACCTCGACATTGCCACTACGTCGAGTGTTACGGGTTAGATGATCATACGGAACTACAAGTCTGAGTGTTCTTTGTGTCCGTATTTGAAAAGTTTATAAAGTTCCTTGTGACAGAGGAATTAAAGATAGAGCGCCTTCGAAATAAAAAGAAAAAGAAAACTGGCTTGGCAGTCTTTGAGGTCTGCCGATAGAAGTGAAAACTGTTAGATTATTATTTTTGAATTTTGAATGCGTTCGTTAACGATGACGCGAGTTCCATGATTTTTGTTCACCCAAAAATTGATCAACACGCCTAAAGAAGTTTTCACTTCAAAAATCTCTGTCTATCCTGGCGAGTACATATCGCAGCAACTTTTATTGCCCCAGATAATGTTTAAAGTTATAGGTTATAGGGGGTGCGCCTACATAAAAATAGTGGTGACCATACGGTAGGTCTTGTCGTGTAGTGGCCTGCCGTTTCATACGGTGGGCCGAAACCTCGGCGAGGTCACGACCGCATGTGCAAGTGATTCGCACGGCCCCGTCGATAGTGGTTTTGTCGAGGAACACCGTGGTAGGTTTAGTCGGTATTCCGGGAGGTCCATTATCGTCATTTCAACTTCTTTCTCTTTTACCCCGGTAAATCCGACATAACCCCTCCGCAAGACCTCGCGGTATGCGTCAATGCAAACAAGAGGTTAAAAAAAAAAAATTGCGCGCCTAAATACACTCGTTAACCGGCAAAGTACCAGACTCTATGTGGCTACTGAGTTTTTTACTCTTAGTAGCCACATAGAGTCACGTCGCTTCTTTTTCGTACACAAACATAAGCACAAACTTAAGTTGTTCTCTCGTCTTATAACATTTTTATAGCTGTTGATGGGCGGAAGCGCAGTCACTAAAGCATTGGACTTGCGATCGAAAGGCCCGTGTTCGGATCTTGCCCATTGTAGTAACGACGTGAATTTACTCCTAACACAAACATTCTAGGTTAGCTGGATAGGTTAATAATAACACTACTGATTTGTAACCCAAACTGTCAGTAGGTAATAGAAAAAAGAAAGATGTAGACATTAATCAAGTCATCTTTAACACGTCAGACTTTTAATAGGTACAACTGGTAAAATATAAGTAATTGTACATCACTATTACCTTTTTAGGTACAAAGGTACACTTGGTATGTACATTATGTTTTAATACATGTTATTTTTGTATGCAAGAATACAAACTTATATTTATTTAATAAATTTTGCCCGCGGTTTCGCTCGCGTAAATGTATCTTAGAGAAGTAACAGTCGTTTTTACGGAATTAAAAGTGTTGTTATTTTGCTGTTCCCCTGACAACGTGTATCGAAATCTCATGACGATTGGTCGAGTAGTAAAGGCGTGAAAGCGTGAGGCGTGTAAGTGATAGCTGCGCGCCCGTGGTTTTACTGGCGTAAGTCCCGTGGGAATATCGGGATAAAAATAACCTATGTGTAAAAAGCTCTCCAGCCAAGTTTAATCGCAATCGGTTCAGTAGTTTTTGCGTGAAAGGGTAACAAACATTCACATTTATAGTATTAGTCGGATTAGTTAGGATACTAGTTTTCTCAGATACCTAAGTGTTTTCCCATCCATACATCAAGTGATACATTGCAGTTGTACCGTATATAGGTTAGGAACGGTATCGATCGGAAACGGTAATGGAAAACTTGGCAATAACACAGCATTCACATACATAAGCAAACAATAAACAAATTGTACCTATGACGTAATAAATATGGCAAGAGTATGGCTCGAATCAAGAAAATATTTATTGCCTTATCTTCATATATATGTCTGATTGCCCGGAGATAGGTATAGCTAAAGTGGTATTGTGGCTATTGGCAATGCATTGATTGATGCAGGTTTGATTACAACACAAAATAAGAATATTTTTGACTTTTTATATGCAGGTACTTTAATTCTATAAGAGCAATTAATCAAGGTGAAGATACAATGAAAATCCATTGAGTCTGGTCCTTAGAGGACAAGCGTTAGCTAAGTGATTAAAATAATTAACGTTTAAATATTCTGTATTTAATGATTACACTGGGGAACAAAAATATACATATATTCTGCGACATTATTTTTGTTACTGGTTTTAATAAATACCTTCATCAGTCATATCCGAAATGTATTTACTTTGTATGGATTGACTCTGGTTCTTGAGATATTCAACAAAAAGGACGGTTCGATCATGATATTAGAACAATAAAAGAAAGATACCAAGGCCGATGGTATAGCCATATTATGATGGGATAGCCATATAATGATGGCAGACTATTACTTGAGGTTAATAATGGATTGTCCTAAACATAAACAATAGAAAAGCTTACAGATAAAGTGATTTCTAATATTTTTTTATGATTTTTTGTTAATAGCATATGTATTAAGATATGTTGTCGTTATTATATAGCCAATTCTAAATTATATATATTTTGTAATTGTATTTTTATTTCTACCTTATTTCAGTCATATAGTTATAAAATCTTATCTCATAAACTAGAGTCAATTTAACAAAACTGATATTTTTCTCGTATTCAGCATACTGAACTAACACAAAATTGACTTAAACTTACCTTGCCGCAAATGACTATTCCCCAGTTTTATAGGTACTATTTTTCTTAGTCTAAACGTCTGTTACGCTTGAGATATCGGATTCGATTCTGGGGCTGAGCAAAATCGTTATTGGATTTTATACGAGATATTTTTAGTAGCAACACGACTTTGGAACTGTGGTTGAGCTGTCGAATTGAACAAACAAATAACTGTAGAAAATATCATTCTCTTATTACGTGTGGGACGTTAAAACCAAAACGAGTAACATTTGCGTATACCTCTACTTGACCTGCCGTGATATTGACTTGATTTTTTATGTATCTACTAGCAGACCCGACAGACGTTGTCCTGTACACACCAAAAATAGAAATTATATATTAATATTACGATACTAACTAGCGGTCGCCAAGTGGTCGAAACTCCACCGACTTGATTTAAATTTTAAGTTTGATCGTTATTATACATACCGCGGCATTGCAATAGGTACTTAAGGTATGTAACCATAAGTACGAAGAATTATACGACATCAGCCGAACCATGCCGAAATACTACGAACGCGATTCGACTCCGTGTGTCAAATGCATGGTTGTGTGCATGTGGTGCTTTTTTATTAATTTAATGTATTTCTAATGCATATTTTATGAAAATATTAGGATTCGACACTCCTTCTCCATATAAACTTTATCTGTGCCTAATTTTATACTCCTCCGTTCGCGCAATTATCGTAGAAACAAAGTTTTTGCTTCACATATTAATATATAGATATTATAAAGAGGCAAGAATTGTATTTTTGTTTGTAATAAATCAATTCAATGATACTAGACCGATTATAAAAAATATTTTACCATGAGAAAGCTACTTTATCCAGAAGTAACATGGGCAAATGACATCACGCTACGAGCCACGGGAGCGGAGACGTAATCTTAAACGTGGGTTAAACCGCGCGGGCCCCCTATTGTATAATACAAGAGTGTTAACACTTTCGCTTTATTTTGTATGTATCTTATGTGGGGGCCAGTCAGTGCAGACCGGTGACACTTCGACCCAGTGGGATCTTTTGTGTCGACACTCTCCCAATAACGACTGCCATAGATGTTCATGGCAGCCGGGGCCGACGGCATAACGTGCTCTCCGAGGCACGGAGCAGGCGATAATTGTCAATCAATACGCACATAGTTTCGAAAAGTCATATAACTTCCGAAAGTCAGAGGTGCGCGACGTGGGTTCGATCCCGAGACCCCCTGCATTGCAGTCTGTTGGTCTCCCCACTGAGCTATCGTTGCTCTTATTCTGTAACTATTAAATATAATGATCACTAGCCAATGCCCGTGGCTTCACTTGCTAGGGAACAATACATTTTCTGGATGTTCGTTCTCTATATCTTTTATGTATCTCGAACAATGTGTATGCGAAACTTTATGTTAATCGGTCGAGAAGTTTTTTAACTTCTCAACCGAATAACATGAAGTTTGAAGCGTGAAAGCGTGATAAACAAATGTATTCTGTTACTCTTACGTCTACGCGAATGTTATACATTAAAATAAAACTGCTGTATACGGACAATAAAACTGTCTATTTATAAAAGCTTTACTTTCAACTATTTATATCCCTAATATTGTCTTCTATTTACGCGAATATTATTCATTGAAATTAAACTACTATATACGGATTTTATCGCGTTGTTTATTTGACACTTGATTACAAAATTTTTCAAAATTTTGTAATCAAATGTCAAATAAACAACGCGATAAAATCCGTATATAGTAGTTTAATTTCAATATTTATATCCCTATTTAATAATCATTACGCCACGGTCAACGCCATAGCAACCCAAATACACCTTAAACTAAATTCAAAATCTTTTACTATAACAGATCTGCAATGCAGTCCCAAAAGCTTGAGTGGTGAGCGAGAGGCCGGTAGTTTAATCAACGACACATCGAGATTAACTTACAGCTCGGATGCTGCGCCAATTGCTCCCGTAATGAATACCGCCAATGTAGCAAGGGTTCAGACTTAACTGAGATATAGCCGCCTTCTTTTATAGCAGTATTATTGTAAGATTACTTAAGTTAGAACATGCGACAACTTCTTCTCCCTAGCCTTTATTATTCCCAAGACACTTGGGGTCGGCTTTTCTGGTCTAACCGGATTTGACATCAGTTTTTGGATGTCAGTTTTTACACGGAGCGGCTGCTACCTGACCTCCGCGACCCGAAGGCATTGAAGAGAACATGAGACAACTAATCAGAGCATATTGTTAATACAGTTAAGAGCAGAGATAGCTCAGTGGGGAGACCAACAGACTGCAATGCAGAGGGTCTCGGGTTTGAACCCACGTCGCGCACCTCTGACTTTCGGAAATTATATAACTTTTCGAAATTATGTGCGTATTGATTGACAATTATCGCCTGCTCCGTGCCTCGGAGAGCACGTTAAGACATCGGTCCCGGCTGCCATGAACATCTATGGCAGTCGTTATTGGGAGAGTCTCGACACAAAAGATCCCACTGGGTCGAAGTGTCGCCGGTCGACACTGACTGGCCCCCACATTAGATACATACATAATACAGTCTGTATTATTTGATGTAGGTTAGGTTAGGTTAGTAAAAGTACTATTATCTGGATAAAAGGTACCCTATGACCTTTTCTGTCCATCTGACAACGTGTATGTGAAATTTTATGATGATCGGTCCAGTAGTTAAGGTGTGAAAGCGTAACAAACAAACACACAAACTCACTTTCGCATTTATAATATTAGTTAGGAAGTTAGGATTAGGATTATTGACTGATAGTAAATATATATACGTAGTCTCATGCGTATAACCCGACAGTGGTAGGTTCCAAGGACCAGCCAGGGTTCTACGTAATAAGGAGTAACCTTATTGCCATCCATCAGGCATAATTCCTAAATCTGTGATGCGTCTGTGAATTTCTTGACAGCAAACGCTAATAACAGTTTTCTCGACTCAGGAATTAAAACCGAGACGTCACATACAGCAGTCTCTTTCACTACTGCTGCGCCACCAAGGCATCTTGAACAAATTTCTGACCGTGGCATCCTTTGTTCACCGTGGTACAATTAGGTAGTATCACTGATGGTACTGTGGCAATTTTTATTTACCGTTGTACCATTACCACAAAATCAATGCAATTATTTTAATACAGGAAATCTAACAAGAGGTGACAAGTTTATCCATACCTATTTCTCTAATCTAACGATGATGCACACTCAGTACCTATCCTAAGATATTTTTACTCTTGGCATCGCCCTTGGGAATCGCACAGGCATACACAATGAGATGCAAGTATTCTATAAATTCATGAAAACTTGACGTATAAGAAAAAAGAAAGAAAAAGAAAGAATCGTATTCTATGAGTTTATACAAAACATGGCCTATTTTTGTATTAAGTTTCATCTCAGTCCGTTTGACGGTTTACGCATAATTAAGTTACAAACATCCAAACACTACACGCTGGCTCGTCATTGCCGTTGCACCAAAAGTTGTGGGTTCAATAATATTATTTGTATCTAGCAATAGCACTGCGCCGTTTTAAGTTAAATTACACTACTATATTACATATTGTGTTCCTTTGGTAAGCCAAAGGAACACAACAAATTGTAGTTTATCTTTCCGTACGTGAGTCATTAAGAGAACGAGATGAAACTGTTATTGAATTTACGTGTAAATATATTTTCAGCAGTGGTTTAAGGCAGCAGGTAGCAGAAAAAGCTAGTCGCATTCAAAATATAGCTAGTTAAACTTTAATATATCCTGTTGGCTTATCCACATCGATACATAACGATAATAGCATTGTATAATTTCTTTCTTTAGAAAAGACTACCCCCCCACTTGGAGTAATTCCTGTGTCACGGGGGACTTTACAAACATTCAAACAACGGGCACAAAGAACACCCAGACTCGGAACAACCATTTGTGGATTACACAAAGTTTTCTCCCGAGTGGGATTCGAACCCACAGCATTCAGCGCCGGCGCCCACTTAAACCACCAAGCATCCACCGTGCAATCTATCTAGACATCAACATCTGCATAATAGTTAATCAGTGAATACACCCAGCTTAAAAAATAAGAAGCTTGACAGACAACCTAACAAATAACCCGTGTGGTTCGAGAAAGTTGTAGTTTCACCCATTAACTCAGAGCTTTTTCGCCCCTTATGAAGGGTTCATATTTTAGTCATATTTATACTGTTTAATAGTAAAAAAGGACAGTCAGAGAAAGAAACTAAAATAATAAAATCAAAAATACTATTTGCACAGCAAATTATATTTAAAGAGATCAATCTAAGTCGACGGAGCCCCGCTTCGCAGGACTCCTATTTTTAGGTGGGTTTAAGAAGAAACCTAACATAACCTAACCCTTCTGAGACGGAATGCAGTGATTTGAGGCGTATAGGTGCTCGTTATGCTGTGCAATATTTGCTGTGCAGTTGTTAAATACAACTGTGATTTTGTACGTTTTATATTATTAAAATGACAAACAAGACTGTGATTAATAATAGAGCTGTGATTTTATTTCTTATGTTTAATAAAACTATGTTACTTGTATTTTCTGTTTTATTATCGAACGTCGTCATCATTTTCTACAAAATATTTTATGTGTTATTTCAACTCACCTTAGATATATTTTTTTGTTGATTGTACTTTTTTTGATCTTATCGAAATCGGATAAAAAGGCGACAAATACCTACTAGGGGACGAACCTTTAGGGGCGAACGGGTTCGTAACCATATACACATTCAAAAATATACTTTATTACTTAAAGTAATGAGTTGAAATTGATATGCACTTTGCCAAATTGAAAACGGGCGATTAGTTAATACAAATAGAGTGGTATTTTGGTTCGGAGGGTAGATTTGCTATTTGATAGACGTTTATTCAATTTCAGAGATAGGTATCAATCTTTTTGATGGAAAATAGTTACATTAACCTTTGTTTTGCGCAGTGATATCAATTCAACGCCCGACTGGAAGACAGCCCTGTTGTAGAATGCAGTGTATGAGATCTTGGGTTCGATTCCCGGGCAAATTGTTATTGGGTTTATTTGTTAAGAAATTGTAAGTCCACGGTGTCTAGAACTAAACCTGATTCAGTCCGTAGGTCGTGCTATTATTAAGTCCATCTACTTATACAATAACACTACTAATAACTAATCTGTAATATATTTTTGCAGTTACCCACATAGGACTTAAGACTGCGCCGAGCGAAATGTGCCAAAACAGGCGGTCACAGTTAAGTGAATAAAATCAATACTTTTTGTTTAATACGAATATAAAATATACATTTACCATAACAATGAATGTGTTTACAATTACTCCGTGTAAAAATCTTATAATAATTAATATTTATGCCTACAAAATTACGTAAAATTGCACGAGAAATGCAAAAACGTAAGCTCGTGTTACGTGATTTTTAGATTATAACAGTAGAAATCTATCCTATTTTACAGCTTAAAGGAAACATAAATAGTTACAATTTGTCCGTCCCAAATATTTAAGTTATTGGTTGACAATAAAGATACATATTTATCAAAAAAAGCGCTTCAAATCCTCCATACAATTTTACTATGGCGGCCGCGCGCCGATTTGAATATGCGCCGCACGAGCTCTGTCATTATCTGTCTTACGCTCGGCGCAGTCTTAATATATTATTAAGTATACCTACTGCTTGCTCCAGGGTTAAAGCCCTATGTACAGGTTTTTCATTTTTGTAGACAATCCCACACTACTAATAATTTATTTATTTATTTGGTTAACTCACAGCATATAGTATATGATACAATTTAGTGAAACATTAGATGAAAGAGTTCTAATATACATGCCACTTAAGAGCTAACACAGCATTCATAGTTGAGACAACAAAATTATGTTAAAAGTTTACAAACGATGTTCATAATATGTAAATCTAAAATATAAATTAACATAAGATAGGTATTCAAAATTTAAAAATGAGAACAGTAACATAAAAACATAAAAGAAAAACAGGAAAAACAAACAAACATAACACTTTGCTTATTCTACTTTAACGTAATAATAATAATAATAATATTCTATCACATACACACAACAACATCTAGCTCAAACTAAGCAGAGCTTGTACTATGGGTACTAGACAATGGATAAACATACATATATACTTTTATTTTTTGTATTACCATACATATTATACATAGAAACACCCAGACCAAGGCAAACATCCATTTTCATACACACAAATGTTTGACTTGTGCGGGAATCGAACCCGCGACCTCGGGTTAATACTTAATGTTTTAGAAGCGATAAGTACTTATAAATATCGTGTTGTATCGTGTTTTCTAAGTGATTTCTATATTTTTACTCGGAACTGGCTCTCACTATCGTGATGCACATCAGCATTAGGTACAATCTTTATAAAAGAATTCAAATCCGTACACATTCTACTTAACGGTGCGTTCAGATCAAGGTTGGGTTTAGATAACTGTATGGTAAGGATATTGCAAATGGCGTGACGAGGAGGTTTCAATATCCCTGTATTGAAACCTTTTTACAAACATTGAAACAACGGACACAAGCAACACTCAAAATTAAAACAACTGTTTGTAGATCACATAAACATCTTACCTTGGGCACCAGAGTCGTAATAACGCTACTTGCAATTTGTATTATATGTTTTTAGTTTTAATGTAGCTAACTTGTAAGTGGTTATTGTACAATTATTTGGAATAAAGATTATTATTATTATTATTATTATTAAATATTTAGCACGTATAGGGATCGAACCCGCTACACTCGACATTAACAGTGCCGAGGCGACCACATAAACCTTTTACATACGTGCAATCAAAAGGATTTGCTTTAATAAGACTAAATTTACATAATTTTACTCAAAACATCACCGCAGGTCTTTACGACGTACCCTCACCTAATAAACACAACCATCCCTTAGCTTCCCCTTTTGCTCCTAATTCATATGTAAACTGAAGTCGGTAAAACATCACTTCGTTTGATATGAAGACGCCCACAACGTTTACGAAGCGTTGACGTCACAGGAAAGACGACGTCATATCCGTTTGCTTTCACCTTACGTGTTATACGCTTTAGTATGTTTACGTAGACTACTTAGTATATTGAGAATTATTTTAAGCATTCCTCGTGATATGAGAGAAACGGTTTTAAAATAATTACGACTACTAGCGACCCGCCCAGGCGTCGCACGGGTGCAATGTTAATACTAATGTCATTAATTTTCAGTCTCTGATAACTTCTAAGATATTCATTTTAATTATATGTTGTAAAGAGCAATTTTGATCTACATTAAATGCACAGCGTATCTAATTCGATTAATTGGATAAGAAATAATATTGCATCGTCTAAAGTAGCTTCGTAAATAACCCATTATTTATTTGTAAATTATGTAAAAGATAAAAATGGTTACTATGCGTTATCCTTAGGAGATAAACATATACCATTCCAAACTTTATTGTAGATCTTTTTAAAATATACAATTCCGTAGTTCATTATTTTAATCTATACCTTAAGGTTTAGCCAGCATTTGCAATGTAAGCGCACAAAAATACATATGTTTTTTACGACATCACATTACAAATCTTAGAAATGCTTAGCTTTTGTTATACATATAACATTTATACATATAAACCTTCTTCTTGAATCACTCTGTTTATTGATGGAAACCGCATTGAAATCTGATGCGTAGTTTAAGACTGCGCCGAGCGTAAGTCAGATAATGACAGAGCTCGTGCGGCGCACATTCAAATCGGCGCACGGCCGCCATAGTAATATTGTATGGAGGATTTAAAGTGCTTTTTGATAAATATGTATCTTTATTGCCAACTAATAACTTAAATATTTGGGCAGACAAATTGTAATATAACTATTTATGTTTCGTTTAAGCTGTAAAATAGGATAGATTTCTACTGTTATAATCTAAAAATCACGTAACACGAGATTACGATTTTGCATTTTTCGTGCAAATTTACGTAATTTTGTAGGCTAAAATATTAATGATTTTAAGATTTTTACACAGAGTAATTGTAAACACATTAATTGTTATGGTAAATCTATATTTTATATTTGTATTAAACAAAAAGTGTTGATTTTATTCATTTAACTGTGACCGCCTGTTTTGGCACATTTCGCTCGGCGCAGTCTTAAATTATCTAAGCGAATAGACGACGAGAAGCGACTTTGTTTTATACATGTAGAGATGTTTGTATATCTCCAAAAGAGTACGCATAAGTGATATACGCTTGTAATTAGCTAAACTGGTGTTTTATGTACCAGATAAAAGAAATCAATTGCCATCGTATGCGTACTTAACGCATGCCGAAAAATTTCATAGTACGCATTTTGATACTGAGTCTTCACAGTTCAGACTCTTACTGAAATGTAACTGCTTATTATTAAATGGTATCCTTATACATAAATAAGTGATATCAGATTATCTCGAAGCATTCGATTTACCCCCAAAACTCCTTTAAGTTGTTATTATCATACCAAATGATTTTATCCGTCATCCTGAGTATGAATATTAAAATAAGATGACACAGGACCGCATTTAAACGTCAGTTGAGGCGCGATTACAATATTTAGTATTCGGTGTCAGCATTATAATCAATGTTAGATATATTAAATTTACCGAGCCAAGTTTTGGCACTTGAAAGGTTACGAAACATAAGGAATATTTGTGCAATATTTAATAGTTATACTCGGTCTGTTTGAACTATAAATTGAAATACAGTTATACAGTCAATTAATTTCTAACTTTATGTGATACTAGCTAGTTTAAAATAAATGAAGCATTATTATATGGTAAATAATTATTAATTGGACACATTGACCAATCAAAATCTATTTACCATAAAATGTAATGAGATTTTGATCGGGTGCAATAATAATATCATGCAATGGAAAACATATATGTCTATCGTCACACAATGAAAATATTTGTGTGATCCACATGTAGTTACTCTTTTAATTATATTACGTTGTTTGATTGCTTCTAAAGTGCTTCGCGATGTAGGAAATATAAATAGTGCGGCTATGTCTTAAATAATGTGACCGCCAAAAGTTTTGATTTACAAATGCGCCATACGTATATATATGGCCATCGTTTTGGACGTCAAGTAGTCATCTGACACGAAATACCAATATGACATCCGCATTAAACGTATAATATTATCACGGTCGCTTATATTGGAAATTGTACAATATCGTTTTCTATCATATTTATGTAATGTGTGAAGTCTCTCTTCATAGTACGGACACTTTACGTGCGAGCCAAGAACAATGAGGTGATTTATGATTTAAATCTTTGCGTTCGCCATTAACAAGCCCAAGTCCAGGCCTGTTCTCGATCAAGGAAGTACTTCGTCTAATTTCAGCAGTGTCACGCCACGATGTTTATCTTATTAAACGAGCGACGATGTTGTAGATAGGGCAGCCCTAAGGGGGATTATTATGTGTTAATTACTGGATCCAAATTATCCTTAAAAGGAAAAACGGTATCAGTGTAGGTATATGTGTGTATGTTTACACACACATATACATGTATGTGTGTGCGTTATTATATAAAAGGCAGATAAGAGTCGGCTGTGGATTTGTTGCTGGATATTAATAGAAAAGAATTTAAGTAGGATTAGTCAGCTTTTTCTTATGTTGACACAATAAAAAGAGAACGTTTACTAATTAGATCAGATGCATTCTGGAGACAGGGCAAGCGCACGCGAAGTATTGAATGAGAGTAAATTAATTAAATGAGATACGCCAGGATCGTAGCAAATAAATATCCTGCATTTTTGGCCGCCTCCCATGTACCATGTAATTATGGATAAAATTATGCAAATTATGAAATACCGGGATTTTCCTAAGTCGCGCTATTCTCTGGTACAATACGGAGTCTAGAATAATGTCCACTGCAATAGGTTAACGGTGTACAAAATAAAATTTAATTTATTTTCTAAAATATAGTCGGCGGAATACATTTCTGTACATCCCTTCAAGAACATTTTGTCATGAATCTGTATAAATGCAAAATGATTGTTATCTTACTAAATACTAAAACCATATTAGTAATAGTTAATACTAAGCTCTAACTATACAGAATAGTTGCATTAGTTGTAGTTCAGAAACAGTACTCAGTACAAATAACAAGATCGGGATAGTTGCGGAACTTGTAAGTTGTACTTAATTTTGAGGCTCGCGTGCACTATAAAGTTCATGTTATAACTCCAAGTTTGGGATAATTTGTGCTTTTGCTTGTTAGATGTTAGTTGCAACGTATCTACGTAATACCACGTCAGAAAATAAATTTGAAATGATTAGCTGAAACTGCTCGATTGTTAAGTACTATTACTATAATTGTTCACTTTTATTACTTTTACTTTTATATAAAATTTATTTTTCATATATTCATTTTTCTTTTAATTTTTTTTATGTCAGGCGGCAAACGAGCGCACGGCTCGCCTGATGGTAAGCGATTACCGCCGTCCATGGACACCCACAACACCAAAGGAGTCACAAGTGCGTTGCCAGCCTTTTAAATTCCCCCCCACCGGAGGGGGAGGGTTGGGCCTCCGGTACCCTCACTCACTCGACGAAACACAACGCACTTGCTATTTCACGCCGGTTTTCCGTGAAGCTGTGGTATCACTCCGGTCGAGCCGGCCCATTCGTGCCGAAGCGTGACTCTCCCACGGTCTAGTTAGGTTTAAGTTTACTTTTAATGTTGCCTATCTATGTAATATGAATGCTGTGTACACGTTTAATAGGCAAATATATATACCCACGGTTATATCCATAGTGTAATTGCTTATATTTGTAACATTTGTATGTCTTGCTGTAAGTGTACCTTATTATCCTTACTAATATTATAAACACGAAAGTTTGTATGGATGTATGGATGTTTGTTACTCTTTCACGCAAAAACTACTGGACCGATTGCGATGAAATTTTTTATCCCAATAGTTCCACG
Organism: Catocala fraxini; assembly: GCA_930367265.1. NCBI lineage: Eukaryota > Metazoa > Arthropoda > Insecta > Lepidoptera > Erebidae > Catocala > Catocala fraxini. The sequence goes on along the minus strand of OV884025.1, from coordinate 26,565,842 downwards.
GGAACGGAAAAACTAGCATATAAATAAATAAATCTGTGGGACTGTTACAAGTTTGTTTAAAATACATTCAGCGTTTTTATTTAAGGTATGAACATAGTCTGATATCTATATTACTGGCTAGGCAGAAGACTTATGCCGACATTTCGATATATATAGTTAAGCTATCTATACATATATAGCCCTCGGTCACACGAAATAGGGAGCCTGTAATCGTTTACCGAGCATTACAGACATTTCTCTCCCGTTCTTTTCCTATCATCTGAACTTTAGTTTATTTACCCTTTCCTTTTGACCTAGGAGAAGGAAAGAGACAACAAGCATACGCACATAACGCTTGAAGTTGAGTGGGTACCGTAGCCAAGATTGCTTATAATAAATATAATACAAAACAATAAAAAATTAAAATTGGCAATAAAAAAATTGTAAGTTCCGTAGTGAACAACACGTCGTCGTATGTCCGTCCTGATGGCATGGGAGGAAAATTGGAAATAAATGAGCAAGGCTACAGGCATAATCTAATACTATTTACAAATTATTTTGTTGCAATTATACATATTATAATGGTCTTTATAAAATTTGCAATTTAGTGTTTAATTTATTTGAACAAAATTAAATAAATTTGATATAAAATAATTCAAGATAGGTTTTCTTTTATAGAACAAAGATGGTGGAAATCATTTTGCCTGTCTGGTGTTAACGGGTTCCAGAAATTAAATGCTTGCAATATAGCATTACTTAAACCTTTTGCATATTATGTACTTTATTAATTATACATTATATGAGCTCAAATATTTACACATACAAATAACAAAAATATATACTAAGGGAATATTTACATAACTGGTTTACGCGTCGTAGAATTCGTCAGCATCGCTGTTTCTTTTTATACTTCTAAACCTTTTCTTGTCATATAAATATTGTGACAATTTCGTACGTAAAGCTGTATTTACGAGCATTTGATCACACAAGGCGTGAGGTACAAACTGCCCAATTTACACACTTTTTATTGCAGAGAGGTGTCACCTGACGAGAATCGTGAGCCTATTTTACTTTTATTGCTATTCAAACTTTGCCCTCTGGTCTCCCAGGTATTATTAAAAAACTTGTAACGCGCACAAGTTCGGGTGAAGGTTTTACCCGCAGTTGGACATTCAGAGTTTAAGAAAACAAGTAGTAACTTGTAACTTTGTGTAATGAAAACGAATGTATATCAGTTTCTTTTTCTTTCTTTAAAAGGTACCTTTACGTCGTTTTGTTTTGTGATTGCGTCTCTGTAGACATACAGATCACTGATAATTAAAGTATTGATACATAATATCTTATGATATTATGTTTCAATACTTTCTTATTATATGATCTTTGTCGGCCTCGATGGCGTAGTGGTTAGTGTAACCGACTGCCACGACTGAGGTCGCGGGTTCGATTTCCGCACAAGTCAAACATTTGTGTGCATGAACATGGATGTTTGTCTTGGTCTGGGTGTTTCTATGTATAATATGTATGTATTTACAAAAAAAAAAGTATGTACGTATGTTTATCCATTGTCTAGTACCCATAGTACAAGCTTTGCTTAGTTTGGGCTAGATGGTGTTGTGTGTATGTGGTAGAATATTATTATTATTATTATTAATAATCTTATATATAAAATTCTCGTGTCACAATGTTAGTTACCATACTCCTCCGAAACGGCTTGACCGATTTTTATGAAATTTTATATGCATATATAGTAGGTCTGAGAATCGGCTACTATCTATTTTTCTTACCCCTTAGAGATAAAGTAAATATAAAAAAAAAAACTTTTCACAGAACGATGTCTGTCCAGGCAGCTAGTATGTAATATATAATCTGGCGTGTTTACCCACTAAGGATAGGCACGGTTGAATCACGACCGCAATTTCGCCCTTCGCCACGATTTTAAACTCGTCGAAATAGCGCCCCCTATATCTATGAGTTTAAAATCATAACGTATAGTTTAACATAGTTTATTGTCGTTTATCAGGCACAATACCAGCTTGCATGCTATTTCTGAGAATTTCTTGAGAGGAAAACACTTTACTTGACCCGGGAATTTAACCCACAACATCATGCATAGCACTTGCATAGACTACAGCTAGGCTTCCGAGGCAATCAGAGGTATTTTTGCAAAATTTTTTTGCAAAATTATTGCTTAATATTCCCGCTTCTAAATGTTAATTAATTCGTGTCACTGATTATCGAATATTCGCTACACATTCTCATTATGTCACGATGATGATGTGTATAACAGTTTTATGTTCATAAGGTTTCGTTTGTTTACGGTATTTGAAATTGAAATGTAAATACTTTATATGGACATTACCGCGGTTTATTACTCAAATAGGTACACTTTTCTTATACTATTTACGTGTCAAATCTTAGAATGCCAGAAATAATTAAAACCTACTGGCCGCCGGTGTGCCGTTGCGATTCAATAGATTGACTTTTTCATTTGATATTCCTGTTATACCTATTTAGTATTCCAACATCAAATTTGCAGATAGCATTTGCGGCCTACAAAATAAACTATGCTAGATCATAGTTACCCAGACCGCAAGCCCGTATTTATGACGGTGTCGTAGACAAAGGTCTGAGGTCGGCCCAGCCCGGTCGTAACTCTGATATAAGCTTGCAAATTGACCTCAAACATATCTAGATTAGATAAGGGACCTTGTTGTAATACATTGTAGCGCCTTTGAAATATTTATACGTTGACTCTAGTTGGTAAAAATGATACTAATCTAGTAAACGTGTCTGCCAATCTATTACAAATATTTACAAATATTATAAAGAGGAAAGACTTGAATTTATGTTTGTTTGTTTGTAAGGATTTAACTCAAATCTACTAAACCGGTTTAAAAATTCTTTCACCATTAAACTCACATCGCATTTATAATATTAAGTTAGGATTTCATTCACATCAACTACAATGCGCCTGTAAAATCATCTTTATTAATTAATCTATGCACCATATTATCTCCGGATATAATTAGACGTAACTTACATGAATAAATTTCAATTTGAACTTACAGCTATAAAAAGGCGACCAAAAGCAATTTACTTTAAAAAAAACGATCTCCTCAAGAAAATCATACTAATTTAACTTACCCTACAATGACAACGTCAAAATAATCGCGGAAAAATGAACAGCTGACGATGTCATTAATCTTTTTTTTATCATAAGCACCGGAAAATTTTTAGGATTCCATACCAAAATGATTAGAATGGAATCTTTATGATGTGATTTTGTTTAATTAAAATAAATACAGGCTTATGTATGTCTGGAGCGAAGTAGATACAACTGTTTCTATCTCGGGGACCACACATACACCTGTATATTACCACAACGTATAGATTCACACCTGTATATCTATCAAGGTCTTTATTGTCTCAGATAATACAAACATGTTACACATTACAAATTTGAATCTGGTAGAACATTGTTGATTGTATTTTACTAAAACCAACTGACGTTAGTAAGGTAGCACTGAACACTAGCTATAAGTACTAACCATAAGAACACGTTACAGTGTAATACCTTGTTGGTTGTCCGAAATAAAGAAATAAATACTGCTCTCTAAACTAGGCGAGTGCCTGTAATTTGGGGGTCAGTGTTCAGCCCTAAAATGGGGCAGCTTAAAACAAAATTGTTTTACTTTGCATAATATATTACGATGATATTACTCTAATTTCAGTGTAAGATAGAAAATTTATATATCGTGTGATTATTAATAAATAAATTTAAATTTAAATAAATTTGACGACTAAACTTATACTTAAGTGGACTACTTCAACGAATTAAACGGACAGTAATCAACAATCGATAACTTTAACAGTATTGGATGTCAGAATAATAATATGTGCGACAAAGTAGGTTCTGTTTTTCTAAAAATCTTAAGGGGCTTTTAAACAGGCATTATTTTACTACAATATATGGCTACAATGATTTCGACTATAGCCCAGCTAAATTATAAAACATTTGAATGCGTTGCCCATTCCAAAAACAATTTTTTGAAAATATTTAAGGAAAATGTTAAAGTGTTTTCTAAAATATGGCAGTTACTGTTGGCCGGTATATTGCAGATATACATTGCATAAAAATAATGCCCGTTTAGAAGTTCCTTTTTTGCTACTACGGTAGCCATCACCAAGCTTGACGCTGTTCATGCAAAGGGCTTCCTTAGAAGTTCTTTTTATTGCTTCTATACCCTTGCTCTGAAAAACGTAGCCGGAGTAAGTGTAAATATAAATTCACATACACATACTTCGACATCCATAACCGTTGTATGTATCTTATGTGGGGTCAGTCAGTGCAGACCGGCGACACTTCGACCCAGTGGGATCTTTTGTGTCGACACTCTCCCAATAACAACTGTCATAGATGTTCATGGCAGCCGGGACCGGCGGCTTAACGTGCTCTCCGAGGCACGGAGCAGGCGATAATTGTCAATAAATAGGCACATAATTTCGAAAAGTCATATAACTTCCGAAAGTCAGAGGTGCGCAACGTGGGTTTGAACCCGAGACTCTCTGCATTGCAGTCTGTTGGTCTCCCCACTGAGCTATCGCTGCTCATAAACCATAACCGTTACTTTGTCTCCTTATTTTAATTTTAACAAGAAAACAGATATACCAACCAGAACATTCTGATAACAAAGTGACTTTAAACCATTTATATATTCCACCTTCAGAGGTACGGCACCCTGATGACGTGATAAGGTCTAAATGGGGTCATGTTTAAAGTGTGTACAATCATAAACAACAATGCAAACAGTCTAACTCGAGGTGAAGGTACGTTTGGAACCAAAAGTGGGTCGGTGCCATTCATCTAATAGAATAAGTGAGAGGTATATGAGTTTACGCCTAAGGAAATAGGTCGCAGTTATGTTTGAGGCCTCCTTTGAAAGCAACAAATAGTACTTATAGTTCTGATTTTTATTTGCTAGTTACAAAATAAAAACGGCGGTAGGCTAATAGACAAGGGTTGGGAAATGCGATCGAAAGATCGCAAGGACGATTTCCATACATTGCATGTATAACACAATTAGTATTTAGCTCAGCTATTTATGTTATTAATGCCCGTTTTCACCAACAGATAAGTTTCCCTTAGCAGCTTTTAGGGAACCCCTAACAAAAAATTCGTTTTCACCAACGTTTAGGTGTCACTTAAGTCTCTAAAGCAGCTCTTATATTTAAGGGCCCGATTGTTGGTTCCTTAAACTACTCTTATGCTTAGGTAACAGAATATTGTTTATTCATACGCGACATACGAGTGTTTCCTATCATGGAAAATGATTTAGGGCATTTTATAGAGAGTCTAGAAGCTATTGAGACTTTAGAGAACATTCAGCAAATAGTAAAAAGACCAAAAACCGTGAAAGAGTCAACCACTTCCATAAATACGACGATGTCAACTTTTTCATAAGATATAGGTTATCTAAACAGAGTGTTCTATATTTATTAGAAAAATTGAGCATCTTTTAGAATTCAAAGATAACAAAAGATGTAATAATCACACAAAGTATGTTAAGAAATGACATAATTAAGGTTTCTCGTTCATTTGTCAAAAAAGCAAAGGAACATGGGTCTTACAGCCTATACGCATGCACCAAAAATATTTTTATTTTTAAATTAAACTGAATAAAGTTCAAAATATGCAAAAAAAATATTGGTTTCCAATATATTAATAATACTACTGTTATTACCATTCATTTAAAAAGAAATATAGAAATTTTCATCTTATCGATAAAACATCGATATCAGAAGCGTGACTTTAGAAAAAGTTAACTGTCACTTACTTAGGGAATTCCTTCGTAGGTGATACCTAGTATGGTGAAATTGAATTTAGGTAAGTATTCGATTAAGAGATGCCCCTAGCTTAAAAGACACCTACTTTGGTGGAGCCTAGGGGCCTGTTGGTGAAAACGGGCATGAGAATACTAATTTGTTACTCAAAATGTTAGTATCTGTAGTAAAAAGTCATTCCGTCTGATGGTAAACATTTAATAGAATCCAATAGTAAATATTACTATCCCAATTGTAATTGTAAATTGGATATAAATAAATAAAAAAAAAAAAAAAAAAAAACTTGCAAAGTGGCACTGTAGTCCTCACTTTGTCAGCTTTAAGAGTTACTTTTCCAAGCTTTGCTTAAAGCAAAGAAGTTTACAAAGACAATTGCCGCAAATGGACAATTGGTTATAAGTTTATCTTAGTGGCATCGCGTTTAGGCGACTGTTTGCTTTTATGGAAGATATTAGACATGTCCGTTTTACGACAAAAATATTTTTTAAGACAATCTAAAACGGCGCATTCACCACATCCTAATCCTAACTAATATTAAGTATAAATTAATGCCATAGTGAGTTTTTTTGTTATGCTTTCACGTCTTAATTACTAAATCGATCAACATGAAATTTCAGATACAGAATAGGACATGGGATACAGATTTTATCTAGAAAAAAGTTGTGTTACTAACCTAACCTACATAACTAAACCTACATTTACGCGAGAGGAGCCGCGGGCAAAATCTAGTGATCAATATAGTCCATTAAAAGCAACTATCTACATAGATATACATATTACCACATCAGTACCTACTACATGGATGTATCGTTTCATTTTCACTATTTGTTCTTAATCAAAACTACAAAATATGTCATTTTGGCGATTGCATCAATGTTGTTTTGGTTTTTTGGCTAGTATATACATATATAGTAGTAAAGTTCTGTCGCATTGTCGAACTGCCAAAAAGCGACACGTATGTTGCGATTGAAGTTAGTACATGCTGTGGAATGTAAATGGAAGCGTTACTTCGCCATATAAAGCGTCTGAAATGACACAAAATTGTCGATGTACTCTTACAATACAATGTATATCGACAATTTATGAATAGTCTATCCACTATCCATCATAGTATGATATGATGGATAGGATATGAACAGAGTCGCGGGTAAAGACTGGTTACTACTGAAGCCAAAGAATTTATAATAATATATACATAGTCTTACGCGAAGTACCCTGAAGAGGTAGTCAGCTGTGGGCATAAGTTCTACGTAATACAGGGCAACCTTATTGCGAACCCGCTAACGGAATCTGGAGTTATGCCTGGTAACCACCAGGCATAACTCCAGATTCCGCGCAGCTGCTGAATATTTGTCACACTCATAGCTCATAGCATGTCAATCTCATTTTCAGCAGTTACAGTCACTACTGCTCCATCTCTAAGGCAGTCGTATAATGACGCATATTGTAATTTTTAAAAGAGCTTACTAGCTATTGAGCTTTTAAATGCTTGGTATTTATGTTAACCCTCTTAAACCTAAGCTAATCTGAAATACTTATGTTTGGAGTTTATATCAGTAGCGCAAGCATTTGAGAATAATAAAATCTGAACATTCACCGTAGTTTCGATTATCAATTCCATATTACACAATAGATATTGAGAATAGCAGAGTTAGGTAAATAGTTAGGTAGTTTCATTGGTCATAGTCACGATTCATTTGATTGGACGCCACAAATATTACATTTCGCTAACTACATTGCTAAAATAAACTTAGTTGTAGTGTGTTGGGTAGACATTATTTCACAATTTTAAACCTTATTTGGGCCGCACAAGATTTTATATCGCTTGACATTGTATCAAAATCTAGTTATCTATATAGTATATATAGTTATCTATAGCTATCTTTAAAATTTTCGTCTCACTATGTGCGAATTGCTTTAAAAAATGTTTGCACCTTATTACAAAGAAGAATGAAATGTCCAACGATCTCGATTTTGTTTCACATTGTTTGAAAGTAATGGTATTACTTTAAGATAACCAGTTTAAACTTTGTTCAAGTGGTTTGCGACTTTATTTGATAGATAATAAGGTTAAGATTAGTTTGACTTTTCTTTTTAAATCACGGCCGCAAGTTAGTAAGGAGACGCCATTTTTCACAATACAAGGTGTAGGGGTGGACCGAAATTGGCTCTGAAAGTGATTTACAATGTAACAAATGAAGAGACGGTCGGAGTTATATCAAATATACATTACTGTCAAAGTATTTGGATTATGTATACCTCATTTATACTTCTTCGTATAATAGCATTAATATAAATACGAGCCGTTCGATTTTGGAAATAAACAATCCGATTTACAGGCAAATAATACAGGTTAAACACACTTTCACGTTTATATTCCAAAAAAATTAGGCAGAAGTATCTGTCCCCTATTATCTTTCTGGACGGAGCTGAAGTGATATGTTCGGTCACTCATACCACCTTAGCTACGTCCAAAAATGAGTAAGTGAACAACTTTTCGCGTCGGTCACTTACACACAATTGCCCAATTGTGGGTCTAAGTACAGATAACACACTTCCAACTAATCAACGAGGTAGATATATACCACCAACATTTAGCCAGCTATGTAGATAGCTTCCACATAATAGGGGCGAGTGTATTACCTTCTAGTGAGCACATTACCAGATTCTTTAGGGGTACTGAGAATTTTCTACAAGAAAACTCAACACTACTCTTACAACATACATTACCGCATACTTATGCCAGGTAACGAACCAGGCAGTCTATACTGTCTATATATGATACATCTAGATAAGAAGGAGTGACAGCTACACTGTAATGTCGGCAACTAAGAAAAAGGTTATTACTATCTTAATGCGAGTACGTTTCTTGTAGACGTCAGAGCAACTCAACAAAGTCATTTATTAAGATCTGAGATCGTTCGACGCGTTGTAATGATGTATTACTTTTAGTAGGGCTGCCAATAACGGTTTGTGATATGAATCAATACAGTAAATTAAATATTGGTTAATCACAAGCTGTGTGTTATTTCAATTTATAAGAAAACTATTACAAAATCTGATGTTTTAGTGTACAGTTAGTAATTAAATTAGATACAGACAGATAAATTCATTTTATGCAAAGGTGACCAACGGGCATACTATCCATGCCTGGAGCTGGCAAGTAATTACCGTTACCGATGATTGCTTCCATTACAAAGTGTATCACTTGCATGTTACCGCCCTAGATACAAGGAATTAAATATGAGGAAATGGAATAGAAGAGTGCTGCTAATTGAGCAGCCGAAATCTCCTCGAAATGCAGTATCAATGTGCTCATTATGCCGGTTGCCTGGGAGATGGTGATACTTACCGTAGTTAGGATATAGTTTATGTGCCTAACTCAGGAAGCCCTCAAAAACCATTATATAGACAGGGTCTGTTTTATATTCTTATGTTGGTAGCGAAGCATTTTCCCTTTTATCCATACCATATAATACTCCACTCGCACTACGGCTCTGCCTTGTGTCATGGGCAACTTACAACAATATGCAAGAGCAGCGATAGCTCAATGGGGAGACCAACAGACTGCAATGCAGAGGGTCGCGGGTTCGAACCCACGTTGCGCACCTCTGACTTTCGGAAGTTATATGACTTTTCGAAATTATGTGCGTATTGTTTGACAATCATTATCGACTGCTCCGTGCCTCGGAGAGCACGTTAAGCCGTCGGTCCCGGCTGCCATGAACATCTGTGGCAGTCGTTATTGGGAGAGTGTCGACACAAAAGATCCCACTGGGTCGAAGTGTCGCCGGTCTGCACTGACTGGCTCCCACATAAGATACATACATACATACAACAATATGCATGATGAACAAAAATAAGGTTTTTGTCCGTCTTTTATATAAACAAAAAATATTGGACACACTTTTTTTTTGTACCACAATCTAGAAACAACGAAAAAATTAAATTTCGTATTACGTCACTTGTCGGTACAAATTTTACAAAACACTGGCATTACAAGCCCGCTCTCCGGTAAAAATACCGGAGAGCGGGCGGGCGGCAAAACAATAAAAAACTACTATTATATAACGCATTAAAAAATGCGTTATATAATAGTAGTTTTTTATTGTTTTGTTAAAAAAAAAGAGCTGTCTAATATTTTTAACTAATTAGAATCACTTATTTTTAACTCTGTCATCATGCATATTCTTTACGGATCATACAAATCATTGACCTGCGTCGGATTCAACCCACAATTTGGCGCAGCAGTCAGTATTTGTAACTGTTACCACCTACCTTCGTAACCAGTCAAATCAAAGAGGTCACTGGTTATTCTACCATGTAAATGGTGTCTACGAACAAGGCCCAGTTTGACCGCAAATTAGAGCATCATATTTCGGACTTAATGTGGAACTAAAATTATGCGATTCATAGATAGTCTGTCTTTTTACGCACACACGCTACTAAAAAGAGAATTTGCAATTATTACAATACTATATTTCGCCCGTGGGTTCGCTCGCAGAAATGTAGGTTAGGTTAGGATTTTTTTTATTTCTATGTTTGTAAGGGACTTTTACACATTGTGCACATCAGTCCCATCGTATCCTAATTACATTTGTTAGGTACCTAACCTATTAACAGCATCTTTTCTGGATTAAAAGTAGCCTATGTTCTTTTTCTGTTCCCCTGATAACATGTATGCTAAATATTATGTTAATCAGTCCAGTAGATAAGGCTTGAAAGCGTAACAAACAAACAAAATCACATTCGCATTTATAATATTAGTTATAGGATTGATTATTAATAAATAAGTTGTCGCTTGTAAGTTGTTGCTGTGTTTCTTTATACAAGTAAGTATATTGGTTTTTCTTTATATGTCTTGCACATTTTTGAACTATTTTTATTTGAAAGGGCGTTTTACCTAATCCAAACAATTTGGGTTGATGCCAAACAATCAGATAAGAAAATATAATTACCTTATATAATTAAAGCAACAATAGTTTCCTCTAACTAATTATGGTTGGCGCGGCAAACTTTGGAATTGGGTATATAAGGTTAGAAGTTATCGTTAAGACTTAAAGAAAAAAGTCTAGAAAGTTGTACAGTGTAGGCTTGGTAGCACAGTAATAATCAATGCCACTGTTGTGCACGAGGTCTCTGGTTTAAATACCGGGTCGGGCATACAGTTGCTCAGAGAGGCTATGATCGAGCGTATGGACTTATCCTTGAAGGCAGTCTCCGATTGGGGTGATGCCAACATAGTTAAGTTCAATGGCTCCAAGAACCAGGCGTGTCAGTTCTCCGCAAAAAAGAGCCCATTCCAACTAGCTCCAACTTTCAGAGATGTATCCGTGCCGATAACTGATCGTCTTGAGCTTCTGGGTATGTCATTGACTCCAACCCTTAACTTTGGCTCCTATATTGAGACAAAAGCTGTGTTTTCCGATAACTACAATCTGGGTGTCTTCAAGTCGCGAGTGAATATGTATCTTCTAGGCAAGCGTGTTCCATCGTCGACTGCATCTTCGCTTTAACATCAGGTGAGATCGCGGTTTAATGCAAGCCTATTACAATTTGAACTCACAAAGCTCGGTCCGACTATTTGCCATATGGTGATGCGACTAATTAAACCACTTTGCCATCGTTCATTCAGTATAGTCAAGACTAACATATTTTTCTCTGGGTAAATGGACGGTTCTTGTAGGATAGACCTTTTGAATAAAAGAAGCGAAGTCGCAGCTTAAGTGTAGTATGAAATAAATATGGATCTATTTGGCAATTTTATGTCACCTCTAAATGCCAGCTGTTTATAACGTTTATGTCAATAAAAATCTGATAATAAGATGTCAATGGCCACTTCAACGATTTTATAGTACATACATACATACATAGATTCACGCCTGTTTCCCAGAGGGGTGGGCAGAGACTACGGATTTCCTTCTCACTTCTCTGGCTTCATTCACTTTCATCACATTCCTCATACACACCCGTCGGTTCAAGGTGCTCTTAACCTGGCCTTTGTCCAGAACGCCTCCGATCTGATCAAGAAACGTTCGCCTAGGTCTTCCTCTTGCGACTGTTCCATTCACACTAGCCAAATAAACTTTCTTAGTCAGTCTTTCCTCGTCCATTCTTTCTACATGCCCAAACCAGCTTAACATACCCTGTTGTATTCTTGTCACTATATCCACATTCATGCCGCATCTCTCTCTAATCACACTATTTCTTAATCTATCTTTCAGAGTCACACCACATATATGTATTTATAGTAAATTGTTTGAATTAGAAAAATAAGTAATTGATATAGAAATAGTACCCGTTTTCACACTACTAGATATGTTTATGACTGCCTTAAGTAAGCCGTGGCATTAATTTCTAACCTAGACGATTATGAGGTTCTGGACTTAATTTGTCATTCCTGTAAACTACAACAATTTTTTTTATTGGAACGTGCGTTCTGGCACATCGGTTTCACTTTACAGAGCTTTCTATTTGTGGGACTTCAAGCAAAATGTGAGGGTAATATACCACAGCCATTACATTATAAATACGTTTGACTACGCAGATAGCGTAGTGCACTGCCGATGCGCCGAGTACTGTGGGTTTGATACTCATAAAAGATAAAACGTGTGTGATCAACAAATAGTTGCATAAATACCGAGTCTAGGTGCTATGTAAGTGTGTTGGTTGAAAAATTATAAAGTTCCTCAATCTACTCTTTAATTAGTCTCTAGTCTCTCAGTAATTTCTGTGTCACGGGGGACTTTACAAACATTCAAGCAACGGACACAAAAAAACATCCCAGCATTACAAAAACTTTGTCTCCTGTGGGATTCAAACCATAACACTCGGCGCAGTGGTAGCCGCGAGGCGACCACTTAAACCACTTCGTCATCCATGCAGTCCAGTACTGGTATTATTACTAGTGCATAAATTGCCTATTTAAAAGCAGTTCTCTGCACCATAACTCTTATAATATAGTATGTTTCCTGTTTTCTTTAAGCCGTTGATAAAAATAAATTCGTTTGTAGGTATTTGTGAACTGTCTAATGTCATTGAAATTAAACAAACTTTATACGGATTTTATCGCGTTGTTTATTTTTATTAAACACTATTATTACATAATTGTGATTAATTTCAATGTATAATATTCGCTTAATTCGCGTATAATTCGTATACGATATTATGTGTATGATATATATGACATATAGAAGAGAATATTACGTCTAATGTCAATTTCAAACACAACTTGCGAGTGAAATCCTCCTCACGAAACAAACTATTGTTGACTGACGGCTCAACCAGTCCTCTCGGCTGTTTGATTGATCGTTTGGTTTGGAACCAACTCGTATTTGATAAGTCTTCGTGTTTAAAGTGGTGCTGTTGGGATTATAAAAGTTTGGTAATTATTGGGGTGCGGAATTATTTGTGGGTCCCAATACATTTTCTTTAAACACAGTTCTTGCTTTAGTTTTTCATGACGCAAAACCTTTACAAACTCTGAAATAATGGAGATAAAGACGCTCAGATTCACAATAAATATTTGTTGGCCATGTGATTTGTTTCGTGTCGGAATCGATGCACAACACTCGATACACTGACAATGGCGAGACTAATGTATTGTTAAAATAGTTCGCGGTTATCATAGTACCTGAAGCTTTTAATACTAGAGGTAACGTTTAGTCTGTCTGAAAAAAGTAATAAAATAACGAATATAACTCATTACTGCAATGAAAACACAACTTTTCGGGTATCGGGAAATTAAGTTCACCACCAATACTTTTTTTAATCAACAAATCCAATAGCTTCTTTATGTCCTGTCCCGGGATCTAAACCTGAGATCTCATGTATACCAGTAGCATTTATTACCGTCGCGCCATCAAGGCAGACGGCATAACTAAATATTATGTCAAATTTATTCATGATTGCAAAATACGCAATAAATGTACTAGATTTGAATCAAACATATTACATTAGCGTTTCAAATATGAAAAAAGTCCTACCAAATCTCATATAATGTATTATTTTGTCAAATCACGTCTGTCAGCAAGCCGTTTATAAACCAGAAAAATAATACAAAACTCGTGACGTCAGCAAACAACGACTTAATACTCCCAAATGCAGAACCTTCATCAAAATATAATTAGTGAAGCCATTTTTCAACCTTGCGGTATAATCCCGGGGAAATTTAACGGAGACCCTTCGAACCCGACCCCGAATTGAGCGCATTTCCCCAAACTGGCCGAGGCGCAACAGGTCCGTGCCCTAAATAAGTGGAAAGCTTTCGTCCCTTACTTTAGGGTTAGAAGGGATATACCACCTCCCGCAAGGATTTGTGGTTTGTCTACTAAGTGTTGTGCGGATCTGATTTGATTTAATTCATGTTTTATTTGTTGTTTTTTGTAGTGACTTCCTCCTTAGGTAAGTGATGACTTGTACGTAACTGGTGCTATGATTTTCTGTGTGTATAAAACGCTAATGTCACAGCATGGCTTGGGTGACATGTCTAAGTTGAGACGCATTTTTTATTCATCGTGAAAACAACCCATGCTTTAATAACCTATATGATTAGCTGCCGCATATACCTGCACGAGTACCTACCTTGTGTTACGCACCTGCTACTTGCGGAATTCCGCTTCTTAGTCTTTTTTATGTAGCCGAATTGTGGCTGTGTTTTGTAGTGGATGTGTATAAGACACTTGGCACAGAGTGATTCTGTGTTATTATGTACCTAGAATTTCTAGTCAATATAGGACTTGTTATTTTATGCTAAACGTTTACATATAATAGTATTAAAAGGTGCTCTAATGGATATAAATGGCCTACCTTTCTATAACCAGATGCAAGTTATCTGACAATAAAAGTAATATTATCTATGGAGTAAAGTTTGCAGATTTATGATTCCAATTCAATCCATTCTTTGTTTCTGCAATCGCTGCTTCATTGTTGCGAAGCACTCAAACTATTTCGGTAAGTTTTTACGTTTCTTTTTCTGTAGTATTTTATTGGCTTTCGTTTTCTTTTTATAAGACGATGCCCAACTTATTTGATAGTCCTAGAAGGAAAGCGGTCCTGGTTCTTGATTTAATTCTATGAATACCCATATCTTTATTCAACGATTAAGAGGTTAAACTGTACATATACGTAACCATAATGTTAGTTACGACACTCAACCCAACTGTTGTACATAATACACTTGCGTATTCCCCGGAGGTTGCGTCTGTAAGCCTTATTTTGAATATTTAATGATGTAACGCCTCTCCAGGGGATAATCTCTTGATTTTCACATGCGTAAATAGAGCCTGTAGGAGTGAGGTGTTAATTCAGGTTAATATCATCAGTAACTAAATTTAAGCTGCGTTTTAGATTGTATTGAAATATACTTTGAGTCCTAGGCAATCGTGGGACTGATAATTTATTTGTTATGATTTTAGAATTTAATAATACATTAATTTAGAAACAAATTCGTTTCTTTATACAATATTTTTGCAATATAATAGCAAACATTTATTTGGACCGCATGGTGGTAAGCAGTTACTGTAATTTATTCACCTTTAGTCACTTGCTATGCAGGAGGCATACATATCGCGACCTAAAGTCAAAGGAATTAAGGACTTACTCACCTGAGGAGAGGCAGTAACAGTAATACTATTCTTAAGCGGTAAGCGGGCTCCTTGTAAGATAGTACCTCGCCGGCCTAACCACCTCATTCAGACTCTTTCCAAATGACAGAGAACGATTTTTTTAACTAATCGCACCCGCACTTCAACCACTGTTATACCTGTGCAGCCAGGTTCAGCAGTGGTAACCAAAGAAAACACCAAAATTTGAAGTCCTGGAAAAAGCTATACTATCTTGGAACCCGCAACGAATTTAATCAGAAGTTTACAGAAAGACTTAAAATAGAATTTCATGAGTTTCCTGTGCCTGAACCTAGCAACCACAGAAAGTATAAGAGAAGAAGCAACTAACCTAAATGAAAATTCAGTAACTTCACTAAACTCACTAACTCGTAATCTTTGACGTTCATTAGTGTTACTTTGTGACCTAACCTAACCGATTCGTGACTGCGAGAATGCTTTAATTCATCGGTCCCGGTAAGCCAAATCAAGTTCAGACTAGAATATAGATTCCTATACACCTGGCAATAAGATAATGATAATAAAACAAGATTATCTAAAATAAGTAATAAATATTAATATTTACTAGACGAAAATGTTTCTAAGTAGTAAACGTGACGCTAGCTGCCGAGTCGTTTGGTAGTTTTAGAAAAATAAAGGGAAGCCATACTTTTATTGCATATGTTTATTATATAAATGTATAATTATAACATATTAACCTTAAAAATGCAATGCTCAACACATTATTATGACACAGTTAATTCATTTTATTGCAAATATTATAATAAAGAAAGTTGCTTAAAAAGGAAAACATAAGCTCCGCCGCGACAGTGACACACTGCCGTGACCAGGATTCGAACCTGGGTTACTACGGCCACAACGTAGGGTCCTAACCACTAGACGATCACGGCTACCGGAGCTGGTGACTGATAACTCCAAATACAAAGATGCATTGCACGCAAACTGGAGCACTTTCACTTACAATTGGTCGCAGTGGCGCAAGAGACGATTAAAAAACTCGTTTATGCAATAAAAGTACTACATTAAATAATAATATTAGGATGGGCAACTGATTTTATATTTTATATAAAATAAATAGATATATGCTGGAAGGGCATATATTAACCTATGGTAAAGCGTCTGCGCACCGTTGGCCAGATGCAATAGATTTTAATTATATTTGATAATCTAAGACTTGATAGATTAATACTACGTCTTTGACTGCGAGTGAAATATGCCAAAACAGGCGGTCACAGTTAAGTGAATACAATCAACACTTTTTGTTTAATACAAATATAAAATATACATTTACTATAACAATTAATGTGTTTACAATTACTCCGTGTAAAAAACTTAAAATAATTAATATTTTCGCCTACAAGAATTACGTAAATTTGTAAAATGCTAAAACGTAGATTTTTAGATTATAACAGCAGAAATCTATCCTATTTTACAGCTTAAACGAAACATAAATACTTATATTACAATTTGTCCGTCCTAAATATTTAAGTTATTGGTTGACAATAAAGATACGTAATTATTAAAAAAGCACTTCAAATCCTCCGTGCAATTTTACTATGGCGGCCGCGCGCCGATTTGATTATGCGCCGCACGAGCTCTGTCATTATCTGCCTTACGCTCGGCGCAGTCCTAATGGTAGATACAATTTCCATCTATATTTTGACTGCTACTAAAATTTCCTTACAATATAATTTCTTCAATTCAATTTCTTTATTCATAAACAAGTTCTACATTGTAATTCAGTACATATACATTTGAAATGTTACAAATACTTTAATAAAATAATATTAAAAATGTAAATAATTAACTAGTCATCTTGCTAGTATAAACATCTTTTCAGTAGATAGGTAAGCTTTCAGCCATAAATTTATAATTATAGAGACTAATATTTTATTCCTTTAGTAACTTGTTAGAAATATTACATCTCTGTTGTTTATTCGATTAAAAGTTATATTTTTCTTATTTGACAATATTTGCAAAACTTAGCTAATCATTTAACATCAATCATAAACATCTAAAAGATAAGCTCCGCCGCGACAGTGACACACTGCCGTGACCAGGATTCGAACCTGGGTTACTACGGCCACAACGTAGGGTCCTAACCACTAGACGATCACGGCTGTCGGAGCTGGTGATAGCAGTATTGTAACAACCGACCGCTTTATCCGAAATGTACATAAACGAGACCAATTTCACGGTTGATTTACTTAATGCAATTTATTACATAAGACATGTTTTAATCAATGTTTTCATAAAGAGGTCGATAAATTCGGTGTCGTTATCACCAGCTCCGACAGCCGTGATCGTCTAGTGGTTAGGACCCTACGTTGTGGCCGTAGTAACCCAGGTTCGAATCCTGGTCACGGCAGTGTTTCACTGTCGCGGCGGAGTCTATCTTTTTGCGGTTTTGACACTGAGATAAGTGTATACAAGATTTCATGTGCTATCCGATATTAGTATTATTCATAGGAGGTGTCCATTAATTACGTGAGGTCATTCTTCGATCCCCCTTCGTCCTTGGTGCGATGTCGTTAGATTTGGCTTGATCCCCTTCTGTCCCCTTAATCTCAAGGTAGATTTGGGTAAATACGTCTATCTGTACTTTATTGCATAATATTAATAAAAGAAACATAATTTACTTAATTATTTTTATTAAAGACTAGCTTTTGCCCGTGGTTTCGCGTACGAGTAAAATAGGCTATGTTAGAAAAGTAATAAAAAAAATGATATATAGCCTATCTTACTCGGTGATGATACAGCGTTCTAATGACGAAAGAATTTTTAAAATCGGTTGATTAGTTTTTGGTTTAAATCTTTCCTCTTTATAATATCAGTGTAGACTAGAAATTAAGACAGAATGTAGTTTAGAATAACAGTGAGTAAATCGAACAACAGTACCTTAAGACGAACTACTAAGCAAAATAATATACATTATAATTTAATCCATAGGATTTAGGTATATTTTGTGGGAAAACATGTTTTACTTAATTCAATCATTTTCTCGCAATTTTACCCAGTTTCATGCGGCAAGAAAATTGCGTGATATTTGCCAAAAAAACGTAAGATTGGGTGATATTCGGCTTGGCCCTCTTCGCTCTCTATACACCGCACGTAATTAATGGATGCCTCATATTTGTACATACTAGCAAACGTAGGCAAAACGTATTCGATGACATTACGACTATGATTTAAGACCAGTGCTAATAGAGTCAAGCCTATTGCCACCTATCAGGCGCATTTTTACATCCAGAATCGGAAAAACATACACACCACATCATACGAATAATTGTCATATGAGATTCGAATTTACAATACCCAGCGCGATGCAACCGCTTGCCCACGGGCCATTTGCGCAGTCAATCGTTCAAAATCACTAAACACACTCGTCTATGCGTTTTCTACACGTCATTTTGAGTTTACCTTCTGCATCTTGTGTTTGATGGCTAAGCATACATACACACGGTTTGTTCCGCATTTGCACCTACATTACGTCCCACATTCCAAAATGTTCCTCATTCGCCCCTCTTTTTAAATTATTCTTTTTTCGTCCTACATTTTTGTGAATGGAACAGTCGCAAGAGGAAGACCTAGGCGAACGTTTCTTGATCAGATCGGAGGCGTTCTGGACAAAGGCCAGGTTAAGAGCACCTTGAACCGACGGGCGTGTATGAGGAATGTGATGAAAGTGAATGAAGCCAGAGAAGTGTGTCAGGATCGTAGCAAATGGAAATCCGTAGTCTCTGCCTACCCCTCTGGGAAACAGGCGTGAATCTATATGTACATTTTTGTGCATATGGTTAATAAAATAAAACATGGTTATAAATTATATTAAATCTTCTCGCTGTCGGGCACGAGATGTCATGCAATCATATGCCCAAAGTTTTTCCGAGAGATCAACGAGGTATTTTAAAATATGTTTCGACTGACGGTGTAACTAAATTCAATACAAAAAAAAACAGGGACAAAAAAGGAATATAATTTGGGATGAAATAGGAATAACATTAAGAACACAATATTTATTTAAATTTAGGGCGATAAGGAAGAATTTCTGGGACGAATGCGTATGGTCAAAACGACGAATAAACGTTTGGGTCAAAATATGAGGGACGAATGCGGAACAAACCATACACACCTACACAGCATCATGCCTCTATTCTGAAAGGAGTAGGCAGGTGTGTCACACTTACATGTCGTGATCTTTCTTTTAGGTCCCACATGGAAAGAGGCGAGCCTGTTACCACTTACTGTACACAATTCCAGACTGTGTGCTGCTTAAGAAAATTTTAAACAAAAAAATCCAATAAGACCTTTCCGGCCCGAGAATCGAATCCATGCACATCCGTCGCCACAACTACTGTTAAGCTACCGACGATTGAGCATTTTAATTATGTTAAAGAACATACATGAAAACAATTCTTCAGTCAATATTTCTATTTAGTAAATATATAAACTAGTAATCATCTAACAAAAAATATGCTCCGCCGCGACAGTGACACACTGCCGTGACCAGGATTCGAACCTGGGTTACTACGGCCACAACGTAGGGTCCTAACCACTAGACGATCACGGCTGTCGGAGCTGGTGACTTTTGCATCGAATTATTCACTCTTAATACAAATACATTAAAAAAAACACTTTCACAATTCATTTTACGCAACTTTCTTACTTCAGGCATGATATAAGTTATTTGTCAATAAAGCGATCGATAAATTGGGTGTTATTGTCACCAGTTCCGACAGCCGTGATCGTCTAGTGGTTAGGACCCTACGTTGTGGCCGTAGTAACCCAGGTTCGAATCCTGGTCACGGCAGTGTGTCACTGTCGCGGCGGAGCTTATCTTTTGTTTTATGATTATTTGGTTTACGATCTAATTTAGAGGAAGCTACTTATACATTTTCTAACGTGTGTATTTTAATGTATCTTTAAACCTTAACAAGATAAAGAGCTCAAAATATTATGTGAAAAAAAGTGAAAAAATTGTATATATGTTTGGATATTTGTTACTCAATAACATTAAATAGTATAGTTTCTGGATTAACACACAAAATGTTTTTATCTCGGTATGTGTTTGTGTGGGATTCACGCGGACGAAGACGCAGACAAAAACTAGTAATATTATAAATCTAAAGGTTTGTAAGGATGTTTACATCTGTGTTTTACAATCGCGCGTTAACTATACACAGGAATTTAAAAAAAAATTGGCACTTAGATATAATATATTGTGGACTAAAACATAGAATTATTATGATCTCGGTAAGCATTCCTATATTTATAAACGCGGGCAAAGCCGCAGGAAGTAGTTAACAGAAATTACTATTGGGTTCTATTGAAGCTATTTAATACTAAGTAAGAGTTTCAGGGACCAGTCACGCTTTGGGACTACACAGATAATTATTACCGCGAATCACTCGCATTGATTAAAAACTGACGTTGTCACAAAATCTTTTTCCAATAGTGGTGGTATTCATGCAATAAAAGCCGCGATTAGAAGCTTATCTTAACTAATATTATAAATGCGAATGTGAGTTTGTTTGTTTGTTTATTACGCTGTCACGCCTTAACTACTCACCGGATTATCATTAAACTTTGCATATACTATGTCAGGGCAACAGAAAAGAACATAGGGTATTTTTTATCCAGAAAAAACTCTTGTTTCTAATAGAACCTACATTACGCGAGCAAAGCCGCGGGAAAAATCTCGGTGAATATATTTTTGGATTCTTTTGAGACTATTCAGTGCTAAAATTAAGAGTCATAGAGATTATTTAGAGGTTCGTGATGCTTAAGAGACCATGCATGCATAAATCGATCGTCGATTAACTGACGTCACAAAATTTTGTTTTTGATGCCATAGTACAATTACAAATTTATACAAAACTAAGCTCCGCCGCGACAGTGAATCACTGCCGTGACCAGGATTCGAACCTGGGTTACTACGGCCACAACGTAGGGTCCTAACCACTAGACGATCACGGCTATCGGAGCTGGTGACCATACCACCGAACTTATCGATCGCTTACTATCGACGAACACCTTAAATCATGTCTGAAGTAAGAAAGTTGCATAACTGGAATTGTGAAAGT
Source organism: Catocala fraxini (assembly GCA_930367265.1). Taxonomy (NCBI): domain Eukaryota; kingdom Metazoa; phylum Arthropoda; class Insecta; order Lepidoptera; family Erebidae; genus Catocala; species Catocala fraxini. The sequence continues at coordinate 26,544,316 of OV884025.1, read as the reverse complement.
GATATTTTTAGATGTAATTGTATAAAGATTGAATAATTCGATACAACAATCACCACCTCCGGCAGCCGTGATCGTCTAGTGGTTAGGACCCTACGTTGTGGCCGTAGTAACCCAGGTTCGAATCCTGGTCACGGCAGTGTGTCACTGTCGCCGCGGAGCGTATCTTTTGTTTTATGATTATTTTGTTTACGATCTAATTTAGAAAAAGCTACTGATAAATTTTCTAACGTGTGTATTTTAATGTATCTTTAAACCTTAACAAGATAAAGAGCTCAAAATAGTATGTGCAATACGCATGATTATACGAGTGCGTTCATGGATTTTGAATCTTGGTCTGCATGGATGGAGTAGCGAGTAAGCGGTCGCCTCGCCGGTTGTAGTTTCAATTTCCACCTCTATTATATCGTTATTAATTATATCCTTCATGTGTGTCACAAATGATTGTTCAGAGTCTAGGTGACCTTTCTTCTTCTCTCTAACCTTTATTATTCCCAAGTCACTTGGGGTCGGCTTTTTCTGGTCTAACCGGATTTGACTGATATCAGTTTTTACACGGAGCGGCTGCCACCTGACCTCCGCAACCCGAAGGCTAACGACAAGGCTAGGTGACCTTTAAGTAAGATAAATGTATATTTGTAAAGTCATCATTTGATTTTCAATTTTATAATAAAATAATTTTATATCGAACTGCGTTAAATTCATATCAACGCATTAAATATTCTGCCGACTTGATCTGAAATTATAGTCATCGTCGTCATCGATTATCAGCGTTTCGTTTGTTTGTTTACAACTACTGGAACACTGCTGGTAGTTTGCTTTTTAAAAAGTTCTGGTTAGTTCTAAAACAAATCAATGCAAGAACATAACGTAAATATTTTTAGTTGAACGTTTGAACGTTTCTTGATCAGATCGGAGGCGTTCTGGACAAAGGCCAGGTTAAGAGCACCTTGAACCGACGGGCGTGTATGAGGAATGTGATGAAAGTGAATGAAGCCAGAGAAGTGTGTCAGGATCGTAGCAAATGGAAATCCGTAGTCTCTGCCTACCCCTCTGGGAAACAGGCGTGAATCTATGTATGTATGTATGTATGTATTTTTAATTGACCATATTTTCCTATACCGGCTGATATAGGATTGTCATTGTCTATTTTGTTCCCTTTTCTTCACACTGTATTCTTTGTAATCTTTAAAAAGACAACTCCCGCATTAGGCATAATTCCTGTGTCGCCGGGGACTTTAAAAACATTCAAACAACAGACACAAAGAATACCCAGACTCGCAACAACCATTTGTAGATGACACAATTTTTTGTACCGTGTGGGATTCGAACCCACAACACTTAGTATAATGGCAGCGGTGAGGCGACCACCTTAACCACTACGCCATCTGTGCAGTCCAAATTATTGGTATCCAAGTCCCAATTTAATTAATAAGAAACATTACAAACCACCAAAAGATAAGCTCCACCGTGACAGTGATGTACTGCCGTGACCAGGATTCGAACCTGGGTTACTACGGCCACAACGTAGGGTCCTAACCACTAGACGATCACGGCTACCGGAGCTGGTGACTGTAGTCGTTAAATCACGTTTAACATTGTTGTTTCGATGACAAAAACTGCATTTTATTTGCTCGCTCCAGTTACTGTTACGCTTCGAGCATTTTTATTGGGAGTAATTGCTTTTAGGGTACCGTATAACGACTGATATTAAAAATACTTTGTGGTAAATGTCGACTGCACAGGTGGCCTACGTGGTTTATGTGGTTGCCTCACTATTGCCACTGCGCCGACTGTTGTTGTTTCCCCTACACGGGAAAAATGATATCTTCAGATGTTATGTTATGTTTATGTTTAATTTTCCTGGTCTTATAAAAAAACGCAGAATTTTTGTATTAGTTATTGGTACCCCACCTTTTTTGTTGACCCTATAGCAAAAGTAAAAAACCTGATCGATGCAACTGGTAATAAGAATGCTGGTTTTTTATTTTTTTGAGAGAATAAAAAATTTTATTTGTCAATAGGCATTGGTTTATAACAATGCTGTCAGTATTCTTTCTGGGCATGCGACAGTTGCCAAAAAAAGAAGTAGCAAAATAAAAAAATAAAAGTTTAAATTAATATTTTCTGTTCCATTTTTGTTTTTTTGAACTGATTATATTAATTCTTTTTTAATTACTAGTGGTATAAAATATAACATTTGTTATAATATGGTAAAGAAATACGCAGTCGAAATCTCTTAAGGGTGTATTGAGTTATGTTCCTGACTGTACCAGTTAACTATGATGCGAAGTAATGCTATTAATAGATTTATTAAAATATAATTTCTATTCCAACAACTAACATAAACACAACTTAATAACTAACTAACATAACTTCAATAACTTTAGTAATATCAATATATTCACTAACCACTAAACTTTGGCGATCATATTATTGTTTCTTTGGGTTTTATATTAATAAATATTTTTAATTTGATTTTATGTATATTTTATATAGTTTATGCCCGCGGCATCGCTCGTGTAAAAGTAGGTTCGACTAGTTTAGTACTTTTTTAAATAATAGATATTCTATAAAAAAATTAAAATCGGTAAAGCAGTTTTGGAGTTAAATCCTTACAAACAAACAAACACTATCAAATCTTTCTTCTTTATAATATTAGTATAGATGTGTCTGACTGATGAACTTCGTTAGTGGCTCAGTGGTACTGTATGTGGCTGCTGCGCGTGAAGTCAAGGTCAGGTAAAGTGTTATTGAGATTTTCTCTCAAGAAATGATTATTAGCCGCACAGAGTCTGTACGATAAACGGCAATAGACTCGCCCCTTAATAAATGGAACTTATAACCATAGCTGGAGAAATGTGCGTGTGATACATATTCCAACCCCTTCGAGGATATATGTGTAATACTATGTATGTATTATTTTTATTATAAATATAATATATATGATGTATAAAGATTAATTAAATAATCATTGATAGGGTAAATAAACATTTATTTAAGTATTTCAAAAAACTGTAAAGTGCATTATTTAAACTTCAAGAAATGAAAAGAGCTAGGCATTTCCCAACAAAAATTCACAAATATTTTTCCCTAATCGAAATTACTAAGTTCACACGATCATCCGCAATACATAAGCACAAACTTATGCTATGATATCACAGAGCACTTTGCACATAAAATAAACAGGCGTACAGAACCCACTTAAAAAGAAATCACACTTTGCTCTCCACAGTTGCATCAATTGATGTCGAAGTTTTTAACTCCGATTAATCATGCTGGATGTTTATTCAGAAAACGAATAAATGAAGGTAAGGAAAGGCTTCCCCGGGACGAGGGGGGGGGGGGGGCGAGACTAACAATAGGTATTTGTTCTGTTCGCTGTTACCGTTTAAAGGCAATATTCGTCTCTGAGAGAAACGGTTTTGATTTTCTCTTTATTAATTTCGTTTGTGCAAAATGTCAGACTGCGCCCTGCGGGGATCATGCAGTAGTTTAAATAGTTATCTTGTAATTGCCAATGTGTCGAATGTTAACAATTAGATACCTACTCACACGGGACATTGTTCCTAGCCTGGGTGTGCTGTGAGCCAAATCAATAAGTATATTAAGGATTCCATGGGCTGAGATCCCAGAGATTCCAAATCAATTTAATCACTGTATTAAGCGGTTTTCACGAAACAGTTACACAGATATTTGTTTTCGCGCAATGAATTACTATTACCTAAGTTTCTGCGGCTTTGGGCCTTGTGCTATGCGATTCTTGAAAAACTAAATTATTTGACTTGTAATGTAATATAGTTCAAATTGTTAAGCATAGACGAGTTAATTTTACTGCTATTTATCGAACATAGTGCATTTCTTAGTTAGAAAACTACTTATGTCTATCAGTGAATTGAACTCACAATTGGTATTAGAACAACATTTGCCGCGTACTAGGTCAATGGAGCAGTAAACAAATAATTTGATATTATTGCGAAAAAATCCACCTCATAAATTCATATAACAATATTGAATTTTAATAGTATAATTGAGTGGGTCATAGTTTGGGAACTTTTTGGTATTTAACATTTTTTAACATTTACAATATTATCTATTTAATATTAAAACCGAACTAGTAATCAAAATATTAATTTTATTCGGAACACGGTTTATGCCGCTAAAGTTTGAAACAGAAGGTGAATGTTCCTAACTTTTTAATTACTAAGTAGTAATACTAACTTCTATTAAAGGTGCTTACTGGATATACTTAGTTACTAAAATGTATACTTACTAATTATTTAAGTCAAGCAATTTATTGAAACACATCGTGACCATGGCTGTTGAAAATCAATTGGATTGACAGGAAAAGTGTTATTACAAATAGTTTAAAATATTAGTTAAAAGTTGCGTTGTTTTGTTAATAATGAACCACACTTATTCTCTATATAGCAGTTTAATTTCAAAATGTAGCATTTGCATAAACGCTTACGTTTACGAACATTGTCTTAACAATATTAAGGAATTAAGTACGGAGTGAAAGGAATATAATAGTAAAGATGGTCTGTAAGAGTCTGGAACTCTTACTCACCGGATGAAACATAGAAAGAGTGCTTCTAATCGTCGCCCAGTTATCTTTAAGTGGGTAGTAGATCTTATCTTATCTTATCTTATGTGGGGGCCAGTCAGTGCAGACCGGCGACACTTCGACCCAGTGGGATCTTTTGTGTCGACACTCTCCCAATAACGACTGCCATAGATGTTCATGGCAGCCGGGACCGACGGCTTAACGTGCTCTCCGAGGCACGGAACAGGCGATAATTGTCAATCAATACGCACATAATTTCGAAAAGTCATATATCTTCCGAAAGTCAGAGGTACGCGACGTGGGTTCGAACCCGAGACCCGCTGCATTGCAGTCTGTTGGTCTCCCCACTGAGCTATCGCTGCTCTCAAGTGGGTAGTAGATACTTTCCCAGGCTAACCGCTCCGTCCGTGTATAGTCTTAGTTGATTAAATGCTACCGTACATATACTTTAATGGTGCATTATGTGACACCTTAAAACGTTATACATTAAGTGTTAGTATTACTATTTTTTTTGTTAGAATAAGCATTAACTTAATAACTACATATGTCCAACTTAATAAATAAATAACTGAAAAATATTTTAGCAACATTAATTTAGTAGTAAAACCCGTCGCGTGTTAAAAATAGCCCACTTTTTCATCAACTTTATATCCCCGTCTTTATAGCAGTAGGCCTTTGTCCACACATCATTGTGTAAAGATCTGGCTACAATACCACCGCGTATATTGAACTCGCAAGACAAACAGCCTCGCTACAACCTCGCTGTTTGTTCTGGGACCCTGCAAAGAGGACGCCAAGTTTGCAGAGTCGGTAGACATGCAAATATAACAATCGATACTGGCCTTATTGGCGGGCAACTACGAGTATAGTGAGACGTGGTCGTCCTTTAACTAAAATGCCGTTAACCCACAAGCGCGTGATTATGACTTTCTAATGAAAAGTAATATAGTTTTGAATTCTATACTAGAATATAGATATAGATAGATAATTATATAGATAAATAGTTTTAAATTCTAGTAAAATTATAGATAGACAATTCAAAACTATTTTACTATCCATTAAAAAGTCATAATCACGCGCTTGTGGGTTAACGGCATTTTAGTTAAAGGACGGCAGAATAAGTACGTATATGGTATATGCATTCGAATGTGTACTGTCCATCTTTCTTATTTTATAGTGTAACCAATATGGCGTACCTCTTGCTAAAATTAAATAAAACTATCATGTACATATCAGAGACTAAATGTATTGTACAGTTGTATGTTGTGCTGTTGCAGCAGATATTGTTAGGTTTTTAAAACATATCTTGCTTATAAAGGTTATCTACTAATTGCGAATGTGTTTGTCTGTTTGTTATGCTTTCACGCTTTAACTACTCGATCGATCATCTAAAGGTTCTCATACACGTTGTGAGAGGAACAGAAAAAGACAAAGAATCCCTTTCATGCAGAAAAATCACTGTTACCAATTTATCGTATCCTAACCTACATTTACATGGGCGAAGTTGCGGGAAATCTCTTCTTCTCCCTAGCCTTTATTATTCCCAAGTCACTTGGGGTCGGCTTTTCTGGTCTAACTGGATTTGACTGGATATCAGTTTTTACACGGAGCGGCTGCCACCTGACCTCCGCAACCCGAAGGCTAACGATACCCTAAGGCTAGACCAGTGTCAGGATATTATAGGGCATTGACTTCCCAATAACGACTGCCATAGATGTTCATGGCAGCTAGGACCGACGGCTTAACGTGCTCTCCGAGGCACGGAGCAGGCGATAATTGTCAAGCAATACGCACATAATTTCGAAAAGTCACGTAACTTCCGAAAGTCATAGGTGCACGACGTGGATTCGAACCCGAGACCCTCTGCATTGCAGTCTGTTAGTCTCCCATTGAGCGGGAAAATATAACAAATAAAAAATTAAGTACCTAGTATATTCACAGTCTATGAATCGTACAGCGCACTATCTAAGCTTTACTTTGATTCGGACATTTATTTGTTATGAATTAATATTCAATAATAATATAATTTTCTATCACATACACACAACACCATCTAGCCCAAATTAAGCAGAGCTTGTACTATGGGTACTAGACAATGGATAAACATACACATATACTTCTTTTTTTTTGTCAATACGTAAATATTATATATAGAAACACCCAGACCAAGACAAACATCCATGTTCATGCACACAAATGTTTGTCTTGTGCGAGAATGGAACCCGCGATCTCAGGCGTGGCAGTCGGTTACACTAACCACTACGCCATCGAGGCCGACAGTAAAAAAGTATTAATAAAAATAATGTAACGAGAACTATATCACGTGTTTTCTTTATATTGTTTGACATCTCTATTTGACAACAAATATAGTCTGAAAGAAGGAACTGAATGATTTTATAATTCATTTGATTGTTTATAAAATAAAACAGTAAGAAAACATAGTCCTTAACTACGCAAATTAGCACCTATCCCGCTGTGCATAGGAGTACTTGCATATTATACATTCGAATGCAATTATGCGCATCATTTATGTGGTCTGGTATATCTAAAATGACAAAGAGAGAGAAGATAATATTCTGCCAGGTACAGTGCCAGCTGCCTGACCTACGTTATTTTAATTCTATTGTTATAGAACTGTTATTAGGTAGTGTTCATCTACAACAGCAATTGATACATAAATAAATATTTAAAATAGCTCCATGAATAGTTAATTTGGCAGAGCGACGACATGGTTTGTCTAGTTTGTCGCAGTTTGAAGTCCTTAGGCAAAATATATTATAAACATTTTACATAATATTGTCTTACGTTTACGCGAATGTTATACATTGAAATTAAACTAATTTATACGGCTTTTATTGCGTTTTTTTTTATAAAAAACTATTATCACATAATTTTGTAACGTAATATTATATATATAATAATTATATATAATGTAATTATTATATTATTATATTATTATATTATATTATATATTATATTATTATTGTTAAACACTTTTACTAGTTACTGTTTACTTCAATTTAAGCTACTTAAATTTATTTTTACACGTTTCGGTTGCTTTTCAGCAGCCATGGTCCCGGGCAGACTAAGATGTTGGTTGTCTCAATGTTCCAGTGTAGTTATTTCCAAAGTTCCCCTAACATAATTTAATTTAATTGGTGTTTCTATTTATGCAGAATGAGCTCAACAGTAACTACAATACAACAGTAGTTTAAAGTTTCAAAATTATGTAATAACAGTGTTTTATAAAAAATTAACAACGTGGTAAATTCCGTATAAATTTGTTTAATTTCAATACAGACATTTTGTTAATGGATAATTTGCATAAATATTTGAAGATTTTTTTTTTATAATGTGCGTTCCAATGGGATTAATCAGGCGGAGCCACAGACAGATACTAGTATGTCTAGTAAACAATAATCTTAAATTTAATTACTAACCTAAAACTTCCAGTGCTTACGGGTCAAACTCACCTTAACACGGACTTGATAGGGTATATTCGACCCCTGATCATTGCTCAGCGACCCGGATAACTTAGGGCAAGACAACGTTAACCGGATCAAATGTCTTCATCTATATGCAAGGTACCCGAGCTGTTATTGAAGGTCCGGTAATAGATTGCGATGGGTCCAGTTAAGGTATAATGATAAATACGGTAGTTTACGATAATAGGGTTCGATTTGCATGAATTATACTTCTTATAAGATAACATCAAGCGTCTGTATTGGTGAAAGCGAAGGCAGCGGTGTATTATGACATATTTCGCATAACACGGCGTCAAATCACACTTTTCCCATGAATGTCATCTGTTTGTCATATTTTTGCAATTCAAACGTGTCAGCAACTGCTCCATACATGCATAGTTATACATCTTTACATCGCTAAGGGATGGATAGGTAGCGGTGTGATATACCCACGTTCGTCAGACGTTCAAACGTGTCGGCAACTGCTCCATACATGCATAGTTATACATCTTTACATCGCTAAGGGATGGATATGTAGCGGTGTGATATACCCACGTTCGTCAGACGTTCAAACGTGTCGGCAACTGCTCCATACATGCATAGTTATACATCTTTACATCGCTAAGGGATGGATAGGTAGCGGTGTGATATACCCACGTTCGTCAGACGTTCAAACGTGTCAGCAACTGCTCCATACATGCATAGTTATACATCTTTACATCGCTAAGGGATGGATAGGTAGCGGTGTGATATACCCACGTTCGTCAGACGTTCAAACGTGTCAGCAACTGCTCCATACATGCATAGTTATACATCTTTACATCGCTAAGGGATGGATAGGTAGCGGTGTGATATACCCACGTTCGTCAGACGTTCAAACGTGTCAGCAACTGCTCCATACATGCATAGTTATACATCTTTACATCGCTAAGGGATGGATAGGTAGCGGTGTGATATACCCACGTTCGTCAGACGTTCAAACGTGTCGGCAACTGCTCCATACATGCATAGTTATACATCTTTACATCGCTAAGGGATGGATATGTAGCGGTGTGATATACCCACGTTGGTCAGGTATGTTTTGGCTCGTACGATATAGGACGTGAGCCGACAAACACATACTATCTATAGATAATTTTTTTTTCGTTTATTTAGTGGCCAGCCTGTTGTCAAGACTTGTTCAAGCCGCCCGTAGGCCTCTGACATGGCTTAACGACTACTGTCAATTTGGCAACGGAGCACGGAAGCACGGAGACGCTCAGGTGAAATACCACTAAGCGGTCACCCATCTATAGACTGACCGCACCTAACGTTACTTAACCTCGCTAATCGTTTACAGATAAGTAAGTGCAACTGGCTTTGAGCAGAATACTGCACATTTACTATGAATCTTACTTAGTAGCGCAATTATTAACTGCTGCTGTACATAAGGTCTCGGATTCGTTGCTCGAGTTGGGCTAAGTGCTATTGGGATTTTCTGTCAACAAATTCTCAATAACAGCTAGCATATAGCAATAGTAACTAAAATGTTTATGTGGATGACAACAATAAGCTTGCCACTATTATGTGAACCAAAAACTCACGCCTCCTATTCTTCTACCATTTATTACTATAAGGTTTTCCACTTTCTTCGAGCATATCTCTTTCCTCCATTACCTTTCATCTCAAGAAAGTGCAATATAGAAGAAACTTATAACTGTGAGACATTTAATCTGTCCGGACCCCACTGATGGCAACTATTTGTCTATTGTTCGCGACCATTGCCGCATAATGGCTCCCAAGATAGAACAAAAGCGGTGACAGGGTTGAGTTGAAGCACGTTTTATGAAAGTTTTATATAACAGTGTGAAGTGTTTAATACCAGGTCAGCTTTTTGTTCGTATGCAGTTTGTTCAGGGGCGGTGTGGCCGAGATAAATGTATTGGATATCATATTGTTAAATGTGAAGGTTTGTAAAGATGTTTGGTTTTGTTAGTCAGTCACGTGTAAACAGTTGAAAGAATTTGTCTTAAACTTCTAAATAGATAAATTGCAGCTTATTCTGAACGGCAAAATAAGTTTTATATTTTGAGGTTTCTAAATGCACTTAATTAATTTGAGCTTTATTTTAAAATGTTTTTATTTTATTTTTAATACCACATACAGCCTTCATTACAGGTAATACTTAACCTAATCCAATGGATGCAGAATTAACTTAATATGTACAAATTATATTTACTTAATAATAATATATACACCCTAATACTATTTATTCCTTAATACTAATTATTTCCTATTATTATAACACAAAAATGAATAAGTAGCCTGTGTGAACTCACTCAGTGAACACGTAAATATGTCTACACATTTGGACACAGCACACAGTACACGCAGCGCACGCGTCAGCGGCGCGAGCTGCAGTAGGTTAGTGCGTGCACGCGGCACTAGCAGTAGTGGCGGTTGCCTTCGCCGGTCTATGTATTCGTCCGGAACACAGAGTTGAACTGTCTGTAGGACAGCCTGATTATATACCTTTCCCCTAAGTACCTTTAACACATACGTAGCTAAAGCCACTTCTCTTCTCACTTCAAGTCTATTGTAACCCACCATACCCAATACAAATAGAGTAGGGTATAGTAGTGGATAGCCTGGGTATACCCCATATTGCTTCAAGTAGAGAAACCTTATAAATTTGTTCTGGATACGCTCCAACATTAATTTATATTTTGCTTCATGTGGTGACCAGATTGCCGCATCACCTTCCAAATGACTCCTCACGAGAGCCCCAAACAATGATTTTAGTGCTCCAATATTTGTAAAATAATTCCCTTGACGCAATACAAATCCCAGATTACGGTATGCCTTTTTACAAACATTAGTAATGTGTTTTCGAAAGCTGAGATCGGCAGCAAACTGAACCCCCAAATCCCTAGCTTCAGTGACGCGCTGCAACGGGACTCCCTCCATTTTTGGGCATTTTTTTGTTTTAATATGTTCACTATAAAGTGAACATATTAAAACAAAAAAATGCAAAACATATTAAATCTATGATACACTTTTACTTAAGTCTATAAAGACTTAAGTAAAAGTGTATCATAGATACATACATACATAGATTCACGCCTGTTTCCCAGAGGGGTAGGCAGAGACTACGGATTTCCATTTGCTACGATCCTGACACACTTCTCTGGCTTCATTCACTTTCATCACATTCCTCATACACGCCCGTCGGTTCAAGGTGTTCTTAACCTCGCCTTTGTCCAGAACGCCTCCGATCTGATCAAGAAACGTTCGCCTAGGTCTTCCTCTTGCGACTGTTCCATTCACACTAGCCTTATAAACTTTCTTAGTCAGTCTTTCCTCGCCCATTCTGTCTACTTGCCCAAACCAGCTTACATACCCTTTTCTATTCTTGTCACTATATCCACTTATTGTATCATATATGGTATATTATTATATTTGTAGTCCTTTAATTATGTAAATAATGGATCAAAAATTTTAATATTATATGTAAAATACGCACCTCTCTCATCTGCGATAATTCTTTACTAAAAAAATAAACATATATATAATAAAAACATATACTTTAAGTTATTTTTAAATGCATGAGCGTTAATTCAAGTTGGTAATTTGATTTACGGTACAAAAAAAATATTTTTGTATATAATCTGAATATAACATATAAAGTCTTAGCCTTTGTGTCACATCGAAATTGTATAACTTGTTCTTAGAAGTACTTTATCAGAGTATCTTCATTAAGTAAGCAAGTATGACTCCCAGAAGTTAAAGTAAACGACTTAAAAATTCAGTCTCCGTAAAAATCGCAGCACGGGGACCCGTATGAAAAGGACATGAAATTTAACGCAAGCTTTTTCCAGTAACACACTAAGAAGTACAAAAAATAATTCTCTTTAAATTATATTTTTATATCATATATAGTACTTTGGCAATATTGAACTTCAATGCACATTAAACGCAAAAATATAAGGTTATGTTAAAACATTATGTGTAATAACCCATTTGTTACATTATAATATTTTCAGTTCGGCGATGCCAAAAAGCATAGACCTTGAGATACATGTTCATATAATTAATTTCGACAAAGCTTGAAGTGTCACACTGCCGAGTACCCGGCCCGTGCCTTTGGGAAATGGAACTCCTTTCGTTTCACTTCCCACCGGCTTCCCGGCTTGATCATTAGATCAGCTCAATGATACCAATTTATTGAATTCCCATACAAATTACGTATAATTGCCAAGTTGTAAATTGATACGACAATACTCTAATACTCCAATTATTGTCGTATCAATTTGTACGTAATAGTAGGTCCCTGGCGTAGCGCTAGTATATACCACTGCTTGAATGAAGCCCCGGGTTCGATTTCCGCAACGGGCAAATTGTTATTGAGGATTTCAGTCAAGAAAGTTTTAGTAGCAATCACGGTGTATGGAATAGATACCAGTAAGCGAGTATTGGGGTATAGCCAGCAGAATGTGGGCATAATACACCTTCGAGGATATAAATGTAAGATTATGTATGTTAAAGTCGAATTGAATAGAATTGTTTATATTTAGTTAGTTACAAGAGAAACTAATACCTATAAACGTGTCAAATATGGCACTGGCACCGAAATTTAAATAAGGAATTCACAAGAGATTAGACAATTGTTTATGAAAAAGTAAAATTTTTAATATGCGGATTATAACAGCGGCCTTGTAAGTCCCGGACGAGCCGGCTAGATAGCGAAAGATATATTTTTTTATATCTGAATTCCGCACGAAATGTTTCATAATAATTACCTTAGCTTTAATTTACATTGCCATATTAAAAATGTTTCGTAAGCTTGCTCTTGCGAATAAACAGAGTTTGTTCAAATATTCTATTTTGAGTAAGTTTTGTAATCTCTCTCATTTGCTAGGTACGAATTCTTTATTTGATGTTAACAATTTATAATAATTTTATTCTAAACGAATATTGTTACAGTTTTACATATAATAAGAAGCTGATATATAATATTATGTTATTCCTTCAGTGATAAGGCAATTCAAGTTCTGAGTAAGGCTAAGGTTTTGAGTGAGACTACTTTTTACACATTTTATCTTAAGTATGTGATTAGAATTAGTGTTGTGTGTTTCTTTTATTTACATACATTCAAACCTCCTGTATACCCGAAAGGTGATACAGGTATAAAACACAGCACACAGGTGTGAGGTGTCGCCACCGATGATTAGGTCCCACTTAATGGGTGGCGAGCCTTTTGTCTACCGGGCACACTTCCACACATTGAATTTTTGGACAGAAAACACAATAACATTACCTATCCCAGGAATCTAACTAAGAACGTCATATGTAGTGGTCGCTTTTATTACCGCTGCGCTAACGAGATAGTTGGTGTCACGCGGACCGCTCGCGCCATGACGGCTGCGCGCGAGCCGAAGTGGTGGGTGGCGCCGCTCTCTCCCTCCTGCCGGCGGTAACCGCTATATAAACGCGATCGCGCCTGGTTACAGCCCTCTTCTACCTGCCGTGCTGCCTACTCAGTTAAATGGTCTTTCAAGCTATCGAAGACCACGTCACGAGCCTTTTAGGGTGACGCCCTGTTTCTCTTGTTAACGAGTAGTTAATATTTATCGTGTAAAATTACTGTTGTTACAGTGCCGAGTTTGGTAAATTTTAATTAAAAGCCTTGTAATTGCGAAGTATATTATTTATATTATCTCCGCTACTTACTACCCTGGTCGTTATAGTCCCTAAAACCAGATCGACATACTATAACGTTACATTGTTTTTTAAATTTTTAAATGATTACTAGCAATTTGGGTTTTATATTACTAATATTTTTGTTAACCCCTCCAGGTAAGCTAGAATACTTGTATTAGAAGTGGGTTCACGTCAGTACTGCAGTATTTTTATGTATTGTATTTTACTAATCCATTGACAGTAGTCGCAGGCGGCCTGACAATATATTTTTATTTATGCTTGGCATTTCAACATTATAATAATAATAATAAGCGCCGAGCAATGATCATCGATGTTACCATTCCGCATGACGAGAATCTTGTGAAAGCTGAAAAAGAAAAAGAGCTGAAATACTTGGACCTAGCTCACGAGATTGTCGACATGTGGCGTGTGGACTCGGCGATCATTGTGCCGATAGTCATTAGTCAATGGTTTAATACCTAAAAGCCTCGACCGCCACCTGCAGAGGCTCGCGTTAGATGGCTGGATCGAGTCCTTGATGCAAAAGGCAGTACTACTCGACACGGCGCGTATTGTGAGGAGATTCCTCTCTCTAGAGTCCTACTACCGGCAGCTAGGACCCTGTTCCCGATGTCGGTGGGTCATTTCAGTTTTTATATTTTTAAATATGTATAGTTTTTATATTTATATTTAAAAATATAATTATTCGAAAAAAAGAGTCATAAAGAGAATAATAATAATAATATTCTACCACATACACACAACACCATCTAGCCCAAACTAAGCAGAGCTTGTACTATGGGTACTAGACAATGGATAAACATACATATATACTTTTTTTTTGGAAATTTTTACATATTATACATAGAAACACCCAGACCAAGACACACATCCATATTCATGCACACAAATGTTTGACTTGTGCGGGAATCGAATCCGCGACCTCAGGCGTGGCAGTCGGTTACAATAACCACTACGCCATCGAGGCCGACATTCGACAGGTTAAAGTAGTTTTGCTTGTGTCTGTTGTTTGAATGTTTATAGACTCCTCTACAACAGATGAATTATCCCAGTTGCGCAAAAATATTCTCATGAAAATTATCTAAAAATAGTACGCGTTAATACTAGTGAAAACTAAGTAGGTGCATTATTATCACAGCAAACTGTTTATATAAACTAATAAGTGTGCAGTTTGTATAATGTGAGTGAAGTCGGATATCGTGTGTAAACAGCATGTTCATGTAGAACAAGTCCTTGAACGTGCGCCGTGTTACATTGTGTCTGAATAAAGACTTAACTAAATATTCTGATTAAATCCCGTTCATATTGAAGAAGTGGTAAGCTGCGTTTGTTAATATTATAATCAGAACTTTATTTAAGCTGCTGGGCACGGACTTTTTCTCAGTATAAAAATGCTTAGATGTATCGTGGCTACCCAGGTGCGGGTTGGCAGAGTTTATATATCTCAGAGAACATGTTGTTATTAATTATACTTATTTAGTTGGAAGTATTTATTAATACCTACACGTATGCGTATAAAGAAGGCGTGTAGCAAAAATGTAAGTTTCTTCAGCTGTTTAGCTTCTATGTGATGGCAGGTAAGTCGAATCTAGGACCTCGCGATCAGCCGCTAACACAAGCGCTAAATTACTTCACGAAACCAAGGAGATAGTCGAAGAAATTCATGAGGCTAATTAGTATTCATTTAGATTAGATTATGTTTTATCAAAAAGTCTGTAATTTATGCTATTAACAACATTTAAACGACATAAGATGGAATAAAAGTGCATGCATACATCATAACGTTGAGCCTTGAAATTGATAGGAAACGCAACTTTACTTATTGAATGTTGCTAATTATAAGACTTCAGTGTTACTTAAATTTGCAACTATGAAGAGGTAACTACTCATAAATGATGCACTTGAAGTGCATATTTTGGAAACACAAGAGAACTTAGTTAAATATATTGTTTACTAGACTTTGTCGCGTGGTACCTACATCAATAAAAAGTAGCCTCTGTCCTTCCTCAGGTTTTAAACTATATATGTACCAAATTTAATCTAAATCGGTTGAGTGGTTTAGCTGTGAAAAGGTAACAGACAGACAGACAGAGTTACTTTCGAATTTATAATATTAGTTAGGATTTTATTATAAAAAAACATATAACAAAAGGCGCGAATCATTTTTCAAATGTAACTTAAAATAATTAAATTATAAATACGGCAAAAAATAAAAGCAAGTTATATTTTAAGTCTTAACTAAGCTTCCAGCGAGTGATTAGCTAAGACCACCGGCTAACAAGTGTGTTTAACTTATCTATTACGTTGTTTTTAAATAAACAACGCGATTTAAGCCGTATAAAGTAGTTTAATTTCAATTTACCAGAAAATATGGCTCTATGTAAGTCGCAATGCACGTTCGTCGTCCGTATGTAACTCCTGTACATTTGACTGCCAACAATAACAATCTTGTTTTATATCTGAAGCTCTCGATAGTTAGCACAACGTTATATCGTAACACGTGGCCGATACATTATTTATTACATATTATATGGGCAGTTGGAAGATAGACGTTAATTTACAACTGCTCATAATATTCCATATACATTACAGACTCAATTCTGTATATTATTATATATCTAAAGACCTAGGCAGAGATGTATAAGATACCTATCATGATTCTCAACGAAATTTGTAACAGTTTCACATATAATAGATATATTAAGCATCATCATATTAAAATTTAAAATATGATAGCTATGTTTGTATAAAATAATATATTATATTTTCCTCGTGCATTATATGTACTTACATATAAAACATTCAAGATATAAAAGTGGTTTAAAATGAAAAACTATTAATAAGATATTTATGTAACTGATTTTAGTTTCATAAAAGTCTTCAGCATCACTGTTGAATGGTAATGGAAAGAAGTCTGACAATACTAATTAATTGACAATGCTGATTTTTTGTTTAAAGACAATTGCAGCATTCTAGTGTGCGATATGATTGTAATAACAATGTTGTTGTGGAATATTACTATTTGATGTACTTAATATTATATAGTACGATAACATAGTAACAAGAATTATGAACGCTTTCTTAGTTGCAGTACTTTTTAAGTAGCATGATGTCTGGCAAAGTGTGTGGTGGACGGCTAAAGGCTTGCTCGAATACCTAAAGCGAAATACAATTAGCGAAATATAGTTATATGATGATGATCATTTAGATTTGTAGATTCTTGGATTTAGCCGTGAGTTTGTATGATATCCTACTGATATTATATTTGTATATGAAAACTTATGAAAATATTAAAGTTTTTTTTAAATCAAGCGTATACCGTTAATCAGATTTAGATAAAACTTAACACACTAATAGACCATGTCCTAGATTAATATAAATTTTAATTTTTATCACGGTGTGGGTTTCCATCGCATTTACAGCGCGTAAGCCACGGGTAAGTAGCTAATGTAAATATAAAAGATACACCCCTTTTACTGAAAAAGTAGCAACAATACGAGCGAAAGAGACAAATAATCTTTAAAAACCGAACGTAGCCAGAGAATAATTTAGATAACACAGAAAATACCCTACACGTATAAGTGTAATTCATCTTCTTCGGTGACAAATAGTTATGTGAGGAACATTAATTTTTATGTCCCCGCAGTTTCTCGGCAACTTCAACGTATTTCAACACATTTGAAGAAGGTTCCTGGCCGTTATTATCGAATTTCCGTGTTCACTCGATTCATCGAAATAGTTGAGCGATGTTCGCAGTGGAATGACCTTTAATTGTCGAATTAATATTATGAGCTTTGGTAAACTTTATTACGGTATTATTTTGAACATATAAGTTGTTTTTCTAATGCTATCGTGGCATATAGACTATACATTATTAATTTACGCTTATTTTCCTGAAGTGTAAGCAGAGAATACTCCGCATACTACAGTATTGGCGTATCTCTGTTACGTCATTCACTTTTAATACATTCTATACGTAGAGTCGTCGGTTTGCTTTATCCAGGCAACTAACTAAGATTATGTTGTAAATGCAGATAGATTGCTAAATTGGTTCCGTGGCATAAGGTGCACTTATGTCTAAGATCATTCCTGAGTTTCCCAGGTCGGGTATATGTTACTTATTGGATTGCTATGTCAGCAAATATTAAAGAATTCTTTTCTGGTACTTCCTCTATAATGTGGGGCTAAAAAGCTGGTGATACGCGGGTGTACAATATATGTATCTCTGCTTACGCCTATGGAAACATAGGCGAGCGACTACGTAGCCATATACGACAAAATGCTTAAAGTCCTTAATCACCGTGAATATGGCTTCTGAAAAGCAAACGAAACGTTGGGAAGAGTGTAAAATTAAATCTAAATAGTTTTTATAATTTAAATAGCTTAAATAGAAGTAAACAGTAACTAGTAAAAGTTTTTACAATAGTAGTTTAACGTTTCAAAATTAAATATGTAATTACAGTGTTTTATAAAAAATAAACAACAGGTAAAATCCGTATGAAGATGTTTTATTACAATGTATAACATTCGCGTAAAAGTAAGACAATATTATGTATAATTGTAATAGCCCTTGAGCTTTACTCAGAATTTAACTGAAGAAAGAATCTTAAGGATCATTTTAAACTGTGACGGCTTAGAATGTCGAAAATTAAGGCACAATTATTCAACATAATACGTGTCGCCAAAGTTTGAAAGTCGGTAAAATTTGTGATATAATGTAGGTACTGGTGACATCATTACTTATTTTATTTATTAAATCTTCACGATGATGGGAAGATAAAAAAGACATGACTATTATTTTAGGCCACGTTATTGCGAGAATGTTAAATAGATGAGTGTGCGTAAATAATGTGATAAGTAAATACAGCAAGAGTAAGGTCAGAATCCTAGCAAGTTGAAGGAAATCCATGGCTTTGTTGCCGTTTTGTGCTTTGCTTTACGAGTAGGCACACAGAGACCGACTTGTAAATGAAATTTAATAACAATAAGTAAATCAAATGGAATAATGGTCATACTTCCTTTTTAGTTTTACTTATCGTATAATTGCTATTATCGTGGTAATTCGCTATTTTCTAGTTCAAGGGGATACGCGGTATAATGATCAGGTAATACGCCGCATCTATACATAAAATAAAAATTTAAAATCTTTATGGTGATGACTCCAGACCCGTTTCGGTCACGGCGACTACCTCAACTCCGTACAGATAGTTGTCGTTGGTGTGCTCGCATATGACTACAGTAGCCAATCTTATTTGATAAGGTCCGCGCACATTGCGGGCATGTGAGCACACCATTATTATAATTATAACTGAAAATGTTTATAAATGTGCTTTAAAGGCTAAACAAACATCAGAGTTTATAGTTTCGTATTCAATGAACGAATAGCTTTTAATTAGTTCGACACTGCTTCGTTAGTTCCATGTGTTTATGTTTGCAGCAGATCTTAAGTTAGTTATAAAATTTTGCCCGGTAGCTGTTCTAATTGTAACTAAATAAATAAATAAGAACTTAAGAAGAGTCATGTAATATAATGTCAAGTTTTACGGTTATTTGCTTGTTCTCCTTCTCTCTTCGCCTTTATTATTATATTAAAAATAATAAACTCTTATTATTATTATATTATTACTCTTATTATTATTCCCAAGTCTCCTGGGGTCGGCTTTTTTAGTCTAACCAGATTTGACTGGATATCAGTTTTTACACGGAGCGGCTGCCACCTGACCTCCGCAACCCGAAGGCTAACGATACCCTAAGGCTAGACCAGTGTCAGGATATTAGAGGGTACTGACTTTCTCAATAACGACTGCCATAAATGTTCATGACAGCCAAGACCGACGGCTTAACGTGCTCTCCGAGCACACATAATTTCGAAAAGTCATATAACTTCCAAAAGTCAGAGGTGCGCGACGTGGGTTCGAACCCGAGACCCTCTGCATTGCAGTCTGTTGGTCTCCCCACTGAGCTATCGCTGCTATTTATTTGCTTGTTACAAATATATATATTTATAATAATTCTTTAAGCGACTTCAAAAAAGAAGGAGGTTTTCAATTCGACCTTATGTTTATTACGCGTTTACTCCGCTAATTATAAAATTATTTATATATATATTATTATATATATTTATATATATATATATTAAAATAATTATATATATAATTATTTTGATAATTCGTTATTGTTTGGTACTTCAGACTATTATATTTTAGAGGTGGTCCCATATAAATGTTATTGTTTTTTGATAAGTCAACAGTAGATACAATTTTCAGGAAATGTTTTGTATTTTCTATTTCAAGTTTGTACATATAAGGTATTGAAGTCGGACTGCGTCTTTTTTCAAAATATTACCTTTATTAATCTACGCCTAAAT
Organism: Catocala fraxini; assembly: GCA_930367265.1. Taxonomy (NCBI): domain Eukaryota; kingdom Metazoa; phylum Arthropoda; class Insecta; order Lepidoptera; family Erebidae; genus Catocala; species Catocala fraxini. The sequence goes on along the minus strand of OV884025.1, from coordinate 26,524,221 downwards.
TATTCGGCATAGTTGAACCAAAGAAACAAAGATAAAGGATCAAAAGATGAGTAATAAGGGCATTTTTTATTTTTAAATGCATTCATTAATAAGCATTTCTTAATAAAATATGACGCGAGTGAAATCTGTTTCTTAACTATTAATCAAAATAAAATGTAGTTTTAAAGACATTGAATAAAAACATACATAATTCTTTCTGTGTGCGGATAACATAAGTACATTTGTTAAAACCTTCCTAATGGAAAAGTAGCCTGAAGATAAATGAACTAAAGACTTTCAAAATATTTACACTATCTTACACCTTAACATTCCAGATGGAGACACCAGACAAATAAGTTCCTAATTGAATTGAAGTGGGAACTAATTCTTATTTGCTAGCGTCCGTGTATACTCAATTATCAACTACACAGAAATTCACAGAATACGGCGTATCGTACTAGAGAGAAAATGATATAATGCAACCAACATCGTCTGTTAGACAATCTTAATATATAAACAAAATAATTTATGTAGGTTTGAGACTTCAAAACTCGTAAAATAGTTAATGGATTGAAATTTTTACAAAGCTTATCTACTATTTATTATGCACGAGCGTAAAGCGACAACGGTATTAGCGATGCAACGATATATCGAATATTCGATAATATCGATAATATCGACCCCAAAAGTATTGATATTTTTATCGATATCTAACCATCATCGTAACGATATTATCATACCAACAAGAACTTAAATATCGATATCGAACGATATATCGAATATTCGATAATATCGATAATATCAACCCCAAAATATCGATATTTTCAACGATATCTAACCATCATCGATAAGGTATTATCATATCGACCAGAAATTAAATATCGATATCGAAATATTTAAAATAATATTTGGTAACCATTGATATAAGATTTTATGATCGATTTTTGTCTATCGTGTTCTTTGTATTTGTTCCTTCGTTCAGAATAGTTCTTTCCACAGAAAATAGTAGGATTAGTATGTTCAAATCATAGATAATTTTTTTAGGCCTTCGATATAAATATCGATATTTTCGTCTCCTTGTAACCCTAAACGGTATGAAATAGTCTCACTTGCACATAAACGCAAGTGTACTGCAATATCCACGTGAAATAGCAGTATTCTTACTGTTGTGTTGCGTTCGGTGAGTGAGAGTGCCGGAGGCCCAATCACCCTATTTCTCCCTTCCCGCTCCTTCTCCTTCCCACTTCCTGTCTTAAAGGTCGGCAACGCGCAAGTGATGCCTCTGGTGTTGCAGGCATCCATAGGCTACGGGGAACACTTACCATCAGGTGGGCCACAGGCTTGTTTGCCAACCTAGACGTATAAAAAAAAAGTTGTTCATGCGTTTCAATCCCGTGTTCACGCATTGTATTGAATAAGCCATTTATAGCTTTGTATTTTGTGCCGTTCATTGACTCATCTCCTAAATATTAGCTTAATAAATGAACATGATATTATTTTGGTGATAAACAGTTTGGTTTGGAACTCTAGAGTTCTCGCATTTGCTATTATGGCTCAGATTGCGTGAATGTCGTAAAAACTTTCTATAGCTAAAAATGTGTTTGTTTGATCTAAATTAACTGCATGATCTATTAAATCCATCTAGGATTTTTAATTATATTGTCTCTAATTCACGATTACCAGCGAACTAAAGCGTCTTTTCGTCTAATTTATGCTACTGGACCAACGACAGTGGCACCTATATGTTTAAATTAGTAGAATTATTGCCCATATACCATCAGAATATTCTCATTGCTATGTTATTACATTGCTCATGTTAAAATGCAATGGATATATATCAAATAGCACCCACCTACATAGCTGGCGAAGAGTGACAATATGCAGGCTTGTTATGTGTTACGATATTATGTTATCGCCACTATTCATAATAATTTTATTATCAATTTCAACCTCATTGCAATAACAATACGTACTAAAATTCATTGTGTCGTAACGTATAATTCAATACATCTTGGCTCTCGTAAAAGACGCATTGCGTTCTAATATGAGCAACTCAGACTTGATACATATGACTAGACAAATTGTCTTGGAACAACTTAAATGTTTGATGGATACTATTATAGCCTTTATATTAGCGTAATAGAGGTGATTATAGTGTGTAGTAAGACGTTATTGCGAACGTGGACTGGAGTTTAATAAAATTCTAGTTGTATGAAGTACAGTTACCAGAGACGGGAGCTATTCTTCAGGATTTACATGGGATTTCGGTAACGTTACTGAAATTAAACTGATATTAAAATTATATCAAACTAGCCTTTGCTCTGTGATTTCGTCCGCATGAACTATTGTTCATCCGCGTCTATATACCAAATCTCTGGTTCTGTGAATAGGAATTTGATAAAATCAGGTTGAGATTTTAAGTTGAATTCCAAGTTACTCAAATGTGAATACTGCACCAAAAACTAAAACGTGCTTTTTACGCGAAGTTCAAACAATCTAAATAAAATAGCTTTAAAAGCAGTTAATTAGTGGATTTTAATAATTTAATTATATATATTTTGATGTACAGTCAAAGCACGCATAATAGTATGCAGTGGACACGCACCTACATTCGGCGGATGCCCAAGGGTCAACCTTGCCAGATATAAGTGATACGAAGAAAATGCTGTGGGTTGGATGATCATTTCGGACATGCTGACTTATTACAGTCAGAAAGCAAATATAGCTTTAATTCAATAGCAATGTTTTAAGTAATTTTTGGACACGACAAGTATCTAAAATAAAGTAAAACAAATTATTTAGTATTTCAGTTAGCCAGTTACAGACTTCCAATGAGAGTAATAACGCAAAACCAGACTCCATGCTGTGTAATAATTAGGCGGATATATAGACTGAAAAACACCATAACATTTTACAGAGCTGGTAATCAATCCCATGCACAGTAATCGCCCTAACGCTGCACATGACGCATTCAACCTGAAAATGTTTTACCATTTCCAAATACCTTTGTTTGCAGACTGTACATAGGGAACAACTGTAAAGTAATGTCCCTGATGCATAATTAGGGGCCGTTCGAATGAAACCGTAATGGGCAGACTTCCTCTTTGTTCCGCGAGGATTTATAATAGTCCAGCGCTATTTGCAAACCGATTTTTTAAACTAACGTCGTACCAGCAGGTCTACCATAAAACATGTCTATCCGAAACTTCGAGCTGTACAAAAATAACTAGTAACAAAGTTTCTTTAGATTTCTTTCTTTCAAAATGACATTACTTCTGACTAATTTATGAAGGGGTTGAGGACAATCGAGAGGTTACGTACCGACATTCAGGATACGTTTCGACATAAATGTGTTTCGTCGTACAAATTATCGGTCCGAAACTTCAGCCTTTACGTTTCATAGTATAAGAAAGGCAATTTATATTGCAGCGAGTTATTTTTAAGGCTTCACAGTTATCAAGAAAATGTGCACTTTTATTCGTCGTTGTATCAGAGCCTTTCTTTCCGGGAATAGCTATATCATGTCGGCAATTGTAAGTAGGTATTAATAGTCAATAAGCTGACTGAGTGATTTCGTAGTCCTTCTGCTTTTAAGTCAAATGTAATTTTTTAATATTATACCGCAAATATTTTAAATTGTAATTAGGTTAAATAATTATTTTTAAACACTTTCGTTTCATACGGTAAAGTATTCCCCTATCAATGATATCTCATAAAATTACATTTTAATTAACGTAGTCGGTTCTTTTACTGTACGATCTATAGTCTCGTTATTTTAATATCTTAAACATGCGCTTACGTTTACTGCTAACCATAAGTTTGCCGGTTTAAGTCGCAGGTTTTGTAAAGTGTAGGTACAACAGGGACACTGTCTACACGAAATCTTCAATTATCATAACTAAATCTTTCTTTACGCCGAATCGCTCTTCTGTCAATCTATTTCTCATATTGCTCTTCAAAGGTAATAAAAGTAGTAAAATAGCCCTAAAACGTTTTCCACCATGATCGGTTCACTGTTTTTTCTGTTGAGTGAAAATCAACAACGCGAGATAAAAAATAACACGCCTCGGGCGAGCAAACATGATGTACTTTTACTGGTCTGATATTAATTATATGCAGTTTGTATTGACATAGTGCGGTGAGTGATTGCTTGTTATTTTGTTATTAAGAGTGCGCCGAGCGTAAGTCAGATAATGACAGAGCTCGTGCGGCGCATATTCAAATCGGCGCGCGGCCGCCATAGTAAAATTGTATGGAAGATTTGAAATGCTTTTTTTGATAAATATGTATCTGTATTGTCAACCAATAACTTAAATATTTGGCACGGACAAATTGTAATATAACTATTTATGTTTCGTTTAAATTGTAAAATAGGATAGATTTCTACTGTTATAATCTAAAAATCACGTAACACGAGCTTACGTTTTTGCATTTCTCGTGCAAATTTAGGTAATTTTGTAGGCGAAAATATTAATTATTTTAAGTTTTTTACCCGGAGTAATTGTAAAATCATTCATTATTATGGTAAATGTATATTTAAAATTTGTATTAAACAAAAAGTGTTGATTTTATTCACTTAACTGTGACCAGCTGTTTTGGCACATTTCGCTCGGCGCAGTCTTAACAGAGAGAAATAAAAAGTTTGTGATAAAGTGCAAATCAAGCAGATCGTACTATCCGAAAGGGAATATTTACCTGTATCAGGCTTATAGGTATGTAATTAGTTTCAAAAGTTACGACGTTTCTTTTTCCTAGGAGCGCATAAATTAAAGATCCCATCGCTGTCAATTATTGGTTATGTTAGATCCGGCTCGTTCAAGAAAACGCTGTTGCTGCTCTTCATCTGGTAAGCTTGAGGATCGCTCAGGCCTACAGCCCGTTCTTACATACTTCTTTCTTACTGACCGAGAGCTTGGTAGGTACCTACCTGAAATGAAATGGCACCTGCCTAGCTCTTCCATTTCATTTCTTTTATTTCTATCTTTAATATTTTTCCGTAGGATTGACAACGCACGAAGGATATCCCCGATATGGCAAGGAATCATAAGTCAAAGTAACTCCTTACTGCTTAGGTGTGCCTTAGGTTAGTTTGCAATTACGGAATTTAAAAAAAACGTACCTCTAGGTAGTTGTTACCTAATATTCTGATATTTAGACTGGGTTTAGAACATCTTTGTACCTTTGTGCAATGAAGCTATAAATCAGCTTCCACTCCTTAAAAATATTCAGCCTAATTTGAATAGATTAGAAACCCGAACCAAATCCAATTGTCAATAATAATCGAGGTTGATAAACTCGCCATAGGTTCCATAACATTATCTCTACCGTTGGCGCCAGGAAGCGCTAGCTCGGGGCGAAGGACCGGGTCTTCCCGCTTTAGAGGCGGCACGGTCTGAACTCCGCCAGGTCCTGGTGGAATAATGGAGAAATCGACTTGTGCACTCCAGTGCTGGGCACGCCACAATCGTGGCGGTAAGGCCCGTTTTTGAGGAGTGGTTGGAAAGGCGGCATGGCGCCCTCAACTTCCGGCTGACACAGGTAATGACTGGCCACGGTTGTTTTGGCCAGTTCCTGTGTCGCATTGGTCGGCAGGAGACGCCCGGATGTCATCACTGCGGCGACTGCCGCGATGTTGTTGTGGACACGGCGCTGCACACTTTGGCGGAATGCCCCGCCTGGGCATCGCAGCGCCGTGAGTTGATCGCGGCAGTTGGACTGGTCGCCCTCTCACTCCCGGCTGTGGTTTAGTCTATGGTCCGGAGTGAGAGATCGTGGAACGCCGTCGCCTCCTTTTGTGAGGAAGTAATTTCCATCAAGGAGGCGGCGGAGCGGGAGAGGGAGCGCTTAAACCCTCTCCCCAACCGCAGAACCGGGCGCCGGGGGTGCGAGATGACCTCCAGCCACCCTGAGGTTTGACCTGGGGGTGGTGGGCTGCGTGGGCCTGCTCGCCACCCGATCAGCACCAGGTCCGAGAGGCGGCGTGCGTGTTCCCACGTGCGCCTCTGTATCGTGTCTTCGTCCCTCCCAAGGGGACGGTGGAGGAAGTATTTCTGTGTAGTGACCTGCCGTTTTACACGGCGGGCCGAAACCACGGCGGGGTCGCGATTGCATGTGAAAGCGATTCGCGCGGCCCAGCCGTCTATGGTTATGTCGAGGAACACCGTGGTAGGTTTAGTCGGTATTACCGGGGTATCTTTACCCTGGTGAGCGCGACATAACCTCTCCGTCGCCCCGCGGAGAGGTATGCGTCAAAGCATCCCCCCAAGTAGAAAAAAAAAGGTTCCATAACATTATGGCGTGGCTTGATGAGCTTATGTTTGCCGATTCGTCTCGTCCCGTCTCGGCTCCGCAGCCTCGATTCTCAGACCAGGCGTACTAGACGTATACTTTATACGGGGATTTTCTGAAGAGAAATTCTATGTAGCAGCATAGAGTCTAGAAACGTGTCCAGCAGATACCTATTCGCAATAAGCATTTTCTATTTTTAATATGGTTTTTTGTTTTTACTCTTTCAAAAAGACACTGGTTTGTATGATTGTAAAGATATAATATTGAAAGACCTACATAGTATATGTATATAGATGATGCTGTTCTGAAGCTGTTTCCGGCCGGTGAACTAATTGAGATGCGTAATGTGACGCCCCACATACACAGCAGTTACGTTTAATTACTGGATCATAACAAAATGGTGGTTCGAATATAGGTATAATAAATGAGTTGCCATTAATATTTAATGATGCATTTATTGAATGACCGAAATCGTTTGGTTGATTTGATTGCATACTGCGAATATGATTGACGAATAAATTTGTATTTTAGATACTCTGCGGTTTTTATATCTATTTTCAGTTATTGTTTATTGTGTGATTTTAAAACTGCCTCTTTGGACTCGTACAGTTTGTTTGTCATAAAGTCCCGGGGTTAAAGCTCGGATTGATTATAGTGTTCTTGCGTTTTCCAAATATTTTTAGAAGCAATATTGTCATCTGGAAATGGCGTTGGTAGATGATAATTCTATCGACACCAATAGCATAGTACTTTAGAACGCTATACTTTGTATTCGTGAAATAAACGACTGTAATACAACCACTGGCGTTCTCTACCGGGAATATACAAAATACTAACACAAATTGTATGTGTGTTAGTAGTATAAGATATTTAACTATGCGTTTATGCCACGCAAAATAAAATCGTTATTATTATTATATTATTATTTTAACTAATTATATATATTGTAATACTTCTTCTCTCTTAGCCTTTATTATTCCCAAGTCACTTGGGGTCGGCTTTTCTGGTCTAACCGGATTTGACTAGATAACAGTTTTTACACGGAGCGGCTGCCACCTGACCTCCGCAACCCGAAGGCTAACGATACCCTAAGGCTAGACCAGTGTCAGGATATTAGAGGATACTGACTTTCCCAATAACGACTGCCAAGATGTTCATGGCAGCCGGGACCGCAGGCTTAACGTGCTCTCCGAGGCACGGAGCAGGCGATAATTGTCAATCAATACGCACATAATTTCGAAAAGTCATATAACTTCCGAAAGTCAGAGGTGCGCGACGTGGGTTCGAACCCGAGACCCTCTGCATTGCAGTCTGGTGGTCTCCCCACTGAGCTATCGCTGCTTATCTATATTATATGTATATATTGTAATACAAGAGACTAAAAATGTGGAGGCTTTAGGAGCTGTCCCCTTAAAGGAACATGTGCTCATGGACAAGGTTAAGCAATTAGGAGAAAAAGAGATCATGAGATGTAAAATGAACACAATTTAATTACATTTATCACCAACTATAACTAACAGAATTGGTTTACAAAAGACAGCCCAGGGCGTGGCTTCCTGGTGATAATATGAATAACTCTTGCACGTAGTCCGCGTATGTATTATGCACATGCAGCCCGTACATAATTCATAAGTGGTCATTATCTTGCGTAGCAGCTTGTATTCACGCCTGTTTACAGGAGGGTAGGCAAAGACTACGGATTTCCACTAGCTACGAAATTAGTCTCTTTGATTCACACACCTGCATATTCTTAATTCACTCTCTTTGGTTTGTGATACTCTTAACCTGGCCTGCTTCTAGAATTTCATGAATTTATTCAGACAGATGTCTTCACGGATGGCGTGCGTGGTTTCAGTGGTCGCCTCGCCGTTTCTACTGCGTTGAGTCTTGTGGATATAATCTACACCGACGGACTCATAAACTGCATCAATGTTCAAGACGCCTTTGAAATAAACATTTTAACCAAGTATTAAAACTTTCTATACAAATTTAAATTGAAACCTATAGTTTGGTTCGTTAACTTCATATCAGCGTAGTATTGTATGTTTGTATACTGGAAAGGACAGTTCTATTTCTAAATGTTGACTTTTTTTTTGTTAATATACAATCTTGACATTTTCATTTAGTTTAATCTAAAAAGTTTGCATACTTATCAAAAATATTAATTCGAAAGTAATCTTGAACTTTGATGCAGTTTATGAGTCCGTTAGTGTACATCAATATAAAACTAACGATGCTGTTTGTATATTTGAGATGCATATATTTTTCAAAACTCATTTGATATTGGTAATGATTATTCAGAGGGGATAGAAACAAAATATGGATTTTTATAATTTATAATGTTTGCCTGTCTGTCGACCTCTCTGTCTGTTTATTCTGACATCAAGCAAAAACTCCTTACAAATGGATTTCGAAGATTGACCGTCTGTAGTGCAACTTGAAATCTAAGCCATGTTGTATCTAATTCAGTAAAACGGAGGAACATATATAATATGTAGAAGTAGTAGTATATAATATTCTATAATATTTTCTAATATTCTATCACATACACACAACACCATCTAGCCCAAACTAAGCAGAGCTTGTACTATGGGTACTAAACAATGGATAAACATACATATATACTTTTTTTTTTTGTAAATACATGTATATTATACATAGAAACACCCAGACCAAGACAAACATTCATGTTCATGCACACAAATGTTTGACTTGTGTGGGAATCGAACCCGCGACCTCAGGCGTGGCAGTCGGTTACACTAACCACTACGCCATCGAGGTCGTCAATGATGTCAATGATGGTCGAAAACGTATGCACATGTATGTATATGGATGACACAATACATACATATGTATAGTACATAGCGTGATCTACGTAAATGAAGCTGCAACCGAACTGTAGTGCACGCGATGGAGCCGCGGGAATAAGCTAGTAAATTAAAACCTTGTTTGAACAATAGCGCTCTCTCTCAAAAGCCCTCCTTCAGACTAAAAGTTTTTCTAATAAAATATCCGGATTTCTTCATCAAAGTTAAAGCCGCAAAAATTTTAAGTGCTCTTGTGAAAATTTTAGGATGAACCAAATTTGGGTTGCTCCACCCTAAAGAAATAGTAAAGAGAAAATTATATTTGTAGGGTGAACGCCCCAGTCGCGGTCATAGGTCGACCTCGTTTTGCGACTCCTTCAATAGTGAAGGGTTTGATAAAGCGGTTCTATATTTCTTTTTGAGAAATATATGAGTAAAAGTGTTCCGTTTTATTTCTTGGATAAATGTCGGGTTTATAGTTGTGACCCTATTACCGTTGAGGTATGACTCGCGAAAAGGTAGGTCACAGGTATTATTCAATTTCTCCGGAAGAAATATCAAATAACTACATTGTTTGTTTTGTGATGAGGAATTGTAACGGAAAATGAAACGGACTATTCGATATTTAAATCAAACTCGAGTTTACTGAATATTATTCATATTCGAATATTCGAATCACGATTTAATCACACATTTATAAGTGCGTGATACGTTTCTCGATTTGTTGAGTCCGATTGCATTAAGACTCTTGCCGAGTCAATTGCACCTTTACGTTATAAAGATCAATGGTTTTAGATCCAGGCTACATACTAGATTCATATAGGCTTCATAGGGCAGGCAATGATGTGTCGCGCCCGCCTATTGTCTTTTCTATATGTTTTGTCTTTATAAACATTCTCTTTGAAAATTCATTCAAGGGCACCGCGCCCAAGAGCCGTCGTAAGCCTACAACTTTTCTATGTGGCCTACGCCTAATACATAATAGTATATAAACACGTACGTAGTCTAATACCATTTTATAAAGGTTCTGGGTTGAATACAAATTTTATAGATAAAAAGAGATTTTGTAGCGGAAAACCGTTCATAAAATTACTAAAGCAACATTAAAGCTATGAAACCGGTTATAAAAGTTAATGCGTCGTGATTCTTTGTCCCAAACTAAACATTACTGTGACTGCCATCAACCCTTTACTATTTTATTGTGTCACTTTCTTAGGTTATGTAGGTCGCACATACTTAGGAGAACTATTATAATATATGTACGTTACTTGTGCATGAACTTATGGTACTCTATGGAGAACTTATGCAGAGTAATTATTTTGTAGTCAGGTATTTTATTAAAATGTGCATAAAAATACAGAAATGAAAAAATAAATATGACACTCACGGAGGAGAAAGATACAAAGAAAAACAGCGATAGCTCAGTGGGGAGACCAACAGACTGCAATGCAGAGGGTCTCGGGTTCGAACCCACGTCGCGCACCTCTGACTTTCGGAAGTTATACGACTTTTCGAAATGATGTGCGTATTGATTGACAATTATCGCCTGCTCCGTGCCTCGGAGAGCACGTTAAGCCGTCGGTCCCGGCTGCCATGAACATCTATGGCAGTCGTTATTGGGAAAGTCAGTACCCTCTAATATCCTGACACTGGTCTAGCCTTAGGGTATCGTTAGCCTTCGGGTTGCGGAGGTCAGGTGGCAGCCGCTGCGTGTAAAAACTGATATCCAGTCAAATCCGGTTAGACCAGAAAAGCCGACTCCAAGTGACTTGGGAATAATAAAGGCTAAAGAGAGAAAACTCACGGAGAAGAATGAGTTATGATAAGAGATTTTTTATACTATTGACAAATAGACACCTACTCTCTGTTTCTGTTTTTCTCTCGTTTTTGGTCGCTTCGCCACTACGCCGAGTTTGAGGGTCCAAATCTCAAATATAATAAAATAGATGTGATCCAGAAATGTTAGCAAAGAGTTTGTTATTTGAGCACTTTGTTTCAATTTTGTTAAGTCCACCGCGATACAGGAACAAAGTTAAGAGCGAAAGTTGTCTTAGAAAAAATTGATTAAATTTTTTGTTGTTATCAAATCTTAATTATTTTAAAAATCTTAATAACATTATAAATGTGTATGATACTGAATGATGAAACTTGGTAGATACATCATATCCTGGTTTATATATCATAATTTTAGGTCTAAAACTATCTATAGGATTCACGCAAACGAGGACGCAAAATAACAAAAATATTGCACTGCTTCGGCTTTAATCTATATTTTCCATATAATTAATACACGTCATAATTCAATCTCCAGTATAATAGACCGTAGTTACAAGTATATGCCTTCAAAAGCCTTTGATACTCTCAATATATTTTCTTTAATGAGGGGCATTCAACATGTCCGACTGTTATGGACCTCTAACAGGTCACGAGAATCATTAATTGTAATTAAAGGACCGATATTGCGTTGTCAGGGAGAGAGAGATATTCCTCAGTCATATGTATCTGTATCGGACTGTTGAATGTGTGATAAGTTAAGTTCGTTGATTACACGTCAAGCTTGTTATGTGTGTGAATGATCTGGGTTCGCGTGTGTGTGTATTTTTATGATGGTTTGCGCTGGTAGTGTGGTAATATTTTCAGGTCTATATTATAGACATGTTTGAATATTTGTTCCCCGATATAGGAGTAGTCTTAGTGTGAGCAACGTTTCTTTTTTTAAGAAAAATGAAGAAATATACAGCTTAAAAAAATACAGTTTAAAAAATAAAAGTGTTTTCTTTTGAATTAGTCGTTTATAAATTTTATAATTTTTAATATGCCACTGTAATTCTTCAAGTATTTTTGAAATAGTTCCCGTGTTTACATTTTTACTAAGTACAGCTTTTGCTAATCTCAATAAACTAACATGATGCATGTTTAGCATGTGTTTGCTAACAATCAACGCACTGTATTAGATTATCTCAACAAACTTAACTAAGCACTGAGCTTTACTTTTATAAATACGGGAAATCTGGTAGAAAAGTAAATCCAAGACGGGGGAGTAAAAGTGCAAACATGATGTTCACACAGCTTCGACCTTTCACAGCGATTAAGACATTTTTCTCCATTTTGTTGAGCGCATCCGATGAGAGGCGGAGATTGCCGAAGGCAGCCGAACTATTCCTTTAGTGTGATGAGACGAGCCAGCTCTACTTTATTCTTCGTAAAGGCTGAGTCATTTACGACAAGGCGAAGTCCAAGGTTGCATAATGTCAGATTAGCACCCGGTTTCTAAAATTTGAGATCAAACCCATGTCAAGTGAATTCATTGACGTTGCTTATTCATTCAGCCAATCACAACAGTTGACTGGCCGTTATCTAAAGGTAGGTAGGCCTTTCAGAAATGTGTGTAACATCATACTGTTTTTGAATTATTCGGTTTAAAGCTTAGGTATATTTGTTGTTTTTGTACTATAAATGTGGATATGAAGCAAATGGCCGCTTATTTATCGGAAATTGTAAAGAAATACCGTGTATTAATTATTATATAAATATAGATCAGCCTAGCTACTAATATATATGAATCTAGGTTAAAGTAGAAAGCGTAAATTGTACATAATATGTACATGTTATTTAGGTAACCATTTAAGATAATTTGGCAACAAAATTACGTAAGTCTGGCTCAGGGATCTCAGATTATAATATATTCTTCGTACATGCCTGCACAAATATAACAAAGGAAGTCCATACGAGCGGACATGTAAAATAAACATTCACACGCTAATATATTTGTCGCTGTTTAAGAATGTATTATGCCACGCGTAACAATACTTAAAAAGCACGCTTTCAGTGACAACTTATAAAAAATACATTACCTTTATAGCTTTTTTGTGTTGTATGATCTCCTTAGCCATAAATAAACACATTTCTGAATAAAATCTTACGCTCAAAAACAAAATCATGTCACGATCACAACTGTGATATATTATATAATAAAACATCACATAGCGCATGATCGTCGACACTTCTACGCGATGTAGCAAAACGCAGTGTTTACAACCAAGTAGGCAAAGTCATACAACAATATAAGGGGTCTAATTCTCTTCTCGTGAAGTCGCCATTTTATCTAAAAGATCTATGACAAAACTAAATGGCGGATGTTGTTGGCAATCATCTCAAAAATTGGTAATTTTATTTCGACTTGTAGATAGTAGGTCTATTAGGTCCTATTAGGTCTATTAGGTCCTATTAGGTCTATTAGGTCCTATTAGGTCTATTAGGTCCTATTAGGTCTATTAGGTCTATTAGGTCCTATTAGGTCTATTAGGTAGTCTAGAATGTACGTCTAATAGACCTACTACCTACAAGTCATAGATTTCTATTAAACAAAACTGTCTTACTTCGGCAGATTTAGGCGACGAGGATGTCGTTTGCCCGTAGCTGATCTCGAAGAAAAGGCATTCAGGACAATATAGCAAATAAACACCTATGTGTGTAAACCTCTAGAACATTTACTTCTCGTATGAAACGCAGTAACAGGATTACTACTCTTACGTTATTTATATATAAGAAATTCGTAGATCCCCGAGTGAGCCGGCTCATTCGTATCGTCACCGAGTAATTGGCAACAGCCGGTAGTCTCTACGCCGTGAGTAATAACTCCGGTGTTGCTGTCAATAGGCTACGGTAATCCCTTACCATTATTTAACTGTAAAAAAGATAACTTTATCACAAGGAATCAAACCATGTGTATTGACTAAGATACAAATAACGGACACAAAGTACACCCAGACACAGAACAATTATTCGTAGATCACACAAGTAATTGTGTGTATGAAATTCAATACCACAGCATTAAGCGTAGCGGCGACTCAAACGATTGCCTACTGCGCTCATCGTGCAGTCAATTATCATTAGATGGGCAGTCTATTTGATTGCCATCTTAGTAGAATAAAAATACCGTCAACCAGTCAATTGTAGGACTGCCAGACATAATTACAAACCTATTGCGTCTAGCCGCCGGTGTACCGGAGACTCAATAGGTTATTTAACTTAGAGTATTTTTCGACACATGTGGTCGCCATTCAATCACAGTCTCTTCAACGTATGTAAAAAAAGAAAACCGTTTTTACACTGACACAACTGTTTATCATAATTATATAGCTTCTGTTGACCGATACATACCAATGTGTGTATGTGTGAGCAAATGTCCACACAACGTCTTCATTACGCGTGGACCCTCGGCTCACTAATCAACTTAATGGACAACTTACTTACATTCGGGACACGTCCACGGTCCTTTATTATGTTATTTTCACATATTATGGAGTCAATGTCTGGCTTTTGTTTCTTATGTTGAGTTCGTAATTACAGGTTTTAGTTTAAGAATATTATGTACGAGGTATATTAAAAAATATATTCAATCCTAACCTAATATTATAAATGCAAATGTGAGTTTCTTTGTTTATTTGTTACGCGTTCACGCCTTAACTACTCGACCGATCATCATGAAATTTTGCATACACGTTATCAAGGATATAAGAAAGGACATAGGGTACCTCTTATTAAGGCAAAATTACTGTTAGTAAGCTAACCTAACCTTTACTTATGCGAGCAAATTTAGTAAAATATAAACGGTTTTTACAAAATGCAATACAGACTACTTATTACATTAAATTCATATTAAAACTATATTTAATCTAAAGGAAAACATTTGCAATTTAAATATTGGACACAAAAATCTTATTTATGATGTCTGTTTTTTACGAGGTAAATCAAAGAGACGCGCTAAATTTATTAGATGTGTATCATTTTAGGGGTAATGCTGGTTATTACCTAATGTTTTATGTCTAATGGACATATTCTTATCTTATCTTATGTGGGGGCCAATCAGTGCAGACCGGCGACACTTCGACCCAGTGGGATCTTTTGTGTCGACACTCTCCCAATAACGACTGCCATAGATGTTCATGGCAGCCGGGACCGACGGCTTAACGTGCTCTCCAAGGCACGGAGCAGGCGATAATTGTCAATCAATACGCACATAATTTCGAAGTCATATAACTTCCGAAAGTCAGAGGTGCGTGACGTGGGTTCGAACCCGAGACCCTCTGCATTGCAGTCTGTTAGTCTCCCCACTGAGCTATCGCTGCTCTCAATGGACATATTACTAGACTCCGTGTTATACTAAGAATGTTTTTTACACAAACGCTTTGTCGAACCCGAAAATCAAATCCAGGCTCATAACCAACTGCAAACAAAAGCGTAGAATTATGCACGAACTATACAACAGTAGGTATAACTATAAGTATAGTGTAATACAACGCTCAAGACGACAATGCCTAGGATTAGTTATGAAACGAAAACAATGGTTGGAAGAAAACAATCACTGCGAAGTCAACAGGGAGAAAAAGAAACTGGTTTCTTACTGATACTACACCTAACCTTCGGAGCTACTATTACTGGATTTAACAAAAACAAAATCCATGCATGATCCAACTTACACTACCCGATGCAAAGGCAATTGCAAAAAAATACTACCAGCAGTCAACCAAGAGTATAATTTGAACGATGAAACTCTAATTGCGTTGTATTGTCTTCTGTTTACGCGAACGTTATTCATTGAACTTAAACTACTATATACGGATTTTATCGCGTTGTTTATTTTACACTTTATTTCATAATTTAGAAACTGTTACACTACTACTAGGTATTATTAAACTTTACTATTTTTTTACCTAATTAAATCATTAAAACTATTTATATTTAAGTTTACACTTTCCCCGACGTTTCGGTTGCTTTTCAGCAGCCATGGTCACGGGGAGACTAAGATGGTAGTTGTCTCAATGTTCCAGTGTAGTTATTTCAAAGTACCCGAACATAATTTAATCATTGGTGTTTCTATTTACGCAGAATTATGTAATCAAGTGTAAAATAAACAACGCGATAAAATCCGTATATAGTAGTTTAATTTCAATCTAATTGCGTTGTTTTCTTTGTGATTTTTCTTTACGACACAGCCAGGCACATAGTACTTAGGTATGCTGAAGAGCACAGACGTGTTTCTGCTATGTCTGACCACCCTCTAAGTATATATTGCTCACTTTCCAAACGACTGGAAGATGTTTGAGCTCAGATTTCTTGTAGGTACCTACTACACATCTTGAATGTTGATTCTTTGATTATGAGCGTAATTATCGTACGTAAACCAGATTATATTATGAGCTAAGCTGTCTTAATTATCTAATTATCGTACGTAAACCAGATTATATTATGAGCTAAGCTCATAATATAACCTGGTTTACGTACGATAATTACGCTCATAATCAAAGAATCAATACGCACATAACAGATTATAATATCTACAGGTAATATAAAAAGGCTCTACGCGTATATATTCTTGTTTTTCTCGACGTAATAGATTAAAAAAGTATTCTACGGTATTTCACTGATGGTTGTATTTTGTATTTATTTAAATTACTCTCTATAATTTTATGTTGAATCTGAGCTAGTACTATCATCATTCTTGCTATTTTGCATTCTTGCTATTTAATGTCAAGCAGATACAGGCGTGAGTTTATTAATGTGTGTATTAATATGATAGACTAATAATAATAATATTCTATCACATACACACAACACCATCTAGCCCAAACTAAACAGAGCATCTACTATGGGTACTAGACAAAGGATAAACATACATATATACTTTTTTGTAAATACGTACATATTATATATAGAAACACACATCCAAGACAAACATCCATGTTCATGCACACAAATGTTTGACTTGTGCGGGAATCGAACCCGCGACCTCAGGCGTGGCAGTCGGTAACACTAACCATTACGCTATCGAGGTCGTCAATATGAGACTGTCTCGATGGTGCAGTTGTACTGAATACCTTTGCTGTGTATAAGGAATTGGGTTCAATTCCGGGGGTGGGTAGTTTTATTTGTTATGAGTTTATTTGTTAATAAATGACCAGTAGTAAGACGGCGTCTGGAGCATACAGACGGCGCTTACTATGCTCTCTATGACGTAGGACTATAACTACGTAACTGTCAAAATGTGCATTTAAAACACATCTGCTTACCCTCTTGCGGACATAGTCGTGAGAATATGTTTATGAATGTATGTATTAACATACTATGAGTACACAATGTACTTTAAAATTAAATCGCCTTTTATTTGCAAAGCGATTTGCTTAAAATTATAATTTCTAAACGTTAAACCAAGTTTGTCTTGATACAACGATTCAGTAGGTTAGCATTCACACACCGCCATAAAATGTTTATGATGTATGTATATACTGTGAGAGTGTAAGACCAAAATAGCTCGAGTTATCAAAAACATACCTACCGGGGACTGTAACTTAATAATATAAAACCACTCTCAGAAAGCCTTCAAACCCAAAATTACGAATATATATCTCGTCAGCGTCATTTATCCGAATATCCTATAATAAAAGAATCCCATTGTCAGCGAAAGACATTCATGGGTGAAATATTGAGAGTAATGATCATCATTTTCTTCACATTTTTACAGGGAAAATGAAGCTTATCAGTTGCGTGCTGAACTGAGAATATTTTGAAAGAAACATTTTAATAAAATAAGTTATTTAGTTAACTGTCATGTACATTATGAACTAGAAGAAAGACGTATGCAGCAGAACTTAGCCCATGACTTCGACAAACTTGGTCGTAGCTTCACCAAGTAAGGCGACGACACAGTTCATATTATATCACGACTCGATGGCGTAGTAGTTTGTGTAACCGACTTCCACGCCTGAGGTCGCGGGTTCGATTGCCGCACAAGTCAAACATAATTGTGTCCAACATAGATGTTTGTCTTGGTCTGGGTTTTTCTATGTATAATATGTATGTATTTACAAAAAAAAAGTATATATGTATGTTTATTCATTGTCTAGTACCCATAGTACAAGCTCTGCTTAGTTTAGGCTAGATGGTGTTGTGTGTATGTGATAGAATATTACTATTATTTAAGCTGTGACCCGTCCTGTAACACATTCTGTATATACAATATTATACAAAACTAGATATTGCCCACGACTTTGCCCACGTCAATATATAGGTTAGGTTAGGTTAGTAACATTACTTTTTCTGGATGAAAGATGCTCTATATTCTTTTCTGTTCCCCTGACAATGTGTATGCGAAATTTCACGATGATCGATCGAGTAGTTAAGGCGTGATAGCGTAACGAACAAACTCACATTCGTATTTATAATATTTGTTAGGATGTGAAACATACATATATAGTGGTAACACATTCTTTAAACCTAAATATATAATTATATAGAATGTATCTTTGCTGACCGCATAGTTGGAATAAAAACCATAAATCAATATCGCTTAAGATGCTTAATAGCCTCTATATGAGGAAGTACCTACCTAATTATTATTTAATTTCCATTGATGCCTTAATCAATATTAATTAAAAGTTATTTAATTATAATTGGTCGAGACATTATGCTTAGCGATCTCGAAATCTGCAATTTAACCGTCTTACCTAATAATATAAAAGTAGGCACATTGCAACTATGTCATCCCAATATTTTAGACGTACCTAAGACCTCAATTAATGCACTGAATTATTATTCAAAGTTTTTATTTAGTTATACAGATTTCTGTTTCCATGAATGTATATTTGTATGCTCACACATGCTTAATATTGTATTTTAAATACTCTCTTGATAATCAGATCGGAGGTGTTCTGGACAAAGGCCAGGTTAAGAGCACCTTGAACCGACGGGCGCGTATGAGGAACGTGATGCAAGTGAATGAAGCCAGAGAAGTGTGTCAGGATCGTAGCAAATGGAAATCCGTAGTCTCTGCCTCTCTCTGGGAAACAGGCGTGAATCTATGTATGTGTGTATGTATGTCTTGATGATCAAATAAAGAAACATTCTGAACATGCAATCGTAGTTTTTCCTACATAAATAAATATAAAAAGTTATGAAATGCTAAACACTTGTTGAATTATGGCACACGGCTAGAGTAGGTATAATTTAGACGAACATATAAATTCAGGCCGAATCTGTTATTGTGTGATAATTGGCGGTGTTATTTGTAAAAGCCTAGGCTACAAGGAACATGTCCACTTAAACCACAGGGTTGAAGTGGTTTGTTGCCACTGATAGTGCGCATTGTAGGTTCGAAGTCTTGATGGGGAAGAAATTGTGATCAACAAACAGTTGACTAAGTTTTACGTGTTCTATACGACCTTTGACCATACGAAACAAACGTTGTACGTTTATTTCGTATGTTTCTCTTCTCATATTTTTTTAAAACATCTTGCTCACTAGGAATACTTCCTGTGTCTCGCGGGAGACTTTATAAACATTCAAACAACGGAAACAAAGAACACACAGACTCGAAACCATTTGTGGATCACACAAAGTTTTGTCCCGTGTGGGATTCGAATCCACAACACTCGGGGCAATGGTACGGGTGAGGCGACGACCACTTAAAGCACTACGACATCCGTGCAGTCAGTTTGACGTTGGACAGGAGCACTTCTTAAAAATTATTTTCATTCGGGTAGACCACAGAACAAAAACTAGTAATTTATATACCAATAGCTGTCCCGAAAGAAGTTGTCCTGCACAAACAAAAAAAAAGAAAGAATAGAAAACAAAACCAAATCTAAACCATTCTCGAATCCACTTGAACACACACAAAAAATTTCATCAAACTCGGTCCGGCTGTTTAGGAGGAGTTTAATTATAAACACACCCACAGAAGATTTAATATATGTATTATAAAGATAACGATTGTGTCTCATACTCAATACTTGGCTGAATAGCTCTCAGTAGAAATCAGTCTTAAGGCAATATTATTTTCTCTCTGTATTTTCCAAATAGGTCAGCGGATAATACCTACCTCTTATAAACAATACTTAATTAACACTGAAGAATTCTAACGTTCATAAAACGCTTTGTCTTAAGAGTAATTAAAAAATAACCTCATTTGATTCAATCTCTCTTAAGAGATTAGCTTAAGAGAAAAGCAAAAAAGTTAACTTCTTAGCATAATAACCGTTGTAAAGCAACGGTTATTATGCTAAGAAGTTAACTTTTTTGCTAAAATGCTAAAGTGTTTTTTAGTTTGACCTTCTTTCACAAAAAGACGGAGACGGAAAGACAGTTTAGATGCTAGAGAGTGACTTAGGTTTTCTATCCCAATATTACGTAAAGTTCCCGTAGCATTTATCTTCAGTAGAGTGGACCTCCGGGTTTAAGCAAGCAGGTAATACTTTTATCAACGACTAGCATCTGCCCCTTGCTTTTCTCGTGTAGAAGAAGGTTAGATTATGATGTTAACAATACTTCTTTTTTACAAACAAAAATTCTATTTTTCTCTTTATAATATTAGTATAGACATGTCAAAATCAAAGTCATGTCAACTACTCTGATTGGCTGTTGCTAATTCAATTAGCGAATGACAGTAATTGACATATGTTTATCGGCCTATTAACACTTCTTTGCATTGATATGACTTTTAGAAACCAATGGATAGTTTATGAAGCGGAGAGGGATTTAGACTTTCCGAAGAAATGACCGTTTGCTATAGAATATCTGCAAAGACATAGGACCAAAGCTGAAAGTTAAAGCTATTAGGTAATACTTTTATGTTGGCTCAGCAATTTTAATACCACGGATAGCGTAATAAACTGCAGTAATTGACGTTCAACTGACTTGATCCATAATCCCTGTATGTATGTATGAGGGCGCCTGTTATCACGCGAGGATTATATGTCTGTTTATCGTCGTATTTTCCACGTGGCTTGGTGGCGCAGTAATGATCAGTGGTTTCAGATTTAATTGCGGGGTCAGCAAAGTGATACTGGGTTTTTGTGTAAGGTATTCTCGATAACAGCGCGGCGACTGTAACTGTGACCTGTAAACGACATTAGGCTCGCCTCCTCTTATGAAAAGGAAGGGCGTCAAAGGAATAGTAACCAGCAGACAGGTGTAATATATTATGTATAGGTCGAGGGCTTTCTTCGTGGCCATAGACATGAGACTATGCATATAATTATTTTCCTTTGTTTTGTTAATTTATTCCTTATGAAATTTATGCAATGGTTACGCGTTTAAATAGATAGACGCAATGACAAAGAGGACAACAATATTATAAGTGGTCAGTCAATATAAAATATACTCAAATTTTATTATAAGCAGTTTTGTTGTTGCGAATTCGTATTTCTGTTTTTTTTTTAAGTATTTGAGATCCAACGGCAATACATAATAATGTTTTGTGAGATCCAATGCCAAAAATATTAAACTGGGATTCAAAACTGGGATTCAAAGAAAGTAAATGTTTATTTCGTGCATTAAGCAATAAATAAAAGTTCAACATGAAGAAAAGTTATGAATAATTATACGCCTAGATAATAATTATTGGCATGATCATTGTCCCGAAGTAGATTACGAAGGGTTAAGCTATTCCATGTTAGTTACTAGAAGTTGAATATAAGGCAATTAGTTTGCGTCTTAGGAGCTAAAGGTAGCAGGTGTAATATGTCTAGACACCTCTGTTTTTCCCTTTGACAGTACACAGGCGTCAATCTAAAACTTTAAAAAGTTACAACAATGCCGACAACTGCCGCCAATTATTTTTCGCCATTGAGGCATTAATGAAAGCTATTCAATGTTGCATCAAATTAAAACACATTCTATCAAATCAAATCCATTCATACTTTTTATTCATATCGAAATCAAAGTCACATAACAAATACTTACATCAAAAACGATATCACATTTCGCAGCACTAGTTGTAATAGAACTTTCAAAATTTTCATTAAAAGAACGAATATATCCATAGACAATATCAGCCTTATCGCATTGTCAATTCAGTAGACGATACAGTTATCGATCGATACCATAATGCATTTCGATAACGTTCTATCGTACTTGAAAATTTAAATATAGAATGTCATTTGACTTTGATTTAGTGAGATACATTGCTTACTCTGTTTAGTTTCTTTGCTTGCTACGTTATTTTTAATGTATTGAGTTTGATATTCAAATGTACTTAGATAGGAACTTAAATTCAGTAAATAAAAAAGGCTATAAAAGATATGAATAAATCAGCTCTCTTTATGAACTGTCCCGATGAGCACATGCCACGTACTGAAAGCAATATGAGAAGACATAAGCCTAACATAAGAGAAGAACATATTGAAAGGCATAAATACTCACTATCCAGCGCTGAGGACTGACACAAGTATTGACTTGTGGGGATTGACCCAGCACTGGCTGGTGAGGATTTACAGACTTCAAATATGTCTTCGAGTACATTTTAAAAAATATACTCAAAGAAAACAATATATATATATATGTCTGAGCAGCGATAGCTCAGTGGGGAGACCAACAGACTGCAATGCAGAGGGTCTCGGGTTCAAACCCATGTCGCGCACCTGTGATTTTCGGAAGTTATATTATATATTTATATACTTTTCGAAATGATGTGCGTATTGATTGACAATTATCGCCTGCTCCGTGCCTCGGAGAGCACGTTAAGCCGTCGGTCCCGGCTGCCATGAACATCTATGGCAGTGGTTATTGGGAGACTGTCGACATAAAAGATCCCACTGGGTCGAAGTGTCACCGATCTGTACTGACTGGCCTCCATATAAGATACATATATACATTCTAAAGAACTTTCAGATATGTAGGTTTATTGAAAATAATCATCTATGAATGGTGTAGTGCTTTAAGTGGTCGCCTCACTACTGGTTTCCGCGCCGAGTGTTGTGTGTTCGATCCCCACACGGGATAAAAATTGTGTGATACATAAATAGTTATTCCAAGTATGGGTGTTTTCTCCATGTCTGTAGTTTGAATGTTTGTAAAGTCACCCAAGACACAGGAATCATTCCTAGAGCGGGAGTTGTCCTAAAAAAACTTTACTGTCTATACTAATATTATAAAGCTGAAGAGTTTGTTTGTTTGAACGCGCTAATCTCAGGAACTACTGGTTCGAATTGAAAAATTCTTTCTTTGTTGGATAGCCTATTTATCGAGGAAGGCTATAGACTATATAACATCACGCTACAACTCACGGGAACGGCGCAGTAACGACAAACGCGGGTGAAACCGCGGGCACATCTAGTGTTGGATAAAAACACATAACAATCAGCGTTTACTGCTGCGTATCTGTGTTCTCGTTATTTAGGTTGGATATTATTTATGAAAGAACGATGCTTATAAAAGAACATTTCTATAAGAGGCATCTTCTATTAATACGAGTCGCAAACATGACTGTGCGACATTGAGGCAACTACAATAACTCATTATCGTTATCAACGTGTGGGCTGTCGGCTTAAGATTAATTCAGCTGTATAGAACCTCTGATAGCCATTAATTAAGCCTGCCATGCGAACATCAGTAGTATTACGTATGTAACATTGAGGTTGAATTGTCACCAAGGGGTCGGCACAAGTGTATTATAAATTAGGTAAGCGGCTAAGCGCCCTAAGCGGTTAAGCGTCCTAAGTGGCTAAGCGCCCTAAGCGGCTTGGATCCACATGAACGCAACAGTAAATGTGTTCTATACGTACAGGCTAAAGTTTATCTGTGAGCTAAGTTTGATCTTGATTCGTTCAAAAGTTTATATGTGATTGATTGATAAAAATCCAAATGTCTTTACAAACTTGAACATTATTAATGAAGGATAGGACTGCGACTACATAAAGGGTGAGCTTAAGACACAGTTTCGATATCGAATTGTTTCTACAGATAATATAGTAGTAGGAACAGTAAAAAATAAAAGTTAGGCTGCCTCGTTGAACTTGTTTTTATTATGTGTGTCTTTTTTGGGTTTTGTAATCCTAAACCCTAACTAATATTGTAATTTAATACGAATGTGATTTTATTTCTCTGTTTGTTACACTTTCCCGCTTTAACTAATCGACCGATCATCATAAAATCTTGCAAACACGTTATCAGGGGTGCAGAAAAGACATAAAGCATTTCATCTACAAAAAAGTACTGTTCCCGAGAAAAACGCGGGCTAAATATGGTTAAATATAGATAAATTGCGTTACTTTGCGTCCTGACTGAGAACGAAAATAGTCATTTTTACACTTTCTTTGCAGTAGTGATCTACTTTTCCTTCCTCTCTCTCTCTCTTCCTTAGTGTTTCCTTGGTATTGTTACCGAAATGCCAAGAATACAGCCATTTAGCAACAGTTACCGCTTACCATTAGTCGGGTCATTGAATCGTCTGCCATCGAGCGCTATAAAAATTGCCTAATCCAATAGATTTCATGCGAATTATTGAAACTGTTGAACCGTCAGACGCGGCCGATTACTTACAGAGTCATAGAGCTAATATATAATATGAAATGAAGCGGCAAATCTAAGCGAGCGTGTGCTTTAACGACCATTTGGGGATTTTCTACATCATCAGACAGCTGGTATTCTCTATCTGTCAGACGACAAAAATTATGTGATATAGGGTTATAAATTCCTACACATACTTATGATTAGCTGCTTACTGTCTCGGCGATGCATCGATAATAAATATCGTTAAATTTCCGAGTCGGACAAAGTTTTATTGACTTTTTCTGTCAAGATATTCTGCTGCTAAGAATTTCTAGATGGCTTAAGCCTGGAGTCTGAAGCTGTGGTGGCTAGATGGCAATAGGTTCACCCACTATTACGAGGAACCTAAGACCATAGCTGACAAAATGTGGATATGATCCTACCCTTTTGGGGTGATAACTGACAAATACATGATTATTATATAACAAATATTATATTCAGGCAATGTGTGAGTGATATTTCTGTTATAGCTCTGGTTAGCGTTCATAGACTATAAGGTATAACCGGTCAGCATCAAGACCATAAGTCATGCAATGCTAATATAAAAAAAAAATCGCCACTGATTTTTAGCTAAAATATTTCAGTAGTGGCATGCCATTTAAAAACTGCGCAATTTTTTATGTTGTAACGATGTTTTATTATGTAAGCCAAGCTTCTTTATGTACTGTGTTTTCTTATACGATGCCGTGTGGCTTAAAATATACCACTTTAAAGCTTCCTAGTGGTCATAAGAGATGACGAAGTAATGTTTCGGAAGATTGAAATTCCTTTGCACCAGAAAACAATACAGTTGTTGAGTTACCAAGAGGTGTGAAGTACGCAGAAGAGTTGCTTTTAGGAAATTTACAGACGTGATGAGAATATACAACGTGAGCTGATTCTAGAACATATAATTTTCTTCTTAAAAAAGACATCTGTTCTTTGTGTTAGTTTTGGTATTAGAAATATTCCTAGTGTGGGCTTTATCTTTGAAAAACTAAAAGGATATTTATAGGGCAGGTTATAGAATTTTAGAATTTTAAAAAGATAACAGCTGCTCTAGTAATAATTCCTGTATCGCCGGGGACTTTACAAACATTCAAACAACGGACACAAAGAACACCCAGACTCGGAACAACCATTTGTGGAACACACAAATATTTGTCCCGTGTGGGAATCGAACCCACAACACTCAGCGCATTGGCAGTGGCGAGGTGACCACTTAAACCATTATGCCATCCATGCAGTCATAATGTACCGAATGTCTTTACAAGCGTCAACCTATTTCCACAAGACCGAAATCAGTTCAGTAGTTAGTTTGTTAGTAAGGTTTTACCAAAAACATCGATATGAAAGTTAGATAACCTAAAGTCTGTGAAACTGTTTACTGTGGGAGAGCCACGCTTCGGCACGAATGAGCCAGCTCGACCGGAGTGAAACCACGTCATCACAGAAAACCGGCGTTAAATAGCGCTTGTGTTGTGTTTCGTCGAGTGAGTGAGGGTACCGGATACTTTGCTTAAGGAGGGCAAATTTAAAAGGCTGGCAACGCACCTGTGACTCTCGTGGTGTTGCGGGTGTCCATGGGTGGCAGTAATCGCTTACCATCAGGCGATCCGTCTGGTCGTTTGCCTCCAATACAATTAAAATAAAAAAACGGCAGGAAATACATACATAGTATCACGCCGTTATTGCCGTAAGAGTAGACAGAGGTCTCTTACACCCCATTTCACCAACTATGCTTCAGGTCCCACGAGATAAGTAGCGAATCTATTGCCATCTATCGGATACCGTTTGAGACTCCGTGTTGTTATTGAGAATGCTTCGTCAGAAAAATATAACTGTAACTCTTTTTTCCGGTTCAGGCATTAAACCCGAGACTTCACGCACAGCAGTCACATACCATTTCCGCAGTACTGCCAAGGCAAGGCAGGAATTGTTAGTGATATTTTTGGCTACCGCACCAACATAAATTTTTAATTGATTCCGAAAATGTCGACATTGATATAATATTCTTTCTATTTGCCTTACCAAGCGCTGCCGTTTCAATTAAAGTTTCCAAGTGCTATAAAGTTCACTGCAATCAATGCCAGTTAGATATTTAATAAAGAGTCCATATGGTGCACTAGTCCTTGCGAGTAGCGCCACCTGCATGGAATCTCAGCTAGTTATGACGAATAAGCTACTTAAAATATTTCACTAGCAGTAAACCGCGACTATGCTCCAGCTTTAAAAATATAACCAGAGTCCAAGTTATCTCCATATTAAATTTCATGAAAATCAATATAACAAGTAATAACGAAAGCAGCTCAATTGAAGAGAGCACTGCTATCACAGTAAGCAGCGGCTGTGAGCTATGACTGTGTGTAACCTTCACATTATTGAAATCCATAAGCGGCGGATTACCATCAGATGGACTGTTAGCTCGTCAACCATAAGGTGCAATAAAAAGAACCTCGGCATTTGTATGTACTTATAACATTAGTATGGATAACATATATGGTTTAAATAACTTTTATAAGAGTCAACTTCTCTGTTCATAGTCTCGCTAACACTCAAACCTGCTCCTAAAGTATTATTATACAGCTAGCAGGAGAACTAGCGATATTTGTCCCAGAGCTGGAAGCACAAAAACTCGTATTTTTCGACCATAGTCGGTAATCGTACGATAATATAGATAATCCTCTTTCTATGTCGTTACAATAGACGTGTGACTTTTATATATAAATTAAATTACTAACACACAGCATGACACGATTAGCTTTCGTCGACGACTTTTGTACTAAGTGACGACAGACCGAACAATAGGAACAGCTAGACGACAGTAGTCCACTTTACAAGGCTTCTTCTTCTCTCTTAGCCTTTATTATTCCCAAGTCACTTGGGGTCGGCTTTTCTGGTCTGGTCTGGTCTAACCGGATTTGACTGGATATCAGTTTTTACACGGAGCGGCTGCCACCTGACCTCCGCAACCCGAAGGCTAACGATACCCTAAGGCTAGACCAGTGTCAGGATATTAGAGGATACTGACTTTCCCAATAACGACTGCCATAGATGTTCATGGCATCCGGGACCAACGGCTTAACGTGCTCTCCGAGGCACGGAGCAGGCGATAATTGTCAATCAATACGCACATAATTTCGAAAAGTCATATAACTTCCGAAAGTCAGTCGTGCGCGACGTGGGTTCGAACCCGAGACCCTCTCCATTGCAGTATGTTAGTCTCCCCACTGAGCTATCGCTGCCAACTATACAGAGCTAAATGAAATATATTAATAACCTTCTTAACATCATAATTAACATTTTTTATGCAGTTTTATAAAATGCAATAATTCTCCAAAATGCATTTTATCTAGTCTGAAATTACATGCCACACACTCCCGCGGTGTGTTGTTTGTTACGCCGCTGCTTATTTTACGACCGCGTGTTTTGCAATTAGAGAAACCTATTTAAATTTTTGTATGGAAAATCAGAAGACGCATTATTAAAAGTGGTAAAACAATAGCTGTTAAGGAACATGTTCATACGTCATGGATAAAAGGTTATTAATATGTGCAATTAATACTGTATATAAAACAAAAAGAAATGACAATAGTAAAAACTTTGTTGACAAATTGTTCTGACAATAGTAATAGTTATGACTCATTTATATAAAGTCGACAGGTCAATTTCATTTGCCCACCGTCTTTTGACAACTCCTGAATTCGAAGTCGACCGAAAATCGTCTATTCAAGCGACTAGGACGACTTCAGTAAGTAACGGTCGACTGAACTGCTTTCAACTTATTAGCGCTTTCATCTCACTCTATTTACCCCTTTAGTGAATAGTTATAAAGATAATAAAGTGTCAAATAAACAACGCGATAAAATCCGTATATAGCAGTTTAATTTCAGCGATTATAAATATTTGCGATAATTTGGTGCTTTGGATAAATGACAATCGGTCAGAATATGTTCTGATGTCATCATCGTCTGCTACTTTCATTCAAGTTTTCATCCTAACTAAAGTGTGCAAACGCGGCCCTGTGTGAAGTGAAACCTACTATTGTGTAGTACTATAAACAAGAAAATGGTTTAAAATCAAGTGAAGTAGTTCGGTAACGGGGTCCTTTCTTTTATCCTAAGTCCTTCAACCGGGGCGTGAAAAGTCTTTAGGTCGCCATAATAGAGTCTTCGGCACCACTTTAGCTATAATGAGAACGTTGTGTAAAAGGGCTCTGCTTAGGACTACATGACTGTTTACCCTCAGGCAGGTTGTAGTAATTTTGATTGGTTACAATAAAAGACAAATATACGCATACTGGCATAAAAAGCATAGCTTATCCGTTTGCGAAGATTCATCTAAATCCGTTCAACGGTTAACGCGTGAATGAGTAACAAATATCGGCAGACCAACTTCACATTTATAATATTAGCAAGATAAATAGCTCTTACGTCAAAAGACGCACTCATATTCACCTAAAATATTTCCAAGTATATTACTTATACATATATTCGTAATAATATCAAACACAAACACAGACGACGACGGTTCCAATTGGCTGATGTTTGGCATACCTCAATACGATTTCCCTTTAATGCGAAATTGCTTTCCACGGTGCGCGATATTATTATGATTTTCTCGCTGCGTTCGTAATACGTCATACGGTTAGGTACGTACGTACGGTGGCAGGTTGAGTGCTAAGCTTTCTTCGTGTTGACAGATAAATAGTATCAGTAATGGAGAACTGAATTAGTGCACATTATTTTTTGGAAATTTAAAACTACACTTAGCTCGGTTTTATTGCACTTAGTCTTGCGAATGTGGGCGTGACTTCAGCTCTGTCTAGAAACATAGCAGGTATCCGATGTCATTCACATTTTATTAGGTGTTTTTGCAGTTAGAGTACTTATGAGCCGATGTCTTCTCGGTGTCCATATAGCGTCTGCATCTCTATGCTTGGGCTATATGAAAACCGAGTAGACACTGGGTTGTCGGTAAAATTTCAGCTATTGTGGCGTGAGAATAACATAACACATCCATCATCATACCTGTATATTTCCACGTATAGATGTAAAACACTTATATTATTATATTTCTTGCACCTATTGAAAAAACTATTAATATGCAGGAATGGTCCCATTACCGTGTCACAGTTCCAGATACTGTGCTGCTATAAAAAATCACGGGATAGAAAAATCCAATACTATTGCAGTTAACCTCAAAATAACTCAATACCAACTATAAAACCACGGATTCCTAGAATAGCGATGATGTCACATGGCGCGCGTCAAATAACGCGGTAATACCGAATTGAATGGTTTGCGTTGAGCTGTCGGTTGTGTAGGAAGAATTTCTAAATTTGTACATTCACAGAATTTGTTGATATAGTAGCTTTCCTTTAATCGTAATAGCATTTATTTTTACTAGGAATACAATATTTAAAAATTGAATGGGCACATATATTTTTACATACATAAATATTCTTAAGAATGTCATCAAACGATGGCGAATAAAGCAATAACTCGTAATACTCATATGTGAAACGCAAACAACATCTCAAAGAAGCGCGTTTGCTAAAAAGAACCGAGTTGAGTAACAAAACTGCACAGATACTAATTACGCGTAAATAATATACAGCTCTACTATGAGCTTCACGTCTATATTCGTTTGCAGTGTCGCCATTATCCGAATCTATGCAAATTGCTCGTAGCAAGCTAGATATCCGCTACGGTTACTACAAATCCTGCTACGTTACGTGTAGACGTAACCTCAAGCATATTGGTAACGATTTAGCTTTGAGCTACGCCTGACATCCAAGCATGTGGCTTGTATTCGAATGCGCATGAAAGCCTGCGGTGAATGCCTCGAATGCAAATTCTAAATGCGGTGACTGTACAATGACAGCTACGACGTTTGTCCTGTGAGTTACCAAATTTGCTATGTTAATACAAGTCTCGTATGCTCACACTAAACAATTATTAAAATGAATACTAAATACTACACTCCTTAAAAAATAATCAATTTAGGTAAGATATACTGTGTTTTGTGAAATAACGTTTTGTTTTAAACTTCTTCGCTAAAAAAGTATATATTATGCGTTTTTTTTTTATACAACTAATGTTGCAAACTAGCATACGGCCCAGCTGATGGTAAGTGGTCACCGTAGCCTATGGACGCCTGCAACACCAGAGGCATAACTTGCGCGTTGCCGACCTTTTAGGAAAGGAAGTGGGAAGGAGAAGGAGCGGGTAGGAGAAAAGGGGTTGATTGGGCCTGCTGCATGTACTATATGTATGCTATGTATACATTATATGACTGCCTCCGTGGCGTAGCGGTAATGAATGCGACTGCTGTGCATGAGATCTCGGGTTCGAATCCCGGGTCAGGCCAACAAAAAGTTACTGGGCTTTTCTGTTAAGAAATCTTAATAGCAGCCCGGAGTTAGGAAGTTGGCGGTGTGAGACACCCCCGTGCCTCGGAAAGCACGTAAAGCCGTTGGTCCTGCGCCTGATCTCTCTCCGGTCGTGTCGGATTATCCGTCCCATCGGATTATTAGAGTTAGGGAACAGAGAGTGCGCTTGTGTTTGCGCACATACTTGTGCACTATAATAATTTATCTCCTGCGCAGATGGCTAGTCTCCATTAAGATTGGCCGCCGTGACCGAAATTCGGTCAGGGGGACATTATTATTATAGTCTATGTAATATCCCGCTAAAAACCAAAACAGCGAAACAATAACCTCAAACGTTATGTAACACGGATGAAACGCCATAACTTCGCACATTATATAAGACCAAAACAAATCAAACTTAACAGACTTCTCTTTTTCATCGGACATCAAACGAACCCAAAACACCACCAATTGAGAAACCATATCTGTATACTGTAATAAAAACCTTTAATGTAATATTTTCAAACAAAAAGTATAAATTATTTGTGCATTCTACAAAACACAGAAACAGCTTTGTTATCGGTTAAAGTTTTAAAACAATACGACTGTAACAAAACGGACGGTAACAAAGAGTACAGTTTGAGAAATTGTCAGAGATTTTACTCCTTTCCGTTCTTACATTGAAACGTTGCCAAAAATAGACGTAACTAGCCTTGAAGGTTTAAACACCATATGACATAATGTAACTGATATGTATTAATATACATATTTTTATTTCTCTTTGACAGAAATGTAAAACCTTATTGAGGTTAAAGTGTGATTGAAACTACAATAACATTTAAACTACCAAAATGTCAAGATTGACCTAACTAATATTATAAATGTGAATTGACGACTCGATGGCGTAGTAGTTAGTATATCCGACCGCCACGCCTGAGGTCACGGGTTCGATTCCCGCACAAGTCAAACATTTGTGTGCATGAACATAGATGTTTGTCTTAGTCTGGGTGTTACTATGTATAATATGTATGTATTTACAAAATAAATATGTATATAATATGTATGTTTATCCATTGTCTAGTACCCATAGTACAAGCTCTGCTTAGTTTGGGCTAGATGGTGTAGTGTGTCTCTGGTAGAATTTTTTTTTTGCTAATAATAATAGTAATAATTATTCTTTATTAGTTAAAAACATGTGTGTTGTTATATATAGAAGGGTGCACGTTGTAGTTATATTTAATGAATTAATATGTCCAGTCACATTTAGCCTCATGCTGTGGCGTACAAATAATTGACATTAAATAAAAAGTAAAGTATGTATTATATTATCTTTAATATAATGTGACTTTGTTTGTTATGCTTTTATCGCATAAACGTCGTCCGGGGAACAGTAAAGGATATAGTGCACTTTCCATTTAGAAAACATACTTTTACTAACCTAATCTAACCTACATTTACGCAAGCAAAGCCGTGGGCAAAATCTAGTATTTTATATAAGTGAAATTACCAGTTAAAACTTTCATTGTTAAAACTAATGACTGTGACAGATAAGACTATAATTGTTAACATACGACTTGCTGAAGTGATGTTATTTCCTACGGCAACTTAGAGCACTTTCTTCTATGTAACGATAATTACGGTCTTACAGAAGCTAACTAATTAGTTACGACGTAGTTCTGCCAGGTTTGCAAAAAATAATCAATACGTTGCCAGCATAAATGTAAACCCTCGCCGCCCTTGCTGTTAACTTAAGGTCAATACTCAGTCAATTATTCAAATAATTTATTCATCTAGGTGTGTGTGTGTGTTTCGCTAATGAATTACGTTTTAGATGCAAACAAAGCATATGATAGACAGGTCTTAATGAAACAGCCAATTAGGCAAAATTGCTAACAATATCAAGAAGGTCTTGATATTTACAAGGCTTACTTTGATATTGTAAATATTTGAAAATACTACAACTATAATAACTTGTTCTACAGCAACACATACCGAGATGTTAATATGTTAATGTAAAACGTGGTCTGTCTAGGTGCTAAGTTACATCTAAATCTGTTCCACTGCTAACGTGCGATTGATACGATTGCATGTAAAACTTCCATACACCTTCACAAAGGTTTAATTTTATAATATTAGACTGCCACTGTGGGACAATGGTGTAAGAGGCTTAAATTTTTCACGGATCCAGACGTCGCAGGTTGGGCTATGGTTTCACAAAGTATTATTGTATTAACCTTACGTACTATCATTAACCTTTCAACTATATACAGTACAAATATAGTTGAGAGTACATATATTTGTACTGCATATAGTTGTTCTCTAGAAGTCATCTATATCCCCAGCCTTTATTATTCCCAAATCACTTTGGGGTCGGCTTTTCTGGTCTAACCGGATTTGACTGGATATCAGTTTTTACACGGAGCGGCTGCCACCTGACCTCCGTAACCCGAAGGCTAACGATACCCTAAGGCTAGACCAGTGTCAGGATATTATAGGGCACTGACTTCCCAATAACGACTGCCATATACATATGTTCATAGCAGCCGGGACCGACGGCTTAACGTGCTCTCCGAGGCACGGAGCAGGCGATAATTGTCAATCAATACGCACATAATTTCGAAAAGTCATATACCTTCCGAAAGTCCGAGGTACGCGACGTGGGTTCGAACTCGAGACCCTCTGCATTGCAGTCTGTTGGTCTCCCCACTGAGCTATCGCTGTTCTCTAGAAGACATAAGCATTTATTTTATAGGTATACTAGGAATAAATCCTGTGTCGTGGGGATCTTTACAAACCACATAACGGACACAAAGAACATCCAGGCTTTTTGCCCCGTGTGGGGACCGAACCCACAACTCCTGGCGCAGCGGCAATAGCGAGGCGACTACTTGAATAGTGGTTAAGTTTTTTTATATATGCCTAGTTTCGTCATCTGTAAAGTCAATATGTATATATAATTCGTATTGTTTACTTTAAGGTACTTGACGTTTCGACCAGGTTACACCGACCGTAGTTACAAGCTGACTGAGGCAGCTTGTGACCACGTTAGTGTTATATAAGTACATGAGATAAGCATTCTTGCTTAAGTATTTATATCTCTACCTTACCTATATACAAAGTTAAGTTATTAAACATGAGTGTCATCAAGGCTTTGGCGAATGTATTCCAGGATTACATACAATTAATTAATTATTGCTTCAGAAGCATCTGGTTATTCCCAAATGGATGAAATTCTCGAGACTCTAGGATGCCTTTTCAAAGATTCACTCTCTAGAGAACATACAGAGCACTCTATAAATTTAATTCAACAATAATCGCTCATTTACTCTATATTGTCATTCAGACGCATATACATACATATATACACTTGAATGGCGCGCATGTACAATCGTATAAACTTACGCGAATCCCTTGCTCATGTAGGTCTTTCTACACATTATTTATATCGTGTACAAGTTCTTAAAATATTGTCTTATGTTTACGCGAATGTTATACATTGAAATTAAACAAGCTTTGTACAGATTTTATCGCGTTGTTTATTTTTTATAAAACACTGTTATTACATAATTCTGAAACTTTAAACTACTATTGTTAAACAGTTTTACTAGTTACTGTTTAGGTACTTCAATTTAAGCTATTTAAATTATACAACTATTTAGATTTAATTTTACACTTTTATTTTATATATTTAAAGAAATCTATTTCAAAGTTCTTAAAAGCTGAATTAATATTCTGGTATCTTATCTTGTGTATCTACACTTCGACCCGGTGGGATCTTTTGTTATATATAATACTAGTAGTTTTCCCGCGGTTTCACCCGCGTAAGTCCCGTTCCCGTGTGAATATCGGGTTTCACCCCTTTCACCCCCTTCAGGGTGGAATTTCCAAAAATCCTTTCTTAGTGCTCCCCTACACTCTCCAAGGAGCATACATGCCAAATTTCAGCTTCTTGCGTTCAGTAGTTTCGGCTGTACGTTGTCTGTCAGTCACTCAGTGACGGAAGAGTTTTATATATATATAGATTCTTGTAAATAATAATTAGAATAAGTACTCTTGCGAATCGACTGTCTTGGTGGCGCAGCGAGA
This sequence comes from Catocala fraxini, assembly GCA_930367265.1. Taxonomy (NCBI): domain Eukaryota; kingdom Metazoa; phylum Arthropoda; class Insecta; order Lepidoptera; family Erebidae; genus Catocala; species Catocala fraxini. The sequence continues at coordinate 26,489,382 of OV884025.1, read as the reverse complement.
GCGTACGCAATTGCTGGGAAAGGGGTCTCGCGCTCGATACTGCTTGACGTATCATTGGGATTATCTGTAACATTTTTACTAGCTGCACTAGTTTCGTAAACGACAATAGGCTCATTATTACAAGGGATCTAACGTTTAAGCTGGCGAAATATGCGTGTAGTATACAACTGCCTACCATTTTTATTTTATTTATTGTGTTCATCGGTGACAGACGACCCAGCGGCCCACCTGATAGTAAGCGAGAACCGTGGCTCATACACGTGGCTGTGTTTTCTTAGTATTACAGAAGCAATGTCAAAAAAACTCAACCAAGTCGCTGCCTACCGGAAGAAAAAGGGAAATGGAGCAGGATGTGGTTTGGGAAGGGAAGGGTGATGGGGCCTCCGGCGCCCTCACTCACCGAACGAAGCATAACAGACACTGTTATTTTACGTCGATCTTCTGTGAGAGGATGGTACTTCCCCGGTCGAGCCGGCCCACTCATGCTGTAACCAGCGTGGCCTTACCACTCGGAGATATGTATAAGCCTAAGACTATATATGTATGTCAAGGCCAATTATTTCTTGTAGATGTTAAGCAGTCAGTGAAGGTCAGTATCCTGATTATTAATATTGAGAAAATGGTACAAAAGTTATTATATAATTATTATATATTATATAGTTATTATATAGATACCCTTACTCAACTTAACTTACTTAAAATAATTTTGTACGAGTATACTAGAATATGTAATGAGGAATGAAAGACGGCGAGATATTGCCGTTGTGTGTTGTATTGCTTATATTGTACACTGTGTTGTTTATGTTACTGATATTATTTTATAGAAAATGTATTGAGATACAGTTTGTTGGTTAAAAATACACAGTACCGGTACGTAGTCTATAAATGTGTACGTAGTCTATAAATGTGTACGTAGTCTACAAATGTGTCCGGTGGACTAGAAAACGCTCGCTTCTTTTTACGTGGCACTTAAAACAGCTGGCGAAAATGGGTGTGCAATACTAATTTTCTTACTGCTGGTAGTAGTGGCTATATATATGTATATATTATTATCAATATTAGAGAAAATTATTATATTTTGGATACCTTTAAAACAAGGCAAATAAAATGTGATCCATTTACGTTCTTAACCATAATCCATGTACTATAGTCTACTTTGTACAACTAGCCAAACAGCTTAGACTGTGAGAGTACAGAAAGACTTTGGTGATTGTGTCCGTACTGTACCTATTAAATTGTGTTTATCGATTATATTCATGTTTAGTTATATTCCTGCTTAGATATTCATTTATTCACCTTTTCAATTAAAAAGCATAAAAAGCAGGGTTAAATACTATGTCACAGAGGACTTTGCAAATATTTAAATAACGGATGCAAAAAACATCCAGTCTCGGAACACCTATTTGGTGACCACACAACTGTTTATGCTGTATGTGATTCGAACCCACAACGCTTGATAATGCTAATGGCAATGACATAATAACTACGCATACTAGGTCGCTGGGTTGAAATTTGTAACACAGGGCTTTCCTATTACAATCTCCACGTCTTTAATAAGAGATATTAGACCTAATTCGAACTCTTAAAGTGTTTATCATTATGTAACTTTTGTAAGTTCGTAATTAAATATTAACATATTATTGTTAAAGACCACATTTAAAGTACTTACATAACTTGAACTAATAAGACAAACAAATGTTATGAAACTCAAACAATATAGCAATCAATCTTGTTACACCAACTTCGTTTGGAGGGCTTCAAAGGGCTCGCCGAGGAGGCACTTAAGTTTTACGCTGAGCCAAACAACTCTTGTCCTTACATCTGCGACTTGACATACTTAGAAAAATACTGGCCAAACGTGAGTTGAACTCGGAGTGCGGTTATAGATGGTTTCGTACTACAGTTTTCATTTGTTTTTAAAAACCATTCCCTCACTAGGATTTCGGTGTCAAGGGGGACAGTACAAATACCTATTCAAATAACGACCACAAGGAACATCCAGACTCGGAAAACTATTTGTGGATCACACATTTTTTGTTCCGTTTGGGGATCAAACGCATAATTCTCGGAGCGGTGGTAGTGGTCAACTCTCACATAAACCTCTATGCAGTCCGTGCAATCATTGAATTACAGTTGTTGTGGTTTGTTTTACTTTAAAGCTGACACAGTAATCAATATAAGAGTAAAAATAGATATTAATAGGTTAAAATCTTTGACGAAGCAGTTAATGTTTTTCTGCCAGTAGAGTTGACAGTTCTTTACATAATAACAAATAACAATTTGTAGACATAGTGGAAGAACTTACTTATCTGGGCTTGCCAAAAACCTTCCACATTAGTGGGAAGCTTAAAATTATATTTGCTTTTCAATTAATTTAAATTATTCCTCTCTTTTATTGATAGTCGCTATAACAACACATATTCTGTTCAATTAAGCCGGTGAAGTGTTACGGTTCAAAAGAGAAAGCCCTTTGAAAATGGAACAGAAAACAACTGGCTAAAAACTCGTTTTATTCTAAATTGGTTTTTCGTGTAAAACAAAACTATTAAAATATTGTATTGGAAGTAAACCTTTTTTATCGTCTCTGTTAGCAGGCGTACGAACAGCGGCCTAATATCTATCGAATGTGTATGTGTATAATTTAAATCTACCTTGATTTAAGCCTTAACTAGTATTCATTCATGGTCTTCTGCAATACTTGATGCAAAGCCCAACAAAGATTTTGTGCTCTATAGTACAGACTTTAATATGTATCTTATAATATCAGCCCTGTAAAACTATGCCACTGTCAGGCTCTGGCCTCTTCTCGGTGTGAGAAAAGTAAGGCCATAGTCAACTCAGACCAAAGTTTAGGTTGACAGACATCGTCACAAAGATTTCCTTCACTATTAAAGCGAGCAATAATTATACGCAGATAACTTCGTTCAGCCTTGATATCGAATGCGAGCCTTCAGCGGGCTCGTTCAACAATCTTCCACTAACTATCGCTGCTATCTAAAACGTATCTACCCATATAAAAAAACATTATGTACCGCCCCACCTTAATACTCAAGGGTCATCTATTTCTAAACCTTGTACGTAATCCTTACGTCACAAAAAGCCGTTAAGCTTGTAAACGTGGTGGGTTAATATTTTGCCCACGCATTAGGTGGACTGGCTTTAGTAACTGACAATCACCCGAGTGTCCGCCCATGAGTGGGTGTTTCGTAACATGATATAAGACGTAAGGGTATAAATGGCATTCGTGTACAGTGGCAGATACAATGTGTTCTATGCTTCGTTGATTCAGTGGTATAAAAGTGACCGCTTCCGCAAAATATCTATAAAGCCTGTCGCAGATGGGAAATTTTACCGGTGTTATCATATGGAATCCTATGTAAAAATGCACACGAATGACAAAGTCAAAGTGCGTTAGTTTAGTGGTGTATGAGTGAAAACTGCCGCCACAAAAACAATAAGGCATTCCACAGAAGATACACTCGGCAATTTCGTCGGCGTTATCGTACGGACGTCTACGCAAAAACGCACACTTATGACAAAGTAAGTATTCCGTTAGTTCAGTGGTATAAGAGTGAGTGCTTCCGAAATACTATAAAGAATGCTTTCCGCAGACGACGGACGGGGCAATACGATCGGTGTTATCATATAGAATCCTATACGAGAATCACATAAAGGACGAAGCCAAAAAGGCCCTTAATGCCCAACCGACAAAAACAGAACGCGGCTGCCCGCTTTGATGACCGTACCTTTGGCAGCCGCAGTCGACGATGGACAAAGCTAGACTTCTCTATTCGTTGTGCAGACATAGGCAAACATTCAAACACTTGAACACGAAAATTCTTTGCTCTTTTCTTTATTTAAATTAAATATATTTAACTAACGGTTATTATTTATCATAACCCCATGCCTAACACCTTTATGACGTGTATGCATTATAAATTATGACGTTTATATTCTTTTATATTTTCTCTCTACGACAAACTGCAAGCATTTTTGTAGAAGCGTAATTACCTGCCATATAAAAACAGAAAACTTAAACTAATCCATTGTAGAACAACGAGAACGCAATTAGCATAAACAAATAACAACACATTTTTCAATTAAAACGTAACTTACCTATGGTTTAATCTCAACCGCAAAGTATGAGAGGTATTAAAAAATGTACTAAAAAGCACGTTTTCTTTTTGCACTACCCTGAGTGAAGTTGGTTGGAGTTTTCACTAAGTAAATGGGTTTATATTATCGCTGTAACGACGCGTGTAGATTTGAAAACTGTGTGTAAATGGTGAAAAACATGGAGTTAGAATGCATCTGCTATACATATTCAAAAACATTTCAATATTGCAGTATGGTATGGCGTAGTGCATTCAAGCACTTGGTACGTTTATGCTTCATACGGTGCGTTGACCATATTGCGATGGCCGCGTACTTTTGTATAACACATAACAATATGTGTTATAAAATAGTTCAATCAGTGAGAACATACTTCCTTTCAAAACTCAAAACACCATAAATTGTAACAAATATTTAACCGGTGTTTTATCATTAGAAAAACCTTAAGATCTTTATGTAAAGCAATGTATTTAAAATATACGTTGCCTACATACATTAAATAATAAAATATCTGTTAAAATAAACTTAAAGCAATAGCTAATATACATATATATACTAAATATAAAACTTAAAAGCTAAATACTAGTGTAAGACGCTTATCATCTTGAGCGACGCAATCGCGACAATAGAATTGCATTTGCTACATACGTCTGACGCTTCTTACAATGCATAAATGAACCGACCGTTTTAATGTTACGAATTAAATCAATAACAATAGTTGAAACACCAAGGTTTTTATATAAATAAGAAACTAATACATGTCCTTAATTTTAATTTTTAATTGTCTTACTTTCATTTTCCGAATAAAAAAAAAAGTTGTTTAATCATTAAGGTTTTTCATATAAATAACATAAAATAATACAGATCCTTAAAAATGCTGATTGAATGTATATTTAGATTCAATTCATAGCAGTGGTAGCCTTGTAATAGACTATTCGACTGCCGTGCAGAGGTTTGTATTCTACTCGAATGTTAAATTCTTCAAGTGTATGTGCATATTAAATAGTTAATTATCGCTCGCTTTAACGGAGAATGAAATTACCGTGAGGAGACCTGCATGTCTGTGTATTCTTCGTAAAGTTCTCAAAGATATATGATGTCTGCAAAAACGTATTGGGCCAGCGTGTTGAGCAATGACGTCGCTCACCCCTTTCATACTGAAAAAAAGGCCAGCTGTGGCACAATTTATAAACAGGGCTGACATTTATAATATCCATTTATTTTATTTTATTGAAGTTTTGACCCCTCTAGTTTACTTTACTGGTTACTTACACCTAAGAGGTCACGACATGGGTCAGGTAATGTTATAATTGTTTTCTGTTCTGATATTTTGTAACACTTGCATTGCCAGGGTGATCGTTGTGCGAACCAGGCTGAATCTGCCTAAAACAAGTTGTTTAGACCACTAGTTATACTTCATACAACACATCGTCCCCTAAAGAAAACCGGACAAGTGCAAGTGGTACTAGTACACGAAGGGGTCCGTACTATCGTACATGATAAATTACTATTTAATGTTTAAATACTTTTGCCATCTTGGCTTTTTATTTGTTGTTTATAACAAATACTACGGCAATAGAGATACACACTCTTGAAAAATTTACCTCTCTACCTGAAATTGTTCATGAGATACAGGTCGGCAAAGAGACGGACGAACAACGGCGGCTTAGTAATAAGGTTCTGTTGAAACTTTTCACGGTACAGCACCCTGGAATCATTTGTTTTAGCCAGAACCGAAGTGCTTATATGACCACATTTTAAAAAACAGACTTTCTTAAAAAGCATTAATATTAATTTAGGCAACCGACCGATAATGCGGTATGAAATCCTATATATAGTTTAATAGTTCTTTGGAGTATTGCCAAAGTCGCTGGTCAGTACAGGACGGATAGTTAGCTATTGATTGTTATCTAATAGTACAATGACCTGATTCCAGCAGTTTGGCATTGACAAGCATCAAGAAGTTATAGATTGTGCAGCAATAGCAGTATTGCGAGCTCGCGGAGGAAACACAAAGTACTAAAATGCGTGAAAACGGCACATCTGTAACCAATCTACATTTACGAAAATACTGGCAAACTACGCATTTTTATTTATTTTACATTTATTAAAAATAAAAAGTTTGAATTTTTTATTTTTATTTTAATTTAAGCACATTAAAATATTCTTTAATTTAGTCTTTATTTCATAAAGCTAGGTCAGGTGCTTTTGTAGATATTGAAGATTTTCTAACTGACCCTTTTTCTTTGCGGTCCAGTATATTATACGAGGTCTTAAATTTTGTTTAACTAAAGTGACTAACAATCTTATGTTCTGCCTGATGTTACATGGTTGAAGTCGCTTAGACGCTCGCAATACAAGGCGTGTTATCAGCTACCAGGCTATCTAAGAGAAAAAAATTCAAAATGTCTGTCACGATCAGTTTTAAACACCCGTTACACCAGGGCATCAGTGGCACGTTATCGTCTGTCGAAGAAAAATCTCTGGAAGTACTTCTAATAGTACTACCAAAAATATACTGAAATTTATTTAAAATAAGCTTATGTTTAACATTACTAAATATTCAGTGAACAATATTTCATCTTACCATCCATCTTTGTTATCTATTAAGAATTAAATAAATGTTCTAAATCTGAACAGTAAACTTCGTTCATTGTGTATTGTAAGCGAAGAATGAACGGCTTTGCTTCGCCTTTAAGCGTTTATCCTCCACGTTGACGCTAGACTGATGTTTCAGTCAAAGCCTGAATCTTAAAACCGCAGAACATTAACCGTAAAGTTTATTAAATAAAGGACTTGGAAATAACCGCGATGAACGCTGTTTTAGAGCTTAATTACATTTACTCGGTGTATTTGCCTCGTCAAAACGTGTACATGAGATTCTGTGAAGGATAATAATGCTATACTTAGCGCATAGTGTATTTATTTTATACTGCCAGAGTGGTACACAAGTTTATGGCTTCGCCTGAAGGTAAGCAATTACTACGACCTATCGTTTGTAATACTGGGAGCACCAATCTCATCATATCCATATAAAAATTAATTTGTTGTACTTATAGCGCTATGGTAAATAAATCTGGCATCAGTTATGATAGCACAGTAACTCCGTAAGGTGCCTGGTACCACTACCTCATAGAATTATCAAAAATGCTGAGTAATAGAGCATTCCTAATTTAATTTTACGTTTCCCATACGATACTCGTAAAAAGAATATTTTTTATTTTTTTTTTATGCTTTATATCTAGACATAACTGCAAAACCGATATTTATATGCATGCCTAAAATCGGCCTCTGAGCCCATTTTATATCTACGATACATTTCTTGATAGAAATAAATAAATTTTAGATTACAAACAAATTACATAGTGAAGAATTAGCCTTCTAAATTTCTTCTATATAATACGTATTTTTGTGTGCACAGTACAGCCAAGACGTCACAAATAATGCTTCAGACATCACAAATATTTATTCAGCGTTTACGGTTTAGGGCGAGTGCTCATAAACCAGAGAAAATAATTGTCTCCTATGTTTTTTTTTTGTCATATTTGTGGCTTTGCTGCTATATCTCTCTTTTATGATTCTTATTAGAACTTTAATTATGTTATCAATACTAATATTATAAAGATTTTATTTTTTGTTTGTAAGGATTTAACTCAAAAAGTAAACAACCGAGTTAAAAGATTTAAAAAAAAAATGTTGTTCTCTCATAGCCAGTTGCACTCACTGATCGGTAAACGATTAGCGAGGTTAAGCAACGTTGGGTGCGGTCAGTCTATAGATGAGTGGGTCCTGGGGGTGGCGGACTTTGTGGGCCTGCCCGCCATCCGTTCAGCACCAGATCCGAGAGGCGGCGTGCGTGTTCCCACGCGCGCCTCTATGTCGAGTCCGTCTCCCCTCTAGGGGGGACAGTAGGGATAATATGTTAGAAGTGCCTATAGGGTAGGTCTTTCGTGTAGTGGCCTGCCGTTTCATACGGCGGGCCGAAACCTCGGCAGGGTCGCGACCGCATGCGCAAGTGTTTCGCGTGGCCCCGTCGATAGTGGTTTTGTCGAGGAACACCGTGGTAGGTTTAGTCGGTATTCCGGGAGGTACTTTATCATCTTTACCACCTTTCTTTTACCCCGGCGAGTCCGACATAACCCCCCCGCCCGCCCCCGCGGAAGGGTATGCGTCATGCATTCCTCCACGTAAAAAAAAAATTATAAAGAAATTGCTGGATGGGTCGGGCACGCCACGATCGTGTCGGTAAGTCCCGTGTTTGAGGAGTGGCTGGAGATGCGGCATGGCGCCCTCACCTTCCGGCTGACACAGGTAATGACTGGCCACGGTTGTTTTGGCCAGTTCCTGTGTCGTATACGCCGGCAAGAGACGCCCGGTTGTCACCACTGCGGCGACTGCCGCGACGTTGTTGAGGGCACGGCGCTGCGCACTTTGGCGGTTTGTCCCGCCTAGGCATCGCAGCGCCGTGAGTTGATCGCGGCAGTCGGATTGGTTGCCCTCTTGCTCCCGGCCGTAGTTCAGTCCATGGTCCGGAGTGAGAGGTCGTGGAATGCCGTCGCCTTCTTCTGTGAAGAAGTCATTTCCATCAAGGAGGCGGCGGAGCGGGAGAGGGAGCGTTTAAACCCTCTCCCCAACCGCAGAGCCGGGCGCCGAAAGGCCCGAGACGACCTCCAGCCACCCTGTGGTTTGACCTGGGGGTGGTGGGCTTTGTGGGCCTGCCCACCATCCGTTCAGCACCAGGTCCGAGAGGCGGCATGCGTGTTCCCACGCGCGCCTCTGTGTCGAGTCCGTCTCCCCTCTATGCGTCAGGCATTAGCCCAAGTAAAAAAAAAAAAAATTTATCGGTGGCCGCTTAGTGGTATTTCATCTGAGCGTCTCCGTGCTTCGGAGGGCACGTAAAAGGTCGGTCCCGGTTGTTGTCAAATTGACAGCAGTCGTTAAGCCATGCCAGAGGCCTACGGGCGGGTTGAACAATTTTTGACAACAGGTTGGCCAATTACCACAAGAAAAAAAACTATTAAAAAAATCCTTTCACCATTAGAAAGCTATATATCACTGAGTAACATAAGCAATATTATATTTAAAAAAAGTACTGTAGTAACATAACTTAACCTACTTTTACGCGAGCGAAGCCGCGGGCAAAAGCTAGTAATAGGATAAAAACAAAATTTGTAAATGTACTGAACTAAAATATTCAATAATAGTCAACTTAAGTAACACTGATTTTTTATGTATTTATCTGGTATATCTATAATAAATATTATAAAGCTGAAGAGTTTGTTTGTTTGTTTATTTATTTGTTTGAACGCGCTAATCTCAGGAACCAAAGGTCCGAATTTAAAAAAATCTTTTAGTTTGGATAGCCCATTTATCAAGGAAGGCTATAGGCTATATAACATCACGCTACGACCAATAGGAGCGGAGCGAAAATGTTGCAAAAACGAGTAAAATTCTCTTATGTGAAGCTGACGAAGTTGTGCGGGTCAGCTAGTTAAAAATATATATGTAGTGTGTATATAAATACTAAATGTATTTTCTACAAATATTATAAAAATGTCTTTAAATATTTACATACACACAAGATTAAAAGAAATAAAAGCTTACTGTATTATTCTAAATACAAACTATTTATCTTTTATATAGTGATGCTACCATAATAACGTTAGTAATTTATATCATAGTCGACTATCTCTTGCAGAAGTTTCGATATGCGAGTTGTTTCCAACTAATAGTATATTTGTGGTTAATGTGTTTTGTTTTTATTATTTCATAATAAACCACGAGCTATTCTCATAACTTTTTGTGACCCTCCTAGTTATGATAACACTGGACATTAAGTTTTCTATTACGAAACAGTTGCTTTGTGAATAATATTTTTAATATTATAATTGCATTCTGTATATATATGTCATCTGTATGTAGCACAGTGGGGAGACCAACAGACTGCAATGCAGTGGGTCTCGGGTTCGAACTCACGTCGCGCACCTCTGACTTTCGGCAGTTATATGACTTTTCGATATTATGTGCGTATTGATTGACAACTATCGCCTGCTCCGTGCCTCGAAGAGCACGTTAAGCCGTCGGTCCCGGCTGCCATGAACATTTATGGCAGTCGTTATTGGGAGAGTGTCGACACAAAAGATCCCACTGGATCGAAGTGTCGCCGGTCTGCACTGACTGGCCCCCACATGAGCTACATACATACATAGGACCCAAAAACTTAGGATCATAATTTTCTATTGTGGACTGTGGTACCTCTGTGATTTATTTTTGGTCCCTATATAACCTAAACCCTCTAAATAAGTAAACCCAAATCGTTATCGCTTATTCTGCGGCGCTAAATGGGCTAAATATGTAAATGATAGGATGTTTTTTGTCAGTACATTGTTGCTTTTTGCACAAAACAGTTGCTATGTGAGATAAGAAAGAAGGTGAATTTTAATCTACCTCACGTCATTACTTAAACGAGTATCGATAAAGATCGATTTCGAATTCGAATACAATAATTAAAACTATATTGGAACTCTTTCATATACTCATTAGATATCATACTTACGAGTCGTTTTTATTTCATATTAATCCTAAATTAATATTTATATTTTTATATTAAGGTGAAACTTATAATATATGGAGCTGCAACGTAAAGCTAAAATCGATGCGTTTTATCTTGACACTTATAATTACGATAAGATAACAAATTTACCTACCGTACAAGCTCAAGTACGGCACAACTCAAAATTGTAACAAATAAAGATTAACTTACCAAACCGAACAGATTGGAAGTTAGAGTTTGTCTGCCGTTTCAATCCGCTTTTCCGCTTCCGAGCCCACTCTTCCATTACACTAATTTATATAATATAAATAATTCAAACATAAATCACTTTACATTGCCTAAGTCGAGTAAATATTCATAATTCAAATTGAATCGAATGTCACATTGATTAATAAAGTTTCTTTTTAAATTCGTATAGGGAACTAATGAAGACTACACTAATATGTTGACAGATTCGAATGTCAAAATTTTGAAATTGGAATTTGAAGTTATTTATTTTCGATATCGTTTTTGTTATGGTCTGGTTCACGAGGTGTTGTGTCGTGGGCGGACAGCCGCGCGGTTGGTTGGCGTGCTTTCAGCGCGACTGGCGCGCGTATACTGAAGCCAACTGTAAGCTGAAAGCTTTGCCATTGTTGGTATTGAAACACATATCAATATTTCTAACGGACGTTGCGAATTTGTTTTCAAACTGTTTCAGTCTTTTTCTGTACGCTTCGGTAAGCGTAGTAGTATTACAGGGTATGAATTTAAATAAGCAACGTTTTAAATTAAAAAGGTTTTGTTAGATTGTTTTGGTAAGTTCTTGTTTTACTAATGAGCTACGATATTTTACGGAAACTAAAGACAAATAAAAGGTATAATTACATTAATCAAATAAATATTAGATGAAAATATATAAGCAGTTTTTATACAGACATCTTAACGTCTTTTTATTCTACGGCGGTTCTTCGATTACTTATTGCTAAATTCTGCAGAATTTAATAAAAATCTTTATGGTCAATATTATCTAAGACTAGATTTTTCTGGTATAAATGTAGGTTATGCAAGATTGATATCCCTTGGAAACAGTACTTTTTCCGGTATGTAATGTAGCCTATGTCCATTTCTGTATCCTCGACAATGTGTATGCGAAATTGCATGATAATCAGTTATGTAGTTAAGGCGTCAAAGCGTAACAAACAAACTCACTTTCGCATTTATAATATTAGTTAAGATTAGTCCATATATTAATTAATTTTAATTTAAGCCATAATATTTAGTATATATATAACTTTGTTGGGTACCAGAAATCTTCTTTGACCCTTAAGCGGATAACACAATACTTTTAAAGAAACTTATGGTTACATATTTTTAAAGAAACTTATGGTTTTCAAAAGCGCTCGTAGCTCATATCACTGGCGTTGTCAGTGTCTATCTATAAGTTCCAGTAATCGCTTAAGCTATTTTTGACCTCTGACCTGGCTCTGACCAGGCCATATGCTTTGCTAACTTAGTTGCTAGTAATTTTTGTTGACTTCACCAGTACCTACAGTAGTAGATGACTGCACAGGTGTCGTTGTGTATTAGGTGGTCGCCTCACCATCACCACTGTACCGAGTGCTGTGTGGTTCGATCCCCATACGGGAAAAAACTTTTTGTGATACATAAATACTTGTTCTAAGTCTGTGTGTTCTTTGTTTCTGTAGTTTGAATGTTTGTAAGTTCGCGATACAGGAATTAATATTTAAAAAAACATTGCCCGCGCTAGGGCAATGTCTTTTTACTAATAAAAGTCTTCTTCTCTCTTAGCCTTTATTATTCCCAAGTCCCTTGGGGTCGGCTTTTCTGGTCTAACCGTATTTGACTGGATATCAGTTTTACACAGAGCGGCTGCCACCTGACCTCCGCAACCCGAAGGCTAACGATACCCTAAGGCTAGACCAGTGTCAGGATATTAGAGGGTACTGACTTTCCCAGTAACGACTGCCATAGATGTTCATGGCAGCCGGGACCAACGGCTTAACGTGCTCTCCGAGGCACGGAGCAGGCGATAATTGTCAATCAATACGCACATAATTTCGAAAAGTCATATAACTTCCGAAAGTCAGAGGTGCGCGACGTGGGTTCGAACCCGCGACCTACTGCATTGCTGTCTGTTGGTCTCCCCACTGAGCTATCGCTGCTCTTTTATATATTATATTATATATATTATATTTTTACTAATAAAAGTACGTATGATTATTCTGCGGCATGTAACCGAAAGGTGTAATCATATTTTAGGACCGTAATGTATCTGAAAACTAGCATATAGCCCTGTCTCCCTCAAATTTTATAATCATTTATTCTAAGCAATTTTATATCTTAACATCGAAACAATCGCATTACGTCACTAGCGAAATTTCGCCCTTCATTTTCGGGTTCACGGAAGTCACCGAGTCAGCTGTTATAGTGTTGTATTTAGTTTTATCGACTAGAATGATTGATAAGACAATAAGAAAAAACATGTTATATCTTAGCTAAAATTATGTATAAAGATTTATTTGTCGCGGTTTTCCACTGTACAGTCCATTATATAGGAGCATATATTAATTACATACAATAATTAAGGTGGCGCTTATATATAATCACACCTTTCCGTTACTCGCTGTGTAGCTACATTTATTAAAAAGAGATAACATATTTTTAGGCAGTTGTCTCTGGAACCACAGAACCTCTTTCAAAATGTTTCCTAAAATAATTATCTACACTATCCTTGAGTATCACAGACTATATTTTAATGGCATACTACGCGAATGAAGCTTCGTCAAAAGCAATTTTTATCTGAAAAACAGACAACTCTCGCACTAGGAATAATGCCTGTATCGCGGGGGACCTTACAAACATTCAAAGGAAGAAAAAAGACACAAAGTTGTGTATCACACATATATTTATCTCGAGTGGGGATCGAACCCACGACACTCGCCGCGGTGGCAGTGACCACTCAAACCACTACGCCATCCGTGCAGGCAAAAAGTTAGTCATAAAGATTGATCGAGCATTACAGTCGATAGAGACATATGGACTAGATTAGTTACGTTACAAATGTTTATGACAGCTCGGATTGATGGCGTTACGTGTTTTTGTATACTTTTCTAGCATAAGTCAATCACTCGTTCATACTAGTAATATCCTCGGCTCCGATTGCTTGGACTATGTACTTATTGCTGCAGTAGCCTAAGATAATTAATTGGCGATTGAAAAGAGAGGCGATGGGTTTCTTACCAGCTTCTTCTATTAAGTGCTTTAATCCTCGAACTGCCTTATTTTCAACGAAATTTTTATTTTTTATTTATTTTATCACAACCGATACTTTAAATTGACGTGTCCTAGAAATATTCATTAATTTTTATTCAAATAAAGATTTTGGACTTTGACTTAGATATTACATAGGTACATAGTCCCGCATATTGCTCGATCCGGTGGGCAGATGTTTAATACACCCACATTTTGCCAGTTATAGTTTTAGGTTCCTCGTAGGTCAAGGTCATTCTAAGTCCTTTTGCCGTTTATTGGAGGACTTGCTCCTACTGATAATTTTATTTCTTGACTGTAACCCTGAGACTCTGACACTTTGCCTGACTCGAGAATTAAACTCGGAGTCTCAAGCTCAGCAGTACACTACCGCTTCGCTACCGAGGTAGTAACATAATCACAACACTAGATCATTTGGAGGTAGAAGAGGGATAGAAGTGGGGAGGGGTAGAAGTAATTCTCCAGCTGGGCTGCTACAGTTTGTTCCCATTGTAATCTCAGACTTACAATTAGACAACAATCGCCTCGCCACTGCCGCCACTTTCAATGTTGTGAGTTTGATACCCACGCGGGACATAAATGTATGTAATCCACATACATATTTGTTCCGAGGTCAGACTCAAAACAACTATTTATAGACTCTTTACACTACTGTTCTTTGTGTCTATTATTTGAATATTTTAAAGTTGCCCGAGACACAGGAATAACGCCTAGTGTCTTTATAATAAAAAGATCAGTATAATCGGATGTTTATACAGTTATAGTACAATGGAAGGTATGGTGCATGGTTGATGGTTTTATATCGGATACAGGTCAGTCAGGAAGTGTGTACAGAAACTATACAATTTGATTTGATTACTCCTTCTTCTATCGGATAACCAGACCGCGCCACCTTTACAAGATTAATATTATACCATTTATATATACAAAGCGCTTCGGTTCTATATTTATTATGGGTACCAGCAAGAAGTGGCACTCTTTGCCTCTGTCTATTTCCTGAAGTGTACAATGTATATGTTTCAAGTCGCGAGTTATTAGATACGTTCTAGGCAAGCGAGCCGATCGTGGTCAAAGTGATAGCTAAGTAGAAATTAAGATATAAAAAAAATTGTCAAGTGTCTGCAATCAGCAGAACATATTTTCTACGAATAAAATGACGTACGAATATAGTATAACTTAAATTTATTTTTAGCTATTATTATTTTCATATTACCATCACAATCTCACCAACGCAGATATATCTTGTTCAACATTAAATAAATAATCTCGTTTCTAAATATTCGCTGGAAATGATTACAGGGCGAGAAATCTTCACAGATAACTCGATGAAGCGTTGATCAAAGAAGGCATCAGCATTAAAAGTTATATGACACTGTTTTGGTAAATCTGAAATCTCGTTTTAAATTATTATTCTTTAAGTTTTATTTATGTGCATCGTGCATAAATATGATTTTGGCGATGTTAACGTTGTATAGCGGACTCTGTAACTTATATTGTATATAAGCTACTGAGTCCGCTATACAACCTTCTCGTCTCGAAAGCTATCATTGAAGAAGAAATTGCCCATTTGGAGGCCAGTTGTTTTGCGAGAAACAATTCAAAATACCATAAAACGAGCACAATTGTTCATGAACTCGTAAGGTATATTTGAACGAAATCATTTTTTCATCTTAATTAATTTTACATCTTCAATTAAACATTTCATAAAAACAACGCTAATTTTTTTTTAATTTCTGACTAAATGCTAGCCAATTCACATTATGATATTACTTTTGCGCTACCTTGTATAAACCTCGCAACTTTGTGACAAAAAGTTTTAAAACAGAAAATATTATTTGATAATTGTAATGTGGGCTTGAATCTTCGAATGTGAATTTCTCATTAGTGAAATGTGTTGATTAGAAGTAACGACTCTTGAGGATTCTGATATCAAGTCAGAATTTGTCTGGAAATGTTCGAGTAGTTAAATTACTTTGTTGTGCAAACATAATAAACTGTGATTAAAATGGTATATCGCCATGGTAAAACTAATTTGGATATAAAACATTCATCGACGTTAGCAGTGCAGAATAGGGATCAAACTCACGACACGATCACAAATAATTATGATTTAATCATTGGGCAACCAGTTCAACATATATTTTAGAATTATATTGCAAGCAAGCGGACGTCTCTTAGAATGATACAACGGGCAAGGCCTCTCCACTGACGCCACGCTTATTGTTGTGGATTCAAATCCCACTCGGGTCCCATTTGGGATTATTTGTATGATACGCAAATTATAATCTTGAGTCTGAGTGTACTTTACGTCCGTTACTTGTATATAAGTAAAGTGCTGTGACTCTAGGCGCCACACAAGCTTTGTTTCCTAGTGCAGTGTCAGATGACTACAGAAGATTTTTATTTTTATGTTTAATTGAATATTCATCCCTTAGCCAGTCTCGTAATTAGCTTAAGGGTAGATATATAAGTAATAAGAAACTCTAAAATCTGTAGAGTTATTCTGAAGGCTTCATCAAAGTGACACTAGACTCCAATTAACATTTTAATTCTATATAAAAATTCATTGAAGGTCTTCTAAGAGTGTCAGCTGCATCGCAAATTTGAATGGACTAATCAATGTTGTCTCAGAATTTGTCATTTAAGAAGACTGATTTATAAAACAGGTCTCATATTCCAACGTAATTAAAAATATTATTAAGCGATGAGTTCTATTTGCGTTGATAATTATAGGTAATAAATACCTATTTATTTCTTAAATTGATCAAGAATATATCATTCTATAAATATTTTACCTTAAATAAGAGAACTTCCACATTAGGAATAATTTCTTCGTCACGGGGTACTTTAGAAACACCCAAACAACGGACACATACAGCGTGCACGTGCACCCGCTTAACGCAGCGGACGGCCTTACACCTAGAATCGGTACAACTGTTTCTGTATCATAATCTGGTTTATAATCTGTTTCTAACTTATAATATGCATGCCGTAGCTTCCTTCAAGTAGGGTGGCACTAAACACTAGCCATAAAAACATGTTACAGTGTATACCTTGTTGGTTGTCCGAAATAAATAAATCACACAAATTTTTGTCACCTGTAGGATTTGAACCCACAGCACTGGCCGTAGTGGCGGTGGCGATGCGACTACTTAAGCCACTATATAGTTGGTCAGTCAGACAGTCAGTCAGTCAGTCAATCAATGAGTCTTTTGACTGTACGGATGGCTTAATGTTTTAAATGCTCACCTCACCGCTGCTGCTACGCCGAATGCTGTCGGTTCGAATCCCACACGGGATTTGTTGTTGTTCCGAGTCTGGATTTTCTTTATGTCCGTAAAGTAAAATTTCGTAAAGGAGTAGTCTTTTTTATAAAGAAATAATTTGTCCGCTATTGGATTTCGCAATTTACATTATAGCCCGCTCGCCTTCAACTCATGAAGGCGAGTGGGCTATGTATGTGTGTGTAAGTGTCGCTCGCAACTGACCGCTTTGTCAAACACGCATACTACCGCATTGTGCATGTACAAGTAAAGCCCACTCGCCTTCGTGAGTTGCAAGAACTATACCTACACTTACCATTACGTTTCTGCCGAACTTGATAAAAAGACAAAATCCACATTAGGGTTCAAGATCTGCGACTTTATGAACTTACAATTAACGGACACAAAGTGCATCTGGACCTAGAATTTTGTGGGATTCGAAATCACAACACTCGGCGCAGCAGCAACGGTAAGGTAACGCTTGCTGCTACGCTATCCATGATTTGATTGAGGCAAACATTAATATTAGATTAGTCCATCCAATCTCGTTAATGTGATTACATCACAGCTATAATCTGCGATAGTTAACAAACTTACCCCAACATAGCCAGTATAACAAGTTGATAAAGTTACCCCACTGAGATAGTTGACTTAAAAGTCTTCAGTCCAGAAAACAACATGCATTTTATGATTTCGACTTTTGATTTTTACTACATGCGAAGTTTATTTAGAGTTTAAATATTATTATACTATTACTATTTACCATATTTACGAATTACTGTCTATGTTGTGTAAAATGCTGTTGGTTTTCCTAAGAAAATAAATAAATAAACTAGATAGATAGATTCACGCCTGTTTCCCAGAGGGGTAGGCAGGTATTTAAAAAATAAGTATGGATGGAATTTTTCATCTATCCTGTTTGCAGTAAGTGCATTAGGTATATAGCGTGTAACAATAATGTCTGGTCATATTTCAATTGTGACCAGACAGTATTGCATATTGTGGACCCTATTACTAATGTAAAACTATTTGTTTTTAAGAAAAGTCGAAGGGAATATAGTCAAAGACATAAAAAATTTAGAATTTGCACAAAAAACGTGCAATAAAGAGCTAAATTACTGATGACGATGTGATAATTTAAAATATATGTTTGTTATTGTGTATTCTCATGGCAAAGTAAATGTAAACAAATAAAATAACATTTTTGGATGATCATTCAAATAACAATTATTTTTGACACTTGATGCTATTTATCATCAATACTTTACGACCCTAATATGGCATTTTAGTTTTTATGCGTCTTAAATGGAAACAAGCATTCTACCTAATAAATCTTCTGCGAATAGAAAGCGGGCAGCGTAGCAGAAATATCACTTGCTCGTTGCCAACTCTATAATAAAGAAATCGCACCGGTGCCAGTGCAGAGAGCAAAGGCCACTCACCCTGGTAATGCAAACCGCCAGCGACAGGGTAGAGACAAGGCACTCTAGTGCGAGCGTAGTCTTTAAATAAAAATAATAAATCCCTCATACGACGTGTCTGCAAATATCTTTTTAAAAACGGATTTGATCTATTGGCTGGTGCCGCACTGGCACACCGACGGCTGGCCACAATAGGTTTTCTATTTTTTCTAGCATTTCAAGCATTGACAGGTTAATCATAAATAATTTTCGCCTAGTTTGAGAGCAACGTATATTTCGTACGATTTTACATTTATTGAAATGTTTTCTACTCTTTTATATATCTTGGTTTCATCTATAAGAATTATAGAAATCATTTTTATACGTACATACATACAATAGAAAACAGTTTGCTGTTTTATCTTTCAAAACAAACGTATTACATCATTATTAAGATTGCGCCTGGTCATTTTCGGGCTTTCGCAAGTCACCGAGTCAGCTGTTAGTGTTGTTCATGTATCGACTAGAATGTGTCATAGTCGATATAAATGAAAATGCTATATCTTGGTGAAGATATTGTATGTTCTTCTCCCTAGCCTTTATTATTCCCAAGTCACTTAGAGTCAGCTTTTCTGGTCTAACCGGATTTGACTGGATATCAGTTTTTACACGGAGCGGCTGCCACCTGACCTCCGCAACCCAAAGACTAACGATATCCTAAGTCTAGACCAGTGTCAGGATATTATAAGGCACTGACTTCCCAATAACGACTGCCATAGATGTTCATGGCAGCCGGGACCGACAGCTTTACGTGCTCTCCGAGGCACAGAGCAGGCGATAACTGTCGATCAATACGCACATAATTTCAAAAATTCATATAGCTTCCGAAAGTCAGAGGTGCGCGACGTGGGTACGAATCCCAGCTCCTTTGCATTGCAATCTGAGAAGATATTGTTATTATGTGACTCTTAAATATGAACACACCTTTCTGTGCTGTATAGATATTTTATAGCACTATTTTTATTATAAGTCAAAGACAAAAATCTTTAATTCCATAATAACGTGTAAACAATGCTTGGACACGTTAAGTAACTGATATATTAATTAAAATATAATAATAAAAATGAATAAATAAGAATATTATACTTTCTACAAGAACTGTCGTTATTTTAAATTACGGTTATGTTTTATACAAGTTTCCATACTTTATGGAACAAAAGCATAATCGCCTGTTGTACTATTAATCTCAATAAAAAAGTATTATGTGCAAGTCTAACGAGCTTACCCTCGTTAAAATGCCCTGATTCATATGGTTCGCTACCATTCGAAAATAGCCCTTAATTCTATTACAATAGAGGTCAAGAGCTAATATAGTACTTAGGTAGTTTCGGTACAATAATTTCAAGTTAAATGAAAGTAATTATTTAGCAAAATTCGACTTTATAGTTCCAAAAACAAAGTTGAAATTCGATGTTCTCGATTCTATCATACTTGAATCCTATAACATTATATTGGTATCTGCGAATACCTTAAATTGTGCCTAATGACATAGGCGTTTAATAAAATTTCATCAATAAGGTCTAAGAGCCAATAAAAGTCTTCTTTGTACTTCGTGAAAATACCCTAGAACATAATAAGTAGGCTTTCTTTGTACTGGTATACATACATACACAGCTATATATGCGTAAGTACTGTGACGATGACTGCCGGGATATCGTAGTGGTTTAAATGGTCGTCTCATTATTACCAATGCGGCGAGTGTAGTGTCGGGTTCAATACCCAGACGGGATGTTCCACTCGTATTAGACTAAACCACAAATAATCTTTTTGAACTGGTCTGTACTCTTATATCTATGTATGTATGCGTAGGTGTTGTGACTGTGATTGCACGAGTAGCGTATTGGCTTAAGTGGACACCGCACCACTGCCACTGCGACGAGTGTCGTGGGTTCCCTACACAGGACAAAAATTTGTGCGAATCACAAATGGTTGGTCCGAGACTTGGTGTTCTTCATGTCCATTGTTTATAAAGCATCAGTGTTTTATAAGTCATCGTTTTAATTTATATCTAACCGTTTAATAATAATTCAGTTACTTAAGACTGCGCCGAGCGTAAGACGCGGTTGGACTAAATGACAGAGCTCGATATTCAAATCGGCGCGCGGCCGCTATGGTAAAATTGTATGGAGGATTTGAAGCGCTTTTTAGATAAATCTGTATCTTTATTCTCAACCAATAACTTAAATATTTGGGACGGACAAATTGTAATATAACTATTTATGTTTCGTTTAAGCTGTAAAATAGGATAGATTTCTACTGTTATAATCTAAATATCACGTAAGACGAGCTTCCGTTTTTGTATTTTCTTGCAAATTTACGTAATTTTGTAGGCGAAAATATTTATTATTTTAAGATTTTTACACAGAGTAATTGTAAACACATTCATTTTTATGGTAAATGTATATTTCATATTTGTATTAAACAAAAATTGTTGATTTTATCAACTTAACTGTGACCGCCTGTTTTGGCACATTTCGCTCGGCGCAGTCTTAATTTGCAACTGTAGACCAGTTGATTTTGGCCTACTTGTCAGTACCATAGTAATATCTTGCACTTACATTTATGGCTTACTAGATTTAGTCCGTGGATCCGCTCGCATAATACCTAGATTTTTTAAATAAATTTCTCCCTTTGAGGAACTGTATATTTTCCTGGATGAAAGATATATGCACATGTACATGAACCTTTGTGATGAGAGAAATAAAGTTTATTATTATTATTATATTATGTCCTTTACTATACTCCTGAGAACGTGTATGCGAAATTTCATCGCAATGATGATTGGTCGAATACCTAAGGCGTGAAGCGTAACAAACAAACAAACTGACATTCGCATTTATAATATTAGTTAGGATTAGGATATGTTGAAAGCGCTGTAAATTTTTTTGTTTCATTAAATACCATTACATGTTGCTGACATAAGAAAATATAAACAAATGCATTATACTAGTAAGTCCGTTTGGCCTATATGGAAATCCCTACATCGACTTCTTACTCAAGTCGGTCGCTGTGGTCGCAACCTGGTATAATGGGGAATCAGGGAACCTCACAAAGCACAGTGTAAATGTGGTTATCCCAATTAAACCATGTCACATCTGTTGAAGTGCCCAAATTATCCCTGTAGGTGCACCATGGAAGACTTGATGGACGCAACTGCTGATGCGATTGACGTGGCTAAACATTGGGCAGGACATACATATTTAAAATAATTGTACCATCAACTCGAGAAGAAGAGGAAGTAAGTCTGTTAACATAATACATACATGTAGGTATCAAAACAAGAACGCAGAACAAAAGATAATATTATAACTATGTGATACCCACTTATATGAATAATTTGTGCGTGTAAATACAAATTTGATACACTGTGCTTGACTTGGGGATCAAATCTGAGACCTTATGCAACACACTTATATACATCGCTGCTGCACCACCGAAACAGTTATAATACTTACCACAAAATAACCTTAGAATCTCAGACAGTCAAACCTATAATTGTCATAATATTGTCTTACGTTTGTACATTAAAATGTTATACGGATTTTACCACGCTGTTTATTTTTTATAAAACTCTATTATTACATAATTTTGAAGCTTTAAACAACTATTGTTAACCACTTTTACTAGTTACTGTTTACTTCTATTTAAGCTGTATAAATTATTAAAACTATATAAGTAGATAAAATTTTACTTTTAATTTTACACTTTCCCCGACGTTTCGGTTGCTTTTCAACAGCCATGTTCACGGGGCGTCTCCCTGTGAACATGGCTGCTAAAGTTGTTTAATTTCAATGCATAACTACCATTCCACAATTCGTCTATTTACTTATTGTTCATCATATAGTTTATCCAACTCCTAGTGGCACTTTAATAGCCTGCCCTTTATGCTAGTTTATGTATAACTTTAATGTTTGCCAACGCGGCAGCACATCAGTCTTGTTATAAGCCACTAAACTTCAAGACGTCGCGACTCAAGTTTGGCTTAGTACCAGATTTTAATAAGAAACAATGCTCCTGCAGGAATATTCACTGAATAAATATACGAAACGTAATGGAGGAAATTTTTAATGTGATTGCTATAATAGATGGAGTGAATTTCTAGTGGAATAATTTCTAAAAATGGAGTCTTGTGGCGTACAAGGATTGTAACATTTGTGATATTACCAAAATACTTTAAATTTCTAACTGAAGTGCATCATTGAAATTCAACTTCTTTATACGTATTTTGCCGCGTTGTTTATTTTAAAACACTTTTATTACATAATTTTGAACTATAACACTACTATTATTGAACTTTACTACAATTTAAGCTATTTAAATTCATCATCATCATCTCAGCCAAAAGACGTCCCCTGCTGGACATAGGCCTCCCCCAAAACTATTTAAATTAATTAATGTTATTTATATTTAAATTTGCACTTTTCCCATCATTGTATCATTCGTTTAGAGTCTTCAGTCTTGATGACTTCAGTAACGTTGTGTGAAAAACCAATAATGCTAATATAAATAAAACTACCTAGAGAGGTTGGTTGCTGGAACTTGCACTTCACGAAAGCGCTGTTGCGTTCACACCAATCAACGCGTGACCACGATCGATCTAAACGTCTGGACATAAATAAGAGTTTATTACCTTTAAATAATTACTAACGCAATTAAGACCCGTTGTCTAATTAATATGTTTACAAGTCGTGAAATTCTAAAACATTTATCCTAATTTATTGTCTGTATATCCCTAAAGACGTAATACCACCGTTATGTCACCGTAATACCACCGTAATAACTACGTATAGCGAACTATACTGCTTGCGAAGAATGGGTACCTACATTCCGTTTATAGAAACGGAATGTAGAAAGAAGGAAAAATAATTTTATTTGTTCCACGCTCATGAGGTAACAGCAAACACAACCAATATGTATAAGAAGAACAAATAAGGTCCTGCGTCAGCTATGTTGCAATATATCCACAACGCTGGTATTCGCGCAGAGCCTGCATGATTTCGGTGCATGTAGGCAGACACATATTAACATAACTCGATTAAAATTTAAAATTAAAACAAAAACAAAATAACAATTTAAATAAATTAGGCTGATGGTGGTCTTATATGGCAAAAGTAATTTTATACTAAATAATAATATTGGTATTTATATAATACTTATTTATATAATTAAAAGTATATTGAAAATAATAAAAATCGAAAATAATAAAAGAAAATAATAATAATAATGTAGGTACCCATAAGCAGTTAACTTATTCACTATTGGGTGAATCCTAAGTAAATTTTAGGTATTATTAATACTCCAAAATCGCTTCGATTTTTACCACTTAAACAAGTTGGCTTCCAGTTAGCGGGACTTGGTAGCCCATCCTCCATAGTAAAATTACTCTCGGGCACGCCACGATCGTGGCGGTAAGTCCCGTGTTTGAGGAGTGGCTGGAGAGGCGCCATGGCGCCCTCACCTTCCGGCTGACACAGGTAATGACTGGCCACGGTTGTTTTGGCCAGTTCCTGTGTCGTATACGCCGGCAAGAGACGCGCGGTTGTCACCACTGCGGCGACTGCCGCGACGTTGTTGAGGACACGGCGCTGCACACTTTGGCGGTTTGCCCCGCCTGGGCATCGCAGCGCCGTGAGTTGATCGCGGCAGTCGGATTGGTTGCCCTCTCGCTCCCGGCCGTAGTTCAGTCTATGGTCCGGAGTGAGAGGTCGTGGAACGCCGTCGCCTCCTTTTGTGAGGAAGTAATTTCCATCAAGGAGGCGGCGGAGCGGGAGAGGGAGCGTTTGAACCCTCTCCCCAACCGCAGAGCCGGGCGCCGGAGGGCGCGAGACGACCTCCAGCCACCCTGAGGTTTGACCTGGGGGTGGCGGGCTTTGTGGGCCTGCCCGCCATCCGTTCAGCACCAGGTCCGAGAGGCGGCGTGCGTGTTCCCACGCGCGCCTCTGTTGTTTCGAGTCCGTCTCCCCTCCAGGGGGGACAGTAGGGATAACTTGTGAGGAGTGCCTTTGGGTAGGTCTTTTGTGTAGTGGCCTGCCGTTTCATACGGCGGGCCGAAACCTCGGCGGGGTCGCGACCGCATGCGTAAGTGATTCGCGCGGCCCCGTCGATAGTGGTTTTGTCGAGGAACACCGTGGTAGGTTTAGTCGGTATTCCGGGAGGTACATTTTCTTCTTAACATCTTCTTTTACCCCGGCGAGTCCGACATAACCCCTCCGCCCGCCCCCGCGGAGGGGTATGCATCAAGCATTCCCCCACGTAAAAAAAAAAAAAAAAAAAAAAAAAAAAAAGTAAAATTACTCTACTGTCATCAATCATAATCCAAATAATATCGTTGTAATATCTTTGCTGCTGAACAATACTGAATGGTTCCAACAAACTACTTGGCACTTATATCACCTTAACGTCCCTCGGGAATGACCGATCAGAAGTTAATGGACATGACGTAAAACTTAGATCCCTCGTTCATTTCGACGCGATTGAGGACATCAAACTTCAGTACTACTAGCCAGCTAAAGTAGAACAGCGATATGTTATGAATTGCAACTTCCCTGGGCTTGGTACGAAGCGTTGGTTCACGAGATGGGTGTAAAAACCCAGGATTCAATCTCTTCGTCTTCAAGTGACCTTGTTTCAATTATATTTAAACATTTACTTAGGTTAATGTTGTATATAATTATATAGTATGTACATGTTTTAATAATAAATAATTAACGTAGTTTTCAATCATTGCCGCCGTTGAACATCATGCCCGCTGCTACCTATTGCTGGGCATGATGCCCACAGTTGGGCCTCATGTCCACTTTTGGGCATCTTGCCCACAGTTAGGCGTCATAACAGCCTCGATGGTGTAATGGTTAGTGTAACCGTCTGCCACGCCTGAGATCGCGGGTTCGATTCCCGCATAAGTCAAACATTTGTGTGCATGAACATGAATGTTTGTCTTGGTCTGAGTGTTTCTATGTATAATATGTATGTATTTACAAAAAAAAAGTATATATGTATGTTTATCCATTGTCTAGTCCCCATAGTACAAGCTCTGCTTAGTTTGGGCTAGATGGTGTTGTGTTTATATGATAGAATATTATTATTATATTATATATTATAACAACTGTTAGGCATTATGCCCTCTGTTGGGCATGATGCCCAGAGTTGGGCATCATGTCCACTGTTTGGCATTATGACCGTTGTTGGGCATGTCATGTTGCAAAACGTAGAACTAGACAAAACTCGACAGCAAAGAGCAGCATCCAAACCTTTGACCAACAGGGCCCATATTTAAAGGTGTCTGCACACCAAGTTACAAGTCAATCGGTCCAGTGGTTCCGGAGCTATGCCTGTTACTAACAAACTGTCATTAACAGACAGACACACAGACCCACAAAGTGTTTTCATTAACCTCTTTGAAGAAGACTCAGAGGTTAATAAACAAAGATTTAAATCACAGTCACATGTGTCGTCAAAGATGTAGATCGTACTAAGAAGACTAAGCTCACACATGATATTTACAAACATGATACAGAACGATAGTGTATAATTCACATTTCGTATTTGCATTGCGTTTCAGATGACAACTTCACGACTAAAAAGGTTAGTATGTGATTTAAATCTTTATTTAAAACCGTAAAACTACGTTTCATATTTTAAAATCACATTTATTATATCTCAATACGTAATGAATAGATAACTAACACACATGTAAGTATAATAAGTAATAAGAAAGAGAAAGAGATATAGGGACGGAAAAGGGAGATACAGATGTAACTACATATAATATTCTTTCACATAATAATATAATATAATAATATAATATTCTTTCACATACACGCAACATCGTCTAGCCCAAACTAAGCAGAGCTTGTACTATGGATACTAGACAATGGATAAACATACATATATACTTTTTTTTTTTTTTTTTGTAAATACATACATATTATACATAGAAACACCCAGACCAAGACAAACATCCATGTTCATGCACACAAATGTTTGACTTGTGCGGGAATCGAACCCGCGACCTCAGGCGTGGCAGTCAGTTACACTAACCACTACGCCATCGAGTCGTCAATATATAGATTATGAGTTAGAATAATTGGAGTGACAGAGAGAAAAAGCGGAGCAGAGAAACACATACAGCAAGGGGTATAGAAGATTGCGCTCATGTTTTCCGCCGATTACGTGATTCAATGCCCGGCTCCTGGTATTTTCTCTCGAAAACTTTTATCAAAACTACCTGGCCTTCAACCCTATGTGACTTATAATAGACCTTAAACACAGGCATTAAAAAGTACGTGCGTAACACTACTGCCTAATCCGTAATAAGATACAGCCGTAAAGACATTTAGGCCTACAGAATGAAGGACAAAACGTCTATCGTAAAATCTAGTAAAAACCTTTGTGGGCCAAAAGAAAACTGCACTATAAAGAATCCTTTATACCATTAGTTGGCGCGAGTTTTATTTATGATAGCGATAACGAACGCTTTCTGACACTTTTACAATTTATACTCTCAAAGGGATATGTTTATATTGTTTCTTTCAGAATATCAAAGTGATGTGATGCTTTTATTTATAAAGAAATTCTTTTTTATTATGATACTAGAAGGGCCCGCGATGTCACTTACGCAAATATAGGTATGTCAACTCCGTATCGTAATGCAATTCAAAATAACATACATTTATACTCTTACTACTGGCGCCCCGCAGTTGCACCTGCGTAAGTTCCGATGCTATGTGTTAATCCAGGTCTGCAGCTATCTACATACCAAGTTTTATCACAATCGGTGAGTAGTTTTTGCGTGAAAGAGTAACAAACATCCATACATACAAACTTTCGCGTTTATAATATTAGTAAGGATAACTCTAAAGGCCAAGTAAATAAAGGTATACTCTCTGGAAGGTGTACTGCCTTCTTTTTGCTAGCTGATTGAGCCAGCCTTTTGCGTGTACTGAGTACAATTTCAGACACCGCTGCTTCTGAGTATTGCATAACAAAAACCCATTAACACTTTGCTCAGACCTAAGATCGCATAAACAGAAGTCAAATCCACAATAATCCCTTCGCCATCGAGATTATATAGAGAAAATTTATGTATATAATAATACATTACACGTTAGCCCAAGCTTATCTCTATAAAAATGATCAAATCACATCGCAATTGATTTAGCCATTCTATTGCAGCAGACGAGTTATTTGCTTTCGTTTTAACTAATCGCCTCGATATCTTCTTAACATGAATATATCAAGTTACTTTTTAAACCATGGTGGCCAACATTCTTTCGGCCCACCTGATGGTAAACAGTTACCGTAGCCTGTGGACGCTTGCTATATGGAGGTTGACTTGTGCGGGATCATCAATCATATCAATCGAGCGTAGCCAAGAAAGCAATAAAATACAATAAGAACTGGGAAATGTTACTGGGATACACAATTCCAAGTTTAAGAGAGAATTGCGCTACGTCAAACGTTCCAAATTATTTTATATATAAACTTTTGATATTTTTGTAAATAACACATTACATATATTATTCATGCTTCTGCTTTATTGATATCACTGGTATAATAATCGTTCATTCTTGCCTTTCATCCTCCTTGGTTCTTAAATATAAGATAGCGACTAATTTTATTTATTAACTTTTGTCTTAGTAGCTGACTTGGAGACTGCCTATGGCTTTTATATTCATAGTACGAATCTTAGCAGCTGAGATAAGGATGTTATGTAGACCAGCCTTCTTCTTAATGGATATATAGTCACAAATCTATACACATTCAGTACGGACCTGACATTAATTAAATACAAAATTGCGGTACAATAAAATTCGACCCGTAGTATTAACAGGCCAATTAAAACAGCGCAATTAAAAAGTTGAAACAAATATACGAGTACATGTTCACCAACCAAATGAAAGATTCTTCCTTTTTTTAATTTTTTAACGATGCCCTCCAGCAGATTTTTTTATTCTCTAGCGTCCAGTTTCAAAGAGATTAATGAAATGAATACAATTAAAATAAAATAAATTCGTATTATTTTCCTCCTTCGTTGAAATTCAGTACAACCTCTCTTAATTACATAATAGAGCGCCTGTTAATGGCGTGTTCGAATTTTAAAATCGTTTTTACTTTTTTGGAATATAAAATCATGGATTATATTAACGAAAAAAATAACACTGTTATTATAATGGGTAACTTTGATCTACAATATTTTGGTGTTTATATACTTTTAAAAGTAATAACTAATATGTATAATATAATTAGTTCCCTTCCGTCTGTTTTATTTACATTTGCCTTATATAATTTCTTGGTCAGTCTTTTGTCGTCCATATTAAAAACGAGAAAAGGTATGTGTTTGCAAACAATAATGATAAATTTGTTGCTATATAGTTTTTTCAGACCTTCTCTGTAAGGCAATGTACTATTAAGCCATTTATGCTCTAGACTGGCTGCGAAATGGTTCGCTTTATGTGGCGTTGCCAGCTCGCTAGAGTCAGAAGTTAGTTGTTCCCATATTATAGCAAGCGTTACTACGATGACCGCTTGCCATTATATTTCATTATACTGCACGAATGACGTAGCTGGCACCGCCGAGATAATTATTTGTGTCCACAAATCATTGTTCTGTGTTTGGTACACATAAAATAATTAGAATAAAGTCCTCTGCGGCAGTACTTAGTACCTAATAGCAAAAAGAAGTATTTTTATGAAAAGCCCGCCTTGTTGCATCTTTTAACCCGACCGAAGTTAAAAGAAAGGGTAATGATTTTAGCAGTCTTTCTATTCATACGAATGTCAACGTAGGGCCGAAACAACTAAGATGTCTTAAAAAAAACAATGTTGTAAAGCTCGCCTTGATGCACCTCTTCATTAGTTATCTATACCTTAATATAATAAAACCGAAGGTTTCAAATTCAAATTGAAATTCAAATAGTTTATTACGAATATAGGATGATACAGTGGTGTCGACATAGTTTTATCAGTATTGAACAAACATTTAATAAAGCTATATTCCGCCAATTGGCATGGAATATTGATCAGATTGTATTACTCATTTATATACTTTAATATTAAATTATTTTTTATAATTGAAGTTCACATGAAACATAATCAAAAACAATATAAATATTGATTAATTAAATGTTATCCATGTCAAATTAAATTTTATCCATGTCAATGTTTTTATTATACAAGTCAATTTAGATAATCTATATATATAAAACTCTTCCGTTACTGACTGACAGACAACGCACAGCCGAAACTACTGTACGCAAGAAGCTGAAATTTGGCATATATGTTCCTTGGAGAGTGTAGGAGAGCACTAAGAGAGGATTTCTGGAAATTCCACCCAGAAGGGGGTGAAAGGGGTGAAACCCGATATTCACACGGGAACGAGACTTACACAGGTGAAACCGTGGCAAAACTATTAGTATTATATAAGTCAAATGAATTTAGTTATGAGTCATTAAGTCATTTGTTTTTTTTTGTTTGAACGCGCTAATCTCCCGGTTTCCGGGTCCGTATTTGAAAAACGAGTGTGGGTATGAAAGCCAAATTCATCACGTTGCAAGCAATTGGAACGGAGCAGTAATCATATACATGGTTGAAACGCGAGGGACAGTTATTGATCAAAACCTTTTTACTATATACTAAATTTGGTCCGCGTCTTCGTTCGTTTAAATGTAGATTATGTACATTTTTTATTTATGGTAACAGTACTTTTCCGGGTTGAAAGGTACTCTATGTCCTTTCCTTAGCCCAGACATTGTGCATTCGATTTTATGATGATCGGTCGAGTAGCTAAGGCGTGAAAACGTAACAAACAAACTCACATTCGCATTTATGATATTAGTTAGGAGGATAAACCGTTATGAAATTTGGTTCAAGCGTACGATGCAGTGATTTATTATGCGACCTTCTAGAAGACAACTAACCACAGCTCTAGTTGGAGTGCTAACCCAATCAAGTGGTGTAACAATTCCACACACGCTTCATAATCATTATAACGAGAGTTAGTTCGCAGACGGAAGCAATTTCTCGCTTGATATGTCCGCATATATGTACTGTGCGATTGCGGCGGGTCTCATGCGGGCACTATCTGACCTCAATATGTGACGTCACGATTAGACATCGTATTATTATCATGTGTGTGTGATAATGGAACTTGAAATTAGAACTGAGAGCTTTTACATACATAGTCTGCCACTTATATCTTTGAAGGGATAGCTCTTATAATACCGGACACGTACATTTTTAGCAGGGTTCGATTCCCGCACACGTCAAACATTTGTGTGCATGAACATAAATGTCTGTCTTGGTCTGGGTGTTTCTATGTATAATATGTATGTATTTACATATATTAAAAAAGTATATAATATGTATGTTTATCCATTGTCTAATACCCATAGTACAAGCTCTGCTTAGTTTGGGCTAGGTGGTGTTGTGTGTATGTGATAGAATATTATTATTATTCAACTAGCTATAGTCTCGTTAAATAAAGGATGAGGATCCTATTGCCGTCTATTGGACACAATGCCCGACTCCATTCTACTATGAATTTCTCGATAGAAAATCGAACTAGGAATCGAACTTGAGATTTCATGAACAGGGTGAGTCGGTTAACGCAGTAACTTATAACTCAGTCACGAAATATTCTATCGACATTTAATAAAAGTAAATCTAATTTGCGCCGTTAACCCTGTTTAGCGTATAAATATCTGTTTTTTCTGGTTCCACACGACCGCCGTTACAAATGAGAATTAACTAGCATAGAGTTTAATTTCTAAAACAGAAAAAGTGTGTTTAGATATTTTTATTAATACATTCTCCTGTAGTAGGTAAATAGATATATGAGATACATAAATAGAACCTGAGAACGGTACTTATAATATGAAACACTTTCCATATTTGGTAATTGGGAATGTAATATTAGCCATGTAATAATACATTATATATAAACATAAGAAACCTACCTAATCTACATACTTACTGTATTAGTCATAGTTACCTTACTATATAAAGGAATGTATTTTTTCAATAAAAGAGAGTCTTTATCGTACTGTCGTGTGTATCATTTCAATTCCGTTGATCCATCATCGCACTCTATATTGTTATACAATCACGAAGATATTATGTGTAACGTAGATTTCATTTAGACATGTTGATAGTTTGAACCTCTTTTATGGTTTAAGCCAAAGACTTAGAATCTATCGGTGGTTCCAGCTGTTTATGATATTACTACGGCCCAAAACCCATAAATAAAGGATTACTCAAAATTAAATTAATTTTAAACGTAATTTATAATGTCTGACTTTAAATACCAATTTATATAAAGGCTCTCGCCGTCTAATTCTTAACTGAATAAGCTGTTTGCATCGACGCTGGTATCAATAGCCCCGAAGTCTGAGCCAGACCGGCTTTTGGCGCGAAAACCTAATTTACATACTTATGTATGTATGAATTCATGACGCACCAAATTTGAATGACATTATGATTGATCTGTGAGTATTCACTTGTGTTTCCAAAATAAGAAATAAAATGTTTGGTCATGTAATAATATTAGTTAATTGTGTAGACCAACGATATTTTAAAGAAATGAACCAATAAGTTACAAGCGCACAAAAAGTGAAGACTCAGGAACGACTCGATTGACTTGATTTTCTATTATTCTTATAACAAAATCGGTTTTAAAAAAATCCTTGTCAGAGCACTTGAAGTACAATTCTTCCACAAAAGCTCTTTTGTTTTCTATTGCGCTACTTATATATAATTTTTAACACAAGTAGGTACGTACAGTCTTTAATAAAAAACTTGTATGGATCATATTTTCCACGTCCATTACTAGAAAAGTGACATATCTAGTGTATAATATTATGGATGTAGATAAATAATATAACTGCCAAAAATATTAATGGCTATGTTGTATGCAGTACGTTGTATGCATCATGTAAACGATTTAAGTAAGCGCAAACAAAAAACGTAACTCGTGTGATAAATACGTCCCCGTGACTAGCTTGCAAACGTAACCCATATTTACTTAGGTATATACATATCTTCTCCCTTAGCCTTTATTATTCCCAAGTCACTTGGGGTCGGCTTTTTTAGTCTAACCGGATTTGACTGGATGTCAGTATTTACACGGAGCGGCTGCCACCTGACCTCCGCAACCCGAAGGCTAACGATACCCTAAGGCTAGACCAGTGTCAGGATATTAGAGGGTACTGACTTTCCCAATAACGATTGCCATAGATGTTCATGGCAGCCGGGACCGACGGCTTAACGTGCTCTCCGAGGCACGGAGCAGGCGATAATTGTCAATCAATACGCACATAATTTCGAAAAGTCATATAACTTCTGAAAGTCAGAGGTACGCGACGTGGGTTTGAACCCGAGACCCTCTGCATTGCAGCCTGTTGGTCTCCCCACTGAGCTATCGCTGCTTTTAGGTATATACATATATTAATATTATAATATAAGTAGGAAGTAGGATATGACATAATTAAATCTGTGACAATGGTTTCTCTTTAATACTTTGCAAATAAAGACTTCACAGCACATACATTGATTAGTTAGGCTGATGATTGTTGTTCAATTCCGACTTATATTTTGGTCATTATGAGTAAGTAGTGACTATGTAATAATAATAATAATATCCTATCACATACACGCAACACCATCTAGCCGAAACTAAGCAGAGCTTGTACTATGGGTACTAGACAATGGATAAACATACATATTATATACATTTTTTTAATATATGTAAATACATACATATTATACATAGAAACACCCAGACCAAGACAAACATCCATGTTCATGCACACAAATGTTTGAATTGTGCAGGAATCGAACCCGCGACCTCAGGCGTGGCAGTCGGTTACACTAACCACTACGCCACCGAGGCCGACAAAGGTTGGTAGATTACTCATAGCACAAAGTTTTGTCTATAAAGAACGATGTGATTCTGTATTTGGTTGCTTACGTTTCTATTAGCCAGGTATTGGCTAAGTCGTATATCTTCTAAGTGTAGACGAGCACGCTTTCGTTTCACTGTTCTCCAAATTCTGTCACTTCAACTTAATGTCTAAAAATGCTATATCTATCACGTTTCACGTATCAATATGCAGACCATAAATATTTATTGCGTATTAAACCTTTCTATAGAGTCATTAGTTAAGGCCGGGCTGTGCGTATGGCGTAATGCGTTAACTAATCGCCTCGCCTTTAGGCACAACGTGGTACCGAATGTTGCAAACAGGTGGCGCAAAAATTTGCATGTTCTACTAATCATTACTTAAAATATAAATATACCTAAAGGTCTCGGATCTAATCCCGAGTCAGGTCAACAAGGAGGTATTGGGTATTTACTTACAAAAGATTTTTAGTAGCGGTCCAAAGTTAGGTGTCCTGTGAGTCCTCACTCACACACCTAAACAACAACAGAGAGTGCACTTGTGTTTGTGCACACACTTGTACACTAGAATATCTCGCATGTGCATATGTTGGCCAGTCTTCGTTAAAATTGAGCGCATATACCCAAATTTTGTTATATGGGTTTAGCATTACTTATACTAAAAATAAATAATATAAATTACCAGAAATATGATACATTTAAGATCTTATACATAATTATAATAGTAATTTAAAAGTGATTGTTATTTTTATCTGTCGTCTCAATCTCACTTTGTAATTAAGTAAGGCGTGAAAGCGTAACAAACAAAATCACATTCGCATTTATAATATTAGATAGGATACATTTTCTATTTCAGGGTATAACGACTCTCGAACCCGAAAGCCCGATCTACGGACAATATCCATTGTACGAAACTATACAGACGACGCTTGTGTAGTCATTTGTTTCAACTTAGAACTTATACTGAATACTGAATGGTAGTCTATATACAAAGGCCAGAGCTTAGTCAACGTTTTAGGAGCGCCACAGACAATGGATAGTGGCAGACCAGACGATTGGACCGTCATTATAGAATATAATATTATGGAATCCTATATAACAACGCTGGTTTCCTTTCGATGTTTTCCTTCGCCGTTAATGTGAGCGATAATAAACTGTTTAATAATTCAAAATGTCGGAGGTGCGCGCCTTGGGATCGAGCTCGAGACCTCTGCATGGTAATCCAACGCTCTGTCACTATGTTATCGCTGCACTATTATACTGGTATTATTATTGTGCATCAAAACTGGCTAGTACATTCTGGTTGAGCTTACATAAATGTATTAAAACACGATAAAATTTTCTTAGGATTTTCCTTATGAGGCCTTCGAGAGAAAAAGGTTGTTATCTTTATATCAGTTTCCGTAAAGGTCGATGCGTATCATACAAGCGCGTCTAAGAGGGTACCCTCTCTGCTAAGAACCCTTATCTTCATAAAACGAAGTTCCAAGGGTCTTCATTATTTATGGCACTCATTTACATGAAGCAGTGTACACGAGACTTTATGTAAATTTAAGTGTGCACCTCATAACTGTAAGAGAGTAATTTATCAAATCTGCTCCAGAATATGTCGCACGTACCGAGAGTTTCCTTGCAAAATAACTTAATGCATACCTACATTCATGGACTCACGCGTTGCCTTGGGGAGTTAGGTAGATGTGTATTACACACAATACAATATTTTGGGGTATCCTTACACAGGTAAATATAAAGTGGTAGCTTAGTGGGCAACCGTTGGACTGCCACGCAGAGGTCTCGAGTTCGATCCCAAGACGTGCATCTCTGACTTTTTTAAGTTATGTGCGTATTTTATAGTTAATTATCGCTCGCTTTAACGGAGAAGGAAAACATCATGAGGAAACTTGCATGTCTGAGAGTTCTTCATAACGTTCTCGAAGATATGTGAAGTCTACTATTCCGCATTTGGCCAGGGTGGTGGACTATGGCCTAATCCTTCTCACAGTGAGTAGAGGCCCGTGCCCAGCAGTGGGACAGTTTAAGACAGGACCGATGTTATATTATATATTACACAGGTAATTTCATACTTATAAGGATACTTCCATCCTAAGATATAAATAGTTATGCATTCACATACTAGTAGTTATGCCGATATCACTATCGAAATAAAACCTTTTCTTTGTAATATAATGTCTTACGTGTGTATCCCTTAAAGGCAGTCAGTAGGCAGAGGCGTTTTCCACTCCCATTTCCACTATGTTTTTAGGTCCTGCGTAATAAGGGGCTAGTGTATTCATGTCTACCAGACACAGTTCCAGACCCTGAACTAAACTGTGTCCACCAATGACTA
The DNA here is from genome assembly GCA_930367265.1 of Catocala fraxini. Lineage (NCBI taxonomy): Eukaryota > Metazoa > Arthropoda > Insecta > Lepidoptera > Erebidae > Catocala > Catocala fraxini. Next base: position 26,453,477 of record OV884025.1, on the reverse strand, counting down.
CTAACAATACTAATGCACCTTGCACTTGAAAGACAACTCAGTAACACTTTTCCAGACCCGGGTATTCAAGTCAAAGCTATTATGCATAGCAGTTGCATACACTGCCGTTGCGCCATAAAGATAATCTGTCATGTTAATAACTTTAACATTAATCAGGTGTTTTAGATCTTAAGAAAAAAGGCGAGTTTTCCATTTACCGGGCATATTTCTAGGAGCCATGGTGCTACAGAGGTTTTTATAACAATAATTGAGTAAGAAGTTAAAGGCCAAGATCCAGTCTAACGAGGCAAATTTTCTTTGAGTTACAAATATATGTCTGGAATCTTTGTCGAAAATTCGTTCGGTATATTTACTGACAAAGTTGTCTAAATCTCAAGATCTATCGTGCTTACGTGTCTCGCATTCCTGGCGTAAGAATAGATGTACACTCGTTTCAATAATCACCACCACTTGTTAAAAACCCACACGCTATTCTAGCCTCTACTTCAACGGAATACGGGTGATAATTATTTAGATATGTCAGACTAGTGGTTTGTATATATAGGAAGGTAGTGTAGGTGTACCAATCTCCAATTTTCACGGGTAATTGAAAATCCTTCACGTTCTATATCAGGTAGTTTGTTGAGATAATAGTGTTAAGTGTAATTTACTATATACGGCGTGTGGCAGAAAGTTGTCGTCATGTATTGGCGTTCCGTAGTAGACCCTAAACTAGGTAGTAGCAAACTGTATTCCTCGTTGCGTAAATACTTTGAAAAATAAAGAGAATGGAATCGCTGCACTTCTTTTGATCACCAACTTCTATCTCTTCAATAGAATTTGGAGGGCAATGAGATTGACTTTCTGAAGGTCTGTGGTTCGAGCACACGACAACAAATAAAATTCATCATAACTTTTAGTACAAGAAGTCGTTAGTAATTTTTGATGACATTACGAAGGAGGGCGCTCTTAAGGCAATTACCACCCTCTTAAAAAGTCAATCTAAATATAGTAACACTACTTCTGCGGTTTGCCTGATAAGTAAGTATTCAGATAGCTCATATGTCTACCTTTACTTTTATTTCTATATATATATCTATATATATCTTTTATTCCTTTTACCTAGGATCGCAACGCGCGAGTGATAATTATTCTGGTATTGCAAGCGATTATAGGCTATGGTAACATTGTACCAGTTGATAAGCCATAAGATTGGTTTCCATATTTGTTGCATGCTTAGAAATTTTGTTCTGATCTTTATGACTTGATATATAATGTGTTTTTGAGTATCCGTCCTAGGTTGGTTGTGTTGTGTTATAAAACAAACAAATCTCGCACTAGGGTTAATTCCTGTGTCGCAAGGGACCTTACAAACATTCAAATAACGGACACAACGAGCACTCAGACACGGAACAACTATTTCTGCAACACACACATTTTTGATCAGTGTGGGGATCGAACCCACAACACCCGGCGCAGTGGCAGTGGCCAGACGACTACTAAACCCCTACGCCATCCGTGCTGATGACCTTGTTAACATTGCTTGTCTTGTAAATTAGGCATTTTGCCTTTCTTATTATTATTTATTCGTGATAGGCATTTAAATATCTTGTCATTCAAACTACCGCTAGTGTAAACGAGTTTTTATCGTCTCTTGCGCCACCGTAACCAATTGTAAGTGAAAGTGCTCCAGTTTACGTTCAATATTACTTTGTATTTGAAGGTAACAGTCACCAGCTCCGGTAGCCGTGATCGTCTAGTGGTTAGGACCCTACGTTGTGGCCGTAGTAACCCAGGTTCGAATCCTGGTCACGGCAGTGTTCGCACTGTCACGGCGGAGCTTCCTTTTTGCATTTTTTACTGTATTTGTCTGTAATATTAAAAAAAAATATTGAAGTAAAATATATCTTAATTGGAGTTTCATTAACATTTTTGTGATGACTAGATAGACTATTGCCTTTTGTATATGATGGAATGAAAGAAAAATAAAAAAGAGAAAGAAGAAAACTAAATGGAAGGAAAGGAAATGCATATAATAAAATCCGCGTTCGTTTCTCAATAGCTGACGCGTTGTGTGTAAAGTAATATATAAACCTTTTATAAAAATATATTTTGTTTACATAAGTTTTAAATATTACTTATGCTTTTAATTATAGTAGGGTGCAATTGATATTAATATTTATTTATCTGGTTAATGTGCAATTAAATATATTACTTATCCTTCTTTATCACTAACACTCTTTTATGAAAGACTGTTCCTGGTTCGCAGGCGTTTTTACAAATTATGAAAGAAGACAGCATTTATAATCCGTGCGGGGCTCCATCCAGCTTACATCCTAAGCTTAGAACACTCTTAACCTACCTCTGATCGGATCACCAAAGCATTATTATTGCGAAGCATAGAACAAGGCATCGCGAAGCAAAGTGTATATGTATGTATATACTTTCTTATTTTTGCGTTCGCAATAATTGCCTGCCTGTACTAATATCTATATTCACAACTACTTTGATTTGTCCTAGGAGCTCGCTTACAATAAGCAAGAAAAATGGATTCCCACCAAAAAAAGAAGCTAGATTAATATTAATTTTTACATTTCATTGAACTCAAGCAGTCATCCATTCAGTTGGAATCACGCCAAAGATGCAGAGCACATTATTCTTTAGAATTATTGTAAACATAATATCTGAGTCACACTGTTGCTACGCGGCATTCTTCGAAAACATGTATTTTATATCATCCCTAGGTGTGACACGTTTTAAGCAGGTATGGCAGAGATGTGTACTTATTACACTGTAATTGCGATAGCGATTGCGATTACGATGGTAGCCTATTGCGCCTGATAGCTTAAAGTATAAAAACAGTAGAACAGCTGCAAGTGCATTTAAAGAAAGCTTGTTTTAGGTCCAGAATTCACGAAATAATCGATCCTATTTCGTGTATCCAAAATATCTTCAGTGTACAGAGACAATTCCTTCGCAGTTTAAAATAGTAAAAGCTATGTTTTGGAGACTTACGCTTATAATTAGTATTCCGCTCCTATGGCTTGTGGCGTGATGTTATATATCCTATATCTTTCCACAATAACCGGACTACCTAATGCAAGAAGATTTTTTAAAACGGGCTTTGTAAAGTCAAACAACAGAAAATCTATCAGCTTTATATTAGTACTTACTGTCCCCCGAGGTTTCAACCACGCTTATAATTACTGCTACGCTCCTATGGCTCCTACCATTATGTTATGTAGCTTTCTTTCTGTCTTTTCGTGTGGTTAGTAGCCAAACTATTGTCAAGAGTTGTTCAAGCCGCCCGTAGGCGTCTGACATGGCTAAACGACTACTGTCAAAGCACGGAGACGCTCAGATGAAGTAGCACTAAGCGGTCACCCATCTATAGACTGATCGCACCCAACGTTGCTTAACCTCGCTAATCGTTTCCCGATCAGTGAGTGCAACTGGCTATGAGCGCCTCGTTATGTAGCTTATGTTACTTTTGGATAAAGCTTTATAATCGTGGATGATTACTAACATCGGTTCAGTAGTTTCAAAGGTTATCAATTACGAACAACGCAATTCCTTTTTATCATATTAGTGAGGCTAGTAAAGGTCTAATTATATAAATAAGCAAAGACAACAGTTCAGTATCTTTTTCTTCTTTGTTTGTATCTATTAACCAACAGAAGAACGAAAAATAATAGGCAGAATAATTTAAAATCATATGAATTCGTATACGTATTCCTCAAATTCTCAATAATGATTATGAGCGAATTGCGTCCACTAAGCGAACACTAGTTATCCATGTACGTATGTATCTTATGTGGGGGCCAGTCAGTGCAGACCGGCGACACTTCGACCCAGTGGGATCTTTTGTGTCGACACTCTCCCACTAACGACTGCCATAGATGTTCATGGCAGCCGGGACTGACGGCTTAACGTGCTCTCCGAGGCACGGAGCAGGCGATAATTGTCTATCAATACACACATAATTTCTAAAAGTTATATAACTTCCGAAAGTCAGAGGTGCGCGACGTGGGTTCGAACCCGAGACCCTCTGCATTGCAGTCTGGTGGTCTCCCCACTGAGCTATTGCTGCTCTTCTAGTTGAATGTCTAGTACAATGAACGAATGATAGGAAATAAGCTCTAGATTTTGAGAAAAGACGTCAATGTCTGCCGAAAGGATTAATATTTTATTGTATTGTATCGTTGTAACAACTGGTGAGTATTTACCCAGGTTGCTTCAGCTTTAAATAATGGGCTGGAAATCGCGGCGTTCGAACGTTTATATTTATTCTGCTAAGAAGATTAAGACAGTCAATACTCTTACTGACTACAGAAATGGTAAGCTATACTGTTGTGTGATTAAGAATAAATTCATAATAATAATATCAGCCCTGTATTAAACTGTCCCGCTACTGGGCACGGGCATCTTCTTAGTGTGAGAAGGGTTAGACCATAGTCCACCACGCTGACCCAGTACAGGTTGGCAGACTTCACATATTATCATAGAGAACATTTTGAAAAATTCACAGACATGCAGGTTTTCTCACGGTCCTCTTAAAATAAAATCGAGTTTATTTCGCCATTAAAACAAGCCACTATTAATTATTTAATACACCCATAACTTCGAAAACTTGAGATCGAACTCGAGACCTCTGCGTGGCAGTCAAACGGTCTCTCATTAAGCTATCGCTCAAAATCGAAATTCATTAAAACACCTATATCGCTCAAGGATTATGCATATTAGTACTACATCCATATCCCATGAATTATGTTTTTAGTTTCATGTAATAAGGGGCGGTAGACCGTAATAGGCTCGCCCCATTATACGTGGAGCCTTCAAATATATGTATCACAATGTGTATGTTCAAACTGAACACAAATTATCATGGCCGGTTTCGAAGTGACTAAATAGACTTCGAACTCAGGTCGGCTAGTGCAAAGAAAATATGTTCAGGTTGGGATTCGTAGACGATTCCAATCTTGGCTGTTACATAAAATTTTATCGGAACCTAATAGCGATGACGTGAAAGTTCTGTTCAAATTTATGTCGGATGTATTAAAATAGTTTGATCTGTGATTAGCATTATGTTTTGTTTATGATTGAACTGATATACGATATACGTAAAGTCCAAAAAAAAAACCAGATGAAAAAGAAAAATATCACCGGACTGTTTGTGCGGTGCAACCCAAATAATGTCGCACCTTATATTATGCCCTGAGTGTCCCAACAACTGCACGCATAAGGACTTGATGATTGCTTTAGACGATATACTCAAGGTGGTTGCGTTCTGGGCCGAAACTATATAATATTGAGCAATGATTGCCACCAAAACGCTAAGAAGAAGAATGTGTATATTACAACTCTGCCTACCCTTTCGTGGATCTACAGATGTAAGTCTATGTATCGACGGTGAAGTGCCAATTGTGAATGTAAAGGCGTTATTTAGATTCAAAATGATTAAAAAGTGAATTGCCCGAAAAATTTCAGTTAGGAGGTATAGGCACTTCACCGTCGCTATGACACTATGATGTAGTAAATCGTTTAAAAGCAGTGCAAGCCTTGTCTTGCATGACCGTAACGAATTACCAGTGAAAGGTACTACAATTTTGTCCGAATATAATTCCAAATTTTACGACAACACTCAACAGCTCCGGTAGCCGTGATCGTCTAGTGGTTAGGACCCTACGTTGTGGCCGTAGTAACCCAGGTTCGAATCCTGGTCACGGCAGTGATTCACTGTCGCGGCGGAGATTATTTTTAGTTAGTTATTTATTTTTCTAACTCGCATAAAAAGAGTGCCGTACTATATATAACACTAGAATAGTGAAATAGCGCAAATACACACTTAGTGAAAATTTCAACTCTCTATTGAGGTTCATGAGACGAACGTACGAACAACCAAGACTTAGTAATAAGGTCCCGTTGTCATCCATCGGGTACAAACCCCTAAAAAGTTCTTACACAAATTTAAATTTATCCCAAGTCATAAAATGCGTGGAACTGCCGCCACATTAAGAGACAGACACATATTACGCTATGAAAGGAGCTGAAAACTCGTATCATTTAACTCAAATCTGGGTCAAAGACCGCGATACAACTTTTATGGCTTGTTAACAATCGTAACATAAAAATACTGAGGTTTGAGTTGTGCCTTTTTGTGTGTATGCCTTATTAGACCATGCACGGTCTTAACGAGTCAATTTATGGATTTATATACATATATCGTATGGAAATCCGTAGTCTCTGCTTACCTCTCTGGGAAATAGGTTAGAATCTATGTATGTATGTATATCGTACTGGCGTTTGCCCGCGACTTCGTATGCGTGGAATGTACAAGTAGGTTGTACCTATCTACATATATATTTCTTTCTTAACATTCGACTTTTACGCGTTACTTTAAGATTAAACATAGATCCTTTTTAAGTTAGATCTCCAGCAATACCACTGTGTAAACTGAATTTAATATCGTGCAATAGTTTTTGCGTGATGCGCGTATAAACATACAGACAGACAGAGAAAATCCTAAAAATAATTGTTTGCCTTCTAAAGCTCCTATAAATACCCCTTGACATGGTCCCATATTCACAATACAGTCATTCCATAAAAATATTGGGCAACTTACACTCCGCAATAATGCAACACAAAGTTGTTTGCCGACGATTGTTTATATCTGACTTATAGAATTTTTTTGCTGAATATCTATGGTCTGCCAAATCGCACTGGGCCAGCGTGGTGGACTATGGCCTAACCCTTCTCACACTGAGAAGATCCGTGCCCAGTAGTGGGACAATTCATATACAGAGCTGATATTATTTAACTTGGGTAATAGATAGAGATTTCAGGAGTTGTTTAGGTGCTATGTGCAGTGTGACCACACTTCTATATGCTTTGTACTGGCAACAAAAAAGAGCTAAATTGAATAGGTAAATATCTAAAACATTCAGGCGTGATTTTGATTACTCTTTATTATTATGTAATACAATATATTTTGCCAGCTGTCCTCCAATAGTGCTGGTGTGTGTTAAGACCAACATTTCTGATTACTGTGCCATTCCTGTGGCTTGTAGTGAGGTTTTTAGCCTATAACCTTTCGGTAAAATCGGGAGAACAACTGGAAAAAACAATTCAAAACAACTGGGTACTTAGTTCTACAGTTCGACACGTTTAAACAATAAACAAACTCTTCAGCTTTATTATACCAGTATTAGTATAGATTTATGTTTTTATAATACTCTATCACGTACTAGACAAACGACAAAAATATTTACATTAGTAGACTATTATACACCGACTGTCAAATTATGCACAAATTGACAGAAAACTAAATACCTGCCCAAAAATATACTCCGCCGCGACAGTGCGAACACTGCCGTGACCAGGATTCGAACCTGGGTTACTACGGCCACAACGTAGGGTCCTAACCATCAACCATCAAATCACGGCTGTCGGAGCTGGTGACTGCTGTCGCAAAATTTTGAATTATATTCGGACAAATCGCAGTAACTTTCACTGGTAATTCGTTACGGTGACGCAAGATACGGTTTGCATTGCTTTTGAACAATTTACTACATGATAGTGTCATAGATAGACTCACGTCTATATTTCCGCGAAAAGGTAGGCAGAGCTGTAATACACAAATTGCATCAACTATACATATTTAAGGTCCCACGTAATACGGGGTCAGACTATTGCCGTCTACAGCGAGCAACTGCTGGCAAGCTAAAAAGGCAAAACAAAAACATGAATGAAATATGGATGTTGTTCATGTGTAACTATTATGCCTAGCCCTTTAGGGATATAGGTGATTTATTGAATTTCGATTTCGAGTTTATTTATTATTTATTAGTTGGAGGCCGTTGGACTGCCACGCAAAAGTCTCGAGTTCGAACCCATGGCGCGCATCCCTGACTTTTCAAAGTTATGTGCGTAATAAATAATTAATTATTGCTTGCTTTAACGGTGTAGGAAAACATCGTGAGGAAACTTGTATGTCTGAGAATCCTTATAGATATTTCAAGTAGTTTGAAGTGTGCCAACCCGTACTGGGCCAGCGTGGTAGACTATAGCCTAGCTCTTCTCACAGTGAGAAAAGGCCCGTGCTCAGCAGTGGAACAGAGTAATACAGGGCTGATATTATTATATTGAATTTCTTCTTAATCACACAACAGTGTAACTTAACATTTATATACTAAATAATAGTATTGACTGCCTTAATCTTCTTAGTAGAATAAATATAACCGTTCTTTCCAGAACGCCGCGATTTTCAGCCCATCATTCGAAGCTGAACTAACCTGGGTAAGCACTCATTATCTGTTACAATGACACCACAATAAGATATTAATCGTCTCGGCAGACACTGATGTCTTTTCTCAACCTCTAGTGCTTATTTCGTATTATGCGTTCATCGTACATTCAGCAATATAAGTCGGTGTATCGACTTATATTGCTGAATGTGAACCTACAAAATTTCAAATGCCTAAAAATAAAATATCACGCTTGCCTTAGTTTGCATGAGATCTAGGTTTCGATAGCCCCTTCAGGTAAAGTTTTATTGAGCTTTTTCTTCCAAAAACGATCAATAGCATCACGTTTTTGTTTCGTTTGGGGAACCCACTACACTGCGCGGCGTTAGTGGGGAGGCGACCAATAATACCACTACCACTAATACCACTGTGCAGTATCATCCGCGCAGTTTCCCTACCAACGCCTATTTCTTCAGGAATACAGGTGCAAGACTATGTTTATTTTCATGTTTCATTTTAAAAGGACACTTCCCGCTTTATCATTCGAGCCCTATGTCAAGGGGAGATAACGGATTCAAAGAACACCCAGACTCAGAACAATCATTTGTAGATCACTTAACACCCCGAATGAGATTTGTAAATACAACACAGCGTTTCGGCGAAGGCGAGAGACAGAGTGAGCTGGATACAGTATCCACCACGCTCTGTTACCAGCACTTTTGAGAATAGACACTAATATTCAGGACTCGAGAGCCAGTTTGTTCTCATCTATACTATCTATACTAATATTATAAAGCTGAAAAGTTTGTTTGTTTGTTTGTTTGAACGCGCTGATCTCAGCAACTACTGGTAAGATTTGAAAAAATATTTTAGTGTCAGATAGCCTATTTATCGAGGAAGGCTATAGGTTATATAATATCACGCTATGACCCACGGAGGCGGCGCAGTAACTATAAATGCGGATGAAACCGCGGGCACAGCTAGTTCTTAATACGGGTCGGAAGTCGTGGGAAGTCTCGTTCTTAATATATATATATAAAAATCTCGTGTCACAGTGTTTGTGGTCGCACCCCTCTGAAACGGCTCTACCGATGTTTATGAAAATTTTCATGTATATTTGGTAGGTTTGAGAACAGGTCGTAAAGTATACTTCATATCGCTATCGCTGGTGATTAGTTATATGGCAGAAAAATATTTGCCGAGTCAACTAGTTATTTTATACTATTTCTAAAGCATGGGTATCAGGTCTTTGATAACAGATTGTACTTATTTTAGCATATAATATGTTTATTTTAAACCATTCTCCAGTTACCCGTGTAATAGATCATTTGCCGGCTATGCCTTTTGCACGTATATCGTATATACTGCTATTAACTATCTCTTTCTCTGCCATTTACGTGGCTAATCAGTATCTAGTTTACTGTTCATTTCCCTGCCATCTACGTAGTTATTGGCGGCCATAAAAAGCAATCGTAAAAGTGCACTAACTACTCCGTACGTGGTTATACTGGGTGTTAGGAACCAGGAATCGTTATACACTAAGGTACTGGAAAAGGCACTCTGAATATAATGACATCATTAATAGCCGCGCGAGATATAGTTGGTATAACCTAGTGTATCGTTATTGTGTCATACAAACATATCCTTAAATTGTTAAATTACCCCTTTGAGGTTCCATGCTTATGCATGAGTGTATATTAAACAACTGTTAACTGAGTGACTTAGGTATTTGCTTTTTAGAAGCAGACCAGCGAGCGGCCGTAAGTGGTAAGCGCTGTCCGTAGAAGTTATCATATTTGGGAATCCAGATAACTATGCCGCTGTCTACCGTTATAGTAGTACTCTCTTAAAACTTAGTTTGAAGAAGGAAACGTTATAACATAACGCTTGGAAAACAGCGGATTGTAGGGCCCTTTAGAGCCAACGCGTATGTAGGAGAAATTATCGCTGTAAGCTTACTGTGCTTAACGGTGACGTTTCCATGTGACAAGCATGAATCTTGCTGTCGTGTTCAATCAATCAATCGATTCAATATAAGCATTATTGCATGCTTAATTAGCTATAGCTAAAGTAAATACCGCACGAAAGTGCAATATCACTTCGACAGAAAAATCTGAATGTCACTAGGTAAGTAGCAAACGTTTTCGCAAATGTTTACCTGCCCCAACGAGACAGATATTTTAACTCATTGAGTCGCAGCGGCACATTGGCGTCCAGACACAATAAAGTTTTAATAATATTAGGCATTCCAAAAATAAATTAAGGAAGCCCTTGTGAAAATACCTGCATTATGCTCCCTATAATGTATGAATTTTACTAGCCTGAACTAAGCCAGTGTAGCGGTAAATATACGTTTTTTTTCCATATTTGAAAAAGACCGCGCTATGACAAATAATAAACTGGGCTGTTATACCTACAAACAGAATTTATAATGTAGTAGTGTCAAAAAATACTAGTAAATATTGACAGATTATTTTACATTACATAGCCCGTTTATAAAGAAATGTTTTAGGTTATGAAAATGTTAGTTAAAGCTAACATTTTCATCATAATATTATCTATAGTTTGACCGAAACCGCTGTACCGCGCCGTAGATATGTGCGCGGCGAGACGGGGGGGGGGGGGAGGACGCAGACTAACAGGTCGCTGTCATTCGTCAACGCTCACGGCAACAACCCCCCATCTCGCCGCGCATATACCTAAGGCGCGGTACAGCGGTTTTGGTCAAACTATAACGCGGCTAGGAATGCGAGGATTACGAGACACTGTTATTTATACTAGCGGTCGCCTAGTGGTCGAAATTCGACTATAAATAATTTAAATTTTAAGTTTGATAGTTATTAAGGTATTATTGTCTAGGATTATACCCTTATAATCACATTTAATTTAGATTTGGATCTATACAGGTAAATTTAAAGGCTATATTTTTCAAATAAATTATCATTTACTTAACTATACTTTTTAATTGACTATATCCTAAGCTTGCTACTTTGTTTTCTTTTTTCTTTATTACATATAAATACGTAAATATATTATGATATAAATAGTATATATCATTCTAATCCGCCCAAAGTTTACCTGTAAGATATTGCTGATATATGTCATTATATATTGATATATGTAACCATAGTTACGAAGAATAGTACTACATCAGCCGAACAATGCCGAAATACTACGAACGCGATTCTACTGCGTGTGTCAAATGCATGGTTGTGTGCGGGTAGTGTTTTTTAATTAATTTAATGTATTTCTAATGCATATTTTATATAAATATTAGGATCCCCCCCTCCTTCTCTATATAAACTGTAACTGTGCCAAATTTCATACTCCTACGTCCGCGCAATTTTCGTAAAAAAAGATACAAAGTTTTGCTTCACGTATTATTATATAGTTTATACTAGGTAATCACAATAATGCCTTCTTTATATTTGATGTCAAAATCCTTTGCAAAGCACATCAGTTCAAGAAAGTATAGCATGCATTTGGAATGCAAATGTTTACATACTACAAATATAAATTTTATTTTCCTACTTGATTTGGCCACGGCTTCACTGGCGTTAATCTAAGCTAGTCAATAAATTACAACATTACTTTTTTCTGGATGAAAGATACCCTATGTCCCTTTCGGTTCACCTGACTATGTGTATGCGAAATTTCGTAATGATCAACCGAGTAGTTAAGGCATGAAAGCGTAACAAACAAACTCACATTCGCATTTATAATATTAGTTAGGATATAGATTTTTCTTGATTCAGCTAATAATTTGCAATGTCAAAAATCTTTTCACGTTGTTTTTGTTTTTAATATGATTTTTCTTTGTTGATCTGTTATATTGTATAGCATGTAATGTTTACCGCTTAATATTGTACATCTAATGTATGTTATGTGCTGTATTTAACTTATGGATTGATGTAACAATTGTTCGTAAACCAATAAAAATAAAATAATTTGAAAAAATGTCTGTTCTAGTAACAATATCTCGTTGGTGCAGGAAATTTTATTTGCGCACACTTTAATGGCCGCGTGGTACGTCAGACGGACTACGTTTGTTTTAATGCCTACTGCTCCTTTTTGCACGCTTACTGCGCTCCAGTGGCCTCAATAGAATAGTTAAAAAGCAGGCATTTATGATGAGGCATTAAAAGAATAATAAGAAATCTAACCAATAATAATATATATACATATAAAATGATATATATACATATAAAATAATATATATACATATAAAATGACAGTCTTGCATACATCTAATTTCCTGATTGTTATACAAACAAACTACATTCAACAAGTCTGAAGTCTGCCAACCCGCACTCGGCAGCGTGGTGGACTATGGCCTAACCCTTCTCACACTGAGAACGGGCCCTTGCTCATCAGTGGGACAGCTTTATTTAGGGCCGATATTATCATTATTTTGAAAAGTGACAACGTTATATTGCATACAATTTTTTTTTTTTATACAACTGAGGTGGCAAACTAGCATATGGCCTACCTGATGGTAAGTGGTCAACGTAGCCTATGGACGCCTGCAATAGCAGAAGGATCACTTGCGCGTTGTCGACCCTTTAGGAAAAAAGGAAGAGGGAAGGAGAAGGAGCGGGAAGGGGGAAAGAGGGTGATTGAGCCTCCGGCATTCTCACTCACCAAACGAAACACAACAGTAGGAAGACTGCTATTTCACGTCGATATTCTGTGAGAGGGTAGTCTTTCCCCGGTCGAACCGGCCCATTCATGCTGAAATCAGCAAGGCTCTACTACTTATACATTGAAAATAAACAAATTTCTATGTATGTGTAGTACGTTGTAACTTTTTTTATAAAACACTATTATTACATAGTTTTGAAACTTTAAACTACTATCGTTAAACACCTTTCCTAGTTACTGTTACCTCCTATTTAAATCTTACACTTTTATTAAAGCAGATACTTGCAGATTTTGTATTCTTACTTTACAACAAAGAAAGATAGTTTTCTCCATTTTCACTAGCCCTTTTTTTGTACTTAGTATTTTCTCACTATTTATGAGAATATCAATGATTGTAACCACTTGTGACGCTTATATAAATGTAACTATCAGAAGGTAGCACTGACTTCTAAGATACAGGTCCATACATAATTTAGAAGTCAGGGTCTCTAGTTTGTTATGTAATCCTTAAGCTCTACATTTAGTACCTAGATGAAGTGTTATTCTTATGGAGTGATAAACTTTATTATAAAACTTATAAACTTTATTTTGTCGACCTCGGTGGCGTAGTGGTTAGTGTAACCGACTGCCACGCCTGAGGTCGCGGGTTCGATTCCCGCACAAGTCAAACATTTGTGTGCATGAATATGGATGTTTGTCTTGGTCTGGGTGTTTCTATGTATAATATGTATGTATTTACAAAAAAAAGTATCTATGTATGTTTATCCATTGTCTAGTACCCATAGTACAAGCTCTGCTTAGTTTGGGCTAGAGGGTGTTGTGTGTATGTGATAGAATATTATTATTATTATTAAATGCAGCTCCTATATACATTTAGGTATTCCTAATAACGTTAGATAAGTACAATATGTATGCTTAGCTTCTAGTTTTATACATAGTTTTTTATAATAATAAGGCAAGTTGAGGTCTATATACATCTGAACATATTCTTTTAAGTAGAATTTATAATTTAAGAGAAGGAGGATCCCGTTGAACACCAGTTTATATTTGGAACTTCTATAAGGCTATAAGACTTTGGACTTGTAATTGAGAGGTCGTTGGTTCGATTTTACTAACGACGTGAACCCATTGGTAACACAAGCAGTTCAGCTCTAAGGTTTAACAAAATATCTAGTAATTTGTAATGTAAATAGCTTGTCATATTTAAACATAAATATGTAGTATACTATTATTGATAAAAATATATATTATCTACAATTAACTTTCATGGGATTGCTGTACAGTTAACCGTGTGCCGGATGAAGTATTCAATTATAGTTAATATAAAGTTACTTCATTAGTGCAGCTCTTCTGCAGATTGTTTTTTCTTCACACATAAATTATTTATTTGTTCTTAATCAAAACAGCCGCAGGCCACCTACACTAATTAAGAGACAAATTATTGTGCATAAATATCAAATAAAATTCAAAACGAAAGCTCCGCCGCGACAGTGAATCACTGCCGTGACCAGGATTCGAACCTGGGTTACTACGGCCACAACGTAGGGTCCTAACCACTAGACGATCACGGCTACCGGAGCTGGTGACTGTTATCTCGAAATTGTCTTTCGCTTTAGTCCGACTGTCTGCTGATTGGGAACACTTTCTCTTATCGATTGCTCTTGCGACATTGTAAGTAGGTAATAAATTGTATCAATCTTATTTATCACTGGACCTCTAGATGGCATTATCTGTTTTATATCTAACAAAACACAGATTTTTGTGGCCTTTAAATTGAATGCAACAATAGCACAATAGTTTGAGTCACTTTACGATTATCAAAGCACTGAATATAGTGTTTTTTAAATATTCTTTAACCTGTCATGTCTTGGAATACCTGACGTAATTAAAATCTGTCTGGCCGCCGGTGTGCCGCCGCGCCTCAGCATATATAAATAGGTTATGTAGGGCATCACTTAACCTACAGAAAATATTGGTACCTTTATGCAGTAAATAGCACCTATGATATCGAAAGCAATTAAGACATAGTATATTAATATATATTGCAGCATTTCTCTTGCTAAGGTAAAAGGTTATTTATAAATGAGGTAATAGTGAGCCAGTAATTAGCTATAGCAGAATTATTATAAAATACCTTTATCCCACAAAAGCGGCTCATAGCCAGTTGCACTCACTGATCGGTAATCGATTAGCGAGGTTAAGCAACGTTAGGTGCGGTCACTCTACAGATGGGACCGCTTAGCGGTATTTCATCTGAGCGTGTCCGTGCTTCGGAGGGCACGTAAAAAGTCAATCCCGGTTGTTGTCAAATTGACAGCAGTCTTTAAGCCATGTCAGAGGCACAGGCTACAGGCTGCTTGAACAACTGTTGACAACAGGTTGGCCACTAACCACACGAAAAGAAGAAGATCCCACAAAATATTGCCAAACATCGTGTTATGTTACTGCAGTTGATGATTATTATCAGATCTTCTAAATGAGATGTAGATTACGATCAGTGGATGGATTACCTTGGCTTTATAAATTTGATCTGTCGGCAACGACCTATACACTGCACGGATGGCGTAGTCGTGTAAGTGATCGCCTCGCCATTGCCGCAGCGCCGGCTGTTGTGGGTTCGATCCCACACGGTACAATACGAGTAATTTGTGAGTACCACAAATAATTGTCCCGAGTCTGATTGTTCCTTATGTCCATTGTTTGAATGTTAGAAAGGCCCTCGTACAGGTATTATTACTACAGGAGGAGATGTCGTTTTAAAAATAAAGAAGTTACATGTCTGCCGAAATGTGAGTTTGAAACGTTTGCTTTACCTCTTGTGATATTTACTGTTAATTACAAAGATGTGAAATCGTTAAACGATTTTCTTCCAAGTCATTTTGAAGAGCAGAATCAAATCTGTTGCCAGATAAGGAGCACTAGATCTGCTGCCAAAAGAGCAGTCAGTACAGTCTTTAGAACTCACGATGGCATAGCAGCGCAACGACTCCATTTGTAAAAGGTTGGCCACTAATACCTTTATTGTTGCCAGTATCCCGGGACTATGGCAACTTTGGATTTCGTTGTATAATAATAGTACTTGTACTATAATTTTATGATTTGTTGTATAAGATTTATATGCAAAGATAAGTTCTATCCTTGTGTGTGGATTTATGATAATAGTATAATTTTAATCTCGGTTTAAATTCTGAAATAAATTAGTATCTATATATTTATCTTACAAATATATTAAAGATTTTAAGCTCTATGTAATTCGATTCATAGAATGTACTTAATCATATACTAACATATGCCCATACATATAATTAAACGCTGAAGGTTGCCATAGAATATATTAAATTATTTTATAATTAATAAACCAAAAATATGCAAACATTTTAACGAGTTATAACATTGCAAGAATAATTATAACTGTAATATTATTATAAAGTATAGCTATGTATGTATATCGAAAACAAAAATATTTTTTTGTCTTCTATTAATTTTAACGTAACCAAATTCAAGCCTATCTATTGTAACATCTAGATTCTTTGAAAATACAACCTTGGAATTGCTAAGTGGTTTAAAACTTTACTTGAAATTTTGATCAGGTAGTGTAGTGGCCTTGTTGGGTGTAAGGTTGCCCAAACATCACGTAAAATGACAATACAGCCTTATTCTATACAAAACGTGCGCCACGACGAACGGACGAGCTTAAATTAAATGAAGCCCGTTATATGAACTCATTTGTTCGCAAGTTTATTTAGGAAATGCAGGCACCTTTTAGTCCATACAAACATATTCTCTTGTTCCCTGAATAATGACACTAGAGCAACAAAAATTTAGAATTTAGTGTATAATGTATCAAACACTGGCATGTTCCTATACTTGTTTTTCTTTTTCATAATTTAATTATTATATGCGTTGGGAACTTTCAAAGTTACAAAATTCGCTCAGTTATATTTTTGTTTGCAGACATCCAACAACCATTTTAATAAAAGAAAGCAGACATAGCCGAAGTTATTTACGTTTTGTAAATCTATAAAAATCGTTTCATTTTTGTAAACGGGGGATGATTTCTTAAGTATAATCAGTTCGAGCTCTTATCTCTACGTTTTATTAAGGTATTCCTAACAGAATACGCTGATAAAGTAAAGAAGAAACCCGGATACTGAACCTCGCTACTTGTGAGGCAGTTCTAGGAGCTCGGTTAGTTAATGCCATATTGCGCATAGAACACATGCGGCAAACGCACTCCGTTTGCCGCATCGCGCGCTTCATTCAACGCAGAAACTAAAACGTAGCAATTGCTTTATTTATACTAATATTATAAAGAGGAAATATTTGTTCTTTTGTTGTAAGGATTAAACACAAAAAAAAACTACTCAACAGATTTTTTAAATTCTCTAACAATTCGAAAGCTATAAGATATTAGATTTTATTTAAAAAGGACTGTTACTAACATAACTTAACTTAATCTACATTGACGTTGGCGAAGCCGCGGGCAAAATTTAGTATGTAATAAAATAGTACGCGACAAACGCAATATGTTCAACGAACCTTATACGTATGCGAAATGGACGCTTTAAGATTCATATAGAGCATGAAACGTCCATTAAATTATTTTAAATAATAATACAAAGTTTAAAAAGCCCGACTACGTAAAAAAGGGGTCTAAAAGGACGAATTTAAATTTAATATAACCTATGGCACTCGGGCCATTTTTACGAATCTATTGACACCTCATTCTTTAAAATCGGTTTAGTAGTTTAGGCGCTACGGTGGAACATACAAACAAGGTAATGGTAAGGGTAATGATTTTGGCAATCTGTGTATGTAACACAGACTGCCAAAATCATTACCCTTCTTTTTGGCTTCGCCGTAGTCGGGTAAAAATACAACTGCTTGCGCCACCGATATAAATTTATCAGTGAAAGTACCTCAACGCTATTTCAATATATCGTTGAATTTTGCGACAATAATCACCAGTTCCGACAGCCGTGATCGTCTAGTGGTTAGGACCCTACGTTGTGGCCGTAGTAACCCAGGTTCGAATCCTGGTCACGGCAGTGTCTCACTGTCGCGGCGGAGCTTACGTTTTGAATTTTAATAAGTTATTATGCACATAATTTGTAAATTAAACATAATTATAATTATAAAAAGAATTATAACTTACAATATGACATAGTATGGATTTGTATGTATATAAATTACGGAGATAATTATTTTTACATACAAACAACTATAGGTTCTGAAAGGGGTCAACGGACCTTTCGGTTGTTCCAATAAAGTACAAAATTAATGCTTTTTATTCTTGCGTTTACGCGATTGTTACACATTAAATTTTATTTACTTTATATGTAATTTATTGCAGTTTATTTAATTATAGCAGTTAACTAATTTATATTAATGTAACTATTTCATTGTATTCCTTTTAAGAGGTTTCGACTGATTCGGTTTAATCTTAGAGTGTGAAGGTATTTCAAATTTCATTAACGCTATTTAATTATATTATTGATGTAATTATTTACGTAAAAAACATCAATGTATCATGAGTTCTAGTGATGTTTTGCTTTTCGAGTGTAAATTAATTAATTGCAAGGTCTCAAACTGGTGAACATATTTTAGCGATTTCAATCAGTGTAAAAATGTAAAATATTGGTTTACATCAACAATTTTGTATGTATTTCACTTTAATCAACATGTGATTTGCAAAACGAAATCTTGCAAAAAGGCTTTATATTAACAAAGTTTGAAACTTCAAATATAAATAAAATACGCGCACCATTTTCCCTCTCAACTCGGTGACATAAAAACTGGAACGGCCATAATCTATGTAAAGTAAACAATTACTCGTTCAAATATTTGCTTGTCACCGCTCCATCAATTAATGGAATCGATCACTAACTCGAATGATTGCGTAAAAAATAAAATGAGAAACTTTTCAATTAGATTCAATATTGGAAGGATTCGTAGCTAAGCTCCGTAGCTACGCAGGACTATTTGGTTACGAAGCTACGCGAATGATTGGTTTTTTGTAGAGAATAGTGTTGATATCGTAGCGTATAAGCGCTTGTAACTTGTAATACCAGGCGTTTCGTTACGCTTGTATATACTCAAAGTGCTGTGCAGAGGTTTATGACACTAACTATTATATATGTAAGTGTAAATATACACATAGTAGACCAAGAGAGTCAAAGTATATGGATTGGTGAATCTTCCTTCAGAGCTTGTACATAATAACTTTTATGTAATTTGTGAACTACATACTACTTACAAACTGCTATATAACGCCTACGCTATATTATATATATATTAGTTTGAATTATGACTTTATGTTCCTGTAATTAAAAAAAAAAATGAATTGTGCTTAAAACAAAATGAATGTACTAGGGGAGTGCTATCTTCTAGTATATTCGTTTCTCATCGGTTATACAAATTGATTAACAACTCAAATTATAATTTACCCGTGAAAATATGTAAGTCATGTTTTTTATGCGTTTGACTTGATGTGTAAAACTTACAGATACCCCACAAATCAACTTTTTAGTGACTGCCAGCTGCTTTCTGTGAGACAGCTCTTTGTGCTCGAAATAATAACGAAAAATCACAATAGCATAAATATGACAAAAATAGACCAGGAAAACGTCGCACGTATAAGGTATGTCAAACACAGGTGCTGAGGAGTACTCTTGCAACCCAGCACTTTAGGTTACTTAGATGTCACCTCTATAACTGCCTAGATACCAATTTAAAAAAAAAGTTAGTTTCTGGCTTATGACCAAACCATAGATGATACTGAAAGCTTATTAAAATTAAGTATATTGTGACCCAATTCTTTCTATATGTTGTACAATCTATTATTATTTAAACGCATGCATTTCTATATCTACCACACACACAAACCCTCACAGTCGCATACACACAATGACTCACAGCTGTCATCTATCCATGTTGTCAATATGAGATACACTATATTGATAAACAAAATGTATTAAGTACGAGAGCCCTGGTACCCATACTACAAGTTCAATTTTAGCTTGGGTACCAATGTTTAACAAGTGGACTGTAATATGATTTATCTACTTTTTATGTGTTCAAATAACTGTCTTTTAATGCCAATAAACGTTAACATGTTAACATGTTAACATGCCAATAAAAATAACGTTACAGTTTAATACAGGGCTGATATTATTATTAATAATAATAATAATATCAGCCCTGTATTAAACTGTCCCACTGTTGGGCACGGGCCTCTTCTAACTGTGAGAAGGGTTAGGGCATAGTCCACCACGCTGGCCTAGTGCGGGTTGGCAGACTTCACATATCTTCGAGAACTCTCAGATGTGCAGGTTTCCTCACGATGTTTTCCTTCACCGTTCAAGCAAGCGATAATTAACTATTTAATACGCATATAACTTCGAAAAGTCAGAGATGGGCGACTTTGGTTCGAACTCGAGACCTCTGCGTGGCAGTCCAATGGTTGCCCACTTGGCTATCGCTGCTGCTAAACGTTATTATTATTATTGTTATATTAATATAATTTAATTTTTTAGCCAATTTCATTGTGGTTGTCAGCGGAAGTTTTCAGAAATATTGATTGTAAAGTATGTTCGTGCCTATACAATCACAGTTTTTACATGTAACTGTGATTTGATAAATATAATTTAGCAGTTAAAAGTTTCATCCATCCCGGTGATCATACTTAATGTACCGGCAAACCACGGATTAATTCAAGCAATTCACAAATAAATCGTACATATATTTATTATTTTTTAAACGCGTTCATGGTACGTTTTCTCGCGGAGCTATTAATTTAGCTTATAAATAAAACGTTTTCGTTATTTTATATTTTCTTTGTATTAGGTCAAGGACATATATAACAACTACCGGACAGTTGTTATATATTAGGCTGTTGTATATAAGTATTAACGATATAATGAAACTGGCGGGTTCCACACAGATTTATTTTTAAAATTGCGACCTCTTATGTACAGTTAGTTTCAACCGTAACGAGTTGTGAAAGTGTACTTCGTCAGACTTTTACGCTAAATTATGTTAAATAAATACGACCGAGTATTTTACGATAAAACTCACCAGCTCCGGTAGCCGTGATCGTCTAGTGGTTAGGACCCTACGTTGTGGCCGTAGTAACCCAGGTTCGAATCCTGGTCACGGTAGTGTATAACTGCGGCGGAGATTATCTTTTACTAAATTGTTTCAAAATATACATAGCTTGTGGATAGACTATAGAGACTTAATAAAGAATTAATTGTGTGTTGTATTACAACTTATTTTAATATTATTATTTTATTTGAAATTTAGTTATTTTACAGTTTAATTGAATGCACTGCTTCGATGGCTTAGTGGTCCTCACTACCTTATCTAACTATTATGTAGGTAATGCTTACATAGCTGATCATTGAGTAATTTTTTATACCTTTAATGTATATTACAAATATCGTGTATTCATGTTTATGTTAAGAGTGGCCTCAGGTCGGCAGTGTAGGGAGTGTAGTGATCGAACGCACGACTTATCGATCGCCCGTCCAAAACCAGCCAGCCATTGGCCATAAGTTCATTGCCTTATCCCAGGTTTGGATCCTGGTGACGGCAGTGTTCAGTGTTTTCTAATGCATTGGCTCACCGCGACTTCATAATGAACGTGCTATAATGGACTCATTCGAACAACTGATAAATTTGCTTCATCCGTGTCAGTTGTAGTCAACATTTAATAGCAGTAATTATAAAATTAAAGTAAACCCACCCTGCGTTGGAAGTTATTTAATTATGGTACGTATAAGCCGACTAGGAGTCCTTATACACGTAACCAACGCTAGAGAAGTAACAATTAACAAAATGGCCAAAGTTGTCCCAAAATACTGCTCATGGAGCCCCTTTATTCTTTGACTGCCTTGGTGGTGCAGCGGTATTGAATACGAGAGCTGTGCATATAGTCTTGGGTTTGCATTCCATGGTAGGGCTAGCAAAAAGTTATTAAGTTTTCCCGTTAAGCAATTCTTCATAACAGCCTGGAGTTAGGAAGTTGGGATGTATCACGCCCTCGTTCTTCGGAAAAGACTTACTTATAACTGTAGGTCCTGCATCTGATATCCCGCTGGTCATGTGGGATTGCCATCCCATCGGACTATGAAAGTTAATAAATAAAGACTGCACTTGTGTTTGCACAAACACTTATCACACTTATGTACTATAGCTGTTCTCCGTTAAGATTGACGGCTATGACCGATATTCAGCCTAAAGGACCCTGTTTTCACTAACCGAAATTCGGTTACTGTCCAATAATAATGAATAATTCTTACGAAGGTTACCTGAAAGAGAATTATGATTAGCAAATGCCTTTTCTTAATCTCTGAAAGATAGAATAAGGAATAGTGTGATTAGAGAGAGATGCGACATGAAAGTGGATATAGTGACAAGAATAGAAAAGGGTATGTTAAGCTGGTTTGGGCAAGTAGAAAGAATGGACAAGGAAAGATTGACTAAGAAAGTTTATAAGGCTAGTGTGAATGGAACAGTCGCAAGAGGAAGACCTAGGCGAACGTTTCTCGATCAGATTGGTGGCGTTCTGGACAAAGGCCAGGTTAAGAGAACCTTGAACCGACGGGCGTGTATGAGGAATCTGATGAAAGTGAATGAAGCCAGTGAAGTGTGTCAGGATCGTAGCAAATGGAAATCCGTAGACTCTGCCTATTCCTCCTGGAAAAAGGCGTGAATCTATGTATTTATGTATATATATTCTATTCTAAATGTGTGTTCAATACTGATAAAACTAAGTCGACACCCACTGTATCAACCTATACTCGCAATAAACTACATGAATTTGAATTTGAATTTGTTATTACTTTTGATCACTCAATTTTTTGTCCCTTGTGGAGATTGAACCCACAATACTCAGCGCAGTGGCATTAACGAGCCGACTTATACGACAGACTTAAAGCACTACGCCTACAGTGCAATTAAAAATTCAACGAGTATTACTTCCTTCCACCGTCTCTTGCGCCACCGTAACCAATTGTAAGTGAAAGTGCTCCAGTTTACGTTCAATATAACTTTGTATTTGAAGGTAACAGTCACCAGCTCCGGTAGCCGTGATCGTCTAGTGGTTAGGACCCTACGTTGTGGCCGTAGTAACCCAGGTTCGAATCCTGGTCACGGCAGTGTGTCACTGTCGCGGCGGAGCTTATCTTTTTGCTTTATTATTTGACTGCAATATTCCATTAACTACAGTGCTGCATTTGGCACTTATATATGTATTTTATAGGATATATTTATAATATTTAAATAAACCTGTTTTTCGCCGACATTGATGTGTATTTCTTAATTTATAATGTTATGTTATTAAGCATAACATACACACAACAGGCATAAATTTTAATTATTATTCAAAACGAACTACAAAAAAATTGTGAATATAAAATACATTAATAATAATAATATTATATTCTATCACATACATACAGCACCATCTAGCCCAAACTAAGCAGAGCTTGTACTATGGTTACTAGACAATGGATAAACATACGTATATACTTTTTTTGCAAATACATACATATTATACATAGAAATATCCAGACCAAGACAAACATCCATGTTCATGCACACAAATGTTTGACTTGTGCGGAAATCGAACCCCGACCTCAGGCGTGGCAGTCGGTAACACTAACCACTACGCCATCGAAGCCATTCAAATAATAATTATTAATATTATGTTTTTCTTTTATTTTCTCGGTTAACCGGAACGCAAAACTGATAGTACGTTGTGATTGAGTTGTGAACAAAGTGGCTGTGTGTGTTACTTGATGTGAGTTGTCTGATTCACATTTTAGAAATTTCCTTACTATTCTGCAAGTGTTTAGTATGACTGCGTTTTGTATCAGGCAGTAGATCTATAGAGGCAGTTTTAAAGTTTTGAGTGATTGGTGTAGTTGTTTGAGTATGACTCTTGTATTAGAATAGGCATAAGGGACGAGTTAAAAAGACGAGGACCAGTTACTTTTTTTAGATTACAGACTCGAGTAATTTCATCCTTTAAATCTACATTTGCTAAGTTTTCTGCAATTATAGTTTATACGTTGTGTGTGTTTGGTAAGGCTTATGGTAAGGATATAGAGAACATATGGTGTATACCTCTTATATCGATTACATTTATTATGTATAAATAAATATAAGTATGAATATTTATTCTTTTAATCAGTCATCGGTGGGTTGCCGCAAGGATTTAAAAATACGTTGTGTTAAAAATACACGAGTAATACCTAACAGTATGTATTCCCAAAGCGCACATTTCCCACGTACGATGTGAAAGTGTTAAATTTTAAAAGCTTTTCACTTTGCTTTTCTTAGATCGGCGGCTTTACTAAATAAATGGCGCGAACGCTGAACACTCCAGAAAATATATCTTTTGTTTTTCAGAAATAAAGTCTCTGATATATAATTTGTACCCAGCTTCTGAAAGGCTATTATAATATAATATTATGTAATGGTATATAATCAACAAGAATATTTGTTGACAGATATTCAAAAGTATTTTCAAATTAGATGACTGGATTAGGAACTACCAATTGAAATAATTGATTAGCCTTTCTATGGTGTGGTATTAACCCGTAATTTTTTGGAATGCCTGACGTTATTGAAAACCTAATGTGTGTCTCTGCCGGTGTGCCGCTGCTATAGGTTAATTAGCCAAACATTACTAGATATACTATATTGTAATAGAATAAGGAAGAGAGATAATCTTCTTCTTCTTTTCGTGTGGTTAGTGGCCAACCTGTTGTCAAGAGTTGTTCAAGCCGCCTGTAGGCCTCTGACATGGCTTAATGACTGCTGTCAATTTGCCAACAACCGGGACCAACTTTTTACGTGCCCTCGGAAACACATAGACGCTCAGATGAAATACCACTAAGCCGTCACCCATCTCACCCAAAGTTGCTTAACCTCGCTAATCGTTTACCGATCAGTGAGTGCAATTGGATATGAGCGCCTCATGATAAAAAAAGTTTGGCTAAGAGATAATCTATCTAGCAAAGATGACCGCGCAATGGCGGCACCCTTGCCTTGCTGAAATGCTCGATCTATATCCTACATATATACATAGTTACACGCCTTATTTCCCGAAGGGGAAGGCAGTGGTGTATTACGTTTTTGCATTGCTTACTGCCGCACTTATATATACTTAAGAATACTTAAGACTGATTCGAGCGAAATGTGCCAAAACAGGCGGTCACAGTAAAGTGAATAAAATCAACACTTTTTGTTTAATACATTTACCATAACAATGTGTTTACAATTACTCCGTGTAAAAAACTTAAAATAATTAATATTTTCGCCTACAAAATTACGTAAATTTGCATAAATAGTTACATATATTACAATTTGTTCGTCCCAAATATTTAAGTTATTGGTTGAAAATAAAGATACATATTTATCAAAAAAGCACTTCAAATCCTCCGTACAATTTTACTATGGCGGCCGCGCGCCGGATTGAATATGCGCTGCACGAGCTCTGTCATTATCTGTCTTACGCTCGGCGCAGTTTTAAGTGACTTTATAATAAAGTGTATATTGCTCATGTTAAGCCCACGGAAACGAATTAACAGGATAACACATTTTAATTCTGGACGTGGCCTGTCAGTGCGTTAAGTGTCAACCAAAAACGTTCAGCGTGATCTGCGCGTGATTGAGTAACATACAAACATCCTCACAAACCTTCACATACATATATAATGTACATACATACATACATAGATGCACGCCTGTTTCCCAGAGAGGTAGGCAGAGACTACGGATTTCCATTTGCTACGATCCTGACACACTTCTCTGACTTCATTCACTTTCATCACTTTTACAGGAATTTTATAGCAAATCTTTATTAAAGAGTCGCTTCAACAATCATTAAAAATATGTGACTGCGGTAGTAAAATTCAATTCAAATATCATCAGTTCATTTACGTCACAAAGTAACACTTATGAGTGTCACTATATATGAATTAGTATGAGTACTTGTCAGATTTCTTCAGATTTCGATTACCGCCCTTCAGTCGTTCTTATCGCGACCTTAGCAGTTGTCTAACGAGTTAACAAGCGATGAGGGCTCTCGATATGTCTTCAACTACTAGTGGACTCCTCGCAAGTGCTTATTGTAACTTTAGGGAGGAAAAAATACTGAAGTAGAAAAAGATATATGAAAAATAATATGTATTCTATTTCCTTTTGATATACAAAAAAAACAAAATTTTAATAATCATGAAAGTACAAGTTCTGCTTAGTTTGGGCTAGACGGTGTTGTGTGTATGTGGTAGAATATTATTATTATTATTTTGACTACCTTCCTCAAGAATTAGAATATCAATTGCATAATAATAATAATATAATAATATCAGCTCTGTTAATACAGGGCTACTCCCTGTCTCATTGCTAGGCACGAGCCTCTTCTCAGTGTGAGAAGAGTTAGGCCATGATCCACCACGCTGGCCTAGTGCGGGTTGGCAGACTTCACATATCTTTGAGAACATTATGGAGAACTCTCAGACATGCAGGTTTCCTCACGATGTTTTCCTTCACCGCAAACAAGCGATTATTAATTGTTTAATACGCATATAACTTCGAAAAGTCAGAGATGCGCGCCTTGGGTTCAAACCCGAGACCCCTGAGTGGCAGTCCAACGGTTTCTCACGAGGGTATCGCTGTTTTTGATTGGCATAAGAATTTTTGAAATCTGGAGTTCTAGAGATTAGCACTTTCACATAAAAAACAAACTAACTCTTCTCTTTGCTTTATTATATACTAAACGTTGCCTGCACCTTCGCTTGCGTAAATGTAGGTTAGGTTAGTTAAGTTTAGTACTTTTTTTGGATGAACGATACCCTATATCTTATTCTGTACCCCTGACAGCATGTATGCGCAATTTCATGATGATCAGTCGAGTAGTTAAGGCGTGAAAGCGTAACAAACAAAGAAACTCACTTTCGCATTTATAATATTAGTTACAATCATTGCTACTAGGACGGTGTGGAGGCCACTGCTCTTAGACCACACGACTGCTTACCACCAGGCGGAGTGTGGTAATGTTCACGAGCAAAAAAAAGATAAATGTATTATTTTCATTATTCTGAGATTTTAGTTTCGAGTCATAAACTTCTTAGTAGCAGCACAGATTCTAAAATTCTGTTTCGTAGACGGCAATAGGCTTTGCATAGGACCTAAGCCCATAGCTGCATAGGCAGAGGTACTCGTCTACCTACCTCTTCGGGTTAAAGGTATGAGACTATGCATGAATGCAAGACATATGGTCCTAGCCTATTGCCGCCTACCGGACACGGCTACAGGCTTCGTATTGCTACTGGTCGTACTACTAATGGACATTCCTTGACCAAAATTATACAACCATAAAAGCAATAATTCTAATAATATAAATAGAAAAATAACAGTTATAATATTTTAGTGAAATTAGAATGAAAAATTGTCCTCATTCTATAAATTATATATATGCGTTGAAGGCGAAGCTTTAAGCGACGACATTACAGCAAAAACAAAGCTCCGCCGCGACAGTGACACACTGCCGTGACCAGGATTCGAACCTGGGTTACTACGGCCACAACGTAGGGTCCTAACCACTAGACGATCACGGCTATCGGAGCTGGTGACTATTGTTGCCAAATTTAGCATTATATGCGGCAAAATCAGATACCTACTTTCACTTAAGAATTCTTTACACTATGCGCAAGAACAATTTGCGTAATACTTTAATCGTTGAGGTATTTACATAGTGACGTATGATAAGAATAATGGTAGTTAAATATGATATAGAAGAGCGTGATACAAATTAAGGGGATTTTACTTTTTATTTTATTTTAAAAGTACTGCCACCGCACTCGCAATGATTATTGTGTCGCGGGGGACTTTACAAACTCTCAAATAATGAACACAACAAAACATTCAGACACGGAACAACCATTCGTGGATCATACAACTTTTTGTTTCATGTGGGATTCGATCCCACAACACTCGGCACAGTGGCAGCAGCGGGGCGACCGCTTAAACCACTACGTCATCTGTTCAGCCCTTACAATGATTGTTAGTGCCTTACTTTAATTGCGCTTTGTGATTAAATATTAGCTTCGGGCGGACTGTTATCATAGTTCTATCTATTTCAATTATAAGACAGACTTATATTTTAATTAAAATACAGTATAACCGTTCCTGTTCTCTTCTTTAACCGTAAGTACGCGTAAATGTAGATGTGTATGAGCGGTGGCTGTCGCTTGTCATTTGTTGTGCCAAAAAGGTACTTGGCATCTCACGTAATAAAAATGTTAGTCCCTTATACCTTCTACACACCTTTTTTTTTCATACTACTAAGGTGGCAAACATGCACACGGTCCACCTGATGGTATGTATGTATGTATCTTATGTGGGGGCCAGTCAGTGCAGACCGGCGACACTTCGACCCAGTGGGATCTTTTGTGTCGACACACTCCCAATAACGACTGCCATAGATGTTCATGGCAGCCGGGACCGACGGCTTAACGTGCTCTCCGAGGCACGGAGCAGGCGATAATTGTCAATCAATACGCACATAATTTCGAAAAGTCATATAACGTCCGACAGTCATAGGTGCGCGACGTGGGTTCGAACCCGAGACACTCTGCATTGCAGTCTGTTGGTCTCCCCACTGAGCTATCGCTGCTCTGCCCACCTGATGGTAAGTGGTCACCGTAGCCTATGGACGCCTGCATCACCAGAGGCATCACTTGCGGGTTGCCGATCCTTTAGGAAAGGAGGAAATGGGAAGGAGAAGTAGCGGGAAGGGGGAAAGAGGGTAATTGGGCCTCCGGCACTCTCACTCACCGAACGAAACACAACAGTAGGAATACTGCTATTTCACATCGATATTCTGTATTCCTGTACACCGAACTCCATACGACCCATATAGCCTGCGATCTCCGGAAGGCAAAAAGTGTTTCTTCAGTAGCGCTAACCAAGATGGAAAGAGCATTTGGTAGCCAGCAATAGTTTTGCTTTCTATTACGTGGGGCTTAAAATATAGCTCGCCAAATATGGGTATAATATAACTCTATATATATCCATTCAGTAATATACACAGGTTAATCTAAATATATATATGTATCTGCATAAAAATCTTTTTGTACAGTCATGATAAAACGCTAAAAGGTCTGTTAAACAATATAATCATAACAATTATGTCATTAGCATTTTGAAAACAAAGGTACAACGTTAAATATTTTAATATAATAATATAGAAAATATATTTTGTTAAAACTGAAATGTAAAATTGTCTTTATTCAATAAATTATGTGCTATTCCGTTGACAGTAAAACTTGTATCTACGGCATAGTGATTACAGAGCTAAAACGTAAGCTCCGCCTCGACAGTGAGACACTGCCGTGACCAGGATTCGAACCTGGGTTACTACGGCCACAACGTAGGGTCCTAACCACTAGACGATCACGGCTACCGGAGCTGGTAAGTGTTGTCGCAAAACACAAGGCTACATTTAACAAATTTAGCGTACTTTCTCTTCACAATTCGTTACGGTTTACGTCACAGCCGTTTGCCTAATACTGTTATTGTTGAGGTAGGTTATTTATAACGTTGACAGTCAGCCTTGTAATAGGTGCTACGGTTGTTTTGGTGGTTGCTAACAAGCATACTGCCACCTGATGGTAGGTGGTCTTTGTCCAACTACGCACTGCTTTTATCTGTGCATATATGTATATGATCTTGGGTACGAATCCCTGGTTGAACCAATAAAACATTTTGAGTTTTCTTGCAAGGAATCTCGATAACAGCCCAGAGTTAGAACGTTGGTGGTTTTAAACAGCCCCGTGCCTCGGCAAGCACGCTAAGCCGTTGGTTTGTCCTATACCGGTCGTGTCGGATTGCCGGATCAGCGGATCATTAGAGTAAGGGAACAGAGAGTGCAGTTGCGTTTGCGCTCATACAAATGTACACTATAACATCTCCGGCGCATATAGCCAGTCTTCGTTGAGACAGGCTGCCGTGACGGATAGTCGTTCTGGTGGATATTATTATTGATTGATTAAGCGGTTGCCTAGGCCTATCAAAGCTTGATTTCAAGATATTGCATTGCCGATCCTGTAATTTTGTGCCAACGCTGCTATAGCAAGAGACTGCCGGCACAACGTTAGAAGGAATTCCTATCTACCTCAGAAATGTTAGAGCACAAATTTAGTTGACTGCTATCTGCTGCGAATTATAAAAATTTACTGGTTGAGTTACTCTAGATGCAGGGAAGCAAATAACCTATAAGCTGTCTTAATAAAATACCAATATTAGTCACTTAGTTTATTAAATATTTCCAATTACTAACAACATTCTGCCTAATTCACGCGTCAATTCTCACGATGTTGTATCATGGAGGCAGTCTCATATTTTTTCACTAATGGAATTATTTACACATTAAATTCCAAGTCGGTCATAAATGACCGCGAAAAATACATTTTCTATTATGACTACTCATGGTATTCAATGTTATCAAAAATAAATTTAGTTCAACATAACTTTAACCATACTTAAAGCGATAGTACAACTTAAATGTGAGACTAAACAGCTAGATAAAATTGTATAACCTACATTTTAGTCCTTTGAAGAAATGGCTTAGGACTACAAGTTAGAAGTATGCTTGCTCAAGTGATATAAATGTGAGTGCATGCCAACAACCAATTACGAGATCAGACCTCGGCTCCCAAAATGCCAAAGAATTGTTGAGGATTTACATTAGACATGTCATGTTCTTTTATGATTGGCATTGTCATGACAATCATAAAAGAAAATTGTGACGAAGCAGTAGTTTATTTTATCTATTGAACTGTCATTGTTTTAAATTTGAAACAATACTATCACATTCATTCAAAACGAGAGCTCCGCCGCGATAGTAAACACTGCCGTGACCAGGATTCGAACCTGGGTTACTACGGCCACAACGTAGGGTCCTAACCACTAGACGATCACGGCTGTCGGAGCTGGTGATTGTTGTCACTAAATTTCACTTCTCATTGTCAGTAAATTTAAGTTGTGAAGTGAAAGTACTCTGAATTTAGTAAATGTAGTTTCGCATTTTGTGACAAAACTCACCAGCTCTGGTAGCCGTGATCGTCTAGTAGTTAGGACCCTACGTTGTGGCCGTAGTAACCCAGGTTCGACTCCTGGTCACGGCAGTGTTTATTGTATATCATAATTTATAGATTAGTCAGTAATAAAAAATTTAAACATTAATAATCATTCAAAGAAATTTTGAACAACATGTTTGTTTATTGCACAATTAAACGGAATTAACAATATACAGCTATCGCAGTCACTACCACAGCGCCGCCGAGGCGGACATAGGATAACTGTTTGTATAAAAAAGGAAATACATATTATTAGATATATCTTATTCTACTTCAGAAGCTTTCCCTCTCTAAAGTTATAATAAGCACTTGCAAGGAGTCCACTAGTCGTTGAGGACGTATCGAGAGCCCTCATCGTTTGAGAACTCGTTACACCACTGCTAAGGTCGCGATAAGAACGACTGAAGGACGGCTATCAAAATCTAAAGAAATATGTCAAGTACCTGTACTAACTCATATACATTGAAGATTATAAGTGTTGCTTTGTGATGTATATGAATAAATTATGTTTGACTTGAATCTTACTACCGCAGTCAGCGATATTTATTGATTGGTTAAGCGGCTCTTTGGTATAGATTAAATATAAACATTGTATTATTATTATACATGTGAAGGTCTGTGTCATATACATTGACGTTCAGAAGTGTTACTTTGTGATGTATATGAATAAATTATGTTTGAATTGAATCTTACTACCGCAGTCAGCGATATTTATTGATTGGTTAAGCGGCTCTTTGGTATAGATTAAATATAAACATTGTATTATTATTATACATGTGAAAGTCTGTGTCATATACATTGACGTTCAGAAGTGTTACTTTGTGATGTATATGAATAAATTATGTTTGACTTGAATCTTACTACCGCAGTCAGCGATATTTATTGACTGGTTAAGCGGCTCTGTAGTATAGATTAAATATAAACATTGTATTATTATTATACATGTGACGGTCTGTGTCATATACATTGACGTTCAGAAGTGTTACTTTGTGACGTATTTGAATAAATTTTACCACCGCTGAACGGGAAGATAGCTGAACGGGTTTGGATTAAACCTAACGCACTGATAGCCTATGTCCAAAAATAAAATTGATTAGTATTGACTGATTGTGTTTTTTTGTTTGTAGATTCATAAAACCATCAAAAGGTAGTGTAAATTATAAATAACTAGCTGGCGTGGCAGACGTTTTCCTGTCGTAGACGAACTGTCAAACTCGCGAAGTTAAAATAGTCGTTAAGTTTTCTGGAGTTATCCAATTATCTTTGCAATTTTCTTAACTTTTTTTCAATAAGAAGTTTCTATAAAGTATTAAAAAACTTTAAAAAATTAGTCGTTCTCAAGCTATGACGTGACCAAGTAAAACAGGGATTCTTTTTTAAATATGTAGATACATGTTATTGTCTTTATTCTGTTAATTCGTTCGTGAGATTTACATGAGCAATATATATAGCTTACAACATAGCTAATATAAACAAACCTAAATCCACGTCAATGAACTTCATAGACGAAATTTATAAAAAATATAACGTTTCTCGCAAAAGGCACAGGTAAATTTGCTGAAGACTTTTCCGAATAAAAGCATGATAAGTTGGCGCTTAACAAGCGAGCTGATTTCACTTTACAATTTAATTTGACGCTGCATTTGTGGAGTACTGTTTAGTGTGCTTGTTCATTTCCAGGCTTTGTTTGCATCCCCTTAGGCTAGTCACAGTTGTAGGATGGATAATTGGAACTGTTGCAACTGTATGTTATTAAATGTTAATTATTATTTGTGTTTAAAATAGGCAATATTCACACTATGAATAATGCGTGTATTGCGGCGGACTTAATATGAGATTCGCTACAATCATTAATCATCAAAACAATTTTAATGTGTATTATATAAAATTTAATTTATTTTTGGTAAACATTGCCAATTCATTTTTACCATATTCGTTTGCAAGAGTTTACCAAGATAGAATAAAAATAATTAAATACCTGTAGCAATTAAATTCACAACGGTGAAAAAACCGTCACAAGGTGTAGATTATTTAGGTATTTTTAAATGCCTATAATTTATAAAATACGTAACTTAGATCTCTTTTCTTTTTTCTGATAGCTATTATAACTTAGCCTGTTACCTAATTCCGTCGTCATAGACGTCGACTTCTGGGACACCCTGTATATGTACCTATATGTATAATATAAACTTTCTATAACGTGAATAAAAGTAGTAGACAGCACTGAAATTGCTCGACACATTTTTATTTTATTATTTATGCCAAACTTACAGCTAGTAAACACAAAAAACAAAACCCAAAAAGAAGCAAACCACAGCTAGACTTCATGATACTTTGAGCTCATTCTGCGTAAATAGAAACACCAATAATTAAATTATGTTCGGGTACTTTGAAATAACTACACTGGAACATTGAGACAACTACCATCTTAGTCTCCCCGTGACCATGGCTGCTGAAAAGCAACCGAAAAGTCGGGGAAAGTGTGAAATTAAATCAAATCTAAATAGTTTTAATAATAATATAAAAAGCTTTACTAGTTTAAAAATTAGTAAAGTTTAATAGTAATAGTAGTGTAACAAAATTTTCGTAATTATGTAATATAGTGTACAAATAAACAACGCGATAAAATCCGTATATAGTAGTTTAATTTCAATGAATAACATTCGCGTAAACAGAAGACAATATTAGTAAACACAGTTAAAACATTAATAGCGAGTTATTGCCAATTATAAGTTTTTACGTATACCTACATAATTACATATATTAGTTAACCTTTAGGTAACATAGATACAACAATAAAGAAATCAAAATTAAACAACATATACATAACACATCAATTATAACAAGCGATTGCTGCCGCGGTGGTCACCAAAAAAATGATTACTGAGGATGCTTTTCATTTTCTCGACACTGGTGGTGAAGAGGTCGATATCTACATCCTGGCATGTCATGTTGTAAATTCGACTTGCCCTAATTAAATATGAGCTTTGCCTGTAATTTGTGCTAAGGAGGTGCGATCTGCGAAGAAATGCTGATGGAACACGCAATACGACTCTA
Source organism: Catocala fraxini (assembly GCA_930367265.1). Lineage (NCBI taxonomy): Eukaryota > Metazoa > Arthropoda > Insecta > Lepidoptera > Erebidae > Catocala > Catocala fraxini. The sequence continues at coordinate 26,419,405 of OV884025.1, read as the reverse complement.
TTCACAACATTCGTTATGTCAATTATTGACCCATTCATTAAGTTGAACAAGAATGATGAATCTGCAATTTTGCACCTTTCATATAAGGGTAGTAAATTAATTTTTTTACATCTGCCTATGTAGTTGGCTAAATAACAATTCGAAAAATATTGTATGTGACTTAGAAATTTCTTTGAATGCTTTCAATTCGATTTATGTAGATGTCGCGTCGTAGCGAGCATTACAAACTTGTGAGGCGTACTCGAGGTGGCTACGAACCAAGGAATAATACAGAATTTTAATAGTCTTAATGCTTTTGAAGACTGATGATAATCGGCAAATGAAACCCAATGCTTTCGTGGTTCTTTTGACTACACACTCAATGTGAGGATCGTAAGTGAGTTTAGAGTCGAATATTATTCCTAGATCCTTCACCTGGGTAACTCTAGTTATAGCTGTTTCTTTGACATATAACACAATAAGATATTTTGTTGTAGACTAAGCTTCACTAAATGTCTAACAAGCAGCTTTAAGATCTTGTTCTACAAACTCACACTTTAGAATGTATAACATTAACATAGCTACTATACTTAGTACAGATCTGTGACATAGCTACATCTTCGTCTTGCGTTTACATCACGCAAAAATGATAAATGTTGCGAAATTGTATTCGGATTTATGTAAACCAAAAACTAACGGACCAAATGTCAAAAAATTGTCGAATGAGGCTATTTACCGAATCTCACATGAAACTGCCACTGAACTCACAACAGTCTAACTATCACCACGATCGATGTAAGTCAGTCAAAGCATTGGGAAATAAATAGGTATTTATACCTTTATATACTTACCAACGTGATTAAAACCCGTTGCCTAATATTTTAAAATTCGAATATTAATGAAATGCACTACTATAAGCTTCCTGCAAAGAAATCTGCCAAGGAAAAGATAATAAATATGTATCCCGTGACCTCGCTGATCATTACTTAGCTAACATTCAATATTTATGTGTATGACCATATATTCGTGTTGTACACCGTGTACTCTTACAAAACAGATAGCTACACGATAAATGTATGTGTACAAACTTTTAAACAATTACAGAGTTTAACAACTCTCGAACTTCTCACGGATCCATCTTCATTTACTCACGCAACTTAAGGAAAACTTTAATGAGTTATCTTAACGTAAAGTATTTGTTTTCCAACCATAATTCCTTGTCACACCTACGCTTACTAAGTCGCCTAGTAATATTTTATATGTGACAGTGTGTGTATGTGTGTGTTGATTTAGTCTTCATTTAGGGGATTATGAAAAGATGGAACCACGTGATTTTTGTTTAGACATAATTTATGCGCGGTAGCTTGACTTAAGCTACTTGTTATTTTAGCAATATTCATGGTTTCTATAGAGCAGTTCTTCAAATAATAATAATAATAATGTCCTCCAGACCGAATTTCGGCCACGGCGGCCAGTCTTAACAGCGACTGGCCATCTGCGCAGGAGATATTATAGTGCTCAAGTGTGTGCGCAAACACAAATGCACTCTCTGTTCCCTAACTCTCATGATCCGATGGGACGGCAATCCAACACGACCGGAGAGAGATCAGGCGCAGGACCAACGACTTTACGTGCTTTCCGAGGCACGGGGGTGTCTAACACCGCCAACTTCCAACTCCGAGCTGCTATTGAGATTTCTTTCCTGAAAAACCCAATAGCTTTTTGTTGGCCCGACCCGGGATTCAAACCCGAGACCTCATGCACAGCAGTCGCATTCACAAAAAGATTATTGCATATCTATGTATTAGAGACAATGTAACTAATATAATACATGCTACTTTTAGCATTCGTCATTGACAATGTGACGACTGTACACAAATCGCATGGTATAAAAGCATCTTGCTGTATCAAGTAGACTTTAGACAACATAAAGGTTTTCAAAACATTTTTTACTCTATAGAGCTAATAGAGCTGTGTCAGTGAAATTCGGACAATAGTCGTTTTGCATACTCAATAGTAAGTGACTGTCACTCGAAACGTTTACTGTGCTGAAATGTGACCGACGGATAACTCCACCAGTGTCATTTGAGTGTCGCACACAAAGCAATAGTGCTGTACCTCAGATGCCATACAAAAGAGGCGCATGCAACCGAACGCGTTCGAAACATTTCATTTTCGAACACCAGCAAAACCCATAGTATTAATTAAGATTAACAAAGTTCCAAAATGATTACTATTACTTTCCACGGCCTGCGAAAATCATAATAAATATAATTTCTCCTACAAAATTAACGTTAATTTGTAAGAGCGCGAGGCCCCATAATCCAACAATTTTGTTGGACGCCGCCAAATTACTTCATTACGTGGTAAATTATATTTTACCAGCGGCGTAAAGCCTTCAGTGAGTTACAAGAAAGCCTACATAATAGAGGGTAATTATCGTTTTCCTAAATTGTATGGCAACCAACATATTTGGAAAAAGATTAATGATATCACGGCAGGCTAAGGTATTCAGGCTATTTTGCTTTATATTTTTACAGCTTCTGCTCGTAGCGTCGTTCCCGTGAATGCCGCAAGAACGTATATCAGGATTGAAGAACTGTCTGTGTCTAGCTTTATCCAAATCTGTGGACCAATTTATTAATCATATGTTAATTGTTAAAAGTAACAAATATCTGGACATATTGACAAAAATTCACATTTATTATATTAGTACCATAATAGATCATACGTAGGTAACAGTAACTTATTGGATAAGGTCTATTTGCCAATAAAAATAATAACACTTGATTATAATTTTAATTTTTAGAGCCAATACAGCCATCTGCCGGACAACATTAAGCTAGTCAAATATCTTAATGGAGAGAACTTGACATGTGTTTGTTATTCATATATGTATTTAATAACACAAATTTAAAGAAACCGACGAGGTTTACAAATGACAATGCTTTAAAAAAGTACTTCGTAATTGTTTATATATATATATATATATATATAATTAATACCTGAGGTCGCGGGTTCGATTCCCGCACAAGTCAAACATTTGTGTGCATGAACATGGATGTTTGCTTTGGTCTGGGTGTTTCTATGTATAATATGTATGTATTTACAAAAAAATATATATATATGTATGTTTATCCATTGTCTAGTACCCATAGTACAAGCCCTGCTTAGTTTGGGCTAGATGGTGTTGTGTGTATGTGATAGAATATTATTATATTATTATTATTAATAAATTGACGATCAGTATCAATATTAATTGAGATTTTAACATAAATTAATTGGGTTGATACGTACAGGTTTATAGCCTAACAGTAATCCGAAACATGCCTGTTCGACTAAGCAAAGGCCAGCGAAATGTACAAATGCTTTCACAAATACACCGGGAGCGTTTAGCTATTCCATTTATAATCACAAAGCGGGAATCGCTAATTGCAATTCCTCGATTAAAATTTGGACGGCTAATTATCGCTACGTGCTACTATCAAGTGAATACGAATAAATAAATATCACTACGTTGTGTGTCCCGCGGCAAAGTGATGGTAACCTAATGAATTAGGCACTATAAGTTTGGTTTACAAATTACTAGTATCCTTGCTAAACTCTCCAACTTAACTAGAATACTTGTGTTAGAAGTATATACATGTCGTTAGTGATATTGGTGGGATTTGAAAGCATAACATATCGGGCACGATAAGACATTGAAATTAGCTGAAGGGATTAAATAAAAATAAAAATATAAAATATATATATCTTTGAAGTAGCACTCGCGGACGGTGTAATCTCTCCACAAACTTAGAGCAGCGAAATCATCTTTTCACATGATATCCATGCCGTGACACACAGAATCAGAATAAGCAAAAACCGTATTACAGATTTATACGTTACAGTCATATAAACAACGTACACTAATTATACACACTAAACACCAAAAATATCTGGGGCACACAATTTTTGTTCTATGAGGAGATTAAATCTGCAGCAATCGAGGCATTGTTGCCTCGACGTAGTGTTCCGATAACAATGCACGGTGAGGTAGGTATATGTATACCTACTACTGCACCAACCGTCCAGTCAGCTACATTTGTATACAATTGAATAGTCGCTGCGACTTCTCTTATAACACAAATGATTCAAAAGGTTTAGATAGTGCGTGCATTATAAAGCGCGGAAACAGATGCATTCATACATTAATTTAGTATCAAGATGATAGAACACACACGTAACGCTGCATACGAAACATGGTCTGAAATTGCCGCTGAGCATAAGCCAAATGACTGTAGCTTTATACAAGAAAGAAACTCTAAGCTTGTCATATCGTATACGATCCAAGCGTGTTAGTAAGATATACATACATATATGTATGTATATTACACTATTTAACTAGTTTCTGAATCTCCAAATCATCTTACATTACATTTAGTGGTATCAATAGACCTTACAATTAATGTCTGTGTTTCATTACCAGTACGAAGAAGTACCAGATTTTATTCAAAATAAACATTTTAAATAAACTGATTATTAACACTCGTTTCGGCAATATGGCGTCGAGGCGTCAAGTGACGTAACTTGTTTGTCAATAAACATTGGACAACAAGCAATGACAGATGGTGTTAACAAACGTGTGAAGAAAAATAATTGTAGCCAATTAAGCCCATTACAGCTATATTAACAAATCGTTACCGAATATTCGTCACTTGATACGATTATTATTATGATCACTTTTAACTCTAGTCAAAGTAGATACGTTTATGTGTAAATACAAGTTATAGCCTATTTTATCTTCCATTTTCGCGAAATAACTAAAATCTAAAAATAAAAGTAAATAATGGGCGTGTAACCGAATATTCGTATTTGCTTTCAGTTTCACCTTTATATCATAATGAAAATTACGTTCATGTTTACTCAAAATATACTACGCAGTGTTGTCGTAAATATTATTAAGTGATATTATTCTCAAAGCAATCACATTATAGGCGACCTTGTGTAGAGATTTGCCCGTGTTTACTGCTGTAAAAGTACAATTATCGGTATAGCAAAAACAGGCTTTGTTATATTCTATGCATTTTACTTTGTCTATGAATAATAGCAGGCTTGCTTCTTACACAACTTTTATAGAAGATAACAGTGTACTTGCAAAGCAAAAGTCAAAGTTCACTCCTCTGGACCGCATTATTACAAAGTTAAAAGTAGAGATGCGCATAATAACATTCGAATACAGTTATGTATATATAACGCAGTACATACTTTGAGAAGGACGCAGTGCATGTACATTGTATATTGTTACCAAAACTTTCGAATGCATTTGTGCACATAGCTGGTTGAAAGCCTGCGGTCTGCTGTTGGGTGGAAGTACTTTCTCAGTTAGACTGTTCCATGTTGACCGAAGTTCTAGATTTGAACGAGGATCCCATTGTACTATCTTAATATTGATCGTTTGAATTTAACATGGTATAGGTAAGCATTGCCAATGCGCGATTCCCAGACAAGACAAAAATTGAGATCTCAAAATAGTAAATCCAAGTCTAGTCTTTTCAAAACAGGTCAAAGTACCGCGTCTGCTATGGTTTTAATAGAGAAGGACTTTTATTAGTATTCAGTTATTGAGAGTTCAGTAACAAAATACGTACACATACCTACATTCCTTACTCAGAAAAAAAGCAGGATTTCACAATTGTTGGACATAGACTGACGTCACTGGGAGGTCCAGTACTGGGAAGTTTAGATAGCCACAAACTAACACAATTTCTAAAATAAATCCACAGACATTTTCTCCGTTTATTAAATAAATAGAGCGAGCAAATTACGACTACAGCAGAAAGTTCACAAAGCTGTTTGAATTAAATATAACTTAAATAAGATTCAACGTTATAGAAGAAATAAGCATTTGAATGTCAAGCTAGGTGGTCTAATTGCTTCCTCGTTAAGAGCATGTTTCTTTATATAACTGTGACGACAAACAGACGTATAGCCTGGCTAATGATAACGGAAGCCTTGCTTACGCTTGCAACACTTGAGTTATCACTCTCGTGTTGCCAATCCTTTAAAAAGTAGTCTTTGTGTTGCTGCACAAGAAAAAATATTACTTTTCTGCTAAAAGTACCTTCTTAAGGACAATGGGAACCCTACTCATCGCTCGAAAACAACATTTAATTGATCGGCTACAATCTTCTGTAAAGTAAAGGTTAAACTACCATGCTGTGCTACGCTAGCTTAAGCGAAAACCACAGCAGAATCTAAAATTTCACCATGGCCAACCTGGCAATATATAAGCCTGCGACCTCAACCGCGTGGTATAAATGTTACCTATATTTAAAACGAGTGCAACCTTGGGGTCTACCGTGAAACGCGTTATACGCAATTGCGTACGTTCGTGCTTATTCTTACCATGAAACATCATTCGCGCTGACATTCGTCACGAATATCGTCGTATGACATTTGTACGTCCTAAAAAATCCGAAGTGTTTTCATGGTAGGTATATGCTTATTATTTCGTTCGTAATTCGTTTCGGCACGTCATTGCGTAAAAACATTTTCACGGTAGACCCGCAGATCTGACTTTGCATAACTTCGTTTATCTCGTGGAATATGTTTTCGCTTATGATTGAAGACGATAAGGGTAGGAAATTGTTAGTTATTATTGCATTGCGTCTAAAACTAGTCGTACTTTATTGTAAAAGTTTTACCTCAATCTTAAATGTCACTTCGATGTTAACCACATATGTACCTAATGTATATTATTACCTTCTAATTTCTGTTCGTAGCTTTGTTTGTGTGCATATCAAAGGAATTGGAGTAAATTGTTCTGTGTTTATTTTATTTTATACATTAAAGATCTACGCACAGGCAAACATAAGTTTTGTATAGTATACTCCTTCAGTTATAGATGTTATTAATGTCTTTTATATTTTGGTAAGAATTTACTTATGTTAGTACTAATCATGAGTCTTTGATAAAGTATGTTAATCCAGGACATGGGCTGCCCATTGCAGTGGCCTGGCGTTTTACACGGCGGGCCGAAATCACGGCGGAGTCGCGATTGCATGTGAAAGCGATTCGCGCGGCCTCGCCGTCTATGGTTATATCGAGGAACACCGTAGTAGGTTTAGTCGGTATTACCGGGGTATCTTTTCCCCGGTGAGCCCGACATAACCTCTCCGTCGCCCCGCGGAGAGGTATGCGTCAAAGCACTCCACCACGTAAAAAAAAAATTACACGGGCTGCCCGTGTTCTCAGTTACATCCAAACCTTTAAAGTCTTACGCGTGATTCAGTGACAAAAACCTCAATATTACTACATAATAATATATAAATTGTAACTCTTTCTCTTTTATTATTTCTTTAATATAATTTTGTTTGTGAGATTTCATAGTACTGCACAATCGTAGGTGCCAATAAAATCGCCCCTATAACCTAGACCTGAATCATATCTGGCAAAATGTAGTTATAAAAGAACATAGGCTTACCCTTTACGGTATGTATACAAGTGTGAGCCTATGCAATGTATATAACCATGGAACAATACGCTTCCACTCAAAGCCTTACCGGACATAAGGTTCTTCTGACAGCCAGTAAACGTCATCTAAAGCTCGAAACCGGTCGTAGTAACAGCAGAAGTGCAAGACAGACACCTACTTGCATTGGGTAGTCGAATCAAATAGCCGCTCAAGGTGTGAGTTCTTAAAACATCATCATATTACTACTGTCGTATTGTAATGTTACTTTGTAGTCTGTAGCAAACGTACTAAGCAACAATTAGCGGTCTAAGCCGACCTCTACCAATAACAAGGTGTGCGTCAAATTTATAAAAGTGTATAAAAACTGTAATCTGAAACTCGATAACAGCGCGTTGTGGCTATTGCGAGTGGCCCGTATGTGGTTAGGTTAAGCCCAAACAAAGTTCGAACTTTAAAGCACAAAAGGGGCCTCTGTGAATAGAGCGAAACCCGCATGGATATACATTGTGCCGCGTTGTTATGCATTTTCCCACAGGCGTTTCTATTTATTCGCTATAGTCCTTTTGGTCATATTCAGTTCTAAATTCATATGTTAATGTATAGTCCTTATACATACAGTATGAACATAAGATATATGTATAAATGTTTTCATGCCTGGTTATTCTCTTGGGATTAGGCAGAGGTGTCTTATGCTTATATTAAGTCGGTAGTCATGTGTGTAATTTTACCCATATCGAGTTGGTGTTTATACAGCGGAACTGTAAAATATTAGCAATATTTTATAACATGTACTTTAACTAACCTACATACAACACAATTACTCATGCTGACATCCCTAAGTAAGTAGGTAATGTATTCGGTCCACATTTTTAAAGCTATGATTTTCTAGAACCCACATAACAGGAGGCGATTGCCGTTTACCGGGCACGGTTGCAGGCTCTATGCTTTTATAGTAAATTTTTTGAGACAATTCTTACTTTTTATTTTCTCAAACAATGTCCGTCTTGGGTATCAAAACTAAGACTTCGCGCACAGCGATCTCCTTTACTACCGCTGCACCAACAAGGTTGTCAACTACCTACGTTTCAGAAATGAATATATACAGAGAGTTACGTATTTTAAAAATTATAGGCTTATAATTTTAAAATACGTAACAGAGTTTTATTTTTTATTTTTCTGATAGCTGTTATAAATTAGCCTGTTACCTGATTCCGACTTCACGTCGAGTTCTGGCACACCCGGTATGAATTTTATACAAATTAATTTACAGTGTTTTTTTTCTGAAGGGCTACTTTGAATTTATTGGTCTTTAAGCAATTCAACACGTTGTGGTCACCATGCCTTTCCAAACATTTTCTAATATCGCCCCTAGCGGTAACATCGAACTAATGAAATATATGAAAAAAATAAATTAAAATATATTTTTGATTAGTTCGTCGACATGGGTATAATGTCTTGCCAAATATCTATTATATGTGGGTATATTGTATTTCAAAACGTCTGGTGCAACAGAAAATCTTAAAACCAATAAATTAAGGTAAAATATAGGAAGACAATTGAACCTAAATTTTTTTTTAAATTTTTTTATTGAACTAACCGTCTGCAAATAAAAATTATTATTATTATTATATTATTAATCCCCAGGCAATTCACTACCGAGGTAAACTCATTCCTAATACTTTGCTAATCTCGAATAGTTAAGTATACTAGTACCTAATTCACAATCTAAATTACAAGTAATCTTTAACAAAAGAGCTTATTGTACGTAGTCTATAATCCTCTTATCAAGTAATCGCTCCGTAAGAAGATGGTAGCGGATTGTTTGCCAGTGAAGTGTGAACTATTTCCAGTCTATCTTGCACAATGTGCTGCAGGCGCTCGCTTCAGTCAAGTGCACTTTAAACAGACTACAGTAAAGATGTTGCAGCTGAATTATAAATATAGATTTACTGGCATTTGCCCGCAACTCCGTATGCATGGACTTTTGACGTTAGATGCTTATTTGTCTATAACAGGAAAATTTAAAAACCCTGATAATTATCATAATGAATAAGTATTTATTTTTTAAAGAGATATCTCCCGCTATTGCTCATAGCAATTCCTGTATCGCAGAGCATTTAATATGGATTTAAAAGACACAAATATTTGTGTATCACACAATTGTTTGTCCTTTGTTTGATCGAGTCCAACACTCAACACTGTAGCAGTAGCACTTAAACCGCTACGCCATTTTCGCAGCCTACTTACTTAGGTACATGCCAAAGAAGACTCTTAATAATAAGTCAAGTAGTAGTAGTTAAGTAAGTAAGTAATGTATAAAGTCTAATAAAAATATATAACATAAGAAAGCAGCGATAGCTCAGTGGGGAGACCAACAGACTGCAATGCAGAGGGTCTCGGGTTCGAACCCACGTCGCGCACCTCTTGACCTTGGAAATTATATGACTTTTTGAAATTATGTGCGTATTGATTAGCAATTATCGCCTGCTCCGTGCCTCGGAGAGCACGTTAGGCCGTCGGTCCCGGCTGCTGTGAACATCTATGGCAGTCGTTATTGGGAAAGTCAGTACCCTCTAATATCCTGACACTGGTCTAGCCTTAGGGTATCGTTTGCCTTCGGGTTGCGGAGGTCAGGTGGCAGCCGCTTCGTGTAAAAACTGATATCCAGTCAAATCGGTTAGACTAGAAAAGCCGACCCCAAGTAACTTGGGAATAATAAAGGCTAGGGAGAAGAAGATGTATGTATAAGGCAATTTTCAAGCGAAAATGCTATTTTAATGCCGTGGTAATTTCAATAAATTCGGCCCTCATCCCTTTAATGATAACCGGTTCCGTAACCAATGATGTTTGCATGACCAGGAGTGACACTAGGAAAAAGAAATTAAAGATGAAATGAAAGGAACGGTACGTGAGCGAGAGGTATGTGAGCTGCTGGAACTCTTACTCATCAGGCGAAACGCAGTAACATCGTTACTCTTCCACTGGTTTCCTGTTTAATGATGCTATTACCGTTGGCGGGTTGGGTCATTTGTACAGTCACCAAATGATAGCAACGGCGGATTTCCTCTAAAATTAACTACGTATATAGAAAAAGGTAACTTACTATAAGTATATATATTATTGTCTGTTATCTTGTCTATTAATGTACTGTGATTTTATTATTTTCGCTAGGTTTATATTGACTTATACTTACTTTACATCATGACTGCGACTTAGATATCCAATCAGCCCTCGACTGTTCGCTTAATTAAATCTAAGATCTGCAGCTAAATAAGTAGATTTCGGGGTGTGAGATCTTACAGATAGATAAACTGAAAATGTTTTAATTGTATTATTTATTTACGCAGTAAATTTAAAAAATATATTGTTTCTGTATATAAACTGTTTCACTGCGGAGCACGGGGCTCTTCGCAATGTGCGGTTTCACAAACGTCACATATTTTCGAGAACATTATGAACTCTCAAATATACAGGTTTCCTCAAGATAGATTGCTTGCCTTAACGTGAAGGTAACTTCACGTTAAGGCAAGCAATAATTACCTATTTAATACGGACTTAACTACGAAAAGTCAGAGGTGCGACTTGGGATCAATCTTGAAAGCTCTTCGGCTACGCAGCAATCCAAAGGTTCCCCACTAGGTAATCGCTATTTTTTGCGTTTGGTAAAGACAACTAACAGAATTTATTTTTACGGGGATGACTGAATTATTTATTTTGGTATACACCACAAACTATTTAAATAATAAACAATCATACTACATCAGATAGGAAACATATTAAGGCTGTATCTACAGAAAAAAGATTTTAACGGTACCTAGCCAGTAGCATTGTTAAATTGTTTATAATTGGTATCAGTGCTTTAACAAAGTCAATTGCTTCTGCAAGCAATTCCAAGGCAATACAGCTATATCCACACGGTGGCTTCCATTTACTATAAGGTGGAGCGCTAAGTCGTCTGTACTACACAAGTCTTTGGAATTTATAGCGTAGAAAACGATCGTCTGCCAACTTTTGATACCAAGGATCGTGTAACGATAAAGAATTTACTCTAATTATGCGGCCACTCAACCGTTTATTGATAAAAGTTTGAGAATTCCGAAGTATCCCTTGATCCCGAGGTCGTCTGGCGATCGGGGATAATTAAATGATTTTGATTTCGCTATGATTTTCCTGTTATTCTATACTTTTAAACTTTCGCGTTGCATGATATATAGCAGCGTGGTCACAAGCCAGTCAGCTTGTGACCACGGCCGGTGTAACCTGGTCGAAACGTCAAGCATAAAAAAGGTAAACATTATGCATGATCGCGTTAATACCCGTTACATATTATATATATTCTATACTTTCTACTCAATTCTACCCAAAATTTACATTTCTTTTTCACATTATCCATTCGCAGCTATGACGATAAAACTAAATGTTAACTTATAAAAAAATTACATTTACATATTTTATTTATTAGTATATATAGACTCACACCACAAAGAGGAAGGTTGTAGTGGTCATTCCTCTACCATCCATACCATCATCTACAGTAGGGTAGTGTTTATGGTTTTTTCTGTTAAAGAATTATTAGTACGTAGTGTCTGGCACTGTGGAACTATCGAACATGAATATACTTGTTCACTACGTACACTTACGTGCGTTGTTGTCGTCGTGTGACTTGGCAGAATAAGAGTGTAATACATATCTGTCAACCCATTCGACGATATATTGGCGTCAATATACATATATGTATGTATTTGTATGTATCTATATATACAGATTTCATAACGACTGCACGGATGCAGAAACGGGCAAGCGGACATCGAGAGTTCGAATTCCACACGGGAATTATTAATGTTATAACTCAACAAATTATTGTTCTGTGTCTGGACAAACTTTGCATACGTTAATTGTACATTTTAAAATCTCCGCCACTCTGAGTTTCAACTGTACTGACTATTTTACTTTACTATTTCTTTAAAATCGAAATAGAAGAACCCTTACACATAAGCTTTCCAAGTACGCTTTGTTTCGAAAGCATCCTCCTTTTAGTACGTTGTATATAGTAAACAGCCAGCTATGAATAACCCTTTATGGCGAAATTATACACTTCACAACTCCACCTTTGTATTTGGATAAAATAACGAAATTGAATGATATCAATCTTAGTTTGTAGTTTTCTTTTATACAACAAAGTATGGAAATCAAGCAATCGGTCCTACCGGTAAGCGGTTACCATAGACTATGATTACTTGAAATACTAGAGATACCACTTGACCGTGCCTGGCCCTAGGGAACAGATGTAAAAAGAATGAAATTAAGGTATGTATTTGAATCATCGGTAGATGTTTAAGTACCTCGCCATTGCCGCCACTCCAATTCCTTAACGGGATCCATATGAAAATCGCGCATGAAGCACATTCAAGTTGCTTACGCTACATGTGTCCTGTATAAACAAATTAAAAAACGCTGAAGTATAAAAAAAGACTTATGTCGGCTATTTTAGAGTTTCAGCGTGACTAGCGCACGGCAATTGATTTTTTTATATTTATATAGACTTATTTTTTGCGATAATAAATATATATTATATAATTTTAGCATATAGGTACATCATTCATTTACAGATACAGCAAATTGACAGCAAATCCAAATTTTACTTGATCCGGTATACGATACCGGGTGCCCACAATGGAGGCTAACCACAGACCTACGTTACAGAACTAATTAGCCCGTCAAAAGTAACACAAGGTATTATAATAACAAGCCACAACTATAGCAGAAGCCGTATTCCAAAGTTAGTGCCGCACAAATCCGTTTGAAATTGAATCGTGCGGTGAATGCGCCTGACTCTGTACCTCGTACCTACCGGTTTGCAGCACACCTAAATTGAAAATAGGATATTGGAACAAGAAGACGCCGCAAATAAGATGGCCGTGTTTTACGGACAGGCTTTGGCAAATATCCTAACGACTTTCTAACGCGGCGAGGAATATATTTATGGATAATTGTTTACTATACGGGTTACTGATTTGATAACCTGCAATATTAAAAGAGATAAAGCAAACCCTAATATGCCACCGATATTAGCAAAAAGGTGCCTTATAAATAAAGCTTAGAAATATCCTATATTTTCTAATATCGATAATAGGCTAGCCACAACCCGCGCCAATCACACGGTAGCTCACATGCAGCCGAGGAGCAAAGATACTTTGCATCGGCTCTATGTAAATTTGATGCGCATCGTATCTGCATGCAGTCAAGACGAATGCTAATTACAATATCTAGTGATTTTATGCGATAGAATAGGATGGTTGACTCACATATTGTTAGTTACATTAGCTAAAAGCTAAGGCACAAATAATTTTTCAGATTTACAAAATACTTATATAAATACAAGCGTTTCAAATCTGTTAGTAGGTTAATTGGCAAAACGCAGAAAAAGGATGCATGATACATACCATGACGTATCCGCTATTTAACCACAGCTGTGCGAGAGATATAGTGAGACATCCCCACTACGAACCTACATTTTCTTAAATCCAACTTTAAAATATTAATTAGTCCTTTATTTTGCAACTAAAATATTTATTTAATATAGATAATAATATTCTACCACATACACACAACACCATCTAGCCCAAGCTTTGAAGCAGCGATAGCTCAGTGGGAGACCAACAGACTGCAATGCAGAGGGTCACGGGTACAAACCCACGTCGCGCACCTCTGACTTTCGAAAGTTATATGACTTTTCGAAATTATGTGTGTATTGATTGACAATAAAATTATCGCCTGCTCCGTGCCTCGGAGAGCACGTTAAGCCGTCGGTTCCGGCTGCCATGAACATCTATGGCTGTAGTTATTGGGAGAGTGTCGACACAAAAGATCCCACTGGGTCAAAGTGTCGCCGGTCTGCACTGACTGGCCCCCACATAAGATAAGATAAGATAAGATCTAGCCCAAACTAAGCAGAGCTTGTACTATGGGTACTAGACAATGGATAAACATACTTATATACTTTTTTTTGTAAATATTTACATATTGTACATAGAAACACTCAGACCAAGACAAACATCCATTGTCATGCACACAAATGTTTGACTTGTGCGGGAATCGAACCCGCGACCTCAGGCGTAGCATCGAGGACATTTGATTCAATGGTGGTCGGTACGTGATGGAACCGTCTAATAATTTACACTACATACAGTATAAAACAACATGCTTCTTCATGTTAATTATAGTCATACCTTAAAATATTGTGCAGCTTTTAATTTTTTTTATGTTTTCAATTTTAGTGTCAACGGTTTCTCTCTTCTTCTCTCTTAGCCTTTATTATTCCCAAGTCACTTGGGGTCGGCTTTTCTGGTCTAACCGGATTTGACTGGATATCAGTTTTTACACGGAGCGGCTGCCAACTGACCTCCGCAACCCGAAGGCTAACGATACCCTAAAGCTAGACCAGTGTCAGGATATTAAAGGGTACTGACTTTCCCAATAACGACTGCCATAGATGTTCATGGCAGCCGGGACCGTCGGCTTAACGTGCTCTCCGAGGCACGGAGCAGGCGATAATTGTCAATCAATACGCACATAATTTCCAAAAGTCATATAACTTCCGAAAGTCAGAGGTGCGCGACGTGGGTTCGAACCCGAGACCCTCTGCATTGCAGTCTGTTGGTCTCCCCACTGAGCTATCGCTGCTTCAACGGTTTCTCTCTAAATGTTTATAATAATTGTTGTATTTTTATATTTAATGTAATTTTCCATAGTAATATTATAAATACGAAAGGAACTCTATTTGCTAAGATTTACAGTTAAACCGGGTAATCTCTTAATGTCTATTTGATATACTTAAAATCTGAAAATGAAATACAAATATTTAATAAAACGCCACTGAAATATATTTTCTTCTTTTTTCTTTTAGGAAAAGACATTTCCCGCAGTATGCATAATTCCTGTGTTGCGGGGGACTTTACAAACATTAGTACAACGGACGCAAAAACACCCAGACTCGCAACAACAAATTGACAAACAACAAATTTTTGTAATGTCCTACTGCTGGGCAAAAGCCTCTCCCTTGGACTTCCAAATCATTCCGTTGGTGGATGTCCCCGGACCTTATGACCTTGTGACCCCTTTATTTCGGGGGTCTTTTGACCCACAGGGCCCATATTCAAACTCGACCGAGGTATGACCCAAGGTGTCTGCACACCAAGTTACAAGTCAATCGGTCCAGTGGTTTCGGAGCTATGCCTGTCACTAACAGACAGACACAAGACCCACATAGTGTTTTTATTAACCTCTTTGAAGAAGACTCAAAGGTTAGGTGAAGGTCAAACATATTCGAGGACCCCGCATAAATCAGCTTCCTATCAATCAAAGAAAAACGCCTACGAAATCGTAGGGAAATAGTTTAGCACAAAATACTACATTAACAAATATATTCAGTCAGCTTTATTATCCGGCACAAATCAGCTTTCTGCCAATCTAAAAGTACGTCCTCAGCATCAAACAGTTGAACATTGCGTTCAGACGGAACGCAAGTAATATAATTTGTGTCTGAGTCCCGGAGTTCATGCATGCATGATGCAGCGAGCGAGAAGGTAATGACATTTTGAAGAAGCGGAAACTGGATACATCACTTTATATTAAGTTACCAGCTTTTGCCCGCGACTTTTTCGTTTCTTTCCAAATACTCGACTTCTAGGTGGCGTATTTATTTATTTTAGGGAAAACAAACAGATATCTAGTTGAAAGCGGTTTTCACAAATTTAAAAAAAGCATAAACTTTTGTACCTACTGTAGTTTTTACCTACGTGATTCGTAAACGAACATACAGACAAATATACATAAATTCTAAATATGTATATATAATATTTCTAATAATACAAAGTGGCGGTAGCCCAATCGAAAGGTTCGATCGAGAGGTTCGATTGAGAGGTCCGATCGAGAGGTTCGATTGAGAGGTCCGATCGAGAGGTTCGATTGAGAGATCCGATCGAGAGGTACACGTGCACTACTGACGTGAATCCACTCCTAACACAAGCATTCTAGCTTAGCTGGAGGGGTAAACAAGAATACTAGTAATTTGAAACCGAAATTGAAGGCAATCTTTAAAAAAATAAAGAATATTATTAAATTGACCTCTTTAGCTCTTATGAAGACGCCTCACATTATTTTCTTAAATATCTCCTATGTACTGTCATTGATTAGTTACCTTTTTATACTATGTACACATATGTATATTTTCACTAATAAAAATTGCGCATGCAAAGAAAATGCATTAATTTGTTGGCCCACTGCTGGGCTCCGGCCTCTATTCAGTGTGAAAAGGGTAGGCCACCATGCTGGCCTACCATATTTTAATTGAATAATATTCATAATTAAGCATATTTAACGCATCAGTTAGATCATATTACACTAAGCGGCGGCAGTGCATCGAACTTGCGATCGTTTGTACGTGAATGTCGTGGATTCGAACTTCGCTCATTACACTACCATCGTGAACTCATTCCAACACAAACATATTAGCTTAGCTGAAAGGGTTGAAAAGAATAATATAATATAATATAATATTCTACCACATACACACAACACCATCTAGCCCAAACTAAGCAGAGCTTGTACTATGGGTACTAGACAATGGATAAAC
The DNA here is from genome assembly GCA_930367265.1 of Catocala fraxini. Lineage (NCBI taxonomy): Eukaryota > Metazoa > Arthropoda > Insecta > Lepidoptera > Erebidae > Catocala > Catocala fraxini. Next base: position 26,402,336 of record OV884025.1, on the reverse strand, counting down.
ATACATATATGTATACCTTTTTTTTGTAAATTCATAAATATTATAAGTAGAAACACCCAGACCAAGACAAACATCCATGTTCATGCACACAAATGTTTGACTTGTGCAGGAATCGAACTCGCGACCTCAGGCGTGGCAGTCGGTTACACTAACCACTACGCCATCGAGTCGTCTAAAAGTAATACGTATAAGAAAATCTGAATTAAAGAAGAAAGTATTTAACACAGCAGCGATAGCCTAATGTGAAGACCGTTGGATTGCCATATTCGGCTATCGGTGGTCTCCGAGCTTGAAACAACATGCGCAATGGAACTCGAGTCATCTGACCAGCAGTCCAACGGCTTCCCTATTAGGCTATCAGTACTTTTGCACTTTACCGGGAACATTGCCAGACTCTGTGTTTTAAAATAACTCTTGCAATAAGAATAAGCTCGCAGCGGACTCGGCAAATATTTAAATAATCCTTTAAATAATTTATTGTTCTAAGTCTGGCTTAAATTATTTTCAAATGATAAAAATGTACTGTGATTACTGTAAACTATAATTTACTTTTACTTGACCCAGTATTTCAGTGCAAAAAAAACTTGCAGGTAATTAATTAATACACACTGCACTGTGATCAATTGATTTAAATTTTGCATATGTGTATATCGATCCAATAAAATTATTGGACTGCATGGATTGCGTAGTGGTTTCAGCGGTCACCTCGCTGTTACCACAGTGCTGAGTGTTGCGGGTTCGACCCACGCGGGAAAACAAATTGGATGATTCTCAAATATTTGTGCGTGAGTCTCGGATTTATATTTGTGAAATCTCTCGTGACATAGGAACAATTCCTAGAACGTAGTGTTGATTTTAAGAAAAAGAAGAAAGAGATGTATATATGTCAATTACCAATTTTTGCAACATTACGATTAATACAAAGTAAAAAGAAAAAAAATCTGTGATTAAAATGAAAATTATAGAATCTCCAGTTCTTATTTAACTAAATATTTCGTATAGTTAATATTTTTTTATCTCTACACACGCACATTTCTGCGCATTCGTAGCGATATGACTAGAAGCACTACGGAAAGCGCTTCATGCTATGTCAGAAAAGCCATTTTCTGACATAGCATGAACGCTATGCACAGCTAGCACGCTTCTAAGAGATTTTTATCTCTTAGAAAGCCTCAGTAGCATATTATGTGATGCTACTGAGGCTTTCTAAGAGATAAACCCAATAATACTTTACTCTACCTGGGAACCTAGCAATATCCTTAGCATAACCCGACAATAAAACAAATTGTAACAAAACAAAGTAAAAAGCCGACCTATTTTGCATTTTGTAACTAATAGCGCAAATAGGACTACGCTTGTTGAATAGAAACTAGCGAATTTGCTTTTTGTGCAACTCCAAACCCTCATTTATATTTATGACAATTCTAAGATTTGCCCCGATTGCGTCAGGAGAGTTAGGTTTTCGGTTGTATCTATTAAATGATAGTCCAAGATTATGCGTAAATTTTCTTGTTATATATATAACTTCTTGTTATGTCATAATATGTTTATTCGTGTCGAGCTTTATTCCTGATTGCTGTTGGTGTTGGTGGAGTAGTGTTATTCGATTTTTATATCAAGAAATTTTCAGTGAGAGCATAATATTGGTGGTGGTGCCCGGTCAACGGTAGCAAGTATGCACTTACGTGTACCACAAGCAAATGAATAAATGAGGGTTTTAGTTTTTTATACGATGGTGATAGGTTTCCAGAGCAAGCCGTTGATTGGGCAACTGCGGACTCTACCACTTTAAGATTGAAAATGAGATTTACAATAAAGTTATAGCCATATCCTCTCCTTATTTGCTTTTCCTATTGTGAAGATGGCACCGTATTATTAATATAATAATATCAATAGCACACTCAAAGCTCATATAAGAATAATAAAAAGGGCTCGAGTGTGTCAATAATAAATTATAAATTCGTTTTTATCATCACAATCATTTTTATATGTAGGTAAAACGTATTTAGGTTCAAAGAATTGAACCACGGAATGTACATTCCAATGAATAATATGATAAAAATAAAAAGCGTTTTCCTTATAATGAAGGGTATTAATAAAATGTGTGTTTGAAACATTTTACTTCGTTCCCTCGATGACCCAGATAGCGAATGAAATGTGTAAAAATTCCAATTGAATTTCTTTCCAGCTTTCGGCTTTCACTACGGTGGGAATAGGGCTGAACGATTCATTATTTAGAATGAAACAAGATGACTGGAATATAAAACATTGCCTACCTTTTATTTGTTGATATACTAAAGTTCTTTTCTTGTTATAACTTTGACCTTACGTTTGTTCGTGATCGTGATGTCTCATGTGCGATACCGAGATCGGTTAAAGTGTAATTAGATTGCCTGTTAAGCGAATGCTTAGTGACGAATGTCAATAGTAACACGATGTCTAAAAATTTGCACGGTAGAAAGCAATAGACTCGCCTCCCTTTCAACTTGAAGTAAATTGGTGATATGTGGATGTAAAACAATTCTGTATATTTTTATTATAATACTAGCTGAAACCAGCTACGCTTCGTTGTGTATCAGTCTGATATTTATGTTTATGTTTCCTGCGAACTTCAGAATAAAAAAGATTAATAAACACTCTTATGCAAAGTTGAGAAACATATTCAAGTCAATTCATGGACTGCTTTTTGAGGTTTGCGGACAAAAAGATACTAAAACTAGTTTTTTATTATCCAAAATATGTTAAAATTAGTTTAATATTATTAATTAATATTAGCTACAGTATTTACTAACAAGTACATGCTTATTAGAAAATATTGTAACTGTAGTCAACTTAGAGGAGTTGGATTATTAAAAGTTTCAGGCGCTCCAGTCGCAATGCTGCAGCTATTTTGCACATGTAGTAAAAATGAGCGTTGATTGAATAATTAAAGATATGTACATAACGTTTGTCAACTCTAATATCAAACCCGTAACAAGCTCTCACAGAGCTCGCTTTCCTCCGTCGTACTTATGTTATATATGCGTTGGGTTTTACAGTAACCAATGAGATCTTCAATGTTTACCATAATGCATTGACCTGAATCATTAATAAGCATAGTTACATCGTTGGTGGAACGGATTAAGTGGTCGCTTCGCCAACGCCCGGTGCGGATTGATTACCACACGGCAAAAAAGTTGTGTGATACTCAAATAGTTGTACCGCATCTAAGTGTTATTTATATCCGTTTATATTATACTAGATTATGCCCAACCGTAAATTTAAGTTAGGTTATATATTTCTTTTTTTTTATTTAACTAGGGTTGTCAACATGCATACGGCCCTCCTGATGGTAAGTGGTCACCGTAGCCTATGGACGCATGCAACACCAGAGGCATCACTTTTGCGTTGCCGACCCTTTAGGAAAGGAAGTGGGAAGGCGAAGGAGTGGAAAGGGGGAAAAGGGGTGATTGGGCCTCCGGCACTCTCACTCACCGAACGAAACACAACAGTAGAAATACTGCTTTTTCACGTTGATATTCTGTGAGGGGGTAGTCCTTCCCCGGTCGAGTCGGCCCATTCATGATGAAATCAGCGAGGCTCTACTGCTCTAAAACACTCTACTCTACTACTCTAAAACACTCGACATTACTCTAAAAATTAGTAACAGTATAATAAAAGTTTTCTGGATGAAATGTACCCTATGTCCTTTTCTGTTCCTGCGATTATCTATAGGCGAAATTTCATGATGATCAGTTGAGTAGTTAAGGCGTGAAGGCGTAACAAATAAACAAACTCACAATCGCATTTCTAATACTAGTTAGGATTATATAACATATTGGAATGTTTGTCTATCTCTCGCGAAAGCGGTTATTAACATATTCCTGTAGTGCCCATCAGGTTATATATTGGCCTGATATTATTATACCAACGGACACAACCAAGATGACTGTAATGCATATAACCCGCTTAATAGCACACGGTTGCCGTAATGGCCACTCTCCCTTCTCCGTAAAATGAAATTGTGTCTTGAAAAATTGTACGTTACATCACACTTTTTATTAGTCTACAATACATGGATGGTATAAGACAAATTATGTATAATTGCAGGTCCATATACTAATTAGTATGTTTAATGTAAGTCCATCCACCAATATAATTGAGACAAAACAATCAATTTTCTGGTCAATTTAAAATATCTGTCAGAAAAGTATACTTTATTTAACATATGTTGATCAAAGTACTTTAGTTTGTGCGACTCTTCCATTGAAAACATATTATGAACACGTATCTCTTACTGGTCCCCCATAAGGTGGACCGACGACCTGGTAAGGGTCGCGGGAAGCGGTTGGATGCGGGTGGCCCAAGACCGGTCTGTGTGGAAAACCTTGGGGGAGGCCTATGTCCAGCAGTGGACGTCTTTCGGCTAAGATGATGATGATGATGATGATCTCTTACTGAGTCAATATAAGTATATCTGCATAAAAACAATGTTTCTATGCACCTACATAATTCGAAGTTCGAAACGAACTGTATTCGAAGTCACGTATATGACTATACTACGGGGCACAGTATTAGACTCCGTTTTGCTATGACAGACAAATCCAATTATAGAAATATACCTGGGAATTACACACTAAGACTAGATAGGAACTCTATTTTAAACAGTTTATTACGATAACTGACCCTTAGAAGTTAGATGATATAAGAAATGTAATGTTCAATTAATCGCGTAATAGACAGTTTTGTCCCTTAGTTCAAATACACCAGTGAAGATATTTGTATCTGTCATTAGCCGCTGAGGCTAGCCGGAATTCGCTTGAATCGTCTGCCTCGTGGCCTTTGGGTTACAGTCTGACCTAAACTCGGTAATTTATCTAAGGAGCGTAATTTGTCACAGAAGCAAGACGATCAGACTTGTTTGGTAACTAAATCTTTTTATATTGAAATTTGTATTCAAGAGATTTGTACTTAGTCCTCTCATATGTTGGATACATTTATTATATTTTACAGATGGCGTAGTGGTATAAGAAGTCATCTCGCCATTGTCACTACGCCGAGGATTATAAGTTTGAATCCCACACGGGGCAAAAATCAAAAATGTATATGATCCAGGGATGTTTGTACCGAATCTGAGTATTCTTTGTACCCCTTGTTTGAATATTTATTAAGTGCCTTGCGATATAGCAATTATTAAAAGTACAAGAGCGGTTGACGTCATTTAATAAAACTTAGGTTGCGATACGGTATTTCTGTAAGCGTTAGATTAAAAGTTAAAATAAAAAAGTTTTCGTAAGAAACTGTTGGTAGTTCTTATGCTTACGACCGATCGTGAGGCGCCGGGTTCAATACCCGAAGCGGAAAAATATTTATAAAAAGCCTGTTAGGCAATTGCCAGCAAGGAATCTGAAAATTTTACGTGGCCTTAAAAATTTGCTGGCGTAATATATATCTATGTAGATGTAATGCATTTCTAAACTAAGACCTATTGTTTGTATAACATGTTTTAAGCGAATAAGGATTTCTATCTCATAACAGGATTTGTGGGTAGGTGTTTTTTTTAAGTTAGTTTGATATTTTACAGGATAGAGACAAACATCGTCTTGCTAATATAATCTATAATATTAGTATAGATACTAATATTATAAAGCTGAAGAGTTTGTTTGTTTGTTCGGTTGAACGCGCTAATCTCAGGAACTACTGGTCCCCGGGCACGCCACGATTTCGGTGTTAGGTCCCGTGTTTGAAGAGTGGCTGGAGAGGCGGCATGGCACCCTCACCTGCCGGTTGATACAGGTAATGACTGGCCACGGTTGTTTTGGCCAGTTCCTGAGTCGTATACGCCGGCAAGAGACGCCCGCTTGCCACCACTGCGGCGACTTCCGCGACGTTGTTGTGGACACGGCGCTGCACACTTTGGTGGATTGCCCCGCCTGGGCATTGCAGCGCTGTGAGTTGATCGCGGCAGTCGGATTGGTTGCCCTCTCACTCCCGGCCGTAGCTCAGTCTATGGTCCGGAGTGAGAGGTCGTGGAACGCCGTCGCATCCTTCTGTGAGGCAGTGATTTCCATCAAGGAGGCGGCGGAGCGGGAGCGGTAGAGGGAGCGCTTAAACCCTCTCCCCAACCGCAGAGCCGGGCGCGGGAGGGCGTTGGATAGCCCGTTATCGAGGAAGGCTATAGGCTATATAACATCACGCTACAACTAATAGGAGCGGAGCATCAATAACAAATGTTGCAAAAACAGCAGACGAAGTTGCACGGGTCAGCTATACAACAATATATTTACGAAATTCTAACCATACTTACCTGCAACTACATCAAATATATTATAACAAAACAACAAAACAGTCGAACTAAAAATACACACTCCAATCAAAAACACACATGTAATAAATTGCACCAGAAAATATTTCACAATGTGTCTCCAACGCTCGCCGGTGACAAAATACCACATTTTACATCAACGCGGGGCTCCCAAGCGCCCTCTGTAGCAAAGCACTGGAGTTAATACACGAAGTAACTTGTCATATAAATGTATTTCAGTTTGTTCATTAATGCTGTGAAAAGTTTGCCGTCTGCAGGTGCAAAACGCTCCTTAGATTTCCCTTGACGTTTATACAAGTACATTTTATATAATTTTAGCTAATATGTAGCATTCAATGCAGTGCATTTAGTTTTGTTTAATTACCGCGTAAGTAATTTCTTTACAAGCTTGTTTATTTTTAGGCTATCTTCTCGAAGAAGATTCGGACATACTGTGATTTTGTTTTTAGGTAATTCACTGATGAGTGCTCGGATGGCATAGCGGTTTGAGTACTCACCTTGTAATGTCATTACCTCATAATCCCATATAGGACTAACATTTGTGTGGTATATGTATTTGTTAGAACGTCAATGCATGTACAAATAACAGTTATTACGAGATGGTTGTACGTTGTATTCTTTGTTTTAATGTTTGTGTAGTTTTCTGTGACTCAGGGAATATTCTTAGTGCGGTACTTGGTTTAAAATAAAACATATTCACAACGGCAGCATATTGGTTGGTACAGCTGTGAACAAACACAGTGTTCTATAGAATTTAAGCAAGTACTAAAATTTTCCGTTCCTCCTCAGCTCAAACTAGTGTTGAAATGCTTTAAGCATAGCATGTAGGTTTATGCAAAATGTTTATCCTAACTAATATTATAAACTAGATTCTGTCCGCGGCTTCGCCTGCATTAACGTAGATAAGTTAAGGTTAGCGTAACAAACAAACTCACATTTGTATTATATGAACGGCTTACATGACTTAAAAAAAATATCATAAGAATTAAAATACTCTTCGCACGGGTGCAAATCAAAGTGACTGAGTCGACGGAGCCCCGCGAAGGGGGGCTCCTTTTTCTGGGTGGGTGGCAAAAAAATAACCATCGATGGTTATTTTACCTTTCGTTCCTTCTAACCTAACCTAACACAGTCGGTGTGCTCTGAGTCGTGATGTTTTCCTACCTTCTAAGGAAATTCTCCTGGCGCACCAAAAGCGGCAATTATCTGGCGAACCACTCATCATAGACAAAAAGTGCCAAGATGACCTTCGTCTTATTTTTAGTCGTTTTATAGGATAAAATAAAGAAAACAACGATTTAAGATAGTTTTATTTTTTATGACCACGTCCCAGTTGCACACCCTTTGCTGCACTCCAACCATAATTGCGAACATGTGTTTGTTTGTTACGCTTTCACGCCTTAACCACTTGACTGATGATCATGAAATTTCGCATACACGTTGTCAGGGAACCAAAAAAGGACATACGGTACCTTTCATCCAGGAAATAGTACTGTGAGTAACCTAACCTATAACATTACGCAAGCAACGCCGCGGGCAAAATGTAGTACAAAATAGAAATATTAAGGCATATTAATACTTCTATATAAAGCAACTCACAAAATAGCACAGATACGAAGGCATGCAATGTTTCTGAAGACGACGTCAAGGACAGGTTTAAATATACAAAGTACTTACACAAAGAAGGCTGACCTCACTAGGGTGTGGGACGTCCAGGCAGAGAGAGATAGCAACTACCAAAATAATATTGCAATGTGCTTAGAGGAAAAACTAGCGAGTTTTCAAAAATCGATACTAATATTATAAAGCTGAACAGTTTGTTTGTTTATTTGTTTGGTTGAACGCGCTAATTAATCTCAGGAACTACTGGTTCCAATTGAAAAATTATTTTAGTGTTGGATAGCTTATTTATCGAGGAAGGCTACGTCTCACGGAGGAGACACAGTAATCATAAAAGCGGGTAAAACCGCAGGCACAGCTAGTGTATGATACGTGGCAACGTGCACCATCACCTCTCCTTTTGCTTATTCTGAGAACAAGTCATTGCCGTTTATTTACAAACTGGGCCAAGCATATCCTAAATATATTACCATATAATCCCAAGACATATTACCATTCCATCCCGAGGCGCACATATCCGACTTTTCAAAGTTATGTGCGTATTAAATAGTTAATTATCGCTCGCTTTAACGGTGAAGGAAAACATCGCATGTCCAAGAGTTCTAAATAATGTTCTCAAAGATATGTGAAGTCTGCCAACCCACACTGGGCCAGCGTGGTAGACTATGGCCTAACCCTTCTCACACTGAGAAGAAGCCTGTAACCAGCAGTGGGACAGTTTAATACTGGGCTGATATTATTATGCATGTTAGGTAGTTATTTGCGACATCCACATTTATTTTAAAAACTAGCTTTTGCCCGTGGCTTCGCTCGCGTAAATGTAGGTTAGGTTATGTTAGTAACAGTAGCTTTTAGAGTTCGAAAAAACTCTTATACAACAACTTTGTCCGTCCGTCCGTCCGTCTGTCTGTCTAGTATACGTATACTTTACTATGGAGCTAAGGCTATAAGATCCATATTATAACTTTTTATAACAATTTAGTTTCGAAAACATTAAATACATTAAAATTATTTCATATTTATGATGATGATGTAGATGAATACAGTCGTCCATTAGCTAAATAACCATAGCAGTTTTGTCAAATAAAAATCTGTGACTGTTATAATTAAGCATTCATCACTTAACTAATTAAACGAAACAACGTTATTTGTAGTAAGAAGTAGTTGTTAGTAATTTATTTGAAAACACAAACTATCAAGGCAGTAATGTGACCACGTACTCTTACACTTGCGGGATATCCTGATGGGTACAATAGGCAAACAGATGCAAATTTAGAAGCATGCCATCTGTTGAGACTTGTGTTTTATTATTTTAACAATAGTAATGCCTATCTGAATCTTAGACAAAATTACACTCTTTTATTTCAAGTTCTTCAAATATTTTTGAGGTATCTAAAAGTCTTTCTTATTTTGCAAAGTCCCCGAACTTATGAGCAGACTGACGTGAAAAAACAATTTGATACATTTAACCGGTCGTATACCGCCGGCTCGCATACCAGCCGGCAGATTTGTACCCGTCGTAGGCCGGTGGCTCGCATGCGAGCCACCAAATTGGCGCCAAAACGCCGCGCGCCGCCTTCGCTTTAGCTTAAGCTAACGTAAAACCAATTTTGTGGCTCGCATGCGAGCCACCGGCCTACGACGGGTACAAATCTGCCGGCTGGTATGCGAGCCGGCGGTATACGACCGGTTAAGCTTATAGGAGCAGCGTAACGAACATGTAAGTGATTCACCATTATGTTCAGGCAATAATTCGTGCAGACAATAATTCGTGAGGTCCTCAAATAGAAGTGTATTTTTTAATGACAATACCCGCTTTTAACCTCTGGTATGCCGGAACGTGGATCTGCGCGAGACACAATGCTTTTTCTATTATGTCTGGTATTCTGGCATACAACAGGTTAATCATTCTTCCTGTGTCGCGGGTTACTTTACAAACAGCGGATACCGAGACTAGGAACAACTTTTTGTGGATCACACAAATTTTTGTTCGGTGTAGGAAACTAATGCACAATATTCGAAGCGGTGTGATGGCGAGGCGATCACAGACTTAAAGACTACTTTCTAACAGAATAACGAACTTGATTCAGTTTCGTGGCGTAAGTTTGAGCTTGTATTTGCAAGCCAAACATAAACTAGAACGTACTGTCTAGAAACCAACCTGGTACTGTATTTAAAGGCAAGTTAGTATCGATATTAGAGATTTATATTCTTGTCATACGCTAGAGATACAGATTTAATTTATCCCATTTACTTTAAATAATCCTTGGTTACAGTACAGCGAGGCGACGCGGGAAGTGCTGAAACATTTAGTGCTGAGTAATGTTCAATGTCATTAGGAGTTTGCACAGATAACGTAAACTTTTTTATTACCACAGATAGTTAATGATAGACATTAAGTGGTAATTTATAAGAAAATATGTGTGATAATACTGATTTATGAAATTGGAAATTGCTCATTTATTTTACAACCAAGGTAGGTACAGAAGATATAATATACTATTGACTAAGAGTTTTCGGACACCATCTCGTATATATAAAGTTTTGACGTCCAAATATAGCGGGTACATAAGTATGTGCGGCTGAATGAAGTATTTTAATAATTATACATTACGTATTTTAGTACTACAACTTCAATTATTACTGACTTTTCTACATAAAAATGCCAATTTTTAACCTGCATACCTATTGCAAGTAGGTAATATTTCTTCAAATAGAATGGAATTCAAGCAATCTGAGTGAACAGTCAGTGAATCTGTGATAAAAAAAAATCTAAACTAAGTAATGTCCAGCATGTTTTACAATACCAACTTTCTTTGGAATTGGAAATTATTTAAAAAAATTGACGTATTCTGTCGCGGTCTTGCACTTAAAAAATCGCTAATATTTAATTGTTATAGGCAATTATGGTAAAGTAACATATACGTAACATAGAAATAGACATATAAACATACATTTATTTTTATCAAACTAGATTAAAAAAACGCGGTGGACGTTATCGACCTACTAATTTGGAAATTAGATCTTTCGCCCCAGAAACAGTTTTCATTGCTTTCAGAGTCAAAAGGTCTAATTTATTAAATCAAACAATTTATCATTTATGTAGTCCAACCAATAAGTTCTTTTCACAAAAGCAGTTATGCAAATAAGTGTCTGTTCCGAATAAAATCCTAATTTACTAATGGAGTCGTGACGTGAGAGATTAATCTCCACTGTCAAAAACAAAGTAAGGTCGGCCACAGTAGAAATTGCTCTAAGATATTTCTTTATATACTAGCTTTTAAATACTTATTTAAATGTAGCGATAGCGTTTTAGAGAGACGCGTCTTCGACATTTGAAACTAATGTGCGTATTAGAGCCGATTTTTCAATCGCCAGATAATATTTATCTGAAGAATAAATGTCAGTTAGGCATAGTTTTTATGCAAAAGCTGTCAAAAGCTCAAACATATTACCGAGATAAAAGTTACGTGACGATTGAAAAATCGTCCATAAAGACTCAACTCTATAACTGGCTGTCAGATTAAAATATTTTTTCTTTTTTAGTCTTGTAGAAAGTTATAGGTTGTCTAACATCGTTACGGCCCTTATGAGTAAGCGAAACCACAGGGCAAAGCTTGTTGTAAATATTAATGTTGACTTTTCCAAGAAAATATTAAATCTAGATATTCTTGTACGACCTTTTTCAAAACACAAATAAGTTGCCATATTGGCCACAAAATATATTGATTTCGCTTTTTATGTATAATTTGCAGCAATTGCCTAAGATGAGATATACATACTGCGCCAAACCTTATAACTTTATAGAAGAAGCAAAATTTTGGTCTTAATTATTACGTCTAGTAATAGGAATAGTCAACATAATATTATATTACCGCCTTGTTCGTCTTCTTGTACCTATTTATTATTTTATACTTTAGTATACGAATGTGGCTGATGCTAAGTTATTGTAGATAAGTATTGTGTTATGAGTGGTTTTCATATTCTTATTTACCCCTGTAGATAAGGTACTTAGGATTAAGATCCCTTATTAAGGATTAGGATTAAGTTAGGAGTAAAAAAACGTTTTTATCACAAATGTTCAGTATTATTTATAAATTAATATAAAATACTAGATTTAGCCAGCGGTTTCGCTCTCATAGATGTAGATTAGGTTAGCAACAGTCATATTTCTGGATGGAAGGTACCCTATGTCCTTTTCTGTCCCTCTGACAACGTGTATGCGAAATTTCATGATGATCGGTCGAGAAGTTAAGGCGCGAAAGCGTAACAAACAAACTCACATCCGCATTTATAATATTAATTAGGATTACTTAACCATTTTATTCTATAAAAGTCTCTTATTTTCTCATCGTAGTTTTGGTCTAATAAATAATAAATATTTACTTTACAACTGAAAGACGTCCATCTTCGCGTGGGATACGCACCCTTAGTTACATAAATATTTCGGCTTTAGCTTTGCCTTTGAGAGAAAGCTGATCCCATTTTTATTTTTAAAGTACCATTATCAAAACACAAAAAATATAATTTTTATTTTTACTACAATCTCTTGAATTAAACCGGAAACAGATAAAAGAGTTGATTTTCGCCCCTTTCGTTAACGCACCCTTTAATCGACGGAACCCGAGTTATTACTGCCTAATAAAGGATAATTATGTAAAGTAACCTTCCTGAATCCCTGCAGGCTCTTTTATCTGCGCCTTCAAAAGGAAAGCAATGGAAGTTGAAAACAATTGCTTAGGTAAGACGCAGACGGGCCACTAAGTGTGCATGTGCATCGTTACCAAAATTGTTGAATTTTGATGCAATTAAGCATTATTGTGCTGACTGTAGGGTCTGCTACGGTATCATCTAAAAAACACTAAACGGATGATGATGCTTTCACAGTTCAGTAGTTCGGATCTCAGCATCTAATCCACGTTGTAAAATTATTGTAAAGAGAGGAACCCGATACTCACCCTCGGATTGCCCACCCTAACTATACAGTTTTTTTATTCTTTTTTTTTTTATTGCCACTTTCACACAACACTATCTAGCCCAAACTAAGCAGAGCTTGTACTATGGGTACTAGATAATGGATAAACATACATATATACTTTTTTTTTTTTGTAAATACATACATATTATACATAGAAACACCCAGACCAAGACAAACACCCATGTTCATGCACACAAATGTTTGACTTGTGCGGGAACGAACCCACGACCTCAGGCGTGGCAGTCAGTTACACTAACCACTACGCCATCGAGTCGTCTATTTTTTTACTACTTTGCAATAAAAAAGATTGGCAATATCGAACTTCTCTGGACGGGTACATTTACGTCGTAGGACCCGAGCGTACTTCAACTTGCAGTATTTCGCTTCGAACACAAAACATGCGTCGACACGTGTTTCGCCTCAGCGCGGGGCATCTTCAAGACCGTTTGGCCACGAATGAATAACGAAATTTCGCTAAGTAACGCCTAATTCAAATCAATATAATCCACGTTGCTTCTAAATCCGTTTAGTACGCACACATAAAGTTGGAGATTAACTCTAATCCTCGCGGGCATATGTTAGTATTAGATAAATATTCTTCTAAAATTGAAATAAAATTGTCTTACACATTGATTTTACAGTTCATTTGTTCATATCCATTCAAAACAATACTTCAAAATTAATACATTTGCTTGTGATCTGGTCTTTCTAAACAATGATCGTATATATACGTATTATTGATAATGTTAGAAAGTGATTGTGGAAATATACATGTGTGTGCTGTGTGTTCCTAAGACTGTTAAATAGTTATTTTCTGTATCCTGAATTTGTCAAAAAGTTTAAACAGATAATATTAAAAAACAAACCAATAAAAGTAAATCATAATTAAGAAAAAGACAATACAAGCAGCATTTGAGCTTGCGACCTTGATGCCGAGTCGTCGCTAATGCCAACTAAGGCTCTTGCACCATAGATTATCTTCTCCCTTGTTCATAAAGTACGTTATACCTTAGCATGGGCAATACCTACATATAAAACCTTAATACCTTAACTAATATTATAAATTCAAATATATTATTTGTTTGTTACTTTGCTTGCTTTTACGCCTTAACTACTCGACCGAGCATCATGAAAATTCGCATACACGTTGTCATGTCAACTCATTACATATAATAAATGACATGGAAAAAGTACTGTTCCTGAGGTATACAAATTTATTGATACAGTCTGCACTAAAGAAAGCGATGCCGCGAACTAAAACTAGTATAATATAATAATATCAGCCCCGTATTAAACTGTCCCACTGCTGGGCACGGACCTCTTCTCACTGTAAGTAGGGTTAGGCCATAGTCCACCTCGCTGGCCCAGTGCGGGTTGGCAGACTTCACGTATCTTCGAGAACATTATGGAGAACTCTCAGACATGCAGGTTTCCTCACGATGTTTTCCTTCACCGTTAAAGCAAGCGATAATTAACTATTTAATACGCACGTAACTTCGAAAAGTCAGAGATGCGCGCCTTGGGATCGAACTCGAGACCTCTGCGTGGCAGTCTAACGGTTTCCCACTAGGCTATCGCTGTAATCTATCACTAAAACTAGTATTAAATACAAATAATTTCGCTTCTGGCCACTTTTTGTGTTTGTACGTTGTTTGTTCAAGTTGCCGGTTTGCGTCTCGCCTGAAGCAATGTCAAACGGCGGTTGAAAACATTTACTTAATTGTCGCGTGAGCTTATGGCTACGAGAACAGCAGTAATGGCTTTCAATAAAAACAAAAGTTTCGCATCCGATTTTCTTTGCTTGGATTTTTATTGGCACAGTTAGTGACAAAGGTTGATTCATAATTGCGAGATTTTTAACTACTGTATCTCATTTCTTACAGCGGTTTTTAAAAACGTAAGATTTATTAAAATAAATTCGCAATTAATTACTAGGTATGATTAAGAAGTATTTATTTTGACTGACTGGCTAAGAAAGTTTATAAGGCAATGGAACAGTCGCAATGGGAAGACCTAGACTAACATTTGTCGATTGAGAAATGTGATGTAAGTGAATGAATCCAGAGAAGTGTGTCAGCATCGTATCAAACGGTACTCTGTAGTCTCTACCTACCCCTCTGGGAAACAGGCGTGAGTCTATGTATCTATGTATGTATGTTCATGAAAAGGCTAGTTCACGAAATTCACGTTTACTTTATTTCAGCTTAATGCTGTAGTTATTTGGCATCTATAAATGGGCGCATAGTCTCATGCCTGTGTAGCGTTGTAATGGAAGGCAAAAATGACTCATATTTAGGGGCAAAACTATAGCTATCACAAGGACAAGGTTTATCTGTATGCCATATTGCATTAAAATCCATTTAACGGTTTACGCGTGCGGCGTGAATAAATAACAAACCCCTAGATATCTTTACAAATGTTTACATTATAAGTAGAATTCACTCAACCTTATAGCTAAGGAAACAGACTATTCTGTTGTGATCTGAGTGAATTCACAAAGGTAGCATTGTTTGTAATTTTTTATAGTAAGTAATTAAAAGGTATAGCTGTAATTATACAATATTCATAAATGTTATCGTACATAAATCTATATATATAAAACTCTTCCGTTATTGAGTGACTGACAGACAACGCACAGCCGTAACTACTGAACGCAAGAAGCTGAAATTTGCAATGCAATGCAATCCGTACTGACTGACAGACTGTACATGCGCAACAATTCGGAGACGCTATGTTCGGTCCGGCCATCATAGATTGCGCGGTCTGTAACTCAAGCTATCTGCATGCCAAATATACGTTAAGTAGTAGTTAACAGCTAATTCTTAATAATATTAAAAATGCGAATTTGAGTTAGTTTGTTTTTTAAGAGCAGCGATAGCTCAGTGTGGAGACCAACAGACTGCAATGCAGAGAGTCTCAGGTTTGAACCCACGTCGCGCACCTCTACTTTCGGAAGTTATATGACTTTTCGAAATTATGAGCGTATTGATTGACAATTATCGCCTGCTCCGTGCCTCGGAGAGCACGTTAAGCCGTCAGTCCCGGCTGCCATGAACATCTATAGCAGTCGTTATTGGGAGAGTGTCGACACAAAAGATCCCACTGGGTCGAAGTGTCGCCGGTTTGCACTGACTGGCCACCACATAAGATAAGATAAGATAAGATAGTTTGTTTTTTTGTTACGCTTTCACGCCTTAACTACTGGACCGATCATCGTGAAATTTCGCATACAAGTTGTCAGGGGTATAGAAAAGAACATAGGGTACCTTTCATCAAGAAAAAAGGAAATATTTCTGAAAGATAGAAAATTGGCATAACCTACATTTAAGCGTACGAAGCCGTAGGATATAATTTAGTTATCTAATATTTTTAATATTTTGATTGACGGTGACGAAACTTTAGTGAATGCATCGGTTGATGCATTACGCCTCGGGTTTTTATTAGCACAGAGTCTGGATTGTGTTCTGTAGACAGTAATAAGCTAGCCACCTATGTGGCACTCTAAACCATAGGTAGCTAAATTTAAATCGAATACATGGCAACCCGGTTACCGTTACCGTTACCATCTCACCAGAGTTACGGGAAATGAGCGGGTTTTATTGCTCTGTAACCCGTCTGAAAAATAAGTAGTGTATCATTAGGTACAAGGAAGCTCGCTATAACAAGTCCGTCACTTCATTAATTTAGGTATAACTGGACCCTGATACCAGTGGCTTTTGGGCACTGGGTGATACCGCGGCCGACTCTCTTATATAGTTGGTTGGGTAGACACTCTTTATCATAAACTCATAAATTATTATGCTTATTATTAAGCATAATAATTTATTATATACTTATATTATAAAGAGAAAAGATATGATTTTTTGTTTGTTTGTAAGAATTTCAATCAAAACTACTCAACCGACTTTTAAAATTCTTTTACCATTAAAAAACTGTATTCTCACCTAGTAATTAATATAGGCTATACTTTATTTTTTAATGTACCGTGTCTAACATAATCTACATATACGCAGGAAAAGCCGCGAGCAAAAGCTAGTCATAAATATACAATATTCTGACTAAAACATTTATAACATGGAAATTAGACTTAGATTATTTAAAGATTCTTAAAATAAACTATGCGTTTAAATATGTGTTATCTATAAATGTTGGGATAAATTTTGATCCAATAGTTATACATATATGCCATATCTTCTTCTATTTAAGACATTTACAATCAGTTTCTGAAAGGCTAAGCAACGACGTATCAAAATTCAACTCATGTCAAATAAATTAACTAGCTGTTGCTAATTCACCCGGCTAATTTTATTAATTTATTTTTATATTTTATACTATTTTAATTTTATTATAATATTATAATAATAATAATATTCTACCACATATACACAACATCATATAGCCCAAACTAAGCAGAGCTTGTACTATGGGTTCTAGACAATGGATAAACATACATAGATACTTTTTTTTAATAATATTGTCTTCTATTTACGCAAATATTATTCATTGAAATTAAACTGCTATATACGGATTTTATCGCGTTGTTTATTTGACACTTTATTACAAAATTTTGAAAATTGTTACACTACTACTACTATTAAACTTTACTAATTTTTAAGCTAATTAAATTATTATTAAACTATTTAGATTTAATTTATTTTTACACTTTCCCCGACGTTTCGGTTGCTTTTCAGCAGCCATGGTCACGGGGAGACTCAACTTTTTTTTTTGTAAATACATACATATTATACATAGAAACACCCAGACCAAGACAAACATCCATGTTCATGCACACAAATGTTTGACTTGTGCGGGAATCGAACCCGCGATCTCAGGCGTGGCAGTCAGTTATACTAAACACTACGCCATCGAGGCCGACGAATTTATTATGACTACAGCTTAATATTGCAATATATAACTGGATAGATACTATTTAAATTACTGTGTTCTGTAAAATAGTCTAAATGTCAAATAATATGCAAAACATAGTGAACATTTTATACAATCTACAACAACAATCATGTATATGTTAAACAATTAAATTTTCATTACCATTCTCATTGTCCAATCACAGTGGTTGATTTGCATTTCACCGTCTATTAACACATTTTTGTATCAATTAGCCTTTCAGAAACTTGACATAAATTAACTTAACTAATAGCTAAATTAAATCGATTAACGTATCTCTCGCTTAGCATCGAACCATTTCAAATGTCGTAACTATTTTTATACTATATACATCACTTAACCTAATATAAATCCACAATTCTTCTTAGACTTTTCTTCGTGATTTTCTCTTCTGTTCTTCTATAGAAGTGATAATGATGACGTAGATGGCACTTAACTCCGGTAACCTAGCTTTATGATGTCTACAATACTCATACAGCTAGATAACCAAAGATAATTGACCAATCTACTTTCTTCTTTCTTCTTAATATCTTCGTTCTTCTGTATATTTCTTGAGAAGCTCTGACTTGATATCTTCTCGGCGTCTTCTTCCAGGAACGCAGGTCTGACGATAATTGATGTAGCATTTAGCAGCAACCTGGAATGTGCATTTAAATAATATTAGTGATATCCATATTGCTGGAAAAATGTTGTTGTGGGTACATAATTGGTTATTTGTTATGTACTAGCTTAACTATTATCACACTAAGAGAGGCTCGTGCCCAGCAGTGGGACAGTTTATTTACAGGACTGATATTATATATATTATTTAATTACATGCGTGTCATGAGATTTTAAGTTACACGGCCATACCGGACAGTTTTAGATTTACCAGTAAGGAAAATTTGAAGCTGTTGGACATCATTAGAATTGCCTCCATAGACATATGTTTTAACACAGCTGGAGGAATAAAATGTGGTCTGCCTTGAACTTCACCGAGTATAGGATAAATATGTTGCACAATTATAAGGATAAATAAAACATGTTTTAAAACACATTAACGCACGGTCGACCCTGTGGCTTAAACACAATATTTTTCATTATGTCTGGTTTCCGGGTAATTGACGAGTTAAAACGACAATCTCAAACAGAAACTTCCACTCGAATAGCAAAACATTTGAATACACTACTCATAAAAACCTTTGTGCATTTTCATTAAGTACTTTAACTCAATAGCCGGTGGATCGAACACACATATCACATAAAATAAAAACTTACAAACAATACTGGCAGTATTTAGTATTCTTTTTATGAACTGGCTGCCACCTTCGACACGCCTGCCAGCGGCAAATAAAAAGAATATATAATCAAACATAAATGTTTGATTATATATTCTTTTTCATAGCATCACGCCTGCATGTCTCTGGAGGACTATTTCTCTGCACAAATGTATGATATTTCGTCATCTGTGTTTAGTTTACGTATAGGAAAGTATAGAGATGATTTTACATTAAATCAGTACAAGTTCTTGACAAAATGGCATATTTGTTTATTTTATTAGACAAAGTACTGTAAAGCAAAAATATTTTACTGCGAGTAAAATTTGGAAGGAAAAACAACGTTTCGAAATAAAAATTTACTTTGAAGATCCCCATTGCGAACACCCCCTTAAAATTAAAAGGAAAGACAACTTCTACTTGGAATAAATAAATAATTAGAGATTCTTTTATCATAGAGTGAGCAATGTGAATTTCTTGTCAGAAATCCGGCAAAATAAGGCAATTCTAATAAAACTAAAAGATCTGTCAATCAGACTTATTCATTCAGCCTCATAATATGTATACATTGTATACCCTGGAACACAACCATGGTCAAATTACTACTGCAAAATATTTATCAAAAAAAATAATTGCCATGAATTAATAATAGTATTTAAAGACCCAAACTAAGAATTTGAAAATTGTTCACATATTGTAAAAAAATATCTGAAGCACAAGTTTTCGTCGAATCATTCCTTTTATTTGCAAAGGAGCCGAGGTTCGTATGGTACTTGTTTTTTTAATCGCTTTAAGCATTTCGTTCGGCGCCCCTCGTAATTCAACCTCAGACTCAAGGGCTTTGTCTGATCCACAGTCTTGTTATCACAGCTTTAATTTATTTGATTACACTCCCGTCTGGCTTCGATAATGATGTTTTCTTTAGAAAAAATATATGAAAGTCTGTGTTAAGATAATTTATGACGTAATTACTAAGCACAGTATTAACTTTTCATTTATAATAATATACTCTGGGGTCTTTGACTGTGACATCTTTAAATAATTACTATATTTTTTAACTAAAACCATATGATTCATAGCATTCACCAATATAAAAAACAAAACAAATATATTTTCGCGCAGCCTATAGAAATGACGTTTGAATAGACGTTTAGATAGCACTAGTATTTTATTCTAAATTCAAACAAAATAAAATGGTGCCCATAAAAAAATATCGTAAACACAAAGAGCAGGTATAACATTCTTACAATAAAATCACATATCATTCAATCTTAACCACAAAAAGACTTAACATAAAGTCGATATGAAATTTTCGCTCGCCATGAGCACAAAATTACTTGTGTAAAGAACGTCGATGCTACTTCGCGATGCTACTTCGCAGAATTGTTTAGATAGGTTAATATACTATGAGGCATTCACACCAACGTGTGTTGAACTGCCCCGCCCCCTTCAGTTTATGTGTTGTAAGTGCAAATAGAGGGTAGGGATGGTTTACGAGAGGTCAGCTCAAGTTGGTCACTCGACCATGGCAGTAAGGAAACTGCGGCCTAGAATCTCTCGTTCGTCATTGGTAAATTTTCCTTCCTTTACATAAGTTATTAAATATACACATGGTTGTTTCTAAAGACTCAAGTTTTTACGTCCATTCTTTTATGCGCAGTTGTATAGTAATTGCGTTGGCCATGCCACCACTGAATAGGATGTACTTTGTGATTATTGATGAGACTACGTTTGATTCTAGTTTTCATACAAATATTCACAAAACTGTTTATTTTATTTAATCCGTTTTCGACAAAATTTCCAGAAAGGTAGCTACGAAAAATGACCCGACTATAATTAAGCATGTAATTGTGCCTACCTATTTAAAAACAGCCAAAATAATGTTGTACAAAATTCTTTGTCAGACTCCATAAAAGGTTTGACAGTACTGCGTGACGTAATGACATAATGGCGACGAAAAAGGTAAAAGTCTTTGATCACGAAGTCACGCTGGGGAAGCCTCGAAGGTCAGCCGAGCCAACGGCCAATGACGGCCTTGCCAATGTTTATTGTGAGCTGCTAAGTACACCTACTATGGTAACACAAAAATTCACAATTTCATTGTCCACTGCCAAGCTAGTTGCGACACCGTTAGGTAATTTGAGTGAAAATAAGCAATGGATAGTTAAATAAGTGAAGTTTGCTTTTAAGTTTGTTTGACGTTTATGTATTATTTTGTTATGCAAATACGGTGTTTGAACTGTTATTGTAAATATAATTTTCACACATCATTCCTATATTTAAAACCTCGTGCATGAAACTCTTCTAGCATATTATATACATATATATCTACATTTAAAAACTTTATTATGCATAATATATAATATATTCAAATATTTAAACCGAATATTCAATTGCCGAACATCAATATTTTTTATTTGTAAATACTATATTATTTGCAAAATAAGTATATTCGATATATATTAATCATAACCGTCAACAAAACAGCCGCATTAAATCAGTTCAAAAATAGAATATTTTATTCAAAATTTGAACTATAACGGCGACTTGGCGATTGGCTGTTACGCATATCGTCCTTCGGTGCGTGAATCGTGTTAAAAACACATGATTTGAATTCGTTTGTGACAGCCAGTGTCAGACAATTATTTGTATTCATACCGGCGTCTCGTGTATAAGGTGTTTTTGTCGTTCCTCTTCGGAATTACCTCGTGGGACGTGACGAGAACAAACTTAGGACTTATTTGACTCATATCGGACGTGTTTAGGCTGGCTTTTATTTAGTAATAATTGAACATTTTTGATGTATTACCTCATGCAGAAACATGGGAATTATATGTACGTATGATGGTTAATTTATACATAGTTATTATCCCTCAAAATAGCTATTCAGAATCAGGTAATATTATTTAAAGCGTGCAGGCAAGAAATTCACAAGCTCTTTTTTTAAACTGTCATGCAAAATGTACATATTATATCGTTCTACTGGGTTTGGTTATTATTCGAACTTGATACGTTCATAGGCAGCCATAGTACAATACAGTGCAGTGGGCTTCAGCCCACTACTCTGTGTTGTACCTTCAACACTAACTTTAAAATGTCGTTTTTATTAGCCATACCGAAATAATAATGCTGTTCTCATTATAATATTAATACCAAGTATTAAAACAAATAATACGATTCCTAGTAAAGGCCTAACCTTCTTAACAATGTCAATGATGACGCAAGAATAGAAAACGGATCTAAAGTAAAGGTCTAAGTCATCATATTTTATGTTAGAATTAGCATACACGAAGCAATGACTTCACAGTGGCGTATTTAGAAAATATGTGAGTCATTCAACTTACTTTCTTGACGTGTAACTACGAGAATAGCAGTACTTATAATAGAGACACTGTCTTTTGATATAATAATGATGATTAAATCACATGAGGCAATATAAGTTTACGGGTTTCCGTGGTAAATTTTCTTGTTGAAGATATTCTTGTCGAGTTATAGTGAGAGAAAATTTTCGATAATAATATCCCCGTGAAATTGCAAGTGCCCCTATAAAATGGAACTTACAACGAACCTGACGAAAAGTAAATGTAATTCAAAATTTACTGACTGCTTACCATCAGGTAGTGTAGAGCTTCGCTGATAAGCAAATATTATATATAAGCTCCAGTCTATACTGCCCGGCATTTCGCAAGGTGATATTACATTATAAATATGATCATAACGTAATTATAGAAGTCAAAAGTATAGTAATTATCTAAACTAATATTATAAAGAGGAAACATTTGTGTTTTTGTATGTATGTTTATAATATCAAATTTCAAATTTCAAAAATTCCTTCACCATTAGAAAGTTTCGTCTTCACTGAGTGACATAGGCTATACTACATTTTCAAAAAAATAGGGTCCTTAATAAAAATGCAATAATATAACCCAAGGTGTGAAAAATTAGTCATAAAATATCTGTCATCGCGTGCGCTGCGGAAACTATTGATGATAGAACAAAAAAATGTTCTACAGTATTATAGAACGTATCAATATCTACAAAAAAGTCCGAAATACCATATGTATTTTTTTAATATATAGCTAACTACACCTATATAGGTGTAGTTAGACTTATTAATTTCTTTAGTTGTAGTTTTATATATTAAAATTAGATAACAAATTAAAAGTAGTTATTGGGTAATAAATTAAAGTCCACGCGGACGAAGTCGCGGGCAACAGCTAGTATAAAAATAAATCTACAGTGACATATCCCGAAATATTTTACTACCCCTGGACATATATATTTATGCTATAGATATTTCGCGGTGGCCTATTCAATATGAAGTTTAAAAGACCAAGATGTAATAAGCTCTGATACTTCTTTGTCTGGTAAGGTCTAAATACAAAGCTGCAGTTCAGCACCCTTGTTGTACAAATGTTCTAACTGTGCTTCTATTCGAATGTTCACTTTAGAGAAAACTTAATGTATGTCCATCAAGATAGAGCAGCGGTCACGAAGTGTCAGCGTCGAGGACAGTCCGCCTCTGCGCGTGACTGGTGAAGGCAATCATCCGGTTATACTGAATAAACGTGGGCCTAATCTGATTAGCTGAATAGTAGACTATGAGATCAAGTATTAGGAACATGAACTAGATAATTTCTAGTTATTGGAACCCTAAAATAGTGACCCTCGTGAAAGATGAAACATTATCTATATAAATACTACAGAACGTAAGTTGTGCAGTCTTTACTTTTTCCCATATTAACACTACCTTTCCTTTAAATATAGGGTTTTACCATATGGCCTAAAAGACGATGACATCGGCAACTTAAACATCAAAATTATAAACTATGAAATCCCAACAAAAGTAATTACAGTGTATTTATTGCATTTCAAAACATAATAATTGAGAAAGCTCAATTCTTTCCCACAAAAAATAACCATTGCAAAAAGACCGGTGCTACCAAAGAAAACACGCAATTCGGAGCGTCCATCTGTGCCGTATAAATTTTATGCGTTCGACCAGACCAGGCCAGTTCGCTCCATTTAAGGGCAGAGGTAATTGCAGTAGAAACTTCAGTAATGGCTTATTCAATCGCCGGAGAACTGAACTGGTTGTGGCAGACATACCTAATATAGGCCCAGCTATGTACTCCAAAAGTAAACGAAAAACGCTGTGAATTTAACGACTTTGTAAATTAATGAGCGCGTTTTAGTAAGATTCTATCACTATTTGCGTAGTTTGCAAGTCGGAAAAATGGTTATTTAATATGTGATTTAAAGACAAAATTATAAAGCTATATAGAAATATCACTAACATTTGAAGGTGGATTTTATAGTTGTATAAACGGACAATCGGACGATTGATAAAGGACCACTTTGTGGTAGGTCTGACTGTCTATCTGCTACCGACAGTGACTCACAAGATCAAAGGTACTTAATGTTTGAACTTAATTTCTTTAAACGTGACGTGATTGTAGTTATTTGAAATTTTGTGTACTTATAAGGCTCAAAGTCTAACTTATTATTGGTAATCTAACCGACAATTGTTTTTGCATATTTATTTAAATTTAGTAAATTATATTTTATGAAACATCTTTTAATCTTCTGTACTATACAGGCTTTAGCGATGCTACAACACTATGTTGTACCCCGTGAGAAAACTTGCAACTTTTAAGAGCGAACAACATTCAGAAGAAAGTGCCACAAACATTTTCACCCAAATGTAGTATCGAAACAAGCACAGAAAACTAGCTAATGTAAACCCTGTAGCTGAACTACCGACAGCCAATTTATTAACTAAATATTTCCTTGACACAGGCGTCAAATCAACTCAAAATGTCGATAACAACAAAGCTATAACAAATTTCATCCAATAACTACCCATTATATTTCAATCAAAATTTGATTACATCGAAAACACTTCCGAAAATTGTTCTCGAGATGAAAGCGATGAACGCTCTCAACGGGTTCTAAATGAAATTCGAACAAAAATCGTTCTTCGTCTTTGATCCGGCCATTAAAGGTTCGACATGAATCAGGTTACCGAACTAACGAGATGGACACTTGGGGAACATTGTTACAACAAAAGACACGATACATGCACGACGTGGCTTTTGGAAATGTCCCACTTCTGTCCGTTTCATTGACTAGGTACTTCTGTAGTAAGATGGTATCAGTGCCCGAGTGAGAATCGCTAGGGCTTTTAAGAGGCTTTTAAAGAAACAATAATTACAATCTTATTTTCTGTCGTTAATCGAGCGTCTTATTTGTTATAAAGACACTTTCAAGTGTTATAAGTCTACGAAATAAATAAATAACCTAATTTGGAATCTATAATATCAATTTATATAACATATTTAGAGGCTGAGACGGAGGTTCGTTACTACTTACTCAAATAGTTTCCCTTGCTAACTAACTTAAGACTATTTTAATATCATAAGTATGATACTATTATTATATAATTTTATGTTACTATTGCAGAAATATTTCTTGGCGCTGATTATATTATAAAAAAGGATTTTTACCCGAAAAACATCGAATTTCGTGGCGAAATCGTGTCGTCTAATATAAAATCTTTATATCTATAAACTGCTTAGCGATTACGGCGATTGAATCAATTGTACTTTTGTACGTTTCATTGGGCACTTTAAGAAGTTTTAGGCTTTATTTAATCCGGCTATATCTTTCTCTCGCTTCAAAAGAAAGGCTTTCAGGCTAATATAATCTGTTTAAATTACTTCTTCTGATTGGATAAGTAATTGGTTTTGAAATTATGGCGTCTTTAGATGAGGCTTGCTATTGGTAGCCCAGATCCTGCGTACTAAAATATCTTGATTGCTAAGATTTCTCGATTTAGATAAAAGCTTTAAACTTAAAACAAATTAAATTACAGCTCGTATTTTTATTTTATAAAAGGAATATAGACATTTGTTCCTATGCGTTAATTTAGTGTCGATGAAATATTGTTATAAGCCAGAATCGAATATTACTAGCCAAGATCATAACTAAGTTAACGTTCAAGTATTTATATTATAGCCTGACACAATTTTAGCAGCTCATGTTTTTTGGTAATGCTGTGTGTGTGATATAACCATATTTGATTCTATTAATATATATGGTTTATTCTGTTCTACGTAAGTACAATAAATGTACTGCAGTTTACAAATGTGCTGATTATTATATGTCCAATCCTGATTAATCATTGATGAATTTCATAACCAAATGTCAACATGGCGCAAAAGCTTATATTGTGGTTTCGTCCCTAGATGGAACAAAAATATTTGTAATCTACAGTTTGCCTAAGTTTGAATCTTGTGTCCGTTGTTCCTAGATATATAAACTCACCGACTACACTACGCTATAGTCTAGTAGGTATTATAAAATAAATAAACTATTATATAATGCATTATCAAAAAATACGACGCTGGGCTATACATCAATTGCGAATGCGTACAAGCTATTACATACCTCCGCAACATGTGTAAGGAAATTGAGTCTCACGCAGACAGATATAAGTTAAAAAACTTATATCATAAGATCCGCCTTATTACAAAAACTCTGCCGTCCAAAACCTGGGCCATCGAAAACCAGCATGGCCAAGTAGGCACCGAACTGGACAAAATTTCTAAAGTTTGGAGGAATTACTATCAATCCTTGTTTCAAGATCCTCAATCGCGAAATTTTACACCTACGGAGCCTGCGAATGACGTGCTTGAGCCGGATATTCTTAAGTCAGAAGTAAGAACTGCTATACAACATCTTAAGAATGGAAAAGCCACAGGGAAAGATGAGATCCCAATTGAAACTATAAGAGCACTGGGAGAGCGTGGCGTCCATATCTTTCATATTATCTGCAATAAGATATGGCTCATAGGCAAATGGCCCTTGGGATGGGTTCACACAGTCTTCACTCCTCTTCATAAAAAGGGTTCCACGAAGAAGTGAAGCAACTTTCGATTTATTGACTTGATAACACACGCTAGCAAAGTCATGCTACATATAATAAATGAGCGACTGAAAGCATATTTTTCCAGAGAAATTGCGCCAGAACAAGCCGGATTTGTGAAAGGTAAAGGAACCCGTGAACATATACTCATCGTTTGACAAATCATTGAAAAGGCTCGAGAATTCAGCAAGCCGACGTACATATGCTTTGTTGATTTCACCAAAGCGTTTGACTCGGTGAAATGGCCAATGTTGTGGAAAACACTATTCGAGATGGGCACGCCACAACACCTCGTATACCTGCTCAGGGAACTCTACGAAGGGGGGACAGCTTCAGTGCGGACAGATGACCTCCTCTCAGATAGTTTCCGTCCAAGTGCCGGCGTGCGACAGGGATGCATAATATCACCTTAACTATTTAACGTCTACACCGAGCTTGTAACGCCAATCACTCTCGAAGATAGGACTGATGCTGTTGTGATTGGTGGACACAAAATCCCGAACTTGCGGTATGCAGATGACACCACCTTATTTGCGAGTAACGCTGAGCTTATGGAGAAATTACTTCTCAGAATGGAGTGCGTAAGCTTTATGTTTGGGTTAAAGATCAATCGAACTAAGACAAAAATTATGATCGTGGATCGCATCAACGACAATTTGCCCGAAGTGACACAGATTGCGAATTGTGACGTGGTCCAGGCTTACATATATATCTTGGAGCTTTAATCTTAAACAACGGTGGCTGCGTAGATAAAGTAAAACGACGTATGGCCATAACCAGAACCGCGATGGAGAAGTTAAAGAAAGTGTAGAGGAATCGCAACATCACCAAAGCTACCAATATCAGGCTTGAACGAACACTTGTATTCCCCATATTTCTTTACGCAGCAGAGACATGGACAGTGCGCGAGTTGGAAAAGAGGAATATAAATGCTTTGGTGATATGGTGCTGGAGAAAGATGCTGGATGCGTGGACGGAGTTCCGCACCCACGTGTCCATATTCCAGGAACTTGGCATCACACAGCGTTTGTCGGCCGTAGTGCAGTCGCGCATGCTGAAGTACTTTGGACATGTCTCTAGGCGAGATAACGACTCCATAGAGAGGCTGGTTGTACAAGGAAAAGTGGAGGGAACTAAATTGCGCGGCAGGTTATCTATGCGCTGGACTGACCAAGTGAAGTCCGCAGTAGGAAACCGCATATCAGTCTGTCAACAGACAACTAAACAATCTGTCAACAGGGAGAGATAGCGAGAGATCGTGCGAAGAGCTGTGTCTGCCTCTACCACCGACGTGGACGCCTCAAAGTGACCACGACCGCTCAGCCAAGAGCTAAACGACAGAGAAGAAGACATGCTATTACAGTCATTATTATATCTTTAGAATATATTCTGCCGACTCATTTCAGTTTTTGTACAAATTCCATTTATAATGCCTAAATAAATTGTTCAGATTTGTATTAAAAGTTTTTATTCGAACAAAGTATTACTTTTGAAATATTACAATGAGAAAAATTTGCTCATAACAAAAACATTGTGTAGAGAGATATAACTTGGATTCAATTTAAATGAAGCTTATGACTTTCTTTTCTACTCCCTCAGATATTTCTTACGCATATCCATAACAGCATCACACGTTACCTTTCATCACGAGCAAAATATGTATAAAAATAAGCCGTTCAAGCATACTGTGTGTTTTAAATAAATTGCTTACTCGGTATATTATGGCCAAATAGTTTAAATGATCTTTTACAGCTAGGATTGTTATAAGGTTGTATATTCAAAAATCGCTCGTCATAAAAAAAATATATTGTTATATACCGATCTCGGACCCGAGCATGTTTTATTTAAATTGTTTCATAAAAAAGTATTAAACCATATATAATTTGCAATGATAATATGAATAATATGACAAGCATATTATAACGTCACACATTCCACATATAAAAAATACAAATGTATTCTGTGGTAAAACTATGACAACCTATTTTATAACTACAAACTTAAAATATAATTAAAACTTACATACATATACCAGCTACGTTCTATTTATAAAAAGTTATTGACAGCGACGAATGGCAACAAATACAAAGTTTGTAAAATTGATAGCATCTTACGAATATGGTGAGTGTGGGTACTCAAGAGATAATTGTACTTCTGATATATTTATATGTATACCATTCTATTATTATAATACTTAATATAAGTATTGGTAATTATAATATTGTCTTCTGTTTACGCAAATTCATTGAAATATTAATAATAATTAATTGAAAATATTAGGTACAAAAAATAGTAAGTACAAAATATAAGAAAGGATAGGTAGGTGCTCAAGAGTCTACTGCTTTCCAATAGTGCCTCTTAATTGTTTCCGAATCCTCAGCTAATGATTTTTATGCTATTTTGCGGCAAAAAGTAACTGTTACCATGATTATGCAAGAAATAATTAATGAAAACATTAATGTAAATATTTTAAAAGATATTGCTAGTTGAAAAACTTTCTTTACAGCGAGCTATTAATTTTACAACTCAAACCCACGTTTATATAAGTGCGTATCATTTACGCACACGCACGCGACGCGCACGTACTTAATTTGGACTATCATTGCCTTCAATGTTAAATACGCTACACCTATTATGTGTAATATAAACAAGTATCACTGAATCATATGAACGTCCAATCAAACATCACACTTGCATACAATTGTAAAACTGAACACGTAAACGTTTTAAAATTTCGAAAACGCACCCACGGTACATTTCGTATTCTTGATTGTAAAATTCGTAGTAAACGTACCTGGGTGAATTTATAATAGTGTGATTCCATTATAATAGAAAACGACCGTTTGCATTGATTATGGGCGGATAGGCTGCGTTCATACTGCGCGCTGACGGGCACTTATGGGAAACGATAACGGATTTGAAACACGTTTGCGTATGCGTGACGCATAGATGACGGCAAATGTCAAATTCAATATGAAGCATTTGATATTTAAAATTGCTTAGTCTGTATCTTAATACCAAACAACTGAAGAAGACTTGTTTTTTCTTACCAATCTATTATGCTTTTCGTGTTCTGTTCTTAGATTTTACAGTGAATGAAAAAAAAAATTGTAGGCTACGGGCTTACGATCGAGATTATAAGCTCGTATTAATTTGCATGCGTTATTCGGCTTATAAAAACTTTTCCTCACAATGAGTTTTAATATCACTACCTCATTTTACCAGCTAATATAATAGAAAAGTAAGCTCCACGCTGCTACAAAAATAAAAAGTAACTTGACCAAGAAACCTAATAAAATGTTACTAAACAATCTAAAAATAACCTCCATTTTAATGAAACAAATTTTAGTCTTAACTAATATTATGACGCTTGCAACTTCTTTGTGACTATAAGTGCAAAGCTTTCCGACTCCACAAAGGACATATTTTAATACCTGCGATGCAACACAATGAAGCCTTCGGGCTACAGACAGCATCCAAATTTATTATCTCTCTCGGTTATAAAGAAAGCTCTGCTCTTTGTGAACACTAACATAAAGGACCTTGTGTCTATTTTTGAACTGTCAAAATTTTTATATATTGAAGTTTTAAATTTATTTTCTTCTCACGATATGAATAAAATACACTAACGCCAAGTGCAGTAACAGACAAACGATCCAAGCTAGTTTGAAGCAAAAAGAAAATGGCGCCTGAGGCAACAATAATAGCTGTCACTGGATATAAAGACATAGCACTTCCGTCTTATAATAACCAAGGCCTTAGGCTATGCAGCCTTTCATCGCTATAAAACCTACTTGATAAAATATCTTAAGGCTATCGTAGCCAACAAGTGCAAAAAGTAAATTAGCTCTGGTTGCTGTGCATTGTTTTACTTCAACTGTTATTTACCTCGTGTTCTTTATTTGAATTCAACGGTTTCAATTATTCTCGAATTTGATAAAGATGTGTGATAAAAATCTATCGAGTATTTGTATGTAAATTGTAATTATGTTGATGGTAATGTTAAATATAAGTATATTAATGGACTGAACTACTTTTCTTTAAATGTTATAGCAGCAATAAAGGTATAGGAGTCGCTTAATATAAAAATCTAAACTGAATTAATATCGTTAACGCCGAAAGTATTAACCTGTGGTATGCCGGAACGTGGATCTACGCGAGACACAATGCTTTTTCTATTATGTCTGGTATTCCGGCATACAAGAGGTTAAGTAATAATACTTCGACTAGTTTCAGAAAATAATGTTTAGAGAAATTGGGTTGAACATAACAGTAAAATGTGGAATGTAAACGTCTTCATAGCTTTAACTGTTAGTGACCAGTAACCAAATCAAATGACCAGTATGTCGCAGACTACAGACTCTGTCACAATAAATATGCTTATCCATGTTTACCAAGTAATGGCTGCCTTTTCCTTTATGTCGGCTTTTGAAGAACGGAATTAAGAAATGTAAAGAAGTATAAAAATGATTGCCACGTTTCTATCCTCGTCTCTTGGGTAACACTCGGCACGAATATAAAGCTTTCTTTAAGCTAATCGACGTATTAAAATATAATTGTTAAATCGCAAACTCGCTAATCGCTCACACTTGCACCAAACATACCCATTCACATAATCAATGCATTCATTCACTATTGAACTAACCATTACATGTGCCGACCGCCGCATTCGCACTCATAATTACGAACAATTACAAATTCAGAATTATGATAATGTTTTCGTTTATGCTTTACCTCCTATGATCGACCGCCGCGAGTTCCAGCTAATGAATAACCAAGGTTATTTTATGACTGACTTTGAAAACTAAAGAGGTTTTTTTTTTGCGTTGTGATTTAACACTCTAGTGGGTAAACGCCGCCAAAGAAATACATAAATAAAACATGAATTCGTTTAAAGTTACATGCGTTGCTTTTAATGTTGGGAAAATGAGCTATTATATTGTCAATTGATAATGCAATATAATAATTATTACTTTTAACTCATATTAAAGTAACTCGGAAAATGCGGCATAATTCGAACTTGTCAGAAATTGTTTTAAGCTTATCTTTATAGATAAGCTTAAAGTAATTTCTGTCTTATGACACTGGCCAATAAGCGACAAGTAAAAACTAAGTGGCACTCGAAATTTAAAAATGCACTGAATAAAATTGTTTTTATTAACACCATCAATTCATAAAGAGAAGATATTGATAGGTATGTGAAGTTCAAATGTGGAACCTGTTGCCATAGCCTGTCAGTTGGTAGGTAAGGTGACAGCAGAATCAAAGCGCGTGACGATAGAACCGAAAAAAGAACGTCTATCCAAACTTGACAAATATGCCAATCTAAAGTTTTTGGACATGACCAATTATAAACACTAGTTACGATTTATTATTTACCTTAACTACATTTTACATACAACAGATTTTCTATAGTGAATTTATATCTAAAACATAAATACACTCTGAAACCGGTAACAAGAAAAAACATGACATATCATTACTTACATTCAGAACAAGATAACAAAAACACAATCAAATCGTATACATATAAAACCAGGTGTGCACTAAGACAAGAACAGGTGAACGCCAAATAAGGCCGCAAAGACAACGCCAGATGTAAGGTTTTTGTTACGCACAAATATCTCGTGACTTGCGTAAATGTCGTGGAAAAACACTAGACGATCGCATTAATTCAGACTGAGTTTTAGACAGAATTTTGAGGACGTTTCCTAGTGAACGTGCCGAGGAGACAACCGTTTTAGACTTAATAATGTAGATGTAGATGTTTAGTCGCTGCCGTAAAATAAGCGAGTCTAAAATGGTTTTGACAGACAACGGGCGATTTCTCTTTAACTTAACTATAGTTAGCAATGAAGAAGTATCGTAGAAAGAATAAGTATTAAGAATAATTCTAGTCATTAAATGATTAACCAGACAAATTTGTAATGATAAATCTAAATTGGCTATTTGGCAATCAAATTATTAACGAAATAACCAAGTTGGTAAACAAGCCACCAAATTAATAACGGCAGCAGCCAAATTGGTAACAAAACGCTATTCTCAGAATAAATGACAGAATAAAACTCACAGATACGGCTTAAAATCTTCGCACAGTCCAGGCACATCGCATCGTCATAATAAAACCATTAACAAAAGCCCCTTTGAATAACTTCAAATCTCACACTACGATACAAGAAAAAAATTACCTTCGTACGACAGCTGGCTTCAGACAATAACACTACATCAAAGGCACACTAAAAGAACCGTGTATACCACACAGGTGGCTGCACAAGACTGACCAGCTTATTACAACTACCCCGCCCCCCGCGGTTGTACGCCAGACAGGCGACAGAGGGGAAACTAAACAATATGAAGAGCTCTCATGGCGACAGGTGACCGATCGCGTACCTGCTCAAAAGGAAAGATAAAAGGTACCTGCGATCCGGTCCGGGCTCCGAATTAATTGGTCGAAACCGACTTTTGGGATTTGTTACGATTTGTTGGTTTTGTACTGGTAACTTGATCATTATTTTCGGTTATTTACTTAAGTTAATGAGCTGTTTGCGGAGGGTGTCATTTGGAACTGCCGAAGGGTAAGAACATACAAATTACGAACAGTTGGTATTATATTTTTGTCTGAGAAAACAATATTAAAATAAAGAAACTGGCTTTTATATTGACGGAATTTAAGACAAGACAAAGTTACTGGGATAAAAGGGAAGATGGGCACAAAGAAGCTATAAAAATTCTTCGAATCAACGGAACTTAGAAAAAGTTTTGATTTCCTCAACCCTTTTTTGTACGACTTCTTTTAACGTAACTAATATTCGAAACCCTTCGTGAATTTTATCATTCGTATTCTTTAATTTTTGTATTTTAATATGCCAGATTTTAGTTTAAGTAAATATAATACAAATAATAAGCAATAATAATAAAATTACGATATTAGTATTATTTCTATTAAATAGGACTTCATACATCGAATTACTAATAGCAAAGTAACCAATAATAGTAGTTCGATAATACTTCGTGTTTAACTATCAGTTACTAATAATAATCAGTCTTTACTTCACTTATATAGTCAATACAATGGTTTATTAATCAAAGAAGTCTGTGCAACAGAAAAACTATACAAATATGATAAATGTAACATAACTATCGTCTTCTCTATCTGCTTGTTACATTTTTATAACTGAACTAGCTGCAAAACAGATTTAGACGAAATCTTGTACAGAATTAGTTAGGACACTGGTAAAGAATAAAGACTTATTCAAAAACGAAACCAAAGAGTAAATCTTGGACTTTTATAAATCGAAAACGATTACCATAGACAAAACAAACAGCCTTATTACCAAACAATGCGACATGATGCGAGTTTCAAAATTCGAATCACGATATCATTAAAGCTCATTTTGGAGAACGATTAGTGTTCCCACGTTTTGCGCAATCGATCCTCCTACACGATGTCGATACAATCGATTACTAGCGTTTTCCTTACTTGGCACGTCACGTATCATTGCCCAAATTAAACGGAGAAATTTACCATTACTTAAATATACATACAGGAAGTCCCAGAATATGTGAATCAAATTGTAACGGGAGATTCCTTAGGTAAGGTTAGGTTAGGTACCTTTCAAAGGCGCTACATAAAAAAAAAGTGTTTTTGGTCAAACTTACAAGATTTCCTTTGGTCCAAAAAAAATTCACCAAAATAATGTGGCGATTTCAAAAAGACGTCAGTTTAAAAAGAAGTTGTTTGTAGTTTGTCGAATTAATCCTTCACATATAATATTAGTGAAAAATTTAATTAGCCATAAACGAAGCACCTGCTGTTGGAAGTCCGAAAAAAAGTAGTACTTTTAAAAAACTTAGATTATTTTATTTTTACACAAAGGTCATATAATTAAATTTTTTTATTTAACACATTTGAAAGGTCCTTACCTAAGGAATCTCCCGTTACAATTTGATTCACATATTCTAGACCAACCTGTATATCGAACTTATTTAAAGTAGGGTAATTTTTATACTTTGCCTTATTCTTTTATTTAAAATAAAATAATTTATCTATTCAAAGAACATTAAAATAAGGGACAAAAATCTGGCATTAAATTGTTGATAAGAAAAGTACATACGTAATGCGTTTAGAATGAATTTGATATTATAGTAGTGAAAATTCGTTGCCTTTGTCTGTCAAGGAAACAGACGTTCTTGCATAGATGTTTACAATAAGTAGATAGACTATCTATATATATAAGAAAATGCGCTGACATATTATGCTCTTAATGTGTTTATTAAAACGACTTCATTAATACTTACACATAAAAATAATTACCAATAAAATAAATATTAAGAAGAATTTATTTTTACTAACCCATAAGTAGCAAATATCAATAATTTTAAACGCTCTATAAAAACTAAATAGATCAGCAAGACATTCGCAATTTTTTTAAATTACCACCTACTAAGCAATGATCGTAACAGTCAATTAGATTTTTAACTTAAAAAAATGCTTGTTATATTAGCACAGGCAGTCAATGAAATATCATTAATACAAAAATACAAATAATGACTACATTATTTGTATTTTTGTATTAATAATATTTCATTTTACAAATAACAGGCAAATAGTATCATCGTTCTATATCCAAAAAGAGTAAGACTGGGGTCTGCTACAAACCCTTACTATAGCTATACTTAGAAAGACCCAAGTCTGTATTTATAAAGTGGAAATTTTCAGTAGAAGTAAGTAGGTATTTTGGCAATCTTTGGCAGAATCTATGTTGCTAACCCCCACAATAAAACTTGCTGACCACCGAATCAAACCCAATACCGTCGTCAGTTATGTTAGCGCTAACACATATGCTGGACCACTAAAGCAATTAGCAATTAACATATAAGATTATGTATTCCTATCTAATTTAATACGTCAGTAAAACATGGTTTTATATGGTCGTAAATAATATTGAATAACTTTATTTTTACGCGGCGAACTTCCATCAAAATTAGCAATTTTCTAATTAAATTTGTGTAACTTATAGTTATAACCGACACATAATTTAATTTTAATACATAGACATACTAATTGACAGACGACACCTCCATAACTTATATCGGCCGAATAGCTCGTACATACACACACACTACTGCAAAAGGCATAAAAAAAAAACTTATAAACGTAATTTTTGCAACGAAAAATGAGGCTTTCTTAGGTAATAAAGTCAGTCATTGTTTATTTTTATCACAAAAATCCTAACTAATATTATAAATGTCGCGCCTTAACTACTCGACCGATCACCATGTTTTGCGTACAGGTTGTCAAGCAAATAGAACAGAACATAGGGTACCTTTCATTCAAGAAATAGTACTGTTACTATCAGGCAAAATCTAGTACGTAATAGTTTCACTAAAATATTTTATTCACTCATAGAAACTTACACTCCCGCCATTTTGTACATCAAAACTTTGTTAACGAGTTGGTGTCCTAATATAATAAAATGAATGCCACTATAATTGCGTATGACGTATCTGGTGCGTTCCTGGATCGCACCAAGTGTTACTGGGTTTTAGTTTCAGCAGCTCCAAATTTGGTGGCCATGGGCTCGCGACCTAGTTCGTGGAACTTTCAAGTGATAAACGGCAATGAATTGCCGTAAATCTTAGAGTACGAAAATATGCAAAGGTCACGTGATACCACGTGACTGTGAGGTCAGAGGTCAAAGGTCATAGTAATTTCGGGGTTATATTGACTATGCTGAGTCGAATGGCGTTAACCGCGAGTCTCTAGCTCTTACGGTTCTTGAGTTGATAGTTGTATAACAGACGGACGGACAAAGCTGTTGTATAAGAGTTTTTCGAACTCTAATAACCATATTATTTTGACAGCCTCAACAAAGACAGGTAACTTGAAATCTTACATTTATAAATAATACATTTAGTTGTTAGTTTTCCACAATACAGGTACCTCAAGTATCTTTATGACAAAGAAAAGAAGCTTTTAATTGCTTTTTATTGTTTATGAGGCTGTGGTCGATGGATGGCAAACAAAAGCTATAAGAATCAGGTAGTTTTCTCAGAATGGATCGTCCCCTATTGTCACTTAAAGTGTTGGTTTTCGGTGAAGTACTTAAAAGCAGAAACAAAGCCCTTTGGTAGACGTAAGACTCCTTAAGGCATAATTGTTTGGGTTTGTCCACGTAAAGCCAATAGACAAGAACTTATTTCAAGGTGGTATTTTTTTAAGTTAGTGTTCACAAATATTCTCCAATAATAATTTGGAGATATTTCGTTAGTAGAGAGCTGTTATTTTATAATTATCCGTTTTTCTAAGTTGAATATATTTCGCAATATTAAATATTTATAATTAATTACATAATATTTTTAAATAAAATACATATAAAGTTGAAAGCGATCAATTAAAAAAAACATAGCAAAATATATTTCTAGAAATATTAATACGCTATTTAAAACAGTAGCTCTTTTTTAGGGATTTCTTATAGTTGATTACATCTAGAAATTAATTTGGTAGTTACTAGACAAATTGGCAGAGCCATTGCTGGTTTAACAATTGCCTGAAATAAAAAAATCCTATATCACTTTTACCGGCAGACTATGAGCCGACAATCCACAGAAAACAAATAATACCAATATAAAAAGCAGGGTTACCACAATAACCTTCCTTAGCTAGTCGTTTAGTGAATAATCTTAATTAAAAATACCACGCGCTTTAATAATAAAAAGGCTTTTGAACGCACCTGACAGAGTAATACTGCTTACTTTTACCAGGTTTACAACAACCATTAGCAAGTCGTTTAGTGAATAATCCTTATTAACGTCACAAAGTATTCAATTGGTAACAGTTCACGAAATCAGTCATGCAAGTTGCAAGCTCGATGTAGATATGTTTATACCGGCGTCGTCCGCAGGCACTCGTGACCGCACTCCTGATGCCGACATTATGGACATTCCGGTTATAACAAACACTGACTAACATAGGCTGGGTAAATTTGGATATAATCATGTACTGGGCTTTCGTAAAAACTTATATGTTCAAACCCAGTAGGCAAAATAAGACTTTTTAATAACTAACTTTTCACTGTTCTCTTCAATATAAAATACACACTATTTATATAATAATATAATACACATGATTATTGTTATTACGATGTTGTTTGTTATGTTTTTACTGCTAAACTGCTGAAGCGATTTTGGTGAAATTTGGTATGGAAATAATTTGAAAGCTAAGTAAATACGTAGGCTATATATAACGCATGTAAAAGCGCTAGTACCAACAGTAGTAACATTAAAGCGATAATTTTTAAATGTATCTTTCTTCTCTTCGTATAAAAATAATTATATGCAAAATATATTTATGTTAAAGCAGGAACACCGAAATAGTAATAATATACCAGTGCTCAGATTCCGTTCCGATTTCCATTTCCTAAGAATTATAAAGTAATGCTATTAGTTATTCAACTACCGTTGTTAACAACATCAATATGTTTCGTTATTATTTTGACGAGAACAAGGACAAACAAACGCATTTGAATTTAATATTACTAAGGAAGTACACAGCATAATGACATTCAAAATAAATCAGATCAAAAACACCGACTAGCATACAAAACACGTAACTGAGAGAACTTAAAATTCGTCTGTCGATTACATACACAATCTTATCTACGATCTTTCAAAAAAACACCCACGAAAATGTTAAATGTTCTAATTTAATTTGGCTAGAAACATTGCACGCTCCGCCGCGCTTCCCTTTTCACACGAGAAGTGAAGTTCACGGCCGCTGCCTATGTAAATGTACAAGTGACTAACACCAACATAGTATGAAGTCTTAAGAACTCGACAACGATGAACGTCGACGTCTTACATTTTGATTGTCAAAGTTTCTCTGGCGGCACTGTTTGTTGCTATGGTAACGGGTACTACCGTTACGAATTTAACAATACCTATATAGTCTAGACTCTTTATACACTAAATTAAGCACTATTATATTTGTAACGCTAGATGACAATTGTAGAAAAATGTTTAAGTGTAGAACTAAATCATTGCTAAAATTAAGATACGCTAATGTCCATGGTAAGAAATTAATT
Source organism: Catocala fraxini (assembly GCA_930367265.1). Taxonomy (NCBI): domain Eukaryota; kingdom Metazoa; phylum Arthropoda; class Insecta; order Lepidoptera; family Erebidae; genus Catocala; species Catocala fraxini. The sequence continues at coordinate 26,363,263 of OV884025.1, read as the reverse complement.
TTGCGTTTGTTGCAAGTCAGTTTATTTATATTTTACCGAAATGATTGTAATAATTTAATTTATTTGATATAACACATCGTCGATTTTTTAACTAACCGCTATAAAACGTCATATTTGGTCTGCATCCGTTTGAAATCGAGAAGGAATATAAACACCATTTTGGCACAAATAATATTACTAAAACACATCCCTTAACCAAACACTTGTTCCAATACACACATTCCAAAAGAATCAACAGACAGACATAACTCCTACACTTCCATCAAAGTGGTTCAGAATCGGCATAAAACCACTCAAGTTTTTACGACATTCGGCGTTTTCTCAGACAAAGGAAAAGTTAACGTTCTGAAATGATGAACACGTCTCATGTTAGAGGGGATATCAAATTGCAAAACACCGTTAACGACACCTCTACAGACATATAACAATACATTTGTGTACTCGCTATATTGTGAAATTTACTTTAGTAATAGTGGCTAATATTCGAATTTCGTTTGAGGAGGCATACTTTCTTGTATAAAAATTTAACCATCGGTATTTTATCCAGCGTCTATCTAAACAATTTTATGACTTTTATGACTATTGTATGCACGCATAAAAGTGACTGAACACTGTACATTTTACGTATACCGTGGTTACTATTATTATTATTAATACAAATATTGACATTCAAATTGGGCTTATTTATTTAAAGCGGCTACGTATTATCATATTGTATTACAGTATAGTATTACTCCTTAAAAATTAAAGACCGAATTATAAAAGAAACATAATCGCGAATATTCAATTATAGTGTTTTTTTTTTATTCTTTTTTTTTTAAATTTCATTTTGACTTTGATTTAATCGAACTTTCGCAATTGGGTAGGTTTCTTTTATAAATAAATTGTATATTTAACATGTTTCACGTTTTATATAAATCCACAGCATTGCCTTCCTACAATAATATTTATGACTATACACTTCGAAAGTATTTCTATAAAAGTCATATTTTATTCATAAGCATATGCCTATTTGTTTAATTTTTTAAACGAAATTTGCTTACAATGAATACTATAAGGACATCATCATTCAAAATACGCACACCACGTTTAAATAAAAATATCTAGCTAACAAATACTTCAAATTTTTCTGAGCGCATTCTCAGCCAGCGGATTCACACGGTTGAAACTAGTGAATGATACTTACATACATACATACGTTCACGGTCACTGACTATGTAAATAAGTATTTGAATTCACTCAGGAGCGAACGACCGCTTCAAGAATATTATTAACGAACGAACAATGAGTGTAACGGAAGAGGTTTCTTTAAAAAAGTTTCGTCGGTAAGATTGATGAGAGGCTAATTAATGTGTGAATCGATTTTTGACTGTGTTAATTGACAGCGGTAACGTTGATTCTGTAAATTGACTATGAAGACTTAGTCAATTTTGTGAAGAAATTCCTTTGTAACTTGCTGTACTTTACGATTATTAAAAATTATGGGCTTTACGCTGCGGATGCTATAATTATAAAGCGAATTTTAACGACGTGAAGATATTTTATTTAATCTCATCAGAAATTAACAAAATCTAACAATACAATCATAAGGTATAAAATAAACCATAGGTCACTATCATGCCTAAGATATCTACAATCATGATTCTAGTGCCATCTATCAAACACATTACCATCTTTACTAATATAATAGCTTACGAAGTAGTATCAACAGATGGCGTTAAAAGTAAAAATCGATAAAACCCATCTCGAGATCTCGTTGCACAAGATCGAAAACCAGTCAATTACAACAATTAGTTGCAGTCTGTCCCCGTTTCGGTACCATTAAGTACATAAGTGGAAACTTGGCTTAATAAACGGCGTCCGTTGCCCAACGCAATATATTTATAAGTGCAGTATGTCGAAAGACTTACGCAGAATCCCATCAGTTTCACATTACACGTGAGAGTTAATGTATAATAATGTTAGTTTGAAATGTTTCACAAACGATTTTGCATAAGCTCGATGCTTACTTTGTGATGTTACACATTGTCGGTGAACTCAATCGGCGTGACTGAATAGTGAGCTAAATTATTGTTGTCAAAACAAAAGAAGATATTGAAAATATAACAGGAATGAAATATATTTATTACTTATAATTGGAATTGTTACTGATATTTTATTAAAGAGAATTCAGCTATGTAAATTTCCTAAGCTCCGTAATGTTCAGTAAATTTCAGTGGTAGTAGTACTGCCCAGTCTTACTACTTTCTTGTAAAACTATTACATCAGTTAAGAGTCTGGAGTCACCAGTTACTATATCATATTACTATACTTTATCGAAACTGGTCACGAATAAGTATAAATTCAAAATTTTTAAATGTACTTCTATCTTGAATATTCTTTGAATACGTATATTTAGAAATAAGCTTATAGGCGCAGCTTTGTCTGCGTGATTTCCTCGGAAACTTATTTTCAGGATAAAAGGTATCCTATGTGTTAATCTAGGACATGGTCAAAACCTGTAAAGCACACAGACTGATCAAAATCTTTTTAGCAGTTGACGTGTGATTGAATAATTAACATCCAAATATCTTCACAAGGTAGGAATAACTTTAAAACTATACTCCAAGCTAGATCAAATCTTATTTACAAAGTGTTACTTGATTGCTATTTAAGTTATTGCTCAACTTAGTCGTACTAGATAAAACTAAACTAAGTTGTCAACGTATTTTTAACTTGTAAGAGTAACAAGTTAATTTGCTTACATTTACTTAAAAGACTATTACGTAGTTGAGTGCAACGTTTTTTAAGTAAACTATTTTATTTGCGAATAGCCGTGGGCTTCAAAAGCTCTTCAAAAAGCAGAAGTAAGCGTATGTGTGTATAACATTTAAGTATACTATAACCAGGTGTCATCCCAAAAGGATAGTTATAAAGCTTTCGCCTACTGCAGACTTTAGTTGACTTCTACATTATTATGAAAATCTATGACATTCAACATTCATGGAGAACTATCAGACATATAGGCTTTCTCACGATATATTTGTGAAGAAACCTGTATGTAATAGTTACTTTCTCATAGCATATAATTACTAAAGGCATAAATTGTCATCAAGCTCGTCCACTACCAACGGAAACTGAACGATAATCCCACAGAGTAAAACCTGTCTAATAGAACATTAAAATTATCAATCTCAAATCGATTTTAAGGCGAAAATATTAGTCAGTTGGTAATAAAATCGTTATATTTATTACCTAACGTTGACAAGTCTATGCATTTATATTCTTTAACAACAAGATTTGGAAGGTATATAGCCAGTATAACGTAACTTGGATGGTTAATAATAATACTCGTTCCGTCCCATACATAAGACATCAACGCGCTCTGAACGTCACCTAACCAAATTAAAAACGTAGATAATTTATTATTTATGCATATATTGACTGATTTTACATTATGTTAATTATAAATTATACATTTTTGTTAATTTATATCTAGGAAGTTATAATTTATACGATTATAAGTATTTAATTATTAATAAATGTAAAATGTTGCTTAGATTGCTTGTTTTTTACGAGGTTTTTAAATAGATACTTTAAAAAGGCTTTCGGATTAATAAATAGTTTGAAAATTTAGCTATTAAAATATATGATAGTTACAATTTCAAACTATCTTAACATAGACTTAAGCTAAACTGAACCATCTAACGTGTTACTGAGAAAACGTAATTGCCCAAATCACTTAGAAACTTAACCGTACTTTTTCCGATACACCCACTTATACATACACAGATAATTTCGTTACGTCCCCGTTTCGTGGTCGTCGTGAAGTCGCGGCGAGTTCGCGGCGGTCAAGGCCTGCGGTGGGCGGCGCAGACAACGAACCCGGATGTGAATGTCTCACAAAGACACACAAAAAACCCACACATGTTATACTTAAGTATTTTAGGTAATAGTAACTCGCCTAAAAAACACGTCAAAAGAAAATATATATTATAGATTTCTGCCTATCAACATAGATAAACGATCTAATATTGAAATTAGATCCTCGAAATCTAAAACAAAAGGTTCTTTAAATTTTTACTTACAATACTAGTCATAAAAGTATGAAGTCTTACTAAATTTAAACATTAAACGGCTTTTACTGTGACCTATACAAAAACCGAAGGTGGAAAACATGATTTAAGAAATAGAATTGTCGAACACTTTCAAAAAGTAGGCAACGTCCAATCAGTATCTTGTTCATCTCAATACGTTGCATAAATTCATAATTAACTTGTTAAAGTATGCAGGAAATTACTCAAAGTAATTGTAAAATAGACGGTAGTCAGATTATAAAGATTAAAGTTGCCCAACAAGGAATTCGTGTTCAACAATCTAGTTAAGGCAAACCGGTCACGAATTATGGTCTAAACGACCCAACGAAACTAGCTTTGGAGAAAGAAAAAAATATATATTAAAAACTCACCTGTAGATTTTGGATGAAGTGTCCAACGGGCTCACTCAGTAAAACAGGACCGCACGATCGTTCATGCTTGGCGTTTACTGAAAACTCTGGCCTCTGGCTCTTACCCACGGGCACTCAAAGGCCTCAAGTGAAACGCGATCGCGCGGTGTCTCGCGGTGTCCCGCCAAGTAGAAGCGATCGTGCGGTATGCGGAGTGCGCGAGCGCCCGCGCCGGGCGGCGGAGGGCCGCGACTGGCCGCGCGCCAGCGCCGCCGCCGCGTCCGCCCCGCGCCCCGCACCCCGCGACCAGCGCCCGAGCCTCGCTGACGTCACCCGCCGATGACCCCGACGCACGACACAGGCGAGCGCGGACTTATCTTGTTGCGACAAAGACACTGTCTCACTTGAGATGCTTGGGCCTACGCGCCAACCGATCCCCTAAATACTATAACTACCTGTCCAAGGAACAATGGATTAAATCAGCACAACGCACCCTTTTGCACCTGTGTGCAGGTTTGTCTTTAACACACTGACGTAGTTTCAACTGATGTTAACGTTGTCAACTCACGTTAAAAAGAAATGAAAAAATGTTTTTGGGTATTGTACGTGCAAACTGAAGCCGATGATTCTAAATTTAAATAGAGAACTTATTGAATATTATTGTACTTGTTTTAGGTGTTCAAATTACTGCAGGCATCCCTAGTTCAAAAACGCATCTGTGTAGGTTACCTAAGACCGTCACTTTATATACCAACAGGATAGGGCTCTTCCCCCACCTAGGTCATACGTGAGTCTTAAAAAGTCAAAATTACAATTTGTTTGTTATAGAAACAATTGGTTCATTATCCGAAAGAATTAAAAATAACTTGATAGCGATATTGAAATAATCGATTGTACGATATGCAAACGATAGGTTACACAAGAATTAAGGAATTTAGCACAAGCAACAGCGACTTGCCGCGCTAACATTACTGTGTCGTAGGGCTAAACCCATCGCCAACGCCTCTAACGTGTAACCACAAGTTATTCACGCGGTCAGACGCCGTCTTCAGACGAACTATCCCGAATCATATGTTCGAATTTGAATTTAGAATCGAACACGACGTGTCTAACCGCGACTAGACACGGATCGTTCACTTTTGCCGCGTTTTTGTTCGAAACAAATATGGCCGAAAATATCGTAATGGCCGCCCCACAATGGCGGATTGGCGGCTTTCTTCGCGGACCGGTTTCGAACGCGGTTATTTCGCGAACGCGCTCCGACACACAATTTCATGCACTAATTTTATCCAAATTACGTCCTACCTCTTCAGGCGGTCTCACGGCACTGAAATAACCGGTTTTCTATACCACCAGAGTTATGAGCACCATTGCAACAAGTTCACGCTAGTTGGCACCTCCGCTCAAGGTTAGCGGCTGAATTTTACGTTCAGTTTACTATTTCTCTGCGGTATGAAATTGCTTGAATATTTGCCATTCACTGGTAGACGTGTGCCAGTCGGTTTATACAGCGCGTTACAGCAAGGTGCGGTTAGAGGTAAACTTAAGGGTATAAACCACATGGCTGTAGTGAATTTAGAAGATCACAACTCGGAGGCGCAACAATAGTAAATGCGACTTTAGGTCTCGGGTGTCATTCTTGGCTCGGGCAACGTGTGATTGCGTTTTCTGTCAAAAAGTTGACTGTATGGAACTATAGCTGTTAGACGGCAATAAGCTTACCACCTATTGTACGTGTGGAACTTATAATCGTAACTGGTGAAATTTGGACGCTATACATAGCTGGCTACCTGCTCGGGATCCAAGCATGGACTATTTGTCTATATAGAAAAACATTAAAATGAGTACTTTGAACATTGCTAAGTATTTTATTAGTTATTATGTCTACTTGTAATGTGTGTTTAGATGTATCAACTAGCATATGAATAATAAGTAACACCTATGAACGTCAAAGTTATATAATACTAGTAGTTTTCCCGCGGTTTCACCCGCGTAGGTCCCGTTCCCGTGTGAATATCGGGTTTCACCCCTTTCACCCCTTTCAGGGTGGAATTTCCAAAAATTCTCTCTTAGTGCTCCCCTACACTCTCCAAGGAACATACATGCCAAATTTCAGCTTCTTGCGTTCAGTAGTTTCGGCTGTGCGTTGTCTGTCAGTCACTCAGTAACGGAAGAGTTTTATATAAATATATAATTGAACAAATTAAATAATATGAACAAATGAAGTATAACTTCATATACAGGGTCTGTCAGATTCATGCAAAGAGAGATTCTTTTTTTTTTCATATCAGCTGTTCTACAATTTCATACGGATTATTTTTAACGATATACATTAATCCCTTGCTATTAAAAATTTGAAAACTACTAGGATTCTTTTTAAGTTAAACGTTTGTATTAAGAACTAAGTGGTTTTACGTCGCTAGTACAATGGATGGGAATCGAACCTACAACCGATTTATCGCAAATCGAATCAAATATTAATGTCGCGATCCACAAATCGAATCTAGATACTTACGACCAGCCGCAAACTTCAACGCAAAATTACGCAACGGCAGTTAAAACTAAACTAACCTACAACCGATGAATCGTAAAAAGCAATGTCGCAAACGCCGAATCGAACCTGGATCCCTACGATCGGCTGCAAACTCAAGCGCAAAGTTACGTGACGGCAGTTAAAAATACTCATTTGTTGTCAACCTGTTCATCTGTAAGTAATGGAGGTATGTAGGTAGACTTGACGGATGTCTACATGAAGAACCGCGTTTAATTACTGCGCGGCGCCTACGCCTTAGGCATACGAAAGGGGAACAAGCGTGGAATAGAATATTTCTAATTTCCGTCCATTTAACGTATCCCTCTCTAATAGTAATAAAACGTTACGACGTCTGTAGGTTGTTTTGTTACTGAATAACTCGTGCTGTTTTCTTCGTTTATGTTGAAATGCTGTTAATTAGTATTGTACATTTAAGTCTGGGTGTAGTGTGTCCGTTGTTTGTAAACGTTTGTATAATCTACTGTGACACAGAAATTAAGCCTAGTGCGGACGTTTGTAAAGTCTTCTGTGACACAGGAATTATGCTTAGTGCGGACGTTTGTAAAGTCTTCTGTGACCCAGGAATTATGCCTAGTGCAGACGTTTGTAAAGTCTTCTGTGACACAGAAATTAAGCCTAGAGCGGACGTTTGTAAAGTCTTCTGTGACACAGGAATTATGCCTAGTGCAGAGGACGTTCTATAAAAAGCAAGGTACGTTTTTGCAGTAAGTACCGGGCTAAATTTAGACTCGGGTGAAGTTAAGAAACTTTTGGTAACAGCCAGTTAATATTGATTACATGAGAATTAAAATATAGACATTATGTTGGTGTAATAAACCTCTGTCTATTTTCTATAAAAAGTGTTTTTATTAGAACTATATGGTTAAGTTTATGATGACCACAGCCAGCCTTTATACCGGCTAATATGTGGCCGTAGCCCAAATGATAAAGCATTGGAGTTGCGATTGAAAGGTTGTAAGTTCAACTACCACACATTGCATTACCGAATTGTTAGTGATTGATGTGATTTTTGAATAGCTATTCAAATTAATAATAATCTTAATATATATAAATATTGTATGCGTGTGTTTGTAATTAAACTCCTCCTAACCGGCTGGACCGATTTTGATGTAATTTTTTGTGTGTTCAAGTGGATTCGAGAATGGTTTAGATTTGGTAAATTTTATTTTATTAGTTTTTTTTTTCGTGTGTACATGACAACGTCAGTCGGGCCCGCTAGTAATCTTTATAAAATAAAACTTCACCGATCCCCGTTCGGTCCTCAATACCCAGCCATTATTGTATTACTAATTCAATCTTTTAAAACGTCAAATTACTTGAAATGTTTCAAAAATATAGCATATTTTCTGCCACCACACATTAATAATTATGTTTAATAACCTACTAGTAGTTTTCCTCGCAAATTGTCCGCCATTTTTTACGTACAAAACAGTCAACATTTAAAAATAGAACAGCTCGAACGTTCACATCATTCTTGAGTTCGCACACGTACCTAACAAACCGTAAGTATTCGTAATCGATGTAAATTCCTCAGTCAAGCGCTGGCTGTTGCAAGCCGGTACGAAAGCTTATATATAATACTGCTATGGTTGTCTATCTTATTAATATTACAAGTACATATATTATACTAGATGTCACCCGCGGCTTCGCTTCCTAAAGTATAGGTTAGGTTAGATTAGTAATAATACTTTAACTAGATGAAAGGTACCCTATGTCCTATTCTGTACCCCTGACAAGATGTATGCTTAATTTCATGATCATCGGTCGGGTAGCTAAAGTGTGAAAGCGTAACAAACAAACAAATTCACTTTCAAATTTATAATATTATAGTAAGGATATAAAAATACCAGCGATAGCTTAGTGGGGAGACCAAAAGACTGCAATGCAGAGGGTCTCAGGTTCGAACCCACGTCGCGCACCTCTGACTTTCGGAAGATATATAACTTTTCGAAATTATGTGCGTATTGATTGACAATTATCGTCTGCTCCGTGCCTCGAAGAGCATGTTAAGCCGTTGGTCCCGGCTGCCATGAACATCTATGGCAGTAGTTACTGGCAGAGTGTCGACACTAAAGATCCCACTGGGTCGAAGTATCGCCGGTTTGCAATGACTGGCCACCACATAAGATAAGATAAGATAGTTTGTTTTTTTGTTACGCTTTCACGCCTTAACTACTGGACCGATCATCATGAAATTTCGCATACAAGTTGTCAGGGGTATAGAAAAGAACATAGGGTACCTTTCATCAAGAAAAAAGAAATATTTCCGAAAGATAGAAAATTGGCATAACCTACATTTGTACATGAACGTCTATGGCAGTCGTTATTGGGAAAGTCAGAACCCTCTAATACCCTGACACTGGTCTAGCCTTAGGGTATCGTTAGCCTTCGGGTTGTGGAGGTCAGGTGGCAGCCGCTCCGTGTAAAAACTGATATCCAGTCAAATCCGGTTAGACTAGAAAAGCCGACCCCAAGTGACTTGGGAATAATAAAGGCTAGGTAGAAGAAGTAAGGATATAAAAATGAGTATATACCTATATATTCCTCTTTCAAAAGACAACTCCGCTGTTGGAATATGTCCTATATCGAGGGAGACTTTGCAAACATCCAAACACCAAACACAAAAATCACTAATGCACAGAACAAATATTTGTCCCCTGTCAGTATATTCTAGCTTACAGCACTAAACAGTAGTGTAGGTAATGGCAGTGTCAAGGTGACTGCCTAAATCCCTAATGCAGTCAATATTACATCGCCTAGGGGCGTACTAGAATACGGACGACCCGATGGTAACCTGTGGACGCTTACAACACTAGATACCCATACCACTTGCGGGCTGCATTTAAAAAAAGAAGTCACAGTGTTGAAAGCGCAGGGGGCCAAATTACCTAGTAATGTCCTCCAGACTGAATTTCGGTCACAGCGACCAGTCTTAACGGAGACTGGGCATTTGCGCAGGAGACATTATAGTGCAATAGTGTGTTCGCAAACACAAGTGCACTCTCTGTTCCCTAGCTCTCCTGATCGGATGGGATGGTAATCCGACAAGACCGAAGAGAGATCAGGCGCAGGACCAACGTGCCTTACGTGCTTTTCCAGGCACAGGGGTGTCTATCACCGCCAGCTGCCTAACTCCGGGCTGCTATTGAGATTTCTTAACAGAAAAACTCAATAACTTTTTGTCGGCCCAACCGAGGTTTCAAATCCGAGACCTCATGTACAGCAGTCACATTCACTACTGCTGCACCACAGAGGCAGTTAAGAATTACCTAGTTATCTGTTAACAGTAGCGCTTTTATAACTCACGCATGAATATCTCTGATGGGTAGGCAGTGGTGTATATGTCGCCATCTTTTTAAGTTCTACGTAATATTATGTCGAATCTACCGCCGTCTAAAATCCACATTGCCAGACTCCGTGTTGAATAGGTACCAAGTAATTGACAATATTGATCTCATTAATGCGTAAGTATTTATTATATGACGCATTATAAAATATCTAAATATAACCACACTTTTCTATGTTGTCTATTCCTTATAAGATTTGCTCCAGGTTGGGTATATCTTATTACTTTAAGTCCAACTCGTTGATCGCGCTCTCATCTGTAATCTTTGTACGCAGCCTGCAACGTCATACGATTGTACGACTCCCGACATGTATGACGCCCGACTTTGTAACTAATACGATCCGTGGTCCAATAGACCCATTAGTAGCATAAGCTACTAATGGGTTACTCTGTGATATTCTTTATACAGTTATGAAAAGTCTGCATATGTTTCTAAATGATTATAAGACTGTAACGTAGCTGAGTCTGTACTTTTTTGTAAGCCTATTTATAAGTCCCACTGCTAGACAACATATGACCATTGACCACGTTTTCTGGTTATATGTTGTATACTACAGGTACGTTAGTCAGTTATCTCCAAGTTTAAGAGGATTTTGCTTCCATCTATATTTAACTTTAGATATAGAAGAACTAATTGGAATTTATTATTTAGAAGCCTCACTGATTTCAGCATGAATGAGCAGGCTCCACCGGGGAAGTACTAGCCTCTCACAAAAAATCGACGAGAAATACCAGTATTCCTACTGTTGTGTTTCGTTCGGTGCATGAGAGTGCAGGAGGCCTAATCACCCTTTCCCCCTTCGCGCTCCTTTTCCTTCCCACTTCGTTTCCTAAAGGGTCGGCAACGCGCTAGTGATACCTCTGGTGTTGCAGGCGTCCATAGGCTACGGTGACCACTTACCATCAGGTTGGCCGTATGCATGTTTACCACCTTAGTTGTATAAAAAAAAACGATGGTTTTAAGACTTCTTGTCTGTTCTTCTATTTGCTTCAATTACCCGCAAAAACCGCTACACGGATTTTAAACAAACTCTCAAATTTCGTAGCTTGGGGCTCAGTGTAAAATCTAAACCACGTATAATCTAATATCGATCAAAAGAACCAGCGATATGCTATGACATATTATGATGCACACATATAAAATTGCGGGCGTAATCTACACCGACGAAACCTCGGTCGATATCAACAACAATAGTCATAACAGCTTAAAATACAAAAAATAGAACACAATACAAGATAAGAGGGCCCAGGCTAAGAATCAAAATAATAATAAAATTAACAGAATTTATTTCTACAGCAATATTCTTAAACCCTAAAACATTTCTTTGTGGTAATAATTATTCGTCAATTAGAATTAGAATTTATTTATTTGCCAAAAAGTGTTGGTACAGCTTAGGTCGTACAATTAGTTTACATATCCAAAACATTTGTCATTAAAGTGACATGCAAATAAAGAATATAATAAAAAAATAATATAATTTAGGAACAGTATTACTACTGTTAGATGGAATTCTGTTAAAGTGTGGTACTTTACTTGATAAACCGTTTTATTCGTACTCTGTAATACCGACTAAACCTACAACGGCGTTCCTTTTCTTTTTTTTTGCTTTACGTCAGGGCAATGCGTTTACGCACCGTCCCGGCCGGGGCAGGACGAGGGTGTGTGGGACTCGAGCCAGTGAGGCCGGCCCCATACCCACGAAACCCCTGACGACGTTCCCCACGTACCGGTGTCGGTGCCACGGGATTCACGCTAGTATTCACCGTGACACCGACAGGTCTTGGCCCGCCACGTAGCGAGGCGAGCCCCAGCTGTTTGGAGGAGGACTAGATGGTACAGCCCTCCCCTCCACTGAGGGGGGCGCGCGGGGTGCTTACGCCCCTCCCTCGGGCCTGTGCTGCTCGGGCGGCAGCCTGCCTAAGTCCACCGCCCGCAGGCCGCCCCCTAGGACAACGGTGTTCCTTGACATAACCACACCTAACTCGCAATGCCATACTTTTCTAGTCAACTGCTCCAGTTCAAGCAAACACACAAGTTTAAGCGAGAATCCTTAAACATTCCCTCCTAAATAACTGCTTGCTGTTTTTCAATATAACTTCGCCTCAAAACGTTAATCCAACTACCGCTATCAATAATTGCTAGACATATATGTATATGTATGTGTACAGTACATGCACAGACGTTCTTGCGTTGGAGCGGCCACGATTCCTGATTAGCTACAGTGTCTGCCGGCCGCACGAACGCGAAACGATTACATGATGGTAACGTACCAAGCGATAGCTTTAGTTATACGCGGTTGGATATCTGTATACACTGGATAGGACACAACACAAGCATTATAGCTTAGTTAGAGGGGTTAGCAAGTATACTATATTAAATTGCAACCCATATTGATTACAATCTTTAAGAGATGATATGTGTAAAGTTTATTGTTTTCATAAATAGACTACTCCGGCTGTATATAAATCCTGTGTTACGGGGGGCATTCAAACAACGGACACAAAGAACATCTAGACTCGGAAGAACTACATATTTGGGACTCACACAAATTTTTGACCCGTGTGGGGATTAAAACCACAACACATGGTGAAGTGGTAATGGCGAGGCGATCAACCAAATAACTACGACCGCCTAAAATATATTATTATGTACGCTGAAATAATCCGTAATTTAGATGTATTTTTAACATCCTCGCCTTTATATGGCAGCACTGGCAGAAGCTATGAGCTATGTTTTAAGCCGTAAGTAATATCGGCGAGTATATTGCCGTCTACGGGGAACTTTCTCAGCCACCATCATTAATATTTTTAAATTTATAAAGCCAATAACTCTTTTGCCGTGTATTATACCGGGTATTGAACCTCAACATGTGCTGCAAAGTAACTTATAAGACGAGGCCAACGCCGCGTATATTTATTGGAATTTAATTATTATATGACTAACAAAACCAACAAGGTGTCCGCAATTTCTGCGTTAAGGTGAGCAAAAATTGGTATCATATTTCTATCATTCCATTAGTAATGCAAAGGTTTTCTATATTAAGTCCATTCCTTGAGATATGGGCAACCATGATTGTTTTAGCCTAACAACCATAACTATTACCATACGAATACAAGTCGCGATTTACTCGTAACTTACTCTTGAGTTACCCTTCCGATTCAAAAAAAGGAAGAACAAAACAACATGGGCAATCGACTGTTTCCGAAAAAATGGTCTGGTGTAAGTAGCTTCTGCACTTAAATCACTGTTTACCATAAGGCAACATAAAGTTATTGCAGGCATAAAAACAAATACCACACAGTATGTTCAAGATCGCTATCATCGAACATGATTTTCGAATTACCTGAGCATATGAAATCTGTTCACCATTTGAAAATGCTAAGTGACTGTTAGATAGTGAGGTTTAAAAATTACCTACGTTACGAAATATGTCGCGGGGGCTTGTAAAGAATTAATATAAAACAAGTTACTGCGGATATATTAATTCTACCATACAACAAATAATAAAATTTTTGTACACACAAATCCTAACTAATATTATAAATGCGAATGTAAGTTTGTTTGTTACTCTTTCACGCCTTAACTACGCGACCGATTATCATGAAATTTTCCATACACGTTGTTAGGAGAACAGAAAAGGACATTTCATCCAGAATAAAATACTGCTTCCAAGGTATAGAAAATAGACATAACCTACGATCCTTACGCAAGCGAAACTGCTAGCGAAATCTAGTATAAAATATTTATAAGTTCCAACGGACTGAATTTAAGCCAGAGCAGCAAGTCTTAATGAAGGCTGACCATCTGCGCAGGAGATATTGTATTCCACAGTGTGAGCGCACTCTCTATTCCCTAACTCTCATAATTCGATAGGACATACTGAGTATCGATAGTTTACCGAGGCATGGAGATATACAACATTGATAACTATCTAAGAAATTAAATACCAGAAGAACTCAATTCAATTTAGCTGACCCGACAATTTACATTAAAAGCAGCTTCCGAAACTCCCAATTATTTTTAGAAACTATGTTATAATGTAATATTTTTATGTTTATTATTTTATTTGGCAAGCGTAGCTGTCCGTGGCCTCACTGGACTTATCAGAAAATCAGCGCTGCACTACCTACCATGGTGCTGCAGCATTATGCTGAGATAAGTGCCATTTTTGGTCTCGCACTGGCGGTATGATGTAATTATGTAAACAGCTTAATTTTATGTTTTCTTTGTTTTTATTTTTGTATCTCTAAAATTTTTTTTTTTGTTCTTTTCTTTTTGTTTTATGCCAGTGTAGAGATTAAAATAAACTATTTTCTTTTTCTTTCTTTTTTTATATTCAAAATATTTGTGACAGCTGTTCTTAACCAAATACAATCTTTAACTAGGAATATCCTGATTATGTTTATATCTGAGAGTCATAACAAACTTCACTTAAATCATCAATATTCAATTATAGTACATCTATATGAACAGTACCGAGTGTTATAAACCCGCTACGAACCAATTACCATATATATACACATACGTATATATACACGAAAGAGTCATTACTATTTATAGATTATTCGTCATTGTACGAGGAAAATTCTTAGTGAGTTTTCACGGTACATAGACGCGATATTCGTTTAAGAAAATGTGTTATATGTGTGAATTATATTGAAGGCTTGTTTGCTTGTATTCGGTTAATACATAAATTAGCCTGAACAGATTCCGCTAGATATCCGGCTGTGATTCTTCTTATGTCAGTTATAAGATGTTGTGGTTTTAGCAGTCTTCACAACTTATACGTTCGGTAAATGTTAACAGGAAAAATGTCGGAGTCATACATACTTTTTTTAAAAAGAAGAATTCACCTGCTTTATGAATAATTCCTGTACCGTGGGGGTCTTTATAAACATTCAAACAACGAACACAAAGAACACTCAGACAACCGCTTGTGGATTACACCAATTTTTGTCTCGTGTGGGGTTCAAACTTACAACACTTGGCGCGGCAGCAATGGCGGGGTGACCATTTAAACCACTACGCTTGTGGGAGATATACTTATGCGTGAGGCTCTAAATTTATGTAGGCATTGCTATTGCACCTATTTTTTATATACGCATGGATAATTTATTTGTATGATTTTAATCTTATGTTGCACTAGCGCATGCTCACCGTCCAAAGACTAAATATGCAATGTAAAATCTATACTAATATTATAAGCTGAAGAGTTTGTTTGTGTGAACGCGTTAATCTCAGGAACTACTGGTTCGATTTAAATATTTTTTTAGTGTTGGATAGCCTATTTATCGACAAAGACTATATAACATCACGCTAAGACCCACGGTGGTGGCACAACAATGACAAACGCAAGTAAAACTGCGGGAACATCTAGTCTTATATATAACTATAATCTTTTTATGTATTTTGACGTGTCTAACGTTACCTAATAGAACCATATAACAATTCTACCATATTACTAACTATAATCTCACATTATGTCGCAATCCTTTTAAAATAATTATAAATGTTAACCGAATGCAATTTGAACGAATTGATCTGAAATCATTGTGCACGTGAGTCTATATAAGTACTTCTATACGCGTCACGAAAGTGTGTTTTTATGTATTTAGATAAATGGATTAACAAAATACGGTTTTCCGATGAATGCCGCGCCATTAATCATTTGATAATCATTAAAGCCATTGATATAAACGTTAAACATAATTAATTATCGCTCATTTTGACGGTGAAGGAAAATATTGTAAAGACCTTGTATGCGTCACTTCTCTATAACGTTCTCGAAGGTAGGTGAATTCTATATACCACACTTGGCCAGCATGGTGGTTTATGGTTTGATTCTGAAACAGTGTCTCTAGTCAACAGTACTAACGTACGATCATTTACTGTGACTCCTGGCACTTATTAAACACTACCAAGTGCCGGTGATTTAATTCCCGAATTAAAAGTGTGCGAAACACAGGTATATGCATGGATTACGTCTTTTTGTTTCTATTTTAAGAAGTGAGCTTAAGCTTCTCAACAATACAGTGCACGCACTAGTCATAATTCCTGTGTTGCGGGGGACCTAACAAACATTCTAACAACAGACACAAAGAACACCCAGACCCGTAAAAATTATTGATGAAGCACACAAATTTTTGTCCCTTGTGTGGATCGAACCCACTCGGCGAACTGGCAGTGGTAAGTTAACCACTTAAACCATTACGCCAGCGTCACCA
The DNA here is from genome assembly GCA_930367265.1 of Catocala fraxini. NCBI lineage: Eukaryota > Metazoa > Arthropoda > Insecta > Lepidoptera > Erebidae > Catocala > Catocala fraxini. The sequence goes on along the minus strand of OV884025.1, from coordinate 26,346,712 downwards.
TCCGTGCAGTCGGGTTTGTGTATGCCGTTTATAATTAAAGTGAAGTGCTTCCGAGCAAGAAAATAGCGTGACACCATTAATTTAAAAAATTACAAACACATATTAACAGGATGCATTCATACTTTAAATAAACATCCTGATTAGGATGTACACTCAACATATACATCCTTAATAACTCAAATTAATGTAGATAATTAATGAGAAGATATTGAATATCACGGCGAAGCTAACATCAAAATTGTCTCTACACCAACAGCCATCACTTCACATCTTCGTTACACGGCAGTTCATTGACCTCGCATAGAAGTTAAATACAACCTGTTTATAAGAGTGGACTTGTAAATCAATCGTTGAGGCTCTGTTGCGTGTCAGGCAGCGCTCATGATGGATTGATGTGAACTATAAAAAACGTATTAGAAGTACGCATTTATACGTATATTGTTGACATTTAAAAAAACCTCTACTTTTGATACTTTACGTAGTTTGAAAATGGATATATATATAGTCAAAGCGGATGTAAAATATCATAAGTATTATAGTTTAACATGTTTCAGAAAATGTCAAATATCAATATGGTTATAAACTGTTAATTATTTTATAGAATGACGTTGGTCTACGTGTATGTGTGTATCTTCGATTCGTTTCATGAGCCCGGCAATGTATCTATTAGGTTATTCTGTTAGAAAACTGCCAGTAACAGCACAAAGGCAATACTAATAATAATATATAACTATAACTTTAATCAAAAAAAAGGTAGTCGAATTTTTGTTATGGTCTCGTTAAATTACTGACTTAAAATATGATCTGTCCTTTGCTTTAAATCTAAACAATGAAACTTGACAATAAAATGGCAGGCAGTGTTAACAAAGATTTAACATTTTAAATCACAGATACCTGGAATTGAAACAACCTTTCTTAGATCATTTAATTACTTAAACCGTGATACAGGATTTCATCTCACTGCAGGTTGTTTGTCTGTCCGGAAGGCAATCAAATTCACAAGAATATAGAACTTTCGTTTACAATGCCTTAACCCAGACGCCTACGTCTTTTTAACTAATTAAAACGCCAATAAAAATGTCTCTCTTGGTGTTAAGCAATTACTAGCTAGATAGTCTTATTCGCTATTGACCTTTTAAAAAGATATGCAAAACTGCACAGGTTCAATGCTTGAAGTACAGTTCTTCCCTACGTAGCCTGGAATTCCTATTATTTTCAGGAATACGACACATGATGTGATCCTCTCTATAGCAACGGTATTTTCACGTACCAGACTGAAGGAATTGCCAAGTTTAAGCGAGAATCCAATTTTCTCTGTATTTAAACATTTCCAAGAAATATTTTCGTATTAACTTTTATAGGTATAGACAATCAAAAGAATTCTTGGCAGCCTACAGTGCCACATACCTACTTTGGCTATGATCGGTCATTTTATGTCCGGCTCTTACTCTGCAGTCATTAATAAGATTTATTAGTCTGTTCATGTTCTCTATCTATTTCCTTTTATAATCGCTGCGTCGAGTTATACAGAAAATGGACACAACACACTTAAAAAATAAGAGAAATACAATATTACTGCGTGTACTGTTTTCGCGGTGACTGTGACGTACACGATTCTCGCACGAGACGAAAATATTTTATAACCCCTTTTTTATCATAATTCATAACAGAACATAGTCTACTCATGAAATACACTCACATTATCTCTCATGCCTATTAATATGTAAACCTTATCTTTTGGATGATATGTTCTTCTATTAAAGAAACTCAAGTAGTTTATTGTATTGTACTTATTTAGCATGTCAGATATATGGAGGTCCAAATTAAATCCTTTTTTTGATTTTATATTATAAATGCGTTTCTTTATTTGTAACGCTTTCACTTCTCGACCAATCATTATGAAACTTAATATACGTAAAGGACATAGAGTACCGATTTTCCGAAAAAAGATTGTTCCTAAACGAAGCCGCAGGCAAAAGCCAGTAAATAAAATAACACAAAGACAATGTCCGTCGAAGCAACATGCCTGTTTATTCCCGCAGGCTAAATGTTTCTTGTACACATTTGCTTTTCGCCATCTATGTTTGCATCCCACGTAATAAAGGCCAGATTAGAATCCATACTGCAACAAAAAAACAATGACATTATACCTAATCCAGCATGATGTAGGTAGGTAACTACCGCATTTTAGCTGAAAATATTACAATGCAGAAATGAATATGGCAGATTAATTAGAAACGTTTTTATAATCTACAGGCTGACCCGATGATCGTTGTGCTGCGTTTGCCTGCAACCTGATCGCAGCGCCACCTGCCAGGTCTAATTGTGAATCTAAACCATCCATAGACCCACTAAAACGCACATATGCAACATCCACAAAATTGGTACATACACACGTATAAATAAGAATTATATATACCTATAAAGATAATCTATTGAAACTATATTTTATTCATTATCTTATCATAGCTAAACCACCATACCGAATTGGTGAAATTTGGTAAACTTAGTTTGAACTCGAAAAAGAAGGACAAGATTACTTTAATTAAAAAATGAAGATTTAGAACCCAGAGTAGGAGAACTAGAAAATAGTGTGTTAAGGCCAGAAAATATTTGGGTACAGAAGAATGGCTTAATGCAAACGCATATCATATACGACGTGTATGTATGAGTGCATTTGTTCACGCTCAACGTAGTAAGGCAGCAATTTATATCTATGCCTCTACAATATTATGGGTTCGAATCCCACTCGGGACAAATATTTGAGGAATCAACAAATAACTGTTCCGAGACTGGGTGCTCTTTGTGTCCATTGTTTAAATGTTTGTAGAGTCCCCCGCGAGACAGGAATTATTACTAGTGCCAGAGTTGTACTTTGTCTAAAATAATCTATATGTACATATGTATATTGTTTCTATTCTCTATATATATATATATATATATATATCTACTGAAATTACTGTAATTCCACAAAATTCCATCTTAATTAATGTATTTCATCTATTAATGGTTTAACGCCTTATAAGGTTTAAATTGTTAAATCCACCTTAAATTGATTTTCTCCGGCTAATGTCGAAATGACCATTTTTAGATAACGTAATAGACTTTTCGTTTGAACTGTCTTTTATTTTCTATCAAGACAATTTCTGTATAAGGTAATAATCATTGTTTCGCTCTCTTTTGCCTTTGAAACGTATTTTCTCTCACCAGTATGTAATCTACAAAGCGTATATCCGTTTAGCACAAATAAAATAATGGGGTACAGTCGTTGGGTCGTTATTAGAAAAAAAACCGAATGTAAAGAAGACGGTATAAAATCCCCTTTTAGTGGTGATCCAGCCATCGAACGAGCGTCCTTGAGTGAGGTTTTTCTTTGATAGCTCTTGTCGCTCCTACAAACTGGAGATTGGGCCTGGAGGCAGTGCTATTGCCGGTAGGATGAATGAATTCATAATCGAATCTATACATATAATTAAATTGTGACTGGTCGATGTGTGTATAGGAAATATTTAAGAAAAATATGTGATGGGTCTTTAAAGCTATAGAAAACAAAACGTTTGTTCTTGCATTACGCAACAAATTATCTATAGTACGAAATTGAATGCAGTTTTCACAAATGTATTTATGGACATCTTACTTAAAATCCGGTTCATATTTTATCTTGATGCTCCTCCTAAAAGTCGAGTATTATGTGCATAGACTAGCTTTACTAGCTAATTTTTAGCTGACATTATTTGTTATAAAAATTTTTGACTCTGTATTTTTGACTATTTCCTATTTCCATTATTTGTTATAAAAATTTTTTTTGTCTCTGTATTTTTGACTGTTTCCTGACATATTTCTGATTTGTTTGTTTAAATATAATATTTTATTTACATTTTGTTATTAAACTAGTTGATTAATTATTAAAAATTTATGTAATTCATGATTAATCTTTGATATTTGTAAGCCAGCAATGGTCAGACATGTTGAAACAAATTATTATGTGACATCTATAATAAGCATCTTATCAATGTTTTAATTATGTACACGTGTCTCAGCAAATAAAAATATCTTTATCTTTATCTTTATCTTCTTCTACCATGCAAATAAAGAAATATATGGACAGGTACCTACTTTCAAATTGCACTAGTACGAAGTCGCGGGCCAAACCTAGTATTACTATCGTGATTACTATATATGTATTTTATATAATGGATATGTTTAATTTACCTACAATCTTATAACATTCGTAGAAAATAATCAAACGCCAGTCGTACCAAAGTTTATATACACTATTATTATTACTAGCGGTCGCCAAGTGGTCAAAATTCGACCGTAATTGTTTTTTTTTAAGTTTGTTCGTTATTATACATATACCGCGAAATTGTAATAGGTACTTAAGGTATGTAACCATAGTTACGAAGAATTGTACGACATCAACCGAACCATGCCGAAATACTACGAACGCGATTCAACTGCGTGTGTCAAATGCATGGTTGTGTGCGTGTAGTGGTTTTTCCATTGTGTTGTGTCCGAAGTTTTTGCTTCACGTATTAAAATATCTATATATTAATACGTGAAGCAATAACTTTATACCCCCTTTTACGAAAATTGTGCGGACGGAGGAGTATGAAATTTGGCATACTAAAATTTTATATGGAGAAGGAGGGGCGAATCCAAATATTTTTATAAAATATGCATTAGAAATACATTAAATTAATGAATAAACACTAAACGCACACAACCATGCATTGGACACAAGCAGTCGAATCGCATTCATAGTATTTCGACATAGTTCGTCTGACGTCGTACAATTCTTTGTAACTATGGTTACGTATACCTTATTTATATGTAATAGAGAAAAACAGAAAACAAAGTAGCAAGGTTAGGAATTTTGGTCGAATTTTGACCACTAGGCGACCGCTAGTAGATATTATTTAGCTGCCATTTTTTATTTCAACATATCCGAATAAAATCTAAACGAATAATCACCTACGAGCATTCTATTTTATGTTCAGATATAATAGTAAAAATACTTACGATTTTATTAGAAAACTGAACCGGTTTATACTTTAGACGTGTAGTGTATTATCTGAGCGCATAGCAACTATTGGGCGTAGCTTTCGAAGAAACGTGAACCTGTTTTGTTCCTTAATTTTTTAATCTATGCAATGTACATTAGTTGTTCAAATTTATAAAATGGATATAAAGATTCACTTAAAGGCTCTTAGATACAAACGCTTAAAGCAATACTTACTTTTAGTAACTAGAACGTGTTATTAGTACGCGTTGTTGTCAATTAATTGGCGATAGTATGTACGAATAAACCGGCTGGCTCAGAATAGTTGCTTACCTGAATTCTACCACCTAAGCTGGCGTGGGAGTAGTAGGTAATACTACGTTCCGCTCGATAAGTAGAAGTGTCAGAAGCATCATTAACAGATATTATGTCTACCTTCGGAACTATCCCACTTCTTTCCTTTCATCCCAATTTCATAGGTTTTCCCTGTCTCTGACAAAACACTAGTGATGCCTATTATTGCAAGTGCGTATAGGCTACGATAATCACTCACTATCAGGCAGGCCATCCATCAAGCTATGCTTATAAGCCACTATAATAGTGTAAAAAAGCATTTATCTCATTCAGAACATTAACACAAATAAGGAATGTTATTACTTTTTTAGCTATACAAGGAAAACTTGATCCTGTTACTTTAGTTTATCGTGGCCGTGCTTTTACCTACGAAGCTATAGACCTTATTTACACGTAGAAATAAGTTCTGCATACTGCTTCCTTTTCTAGGCGATAAAAATATCTATCTCGAGTGCCCTGCAAGGTTACCTACTAGAATCTCATGTACTTACGATACAGTATTGGTGTGGATGCATTACCAGTACTATACGTATATACAGAAGCCTTTTACAGGGATTTCTACAAAGATTTAACCACCGCGCTGAAAACGAAAAAAAATAATCTGTTATTTCATCAAGGTCAGAGTCTTAAAGTACGACGAATTGTTTTCTAACGAAAATTATTCTAAATACCACGAATGCAATGATCGCATGATATGCTTGGAATGAGTAGGCATCCTTAATCTTGCTACTTGATGATTCAGAGAACATTATGCTGTGTCTATCTTTTATTTATGTACGAGTTTTAAATTATTTTTTGAAATATTTCATTGGGCCATATTGATATACACATATAAAAGAATTTTAAGATTAAATTATAGATTAGAAAATATCGAACTGATATCAAGATGTTGATCAAACATTTCTAGAGCGTTATATGAAAGGTACATTGTACCGTTCAGAGATTTGTAAAATGTTAAAAATGAGATATATTCGATAGTCATTTCAGATAACGTGTATTGAAAATATGGGATTAGAAATATTTATGTCGACCTTGTATATATTTCTTGGATATTAGAAATGCTTTTGTACTAAATATATTTTAAGAAAATCATCGTATTATGGCACGGCATATGTGTATTTCCTTCACTTCTATTACGATTTGAGGTCATACGTATTAGGGGTAAACCTATTCCTATCTACCGGGCACACCCCGACACACTGATAATTTTTTACCAAAAATCCAATAACACTTTGCCCGGCAATTGAACCAGAGACCTTATGCATGGCAGTCGCATTAACTACCGCTAGAGAAAGCTTCTTATACTACGAAAGTCTAATTTGTAAAATTACGCTGCACAATAATCTAATATAAAACAGATAGAACATCTCGAAGTCTTTTTGAATTTGATTTGACCGACAAGTTTAGCTCAAACTGGAGCAGTCCAGCTGGGGAAGCATCGCCTCCAACAGAACTTAGCAGCCTAACACAACATGCCCTATGTTGCCTTCCGTAAGTGAAGACTCCAGGCTCTTTAATAATGTACTGTTAGCAGACCATATATATATCTTTATTACCTTACGATTACACCTTAAATTGAATCTTCTTTTTTATAATTTTCAATTCAACAATCACCCTGCAATTGTCGCAAACATTCCTAGTATGACGTAACCGCTTAACACCAGGCGGGCAATATGTTCGTTAGCCACGTTGGCTGTACAAAAGTCTCGTAAGATTGGTACTCTTAACTTGTCGCCTTAATGTTGCAGAGTTCAGAACGCAATCACTCTAGATACAAACTGGTAATCCGAATCAGGTTAAACAAGAAACTGATGTCAACATCGCGGCTGAGTCGACAATTATTTTATCGTTTGATGAATTTGTATTGATAATAATATTTATTGATCATAATTACATGGTAGGCTAGTTTAGAATAAAAACTGATGGTACGCCACCTGCCAGTCTTACCACGCAGCCTCAGAACTAGTTTCTGTTTGTGTGTGTGACTATGTATCATCAGGATATACAATACAAATACCAGAATACCTATACGATCGTCCCGTGGCATAAAATTGCTCTTATATTTGTTTGAAATAGTGAGGTGCTGGGTTCGATTACCAGGCTAGGCAATATTTTACTACTCTGTATTAAACTGTTCCACTGCTGGGCACGGGCCTCTTCTCAGTGTAAGAAGGCTTAGGCCACAGTCCACCACCCTGGCCCAGTGCGGGTTGGCAGACTTCACATTTTTCGAGAACATTATAGAGAACTCTTCGACGTGCAGGTTTCCTCGCGATGTTTTCCTTCATTGTTAAAGCAAGCGATAATTAACTTTTTAATACGCACTTGACTTCGAAAAGTCAGAGTTGCGCGCCTTAAGATCGAACTCGAGATCTCTGCGTGGCAATCCAACGGTTTCCCACTAGGTTATCGCTGCTTAGATATTGTTAGTAGCACAAAATTTGGATATGTGATATACAGCAGAAAACTCGCTCCTTATATATATATTAAATATAATATATTTAATACGAGAGTCTTAAAAACAGCGCGCGAATCACGGTTGTAATAACCAATGCTTTCTCATGCGGGTATATAGAGGGGTAACTTCACGGCATATTATGCTATGTTATGAAGTTTATAAGTATTGGAGCATCATAGATACATTTTTATTATGCTTGACTGGTGGAACAGCATACATTAAACTGAGCAAATTTAAGAAGCGAATGCAACATAGACTTACAATATTACGCCAAAAGCTTTCGTGAAACATTGTGTGTTAAGCCCGAACATTTTCGTAAAACTGATTCTTATACTGGGATATTTTTATAATAGACTAACATTTTATAAATATTTTGTTTCGTGAGCGCCTATATTGTATATTTGATTTAAAGGAAAAGCTATATTTTTGCGATGACGTGATATGAGGGTCGAGAATGTTGGTTCATTTTATGAAGTATAAAATGTTGAAGGAAATATCTTAGCTATTTGGAAAAATAATGCAAAAGTAAACTTACTTCTTCTTGGAAATAATAGCGTTTGCTATTTTCAGTTTGAAAGCTCTCGATATTGGATTGACGGCTCGATATGTTGAATATATAATTGAATAAATGGGTTTAGTACAGCACTTAACCCAGTTATTCAATTGCGACGATGATTATAATGCCAAATTTAAATAATAAGTGGAAGTGGCTCAAAATTGGTCTATAGGCATCACCACCCACTTTGAATATTTTAGGATTGGTAAATTAATATAAGAAATCTATAGCATCATCCTACCCCTCCAGGGATCTCTCCTAGCATAATTCTATACACGTATAATTATATTTTGTACTATTGCTGTAAATTTTCTAACAAAAAAATACATGGCTACTTAATTATATACTAACATAATTATGATATGCTAAAAACACAGCACGCATATTATATACTGCCATATTAGACGATTTCTACGATAAAAACATTCACGCGTACACAAGCTTTATATACAAAAAAAATCCTAAAACTGTAGACTAGTAATAAACAATCGTTTTATACAATATCCAACGTACATACGCCATAACGTACTGTGTTTATAGTTCCATTTTATTCTACACATTGTATTGGACTATATTTTATATAAAAACACAGAGAGTGGCTTCTAGTGTCGGGATAAAAGAATAAAATAAACTGTTGTTTTTTATGTTGCGTTTCGTGACAAAATACGTAAGAGAGTTTCATGTTGTAATGTAGGTACTGAAAAGTTGTCATTGTAACAGTGTAAAACTGTTTTTATTATTTTATTACCTTCACAATAAAAGTTTAAAATCAGCCCTACAGTCTGCTTGTCTGTGCTTTAGCCTATAGTTACCTACTTGTAACATCAGTTGTAACTTGTATCACCTTCATATAAACAATTTTTAAAAGTATCTCTTTGTTGCCAGCTTAATACTGCGCCGAGCAAAATGTGCCAAAACAGGCGGTCACAGTTAAGTTGATAAAATCAACACTTTTTGTTTAATACAAATATAAAATATACATTTACCATAACAATGAATGTGTTTACAATTACTCCGTGTAAAAAACCTAAAATAATTAATACTTTCGCCCACAAAATTACGTAAATTTGCAATGCAAAAACGAAAGCTCGTGTTACGTTATTTTTAGATTACAACAGTAGAAATCTATCCTATTTTAGAGGTTAAACGAAACAAATAGTTATATTACAATTTGTCCGTCCCAAATATTTAAGTTATTGGTTGACAATAAAGATACATATTTATCAAAAAAGCATTTCAAATCCTCCATACAATTTTACTATGGCAGCCGCGCGCCGATTTGAATGTCGAGCTCTGTCATTCAGTCCAACCGCGACTTACGCTCGACGCAGTCTTAAAAAGAGAACTACAAATTGGCCTCTCAACTAACAGCACACCGTCTCCGTAAAGAATCCAAAAATCGTACTGGGATTGATGTTATACTTAGTATTTATTTCGTTTAAAGTAAATCTTTTTATTAAAAAAGTCATTTTATTTTCATCAGGACACGTATTTATTTATAGCACATCCTTACTAATATTATAAACGCGAAAGTTTGTATGGATGTATGGATGTTTGTTACTCTTTCACGCAAAAACTACTGGACCGATTGCGATGAAACATGGTATGTAACCTGGAGACCTGGATTCACACATGGGCTACTTTTTATCCCGATATTCCCACAGGAACGGGACTTAAACCGCGGGGAATAACTAGTTATACATATTCATAGAACATTAAATTTTGTTACATGGTATTTTGTTTGATATGTTAGGCTAGTTATAATATTTATACATGTTCTCGCGTAAAAACTGTGAGCACAGCTAGTACAATGATTTTTATAATATAAAGTTGAAATCCTACTCTAGAACCTCAGCTGTCAATTCCATAGTTGCAGATATTTAGAGACAAAATACCAATAAATCCACACTCGCAACTGATGGCAAGAAGACCATATCCTTGTTGCATCCGTGTAAATCCAATTAATAAACCCGAATACCCTATTCACTTTTTCAATTATTAACTTAAAAAGCACACGTAAAGAGCAACAATGATTGGCATCACCAAGATAATATCTGGCACAATAAAACGACTGACTTCAAAGCTTATCGCCAATATCTTGAACACCTAGATCACAACATGATATCTGAATACGTAACCAAACATATCCATAGTAAATCTAACAATAGCGTTCACAGTTATTGGTACTTTCTAAGCACAATAGGGCCCGCCCTCCCGCCGTCCCCGGGTCGTAGTCGTGACGTGCCCGCCATGATCCCACACCACAGCTTCATGGCTCGCTAGACTCCACGGATTGCGTGACACATGACTCATCTATCCGATTTTATTGGCACGAACTTTGTCTGTTTGTTTTATACTTTCTACTATAGAGTATGTTATGCAGATAAGGTTGAGCAGTTGTGTTTTGTACCTATGACGGTCAAGCATCTATTCTAAACATTGTGGAAAGAAACGTATGAGAACTTTACGTATATGTTTTTTTAAATTACTATCTGTAGGTACATAAACCGTGTCATATCGTATAGCAGTTGTTATTTAAAAAAAATATCGCGTTTAAATATATGTTACTTTAAAAAATTAAAATTTCTTTAAAAATTGGATATCATTTTTAATAGAATTGTTAAATGTTTCAAATTTATAATATTTTAAAAGAATATTACTTTACACTATAATTGAAAATTATTGTTTTTTTGTTAAATATTAAGTCGTAGCTAGCGCAAAATTTGTTATTTTGCATCCTGTGATAAAAATTATAATCCTTATCCTTTTCATCATATGTTATATTTCTAATTTCATTCATCTTAATTTTATCTTACCCAAAAAAGTTACCAGTTTCAGAAATCTAACAAATTAATATGTTGATATTGATGTATCAATAAATATTATATTTTTAACCGCAACCGAACGTCATTACTCATAAGATTAGCGATAACTTACCCACCTATTCAATTTTATAGACACTTTAATACCTCTAAAAATTAACCTTTAACCTGGAAATCTATTACTACTAGAACTTTACGAACGTCGTACCATCATCATAATTTTTCTTTAAAGATTATCGGAGAAAGTACTCTTATAGGACGCTGGTGCCCTGGTACGGCAAGAATTACCTCATGACCTACACAAATGTGACAATAACAAATAATAATGTTTCTATGTTCAATAAGTATGTATTTACAAAAAAATAAAGTATACATATATGTATGTTTATCCATTGTCTAGTACCCATAGTACAAGCTCTGCTTAGATTGGGCTAGATGGTGTTGTGTGTATGTGGTAGAATATTATTATAATTATTATGTTTCTCTTATCACCAGGTACTTTCTAACATATTATATTAGAAAATACCTGGCCCTTTGGGAAGCTTACACGGAGACATGGGTCCAACGTGAAGAGACCCTTCGAGAGTTAGTATTATTATTATTATTAATAACGGGGAATGTCCAACATGCGTGGATAATTACTGTTGTCTTAGTATCACATATGGACATGGTAGCTTATCATCATGCTTGTCATTTCTCGAAAAAGAAGGAAGAATTGTATAATAGAGCTACATTTCTTGCCAGCCAGGTTTATGACCCTGCGTGTGTCTATTAAGTGTTTATTGAGCATTTGTGTGCATGAACATGGATGTTTGTCTTGCTCTGGGTATTTCTATGTATAATATGTATGTTTTAACAAAAAAAAAGTATATTACATATATACTTTTTTTTTGGTACTTTTATCCATTGTCTAGAACCCATAGTACAAGTTCTGCTTAGTTAGGGCTAGATGGTGTTGTGTGTATGTGGTAGAATATTATAATATTATTATTATTATTATTATTTGTATACCCAGAAATTTGTATTTAAATTCAGACTTATAACGATGGCAATAGAGCGACTTCTATCCCTTATCGTGCTGAATTACTTTTCTTCACATTATTTTCCTTCAGTGTTAAAGACGGTAATGAATCATTAATAGATTGTTATAATAATAATAATAAAATTAAACAAACACTATTAACGGAATACAAGAAGAGGACAAATGGCATTTGCAAAACACAGCTTATCAGAAAACACTTAATCAAAGCATTAAATACCTACGCTGTTCCAATATTAACCTATTCATTCGGCGTAATAAAATGGACCAAAACTGACATTGAACAAATAGAACGGACTACACGAACCACACTAACAAAACACAACCACCTACATCCTAAATCTGCAACAGAGAGGCTCACCATTAAAAGACAGCATGGAGGCAGAGGCTTTATAGGCATACATCACCTTTGGCAGAAACAAATTCATAACCTTAAAACATTCTTCTTCACAAAATCTTTTACAAGTAACATCCATAACGCTATAGTCCAAAATGATCTCAATTACACCCCGCTTAACCTACATGCACCACCTGATTTACAAAACCCTAAGAATAGCAATCCACAGACACGGAAAGTTGATAGCTGGAAAAAGAAAACATTGCATGGACGACACCCACGTGATTTAGAGTAGTCACATATCGACCCAATAGCATGAAATAAATTACTGGAAATTGGTTCTTTAGTTTCAGAAACAGAAGGATTTATAATAGCCATTCAAGACCAGATAATAAATACTAAAAATTATAGGAAATATATAATTAAAGATCCTTCCCTTACTAGTGACAAATGCCGTAAATGTCATACTCAATCTGAAACCATCCAACACATAACCAGAGCATACACAACACTCACACAAACAGATTACACTCATAGGCATAATCAAATAGCCAATATGCACAAACGCACACAAACAGAAACTGATACAAGACTTAAACATTCCCTATTACAAATACACGCCTGAAACTGTATTAGAAAATACCACTCATAAACTTTATTTTGACTGTGCCATTCTCACTGACAGGACCATCCACTATAATAGACCGGACATAACATTCGTACTATAAAATAACTTAATAAAATTACTTATCTTATAGATATCGCAATTCCTAACACGCATAATTTGCAAAAAACTATCAGTGAAAAAATAAGTCAATATGCAGAACTTAAAGAAGAAGTGACAAGAATATGGAGGCAGGACAAAGTCTATGTGGTACCCATTGTTCTTTCTTTCACCGGTATCATTCCTAAGCATCTTTGCTAAAAAATGCTTAAAATTAATTGATCTCAAAGAAACCTTGTACATTAGCCTGCAGAAAGCCGCAATTTTGAACACGTGCAGAATAGTCAGGAAATTCATGACCCTTGATGAAAACGACACAATACAAACAACACCTCCAACATAATCTTTACACACTACACACTATATTTTACTTGGTTTCGGCCCGTAAATATAGTTAAAACCAGCCACGAGCTAAGAAAAAAAGAAAACAGAAAAATAATAATAATACTTTATTTCGGACGCTGGGATCCATATACAAGGTCGACACACAATTAAGTAATAGTATATGTTATAAATGACAACAACCAATGCAATGTCTACTAATTGACTTATAAACGTAATTCTGATGGCTGTATATTTGCAGAAGTTATATGTGGCTTAGGTCAATAATTTCTTCTAGGTACTTCAAAACGTCGGAGGTGCCTGCATCCAATTTAAATCCTAACCTCCGCCCACGGACGCCGTCAACGCCGTCGACGCCGACTCTCCAGAATCCATTTCCTCGTCTTTTATTGAAATAAATTCATATTTCGATATGAATTTTCGCTGTAAAATCAAATCCAGTTTGAACAGTTTCGTTTTATTAAATGCAACAGCATATTTTGGTATTTCATTTTAGCAAAACAAAAGCATCACTACAAATTTTACTCTTATTTCAAATCATGCATTTCGGTAAAAGATTTTCCTACAACGTGATTTGATTTTAGAATGGCAATTCTTTCTTACATTTCTAAGAAAAATGATTTAATTTCATTTGACAAATAATATATTATACTTGAAAGTCGAATAATGCTCAGATCAGTGGTATAATTTTGCGTTTATGTAACAGCTCGATAGTAAAGCGCCGGGTTCCATTCATTGATGAAACAAAGTGCTATGCGGTTTTTGTCAGACAATTTTTATTAGCAGTACGTGATGTAGAATTGCGATTAGTAAACGGGAATCAACTTCTACCTTTTGGATGTAAATGACGTAGAGAGAATACACTAACAACAGTGTATAACTTCTGCCGCACCTCTCGGTGATACACATTTGTAACTGTATATCATGTTACTAGCGCTCCACCCCGGCTTCGCACGGATTGTACAACCTTAATAAATCATACACATAAACCTTCCTCATGAATCACTCTGTCTACTGGTGAAAACCGCATGAAAATCCGTTCAGTAGTTTTTAATTTTATCGCAAACAGACAAACAGAGGCGGAGACATTGTTTTAAAATATGAAGTGATGACTGCAAACCTGTTTGGAATTCAAAACAAAAGCTTTTTCATTTATATTCCAGGCAGAAAATTAAAGGAAAAGGTATGCTAGAGAAAAAGAAAACGGATAATTCCTAATTCGAATTCAAAAACAGAAACCATGCAGATGTTGTCAAAATAAGATTATATCGAAATGTTGTACAGTTTGCGAAGGAAATATAAAGAAAGCACCGTTGCTTGTAATATTTGCTCGATCCGAGTCCAATCTCAATAGAATTCCCACAGGCCGCGTTGTGTACGCTGTTGCTTCTGTGGCCAGTTTTATCCGTTATACTCGTGAATGTTCGACCTTTATTTTACTGTAATGTTGGTACAGTTGATCGAGGGATCGTCTACTGGTAAGTGTAAGGCCTAAATTCCATTGCCTCGATTGTTCCAGTAGCACAAACGTGACTACAAGCGCGACTATCGATGGATTTGGATATCTTAGCTGCAGCATGTAGAAAAGATGAAGGATTCTAAATCCTTGCAGGCATAAGGATGTAGGACACAAAACAGTCAGTACCGGCTATAATGAAACCTTTTTGAGATCAAAATTCACCTGGTAGGTATATGAGATATACTGACTGATTGTCAAAATATTCTGTTGAGAACAATAGCTTTACCTGCTCTTCTAGGCATGAAGATGTATTTCAATATCTGAATGGCATTTTATTTTTAGTCACGCTGACGCTTAGTTTTTTATTGTATTGCCTTGCGTTTGGGTACAATAACAGCTCATGTTAGGTGACTATGTGGCCGACAGTAAACACACAACACCCGAAGCCACTCAGCTTATACTTATCAAGTAACAGATTCAGACATAGTAACATATATTATTTGAATCCTAATGATAAATGTGGAAGCAAAGTGATTTATAAATAGAATATCCACAATATATGGGTGGCTTTCACCTGTATGTCTTGTCGACCGATGCTTGAATGGTAAATTTAAATTTAGAATGTATATTTTTACGAGCCAGTAACAACCCTATATACTAGTACCGACTTAGAACGATAACATGTTTAAAATCGTTTTCAGATCGCCCATCACTATAGTACATAATTGTAGTACGATGTCTAAAGTGCTTCTAGACTGCTGTTTTATGACGTCATAATATCGGGACAGTGCCCTTAATAGCCGTTTGTACAAACGTTGAAAATAACACTGTTAAATATTATCGGTATTTTGTTCTCTATAATATAATTTTAGTGCTATTTCTGTAAACGTCTATTATGCTTGACAATTATTTTAACTTTTGTAATGTTATAGGGATTAAGCAGTTAAGCAGTCGCTCCGCCACTTACCACGCGTCGAGTCTCATGGGTCATTGAATATCATATTTCCAATTTTCGATGCAGCGAAGGTTGGCACTTTTTGTAAAATAATCGCACATCTCTATATCGCGTACATTAAATAACTTTTTCTGGAGGAAAGGAAGCCTTTATTTTGCCCTGACAACGTGTATGGGTTTTATGATGATCGGTCGATCAGTCGAGTAGTCAGTCAGGTGAGATAGCGTTACAAACAAACAAACTCATATTCGACTTTTTATATTAGTTAGGATAAAACATAATAGTTTAAGTGTCCATCTTGCCACTGCCACTACGCTGTATGTCATGGGTTTCGTTGGGGCAAAGAAAAACCACTAGTAAAATTGTTCCGACTCTCATTGTTCTTTGTGCCCATTGCCTAAATGTTCTTAAAACCCCTAAAAATAACGCAGGAGTTTTATTTTAAACATCAAAAAGGTTTCATAACAGTTCTGAACGTATATAATATATGTTGCTACTTAAACCCCCGATTGGCTGACATAGTCTAAAAGACTACATAAGTCTCTCGCAACGCGACCAGTAATGAGCCGATGGTGTAACCGCATTTATGACGTCACCGCGACAGACAGCGCACTGGCAGCCTGTCAATACTGTCAAAACGTGAAGTAACATTGACAAGTCGTAACCACCATAATGAGCGAAGAAATCTTACACCAAAATCAAATATGAACGTAAGTTATGTCTGATTCGTTATAAGACAAATGTTTCATCGGTCTTGTGCAATAAGTATACTTATGTTTATTCCGATTTCCGATCGTGACGAGTTCAAATTCTGTATATTTGTAAAGGTTTAGATAGAAAGGTGACGGATTGAGGTAGTTAATCCAAGCAAACCTACATCTTACAAAACCCTGTATAAGAGTAATAACACTGTTTATCTGTTTCGCTGTTGGGTAAGTATTTTGCAGGCTCCATACTTATCTCTCCCATTCTTTTCCTTTCCCGTTATTTGCAATACCTACTCCCTAAAACTAGCATCAAGTGAGTTATACCCCTATTACTTCAAAGGGATCACATGCTACGATAACCGCTCACTACCAGGCAAGCCATAACCTTGCATGCCACAATATAAATAGCAAGTCACAATATTTTCTGCCACACATTTGCGTCTATGAGATACAGATCCAGATTCTGTGCGGCTACGCAAAATTTTCTTAGTAGATAAGACTGAAGTCTCTGCCTGACACTTCTAAGATTCCAAGCGTTTTAAGCGTGATCCCATAGGTTAGAAATGGCCTGGACCAGAATCTGGTTCTCTATTGTGTTACCTAACTTTTTTATCCAAAATCTAAAGTGCTATAATTTTTTTGTCGTAGTCATCATTTGTCCGAATTATAACTTGCCCGAACTTGATATCACATAATATCACATGCCATAAAATTTAAATAAATACAATATGCCCTAATTTTTTCGGTCCCACGCGTGCTAATCGTCGCAGATGGGTTTCCCTCACCACCGCAGCTTCGGCTTGCTGGCCGGCTACGCACGCCAGCCTCACCCGCGGCGGCTTACTTGCAGCCTCCTGCTCCTCTGCCCGCAGGCCACCTCGCCCCTATGCGCCTACGCGATTCTAAATTACACTGTAGGGGTAGGGCAAACAAGACCGCGTGGAGTCGGATTCACAGCGATTCGTCTCTGTCACTACAACCTAATTTATAGCAAATGTTTCAGGACTAATAATTTTATTATAAGTGAACATTCTGAATTATACACATTATATAATACAATACTTAGGACATATGACTTTATTTCATTCAAAATTAGGAGATTCAATTATTATAGTACCTACTCGATATTATGACAGAATAGTTTTAGCAGTAAAGATAATTATGTAAAATAAAATTTTAAATTCTTAACATTATGATTACTGAAGTATATAGCAAACGTGTTATGGATAATGATTCCCGGACAAACAATTTTAGGAGAAGGAAGGGAGTACCCACCGTCCAGTATCTGCATTGAAATAGTCAACAGCATAAAACCGTTTAGTACAATATACAAACCCATACTAACAAAACAACTGCTCTTAAACAAATTCTGTAATACAATTTGTAGTAGGACAAGTTCAACAAACAAGCAAGCATTAGAATAAGCGTTACCTCGCACGGCCCGTCGTATTGGCGAGCTCATAACGACGCACCCAATTTAAATACCAACAAAAAGTGCTCAAATCACCTCGGATTTAGTTCGAGAACCACTCGTGTAGGCGGATTTCTTATGGATGTGGAGCTCATGGCATAAGAGAAAGCGAGTTTAGATTTTCTTTACCATTAAGGTAAGGTAACTATGTATACAGACCTGATGGTATTGCTGTAGCCTTAGGGCGCTTACAACAATAGCTATGCAAAGTTTTAAAATAGGAGAGCATGTGTTGTCAGCACTAGGATTAAGATCACACTAGTCTACCTGCTGAGAGTGCACTACCTTCTTAATAAGCCTCTTCTTATTGTTGGAACACAACACAAGGTTGCTTAGCTGTAATATAGTGAAGAGCCCATACTGGTCCTGTTTGTGCAAAATCTCAGTTTTAAGCTGATGCCACAATGTCCTACAGCGCGTTTATTGTAGGTAATATAAACTCAATTCAATTAACTGTAAAATATTTGAAAAATTCCCATAGAATAATAGGGTACTTAAAATAAAAGGAACTTTTATATATGGCTAGTTTAAATATCGCCAATTGTAAAATTATTAAAATGCTTGCTAATTATCAGCTTAGTCTTAACTAATTTAATAAGTTATCATAGTTTCCTTACTTAATGTATCTTCTTCAGGGGAGTTTTCATTGACCTGGGGGTGGCGGGCTTTGTGGGCCTGCCCGTCATCCGTTCAGCACCAGGTCCGAGAGGCGGCGTGCGTGTTCCTACGCGCGCCTCTGTGTTGAGTCCGTCTCCCCTCTAGGGGGGACAGTAGGGAGTGGTAGAAGTGCCTTTAGGGTAGGTCTTTCGTGTAGTGGCCTGCCGTTTCATACGGCGGGCCGAAACCTCGGCGGGGTCGCGACCGCATGCGAAAGTGATTCGCGCGGCCCCGTCGATAGTGGTTTTGTCGAGGAACACCGTGGTAGGTTTAGTCGGTATTCCGGGAGGTACTTTATCATCTTAACATCTTATTTTACCCCGGCGAGTCCGACATAACCCCTCCGCCCGCCCCCGCGGAGGGGTATGCGTCATGCATTCCCCCACGTAAAAAAAAAAAAAAAAAGGGGAGTTTTCATATTTTGTAAGTATACTCACTATACTCACTCTTTTATAATTACACATGATTAATTATAATGTGTGTGTAAATAAACATTCATTAAAAAGTTACACCAGAGTACAGTTATCGCCCTTTAAACTACCAGTAAAGAAAAAGTAAAATGAACAGCAACAAGTAACAATTGCATCTAACCACCAAATCGCTAACCGCTCCCGGTAACTCTCACACCTTCCATCCTCTCACGTGGGAGGTTGTAACGCTCCATGTGAACGGCAACGCATCTGCATCGAGTTCATCAACCCCGTCGTATCACAACGATTGTGAGAAGGTCATGTGTTTCGGCAAGTGCGAATAACGTTCGTTTTAAATTTGAATTTCGTTGCAGTGATCGTTGGGACTGGTTTTTTAAGATGGCCTTTTATATCTGTAGTAGCATTTGGAGAACCAGTCAATATATGGACGTTTGATTGTGTGTGTGGGTTTGAACACTTGTGTAACTGCCAATTGCTTAGTACTAGGCTCAAAGCCTGGCTCAGGATAAGTTATAAGGCTTTTCTGGAACACATGTGTCAATATCAGCACCAGAAGCTAAAATAAAGGTCATTGGTCTTTTATTAAGTGGGATTTAAACATACTAGTATCTATTGAAATGTGGGTGTTTCATTGCTTAACCCATCGGGGTTAGATGTCATTGTATATTTATGAGTTAGGAATACATCGCTTTTAAGTTCATCAGATCTATAAGCCTTAGTCGAAAAGTAAATTATATTTCGTGGGTGTCGTGAAAGTTGTCTAGGATCTGACTCGGAATGAATGGGGCATTGTGTTGCGTTGTGAGTAATATCCTCAACTTCCTGGGGAATTAATCACTTAGACGTGGATTACACATTACCCTCATATCTAGCACAAAGGCATGCTATGAGATAAAAGCTAACGCAAATTCGGCTCTTTTGAAATGCTTGAGGCTTGTGTTGACAACTGTTCTTATACCTTTCCAAATACTTCTTCTTTTTCTTTTTAATTGGTGACTTTCGCACTATAAGTAATAACTGTACCGCTTATATTTGGTAGTGCTTCAAGCGTCCTGAGGCTACGGTAACCGTTTAACATCAGGCATATTTGTTTACCACCTAGTATTAAAAAAATACAAATATTGCATGTACATAGATTCAAACAGCATCCAGTCTAACAGCAACTAAATCGAAAATAGTATGCAGGCGTAGTAAGCTTTTTGGTTTAGTTAGAGATCTTTATGAAGTTGTAGCAGCCTAACTGCGATATTTCCTTATAAAAAACATATCCCTTGCATTATCCTGTGTTGCAAAAAACTTTACCAATATTCAAAGAATAGACACAAATGGCACCCAGACTCTGAACAACTATTTGCGGAGCACACAGATGTGTGCACACAGACAAGAAATACTCGGTGCGAAGCCTCCACTTTGCACATTGCAGCTTCATCTTTGGGACAATACAACTTTAGAGTTAATATTATCATGTTTTAACGGTGTAAATACATATTTTTGGATTTTCAACCTGCATATGCAAGAGACTGAGGAAATTAAGTCAACTTATATCTTCACCACTTGCGCTGGTAGCACAGCGACTTCCCTCTTAAAAGTCCCAATATGCAAGCTTAGTGTTGCAAGCTCACGTAAACGGTGAACGCTTACTATCAAGCCTACTACAAACCAATATATAGTAATAATAATGAAAGATTTAATTTTTTGTTTGTTTGCAAGGATTTTACTCAAAAACAAATCAACCGATTTAAAAATTATTTCATTATTAGAAAGCTCTATTATCTCTGAGTAACAGGCTATATTTTATTTAAAAAAGTAGTAACATTATCTAAGCTAAACGACTTTTACGCGAGCGAAGCCACGGGAAAAAGGTAGTTTAAGATAAAAATCAAAAGATCCCGGTAAGAAATCTATAATACTTGGGACTCACCGTTGTAGTAACAACACCATCCACGCTAAAAAAAATAAAAAGCAAAAGATCCCGCTAAGAAATCTACAACACTCGGGATTCATCGCTGTAGTAACTACACCATCCACGCCAAAAAAAATAAAAAGCAAAAGGTCCCGGTAAGAAATCTACAACACTCGGGATTCATCGCTGTAGTAACTACACCATCCACGCCAAAAAAAATAAAAAGCAAAAGATCCCGGTAAGAAATCTACAACACTCGGGATTCATCGCTGTAGTAACTACACCAGCCACGCAAAAAAAAACCCAAAAGATCCCGGTAAGAAATCTACAACACTTGGGACTCACCGTTGTAGTAACTACACCATCCACGCTAAAAAAAATAAAAATCAAAAGATCCTGGTAAGAAATCTACAACACTTGGGACTCACCGTTGTAGTAACTACACCATCCACGCTAAAAAAAATAAAAATCAAAAGATCCCGGTAAGAAATCTACAACACTTGGGACTCACCGTTGTAGTAACTACACCATCCACGCTAAAAAAAATAAAAATCAAAAGATCCTGGTAAGAAATCTACAACACTTGGGACTCACCGTTGTAGTAACTACACCATCCACGCTAAAAAAAATAAAAATCAAAAGATCCCGGTAAGAAATCTACAACACTTGGGACTCACCGTTGTAGTAACTACACCATCCACGCTAAAAAAAATAAAAAGCAAAAGATCCCGGTAAGAAATCAACAACACTTAGGATTCATCGCTGTAGTAACTACACCAGCTACGCAAAAAAAAAACCAAAAGATCCCGGTAAGAAATCTACAACACTTGAGACTTACAGCTGTAGTAACTACACAATCAACGCTAAAAAAAAAGAAGCAAAATATCCCGGTAAGAAATCTACAACACTTGAGAGCCACCGCTAAAGTATCATCACCCACATAAAAAAAATACACTACCTATTACTTTTTTTCCAAAGGTACTGTTACTTTAGATCTATTAGCAGAACCAGTACAATATTTAACGAGTCAATCTATACGAACTCTTTTCTTAAACGTGTACCGGGCCTTAATTTTTTGTTGCTTATATGTTTGTAACGGCTGCCATAGATATTCACATGATAACACGAAACCTGTATGCTTAGAATAAACATATAGGATGACATTGCCATGTACATAACAACTCTAAATTGTAGCATCAAGATCTTTGCTTTAGCAATGACACACAATACCTATTTTATAAATCCTTCACCTACAAGTAACCTTGTGATGTGTTTCTGAGTTGAGTAGACTATTTTAATCTTTTAAGAAGGGACTCTGCTGCCATTGCCTGTTCTGTAACTGTGATTTTTGTTTCATGGTAAACATGTATAAGTAAAGCAAACAAGTATTTACCGTCTTCTTCTTCATCTTAGCGTTTATCCCGGTTGCATCCGCGGCGTTGGCGTTGGAACCCAGGGTTCGCTTTCCCACTAAGTCGCCTCCATATCGCACGATCTTCAGCATCCTGTGGTGTGAGATTGTTGGCACGCATATCATCTCTTATGACGTCAAGCCAGCATTTCTTGGGTCTGCGCCGTTTACTCGGGCCAGGCGGAGGTGGCATGGCAAAACATTTGTTACCCACGTAGCTTGCTGGTTTTCGTAAAACGTGGCGGTACCAGCGTAGACGACTCTCTTGCAGCTTATCTGCTATGTCACAGACATGAAGACTGTCACGGATGCGGGCGTTTCTTATACGCAAATACAAATATATTTCTATAAGCAAGTATTTACCATCGGGTGCGTTTAATGGCTGTGTCATCAAACATATAGAAAAATATTTGTTATTGTATATTGTGTAAGTCATCATCATCAAAGGTCTATGCATCTGTTACAGACGATTTATGGTGTAGTGTCTGATAAACAACTCTTTGGGGTAAGTGTTTCTGTCATAATCTCAAATAATATGATTATGACCATTTAAAAAAAAGGGTTGCTGTATTAGAGATACACATACCCACCACTGCTGTTCCTGTGCTGCTGTTTTCATTAAACCATTCTGTAGAAGCGGCAACGCGAGACTAATTTCCTTCCCAATATTATTAATGCGAATGTTTGTTTGTTACACTTTTAACCCTAAAGTACTCAACCGATAATCATGAAATTCGCATACACGTTTCTTTCTTTTTTTCTATACCATTAAGTTGGCAAACAAGCGTACGGCCCACCTGATAGTAAGTGGTCACCATAGCCTATAGACGCCTGCAACACCATAGACATCACTTGCCCGTTGCCGACCCTTTAGGAAAAAAAGGAAGTGGAAAGGAGAAGGAGTGGGAAGGGGGAAAAAGGGTGATTGGGACTCCGGCACTCTCACTCACCGAACGAAACACAAAAGTAGGAATACTGCTATTTCACGTCGATATTCTGTGAGAGGGTAGTCCTTCCCCGATCGAGCCGGCCCATTCATGCCGAAATCAGCGGGTATAGAATAGGACATACGAGTAGGGTACTTTTCATCCAATTTAATACATGGCTGATATTATGATTATTATGTTTCTCTTATCACAGGTATTTTCTAACATATTATATTAGAAAATACCTGGCCCTTTGGGAGGCTTACACGGATACATGGGTCCAACGTGAAGAGGCCCTTCGAGAGTTTTAATCAAAGGTGGGATGGAACACCGCCAGCGGCACTAGCCGCAGCAGGCGTAAGACTATTGCTACGTATGGATTCTAATATTATTATGGGCTATGGGTATGGGTGTTTGGTGGACCGGTATATTGGTAACTATGGATGAAAAACGACGTCTGCCCTGAATACTCTAATAGCATCAATGCAATGGGCAGACGGTGACTCGCCAACTTACTAGATGGGTCCTCTGAATAGCCACTATAGGCATAAAAGCCTGCAGCAGAGGGCAACATCGGTGCGAGTGGCTAGGGGTGTTGAGCGCTGCGGCGCCGGTTTCACCATCACGGGTCTCGTGACAACGAAGACCCGGAGCGGATTTCTCCGTAGTTATGCCCTTGAAAATGACACTTCCACCCCCCTATACACAAATTTAAATTATTTTTGTATAAATACGTCAATAGCCTGCAAATATGTTCTAATCAATTACGTTCGTCTAGACACATATACCCTAACGAGCCAAAGTTTAACTGATTTCAATATGTATACGTAATTTTTTTTATACCTTGGTTGCCTGATGTTATGCAGTTATCTCAGCCTCTCTAGCCCTCGCTTTCAATACCAGAGTATCATTCCTGTCTTGTCGACACTAGATAAAAGGAAAGAAATGAAACGGGAGGGTCATTTCATTCCTTTCATCAAATTTTTAGTTAGGGTATGTGTATGTGTGTGTTATAGCTATATGAAATTCAAGATCTCTTACTTAACAGGCGAAATGCAGAAACAGTGTCAATACTATTACACCTTTTATGTAAGAGAGAAGTACTATCCAGGTGAGTCGACACTAAATAATTAGCAATGGTAGGCACTTCAAGTCAAACTCTTCGGGACATTATTATTATAAACTTGCAGGTATTTGACTTTAAAATAAATAAGCATGTAGATTGATCTTCTCCAGTTAGTTTACATAAATAATATACATATTACAATAATCAGAGATATGAAGCATGACAATGATTTCGTGAGTACTTTCAACCTCAGAGCTCAAGAGCAAACGATTTATCATCCACCCACAGTAATACTTAATCGGACGAAAACGCCATAACACAAGGTTAAACAACTAAACTTGGGTTTTCCTTGTACTTTTTGGTTTAGCAGCATCTATATTGAGATAAGAAAACGTATTGTCGTGTACTAACCATGTAGGAACGTCTACTTGGAGTTTGGTCGTGTTCTTATTGCTTGTTAAAGTTGGGTTACTTTTGGTCTTATCAAATTTCAATTGACTTCACAGTTGGCGTGGTGGACGTAAAAGTGATCTTCTCGCGGCTGTTGTGGGGTCGAATCCCACACGGGACCAATATTTTTGTGATATACAAATAATTGTTCTGAATCTGAAAGTATTTGTGTCCATTAATTGCGTGTTTGTAAAGTCTTCCACGACACTATCCATACTGAGGGCGTTGTCTTTGTTAAAAAGATAGATAGAAGTAAATAATTCTCTGTATATTTCTACTCGCTGTTAATATGAGCTTAAGCTAAGCCTATAGCACCATTGCCGATTTTAAACTGATTCGTAATCCCGCTAATTAAGTAGTAAAGTGTAAATTGGTAAGGCATCATGTACTTATTATAGTCGAGCGATTAAGTTTAAGAGTTCTTCTTAAAGCTGATTACAGTAACATTGTGTTACATCGTGGTACTGGTAATTCATCAAGCAGTCTTAAAATCGGCACCTTAGTAAACTTATATTGTTTACTGGATGAGTAATAGAAAGTCGTTCTTACGCCACTGATTTAAGTTCCAATGATTCACTACGACATACACTTCTGCAATGTCTATTTTGATAATAGAATAATTTATACTAAACAGAATAAAAATAACTTATAATTATTATGTTTTAATAAAGAAAAGCTTCGTACGTCAATTTGAATTGTTTAATTTTATGTTAGATATAAGGCATTTATATAACTTATTCATATCTTTGCAACAAACATTTAATTTAATATACATTCCTGAGTCCTTAACTCTATCTTTCAAACCTATGTTATAGCATGCGAAAACGACACAAAGTGTGCATATACATAACTCATGCTTGCATATGCAATAACATTAAGTACTTTCAGAGATGCTGGTTTGACCCCTACTTAATATTTTGTATTCTCATAAGCTTCTTCACTTCAGTACCTACTGTAACGGGTTAATAATTTGCGTAATAGTGTAGGTAGTGCAGTTGCTATCTTTACAAGGGTAGACAGTATTTTTTGCAGGATCGACAACGCGTAGTTTATTTACGGCAAGCCTTCACAGGTTACAATTATCGTTTAATACAGTATTATATGGCCACTTTAGTCGTATAAACAGGCCGCTGCAGGACACAGGCTTCTTCCATTTTCTACCACATCTCTAATGTCGTAATATCACCTGATCAGATACCAACAAAAACTTGTAGTAGTGTTTTTCATACTCAATTTCCTTTTTCTTAAATCTGGCCAGCATGTTTAAATCTCAGTTCTTATTTTAAAATACTCAATACGATGTACTAGATACGTATTTCACCTCAACAATATTCTATGCTAATGAAGCTTCACTGCTACCCATACAGGCGGGTATAAAAACAAAATAAGAGTAAACCAGTCTTGTAAAACGAACTTGATTAGAGGTACAGCTCGACATCATTAGTTAAAGTTCAATCACGTGAGGAGGTGAGGTACAAAGAAAACTCATTGAGGGCACGTTGGGCTCACGTTATATGTACATAATGCGATAATGGAAGACAAGTTTGTTTGTTAGAATTATTACAAAAACGCTAATTTAAAATAACATCTTACTTTTTTTGTGGATGTTAACTGTTGTAGGATATTAGGAGGCACGGATGTACGAGTGGCCTTCTTTCGATTATACTTATGTTATAAATGTGATTTTCGGATGTTTGTAACTCAATCACGCCGTCCTGAACGGATTCGATTCGATTTGGATGATTGAGGCGATGAAATTTGATATGGAGGTAGCTTAAATCAAAGGAGAGACATAGGTTACTGTTTAATTTGCGCAAATAATTCGTGCATCGATTAACGGAAGCCTACGTCCAGACACAATATCCTGATATGGTTAACTAAACAGTTTTAGTTAGAGAGATAGTTTTAAGAAAGTCCGAATTCACTTGTTATAATTTCTATCACAATGCTATTATGGGCCTATTAATTACTCTTGAAATGGAGATAAAGAAAGTGCTGGTGCACCAGTCGTCAGGATATTTTGATATTGTTCATCAGCTGTCACGGGAAACATCGCAAGTCGTATAAAGCAATAAAAGCTGCTGTTGAGAGCCATCTTACCCAACCCTCATACCGATAATTATTCGAATATAGAACGAAACAACGGAAAAAGTTGTATTCAAATTCAGCCTGCCAGCTACATAGCAGAAGCTTTATCGCCGTTGATACAGAGTCACTGAGAGTATAGGCCATAGATACAATATTATAAGCGTAATAAAGTATGTAAAAATACAGTACCGATCTAGTCCTTAATCGTTAAATTCAAACTGAATTGCAGTAATAAGTTATAATACTATTATAATTTAATATATAATTAAGCAACGATAGCTCAGTGGGGAGACCAACAGACTGCAATGCAGAAGGTCTCGGGTTCGAACCCACGTCGCGCACCACCGACTTTCGGCAGTTATATGACTTTTCGAAATTATATGTGTATTGATGACAATTATCGCCTGCTCCGTGCCTTGGAGAGCACGTTAAGCCGTCGGTCCCGGCTGCCATGAACATCTATGGCAGTCGTTATTGGGAAAGTCAGTATCCTCTAATATCCTGGACACTGGTCTAGCCTTAGGGTATCGTTAGCCTTCGGGTTGCGGAAGTCAGGTGGCAGCCACTCCGTGTAAAAACTGAAATTCAGTCAAATCCGGTTAGACTAGAAAAGCCGACCCAAGTGACTTGGGAATAATAAAGGCTAAGGGAGAAGGATTATTTAATATATAATTATAATAAAATTAACGTCTAAACGTTAATTTTAATTCAAGAGAATTTTATTAGTAATATTTATGTCACTGAGGCTACATCGAAACATATTTTCATCAGCTTTTATTATCCAAATCGTACCACAGATTGCACGAATACCATAGTAATCAATATTAATGAATCTCTCAGTACTACAACCATGGGGCATGTATATGCCCCGCAAGAAATAAACATTTGCTTCATCCACAAATAGTTTCTACAGTCCACCGTACACTTGAAATATGTTTTGGAGAAATTAATCCCCGAAGCAGAGGTCAAAGAAATAACGATAATGGCATACATATATAACTATTATGGCAACTTTAATAGACTTTATGAATAGATTATCACTATTAATCTTATTAATAGTATAATTAAAACTACTTAAATGTTACGTGAATAGCTAATAAACATTTAAAATAAAATTTACAATAATAATTAGAAATATTTACACGACTAGTTTAGTGGTCGTCTTCGTCATGGTTGTCGACTGGTAACGTGCCTAGAAGGTTTAATTCGTTATTTAAGATGTTAATTTGGTAAATAGATAGGCAGAGTAACAGATAGCAAATAAATATACAGATTGCCTGAGGGTAAGGAGTTACTGTAGCCCATTATCACTTGCAGTACCAGAGGTATCCCTCACGCATTGCCAACCATATGAGAAAGGTATTAAAGATTGAATTGGCAGTTATATGTTTCTTCTAAGCATACAAGTTTCATGTTGTAAATACATGTTAATATAGCAGCCATTACGAACATGCAAACGGCAAAAAATCAAGGTTTGATACACGTGTAAGTAAAGAGTTCGTTTATCTATGTATATGAACTCTTTCGAACTAGACAATCTTGATTTGTTTTTCTTGTACTACTAAGTCGGAAAATAAGCGTACGGTTTGCCTGGTAGTAAGCAGTTACTTGAATTATGAACGATTACTATATGACAAGTATCGATCGCGCGTTCCAGTCCTAGGAAAAAGAATTTAATAATGAGCGCGATTGAACTTTAAAACTGTTACTTACCGGGCAAAAGACACTTTTCAGTTACTTCGTTATTTCTTTTTTAAGTGAGCCAGCGCATGTAATCCGTCACCAAAAACGAAAATATCTTACGTAAATACGACAAGACGCACTTTTTATACATACAGCTTTTTGCGATATTGCCTACTATTAATCTATCACTAAAATTATAAGCAAGAGCAAAGAGCAAGATGGTCTGGGTAAACAATAAATGATAGTTATAATAACTGAACACTACGTTAATGTTTGGCTGTGTTCTTCGATAGGAAGGCAGTACTCCTTTAATCGGACTCCACCTTCTATGATTGGAGATCGTATGGCTCACCACTCCTTAAAAGATGTAACTGCAGGCATAAAGGTTTTAAATTAGATTATACTTTGAATTATTCTTATTCATCAATTTGAACTAGCAGAACTGGTAATGTCAACCACTTTAAAGGAAGCTTTTTTTCTATCAAACTTGCCAAACGTGGGCAGGAAATATATTGAACTGCGAATCCAAAACCAGATCATTTCCTTAAGCGTTATGTAGAAACATTAATCTATATTCTAAAATAGGATAATAGTACACCATTTTGTAGTAATTATTTAAAATGTGTCATACCACGAGTCTGGACTAATGTGATTATAAGCGAACAATTTTCGATTTAAATATTTGTACCTACTTATTTGTACCATTAATAATAATATATTAATAATAATATCGCACTAGGTTCGAAATCAATCGCAGTCGGTATTTCCTACTGAGCTGTGAAAGAATCAGTCTTATTTTTTGTAATTAAATATAAATTACTAGACCAATTAGAGGTTTCTATAGACTCACGGCCACTCTTTTCCATCGCCAATCGCTAACAAAACGTTATATACAGCAATTGGTGCTTATTTTCTTTTAATATATGATCTGGTGGTAAAATTTATTCAAATTACTAATAAATTATTATCTAACGCGTCAAATGCTTGTTTGACACCTTAGTAGCATAAAAAATAATTTAAGCCTGATGCGAATTCCCAAATTTATTATACTTGATATTCGTGTATATTCGCATCGACGTCATCTTTGCCTAATATCGAAATGTTGACCAAATGATAAAAAATATTAAAGAGCCACACCACCCGAAAGAGAAACGACGTCGACAAGTCTCATACGACTGTCAATGTATGTTGGCAATTCCATAAAACCAAACCAAAAAATACAAAAAGGCTTTTTAAAAATATTAAAGCGGTTACAATGTGTGTTGTATAATGGGTGAAGCATGTCTGGCGTCGCCTTTAATGGTGGCACACGTGACGCGGCGCGGTGCCGATGCAACTCATTATGCAGCTCTCAGGAACGTGGCCACACAGAACATCACTGATACAGAGTGGACAATACGGTTTTGTAGCTACAGGTGTCTATTTAAATTTCGAAAATCGCATATTATAATATTATCTTACGTTTACGCGAATGTTATATATTGAAATTAAACTATTTTATACGAATTAAGTTACGTTGTTTATTTAAAAACACTTTTATTACATAATTTTTTACTATAACACTACTTTTATTGAACTTTACAACTATTTAAGCTATTTAAATTAATTAAAACTATTTATATTTATATGGCATAATAATAATAATATCAGCCCTGTATTAAACTGTTCCACTGCTGGGTACGGGCCTCTTCTCAGTGTGAGAAGGGATATATTATATTTTTTATTCTATTTTATTTTGGGATTCTTATCTGTACCGACATATCAACCCATCAAACGTCAAAATCTTTCTTAAAAAAAGAAAGCTTATTTGCGGAAAAAATACTTTGTTGGCGAATTTGGCTAATTAAGATCCGTTGCAACAACACCATTTCAGTTTATTACTTTGAATAATTTACAAATAAAAAATTAATCTTGTTAAGAGTTAAAAATTAATCTGGTTTTCTGTCGAAATCTAGAAGAAATTCTGGACGCGTTTTCTTACTAAATAATTTAGCATTGCTATTAGTTTTATTATGAATATTGTCTTTTATAGGTATTACAATCTAGTTCTAAAATATTCCTATTTAGACTATATAGTTTAGTGGTGTAGCCAAGCTTTCTTGTGGCACGCGAATTTTGCTGTTCGCCACTTTCTTCGTCCCTTAGTAAACACAAATGTCAAGTCTGCTAAATAATCTTTGTGGTACATGCAAATTCAACGTCGCAACGAATGGCTTATCTGTTGGGTGCGGCTCCGATTTCTCCAGACATTTCTCTAGTGCGTGCATATTATATACTAACAACATCATTACTGAAATGCAATACTAATATACCCTTAATTAAAGGATTACGACTAACCTTTGCAGCAAGCTAGCTGATCACGGCCAATCGTAAGATTCCAGGGAAAGGGTATTCTTTTCTAAAATTTTTAGTAACAGCAAGATTTTGAAGATGTGCCTAGTAGTTGTCAGTAGACTCCTTAACCTAAACCTAGCCAGTGCAATGCGAGTGTGATACCCTCCTGATCAACTTTACTGACGTATATAACCATGAGCTATGTTATATTTAGACGGTAGATAGTAATATATGGACTTAAGAAGCGAAATACTGTCGAATTTATATAGAATGACAGCATTACGATTCCATTTCAATAAGACAGATACAATATAGAAGTGTTACAAACGGCCATAATATTAGTCTAGTATATAAACTGTCCCATTGCTGGCCATAGGCCTCTTATCAGCGTGAAAAAGGTATATATAGTATATAGTCGAGACGAGTCGATAGTCTACCACGCTGGCACAGTGGCGTGTTGGTAGTCACAGTCTCAGTCACATTTCTTCGGGAACATTATTTAGAACTGTCAGACTGACAGACGTACGTGCAAGCTATGGAGTTAACTGCCTGCTTCTGTGTTTCCCGAGCGCTATAATATGTCCTTCTTCAAACGAGGCTTAAAGAGAGTTCTTCTTTAACGGTAGGCAGCGGCTTTGCTGTGTCCTGACATTGCTGAAGTCCATGAGCAGCGGTTACCACTTTCCATCAGGTGGATCACTTGCTCGTCTGCCAGCAATAAAAAAGAACATGCAGTTTTCCTCACAATGTTATTCTTCATCACTCAAGCGGCCATAAGATAAAATCGCTTACCAGCAGACAGCCGTAAGCTAATTATATACTTTAATGAAAACGTGGCCCATTACCATAAATATGGATACACTAGCTTAAACTATGTACAAGTCATCAACATGTTCGTATTTCTTAAAAATTGTAAACGTTTAAAATACTGCCAAGCATATTCACAACATGAAGCCTTCTGATGTTGCTTTAGAGAAATTACCACGCTCTTCTAGTATGATATCTTTAGTCTTCAACTTTGCCTTGCCACGGACTAGAGGGTACTTTCTCCAGAGGATTTGTATATGGCTGCGTTCTAAGCGACGGGAATAGCACACTTAACGCCCACCATCGCTAACAGCACTTCACTAAAAGGATTCTAATATAATTCATTCCTAGAATAGATTTAAGTGCAAACTTTTAAGACGATAGAAACTAACAAATTAAGTGAAGTTAGATAAAGTAAATCGGATATAAGTTCGAATTCGTGATGTCACGACTACGAACCCGATCATGTGAGTACCAACTACATAGCTTTCCTATACAATTGATCGCCATCAGTTTTGTATTCTACGCTTATCCGTTCTAGGCTGTAATACTTTTTTGTACTACTAAAATAGCTGATAAAGACGAGACCCATTTGGTAACGGGGCCCATGCACGCTTGCAAGAATAAAGCAATCGCTGCGCTTATAATACAAGGGCAGAGATTTTTGCTCTCTCCATAGATAACATAGTAACTCTTTCAGAAGATTTTTTGGTTTAAATAGTTTCACGTCTATATCCCCGATACTTATGAAGAGGTTGATTGTATCCCAACTAACATGGCACGAGCCTATGCATTCTACTGGGCATGGCTCTGGTTCCCTATTTATTCGCATAAATTTAAATGTCATAATTTAACATGGCATACTTTTACTTATCCTAATAATAGTTACGCATAATATTAATTTGGCATAACTGTTTAGGCACAATTTCTTAAGCATAATAATTGTTAAGCATTCTATTAGCATAAATTTGTTTATGCATATTTATATTTAAGCATTATATTTATAGGCATAATAATTATACGCCGCATAATTATAGGCATAATAATAATTAATTAAATACTTTTCGTATTCAAAATAAACATGTTGGCGGCTTAGGGGTGGCCCAAGAGCCATCCCCGCCGGACCCTAACCTATTGTTACTCTATGGTACCCAAGTTATAATGGATATCCTTTTGATCTTTATGCCTAATAACTATTAGACGAATAAACAATATGCCTTATAACTTATAACTTAATGCTAATCAAAATTAGGGCAAAAGGCATTAACCTAAATTATATTTTTGCCTACTGAAATAGTATGCAAAAAAACAATTATGTCAAAGGACTATTATATATTTATACTATTATATAAAAAATAAAAAAAACTCCAAATCGAAACCATTCTCGAATCCACATGAACACACAATTTTTTTTTATCAAAATCGTTCCAGCCCTTTAGGAGGAGTTAGTGACATACACACGTACAGTAGAATTATATATATAAAGATAAGCATGTTATATATTCTTCCATTGGTTAGAGTTTGCGACTTTTGTTTAAGTATATTAGCTACGATCATGTATATGGTAGCGGTCCATCCACCACCACCATCCATCCACTTGTGCAGTATCTCATAATCTAATATCTAACTGCACAATTAGTGTAGTTATGTTGCCAATTATTGTAGAAAATATGCAATGTATTCTGCTGCTTTCAGTTGAAGTATAGGATATAAACACAAACTGCACAGTTATGATGTAGTTTGAGTAGGTACTGTCGCCACGAAGTTCCAAATACCTCTAAACAATACGACGAAAGTAAGTATCTA
Source organism: Catocala fraxini (assembly GCA_930367265.1). NCBI lineage: Eukaryota > Metazoa > Arthropoda > Insecta > Lepidoptera > Erebidae > Catocala > Catocala fraxini. The sequence goes on along the minus strand of OV884025.1, from coordinate 26,312,924 downwards.
CGTTAATGCGAGCAATCGCAGTCGCATCCTTTGCAATTAATGTAGAGTAATTGCGCAGTTGTCTGTTGTCTCTCCAAAGTTTGCAACAGTTTGAATGGTTGTCTTGCCACAGCTATGCTAAATACGCCGAGCGTTGCGTGTTTTCCGGGGTAAAAATGTTGTTTAATATGACAATTTAGGAAACATTGTTTCAGAATCAAAATGTTTTGTAACCGGATATCGAATCTGGAAACTTTACCTAAGAAAGTAACTATCTGAGCCTTTGCAAAGAAAAAAGAAAGTAAAGACGTTTCTTTACTTTAAGGAATAATTCCTGTGTCGCGGGGAGTTTTTTAACATTCAAACAACGGACACCAAGAACATCTAGACTCGGATCACACAAATTATTGTCACGTGTGGGATTCGAACCCATGGAGCAGCGCAGTAGTAGCAGTGAGGCGACCATTTTAACCACTATACCATCCGTGCAGCCACATATCTATTGCACTTTATTTTCAAGCGTTTTACGTAGACACTTGTCTTCGGGAATGATTCCTAGTGCAAGAAATACCCGTATTGTTATAAAAAGAAAAGTCATATTACTACAATTGTTCTGTCTGGTAATATTCTTAGATTTCCTTACCAGTTAACGGTATCTATTAAATTAAGGTAGCACAAACACCTCGGTTCGCCATAATGTTCATGTAAGGTTAGGGTAGCGCGAGCTTGAATTCTAAAAGGAACATAATTAATCTATCGGTTTTACACAGATTTTAATAGATATTGAGTCTAACAGACACTGTAATTTACTGGTTTAACGTGCTAGTATCATTAAATTTAATCCTGACTAACTCATCATTATCCTACGTTTAAAATAAGAAATTTATTGAAGAATATTGAGAGGCTGATATAACCATACGCACCGAAAGCTTAACTACAATGTTAAGTAATGTTTAGCTGACGAAATGTTTTGGATTATATATTACTAATTTTATAATTAATAAAAAGGGTATTATGTACAGCAGACAGAGCAAAAGTAATTTTGTGTACCATCAAGAAATCTTGGATCATGGATCAAGAAGACTCGTTCGTGGTGCGAGTTCCAACTTGCTTTCTTCTGCATGTAGTAATGAAGGAAAACTTTTGGCCAAAGGTTGTGGTGTTCCGTCGCATCCGCGGACAAGTCCCACATGAACGCACAACAACAAAGTACAAGTGTAGTATTACTAATATAGTTAATAAGTTATATAAATACTAACACTAATTGTATGTATATATGCGTCTATGCCACGCAAAATAAAAACGTTATTATGTGCTTCTCTTTTACGGGTATTTTCCTAATGCGTTAGAGAAAACCCGGGCCTTTGGGAGGCTTACACGGGAACATGGGTCCAACACTATGCCACGCGAAATAAAAACGTTCTTTTTATTATTATAAAGAACTGCTATAATTTCCTGAGATAATCTCATCAAAGTATTTCATCCTAAGTCTCCGAGAAATTCTAGCTACGTAATTATAATAACTAAGTACATAGTTAAAATCTAACCGGAATACTAAAGCTGTATAAACAACAAGTCGGAATATTAAGTTCAGTTAATGCAAGTTAATGTTTCTTACAAAGTAAATAAAGATAGACCCATGGGTCTATCTCTATTTACTTTGTACTCGTCACGACGAGGGCATAAAATGGCAATCAGATACAAAATTTATCAATAAAGTAACATTTATAATAGTAGCCTACCGATAGCACAGGTTGCGTCTCAGCCAGCCAGCGTCTCTTTAAAAAGTGCGGAACCCAACGTACCGCAAAGTAAACTCAAAGCTGTTTTGCTGCAAATTTGTATGGAATAGAGGTTTTCCTCTGATCGGCCTCTCTGTGTTTGAGAAATGTTAGTAAGCAAGAACACGGCCTACCAGTTAGTATGCAGTTATCGTCCAATATAAAAAGGAAGAAACTAGCACAAAATTGTCTTGAACGGAGGTGCGAATACTTCAGCTAGGTAGATTTAGATTTTACGAAATCTCATATTTTAGCAGGTATGGCGCTGTCTTATATAAAATTCAGGTATTAGTTCAAAATATTGCATTTTCATCCAACTATGTTTTATTATTATTAATAAGATAGTTTGTGAAGACGTTTTGTTGATATCGCCACAGATCACTCAGTCCTAAAAGGTTCAACGGCTTTTAACAAAACATTGGCACACAGGTAGACCATGATCTGGTTACTCCAGAATATGCCAATGAGTGAATGCAATTTTTTTCTGTTTTAACAGATGATACTTTTTACTCTGATATGCGTTACCGTCGAAGTCACGTAACCAAAGCCGTGGATAGAAGCATAGCTGTAATAAAATCGTTAAATATTTCCATTGCTGCACATTTACGCAGCAATTGACCGATTCAAATAATTTTATTGAAGTCATTGAATTACGATCAACCGACTTCTATTACTTTGAACTTTAAAATAATTGTCGAAATGTAGGCGTAATACAAATCTGCGTAACTCTTCGGACGAATTATCCGTACTTATATTTTATGATGATTATAAACCTTTGCGTAATTATGCAAGTCTTACGGCCAGTTTCACCAATAGCAAGTAAAAGTTATCCGAAACATAAATCGCTTGCCGTCTCTCTCTTGTTAGGTTTAAGAAGAGAGATGGCAAGACTTTTATCTCATAGATAAATGCTATTTGGAGGTGGTGGAATAGGCCCTTAATCTGTGCTTATTGTTTAAGTTACGACCAATAATTATATAGTTTTTTACTCAACTTAAAACATATTAATAATTATACAACTCCGCCTACCCAATCGGTAATTAAGTGAGGGTAACAAATCACATAAATATAATTATATGTGTGTATAATGCAAATGAATTTAATATCTTGCTTTTGTATGAGTTAACATATTAGCGTCAGTCAAGTTATATAAGGCATTATAATCGCTGGCCTTACACAAATGTATATTTTGAAGTGTTATAATAATATTAACAGCCCTGTATTAAACTGTCCCACTGCTGGGCACGGGCCTCTCCTCAATGTGAGAAGGGTTATGCGACACCACGCTAGCCTAGTCCGGATTGGCAGACTTCACATATCTTTAAGAACATTATGGAGAACTCTCAGACATACAGATTTTCTCTACAAATTTTGGCGGTGTTTTCCTTCACCGTTATTTAATACGCGCATAACTTCGAAAAATCAGAGATGCGTGCCTTGGGATCGAACTCGAGACCTCTGCGTGGCAGTCCAATGGTCTCCCACTAGGCTATCGCTGCTAGTTTGAAGTGTTACTCTAACTCAATTACCGACTCTACATAACTTTATGTATCTATTTTTTTATATCTTCGTTGTAAATAGATATTCGAGATCCAATCACAATATATAACATTTACTATCGATAGTTTAACATACCAATTTTACGAGCCCCTATTCAAAACCTGATGTAAGATAAAAAACTCATCAGTATCTATTCCAATCGTTGACCGCAATAAATGTAACATGCGTATGCTAATTGAACGGTTTACGGAAACAGACCTAATCGTCGCTTATCATACGAATAATAATAAAAATATTCTATCACATACACACAACACCATCTAGCCCAAACTAAGCAGAGCTTGTCCTATGGGTTCTAGACAATGAATTAACTTACATATATACTTTTTGCAAATACATACATATTATACATAGAAACACCCAGACCAAGACAAACATTTTTTTGAGTAGTAGAGCCTCGCTGATTTCAGCATAAATGGGCTGGCTCGACCGGGGAAGGACTACCCTCTCACAGAATATCGACATGAAATAGCAGTATTCCTACTGTTGTATTTCGTTCGGTGAGTGAGAGTGCCGGAGGCCCAATTACCCTCTTTCCCCCTTCCCGCTCCTTCTCTTTCCCACTTCCTCCTTTCCTAAAAGGTCGGCAACGCGCAAGTGATGCCTCTGGTGTTGCAGGCGTCCATAGGCTACGGTGACCACTTACCATCAGGTGGGCCGTATGCTGGTTAGCCACATTAGTTGTAAAAAAAAAAATGTCCATGCACAAAAATATTAGATTTGTGCGGGAATCGAACCCACGACCTTAGGAGGTCGGTTACACTAACCACTACGCCATCGAGGCTGACTACATGGATAGTGTAGCGAGCAAGTAGTCACCTCGCCGCGCCCAGTGTCTTGGCTTCGAAACCGGCACTTTATGTGATTCACAAAGAATTATTCTATTACATTGTATGTCTGTTAATTGGTTGTAAAGACACAACACAATGACATGACACGGCCCTAATACCGGAGATATCTTTTCAGAACAGGATTTAATATTGGCTTATACACTCGATGCCGATGTCGATGCTCGATGTTGGCTATAGCTGCGTAAGATGTCAAAACATGGTATAATTAAAACAAGATAGAGCACAGCGGGTATCTTGCGTAAATTTGAGTTTTCATTTAATCTAGAGCTGCCTGACTGTAACGGTAACTCCAGCCTACAGAAAATTACACCCAAACGAGATGGGTGTAAAAATCTAGAATTCAACCTCTTCGTCTTAAATGTACATCATGTGACCTTGTGACCTCGGGGGTCTTTTGACCCACAGGGCCCATATTCAAACTCGACCGAGGTAGGTATGTCGCCAAGGTATCAGCACACCAAGTTACAAGTCAATCGGTCCAGTGCAGTGGTTCCGGAGTTATGCCTGTCATTAACACCAATCTGTCACTAACACATAGATCCACATAATGTTTTCATTAACCTCTGAAGGAGACTGAACTCTATGATGTTGTCCAATTTGCTTAAAGACTTTTTTAAATAGTTCTCTATGTTATCATGGCCATGGATTGCCGTCTATCGTGTACATTGCCAGACTGAAAAATTATAAACAATAGACGTTTTTTGATTGTATGAATGACGCAGAGGTTTTAATGATTACTGCCGGCGGCGTGCTGAATGTTGCGTCTCTGGTCAATATTTGTAAGACATCGGCAGCACCAGTAAGCTTGTAACCACGATCGGTGTAACCTGGTCGAAACGTCAAGCATTAGAAGGTAAACATTATGCATGATCGCGTTAATACCCGTTACGTATTATACACACATATATAATATTTGTACCTTCTTAATAAAAATTAACACTGTCCGTTAAGGCATTGAACCCAAGACCTTTGGCAACATAAACACAAATTTTTGTTACGGGACAAAATAATCTCAGCGGGTCATGGTTGAATGGTAGCCGAGATGACGTGTATATTTTGACTGTGTTCTCAAATTTCGGGCTCGCGACCGGCACAAATCGTGTTTCGTGCTTATTTCTACAACAAAGAGGTCAAATGCCGATAAGTGGAGGAATTGTCGCACGTTTAATGACGAGAAACACATACGGATAACGTACATATATTCACGACCGTTGCCAAAGAGGTAGGCAGACATTTGTCATCTCTACTTGTTTTTTTTAATACAACTGTACAACAAAGGTTTATGAATATCATAGCCTATAAATACTTACAAAAGCGCTTATATATAGGACAAAATACATGGCTGCTTGACTGCAATGTTCTGTATACTGCCTAATGACATTATATTATCTTACTTTTACGTGAATGTGAAACTTTGAAATTTTATTACTATAACGGGTTTAATTACGGTTTACATAAAAATAACACAAACAGACATTATTATTAATGCGTTTTTATTGGTGCAGTGTACAATTATTAAACTCTATAATTTAATTTATATTTATATATATATATATCTTTAATTTAATTACAAATAATTATTATATTTTTTAATTATTTAGTATAAATTACAGTGTCAGTATTTTAAGTTTTATAATAATTAATAATTGTCAATTCAATTTCCTTTTTTAGTATAATTTATATGTACAAACTATGCATGTATTCCGTTATGATTATTACTGTTTTATTTTTAGTTAAATGCCAGTATTTATTTGTATGATTTTTAATGTAAGTAATCTCACTTTTATAATTTCACAAACGGGCATAGATAAACATAATTATATATTTCTTTTTGTTAATGCATGTCGTGGCAGCCTGTAAGTAAGGCAGCACTATGTTATATATCCGCATTTATGTTTCATCATGATGTTTTAATTAGTGTATGCTTTGTTGGTTGTCTATAAATAAATAAATTATACTCAATAAATATGTATTTCAATTAAATGTCAGATTACTTATTAAATTAAAATTTATCCTGTTCTAATATTAATATCAAGCTCGGTAGCTCAATGGATAAGCTATTGGACTTGCAATCGAGAGGTCGCGGGTTCGAATCCCACCCATCGCACTACTGATGTGAATCCACTCCATTAGGATTAACAAGCATTCTAACTTAGCTGGAGGGGTTAACAAGAATACTAGTAATTTAAAACCCAAATTGCTAGTAACATAGTAATATATATATATACATATATTTTTTTTTTATACAACTAAGCTGGGAAACCAGCATACGGCCCCCCTGATGGTAAGTGGTCACCGTAGCCTATGGTCGCCTGCAACACCAGAGGCATTATTTGCATGTTGCCAACCCTTTAGGAAAGGAAGTGGAAAGGAGAAGGAGCGCGAATGAGGGTGATTGGGCCTCCGGCACTCTCACTCACCGAACGAAACACAACAGTAGGAAATCTGGTATTTCACCTCGATATTCTGTGAGAGGGTAGTCCTTCCCCGGTCGAGCCGGCCCATTCATGCTGAAATCAGCGAGGCTCTACTACTCAAAAATGTACATGTACCAAAATCCCTCCTTAAACACATAAAACATATGGAAATTTTCTCTTATATATATATTATTAAACAGAACAGGGGACCAACCACTACCTGAGATTTGACAAACCACAGATTCTCGCTAAAGAACACCGATTCCTACCAAGGATGCTTCGCGAGGCTATTGAAATCAAAAAACATCCTAATTTTAATAGAGAAGATGGTTGAAATGGACCACCAGCTTGGGATCCAGTAATAAAAATAGTCAAACCCAAGAAGAAGCAAACCACAGCTAGACATCATGATACTTTGAGCTCATTCTGCGTAAATAGAAACACCAATGATTAAATTATGTTCGGGTACTTTGAAATAACTACACTGGAACATTGAGACAACTGCCATCTTAGTCTCCCCGGAACGTCGGGGAAAGTGTAAAATTAAATTAAATCTAAATAGTTTTAATAGTATTAATAATAATTCAATTAGCTTAAAAATTAGTAAAGTTTAATAGTAGTAGTAGTGTAACAGTTTTCAAAATTATGTAATAAAGTGTCAAATAAATAACGCGATAAAATCCGTATACAGTAGTTTAATTTCAATGAATAATATTCGCGTAAACAGAAGACAATATTATGTAGAGTTTGATTCCCCGGACAAAATTTTATTGGATTTGCGGTCTAGAAATTCATAATGGGAACTGAACAAAAATAGGGTCACCATATTATGTAAAACCAGTACGATAATAGGCTCGTCCTATATCGACCCCTATTTTGAGAGAGATCAAAAAACTTTGTTGAAGTAAAATGTGGGTGTGGTAATCTTCTTGTGCCGTGTGTGTGGGATTGAGGCGTGAGACAATGTTATGTATATAAAGTAATCCGTAACCAACGCACGCAAAGACATCTTGTTTCGTTGCCAACTGTTCTATCCCATTTAATTTTTTATATATCTTTTAACGTTCATCTTCCCTTGTCCAAACCTTTCCAGCTTACGGATAACAAGAAAGAATTATGATGTCTATGTCTTTCTGTCATTCAAAAACGTGCACCATTAATCTTTCGACATTTCAACGTGTTTACACTTTGAATGGTGAGTTGACCGTTAATGCGTTACCAAGCCATAATATTGGACAATACCATGAGATAATTTCTACATAAACGCTTCGGAATATCTCTCAAATTCCGGATAGGTATGTATCTTAAAAACATGTTTTGTAAGAGAAGGACAGTAAGATCTTGCTTGGCCACAGAATCTCGTTCTTGATGGTTCTTAGCTCGGCAAGGATCATATGTAAGTTTCTAGCTTAACTATAATATGGTAATAAAACATGTGTCGAATATATGTGACAAATGGGTAATACAGCCTTAGCATAGTATACCTACTACATGTTTGCCTAATAAGGGTTATAAAGGCATCTTATATATTGTCGCATTAATTACTCTTTAAACTAATGAATCATGCTATCACGACCTTTGTTGTGGACAATGACGTCATTTCTAACTACATATCACTGTACAATAAAAAATAATAAGATTAATTATAAACCTGTTCTATTTTTAAACTAGTAGTATTCATGAAGACGCAGATACTAAACTAAAACCTCTTTCAAGAATTCATGTGAATAATGTAACAAATCGTAAATCAAATTTCTTAACCGTAGCATCTAGAGGTTGCCTCTTATATATAATTGTTGAAAACATAGTACGGTACCATATTATTTTGATAAATGTTATAAGTTTAATTGCAGACATTAAAAAACTAACAAAATCCTAAACATAGGTATGCGAATTCATTTATCAACACCTAATCTCCTTTCAAAAATCGTTGAACTTGTGACGTCACCGCGTCTAGCTTCGCTTTGGTTGTTGCAGTGTGAAATGAGCCGCCCGCGCCGCAGTCACGGACGTCGAAGGCCAACCGTTACACAAAGACGCCGAGATTTTAACTACCTACATGAAAAAAGAGAATGAGGTATGAGATAATTTGTTTATGGCGTGAAGTGACCCTTGGACTCTGTCGGTTCTGTATCGGGGTTATCACTGAATGCATAAGTTTATTTTATAAAACCCTTTATCTATAATTTTTATGTTTTAAAGTTTTGTTATGTATCAGCAACTGTGTATGACATAATTGGTTTGTGGTTATCGTAAACACTAACTTAAAGCATTGCATTGGCCGTGCAGTTGCCATTAAAGGATATCAGATCGGTATACAAACTTCTGTCTTCTGCACGAGGCATTGCTTGCGAATAACCCACGAGAACACATACCAGAATGAAAAGTCTCCATGTAACACATCCATATCCAGGAGCCACATCGTTGGTCACCTAGGAATTATATCTTCAAGATAATAACTCTCTGTTATTATCTACATTCTAATATAAAATGAAATCCTAACGAATAATCTTCTGTCACTACTAGAATGAAAGCACAGTCTATTGTTAAGGCAAATACCAGTGATGCCATTGCTAACAGCACAGCGGGTCTGTGAAAGGGCATTTGGTCTGTCTTCAGATCCCGCAGTACTCTAGAGCCAACAAGCCGACAAGCACTCTATAGAGCTAGCCACTAAGAGCACTTGCAACATTTTTTGCGTAGGAAGATATAGCGCAAATTAATATGTATGTGTTTACCGCCATAATCACGTTTACTTTGCATGCGGTTCCAATGGAATTAATTTAAAAGACTACGTAATCGAGTATATCAACACGTTATGTCAAAGAAGTCTGGGTCATAAACATTTTTGTCTAATCTCGAAGGCCATTCGTATGAATTTAACACACGGAACTAGTTTTTTTATCTCTGATAGACTTAACGATATTAACGTTTAACAGATTTTGACTGGCTTTTTTAATATAATTAGTAACCTCATCTAAATGCCATATATCCAGAGGCAAAATCAATCCATTTATGACCATCACACTGGGTCAATAAAATGATCTAGTCTTGCGATAAAATGTATAGTATACTAGTTTTATCCGCGGTTTCGCCCACATTTATTCAAATAAAAACATACGGGGATAAACTTATAGGTTAATCCCGATCATGTTCTATCTGTAAACAAAGTTTTATCCTACTCAAACGGTTAACGTGTGATTGAGTAACAAAACGTACCATCGTATACTAAAATAACATCGCGCATCTATAGTATCGTCAAATATTTGGACAATGCAGTTTGAACGAAATGTCTTCTTTGGAAAAGTTTACTTTAAAAAAACAACTAACACTAGAAAATAATCCTGTGTCGCGGGTATCTTTACAAATATTCAAACAAGTGAGAAACGGCAATGAATTGCCGTAAATCTTAGAGCTCGAAAAAATGGCTCAAGTAATATGCAAAGGTCACGTGATACCACGTGACCTTCGGTCAGAGGTCAAAAGTCATAGTCATTTCGGGGGTATATCGACTATGCTGAGTCGAAGGGCGTTGACCGCGAGTCTCTAGCTCTTACGGTTCTTGAGTTGAAAGTTGTATAACAGACAGACGGATGCACGGATGGACGGACGGACAAAGCTGTTGTATAAGAGTATTTTAGAACTCTAAAAACGAACACTAAAACCAGCCAAACTCGATGTACATATTTGTGGATTACACAATATTTGTGGGGATCGAATACACAACACTGCGTGGCAAAGACAAGACGACCGCTAAGCAACTACTCCATTCAAGCACTCTTAAATCTCTAAAGGTATCGCTTAATTCGATTCGATTCGCGTGTTCTAATGATAATAATATAATATTCTATCACATACACACAACACGTGACCTAGTATATTTGTTCAAAATTATAAGGAATCAAATAGACTCATCTTATCTTTTAAGCAAAGTTGGCTTTGGATGTTCACGTATCAACGCAAGAAAATAGCAATTATTTTCTGTGTCCTTTGCTAGGACTAATTATAGGAGGAATCCCTTTATAATAAGATCCTGCCGCTCGTTTAATAATCTTATTAATATCTGCAGGGACAATTCCTTTGACGTGTTCCACCTTTCTTTATCAAAATTCAAGAAATCTATCCATGGCTGTCTTGTTCCTGCTTTATGAAACTAAATTAAATAATATAACTTTGTAACTCTGTTCCTAGTACTGTACTTCTATTTAAAATACTTTTTTTTGTTGTTCTATTGTTACGCTAATTACTTGTGCATATTTTGTTATTTTAGATGAGATCTGAAGTCAAAGGTCATAGTCATTTCAGGGGTATATCGACTATGCTGAATCGAATGGCGTTGACCGCGAGTCTCTAGCTCTTACGGTTCTTGAGTTGAAAGTTGTAAAACAGACGGACGGACGGACGGACGGACAAAACTATTGTATAAGAGTTCGAAAAAACTCAATTTCGAAATGCTTTACACTAACTAAAGCAGTGATTTGAATGCTTATAAAGCCTGCAACGGATAAAAATGTTCTATAGTCTAACCCAATAGAATTTGAAAAAAAGTTAAACCACTTTTAATGACTTTTATCATAAAATATTTTTCTGTAAGTGAAATAAATCTATGGATATTTATCAAGATAAGGACATTCATAGGGCTTATTGTATTCATTAACTACTATTCAAAGAGAGTTTGAATTTTCTAAATGACTTTATATTTAATTAGGCATGAAACGATTGTTTACATAAAATATTAATTCTATTGGGACAGAGTATACTAAAGTATTTTTGTTTTAATGATAGTCATTGGAGTCTACTAACTAAAGGACACCCGCACAAAAACCTAATCAAAATTCTATTCTTTAAATATAGTATGAGGTAGATCATTGTGTCATAGATTTAATGGCTTAAATTTGTGCTTATATTTGTGACCGTTCACGAGTTCCCGGGGTCGACGCCGGGTCGGAGAAAGTATTAATGTTTTTCTATTATTCAGTAACAGCACGAGGTCTGAATACGTATTTGATAGAATAGACTCTCTTACGCTCCTTACGTAACTTACATCTATACTAATAATATAAAGCTTAAGAGTTTGTTTGTTTGTTTGACGCGCTAATCTCAGGAACTACTGGTTCGAATTAAAAAAATATTTTAGTGTTGGATAGCCCATTTATTGAGGAAGGCTATGTAACATCACGCTACGACCCACGGGGGCGGCGCAGTAACGATACCCGCGGGTGAAATCGCGGGAACATCTAGTCTAGTTATAAATACGAATGTGAGTTTGTTTGTTATGCTTTCACATTTTAACTACTCGACCGATCATTATGAAATTTCGCATACACGTTGTCAAAGGTACAGAAAAGAACATAAGGTACCTTCCATCTAGAAAAAAGTATTATACCGTAGTCAAAATCTAGTCCTTACTAATATTATAAATGCGAATGTGAGTTTGTTACGCTTTCACACCTTAACTGAACGACTGAACGTCATGAAACTTTGCATACAGGTTGTCGCGGATACGGAAATGGATATAGGGATATTTCATCCTGGAAAAGTACCGCAGCCAAAAGCTAGTATAGGGATAAAAATGGGTGTAACACATCTCTGCCTACCTCTTGGGAGATAGATTAATATAATATAATAATATTCTAACACATACACACAAAACCATCTAGCCCAAACTAAGCAGAGCTTGTACTATGGGTACTAGATAATGGCTAAACATACATATATACTATTTTTTTTGTAAATATATACAAATTATATTACTGTTTGACATGTGCGGGAATCGGACCCGCGACCTCAGGTGTGGCAGTCGGTTACACTACCTACTACGCCATCGAGGCCGCCGAGATGTCGTGAGTAGATAGACTGTCATATTCATGTAGTACGAGGCAAACTACAACATATTAGTCACGATAACGCTGTCTTACTTATCGCAAACACAGCTGACCAGTACCTACTAGAACATAAAACTCGTAAAACGGTTCTAATAATATCAATACGTGACACAGCGAGAGAACAATCGTCCTTCTGTCTGTATATTCGCAGAATACATAACGGTCTGTTTACACAGAGTTATGTATTACATCTATACTAGTATTATATGGATGAAAGATTTGTTTGTAAGAATTTAACTAAATTAATAAAAGTTTTAAAAAACACACTTTAAAAATTAAAAAGTAATTTAACAATTTTAATGCAAAAAAGCGTGGGGTGAGTTGATGGTTATCAAAATATATTAGAAAGCACGCACGCAAGCACTCCACACTTTTTTACATTAAAATTAATAAATTATTTTTTACTTTTTAAAGAGTGTTTTTTAGTTTTTTAAACTAAATTATTGTATTGTCATCGGTCCTCGATAAGTGTGCAAAGTTTCAAATCAATCCGTCGGTTTGAAAGGGGTGAAAATCACGTTCAAAGATTCTGTTACATAGATTCATTGATACATAGATAGATACCAAGCTAATAAAAGCGTGTTATAACTAAAACCACTCAAACGATTTTAAAATGCTTTCACCATTGAAAGCTACATTATCACCGAGTAACATAGGCTACGTATATTTTTTAAACTTCTGTTACTAACTTTTTTTTATTTTACTTGGGGGAATGCATAACGCATACCCCTCCGCGGGGGCGGGCGGAGGGGTTATGTGGGACTCACCGGGGTAAAAGAAAGATGGAACAAGAATAATGTACCTCCCGGAATACCGACTAAACCTACCACGGTGTTCCTCGACAAAACCACTAACGACGGGGCCGCGCGAATCACTTGCACATGCGGTCTCGACCCCGCCGAGGTTTCGGCCCGCCGCATGAAACGGCAGGCCACTACACGAACAGACCTACCCAAAGGCACTGACCCACTTTAAACCCTACTGTCCCCCCCTCCCCCCACCCCTAGAGAGGAGACGGACTCGAAACAGAGGGGCGCGTGGGAACACGCTCGCCGCCTCTCGGACCTGGTGCTGAACGGATGGCGGGCAGGCCCACAATGCCCACCACCCCCAGGTCAATCCTCAGGGTGGCTGGAGGTCATCTCGCGCCCTCCGGCGCCCGGTTCTACGGTTGTGGAGAGGGTTTAAACGCTCCCTCTCCCGCTCCGCCACCTCCTTGATTCGCGACGGCATTCCACGACCTCTCACTCCGGACCATAGACTGAACTACGGCCGGGAGCGAGAGGGCAACCAATCCGACTGCCGCGATCAACTCACGGCGCTGCGATGTCCAGGCGGGGCAAACCGCCAAAGTGTGCAGCGCCGTGTCCTCAACTACGTCGCGGCAGTCACCGCAGTGGTGACAACCGGGCGTCTCTTGCCGGCGTATACGACACAGGAACCGGCCAAAACAACCGTGGCCAGTCATTACCTGTGTCAGCCGGAAGGTGAGGGCGCCATGCCGCCTCTCCAGCCACTCCTCAAACACGGGACTTACCGGCACGATCGTGGCGTGCCCGAAAGTAATTTTACAAATTTAACCGAACCTTAGCTTGCCTACTTTTACGCGAGCGAAACCGCGGGCAAAAGCTAGTAATATTACAAAAAGAAAAGATTTGAGTTTTTGTTTCTTTGTAAGGATCTAACTCAAAAACGACGAAACCGATTCGAAAAATTATTACATAATTAAAAAGTGCTGTTACTATAATAACCTAACCTACATTTATGCGAGCGATGCCGCGGGCAAAAGCTAGTTTAAAGGACAAGAACGTTCCTTGTTAGGATGCTGTGCAAGTTTGTTGTGTAATATTAACTGCACGGATGATGTTAGACGTATTAAGTGATCGCCTCGCCGCCGCTCCCGCTTCACTAAGCGTTGTGTGTTCAAATCCCACACGCGACAATTATTTCTATAAAGTACTTAGTTTATATTAATTGTGCGTTTATAAAGTCTTCCGTGACATACAGGTTTGATGACTAGTGAGGGACTTACCTCAAGACTGCACCGAGCGAAATGTATCAAAACAGGCGGTCACAGTTAAGTAAATAAAATCAACACTTTTTGTTTAATACAAATAAAAAATATACATTTATCATAACAATGAACATGTTTACAATTACTCCGTGTAAAAAACTTAAAATAATTAATACTTTCGCTTACAAAATAACGTAAACTTGCACGAAAAATACAAAAACGTAAGCTCGTGTTATGTGATTTTTAGATTATAACAGTAGAAATCTATCCTATTTTACAGCTTAATCGAAACATAAATAGTTATATTACAATTTGTCCGTCTCAAACATTTAAGTTATTGGTTGACAATAAAGATAAATATTTATCAAAAAAGCACTTCAAATCTTTCATACAATGCTACTATGGCGGCCGCGCGCTGATTTGAATTTCGAGCTCTGTCATTCAGTCCAACCGCGTCTTACGCTCGGCGCAGCCTTAAGAATAGTGTTATAAATGGCAGTTGGTGAAGACATTTGAATGTTTGTAAATCAAACCTTCGTTAAACTAAGGTAATATGTAGATCATGACCTGAATTACCACGTAGGATACTTTTATTCCAGTATGTGCTCCCATGAGAAACATTGTGAACTATAAATGATAGTATATTGGTATTGGTCATCCTTTTGATAAATGGGGATATATTGGTATTAGTATTGTTGTGCGATTACGGGAACATTTATACATATGATAAATACCTTTAGTTTCTCTAGTAACTTAACCTATTGAGTCGCAGTGACACACCGGTGGCCAAACGCAATAAATATTTGATTTATTTTTATAATATATAAGAGTAATAATAAGAGTTTATTGTTTTTCTCTCACATAGAAAAGTTACATATGGTGGTGAAAAAATAACAGTTGTGCAAACACATGTAATAAGACAATTAGACAAATAAGACAAATAAGACAAATAATTTAATTTATTAAAAGAAACAATTATGTCTGGTATACCAAGATTTGACAGAAAACTTGTTTTGTGTTACTCCAGGGTCGTTCTTCAAGTGCTATTATGGAACCATTGTCACAATCGTAAAAATCAGTATCATGGAACCTTATGCAGACAATGTTCAAGTAGTAATCCCGTTGTTGAATAAATTTATAAACTGTAAAAATAGCACATGACGTAAGCTAGAACAACTTAACAAGATGAAGAGGTTTCATAAATAACAAAAACTTGGACACAGTTACTCAAAGAGTACCTAATGTATTTAATTTTAATTAATTGTTGACTTGAGCAAATACTACACGCTATCATGAATTACATCACTACAACGCTTCAAGAAAACCTTACATACATTACAAGAAAAACAAACAAAACATAATAAATGATATTATTCGACGACTCGATGGCGTAGTGGTTTGTGTAACCGACTGCCACGCCTGAGGTCGTGGGTTCGATTCCCGCACAAGTCAAACATTTGTGTGCATGAACATGGATGTTTGTCTTGGTCTGGGTGTTTCTATGTATAATATGTAGGTATTTACAAAAAAAATGTATATATGTATGTTTATCCATTGTCTAGTACTGCTTAGTTTGGGCTAGATGGTGTTGTGTGTATGTGATAGAATATTATATTATATTATTATTATTATTATATATTTATTTTTTTCTAAAGCCCCATTTAATTAAATTAGTACCTTTCCACCGAAATCTTAATTATTCTTACGCAAGTGAGTCTTACTAGTACACCCGTCACAACAAATTTCGAACTACCCACATTTGTCCAAAGCATTATAAGTCATAAAACAGTAACAATAAAGGCGTAAATGTTGTGCATTTTTTGTGTTTATTGGTGAAGGTCGGTTTGCTTCGTCACGGAAGTCGCGTATGGCGTAACAAAGTCCACGATACGCTCGCTGCTTTGGGTGGTGAGCAGAAACATTCGGAGGGACTTTTTAGGGTTCCAGCTGAGTGATAAAGATTAGTGGGAACGTCGAGACAGGTGCATAACCTATACAGTTTTGATGCTATCAGTATAATTATAGGCCTTACATAATCTCTTTGGCTAGTAGGTATTGTACAGTTGATAGTGCTATTAGAATAGCCCTATTTATGAATTGTGTCACCATTAGGCACGGACATCTTCGCAATATGGGTTAGGCCATTCTCCATCACGGATTAGAAGATACCACAGAACTTCGAAAACATTGTGTAATGATGATAGGGCCTAAATGCAAACGTAGTAAATGGAAAATAGATAAATAAAAAGCCTTTTATATAAAAAGATTGTTTTGATACCTCTAAATATTATTAACATACTAATTCCTTAATATAATAAAATTGAGCTTGTTACTGTTAAGCTGCTATTACAAATTCTATAGCAAATTATAATTATAATAATAATAATATTCTACCACATACACACAACACCATCTAGCCCAAACTAAGCAGAGCTTGTACTATGGGTTCTAAACAATGGATAAACATACATAAATCCTTTTTTTAGTAAATACGTACATATTATACATAGAAACACCCACACATTATTATACTCTTCAAATCATAATATGTACCTAATACATTTGCTTGTGGTCAAAGATTAAAAGAGGTTTTATTATTAAGTTAATAGCACTTGTATGTTAAGTGAATGCCACATTCTCAGTTTTTACCTTTCCATCGTCAACACAATTACACTTTGCCCTAACCAATTATCGAACCGCAAACTTAAATCATTAGACTAATAAGGCAGTCAATAAATCTAATAGTTAAAAATAGCAGCCAGAAATATTAATATCGGAGTTCAATGTATGTATACATATGATATGGAACAATGCTAACATAACCTAAAACAATGCACTCAGAAATTTGAGAACAAATTGTTGATAGAACTCGTGGGATACTCTGTAATGAGCGCTTGAGCATTAGGACTTGAACACATTGAACACAACACAAGAATCTATTTATTTTTATATTACTGAATTAATAAATCCAGCCAGTATATTATAGAGGATCGTAGCTAAATAACCGTTTCCTCACTGAGAAGAGGGCCGTGCCCAGCAGTGGGATAGTCTGCATATAGACTGATATGGGCTGATATAGTCATTACTTTAAATAAACATGTATCGATTTCCTCCTATGAGTAATAATTTTGGGAAACCCGTAAGAGGACGCGACACGACTTTTACAAAATTGTTATAATCATGAAGACTATTTTCTTCCGGCTTTAATGATTTTCTGGTTAATTAAGAAATAGGTCTGCGTTATTAATATTATTAAATTCTAACTTTTACGCGAGCGAAGCCGCTCGCTCGCGTAAAAGTAGGTTAAGTTAGTAACATACTCCGGGCACGCCACGATCATGGCTGTAAGTCCCGTCTTTGAAGTGTGGCTGGAGAGGCGGCATAGTGCCCTCACCTTTCGGCTGACACAGGTAATGATTGGCCACGGTTGCTTTGGCTAGTTTCTGCGTCGTATACGCCGGCAAGAGACGCCTGGTTGTCACCACTGTGGCAACTGCCGCGACGTTGTTGAGGACACGGCGCTACACACTTTGGCGGTTTGCCCCGTCTAGGCATCGCAGCGCAGTAAGTTGATCGCAGCAGTTGGATTGGTTGCCCTCTCGCTCCCGGCCGTAGTTCAGTCTGTGGTCCTGAGTGAGAGGTCGTGGAACGCTGTCGCCTCCTTCTGTGAGGAAGTGATTTCCATCAAGATGGCGACGGAGCGAGAGAGGGAGCGCTTAAACCCTCTCCCCAACTGCAGAGCCAGGCGCCGGAGGGCGCGACATGACCTCCAGCCACCTTGAGGCTTGACCTGGGGGTGTTGAGCTTCGTGGGCCTGCCTGCCACCCGATCAGCACCAGGTCCGAGAGGTGGCGTGCGTGTTCCCACGCGCGCGTCTGTATCGTGTGTCCGTCCCTACCTCAGGGGGACAGTAGGGATCAAATTAGTGGTCCCCAAAGGTCAGGTCTATTTGTGTAGTGGCCTGCCGTTTTATACGGTGGGCCAAAACCTCGGCGGGGTCGCGATTACATGTGAAAGCGATTCGTGCGGCTCCGCCGATTGCGGTTTTGTCGAGGATCACCGTGGTAGGTTGAGTCGGTATTACCGGGAGGTTCATTATTATCATCATTACCATCTTTCTTTTACCCCGGTGAGGTTGACATAACCCCTCCGCCCACCTCCGTGGAGGAGTATGCGTCAATGCATTCCCCCAAGTAAAGAAAAAGTAATAGTACATATTTTGAAATAATATATAGCCGATGTTACTCAGTGACAATATAGCATTCTAATGGTGAAATATATTTTAAATACGATATAAAGTTTTGGAGTTAAACCCTTACAAACATACAAAATATCATATCGTTCCTCTTTATAATATTAGTATAGATTAGTATCTTGCTTCACCCGCGTGATTCACACAGGAACGTATACGGGAATAAAAAACCCTATGAGTTAAATCAAGGCATGGTTTATATATCCGATCAAATCCGTGTAACACCTTATGCGTGAATGAAAAATAAGCATACAAACATCTTTTGAAATGTTCACATTAATAATATTAGTAGGAAATTACATGTGACACTACCTTTATCCCACATCAGTGTGAGTCGCACGTATTACGTATGTGTGCGTAACAATGAATTCAGAACGCCACTGTACCATAACATAAAAATGTTATATCAAATTACCCGTTTCTAGACTAATTTCTTAATCAAAACATTCATGAGCAAAAAACTACTTTATGATACAAAATAAGATGTTTATTTCATAGTAATGTGTTACGCTTATACGAATATTATGTATACAAATAAAACATAGTTTATTACTGAGGGAATTAGCAAAGATGTAGTGAACAGATTTCATCAGCTATTAATTAAAACGAAAAAAGAAAGAAATAATTCTTTATTGCACAAAGAAACGTGATTACATATTTTTCTTACAAAATATAGACAAAATAATAAAAAAATAAAAAAATAAACAGTAAGTAAAAAAATTAAATATATATACATATTATGCTATTGTGGCAACAAATGGTCTCCATTCAACATTGATGTTGCGATAAAACCGACGTGATATCGCAACGCTGATTTTCAATGGAGACCACCGTTACGCACTATCTATATATTAGATATATCTATATATAATATATATATTAGAGCCAATATCATAAGGGAATCCATTACAGTCCATTAGGTAGACTGCCAGACTCTGCGCTAGTACTAAATATAGCTCAACATAAAATCCCAATAACATTTTGCCTGACCCTGGAACAGTTTGCCAAATCGGGTCACAATCGTCGGTGGACGTTAATTGGAAAGTTATGCCACATGACACTAAAAGTAATATAAGCAACTAAGTATTAGCACTCTAGTTATAAAGTAAATACGCAGCCTATTTAATCATGGAAGTTTGTCACTAATAAAGTAATTATTGAAATCAGAGAGGACAGTGAACGGATTAGTGGTTCACGGCGCAGTGTTTAAGTGGTCGTCTAGCCGCTACGCCGGGTGTTGTAGGCTCGATACCCAAACGGGCGATTAGTAAGATCGACATCGATAATTGTTTTAAGTCTAGGTGTTCTTTGTGTCCGTTATTACACAGGCACATTCTTCAACACTAATCTTTATAGAATCTAATTTTTTTCTTAAACTATGATAAAGCACGATTCGATTCTCTTATGTCCTGACTGTTCCACCGCACGGCTCAACAGTAGGTCAGTCTATCTACTTTTATATGAGGCTAATATTATATTATTATGAGTGTTCTTTGTGTCTGTCATTCTTAAATTTTAGTAAATTTCCCACAAGTCATCCCTAGTGCGATATTTCTCTTCATACGAAGCATCGGTGCGTGGTAAGTTGCCGCAAGGAACTTTAAAATTACAAGTGACAAGAACGTTGTTCGCGTGTTTGTGTCGCCTTGGTGCGGCCAATTACGGCAAAGAGTTATTTCACCGGCTGATCGTAAATTTGGCAGAGTGAGGCTATTCGAAATGACCAGCCAATCAAGTTGTCCAATCAGGTTTGATCTGACATTGTAAGTCTTACGCACTTTTTAGGAATATTGAGCCCAAAACGTTTAATGTATTATAGTCATTATATAATGTAAAGGTTGTATATCGTCAAAACTTTAAGCAGTAAGTAATATCTAAATTCTACAATCTATTTGGTTAACCTCAATAAAAAAAAGGATTTCATGACTGTTTTTGTTGAATTTATTAAGCATTATTTAATGTGTATGTAATAATATTTAATAAAGCAAAAATTAATACAGTTGTTATATTTATTTAAAGTACTGTGTTTTATACACATCCGTTATTATTAATTTGACAGTTTATACAATTGGTCAATTGATTATTTGCTCGCCTCATTCGGTTGTAGACTGTGCTCTAAACAAGACGTGTAGTAGCTTCCTAGTGATAATAAAAGTATAAAGTATATTTCAAGTATAAAAACTGTTCGTGTGTTTTTGTTCATAACCTCCTATAGTTTTATCACTGACTGCACGGATAGCATAATGGTTTAAAGTGATCTCCTCAGCAATGCGGCGATCGTCATGCCTAGTGACGTGGGTTCGATCCCCATACGAGTAAAAAAATTGTGTGATCCACTTATAGTTGCTCTGGGTCTGGGTGTTTTTGTGTCCGTTGTTTAAATGTTGGTAAAGTCTGCCGCGACACAGGAATTATTCCTAGTGCAAGACGTCTCCCGCCGCATGTCCTTTAAAATATTTTTAACTCAAGACTTTACTATAATACGCAACATAAAACAACAATGCAATCAATTGCTATTTTAATATTATAACAGCTAAGTGAACAGTTCTTCAGCTATTACCATAACAAATACCTCAAAATATTGTAGACATGCTAGTGAACATATTTTCCTTGACATAAAAGAAAATAAATTACATTTTGTGACAAGGCATACACATGTAACATTTGTCACAAAATGTTGAGATCGAACCTCATTGAGTATGGCACGAGGTACACGATGTCCGCCTAACAACCGGTGGTGTCAGGCCATTATTTATAAACATACAAACATAGTCTCACGTCTATAACCCCATAGCGTCAGCAGATATGTATTACACCAATTTGTCCCCTGTAAGAGCGAGCCGTCTACCGGTTTTTCTTGACGAAAAAATCCTATAGCGTGTTATTCGGCTGGAATCGAGAATCGAACCCGTGCAAGGTCCACCAAGCTAGATTGACAAATCTCAGGCTTCAATACGATGTTTTCGTTAAATGTTAAGTTTTTTTTTTATATAGATCTAGTGTGGCAAACAAGCTTACCTTACCACCTGATGGTAAGTGGTCACCGTAGCCTATAGCCGCCTGCAACGCCAGAGGCTTCACTTGCGCGTTGCCGACACTTTAGGAAAGGAAGAAGAGAAAAAGGAAGTAGACAGGCAAAGGAGCGGGAAGGGGGCAAGAGAGTGATTGGGCCCCCGGCACTCTCACTCTCCAAATAAAACAGAACAATAGGAATATTGCTATTACACGTCGATATTCTGTGAGAGGGTAGTCCTTCCCCGGACTGCCGCCGGACAGACTGGGGCAGGTCGAGCCGGCCCCATTCATGCTGTAATGAGCGAGGCTTTTTACTTTTAAATATGCAAATAACTTCGATAGCAGCGATAGCTCAGTGGGGAGACCAACAGACTGCAATGCAGAGGGTCTCGGGTTCGAACCCACGTCGCGCACCTCTGACTTTCGGAAGTTATATGACTTTTCGAAATTATGTGCGTATTGATTGACAATTATCGCCTGCTCCGTGCCTCGGAGAACACATTAAGCCGTTGGTCCCGGCTGCCATGAACATCTATGGCAGTTGTTATTGGGAAAGTCAGTACCCTCTAATATCCTGACACTGGTCTAGCCTTAGGGTATCGTTAGCCTTCGGGTTGCGGAGGTCAGGTGGCAGCCGCTCCGTGTAAAAACTGATATCCAGTCAAATCCGGTTAGACCAGAAAAGCCGACCCCAAGTGACTTGGGAATAATAAAGGCTAAGAGAGAAGAAGACGCAAATAACTTCGAACAGCTAGAGGTACCTACGTGCCGTGCGATCGAACTCAAGACTTCTGCGTGACAATTCATCGATTTCCTCACTAAGCTATCGCAACATGGCTCTCTTACTACATGAACCCTATTAATGTCAAACGTGGGCGTTTTACAGCTCTGCCTATTTATGTATGTACGTACGAATTAAACTTTAATTTAAACATTAACACATTCACCATTATGTACTTAACATTATAGAAACTCTATTGTTCGCGCATCGATAACCCAGACAACGTACAGTGTGTTAATTATTTGTACATATAACCATTAAATGGCGATGTCTATGTAAGGACATTTCCGGACATATCGACACATTCCATCAATTTCTTCATGGTTTCACGTACGCCTTATGTGTTCAGTCCACGCAAAAGGCTTGTCTCTTATAACGTGAGACTTATGGAAAGGCTGACAAAATTCGAGATTCGACACCTCTGCTTTTCAGCATTTATTGGCGTCAGTCATCACTACATAATTATTATAAAACAAAGTCCCCCGCCGCGTCTGTTCGCGATAAACTCAAAAACTACTAAACTGATTTACATGTGGTTTTCACTAATAAACAGAGTGATTCATGAGAATGGTTACGAAGCTGGATCTTTGGGAAGCTGGGGTGGGTCGTTAGTGTGTGTATAATCCATATAATCCATTGCTTCTTACTTGACTTATTTAGTAAACAAGTATGGCGTATTAGTAGCTAGATAGAGATAATATATAGTTACCCATTTTTAAGATTTTTGCTATCTTGTTTTTGTCATCTTTATTTATTGGAGAACAAATTTAGTCTTAAAGGAATTATTAAATGATTCTATAATAAATTGTTTACTTACCAAAAAAGACGTGTAAGAAAAAATATATTTACTATATGACGACGTCATAAAATGAGTTCCTAGGTTTCAATAGAGGAGACTCACCTATTTTTATTTAAATCGTATAGTTATAAAGTACTATTATAATCTATTAAAAAAGATACAAGCGTTTTAAATCTGGTAGTAAGGATAATTGTCAAATGACAGAAAGGGATGCACGATACAAACTATGACGTAACCGCTATTTAACCGCAGCTTTGCGAGGGAAATAGCGAGATATCCTCACTATGCAATCCCCCACTTATTCTTTTATCTAAGCTTGAAATATTAGTTACTCCCTTATATTGCAACCAATTTTGATACCATTTTAACAAAAAGTTTCTTTTTTGCTATTTGCTTTTCTTGTAAAATAATATACTAAATCAAATATATATAGGCAACTACCCTATTCTCAAGCCTAATAAAAACTTGGACGACTCGATGGCGTAGTGGTTAGTGTAACTGACTGCTATACCTGAGGTCGCGGGTTCGATTCCCGCACAAGTCAAACATTTGTGTGCATGAACATGGATGTTTATCTTGGTCTGGGTGTTTCCATGTATAATATTTATGTATTTACAAAAAAATAAGTATATATGTATGTTTATCCATTGTCTAGTATCCATAGTACAAGTTCTGCTTAGTTTGGGCTAGATGGTGTTGCGTGTATGTGATAGAATATTATTATTATTATTATTGCTCGTGAAGTTTGCACTTTCAAACATGTTCGGTGATAAGATGGAAGTCTATTTTAAGTAAAAGAAAATACTTATTAGACAAAGCCGCGTGACACAGCTAGCGTCTCATAAAAGCCATTCGACGTCAGATATAAATAAGGTTGCATTCAACGCTTTCACAAAATAAGCAACGATTCTGGTTCTGCATACAATAGGCATCCTCGCCTAGTGCGTAGGCGCTTAGCTGTGACTCACTAGGATATTTTAATGCCGGTGTACACTCAAGACATGCGCCCTACTTAGCTACGGAATTTCCAATAGAATATACATTAGACTATTGCCTTATAAAATACAAATATGCAAAATGGTAAAGTAGTAATACATTTGCTTTTAAGTTTACGGCCGAGTGTGACGTCATGGGTTGGTTCCTGTGCCGGAAAATGTGTTTGAGAGTTATCTTGTTAGAAACTTTTAAGTAGTATTATTGTGTCTGTGACAAGAATAGAAAAGGGTATGTTAAGCTGGTTTGGGCATGTAGAAAGAATGGACGAGGAAAGACTGACTAAGAAAGTTTATAAGGCTAGTGTGAATGGAACAGTCGCAAGAGGAAGACCTAGGGGAATGTTTCTTGATTAGATCGGAGGCGTTCTGGACAAAGGCCAGGTTAAGAGCACCTTGAACTGACGGGCGTGTATAAGGAATGTGATGAAAGTGAATGAAGCCAGAGAAGTGAGTCAGGATCGTAGCAAATGGAAAGCCGTAGTCTCTGCCTATCCCTCTGGGAAACAGGCATGAATCTATGTATGTATGTATGTAATGTGCCCGGTAGCACACAGCAGCAAGCTAATTGCGTAGGATCTAAAATACAGCTCGTAAAATGTTAATGGAATACTTCTCTGCCTACCTCTTCGGACGTGAGTCTTTTTATCCAAAAATAATGACTTCCAGACCGACATTCGGTCACAGCGGCCAGTATTAATGGTGACTACTATCTGCGCAGGAGGATTATTATCCTGACAAACGAGTGAGGTCGCAAACACAAGTACACTTTTTATTCCCTAATTCTTATATCAATCCAATACCAACGAAGTAAGATCAGGCGCAGTAGCAGCGTCTTTACGTGCTTTCTGAGGCACGGGAATGTGCAACACCACCACCTTTCTAGGAAGGCGTGGAGCTAGCTCCAGGCCGGTTTTGAAATTTAACCGGAAAACCCGATAAGTTTTTGTTAGCCCGGCTCGGGATTTGAATCCGGACCTCATGCACAGCAGTCGCATTCAATACCACTGAACTTTTACTGTAAAGTAATCAGCCGCGCTAAATTGTCGAAGATCTGGCGGCTCAGGGTGCCCAGTCTATAAGAGATAGTTTAGAGTCCGGGGTGATATCTGCTACTTTAACACGAAGAGTTCTTCAAAACCAGAACTAAGACATAAAAGCTATTGCAAAGAAAAATATATAAATTATGTCTGAATAAATTATATGCGTATGTTACGACTCTTTATAATAAACGAGGCTTACAAGATAAAACAATACACGTGTCCTCATGCCCACTTGACCCCACTCCACGTCAGAACCGTGTGCGCCGGCACTAATATGAAACTCCACAGAGCCCGAGTGCTTCACTATTAATGTAGGTGTACCTTTCTAACTGACGTGAATCTAGAAAGCTGCCTACATTAATATTTCTAGTCTAGACCGAGAACATTTTCTATTTTATCTTTGTAATGAACTTAAGTTAAATTGTAAAGGGACGTACGTTCAAATAATGTAGAGGTTTTATTTGTTCAATAGGTAGAGGGCTACGACTGTACCTCGTAAATACAGTATTATATGGTACCTAAATATATTGTGCTAATTATTCACATCGTAAACTGAAACGCAGATTGACAGCGATGTGTTGGTAAGCTTATAAAGTATTTAGTAAGTTTAAAAACAATAGTTACAAAATAAATGTTATTTTGTAACGGGAATTAATACGATTATGTTACTAATATCTATATCGTTATGTATAGGATTCAATGCAATAGTAAAAAAAATATTACAATAACATTTGTTTGCATAGTTTAGTAAACAATCTCAACGAATGTATTGTAAGGGAGAAATCAAAACAAATAGCCAAAATAAAAATAATAATCCATACAAAAACAATCATAGACCTGAGTATATTTTGGTTCTACTTACAGTAGTAGCCCTCCGCACTTTTCACAAGTTATTTCAACTAGCGATAATACCGTATTAAATAACCAACAGATTTTCTACATGCTGCATTAAATGCAAGATTTAATTAAGTATAAACAGGAATACAGAAGTCTGCTAGCTTTATTATGTACAGCTTGCATTAATTAGAAAGAGTGAATGTTATATACCTATATACTTAGAACGAAATCACTTCAAAAAGATTAGGCATATGTGTATTACACTAACACACCACTTAGGTTTATTATTTATATCAAATACGAACGCCTTACATTATAGCGGAATGAATCATTTTCCATCTTCTCCAAGGTACTTCTGTTTAAATTCGTTACGGGTGCCAAGACAATTCGACTTTCCATGCAGAAATTACACGGAAAGTCGAATTGTCTTGGCACTCGAGTGTTAACCGCCGTATTTTCTATGGGGTCCACAGCTAACCTTTGCTACACAGTTGTTTCACAGTGTCGATACACTTCAATCGAATCCTAGCGAACCTAATAAACTTTCGCAACATCCGTACTAATTCCATGAAACTTATGAGTTTGTATGATTGAATGCATTAAACTGAGGAATCACCGGTTCAATTATAAATTGAAATTGTGTTGCGTTGTATAGCATGGTTATGGACCAATGTAAAACGCTATATATCACCACGCTACGATTAAAGGAGCAGATCGGTAAAGCGTTTTATGAACTTTATATTTTAGCAAATTGTGTTACAAATTACTTATGTGCTAGAATGATCATGATTGAGTGGGTTAATGTCCTTATTACAACTAGAGGTCGCCTAGTGCTCGAAATTCGACCAAAGTTTGCCTGTAAGATATTGCTGATATGTCATTATACATGTAACCATAGTTACGCGCTTCGAATGCGTGTGTCAAATGCATGGTTGTGTGCGTTTCGTGCTTTTTCATTAATTTGATATAATTCTAATGCATATTTTAAATACATATTAGGATTCGCCCCTCCTTCTCCATATAAACTTTAACTGTGCAAAATTTCATACTCCTCCGTCCGCGCAATTTTCGTAAAAAGGGTTACAAAGTATTGCTTCACGTATTAATATATAGATAGACAGAATTCGAACCCACATCCTCTTAATTGCATGCAGGCTACCGCTATTAAAGCGTCACCTAGTCCAGTGTGGCACAGCTAGTTATAAATAAATACTAATTCTTCGAACGACCATTCAGAAAGGATATAAATTGATATTTAGAACAGTTGTTAACTATTCTACTGATCACGGACCTTTACGCAGAATGAATAGAATAAGTAAATGGACTCAGGGCCACAGTCTTCCACGGTAGTCAACCGCCGGCTTATGCACTTTATATATGTTCAAGAATCCAACAAATATCTCTTAATTACGCAGGATACCGCACAATCTTATTGTAAGACTTACTTTTCAGAAGTACATTATTGAATGCAAATGTTGTCAGATATGTTCAGATTTCAGCAGTTCTTTTTTTTTTGTAAATGTAAGTAACCTTGTCGTTACGGATACTCGTTGAGTGGTAACTATCCCAAGGACTGGGACTGGTTGCCAACAGTCTTAATAATATTAATTTGAAGGTTTATAAACTAGCTTTTACCTGCGGCGTTGTTCATGTGGTTCTAGGGTAAAGAAAGAAGGCACAGGCATTTTTCTGATATAAAAAGTACTCTTTGTTACTCTCCGGAACCTAATATATCATCTCTGTAAGAACTCACGTTGGCCCTTTGCTCCGTTTTAGTTAGTTTTACCTTCACATTGGTTGATACATGATGTCTTCATTTATTAACGAGCTAAAAGTATTTGTTAATGTGCTTGATTTACTTTTCGGTTTCGAGTGAATCAATGACTGGATCCCACGCCACTGATAATACCAAGTACTTAACTTTATTTTATAGAATACTCCTTCACTAGGAATAGTTATTATGTCGCGGGGAACTTTACAATTATTCAGACAACGGGCACAAAAAACACCCAGACTCGAATCAACTGTTTGTGGATCACACAAATTTTTGTCGCGTGTGGGATTCGAACCCACAACACTAGGCACAGTAGCAACGGCAAGGCGACCCCTTAAACCACTACGCCATCCGTGTAGTAAAATTACTTATATTAAGCAAAGGTGTGTTTTTTGGATTCGAACAAACTCTTATACAACAGCTTTGTCCGTCCGTCTGTCTGTTATACAACTTTCAACTCAAGAACCGTAAGAACTAGGGACTCGCGGTCAAAGCCATTCGACTCAGTCACTCAGTCAGTCGATATACCCCCGAAATAACTATGACCTCAAAGGTGACGTGGTATCACCGTGACCTTTGCATATTACTTGAACCATTTTTTCGAACGCTAAGATTTACGGCAATTCATAGCCGATTCTCACTTGTTTAATAACTTGGCGAGGTATGTAAAAGTTCTTTGGCGACTATGGTTTATCAAATCTTAAGTCATGATTGGTGCACGTGTCACGGCATAGAAGTGGTTCATCGTTATATTTATGTATTGGTAGAACCAGCTTGGATCCGGTTTGTCATTGTCTGGCTATTACCGGTCGTAGGCGGTGCCCTTAGCCGATCTATGGACCAGTTTAGAGCATGCTTTGTTCAAAATAACATCTCTAATATAAGATACTTCACTAACACACAATGTTTGACGTTCATAAGTGCTGCTTTGCGACACAAAATAATAAATGATTCTTATTTGATTTGGTAGAAATATAGTATAGAGGTAGTCATACTAAAACTCAAATGTCTTAAATAGACATTAATTGATATAGAGACATAGTCAAGGCGAAAATCATGTATTATATTTACATACATACATAGGTTCACGCCTGTTTCCCAGAGGAAAGTAACAATTATGAATGTCCAACATTGTTCGACAGTGAGTTACATTTATAGTATGTATGTATCTTATGTGGATGCCAGTCAGTGCAGACCGGCGACACTTCGACCCAGTGGGATCTTTTGTGTCGACACTCTCCCAATAACGACTGCCATAGATGTTCATGGCAGCCGGGACCGACCGCTTAACGTGCTCTCCGAGGCACGGAGCAGGCGATAATTGTAAATCAATACGCACATAATTTCGAAAAGTCATATAACTTCCGAAAGTCAGAGGTGCGCGACGTGGGTTCGAACCCGAGACCCTCTGTATTGCAGTCTGTTGGTCTCCCCACTGACCTATCGCTGCTCTTACATTTATAGTAAGTTGCTAGGTTCAGGCAGAGTTGATTCTATGGGCCTCTCACACGCTCTGACTCCGGGACCCGCAATACTTTTTCACTATTTTTATTATTATATAATTAAGCTTTGTTTTTATTTTTATTATTATATAACTAAGCTAAGCGTATATAGTTGTTATAAATGGGAATGTTCCTGCCGACAATTTGTTACGCAGTTAGTTGGGATTTAAAAGTTTAATTCATGTTTTGGACTCAATATAAAAACAAAAGAAATAATCTTTGTATCTAGATGCCGGCTATTGAGTAATTAAATTATAATTTCAGTATTTTACAACTCATAATAATATGTCCTAGCAATATATTGTATAATGGCTGCAACATCTTGGAGTGAGATGTTAAACAATATCTAATTCTATATAAAAAACAATAAATATTCCATAGTTATATTTATTAGTATCAATTTGTAATAGACAGTAGCATGGCATGAGGAATCATATACTATGGATAATGATAATATAAAATCATATACATGTCACGAAACACTGCTTATCTTAAACAGCAGTATTTTACCATACTTAAACAACAGTTACAACATTGTATTATATTAAAACTTATAACAAAGAAACATTATATTTATAATAAGTTTCGAAACTTAATTTCGTCGGCCATATACAATAAAAATTATAATATCGTTTCAAGTTTCGCTACTAAGTATATCTATAAACGTTTAATTTATACAGCTTTTGTCAAAGCGGTAACCTAATATGGTAACAGTGGGTCACGTTTTTAATTCGTATAACAGAGCCTGTTTTAATAGAACAGTTAGGTAGGTAATCTTTTACATGGCTATGTTAACGAAAGAACCGAATTTATGTTGCTGCATTGTTTAAAAACTACACTGGGGATCGGTCATTTTGCGTTATGGTAAGTTGAAGTCAATTTTGTGTAAGTTCAGTATGATGAATACGAGAAAAATATTAGATTTGTTAAATTAACTCTGGTTTACGAGATAAGACTTTATAACTATATGACTGAAAAAGGTATATCCGAAGGTATAAAAATACAATTACATATGGCCTGTCATGCAGTAGGAGTGCCGGTCGTATATCACGACACGCCAACCTGAATAACATAGTTCGTCGAGCTCTTGTCACCGCTGGCGTTCCGGCTCAGCTCAGACGTGAGGTTCACTCACGGCTTGGTACGCGACGATGGCAAGAGACCATATGTCATTACTGCCATGGAAGATGGGTAGGCCTTTGGTGTGGGACGCAACTTGTGTCGACACCCTTGCGCCATCACATCTTTAGCACAGCGGGTTGTGCTGGTACTGCTGCTGCATCAGTGGAGACGCTCAATGGCTTAAAAATCAAAACTCATTGGTGAGTACATATTTAAGCCGTTTGGTGTCAAAACGCTGGGGCCATGGTGTCCAAGTGCTAGGTCTGTTTATAGAGATCTAACTAAGCGGCTCATTGCCGCTTAGCGTGACCAGAGGGCTGGTATTTTCTTTGCACAAAGAAATTGCCATTCAATGTGGCAATGCTGACAGTCTTCTGGGCACATTGCCAATTGACGACGATGCGGAAGAATATTATGACAGTTTTTAATTTTGAATTTTTATTTTTCTCTTTAGTTTATATTTCTTGTAAATAATTTGTGTATATATTATGTTTATTACATATTTAATATATATTTTAGAAGCGACTATTTAATAACGACAAGAAAACTTAATATATATGCTATTAAAAATCATTAAAAAAATATTACTCTAAGCTTTTCTATTGTCTTTATGTTCAGGACAATCCCTTATTAAACTCAAGCAATAGTCTGCCATCATAATATGGCTATCCCATCAGCCTTGGTATCTTTCTTTCATTGTTCTAATGTCCTGATGGAACCGTTCTTTATGTTGAATATCTCAAGAACCAGAGTCAATCCATACAAAGTAAATACATTTCGGGTATGACTGATGAAGGTGTTTATTAAAACCAATAACAAAATAAACGCCATTTTTTTATTTCCCGTTGCTATAGCACTACTAGGTTCGGTTATTTTTCTAGTATGATGATCTTTAAGAACAGTAGATAGAACTCTCGTATATGCGCTGTGTTTTCTTATACCATTATAAATATAATTACCAAAGGATTAGATAGTTAGAAATTTATAGTTATATATATGTCTTGTAACTAAAGGAATACTACGCAAGTAGTGGCTGCTTACGCAAGCAACTAACGCGGGCTTCATGCACAACGTTTTACAGCTAACTTTATGTGCAAGCTTCTAACGCGAGCTGCAAGATAACATGGGCAACATGCGCAAGCTAATCATTCGAGATCATTACGCTGACTCGCGTCGCTCGTTTAGGATATGCACACAAATCGCACAAGTGCCTCAACTTACGCATCCTGCCTACCCATATCATGTACAAGAGTATTTAGAAACGTGATCTTAGGTCTCAGAACAAATATTGTGGACCACAAGATGAAACCCCACTGTAGGTACGGAAATCATCGAAACATGTATCGATCTATTAATATTAATTTACGTAGCGGCCATCACTGTAATAGTACCAGGAATTAATAGAACAGTAATGTACACTATCTAATCGTTAACAGGCACGTTTGTGACGTAATTTGAGTACTTGAATTATATCTTCTAGATAGAATGGCTGGTGAATAGAAACTTATTTCATTTAATATGTTATAGCGAGCATACTATTTCTTTGGTCCTTTCTTTGATCGGTTAAGACTTGGGTATAGTCAGTTTAATGTAAGATATGAATTATTATCAATCTAATCCAAAATAAACACATGAAGAAGGTGTATTTCTCTTAACTATAACTAAGGATGTCCTAAGTGTTATACTAGACTGTCCAAAGTCAAAATCATTTATTCATTTAGATCACAACGTAACAATTATGAACGTCAAAGGTTAACGGTTAGTAAATTTACTTTTAGGTTAGTTGCTAAGTTCAGGAAAAGGGCCTATGAGAAAATACTTGCAATAAACTGGCCGTCAACATAGTCTATCTTTTATATTGTCCTTCAATTATAATTGGTTACTGGTTATTACTTATTGTTATTTTGTAGCAGTTTAAGTAGAAATTGTATTATTAATTAACCTCTTGGCTAGATCGTAAAATAAACATATTATAAATAAAGTATAATCCAATATCTATCTAAAAAGATTAAACAATTATTTCAATGACGATCATAATCTCAAACGTCAAGATTTTAATGGATGGATTGGATGAATGGATTGTCACCGTCAAAAATGTAATATTGCCAAATATAGAACAACATTAATCTACGTATTATTTATGGTATGGTTGAATAACTTGTTTTTCGCTTTGTTGTAAAAATACACGAGAATTCAATTATACACATATGAAATAAGCTCATAGAACAACGTCTATTACAGAACAAGAAATAGACAGGTACCGAAATAGCATCTCGCCCTTTCAACTGAATACCCTAAAGCAAATAGCACAAAATATTTATCAAACCCGTTATTATTTCACCCATAACCTGTGACGTCCATTATGATCAACGGTCGATATTATTCTTCGTATACCCCGCGCCTGTCTCAGCCCACCTAGTTCAGCCCACGCAGCGTTTTCTCGACTATGGTCGCCACTTGAGAAAAGCCTGCTGTTTTTTTCTTTTGTAGGTACTGCAAACACATATTTTACAAGCTTGGTTTAATTATTTGCTGATAAGGACGAAGTTATTGTCGTACTGCTACAAAAAAATACCATAACGAAACAATAATCATATTGAACTTTACTATCGAACATAAAACAACAGTATCTTTATATGTATTTTGTTTGGCTGTTAATTCAAATACTAACCAAAAACAGCTGAATGGATATTGATTAAATTTTCAGAAATAAAACATGTTCAACTGAACTCCCAAGTTATGTTTAATCTAATTTCATTTAGTAGAACCGTAAATACGGTGTTCAGGTAGATACTCGAAGACAGGGTTAAATTGTAGATTGAGCAAAGAAGTCACATGCAAAGGTTAAAAAAAATAACTGAATTATGATTCACAATTTTTGATCAACCTCATTCGTAAATAAGTGCACACAGTGTGATTCAATCGGGGAATCGAACTTCAGTATTGACAGTAAAAGTATAAAAAGCACTGACACTTAAGAGATTTAGAATGTTTTTTGTACCTTACTTTGATGAGAGCCTCATCAGGGCTGTCATGAATTATACAAATAAAAATTCCAATCGCAATAACTAGAGCATTTTCATTTTCTTAACATTTATATAATCAGCCCTATTTTATAGGTACTTCGTCCATGATAGACCGTCTCGTAAAATCCATAATTGCTTTATTTATATGCAGTATTCAATTTCATCGAGTTACTTGTTACCAATAAAATTGAATATCGTTTCGTCTAAGATGATGTTTATTGTAATAAAATCGCAACCAACTGGTCAATAGTGTATGGTCACAATACCCAGTATTATAGTCAGACCACAGACAAGATTAATGACTAAGTTTCCAGGTATATAGGGATTTATCCCGGATGTGAAAATGCCTATATAACTAAACGTACCGTGGTGTCAAGGCTAGGGTTGTCAAGTATTTTTATATTAGTATTTTAGTTTATTTATTTGCATAGACCCAGCATAGCATTTAAGTGACTCAGCGTTTAAGAACTCAGAGCAGAATGCAGTAAGTCCCTGATAATTTGTTCGTCCCTACAAAATATATCATCGCAATTTTCATTTGTTTGTATGCGGCTTGAAGTAATTCGCTGAATAGAAAATAAAAAGAAAGAAAATATAAACATGCTGACGTTAAAAGTAGGCTTAAAGCCCATGTTAACTTAAAGTCTGGGTTAAGTTTTTGCTAATACATAGGTAGTATCTACAGATTTCCATTTACTAAAATCCTAAGAGCAGCGATAGCTCAGTGGGGAGACCAACAGATGCAATGCAGAGGGTCTCGGGTTCGAACCCACGTCGCGCACCTCTGACTTTCGGAAGGTATATGACTTTTCGAAATTATGTGCGTATTGATTGACAATTATCGCCTGCTCCGTGACTCAGAGAGCACGTTAAGCCGTCAGTCCCGGCTGCCATGAACATCTATGGCAGTCGTTATTGGGAGAGTGTCGACACAAAAAGATCCCACTGGGTCGAAGTGTCGCCAGTCTGCACTGACTGGCCTCCACATAAGATACATACATACTAAAATCCTGAAATATATCTTGCCTCATTCACCTGCATAATGCAAATTGGTTCAGGTTATATTTCCTGTGCTTCTCCAGAAAATCACCGACCTGGTCATCCTCTGCCGACTGTGTCTGTGTCATCATAATTACATTAAAATTAATTTGCATTATTTTTTTACACACTCAAACAACAATATTTTATCGAAACAAAATTAATAATCATAATATATCGTTATGCCGTATATATATTTTATTATTAAATCCTTAGAACAATAAACAACAGATTTAATTTATTATTGCATATATAGTAAAAATAAAATACGAATGTTACAAAATAAAAGTAAAACAATGCTGACAACCCTGAATGTGACCCGGCATGTCGCCAGCGCGTGGGCGAGCGACTCTTGCGCACGTGAACCAGAAACCTGCACCTACTTACCTCTGCCTAGATCATTTTTATTTTTTATAATTTTATAACGACCATGTTATGTTTAATGTAGCACACTATCTGTTTATTAAGATAAATAAACAGATACTAAACCTCATTTAGGATCTATTTTTATATTGTTGTTAATTGAAGCTTGTTTATATATACTGGATATTAATGAGGATGATTTAATTATCTATTTTCATGCGAGATTTTCATATCCATAAAAGATTGGTAAACTGGTATAAATAATAAGTAATTAAAATTAATCTCGTACTTAGGTGTGTTCTGTCTTCGGTTATACTTATATGATTATTATTTCGCATTATGTAGAAATATAATAAATGCTAAATATTAATGAATGTTAATTGATGTTCTTTTATCAAAATATATCTATCAAAAATCGAATTTATGGCTGAGCTGTTGAAGCGCCATAAACAGACAGGCAAAGGAAACTTTGCCATAATAATATAAATGTTTAAACTATTTCACATAGTATTTCTGCGTGTAGTCATTTAATTATGCAATTCTATGAATAACTTAGGATCACTTGCGTGTATTGTCTGTTTATCAGTCTATCTCATATTCAAAACCGTGCTAATTACTTGTAGTAACAATCTCAAATCGTAAACAATCGTAAACCAATAAAACTCATTTCCCACGTTTATTACAGAGCCATTGTAGTGTTGTGATCTCTACACAAAACTGTTGGTTTGAATCTACTTTATTTTTATGAATGTAATTTATTTATTTATTTATAAAAGGTACAGTTACAGAATAAAGACCAAGTAGTGATTAGGGTTACTTTTACATGAAAACATTTTAAATCTGCACTGCAATTACTACAGTACACAGCATTCAGAATTTATACAGCATCAAATAGGTAAGCGAACGTGACAATAAAAAAAAAGAAGATACAAACAGTATAGTTAAGACTAGGAGTGTAATATACATTAAGTTAAGGTGCATTCAATTTGCGTAAGGATTCTATGAATCTGCTGTGACTATCCACAAATATGTATATCAACATGAGCGCAAATATCATTATACTGTCTACACATCCGAAACAGTGGATTATTTTGGGACACATTATTGTTGCACGCCGGTATTCGAAACAGCTGCGAAGTACGCACAGTTCGAATAGGAGGTACCTTGAAGTGTAACTGACTTAGAAGAGAAAAGTTAAAGTGGACATGTCGCTCATCCATCTCCTTTTATCCAATCCGACCATGTTAAAGTAACGAAGTCGAGCTTCGTATTCAGGTACTTTTGGGCTTAAGCCGCATTTCATGCATAGAGCTCTGACAAACCGCCTCTGTATAGACTCTATACGATCTATATGAATTTTATATATCGCAGCCCACACGGATGCGCAGTACTCAATAATATTTCTAACTAAAGCATAGTATAGAGTTAGCAGTGAACTTGATTGCCTAAAGGGTTTCGAATTTCGGAGTACAAAAGATAACATGCGGTTAGCCCTATTACAAACCTGATCGTAATGTGATTTGTAATCTTATATAAAGTAATATACTTACGTACAATATTCACGATTAGCTCGTAACGCAATAATTATCTCTCAAATATAACAATTTGTGAGGCTAAGGAACGTTGCTGCGGACAAGTCTTAGATGGATGAGCTTTTACACCAATTCGTATTCTCTGTAATTTTATGAGCATGTAGTGTTTTTCCCGCGCCTTTCCCGTTTGACATTATGAGAACTCATTATGACAACTGCTCTTATTTAAAAATATGACAACTGCTCTTATTTAAGATATGTAATCTAAAGAAAGATAGGAATTTAATCCAAAATCCACGAATCATTTAATTCTAAAAAATAGAATCGGTACATATATACAATTGTATATTCGTAGTTCGATTCGTGTAAGAGGCTTTGGGGACCATCCCAATTACTGTTATTTGCGACTTATACACGACTATTTAAATCGTAAGTGGATTAAAATAGCAAAAAGAGAAGGCCTACATGCGTATTAATAAAATAATGACAGCAAAAGAAACCATGAGGAAACCTGCATGTGTGTGCTTAAATATTTATTTATTCCATTGTGTTCTATAAGATGTATCAAGCCTACTCACTCACTATGCCAACGTAGTGGAGTATAGCCTTTTCCGTCTCAGAGTATTAATACGCGAAGAGAAAACTTTGTATCTCGTTTTAAGCTTATTGCGGGCATTGAGAAATGTGGAATTGCCCATAGTTAACGTTTATATGGAGGACTGCATAAAACTATAATTTAAGCTATTATTTAAAAGGGCGATGACAAGTTTTAATTTATAAACTTTTTAAACGGTGTTGTACTACTACCTTTATATTAATCCACGTTTACAGAAGGAAACTTATACCTTAATTTTTTATTTATTTAACAGCTATATGCAACTGCCCTGGTAGTTTTACCTATCATGGATATTATTTAATGTAGAAATTATCGCGGACAACAGCAAGACATTAACAGTGAGTTATCCATTACAGTGAACAGAGATAGCTCAGTGGGGAGACCAACAGACTGCAATGCAGAGGGTCTCGGGTTCGAACCCACGTCGCGCACCTCTGACTTTCGGAAGTTATATGACTTTTCGAAATGATGTGCGTATTGATTGACAATAATTATCGCCTGCTCCGTGCCTCGGAGAGCACGTCAAGCCGTCGGTCCCGGCTGCCATGAACATCTGTGGCAGTCGTTATTGGGAGAGTGTCGACACAGAAGATCCCACTGGGTCGAAGTGTCGCCGGTCTGCACTGACTGGCCCCAAGATAAGATATCTATCCATTACAGTGATTATCCTTACACCGGAGTATTTCCATTGATCACTTAATCCTTACCTTAACAAACATGAGTAAGATGAACATTGCACTTTAGATCGTTTGTCATCAAGCATCAAAGTATGCGTCATCTTAGCACTTGCCGTTTTTTGGAAATCACGTCAGTTTTCCTCTTCACCGTGAACCATGTATACTCGCTTAAGACAAGTAGGCACAATGATATATTATATAAGATCTTTCTGTGGGATTCTGGTATAACCCTGGGATCTCGCTCAGACTGGACCATAGGCCACTACGTTCACCGGACGGCAGATCGCAGCCGAATATCCTTGTGATATGTGTGTTATGTTTTCAGGAGTTTTGGTTTGATTTGAGTGTTTCTATGAAGGAATTGCGTATTACAGACAACGCACTTGTAATAATTATTACTAAAAACAAACATACGCAAAGAACAGATAGTCGCCGATCAGCCATTTGGTGAACACACAATTTTATGTCTGGTACGGAGTTCAAACAAAGCACTCATCATAAAGTGATCGTTGCCTCACACAATACTGCACGTATTGTGTGAGGCAGCAACAGACTGAACTGACAGCACAGCAATTCCTTTTTTCTTTAAATTGGCAATTTTTTTAAATTGCTTCCTGTATCTTCTAATTTGTAAGTACCCATAGACCGCATAAACTCTTACTACCAAGCAAACGGCATTCTGATATGTCAACCTAGTTAAAAAATAAACTATTCCAAATATAGCGGCAGTATTATGTTATATGAAATAAATACTCACAGCAACATTTGAAATAGACAGACAGGCTTTAAAATTATTTATTGGTGATTTGCATGCTAGCTTTTTTAATTAGCTACTAACCTCATAGTATTTTATAGTATTATATATTTTATAGTCAGCTCTAATAGTATTTTATGATATTGATTTTTTGACAACGGTTTCCATAGATGTTCGTGACTATAAAAACTTGTACATAAATGAGTTGTAAAATACTGAAATCATAATTTGATGGCGATTTAGAAGAGTGGCGCCGTGAATTTCTTATTGGTATTGTAAGGGCGTGCATCTGCACTGCGTATCTGCACCGACTGGGAGCTACGCTTGATAGCCGTTTACCTACACAGTTAGTCAGTATTGTTTCTCGTAGATACAAGGCATAACTAATATTTTTTTATTTTTTTTTTAAAGGGGGGATGTTTCTAAGGGCCTTTAGTTACGGTATGCGTCAGCACACTTACTATTGCACTGCGCGCATACAAAGTAAATTATAGCTAGTAGGTTCTGTACCGCGGAGTCAGACAGTGTTGTCTCTAATATAAGTTCAAGTTACAATCTGTTTCAAGGAGCAATATCCGTAGTAGATATAAATACAATATAAATCTTCCCACAATAAACAATATGATGTTTTATAAGAGCACTTATGTCACCGCTATTCGTGTCTTCAACAAATTACCAATAGCTATAAAGGAATTAAATGGAAATGTATTTAAAACTAAGTTGAAAAAGTGGTTAATTGAAAATGTATTTTATAATCTCCAAGAGTTTTTTGAAAAGAAATAGTAATTATATAAAAGTATTTATAATATATAGTGTTAAGTTTTGTTGCATTATATCCCTATATGTTGCATGTCCGATATGGACAAACTGTTGGGTCCTAAAACATATGTTTTATTAATACGATCAGTCAATGTACACAGTTATGCAATAAATTAATCTTTATCTTTATCTTTATCTTTGCCTGTAATAAATGTATGTACTGTGTTGTGAACAATATAGACTTGGTGAACAATTTATTGCCGTATCATTTCTCATCCTGTAGGACAGAATCTACTCCACAGTATATTCTCATCGGTTCGACCTTTTTTCGGTGAACCTAGCAACAAACATAAATGTAGATTCAGTCAATTTTGTAAACTCACTGCGTTTATAAGTGTTACTTTGTGACCTAAATAAATAAATTATTTTTACTTTAACTATTAAAACCAACACAGTCGTCACAAGTTGGAGGCGAGACATATTTTATCAGTTTATTTTTTATTTACAGATTTTTATCGTCCAGTAGTTGTTACTTTAATACAAGTTTATAGCCAGTTGCAATCACTAACCGGTAAACGATTAGCGAGGTTAAGCAACGTTGGGTGCGGTCAGTCTGTAGATGGGTGACCGCTTAGTGGTATTTCATCTGAGCGTCTCCGTGCTTCGGAGGGCACGTAAAAAGTCGGTCCCGGTTGTTGTCAAATTGACAGCAGTCGTTAAGCCATGTCAGAGGCCTACGGGCGGCTTGAACAACTCTTGACAACAGGTTGGCCACAAACCACACGAAAAGAAAAGAAGAAGATTAAAACATGCACATATAAAAATATTTTATGAAAAGGGTATAAATTCACAACATTTCAGGTGTCACAACATGCATAATGACTTAGTGAGATAACACTGATATTACGGTAACTTTAAAGTTTAAAAATGATAACATATTCAAGTAAAAAAGTAAAAATTGTTAAAAGCATTTGCAAGTATTGAATTTAGTAGATTTATTATTATTATTGTATAATTAAAAGTAAGGTAAAAAAGAAAACGTTTTAAAAGTAAAGTAATTGCAGACACGGTATATGTAATAATAATTTAAAAACAAATTAGGGACATAACATAAGTTTATTGCTCCCTTAACAACCTAAAAACTACTTTTTTAAATGTTGTCAATTTGTCGACAAACACTTCCACCTCTCCACAAATAACGTTGCATGCTTTCGACAATCGGGATATGGTAGAAAATCGTAATAGGTTGGTTCTAGCATATGGCTGATGTAAAAGGCCTGCATTGACAATCGCACGCCTACGTACATGCTACATTACTACAAAGTATTTATAATGTACTAGACTCACAAGTGTTTTTTATATCTTTAATTGCTCTAATAGACACATATGTAATACATCTTGATTATAGCTATAATTATGCTCCACGAAGCATGCTAAGCTACAAATTTTCAACGAAAACATTTACACTTAGTCCGAATCGAACCTGGGGAGGATTGCAACCATAAACGCTCTACCTAATTAACGTGAATACGCTAATAAGGCAGGCATAATTTCTGTCACGAATTATAAGCAGCAAATTCGGCTTACAAAAGACTAACATCCTCTACTAAACTATCTCCTCTGTTTTTCGTTCATTATAATACAAAAACATCTGGGGAGAAACCCTTAATTGTGTTAATCTAAATGTTTGTACGAATCACAACAAGTCTTAGAAATAAAACGTTTTGATTTTATAGTTTTTTTATTGCTTCGATATGATAAGACGATGTTAGCGAATTCATAAGGTCACTGACCTACAGATGGCGTCACGAATTGTGAGTCAAATCAAATGACCGTTGAGTTAATATACATGTATAGTATGTATAAATATATCACGAGTTTCAATCTTAACGTTGTAACCATGGCCGCTAATAGAAAAGATAAATAAATAATACTCAATACTTTTGGCAGTCTACAGAGTTTTCATAGTTCACAAAGAACTTCTACGCGTCTGACGCGAATGTCACGACATGACACGACTGCAGATCGACAAGTTTTTAAGGAACTATAATACTGATCTGGGAGTCACACCGAGTTTCTTCAGTCGATAATCTCCTTGCACTTACAGCACTATACGTATAACTAGCACAGAGGTGTGCATCAATTTCAGTAGAAGCCAATGAAGTAAAATCTGTCTTGTTTCCCTTTTGGTTATAAACTCATCACTACACCATAGCTCCCGGAAGTAGGCTAGTGCGAGACTGAATAATCTTAATATAAACTTTCTACTATTCTGAATCATACACTGTAGTGAGACAAGCTGGGCTTGTGGACCCTGAACTGCCTAATATTAATGTGATGTAGGTCTGTTAGCCACCAACTATGGTGGTACGTGTATAATGCTTGTCATTAATAATAATATTTCGACACAAAGCTGGTATGGTATACATTTGGGTTGTTTGTTCAAATATTGGCGATGCTTGGCATAGTAGCATTACAAAATATTGGTTATAGAAACATTTGCATAATTGCCCAAAACAATGTCAATTCCATGCATTTAACAAAGTTGGTTCTGATTTGGCAATATAACGCAAATGTTTTCACATACCACCATTTAAAGTAGCACTGTTACATATCTTCAACGGATTGTTACAGGCAGAAAATTATTTTTTTTTTATGTGGGGGAATGCATTGACGCTTTCCCCTCCGCGGGGGCAGGCGGTGAGGTTATGTCGGACACCCGGGGTAAAAGAGAAAGATGGAATAAGAATAATTTACCTCCCGGAATACCGACTAAACCTACCACGGTGTTCCTCGACAAAACCACTATCGACGGAGCCGCGCGAATCACTTGCACATGCGGTCGCGACCCCGCCGAAGTTTCGGACCGCTGTATGAAACAGCAGGCCACTACCACTACACGATAAGACCTACCCTATGGTCACTTCTTAATAAAACCCTACTGTTCCCCCCGTCCCCTCCCTAGAGGGGAGACTGACTCGACACTGAGGCGCACATAGGAACACGCACGCCACCTCTCGGACCTGGTCCTTAACGGGTGGTGGGCAGGCCCACGAAGCCCACCACCCCCTAATCAAACCTCAGGGTGGCTGGAGGATGTCTCGCGCTCTCCGGCGCCCGGCTCTGCTGTTGAGGATAGGGTTTAAACGCTCCCTCTCCCGCTCCGCCCCCTCGTTGGTGGAAATGACTTCCTCACAGAAGGAGGCGACGGCATTTCACGACCTCTCACTCCGGACCATAGACTGAACTACGGCCCGGAGCGAGAACGCAACCAATCCGACTGCCGCGATCAACTCACGGCGCTGCGATGCCCAGGCGGGGCAATCTGCCAAAGTGTGCAGCGCCGTGTCCTCAACAACATCGCGGCAGTCACCGCAGTGGTAACAACCGGGCGTCTCTTGCCGGCGTATATAACACAGGAACTCGCAAAACAAAACAGCTGTGGCCAGTCATTACCTGTGTCAGCCGAAAGGTGAGGGCGCCATACCGCCTCTCCAGCCACTCCTTAAACACGGGACTTACCACCACAATCGTGGCGTGGCCGAGGCAGAAAATTCGTAACCCAACCGCAATAACTCTTAAGAAGTTCACCTTCCTCTAACATAAACATATACAACTGTAGCAAAATTAAAACCTATTATTCTCACACATGTCATGTACAAAAATGAGAAAACTTCGTGCACACACAGTTTTTGCTGCTGGAACCAGTAAACCTGAACAATGAATGAAACCGCGAATGTCTAGGCCGCAAGCGTCTGATTGATATGAAACTATTAGTGTACATGGTAGTTGTAGTGTCGATAAAACATGCTTATTTAATCATGGAAAAAGT
Source organism: Catocala fraxini (assembly GCA_930367265.1). Taxonomy (NCBI): domain Eukaryota; kingdom Metazoa; phylum Arthropoda; class Insecta; order Lepidoptera; family Erebidae; genus Catocala; species Catocala fraxini. Next base: position 26,269,723 of record OV884025.1, on the reverse strand, counting down.
AAGTTATTAAATATTAATTAATCCAAATAATCTGTATTAAACAAATTAAACATGACCTAGTCTAAGAAACAAGAGCATTAAGGAAGTTATGACACAATGGCATCGCCGCACAAGTTAGAATTAGTCTGACTAAGAAAGTACCTCTACGCTACAAAGCTACATAATATCGCAATCAAATCAGCTCTTGACTAATCAAGAGGTTATTCAGCTCCGGAACGGTTAGAAGTAGTTGATACTAATATCTACTACTTCTAACAGTTTCGGAGCTATGTAAAGAGGCGGTGTATCATGAAAATAAATAATTGATTTTTATCCCTTGCGCTGGCAACACAGCCTTTATTCAAAGTCGGGAAAGGCAGTATTGCAAGCATATAATATTATCTTAGTTAGATCAAGTCTAAGTCTCTGGTATATCTACCTATATCTACATAATCAATAAGCCTTATCCCTGAATATCGCATAACCGTACTACGACAAACGAACATACCATGTTTCTGTAACAAGCGCCATGATTCTAATAGCAGAAGCCCGTCTCTACATGTGTACTTCAACTGCTCGCAATTTTTCATCCGAACCGTTCATACTTTTCATCATATCACTTTTACTTCGCCGGTTGTTTTACAACAAATTAATTCATGTAATGATTACATTTCTTACTAAAGAAGCAATTCATTTATTAATTAGAGAGTAGGGTAATAAATTTTTACTGGGATTAACGCATCGAATCTTAACATTACACTAGCTTCATTTTTTAATTTTAGAGCACTTATTTTTAAATTGTTGAACGTAATTTTATTTTATACAAGCAAATCTCTATGCAATTGCAAGCTAGACTGTCCCTATTGTCAGTTTATTTGCTACGAGATTTTATCTATTAGATAAGGCTTTCTCTTCCAAAGTATTAGCGTCTCCCCCTGTCGTAGTAATTATGTACTAATTAATTTAGATAATAATCTGTTAAGATTATTTCTATTCGTCATGGGAAAGTACTACGGAATACCAACTAACTCGCCTTTTTAGGTACCCTATTAAACAGTAACGATGTCTTTTGGCGTAACATTTAAGTGATAGTCGTCAAAGCCTTTGTAGGCTTTTGTATAATAATGGTATAGTTACACAGTCGCATATTATAATGCAATATTACGAATATATAACGAGGTTATGTATAGACATAACCTCGTGTATACTGTATAGACACTGAAGATATTTATATAGAAATATTGGGATCGAATATACAAAGGGCGTCTGAAACTAGTTTTCAGAATATTATCTATCCCTTTCTTACAACATCGACTGCAACGAATTATTAAAAATAAATCTGTTTATAAATTACAAAATGCTGTTTGTAAAATTAAAATCTTTTTAGCGGTTGCTAAAAAGATTTTAATTTTACAAACAGCATTTTGTAAAATATTGTCTTACTTTTATGCGAATGTTATGCATTGAAATTAAACAATTTTATTCGGATTTTAAATAAAGATGTTTATTTTTCTTTATAATACACTATTATTACATCATTAGTCTCCCCGTGAACATGGCTGCTGAAAAGCAATTGAAACGTCGGAGCAAGTATAAAATTAAATCTAAATAGCTTTATAATTTAAATTGCTTAAATAGAAGTAAACAGTAACTAGAAAAATTTATTTAACAATGTTCAATGTTATGTAATATAACTGTATTATAAAAAAAAAACAACGCATCATTTTGTACATAAATGAAGTCGCGAACAAACTGTACTTTACGCGTTGAATTCGCGGGCTGAAGCTTATCAATTTAATACGAATAAAAGCCAAAAAAAAAGCGATGAATATATTGTTACTACATTTTATACGACTTCGCTTGCGTTTGTTTAGATTTTGTCCATAAATTTCTATCAACGAGATAGAGTAAGAGAGGTCCCTATGTCCTTTTCTGAACCGCTGACAACGTGTATGTAAAATTTCATGATGATCGGTTGGTTAGTTCTGGCGTGAAAACGTAACAAACAAAGGAACAAACTCACATTTGCATTTATAATGTTAGTAAGGATTAACTAAATATACAATAATTTACGGCAACCCGTTTATTCACCTCCGTACTGCTTCTATTATTTATTAATTATTTATTTTATGGTTTAGGGGGAAAACGAGCATACGAATTACCTGCTGGTAAGCGATTACCGCCACCCATGGGTGTCCATGGGCAACACCAGAGGAGGTAATAGGTCTTTTCCGATTAACCAGATACACATTAAAAACTAACTAGCAAGACATATTCAAGCATGGTCTGGTTAAAATGTAGTATTATATCTGAAAATGTAGACTTCCTTGCTTAGTCGGCCAAGAAAATGGTCTACCAGTATTGAAAAAAGTTTCTGTGAGATCTAATTATCGCTAAAGTTGACTTTTCTAACTTGATACATGCCATGATGAAAATATATAAAGAGAGCAATGGCCACTGTCATAATATTACTGCAAGGGGAAATCGACCTTGTTGTTTCATTACTTTCAAATGAACCTCAACCATAGGGTGGCAGACCACAATTTTGGCTGACTGTTCGTATTTTACATCACGTGTTACGTAAAATTAAACAAAAGTATGATTTACTAACATAAGTGATATTAGCGTATTCTAATGTAGCCCCCTTTGTCTAAGCCGAATCGTGGTTGCACTCTCAATGTAATATTTTAAATGCGAATATGAGTTTGTTTGTTTGTTACGCTTTCACGCCTTAACTACTCGACTAATCATCATGGAATTTTACATACACATTATCTAGGGAACAGAAAAGGTTATAGGGTACTTTTCATCTAGCAAAAGGTACTGCTACTAACCTTAACTAACATACATTTACGCGCCGCGCGTAAAATCAAGTTTCACTCACAATTTACCAAGCATGTTTTCAAATCACACGGAATAGAAGTCTAGCCTATTGCCATCTATATAAAATAAATAATACCAGTCATGTATTAAACTGTCCCACTGCTGGGCACGGCCCTCTTCTTACTGTGAGAAGGGTTAAACCATAGTCCACCACGCTGGCCCAGTACGGGAGGACAGACTTCACATATCTTTAAGAACATTATGGAGAACTTTCGGACATGCAGGTTTCCTCACGATGTTTTCCTTCACCGTTAAAGCGAGCGACAATTAACTATTTAATACGCACATAACTTCGAAAAGCCAGAGATACCGCGTCTTGGGATCGAACTCGAGACCTCCGCGTGGCAGTCCAACGATTCCCCACTAGGCTATCGCTGCTTATAATATGCATCTATCGAACACATTTTCAGACTCCATGCTGCTATTACAAAATTTCTAACAGAAAAACGCAATGACACTTTGCTTAATCCATGATTCAAAAGCCATGCTTTACAATCACATCCAAACTTGTACCACAAGACCAACGCGGTAGACTGTCTATAATAATACCTGTTTTTTATAATCAAAATATATAATTTTGGATTGTCTCTCGTTTAAGACGCCTATAACGTAAACAGCTCTCAAGGCCGTAAATTGCAATCACACAAGCATAATAGTCATTAATATTCCTCTCCTACATTACACAACTTCGCTGAAGTAGATTTTCTCCAGCGGTAGTAGCTTTGAAATCAAATAGCTCATTTCCAACTTGCTTTACAAACGGAAATGAACGCAATTTATAAGTTTCAACATAAAAGATCATGTCTATCTTGCGTCCAAACGAGAATTTCGAAAGGAGAAATTTATAAGATATTTCGTTAAAACACATACCTTTTATATTCGCAAAGTAATAAATGCTAGCGCGTGTCGTTCGACTGTTTACGATAGTTTAAGTAGTGATGCACCAGCTTTTGGTGTCTGCCAAAGTCCGAAACCGTTCTACCCATAGGTTTCGGCTACATTCGTAGGCTAACCATATCGGAAAAGTGGTCTCTGGATTCGAAAATCCAATAAATGATTACAACACATATAGTAACTAGTACGTTTTCTTTTCAGGTGGACTACGTATGTTGTTAAGTGAAACACCCGTAACTCTTTCCACGTGCAGCTTAACAAATCCATAAAAGGTGTAAAATTATACACTTTAATCACCAATGTCCAGAATAGCATAGCTAATCTATACACTGCACATAATTAGACAATAGTGAGGCTTAACAAGAAAATAAAAATCGGTTTCAGCCTAATACCAAATTAAAGTAGTTGCGCAACACTAGCACTAACTAAAGCTAAGTCGGTCGTAACTCAGCGGACAATACGGTTCTCGATTATGATCTCAATAGATACCTTTTGTGCAGGCAGTAATATACAGCTTCAGTTTATTGTTAGCCGAGATTACTAGCCGACATAAAACTGACTTATTTATGTAAGTATTCGACATCGTATCGTGTGGAGCTGTGCAATTGGTAAATCTGGATGAGGTTTCGGTAGCAATAAAAGGAATTTCACTACTTCGTAATATTTTACTTATTTTACAAAATAAGGATAAAATACTACTTATTTTAGAAGAAATTATACTACGAGTTTCGTTTCATTATATTTGTATTTATATAAAAAATATAGTCCCTATAAAATAGCTCATAGTTTCAAAGTCGATTCGAATCGATCAAGTTAATGCTAAAAGGATTAAAACAGACTAGACTATACATCGTAGGATCGAAATTTAGGAAATCTATAGAATCCTTAAAGTGATAGACTTGGCAATAGTCATCAGCGAGCTGGAGTGGTAATGGACAGACCATTTATTAAAATTATTAGATAGACCATTAGATTAAGTTTTTGAATTACAGGAGAAAGAACAAAAAAGCATAACAAGGGACACCGTCTCCTCAAAATAGTCAGACCTATACAAATTATATTGCTAAACGTTTTTTATTTAAAATCTTAGAAAACCAGAGATACGTGCTAATTTAAACTGCTTTAGTATGATATATTATTCTTAAAAATTTGCCAAGCACCAACAAGCCTTAAATTAATTCTGAAATTAAATGGAAACCATTTAAAAATTAAGTGGTATTTTAAAAATATCGCTAAGCAAATGGTGCGCTTTAGTGAAAATAGTAAAGTAACTATACTTCCTAAAACTATTAAACTAATTGTAGTATGTATTAAAATAGCATTACAATATTACTAAAACTATATTACCAGATTAACCGACTGTCATTAAAATGTTTTAAATCTCTGTAAAACATGCTTAAGGTACGATTCCGCTAACTGTAATAAAAATAAGACCATTTATTATAAGGCCCAACATTAAAGTACACAATTTACGAGGATGGCTCTATGGCGTGTGCGAATGCTGTAAGTATGTACTTATAATTTAATTAGCCAGGATGTTTTAAGTGGATAGCAGCAGATATCTCATTTAAAGAAATTAATTTGTATTAAGTTTAATTGTAACAGTTTAATTATTCCATACTAGTTTTTACTCACGGAATCCCACCAGAACGCATAGCGGAATAAAAAACACACCCTATGTGATAAATCAGACTCTTGTGTGACTATGTGCCAAGTTTCATTCAACTCCATACAACAGTGTTTAAGTAACAAACATCCAAACCTTCAAACATCTTTATAAACATTCACATTTATAATATTAGTAGGATGTGGTAGTTACCGCTTACCATCAGATAGTCAATCCGCTCATTAGCCATCAACGGCACTACAAAAAAAGCGTGCCAAAAGCTAGCAGGACATGGCTAACCATTCTAGCAGCAATTTCTAGAAGACACAGCCAAGCTGTTATCCACAGAAAAGAATTCATTACCGTAGGCAATAGCTTGACTGTTCTCTTTTTCTCACTGGGAACATTTAGTCTGCCCTTCAGACGCCATATTTAAAGAGTGACATAACGATGGACAGAACGTACCAACCAAATCATTTTTACCATCAATTTCTCAACGCGAGATTATAAGTTTTAAGATAGAGCTATTAGCTTCTTTCCCAGTCGAGCCGCAAACTTCTGCAATTGTTAGTACGTAAAACTAAATGACTTATCGTTATCTACTATTAAAACTTCTACTTGCTCCCAGTAAAAGTAATTATTGTTGAAATAGGCAAGCAAAGATTAGTAATAGTTAGCTGTAATGCCTGGATCATAAGGTGCAGTTCATAGAATTCCATATTTCAGGATATTTCTTACTAACTTTTGCCCGCGGCTTTGCTCGCGTAAAAGTAGATTAGATTATGTTAGCAAAAGTACTTAAAAAAAACTATAGCTTATGTTACTCGACGATAATTTAGCTTTCTAATAGTGAAAGATCTTTATAAATGGTTGAGTAGATTTTGAGTTAAGTCCTTACAAACTGCAAAAAAAACCAATTTAAAAGGCTGGCAACGCACTTGCGATTCCTCTGGTGTTGTGGGTGTCCATGGGCGGTGGTAATCGCTTACCATCAGGAGATCCATTTGCTCCTTTGCCGCCAAGAACATAAAAAAAAATATATATATAAAAATAAAAAATATTGTATATTATATGGCAGACAGACAGAATAAAAATATTATATATTAAGTGGTCACCGTAGCCTTTGGACGCCTACAACATCAGAGGCATCACTTGCGCTTTGCCGACCCTTTAGGAAACGAAGTGGGAAGGAGAAGGAGCGGGAAGGGGGAAAGAGGGTGATTGGGCCTCCGGCACTCTCACTCACCCAATGAAACACAACATTAGGGATACTGCTATTTCACGTCGATATTCTGTGAGAGGGTAGTCCTTCCGCTGTACTTGATCCGCCTTCGAGCCAGCCCATTCATGCTGAAATCAGCGAAGCTCTACTACTCATGTAATCTTTCCTCTTTGTAATATAATATAATAATAATAATATAATATAATAATAATAATAATAATATAATATTCTATAACATACACACAACACCATCTAGCCCAAACTAAGCAGAGCTTGTACTATGGGTACTGGACAATGGATAAACATACATATATACCTTTTTTTTTGTAAATACATACATATTATATATAGAGAGACCCAGACCAAGACAAACATCCATGTTCATGCTCACAAATGTTTGACTTGTGCGGGAATCGAACCCGTGACCTCAGGCGTGGCAGTCGGTTACACTAACCACTACGCCATCGAGTCGTCATATAAGTATAGATATTGCTAAATAATACGTAAAACTTTGTCCGTTGGTACCGTGGTAAGTTTACGCTTATGTTTACATACGATCGTAAGATGGCAAGATCTATTTCTGAGTCGCGCATAATATTTTTGGCATTTTTATAGGAAAGTTCTTAGTAGCGACACAGGGTGAATGGGTCTTCTATGAAAATGTCTATATGAAACTTCGGGCCGAACGAAAAAATCTTCCAATGAAGTTTTTCCGGCTTTCTTTTAAAACATCATTACTCCGTTGTTCGGACTGCGTAATGAAAGGCTTTAGCACAATCAAGAGGCTATATACCAAAATTTAGAAAGTATAAATGTGTTTCACGGTACGAATAGTCGGTATTACCCAAAACATCGGAATTTAAATTTCATGGTAGACCTACTGGATACATATCCATCCTACCAAGTACATACCCAGTAGATAAAAATAAATATCCCTCTATTACGTGAGCCTGTAAAACATAACTGGGAAAATGTTGTTAGACCTCTTGGAAATATACCAGGCTAATATACCAAGCTGGCTATTATTTCAAATTTTAATATCACAGACACCTTTTATTTTAATGCCCAGATTATATATGTTATAATATTATTTCATATGTACATTTTATTTATATTATATCATTAGGTAATAAACAAGGCACGTTGTAATCCGCTGTCATCTCTGACAACGTATAATTTTTTTTTGTCTGCTTTACATATTTTTTTTATTGAAGTAATAATGTTTTTATTCACATATCGTATTTGTAAGAGGATTACTTTAAAAATCATGTAGGTCAGCAATATATGAAAAATATTCTATTTTGAAGCAAGAACAGCAATCTCTTTAATGAGTGGAAAGAACCACATAGTGCATGTTAGTTCTACGACTATGCTTTGATATTGAAAATTGCCAAGTACGTGTATGGTCACCTATGTACATTCTTATCGCATCGTTAAAAATCGAAGTTAATGAAATATTTTATCTTATTATTGATATGAAGTTCACCTATGTACCTCTCTTTTCTAATTGTACATAGATACATGGATCGGTAAATTAAAAATAAATTAATGTCTTGTTTTATTATAAGCATAAATAAGTTGTTCATACAGTATTTTCATGAAAACAATATCGTTTCTGCGGTTCCAAAACTCAAAAATGGGTGTAACCAAAATATATCTTATAATCAATATAACACATCGGAGTGAAACTTTTTCTGACCATTTTAACTTCTACTACCTATTTTCTTCTAGTCAACAAAACAAGTCATGTTTGTAACTGGCATCTTACACAAACGCCCCATTTATTTTTCTATACCGCCAGACAGTCCGTATCTAGGCAATTGAAACAAGCCGATGCCATAATAGCTCCCCCGTTTATCTGAATGTCGCTTATCTGGCTGGACGGTGAGGCCGCCTCCACCGGTTATCTCATGAACAATGCCGATTCGTTCTTGTTGAATTTAAATCTTACTTTATAAGCCTTCGAATGCCAATACAGCCAAGTTGTATGGCCATTGAAAACGGCGAGGCGAATGCTAAGATAAATGAATGATTAAAAATGCTCCTTTGATTCAGAGGCTATTAGTACACACTTGTCAAGTGTTACGTTTGATTTACTGATCAAGCAAAGTACTAAATTTAACCCTATTCCTCGAAAAAGATAACAAATTCACCTTTTAATAAGTGTGATTTCATATAGGGAGATGAATTCTGGGTGGGTGACCGAAAACTTCGTTAAAATACGTAGACTTCAGGAGACATGCGACCGATTATGTTGAATAAAATTATAATGAAATCCATATTCGATTGAAAATTAATATTTTATTAATTCATAAACTTACAGTTGTATATCCCCTAATGAAGCAATTTCATGTATATCATGAACGAGTCACCACAAAAGTTTAAAATGCCACTTAATAGTGGGTGAGCTTTTTGACGATACCCAGCACATTTCCAAGTTCCATCCTGTAACAGTATACCTAATAGCATTTTGATCAACATGGAAAACAAAAACTCTACGAACAACCATGAACATACACGCAAATATATACCTAAGCCACGAGACCAACAAAGTCCGTCAAAGCTTTAATCATTAATCAATTTCGCTACTTTAATACCCCAAACACAAGTACCCAACGACAAATTCCCCCAACCATCCCGCATTAGAAAATTCAATGAAATTTGTCTTTACCACATATAAATCCTTATTCTTAACGACTTCCATTCTCAATGCTCTCGCCAATCAATCTTAAAGTTGTGTCTAGACACGGCTTTATTTTTTATTAACTATAAAAACAAGACACTGGTCCATCAATCAACTGTAGGTATCTCGTCTCTCTCCTGACAGAAACAATCAAGAAATATGAATTCAGAGTTCGTTAATCTAGACAATTGGCATTGTTTAATGGTTGGTTTCTGCATTTTAAATACAAACTGTTTAACGGTACGTCCACAGTTCTTTTAATTGGTTTGCTAATGCAGTTTGTCACATAGACAAAGAAAACAGCGTATTGCATTTAATGTTTAAGTATAAGCTAATACTAGCATATGTTTACGGTCGCTTTTGCTCGTGGCTTCGCTCATTTTAATCCAACAGGAACTCATATCTGAAAGCATACAAGTATCCTATGTCCAGGACTTGGTCTATTTGTGCAAAATTTCATTTAAATAGTCTAAAATAGTAGAATCGGAGGTTCTAGAGACCCAAGGCTCTTCTGAATAATTAAATAAATTGACATTGCTGACCTTCATCTAAAGCTCCTTTGACTTACTTCCTTCTCCCTAGCCTTTATTATTCCAAAGTCACTTGGGTTGGCTTTTTTGGTCTAACCAGATTTGACTGGATATCAGTTTTTACACGGAGCGGCTGCCACCTGACCTCCCCAACCCGAAGGCTAATGATACCCTAAGGCTAGACCAGTGTCAGGATATTATAGGGCACCGACTTCCCAATAACGACTACTATAGATGTTCATGGCAGCCGGGACCGACGGTTTAACACACTCGCCGAGGCGCGGAGCATGGATAATTGTCAATCAATACGCACATAATTTCGAGAAGTCATATAACTTCCGAAAGTCTGAAGTGCGCGACGTGGGTTCGAACCCGAGACTCTCTGCATTGCAGTCTGTTGGTCTCCCCACTGAGCTATCGCTGCTGCCTTCTTTGACTTACTTAACTTACAATATTTAGTATGTCTCCAGCAATTCTTGGCAATGACGCAGCCAACGTAATCTGAAATACAACATATGACATAGATTATCTAAATGCTAAGTTAGATCCTATCAAATAACACTATAAACAGTGTTACCCAATTTTACATTTAAATGATCAACATGTCATAACTACGGCGCTGCATTTTGACGTTAATGGGCTGTCAAGTGTTTTTATTTACATTTTTCCAAGATTAGGTTAGGTTAGGCACCTTATTCATGATTTATTTAATACTAGGTTCGGAATTACCGATAATTATTTATTAATAAGTTTGAGTGTACATACAATTATTGTGTTGAAACATATTGCACTAGTTTAGAAAATACAAACACAATTACACTTATGTTCCTATTAAGAAGCTCATATCCATTCAATCATGAAGATAGCTACCTTAACCTAGCTGTCTAATCGAATCTACATACCAAACTTTATCGAAATCGGTTCAACGATTTGGTTGGGCAATTAGACTTACAAATAGACATATATTCTCCAAAATTATATTACATTTACATTAAAGCATTAGTTCCCAAAGTGGTCCAGGTTGACCCTCAGGGGTCCACGGGAGACTCGACAGGGATCTACGTTGGCGTTGGAAAAAAATGAGGGTCCACAATTCGTAAGCGGGGGTCCACGAAGATTTATTTGCTTTCGATAGTGAAGAACTAAAATGTTGGCTTGACTTCACCTATCATTGTAGCTCAGCGACTGTTGCTTGTAAAAACTTGCATAATTATTACATATTCAGTACCAGTGGTCTAAAAAAGGTCAGCCTGCCTACCATAGTAGGTTCAGAAACAAGACTTTCAAAAAAACTGGTCAGCCCCTAGAGTTTTGATCAAATATAAATCCGAATGCCAAGGAATATGGTAGAAATGTAGCCGAAGGGGGTCCACCGAAACCTGCAAAATTTGTGTGCAATGCAAAATAAGTGGTCTTCTCTGCATTAAATCATTGATTCTGTACAGGTGAGCTTTATTACTGAGACGAGCTTTTTCCTAAATTATATTGTCTTTCCTTTCTTTTTCCTTGATGGTGAAAATCCAATAGATATTAACACATGTTTATAGCAATAAACAATTACGACTATGACTCTGAAATAGCACTTAAAATATCGTTACAACCAGAAGATCACTGCTCTGTAGGAATAAAGATGTAACAGTGGCAAAAATGCACTTATTTTAATCTCACTTTAAATAACGAAAGACCTTTTGAAGCAAAACCAATAATAAGACAAGCATAAAAACAAGGCTATCAGTGAAGTTAATTTCTTTGAAATTACACGTTTATAGTGCTAAGATTGCAAACAAGCATGGCCGTATGATGTTAAGTGGTTATCGTACACCTCATAAAATCACAGATTGCTACAACATCATTACGTTGGTAGACTAAAGCACCAGTTCTAACTCCAGAGCATTCGATTTAAAAGAACACACACATGCAGTCTGAATGGTAGACCCTACTGCCATTTGTTTGATAACAGATCAAATGAGTTGGTTCTCATTACAGAAAACTGGCATGTGACTATTTACACTGTTGCTGTCATTCATCTGAATAAGAGTGCCGGAGTCTCACACAACTGCTACTCCCTTTTCTTTCCTTGGCCTTATCCTCGATCGGATCGGATGTTTTAGATTATTTTTTGTTTTACAAAGTAAACTCTCGCATTAGCAATAATTTCTGTATAGCAGTGGATTTTTCAAATTTCCTATAATAACAAAGAACAACCACTCTCGAAACAACCACTTGTGGGTCACACAAATATTTGTCCCGTGTGAAATTCGAACCCACAACACTCGACGACTCGGCTCGCAGCAATGGTGAGTCGACCACATAGACGATTACGCCATCCATGCAGTGAAATGTACGAGTGACACCCCTGGTATTGACAGCAAGTCACATATATGTAGTCTACGGAAACCGTTTATCAATAGGTAAAACTTGCTTGTTTAAAAAAACACAGTCATATATTTTGATAAAAAAACTGGCTCTCATCACCATAACGCTAAACATATGCATCGATTCCTTTCGATATACCGATACTCAATAATTTAGCCCCTCGCTTCTCGATCGCCGAACTATATTATTAAACTTAAGATAATATTTTTCAAGCCTCGGGTCAAACAAGAGCCTACTATACGAAGGCGTCTCCAATCACTAATGATACCTTACAACAAACAACGGTACGCATTTGACAGCTTTGAATATCACCGCTGTCAAACATACATGTAGGTTTTAGCCTTTAATTTGACATTTAACGTCAAATTAGACAAGGAATTTGATAGTTTTGATGTTTTCAATAGAAAGAGGTTGATAGAAACTTTGATTGATACTTCAATTGTTTGTTTGTTTTTCTCTAATTAGTTAATTTAGCAAATACATGCTTTACGAATGATGCTCCAAAATAATACAATAAACTCAATAGAAATAGGAATGAGCCTTCAAAGTACGAAAACCAATATCAACTAAAATATTGCAATAAAGCAAAATAGAAATAACACATTTTGTTAACATTCGTTAAGTTCTTATTCCGAATTTAAATCCATTTCGTCAAATAGTCGAGTATTTTTTGTGTAAAGACGTTATGGCTAAAATACTGAGATTTAAAATATTATTTAATGATAATAATACATTTTATTCAATAAATAAAAGTCCTTACAAAATTATATACACATTACAGGCTACTTATTGTATTAAATTCACATTAAAACTATATTTATTCTAAATTTGAAAAATAATAAGTCACTTATTAATGTGTTTTCTCCTTCTTTATAAACAAGACACTGTCTATCTTTTGTCTTCTCTCACTGTATGGTTTTGCATATAGCTATTATGTCATTAAGGCATACAACATTTCGTAGAACTTGATAAGTAAGTCTTGGTATAACGGCGCTTTATTGATTCTGTCGGTGAATGCCATGAACCCGCACTAATCTCAAGCGAAAGGTCAATAATGCGTTATGCGTCACTCGCAAAACCACTTATCTGCTCTCTTGTCCTTTGCCTTTCACATTTTCACTTTATGCATTTTCAAGTGCAGATTAAAAATTAGTTTGTTATTTTTATTAAGATTTTGTGTTATAATGTCTCCAATGCAATAACTGTTAAACATTTTGTAAATGTGTTTAGTGCTTATAATTACAAACACTTACTGTGCATCTTTTACTGTTGTTTAAAATGCTAGTGAAAACACAACTATATTTTATTCTGAATGGACATTCACATCCATCAATGATACAATATTTAAATTGCAAGCCTTTTATTGACGATATGAGTATTGTTCTACTACGCAAATATAAGTCTATTTAGTGTACAACCTCAATCATTTTATAAGTATACTATAACTATAAATGTCATTATGTCGTGGTAGACTGTCGTCAGGATAAGCTACCCACGACTAGACTAATCATCATAATCAAACTTTAAATATCATCGAGAATAAGATGGAAAACACTCCATATGATCAAACCTTCTTTATATTTTAATAATTATGAAGTTGTAATATATATATATATATATATAATAATACTAATTTATTATTATCCACCTTTAAATTTATTATTCTTTTAGTTCACTAATTGAAAGAAAGTAAAATACTAATTGAAAGTAAAATTATTCGAAAAATTAATTTCAAGCGCCGATTCACAAATTTTGCTATCACTCCGAAGCTATAAGCACGTTCTTAGAAAATGTTACAACAAAGTAACCACCGTATAATTCACTAGGAACACGAAGATCTAAGATATCGACCGTAGTTTGTAAGGCTCTATGCAGGCTACAGTTAGCCTGCGAGTTTTTGTTCGTCGATAACGAGCGGCCAAGATGAATGGTGGCGCTTCAGACTGGTTTCATACACACACTACGTATGTATGCATATATAGAATTATGAACAGGCGACTGTACGTCAACTGGAAGTAAGAACGTCTAATAGGATGTAATTGTGTAGAGATAGATTGAGGAAGTTCTAGAGATGGATGGATTGCCTTTTGATGCCATCTTTGAAATACATTCGTTTAGCGATAAATGGACGGTAAACGTTTTCCTGTAGAAGGCTTTAGTTAAGCGAATGTTGGCAGTCAATGAAAGCAATAATGGCATTATTGTTGATTTGCTTAATTAGGGGTCTAGGTGTATTCCCACGGCACGTACCTCTGGCCTTTCGAAGTTATGTGCGTATTAGATAGTTAATTATCGCTCACATCTGGTGGAGGAAAACATGGTAAGCTAAACTGTATATCTGGGAGTTCTCCATAATGTTTTCGAAGTGAGTTAGTTTTACTAGCTTGCATTGGATCAGCAGACTATAGGTGAATGTAAGACTGCAGGATTTATAAACCTGTTACCATATATTACCAACATAAAAATTCTCACGCCCATATGCCTGAAGAGGTAGGCAGGGGAGTATTATACTTATATTTCACGAACTATTGTTTGAACTCCCATATAAGCCGAGTAGTGAGCCTATTTCCGTGTATCGGGCATAGTTCTAGAATTCGCATGAGATCGGGTTCACTACCGCTTCGCCACCATGCATTATAACAGTTATCTTTTTTAAATGACGAGCTGTCAATTTCGTAGTCGTGGAAAGAGGCATGCACTCTTGGTATCTGCATACCTGCTCTCTTTACCAAAATAATAGATTATGAAGTTAATCATTTAATTCCTCTAAATATAGAGCATTTGAAATCAACAAAGAAATATACGATTGATAATTCATATAATACAAAAACCCTTAGAAACTGCAATAGTTTCTATAGATTTTTGTTTATTTTGTGATTTTCTATTTATCAAACCCTTAGCCAGAGATATATTATAGCCATATTTATTTATCTTATGCCTAACATAATAAAAAGTAAGCTTATTTACCTCTCCTAACCACACCTGCATGTTACTTCTAAAAAATTCCTCGAAAACTACTAATCTTACATTATCTTACATTTCAACTAATTCGGATATGGAACCCAGAACCTCACGATCGGCATCGAAAGATAGATAAAAGATAACTACACAATAATCCCAAGGTTTTTGCCAAATAAGCTCATTGAACCGTTGACATTTGACCACGCCTAGTAATTGGTAGGTTACACAACACATCACAAAAACTGTGGACAATCACTATACGCTATGGGAATGCATCCGCGAATCCTTTATCGGTTACAGCATCGAGCTCCGAGTTCCAACGGACGCTGGAAAAAACACAAACAAAAATTGTAAACGGAATTCTGCCAGGCGAATACTTATTCTTGAGAAAAGGTTCCGTAGGTTAAAACATTCCTTCAGCTGTTTTAAAATCTCACGTAATACAACCTATGTTTTATTTCGGCCTTGATGGCGTAGTGGTTAGTGTAACCGACTGCCACGCCTGAGGTCGCGGATTCGATTCCCGCACAAGTCAAACATTTGTTTGCATTAACATGGATGTTTGTCATGGTCTGGGTGTTTCTATGTATAACATGTATGTATTTACAAAAAAAAGTATATATGTATGTTTATCCATTGTCTAGTACCCATAGTACAAGCTTTGCTTAGTTTGGGCTAGATAGTGTTGTGTGTTTGTATAGAATATTGTTAATATTATTATTATTATTTCCAAGTAATATAAAGCCTGGCATTGACTTATTTATAGATTACGTGCTGTTACTATTCTGAATTATCTCTGACGCCCTATAACACGTTGCTTAAACTGAGAATCGAATTTAAGACATCACGATCAGCCGCAATCTTATGCCATGTGGCCAACCATATGCCATGAAGTTAAGAAGATGATTCTCATTAAACTAAACTAGGTATTTACGACAGACAGTACCAATAACTTTTGTGCTTCTCGAATATCATGCGGTGTTTGAAGTTGACATAGAAATACCAAACAACATATAACCCATTTTGACACAGTTCTAGAAGCAACAAGCATGTTGTGTATTACATATTTCGCTTTTAAATTCAAATCCGATACTAGGTAAACGACACGGACTCGCTCTATGTAGGATAATATACACGTGATAAAAGTTGGGTATAATGCGTCTCTACCAGTCCTTCGAGGATATAAAAGCATATCACTATGATAGAGTATAACCACATCAAAAAATATTGTGTAAATTAATCGTCAGATATTAAACGAACAGAACTCTACAACCGTATCCCGCCCGCAGCGACTCGACATCGTATTTCTGCACCAAGGTTACATTTTCACGAGCCGACGTATCTCTACCTACCTCTATAGCTACATAGAGCGCGCTTTGTCTGCGCCGTTGTCTGTAGATATAAAACTATTCGCTGGCTCAATATTTAACAACTATAGTCTTTCATTCTATTTAATGGCCTCTATATATTTTTATACTGCTCTGCCTTGGTTGACTGACGAAAGAGTGGGCGTTAACACAGCTGTCGATCGTGGGATTCCGAGTTCGATGCCCAAATAGGGTAAAGTGTTATTCAATTTTCTATCAGAAAATCCTTCGTAGCTATACCTTATTCGGAAAAGATTTCGATGTAGCGTTGTTACGTTTTTAATCATTTGTTACGAAACATTTCTTACTCGGTTTTTTTACTATGTATAACAGGCGACAACAATTCCAACAATTCCTACTTATATTATAAATACAATTTTGAGTATCTTTACACCCGGCCGCAGTGATATAGTCGATCCTATGCCTTAATTATATTTTTAGGGTTCTTAACTACATAACACGCGCAAGTTAACACACTTGCATGGGATAGATGCACCGCTTAAGCAACCCGCGCGAGCCACCCGCGCAATTAGCCCGTATGATTAACTTATGCATTACTACGCTACGCATTCAAATACCACTGGTCACAACACGATACCTACTTTGCATTTATATATTACTATATATAAATGCAAAGTAGGTATCCAATGGTACATTTTTGTTACATTCGATTATAATTCGAATGCCATTCTGCATATCGCAAACAGGCATGTAGACTGAAATGCTTGCGCATGCGCATGTAGCCTCTAGCTATTTACCGCCTTGTATAAACACCATTAAAATCTCGAGACCGATGCTGCGAGTATAACATAGTGGTCGTAACATATCACTAACTCTACCATGAGCTAATATGACACATTTTTCATATAATCACACGCTACAGAACACCTTCGCTCCGTACTTTAAGACTCTATCACCTTAATATATCAGATTGCCTGACTGTACTCTCATATTTATTATTCATGTTTATTGCAAGGAATCTTTAAATGCACACCTCAGGGTATTAAACAAATTTATGCGATTTTAAGGAGATATAATTTCATATTATTTATTGAAATATTCAAGTTATATTTTAAGATATTCTGTAAATAAAAATGTGTATTGGATGGTGCTTGCAATAAAACGATATGAGTTTAAATCTTTTTTCTTTTTCATAAAAGGTTTCTGACAGACTACTTCTTTAATTCCGTGGCATAAATTAAAATGTCTGTTGTGTATATTTTTTATAGTCGATCATGAAATCCCGAGTTCGATTCCTGGGACAAAGTACTATTGAGTTATACTGTCAGGAAATTATTTAGCAGCACAGCTTGAATTGTTATATTTTTTAAACAAAGAAACCAATACGCTTTCATCACAGTAACAGTTATCGTAGCCTACAACATATTACGTGCATCATAGGAGCATTATCAGAAAGAATAAAGGTTGGTGGGTAAGTAAGTCCCCGGATCTCTTACAATATGATGGATAAAAGCAATAACAGTGTTCCTAGTCTTACGCAGGGCTTTTGTAAAAGAGTGGCATTTCCTTGGGCGAATGCGCTTATTTTTACTAGTCACAAAAATGCCCAGTAAACAGCAATAGGCGTCCTAGAACTTAAAATATAGCCGGTGGTCAAAATGTGGATATAAAATACGTCTAGATCAAAAGCCATCCCACTGATAAATGCGGCCAGGAAGATGTAATTCATCTTCAAGAACATTTTACATAACTCTTATAAAATACACAATTATAAGACGTGCAGACGTAAGAGTCACTCGTTTGTGCCATTATATCGATATCAAGACTTCTGCGCCAGTCCAGCAAGCTTAACCCTTAGGCTTTCGGATCTCTATAAAGCCTCTCATGATATAAATATCGCTTGTTAGTATAATAACTGTTATTTTTATTAAAATACAGTACCATACCGATAATTTAATGACGCAACGTCGTCCGAGGTTTATTTATTCACATTTCGCTGCAATCTTTTATTGGCATAATAAATAAAGGCTGTGACATTGAGATCATGAGAGAAACGTGACCTTTAGAGCCTTATTTGTGTGGCAGTATCTCCCTGATCTACATGCCGGGTCATTGTTTGCAACTTTCTTCCATTTATTACACTTCAATGTCATTGCTGTCGCATAGTCCAGTGGCATAACTTTAGATTGACTGCCGATCGCAGATTATATTTTACAAGAATACAGTTTTTTTTTAAAAACGCCTTAAGTTGCAGCACGAAAGCTGAATCTATTCTCGGATGATGGTAATTGGCTTGTCTACTGATAAGTGGAACCTAAACTTAGCTGGTGAACTCTATGTGTTCACATATAAAATTACACATACATATGTATATACCGCTAGAGAGCTAGAAAAAGAAAACGCCTAAGTGGTAGCTAGTTGTAATTCTATGTCAGGTAATGTAATGCTCTGCATCTTCTGCGTGCTATCGTAACGTTTCAGATTTGATTCCTGGGTTGGGCATCGTACTATTATATGTCACTGTTAGCAAAATTCTCAGCTTCAACTCAAAGTATAGCTCGCCCGTAGTACCTGTGAACTAAAGTCACAGCTGGCAAAGAATTATTCACCATAGCAAATAATTATTTTAAGCATTTTGCCTGCTAAGGTAGCACAGCACGTAAATAATAAGCAAGGAAAAAGTCGCATAGTCTAGCATAACTATGCGTTGGATGACGCACAGCATTGATAGCAAGATACGGAGGCCAACTTCAATCCCTGACGTAGGATCATGAATATTTTAGTTGGTAAAGCAACAATTTATCGAGGTCAAAGTTACAAGTCTATGGTTTGTCATTTTCCTCATTTATAAGGCTATTTAGCAAATGTCTTCAGTAGGATACTTCCGTAGACAAAAAGATCTATGCATTAGGAACGATGCCACTATATAGTACCTTTATTAAATAGGTATTATCCAATCCACTATTCCATCAGCGTGTTACCAGGTTCAGCAATAACGATTATGTTCTACCTCACATATATAGCATTGGAATAATAATTCTATAAACGGCTTTATAACGATTCAATCCAGAAACATAACTTTAAACTATTTTAGAACGATAACAAATATTAATAGTTATAATATTTCCTAAATATTTAAAAACACACTATATATTTTAAATAAACCGCAATTAAATTAGTATAAACTATTTTAATTTCAAAATATAACTTTGGCGTTAACGTATAACAAACAAAATATTATATTCTGGTACCGCATATGTTTTGACTCTTTGAACAGAAAGGATATTATTAATTATATAAACGTCCGTCGTATATGATATTTATACGTGGAGCTTTGCTTGCGTGCGCGTTGATGTCTTTTGTACGTACTGAAAATATCCCAGTTGATGTATCTTTGTCTAACGAATACAAATAATTACAGGCAAGGTATGAATAATATTAGTCTTGGCAATCATATGAAATAATATATGTATATTAGAGGGAGTTGCATTACTCTTACTTTACAATTGGATTATATTCATATTATATATATACTCGTATGCCTACTCCGCTTCTTTGTCGTAGCATAATGTTATAAGCTAGAAGCTTACTCAGCAGAATATCTGACCCATAAATCGATCTATACAGTCAAGTAGTTTCTGAGATTAGTACGTCCTAACATAGAAACGGGTTTTATAAAATTAGTGTTGTTATATTCCATCCTTATTAATGCACTAACTACAATAAAAGCTTGAATTAAAGAGTCTGCTGTTTCCAGTGTTTCGGCAATTAATAATGATTAAACAAATAATACAGTAGCAACTATAAGAAGAAGACGAAGAATTATAATTTAAAGCTTACTTATATTATTAATGTGAAACAACAAGTTGCGGAACTAGCCGGTCCAGACTACACATGGGCTACAAGTTTATTTTAAGATTAGGCACTGTATGACATCACTTAGTTAGATTTTTATTAAATCATCGCTATCATCAATGCACCATCATTGCTTGCATGGGGCAAACACCCAGCTTAAATAAACTACCATAAATATCCGCGCGCGCTGTTAGTCGCACAGTTAAGATCGATGTGCGAGGCAGCGGAGAGCAGGATACTGTTATCCTAACCTCTGCATACTTCGACTATACGGACAAGGAAATAGTATCTAGACAGATAAAGGACCTTTTTGAATATGGCAGCCGGGAGAACTTGGACATGATCCTGGGGTGCGATACCAACGCACACCACACAGTCTGGAGGAGCACGGATGTGAATGTAAGAGGGGAGAAGCTACTGGAGTATGTGGTAAGAACCTCTTTACAAATTCTAAATAAGGGAAACAGGCCAATGTTCGTTGACTGTAGGCGAGCAGAGGTAATTGACATCACGTTAGCCACCAACGGGGCTAGCACTAAGATTGTCGAGTGACATGTGTCTGATGAGATTACCTTGTCAGACCATAATTATATATGCTTTAAGTACAGGACACTGGTTCCAGCTCCTACAGCACGAAGAAAGAATCCCAGAAATACGGACTGGACCACCAAAGTCTGCCCTCAGAGTGGAGTACTCTCACCACTCTTATGGTGCTTAATAGTCAATTCACTCATAGAACAACTCAACAAAGATCCGTATCCGGAAAAATGGTGCAGTAGTAACCATTTATCGATCAACCCAGGGAAAACTACTGTCGTGCCGTTTACTAGGAAGAGGGATCTCACAGGGTTGGGAAGTCTCTCCATGTATGGTATATAGCCGCTATAATGGTCCACGGAGGTGAAGTATCTAGGCTAGGCATGATCTTAGATAACAAACTAACGTGGAAACCTCATGTAGATAAAGCCATAGAGAAAGCCCAACGGGTATTCGGCATGATTCGTTCTACTTATGGGAAGACCTGGGGGCTGAAGCCCAAGGTCATCAAGTGGCTATACACGATGATGATAAGACCCATACTTACGTATGGAAGCATTGTCTGGTGGCCAATAACTAAACTAGCAACATGCAGGAACGCGCTGTCGAAGATGCAGCGATTGGCCTGCATGGCTATAAAAGGGGTGTTCCTGAATACGCCAACGACAGCGTTAGAGGTTCTGCTGGATCTAACGACGCTACACATTTTTGTGGAGTTAGAGGCGACAAAGGCGCTACATAGACTATCTGTGCATGGGCTGTGGAGCGTAAACATGACGGAAACTCGACACACAGAATTGGAGATTTCAAAGGATCTCAAAGAGATTATGAGCATGGGATGCGACAAAATGCAACCAAAGCACATATTTAAAAATAATTTTAAATTAAAAGTGTAAACGAGCGACAAATGGAGACTGGAGGTCTGCAATCCCTTAACAAGGGTTGTCTCATCTCGTACACTGATGGTTCCAAAATGGAAACAGGTTTAGGTGCTGGTATTTATGCTAACGACTGCAAGGTGAGCCAAAGCATGGGCAAATATGCAACGGTCTTCCAAGCGGAAACCTATGCTATAATTGCCTGCGCTCAGGAGAATATTAACAATAATTTCACTGACAGGACTGTTTATATTTTCAGTGACAGTCAAGCTGTTCTCAAGGCTCTGGACTCCTGTAGAGTAGACTTCGGACTGGTCCTGAACTGTGTTAAGGTCCTTAACAAACTTGGCAGGAAGAACACAGGTAGACTAGTGTGGGTTCCGGGGCATGCAGGGGTGCAGGGCAATGAGGAGGCTCATGAATTAGCCAGAAAGGGCTCGGTGCAACTGTTTGTGGGCCCCTAGCCATGCGTAGGACTCTCTGAGAGCACCGTCAAGGCAGCTTTGAATGCACATAGGCTAGAGTGGAAGGCCCGCAGGTGTCTGGAACACTCCAAGAAATTCATTGCAAACAGAGCCACGGGCTTCACCCGAAAGCTGTGCGGGTACAACAAGGGCCAAATACGCCTGCTCACAGGAGCGTTCACTGGCCATTTTGGCACCAACGACTTCCTGTGCAGATTAAGATTGGCAAACAGTTTGATCTGCAGAGCCTGTGGTGAACAGAACAAGTCCATATCGCACCTACTGTGTGAATTTGACGCGTTGGCTGGATTGAGAATGGGTCTGAGGGGATTGGCATATCCAAACCCCGAAGACATCAGGCGTCTCCCTCTGAAGTGTACGCTGCAGCTGATACAGTACATTCATAAGGAGATAGCTAAAGGATAGATCTTGGAGCCGACACAAAAGATCCCACTGCGTCGAAGTGTCGCCAGTCTGCACTGATTGGCCCCCGTATATAAGATAAGATAAGATAGTCGCACAGTTTACTTGCATTAGTATCAGGCTTCAGCGTCTACACAGTACATATATGTATAACACGAACAAGTATCTCAAAACTCGCATGTTATTATTTTTTCCTTTTAAAAAGGAAGGCTCTAGGAATAATACCTGTGTCATGAGGGACTTTACAAACATTCATATACTGGACATAAAGCACACTCAGGCTCGTAACACCTACTTGTGGTTCACACTAATTTGTGTCCCGTGTCGGGATCGAACCACAATACTCGGTGCAGAAGCAGTGGCGAGGCGATCACTTAAACCTCTTTGCCATCTAACTGTGTACAAAAACCAACTGACATATCGAAACTGCTGTACCGGATTTAATTTAATTTGCTATGAATGAAAGATAAAGTAATACATGGTCAACTTTTTTTAAAAACGTATTATTTACAACCAACTTATAACAAGTTTGAGGCTGTAGTGCGTATCAACACTATTTTTATTTTAGTCTTTATATTGTTAATAATATAATAACATAATAGGTATTAAAATAATCGGATCTACTATGTTATTATATTTGATTGTGAGAAGTAATATCATATTTTATTGCGACATTCGTTAAGGCCATTTTAATTAAAATGGCTTCCAGCTATAATTTGGCTCTCAAACCTTTACTGTCCAAGTCGTAAAATAAAATAACATGATACTAAAGTTGCGAATAATCGCCTCGGCCATGGCGCCGAAACAGGAGAAAGTTATTTTACTACGTTGTGACGTAGGTGATTTCTCAATTGAGCTACTCTGCGTGGTTTCACACTATACTTCATCTTCGACTTCTTCGTTAACTGCTAAATGTAGGCATTTCAAAAAAAATACTTTTGAGGCATGTTCAGCTGCAATACATGATGAGTCACCTGCCTACAAATAGCATTATTAATTAGTAGGTCTACCGCGATAATGTGCATCCGAAACTTCTGACCGACCAATACCGTCGGATTTTTTTCTTTCAAAATGACATTAGTTCGATAATACTTCGTTTTTGGACTGTTTTATAAAAGGGTTTATGACAAAAGGTTACATACCGAAAAGGTAGGTAGGTAGTAGCTCTGTTTCTTGAGATGGTTCTTAGAACATATACATATATGTATCCATGAGAGGCAGTTACCGCTTATCATCAAATGGCCCATATGTCATCCAGCATCACTGTTTCTTTAAACGGTTCTGTGATGCCAGGCAAACATATATATATACGTATCTATGAGCACTGGTTACCGCTTATCATTAGATGGCCCATGTGGCATTCTGGCAGCAAGAAAAAGAAATGAATGACAATTTCACGAGCATAACAAAAAAGCAACTAAATCCATAATCTCTGCTTGCCCCTCCGGCCAGAAGCATGAGTCTATGTGCGATTATAAATGTATTTAGTCCACCACTAGTTTCGCCACGATAGTTTGCTTTCATATAAATACGCAACGAGTGTTGGGAGTATATTCACTTTCATACGTAAGTAAGATTAATGGTCCATTCTGCGACACATTTTAGTCATTTTGCAACAGTTTTAATATTAATATTTATTATGTCACGTAAGTTCCACTGAGCCTGATCTGTTGCTGAGAACTGGTGATTGTGATTTATTGTACGTGTAGTATGATTTGTTACACGTATTTACTTTATAGTAAGTACTCGGTGGCGCAGCGGTAGTCACACTACTGGTGAGCATGAGTTCTCGGGTTCGATTTCCATGCAAAGTATATTTATATTTTTGTATGGCTATATTTATCTTACAATAATGTCATAGCATGGCATCTAGATCTGTAACCAATAGAAGGCTGTTAATATGCTCACCCCTGTTATATGAGACCTAAAGGCATGGCAAAGATAACATTCCTTTAAAAGATAATTTATTTCACGGATAGCGTAGTAATTAAGGTGGTCACTTCTTCATTACCACTGCACCAAGTGTTGTGGGTTCGATCCCGTAACGGAACAAATACAAAATTTGTTCCTAGTGTGGCAGTTGTCTTTATAAAATTAAAATAAAATGAATTATTAATTGTTTACTATTTTTTATGTTTAAACGCTAATCTTTCGATAGAAATAAGTTGTGTAATTGAAGACAGAAAGACAGGAAAACACTCAAACTACTATTTTTACAAATAGTATTTCTTACTAAGCTCTTGTTGATGAACCGCAGATTTGATCTCTTAGGACAATATAACTATCCCACAGGAGCCGTACATTTTGCTGGTATAGATTTATGACACTCTTCAGTCTATAAACATTGCCTATACACAAATTATGTCGATCTGTTAGTCCGCCGCTGTGTTATAGAAAGACATACCAACAAAAGATAGAACAGGGAACTCAGGATATCAATATAAAGAGCAAACAATTAATAAGTCATTGTAGGTTTAATTTATTTAGTGTTAAACGCATTAGACAGGCTAAGTTTATTACACCACAAAAACTAAACGGATAATATTTTATGTTCGCAACCCTGTTCGAGAAACAATGGAACCGCCTGTCACCCGCTCACATACGAGCGAGACCCGAGACTAAAGCCTAGTCTTGACGATATACAGCCTCTTTACAAACTGAAGCAAAAATCTCGATAATAATAATAATAATAATAATAATAATAATAATAATAATAATAATTTATTGGCAACCCATTTAACAATGTTTTCTATAAGGTACATCACGATGTTAGAAGGGTTAGCAGTACCGGTACTGCTAACCCTTCATTAAGATACCGGTATCTTAATACCTACTTACTTACGTACTTCGCTGGCTTGGCGATCCAACTTCGCCTTCGACATTAAAGTGCTCCCTTCCTTCCTATTTCGTGCCAAGTCAGACCAATCAAGCTCATTATCACCGGTATCTTAATATAGGTCCAAAATTCCGGATACCAGATACTAAACACTGCTGTTACTGAGAATCTTTTGACAGAAAATATCCAATTATACTTTTATCGACCCAGATATCAAACCAGCACACCATGCACAGCAGTCGCATGTACAATCACTACATGAATGAATGAAAATGAATTTTGTTTCATTTACTACTAAACAATTGCCTCATAGCAGCGATAGAGAGATATATAGATTTTACCACACATCCATCTAAATATATTAACACGCTTTCCAATCAATGGTTTCAATCGGTGCCTTAAACTTCTCAATTGTAATTAATTTTCGTTACACCAGCATTGTAATTGTTTAATTGTTTAGAAATGTTAATTTTGTAAAGCACTATAAGTAAAATCTATCAAGCCTTAGATAATCATATGCGAAAACATATAAATGGCTCATATATAATTTATAAAATTTGTAAAATAATAATAGAAACTGTTTGTTTTCCGAACAAAATAAAATAAAATAAAATAGCTCAATGGGGAGACCAACAGACTGCAATGCAGAGAGTCTCGGGTTCGAACCTACGTCGCGCACCTCTGACTTTCGGAAGTTATATGACTTTTCGAAATCGAAATTATTGATTGACAATTATCGCCTGCTCCGTGCCTCAAAGAGCACGCTAAGCCGTCGGTCCCGGCTTCCATGAACATCTATGGCAGTCGTTATTGGGAGAATGTCGACACAAAAGATCCCACTGGGTCGAAGTGTCGCCGGTCTGCACTGACTGGCCCCCACATAAAATAAGATAAGATAAACAATTGCCTCGCTTTCTACAAGGCATGCCACTGAAAGGTAATCTCTTATAGGAAAATTGTGTGAAGGGCTTGTAAAAATGGTGTGTGTATTGTGCTTATCCACAACGTCGCACTTGCCCAAGATAGGTACATTGACGAGAAATTCATACGATTTTCTTGCGGATCGGACACAACGCATACAACCCGCGCAAACGCCACAACTTACGCATGTTACCTGCATTATGTACAAACCCCAATAAAAATCCCAGTAACCCAGTAGTAGCCCCAGTCCCTTGTATCAAAGTAGCTTATGTGCACCGTGCTTAACTTAACGTCACATTTGTCATAGCACGTGCGTGTCGTGACCCACGGAACAGAACACACACGACTTGTCCCGGACGATTTATGTTCCAGTAACAACACTTTCGTACTCCCTGTTTAGTTAAGTTGCGCCAAAAACGTCCGACTTTAACGCGCCGCGGTATGTAGCTGATATTATCTAGCTTTTAGTGCTCTGTGTGATATATTGTGACAGAAATAGACTGCAATAAAGTTTATACGATTTGGCTGAGATACATAGTTCTTACATATATAATCTTACGACTATATACTTCCGAGACGTAGACAGAGACGTAATATCATACCGACTTTTTGCTTGCTATGTATTTAGATTCCACATGATAGAGGATGAGACTATTGTTATAGTGTTCAGTAGAACAAATTGCCGGAGAACGTGCTACTGCAGTGAATTCCTTAACAGAGAATAAACTAAAAATAATAACAGAGAATATAATCTATCCCAATAATAGTATGTCCGACCCGGTAAGTGAACCCTGGTCACACAAACACAAGTACAAACTTATACCACTGCACAAAAATGAAGGTGCTTAATCCTTTCAAAGAAAGTGAACGGGCCTACATAAGAAAATCTCTTTTTTTTAAATTACTCCATTGCCTTTACGCATTCGACAACCATTGTAAGAATAATCTTTGTGTCTCTTCTTTAGCACTAAATTCTCAGCAAAGCCATCCTCGAAAGAAAGTAAAATAAATTTCACGTTGTTAACAGCAATTTATTTTGTGCTGCATTTCCCGAGATCCCGGACGTTTTTGGTTGGCTTTCGTGCTCACGAAAACACTCACCATGCCTTAAAACAACAACTAAAACCCGTAACTCGACGCAAGGAGTCGGCTTCGAAGCAAAATAAACTACACCACTAAAAGATCTTACGCGAGATTTCAATCTGCTGTTTTGTTGTATTATTTTTGTCGTAGGAAAATAACGCAGAAAGAATATCGAAAGTGTTTACTGTTCTAAAGACAATTTCCGCTTGAATATTCCGTTATTATTCTCCGCATCTTTAGAAATTTACAAATATCGCAGTGAAGAGGCAGCATGTATGGAGATTTAAATAAAACATTTTCTTTCTTCCTTTCAAGACTGTAAAAGCCACTGCGTATCCGTGGCTTATGTGATCGCCTCGTCAGTGTCTATGCCTAAGTATTATGGATTCAATCCCTACACCAATTTGTACGCTCCATAAATAGTTGTTATGAGTCTGCGTATTCTTTATATTCATTGTTTTCCTTCAGGTTTTATATTTATTAAGATTTCTTACTTAATCATCATCATTCTCTTGCCCTGGTCCCAATTTATTTGGAGTCGGCGCAGTATGTCCTTCGCTTCCATACTTCTCTGTCACCCGTTATCTGATCATTTACCCCTTTTCCTTTCATATCCATCCTCACACAGTCCATCCATCTTTTCCTTGGCCTTCCTCCCTTCAAGAGATTTCTTAAGATTTCTTACTTAATCCCGATCCTTTAAAAAAGCTGTTGATCTCCTTCCAATAGTAAGAAGCATTGACTTGATAGTGTTTCCTTGGTATCACTGCTGTGCTTTCCGACATTTTACATGTCCTAGGGACCTAATTAACGAAAAAATAAACAAATCAAATAATATCGCGTAAAATTATAATATTGTCTTCTATTTACGCGAATATTATTCATTGAAATTAAACTGCTATATACGGATTTTATCGCGTTGTTTATTTGACACGTTATTACATTTTGAAAATTGTTACACTACTACTACTATTAAACTTTACTAATTTTTAAGCTAATTAAATTATTATTAAACTATTTAGATTTAATTTATTTTTACACTTTCCCCGACGTCTCGGTTGCTTTTCAGCAGCCATGGTCACGGGGAGACTAAGATGGCAGTTGTCTCAATGTTCCAGTGTAGTTATTTCAAAGTACCCGAACTGAACCCGAAACGTCGGGGAAAGTGTAAAAATAAATTAAATGTAAATAGTTTTAATAATAATTTAGTTAGCTTAAAAATTTGTAAAGTTTAATAGTAGTAGTAGTGTAACAATTTTCTAAATTTTGTAATAAAGTGTCATATAAACAACGCGATAAAATCCGTATATAGCAGTTTAATTTCAATGCGTAAAATTATTTTAATTATTACGTAAAGGTACTACGAACAAAAACAAGTAATTTACAACCTTTATTATCGATTGCAGTTATTTACAGCTTCGTTGGACATTATTATTGTAACGTCATATATCATTCAGTACAATACGTTCCAAGTGATTGGTGTTTATTACTTTATTCCTTGAGGGTAGTTAGTAATGATTGTTGTTCGTAAAGCTGTGTAGGATGATTTTGTTAAGCCTGAATGCTGGTTGTATTTTTTTTTTATTGCCTTCGTCCGTGACAGATGAGCCTGCGACTCACCTGATAGTAAGCGAGAACCGTGGCTCATACACATGGCTGTGTTTTCTTAGCATTACAGAAGCAATGTCAAAAAAACACAACCAAGTCGCTGTCTACTGGAAGGAAAAGGGAAATGGAGCAGGATGAGGTTTGGGAAGAGAAGGGTGACTTGGCCTCCGGCGCCCTCACTCACCGAACGAAACATAACAGATACTGTTATTTTAGGTCGATCTTCTGTGAGAAGAGGGTGGTACTTTCCCAGTCGAGCTGGCCCATTCATGCTGTAACCAGCGTGGCCCCACCACTCAAGAAAATATTATTGATAAGAATTTAATAGCCTTTATCGGCGATTGTTGGTAAATACAACAACTAATAATAATAATATTCTATCACATACACACAACACTATCTAGTCCAAACTAAGCAGAGCTTGTACTATGGGTAAACATACATACATATAAAAATTTTTTTTTTGTAAATTCATTCGTATTATATATAGAAACATCCAGACCAAGACAAACATTCATGTTCATGCACACAAATGTTTGACTTATGCGGGAATCGAACCCGCGATCTTAGGCGTGGCAGTCGGTTACACTGACCACTACTTTATGGAGGATATAATAATAGGAAATTAATAACTACTTATCTAATATTGCTAACTAATATTTTGGCTATACTATATATTTGGGTGTAAATGGTTGGTCGAAATAATTATCCAGAAAATTTACTGTTCTGGGATTTTTATATTTTTATATCCCAGATGAAAGTGTCGGCTCGAGGCCAATCTTCTTTAATAAATATATTCTAACTAATAAGTTAGAATAAAACTCCGACGCTATAACTCAACATTTAGTTCATGTAGTCCAAGTAATCACTATACTTGCCGGAGTTCACAACCCAAATGAAGAAAATTTACAAACAAAAACATAAATTGAATTTTGCTCTTATAGTAAAAAGTACTGCCAAAAATGTCCTTTGCCATATTTTTGCCCAGTAATTCTTAATTTAATTATATGACATACATGCATACAAAAAAAATTATATATATTTTTTTTCGTCATATAATTTACATATTTGACTAATATTTGGTGTTTTTTTAGTGTAGCTACAATAAACATTTATATTTATTCTCTATACTACATTCATTTGGCCAAATTAGAATACAATTTCCTAGAAATCATTTGATTACTAAACAAGTTTTCAACAAAAACATTTCTAACCGGTCAGATATTCCACTGACATATAATACTTTTAAAATATTTATTTTTATAACTGGATCATGCTAGACCACGAGATTTTATCACAACTATCACTAATTAAATCGATACTTTCGCTGCTAGAAGCACTTTATATAATATTTCAAACAGGTTACCGACACATCATACAAGCATCGTATTATACTTGAAACATTCAACAAAAATGTATACACAAAGTATATACTGAAAAAACAGGGGTTCCAAAAATAAATTTTAAATGGAGAACAAACATGCATGAATCAAATCGCAACAGTTTTAAATTATAATTATTCACCTAAGTATCTCATACATCACAAACTCAGGCAGGCAATAATCATTAAATAATATGACTGCAAGGAATAGCTTACTGCCAAGAATGAGAAATACCGGACGGACAAGAAGCTCATATATACATTACCTGCTGTTTTGTAAAATACGTTGTATGACTAATGACGTAAGTTTTAATTGTAGTATACGTACCTGATATATTTTATGACATTATTTTAAGAATAAGTTTGCTTCGCTCTGTTATTATAAATTAAAACACATAAGTTTGTGGCTACTTGCCTGTATTGGCCTAAAACACAGTTATAATAAAACATTGATAATATTTTTAGTATGATTGCCTCTTCCAAATTCCTAATAAAAATTACAAAAATTATTAAAAACTAAAATAAATGCATCAGGTTGTGTAAGCACTATTGTTTTATGTTCTTGTTGAATGTTGAAAGCAAAACACGTACTTAAGATACAGCTTTATTTAAATACAAACGAGTATAATCCGACCCGAACATGTTCAAAGTATTATTATTAACCCGAGGTTAGGTTAAAAGTTTCTTAACAACCAGTAATCCGATTTCACTCATTCGTTCGGCCCACTTCTGATAAAAACCACTGTATTGTGAACTTGGATACAATTTTTGTTTGACCACATTCGGACAATGGTACGACCACAAAATTTTATTGACGTTAAGAAGAAATAGCTTATTGAAACTGTTTCTTTGCTGGCGAAATGTTGAGTTGTGTTAGGATCTGCGGTCTGTTTTATAGAGGATCAATGTGGTATTATTCAAATTATATAATCATACATCGCAATGTTATACTTACGGCACGATCATCTCTTAGAGTGAAGCAACTTAAACTACAGACTAAGGCTGAGGTCGTTTGTCATAACCTACTATTATACCTTAAGTCATTTGCCATACCAGTAGGCTATGGCCTAAGCTTTTGCCATAGTAGTAGACTAAGACTTTAGTCGTTCTATTGTAAGCAAGTTAGGTAAGTGAGCTGGGACAGTGGGCATCTGTAAAATGTGCACTACGTTCCTAAACGCTTTGATTCATAGATCAGGTATAGATTAATTCCAATACACGCGCAAAGAGTTTCATGGAGTGTCAAGAGACTTTGCGGAAACATGTAGTTTGATCTTTATAAGCTTCTTGATGTAGTCTAGTAGTCTTATTGAGCGAATTAGTCACTGTAAAGGCAAGCTAATGACATGCCTTTACAATCATAAATAAATAACAAGATTAGCAAACTTTCGAAGCAAAGATGTAGTGAGACTTTTGTACTGTGTGGCGGTTTCAAAATAAGATCCATCGCCGTGTTATTCCCGCGAGTGCCATCGGTTAAGCTAGTACCTACTTCAATGGGGATAACATTTACTCAATGGATGGAACACGTAAGTGGACTTGGTAGATCCATCGCACAGTTATTTTTTCTGCCATCAAGCAGCAGTAATTGGGGCTACTGGCTTAGTAGGTACTAGTCTATTTCAATCAAAATCAAATCAAAATACTTTTATTATCAGAATAAAACATACATTTCCTTTGGCCCCACACTAGGCAAACCAAAGTTTACTTAAAATGAAATTAAATCTTAACTTACACACTAACGAAATAAAAATAATTTCTTGCTACAGAATATAATAAGGAATAGCTTTAAAACAGTATTTTGACAACTAATAATATATTTATATATATACAGTCATGTGCGAAAATATATAAGTATGGTAAATTGTTTGATAAATATCATAAATAATATGTTACTAAATTAACACAATTGTTTTATAATTACTGAAAGATAAATTAAAGATGTATTCTGTCAACATTAAAATGTTATACTAAGTGCACAAAAAGGTTTTCGGTGGTATCGTATGTTTTTATGTTATCTTGACGAGCAAAAAAAAAGAGGCATGCCACTTTTTACCTTAAGTTTTGCCTCTTTTAGTGAACACAACTTTACGTCACATGTACTAGCCACTTTATTATAAACGTAATATTCCTTATAAGGGCTGAAACGTCTGGCGAACGAGGTATTGATTCTTGACAAATTAATTCTGTTTACACGACACTTGAGCAGAACAGGATAATCCTTAGAGTTATTAACCTCTTTATGCATCTTAAGAAATGTCTTTAACACAAATTGTAGCCACACATTAAGTACCTCACTATCTTTGTAAAGTTGTGTAGTGGGGTACCTAAAAGATTTCTTAAACATTGTTTAAAGGATAGAATGTTGCGCTCTTTGAATCAGAATGTTTATCATTGTTGTTTTCTCTGCATTTCGCCAGCGACCAATACAATATGTGATCAGTGGTTGACTTAACGCAAAATAGACAGTTCGTAGAATATTTTTTGGTGCTGAGGATCGCAGAAGTCGCCTAATGTTAGATATTTTCCGTACTCGACCTGACAGAGAGTGAATATGTGTAATAAAATTCAGGCTTTTGTCTAAAACAACGCCTAGGTATCGTATGGTATCTGCTTTTTGTAAGTATCTACAATTACAGGTGGTGCGATCTTTATATTGATGTAATTTTATTTTGTACGTGTTATTTAGAGCGGTTGCAGCAGTTTTATGAAAACAAATATATTTTGTTTTATTGGCATTAAGTGTCAACAGATTGTGATTAAGCCATGCTGATATATGTTTCATACACACCACCGCATTTGCAAACGTCTCCGTCCAACTGGCACCGTCAAATACTAAAGCTGTATCATCTACGTAACAAATTATTTCTGTGGGTATAGTCTCGTGTATATCATCCATGAACGTAATGAAAAGTGTAGGTCCCAATACGCTGCCCTGCGGAACACCATAGTCTACTGAGTGTAAACCACTTTCGTTGTTGGCAATTTTGACATATAGTTTATTATATTTATAATCACAAAATATATAACGTATTGACAGAAGGTCAGGATAACCAGCACCGTTCCTTGATTATATCTATCAGTAGTCGGTGAGTAGGTGTCCTGTAAACAGGAGTAAGACTATAAACCTCTGTATCAACTCTTTCAAGTCTTTAAACTAATCCAATTAATACCAGATTTTGTATATCAAAACAAAATCTGGTACTAACTTAACCTTTCATCCACGACCACAGAAGTACGTATCACATTGTGCGAATATTCAAATATCATTCAGCTATAATTATGCACATCACTATTAATATTTATTTCAAATCAAATACAACTACAATATAAAAAAGAGAACAAAAGAAATACGACCAAAATATAATAATAGCCAATTATAATTTCAAAATACACCTCCGTAAGAGGCTCAAACAAACAGTTACAGAGACAACCTGTTTAAAAAAGTGCCTTCATATAATTAAGTTACCACAAAGTACCATCATGTTGTCGCCGACCACAAAATAAGAAGACAATAGACTCGACCACAATGTGTTATTGATAGGTGTTGTGGTGAAAGTTGGGACCACACTGAACTACTGACCTTTATCTTGTGGAGCCGATCTTTACTTTCATACATTTTATTTACATATTTTTAGATAAATCTTGTGACAAAAAATACGCTTTGTTTTGAAGTTTTTTTATGTATATCTCTATTATCTACTAAGTCTTGTATTAAAAACTATAACGAGGCTTTGGCAAAAGACTTAGTAAATTTCCTAATTTTTGTTTTAAAATCGACACAGTGATTATATATACATCTTTTATACAAGTAAATATTATTGAAGTGTCTGTTTATAATGTTAAAATAACAGGTTTTTACTAAATGCATATGTAAGTATATACGGCACTTCAATAAAAACCAAAAACAAAAATTTTAAAATCAATTTCCAATTTTTGTCTTTCTGTTTGTTCCGGCTAATCTTTGAAACAGCTAAGCCGATTTTGACGAAACTTTCACTGGCAGATAACTGATATTATAAGGAGTGACTTTGGATACATTTATTTTAGGAAAAAATAGGGTACCTTGAAATAAATAAAATATACGCGGACGAAATTGTGGGTAACAGCTAGTTACTAATACGAGAAATCCTGTGTCGTAAGTAACTTTATAAACTTTCAAGCAACACAAAGAAAACCGAGTCTCGGAACAACTATTTGTGGATCATAGAAATTTTTGTCCCATGTGGTTTTTATATTTCACCTGTACTAGTATATAACTCGTAACTAATAAAGTTGCAGGTTCAATAATCGGAATTGTACCCGAATTCATTAAATATGACTAAAATTTTGCATTACCTAGGAGAAAAACTCATGGACACTTCGTTTGACCTAGGAATGGACCTGAGACTTCGCGATCGCAAACATAAGTGCAAACTGATGTCACAGGTCAACACACATTCATTAATCAGGTAGTCAGGCAGCAACATTTAATTATTACAACATTTATAGCCAGCCATCTTACACGCTTATTAATAATTTACTATAAATACTTAAGTATGTTTGCCGAAAAGATTCATCAAAATTTACATAATATGATTATTTTTTAATAAGTTCGAATTCGACGGAAGACAGGTCCACATTTGTATTACGAAAGCTTTATGTCACACCAATAATTTTATATAAAGAATTTAAAGGTTATTTAATAATTAAGTTTGCTAACGAGTAATTGTCTAGTATCGTTATAATACCGTAATATCGTGCCTCGGAGAGCACATTAAGCCGTCGGTCCCGGCTGCCATAAACATCTATGGCAGTCGTTATTGGGAGAGTGTCGACACAAAAGATCCCACTGGGTCGAAGTGTCGCCGGTCTGCACTGACTGGTCCCCACATAAGATACATCGTTATAATAATTACAATAACGGCAGACACATAGACGAGTCACATAACCTAAATTAATTTGAAGGTAGTATTGAAATTAAACTACTTTATACGGCTTTAAGCAGCGATAGCTCAGTGGGGACACCAACAGACTGCAATGCAGAGGGTCTCGGATTCGAACCATGTCGCGCACCTCTGACTTTCGAAAGTTATATGACTTTTCGAAATTATGTGCGTATTGATTGACAACTATCGCCTGCTCCGTGCCTCGGAGAGCACGTTAAGCCTAATATCCTGACACTGGTCTAGCCTTAGGGTATCGTTAGCCTTCGGGTTTCGGAGGTCAGGTGGCAGCTGCTCTGTGTAAAAATTGATATCCAGTCAAATCCGGTTAGACTAGAAAAGCCGACCCCAAGTGACTTGGGAATAATAAAGGCTAGGGAGAAGAAGATCTCTTTATAGATCTCTTGCAATTCTCGTCGCTTCCCGAATGTTCCTTAAGATGAGGGTACGCATCATATAAATTATCAGTGGTAACTACCTGCGCAATAAACCCTTATGGTTATGATTTACTCGCGCATGTTTCCATGTGTTTCCATGTGCAAGCAATTCGCACGGGCTGTGCGAATTGCTTGTACATGGAAACCTCGCCAGCTACTTGCGTTATTTACAACCCCCATTAATGTATACCTAAGAGACCTTATTGTATTCCTAATTCAAATCATCATTCGTTATGACACACAGTCATAAAGAATGCCATGCCAGCCTTATTATTCTAGTGTCCTTATAAGTCCTAAAATCTTACTGATTGGATCATTTGATCGCTCGTGACTGTACTACCAAACTGCTTGTAAAAACGCCAATTAATTAGTTGACGTGCAGTTTTCGTGGGCTCACCATTTATGACCTGGATTCAGCTCCCATGAGCGGTCGGTGCGGTTTTATTTTGACTCAATACTTTACTTTTACTACCCGACTGACCTCCGGACGAGTAAACGAGAAAAAAATATTGAAGGGCTCGGTTGGAGTATACCCGACTGACGAACGTATTTAAGACGAATTACAATTTTCGAGTCAGCATAATTCTTTATACTTTAGTATGTATTAGTACCAAAATGAATACCTGGTTGGTGAGGATTGATTGCTACGTATTATACAATACATTATTATAAAATAAAAATACAATTCTAAATCATATTAATATGCCTTTTCTTGAACGTTCTTTAAACAAATAACTGTAAACAGATAATAACTAAAGGTCAGAAGCGACATGCGCTGTATCTACATACTTAATAAATCAACATAAAACCACGACGTAATTGAGTAGGTATCCAAGAAAATTTTTATATTTTGCTTAGACTTTCGCTTTTTCTATGTATTAATTTTATGGCATACTTAAAAGCCTGTATAATATAAAACGTGGAAGATTATTACCTATTCTCATAAATATATAAGTCTGCAGGTTGAAGTTGCAAGTTGAGTATACGCATGGCAACGGGCGGTGCGCGCGCGGCGGGGGGAAGTGGCGCGCCTACCTGCGCAGACGCTCCCCAAAACGAACAAGAGCGCACATTCCTGCCGCGCCGCCCGCGCCCGCGCACCCCACGCACGCCCCGCACCCAATGCATAGGGGTGACACTCTACTACCATTAATTTTTGATAACTATTTAAGATCTCTTAAGACACATACATATGTACGATGTTCTCGAAGACACGTTACCACGTAGAGGTCTCGAGTTCGATCTGATTCTGAGAGTTCTCCATAATGTCCTCGAAGACACGTGAAGTCTGCCAAGTTAGCATGGTGGACTACGGCCTAATACGAGAGAAGAAATGACCCGTACCCAGCAGTGGGACAGTTTAATACAGGGCTGATATTATTATTATTTAAGACACATAGCTAACTTACTGCATTCGCTATGCAAACAAGTTAGTCAATATGTAACGATTATAACATACAGCATGCATGTCACTTACTGTGAAAGCTAACGAGTAGGATCACTCGTCACGTACAATTGTGTCAGTATAAGGAAACATCATATGCAGCTTAACTTATTATCTACAGCTGAAACATGTGTTTTAGGTTAGACTGCTTGTCAGAATCAAGAGGTTCAGAAGAATATCCATTAGGAAAAGAAAGAAACTATCACGCATTGTCAGATGGCCCACCCTAAGTATTGCAGTAGAATATGGTTTACAATACCGTCTGGTTATGGCTGTCGACCATCATATGAGCAATGTCATGGCATCCGGGACCAGTATTCCAATTTGCAGTATTCTGCTATTTAAAGTGGTATTCTTCTTATATATATAAGCATAATAAGCAGCGATAGCTCAGTGGGGAGACCAACAGACTGCAATGCAGAGGGTCTCGGGTTCGAACCCACGTCGCGCACCTCTGGCTTTCGGAAGTTATACAACTTTTCGAAATGATGTGCGTATTGATTGACAATTATCGCCTGCTCCGTGCCTCGGAGAGCACGTTAAGCCGTCGGTCCCGGCTGCCATGAACATCTATGGCAGTCGTTATTGGGAAAGTCAGTACCCTCTAATATCCTAACACTGGTCTAGCCTTAGGGTATCGTTAGCCTTCGGGTTGCGGAGGTCAGGTGGCAGCCGCTCCGTGTAAAAACTGATATCCAGTCAAATCCGGTTAGACCAGAAAAGCCGACCCCAAGTGACTTGGGAATAATAAAGGCTAAGAGCGAAGAATATATATACATATATATATGTATATATTGGTGCGTCTTAGATTCCTCTTTTCCCAATTTTGATTTTACAGCTAATTGCCACCAAGTTCGACCTAATTCAGTTCAATATGTGTTCCTCGGCTATGTAAGTTAATTAATGGTTGCAGTGACTTAATTGACATATATTCCGATTCACTTGGCAAATGCCGCAAAATAATTAGTGACCATATACATAATTACTTTTCATTTACTCTGTTTTTTTTTATTTTTATAATATTCTGTGTTTAGATTATAATTCTTTTCAATTGTATTTTGTTATTTTAGTTATATTTTTCATTTTCATTTTAAATGTATCTATTCTTGTAAAGTGCTGTTGTAAACATATTACACTAGTCTAAGTACATAAGTGAACTGTTTATTATAACATTAAGTGTAAACAATTGTTGGTTGGCCAATAAAGATAAATAAATTAATAAATGTAAAATGTATCATATCATAATCTTCGATATAATGTTAGACTAGATTTTGCCCGTGGCTTGGCTCGCGTAAATGTACGTTACGTAAATTTTCTATTCCTCGGAAACAGTACATTCTCTAGATGAAAGCTACCTTATGTCCTTTTCTGTGCCCCTGACAACATGTATGTGAAATTTCATGAAGATCGGTCAAGTAGTTAAGGCATAAAAGCGTAAAAATCTCACATTCGCATTGATTATATTACAAAATAACTGTATTGGTTTTAGCTTATAGTTGATACGTTTGTTACACTGACTAGTAAATCGTGCAGTACTTCGCTATACAGCGTAATAAATGTATCTAATCTAAGGCAAAATTTGTAATCGTTTTACACTTGTCAGAGCCGATATGTTACTCCATTGCTTAGTGC
The DNA here is from genome assembly GCA_930367265.1 of Catocala fraxini. Classification (NCBI taxonomy): domain Eukaryota; kingdom Metazoa; phylum Arthropoda; class Insecta; order Lepidoptera; family Erebidae; genus Catocala; species Catocala fraxini. The sequence goes on along the minus strand of OV884025.1, from coordinate 26,230,837 downwards.
AGTGCAATTGTGATTTCACAACTGCACTATATCAAGCAATGCATATAGCAAAGTGGTCCACCAGGTGCTACTAGTATTTAATCTTATCTCCTGTTGGAAAACGTTCGCTTTTGGCGAAACGATAAGTTAGACGCATGTACGTAGGACTGCAAGAATAAAGTAGGTAACAGGGATCAGTGAAAATCTTGGGCAAGGCCTTACAGTTTAAAATATTAAAGTAGTAAAATGGTATCTAAACTAACTACTATCCAATACGTTAAGTTAGCAGAAGTGCAACAGAATACATCGCATCCTTAATAAAACAGAGACTTATCTCAGTATTTTGGATTAAACAAATTTGAACTCTATTGCAAAGATTTAACACAAATATAATATTAGAATTTAACATATACAATTAGAGTTCAAATTGCCTTACTTTCAAATTTTGAGTTAAGTCGCTGTTATATTAAGAGTGCGACATGTAACACATTTGCTATTTCATTAGTCTCCGGCAATTTTGCTTAAATACCGTCTAATGATAAAATATTTAAATGACATGCCCAATTTTTTATAAATTCGTCGTATGTGTAATTAACGTATGAGCTCTGCTTATCAATCCAACAGTACTCACTAATCTTATCGCTACTTTGCAGCATAGCTTATACTAAGGTAAAAGACAATGCTATCAAAAAGCAATCGGCAGATTACCAATTACAATCCACTCCTAAAACAAGCATTTCTTACTCGGGAGGCGTAACCCCAAAGCAAAGAATTTTCCTCAAGAAATAAAAACGAACATCAAACAGCATTCCGTCTTAATTACTACTCGATAATTATAGGACATTATCATTTAAAAATTAAAAACATTTAATAAATCAAAAAGTAAAGTGGCAAAATTAAGTGATATATCATTGGCAAAAAGTAGTAAAATAAATTTAACACATATAACGCGGAGCTAGGTTCGTTAACGAAATTACGTAAACGATTTACTGTGTAGAATGTTAATTGACTTAGTTTAATTGTATCGATTGACGTAACGAGAGGCCGCTAAACCGGCAGTTTTTATAGAGAAAATGTTTGTAAACAAATTCGGATTAGTATTTAAAGGTAAATAATTTAAATTCGTGAAATTCTTACAAGTCTCAATCCTGCCCTATTAATAAAAGCTAGTTATATTGCTGTACATACACATAGACATCCTCTCTAGTTGAATTAAAATTGACTATGTAACGTTAGTTAAGTGTCGGTTATTTGTAAGCAAGCAAAAAAGAGTTGTGATAAGTCAATACAATATGAATATTATGTGACATTCTTTAAAAAATAACGACATAGGTACATAACGAAACAAATTACGCTGCGTGTTAAAACATTTTTCATTAACTACGCGAGTACAACATATCTTGTATAAAGCTCAATTTACTACTCTCAAAGAATGTCTACAGCAGAACGTTATATCACACATACATGGAATTTATTCAACTTTTAAAATACACAGTCAATGAAATACAGGTTTACCTATATTACCTACAATCAGTGATATAAATAAATACATTCCAAAACAAGGATGTATAATACATCAAAACTGACCACATAAAAAGGTTGTTCGTGTCAACCCTAGGTAGGTCCTCATCCCCTGCATCCCGACACAATGCGGACCTGTTGCCTTCCCCCTCTCCCGCCCCCACCCCGCAGCACTCCCCGCCGCCGGCCACTCGCACATTGCATCGTATAAATAATTCAAAGCCTCCGCTCGATTAATTCGTGGTCGGTACCAATTCAACTGTCAATTAATGTGGTAACATCGCGTACTTGTCCAGGACGTCCTACGAGGAGACAGAGCCGGTGTGATAACGAATCAATCCAGAAGACAAACTTTGTTTCAACAATGTTGGATAAAATGTACTTATTGAATTAGATGTTACCCGGCGAAATTCAATTGAAAATGGCGGAAAGAGGCTTACTATACTTCCTTTTATAGTCAACATCAACAAAACAAAAACCAAAGAAATGTCTTCTTTATTCGAAACATTATATAAAAATTTTCGGATTAAGAATACCGGTCCTTAAAGAATAGATAGTCTTATACGATACAGATATGATTGCCGGTCGTGGTACAAGGCTTAAAATCCTTTTAGAAAATAAAATGCCCAATAGCAGTATAAGGATTAGAACCGCCCGAGTCCGATGACGGCTATCGGTCTTATAAAGAGTAATTATGGTATACACGTCTTTAAAACACTATTTGATTTTAATACTATTGGTTTAAAATAACTAAAAACGTTTCCTTAAATGAACAAAAAGTAAAAACAATCTTTAAATACTTTAATTGTAGCAAAACACCGTATTTTTTTTAATGTTAAGGTATTGATAAAGGTATCGTCATAAAATATAAGTAGCAATGTCTTTTTTTTATTAATTAATATCATTTTTAATATTTTTGGTCTTTAGTTTATTTTTGTAATTTTTGGAACACGTCCTTCTATGATTATTTTTCTTAAATTATTTTTACAAAAGACATACATATGTACAAATTTTAGTATCTTGGATTTCGGTATGTGGCAAAGTTGCAGGATATTTGGTGGTCTGCAGGTGGATTAAAATTGTATTGCAAGAGACAATACATACAAACATAGTTACATACATACAGGTGAAGTAAGCAAACATGTTAATTTCACAAACAAAACTTCGAATACGGAATGTCGTTACCAAAGAATTTTATGTAGTTTCTACCCAATTATTGTTCGAAGCCACCACTGATGTTTAAACAACGACAGGGATGCAAATACTTACGGCTATCTTGAAAACCCATACAATAAAAGTAAAATAAACAAAGCTAGGAGATAAACCAAAGAGTATCCCGAGTAAGTTCATTAGCAAACTTCTCTGGAAACCGCCGACTAATTGCTAACAAGCCATATCACTACTTGTTTGCATTTCACAATAAATTATAGTCACAATACAGGATACTAAATCTTGTCTAAGAAATAAAGCTCTTAAGTAATCAAGTGTGGTATATATATGAGTAGATTTGTAAATTAACCGAACTTGTATCGATAAATTATGCGTATTCACCTCACTACTTTTGATACATTTACCGGTTTTAGTAATAAATCACTGGTCACCTAAAGTATCTTAATTAGAGGACTAATAAACCTGGTGGCAATTTAGTGTCCATATTGAGTAGATATTTATTAATGTTTGTTAATGTTTTTAGAAGGGTAAATAAAATTAAGTGATATTTTGAAGAAAGTAGACTGCACTGAGGTTATCGTAGGGTTATGTGATATCGTATCACGCGCTCACACATGTAAGCTACGATAATAATCCGAAGAGATCGACCGAACTCTGCCTAACAATATATTATCCCTGACTTTCGCCAGCTAAGTTTAATAGCGCGTAATAAGGAGCGAACCTAATGTAACTACCGGTCACTATTCTAAGAGAATTTTTTAACGGAATATGCCAATAAAATATTACATGACTTGAAAATTGAGCTTATAGGCGTTCGTGAATAAGCCAAGGCGTCAACCACTTGGCTAATGAGATGATCATAATTATTTTTAATTATCACGTCCGAACCACGGGATCACTGTATTGCACGGATCATGAAATTAATAAAAACATATAAAACCTAGATACAGAACAATTACTTATTTGTCGATCACATACATTTTCCACGCATTTGTAGTGCCAAGGAAAAAACTTAATATAAGACGTGTTTTGACTAAATCCACTAGCGATACGATTTAAGACGACTTCATAGTGAAAAGCTTTTGACCGTTTAAAATAGATCCTCTCTTTTTTCAAACAACATGACCATATTCGTATATAATATCGATGTTATAATTTTATAAATATTACATATGAGAAGTGACACATACATGTAAAAGTAAATATATGTTTGTTCGTTTGACTTATATGCGTTCATATACCATTAATCCGATTACGATGAAACTGAAGTTAATCGATGTGCGTGCTAGCCTTGAAAGCGTAACTTACAATTAGAAAAAAACTTGAGTTTTAAACAGTTTACTATGCGTATAGTAATCAGCACACGTTCTTTAAACTAATATGAATAAAATACAGCGAATATATAAGCAGCAATTCGTAATCAACTAACCAACGATAAAAATGTCCATTCATTGCGTACACCTTATTTCACGTCTAGCTTCATTTATCCTATTTAAATACCGCGAAATAAACTGGTCACTTCGTAGAATGCATTCTTGTGGATCAAGGCTCGGATGAGTGATTCATTTGAAAACCATTTATCGTTTAATTCTAGTAGTGAGGTTAATTTAGTATCGTTGGGAAACTTGCACTATAATGGGTGTACATTTTGTATAAGTTAAACTCTTAACTTATACAAAATGTACACCAATTATACTCTCCATGTTTAAGGTAATTAGAAGGATTTATTGAGTTAGATAGAACGCATTTTAATGAAGACTTTATGTCTTTATTATGGTAATCGCAGTTCATCAATCGGGTATAAAATTACTTTACTTGTTGTTATATAGACTTTCACAAATATATCTCGGAAAGTGTAGATAGAAGCTATTTTACGCCCACATTTGGCTAACTATGTTTAAGTGACTCATTACAGAACGTGGTCCTATTGTCATCCATTGAGCACATTTCGAGACTGTGCTACCACTAAGAAATGCCGAATCGAACTCGAGAACTCATGATTTGATATAAGCTGGGCGTTGGAGCAACTAGGTGATATGGTCATATTAAAAATTATTATTTATTTGACATTTTAGTTCAAACAGACACTATCATTCACTCGTTACGGTGACAGTCTCAAGTGCAGAAATTCCAATAAAATGCGATTCATATGAACATACCGGTAAACATAATCTCTAAAAACACAAGCATAATCTTTGAGACAAGCACGACCGCTACCGTAATTTCCCCGAAAGTGGTAGCTCCTTCGACATTAACCAAATTCCTCGTTAACCCTCAGACCACAAAACCGTGATCTATTCGTGACTCACATGACAAGCATATTGCGGTCACCACCTACGACTACATAAACCGTTCTTTTAAATTAAACCAGGGTCATTGAAGTAATAAGTTCCGTGACAGGTATGGTTCACGTCAGACTTAGTTGTTTAGGCTATACTAGGACTGTGGTATACCTACATTTTGCAGCTGAACAAATATTTAAGAGTCTTTTGAGTCGCAGCGGTACACCAGCAGCTAGACACAATAGGTATCTAATTATGTTTTTTTATATTTTATATTTTTTTTATTAAGACTTAGGGCAAAGAAAAATTAAGGTCAAAATGTTTATAGTCATACATAACCACCATAACCATTTACCATCGGCAAGTTTCACCTGACACATGAAAGTCTATTTGCTTAATAAATGGTTTCAAAAAATATTTGTCTGGCGCTTAGGGTCAACATTGACAAGCATCCGATAAATAATAGATTTCTTAAAAAAATGCATGTAATAGTTTTGGCTAGTACAAAAACGACAACTGGAATAAACAGACTTAATGGTGGGTTACGGCCTGAAGAGTATAAAAAAGGATTTTATACGCAGTAGACGCCAATACCAGCTGATGGGCAACGTTACTCATATAGACCTTAAAGGCACTAATGTTATGACTTCGGCGACGTTTTTATAGACATGTCGCAATTTCAATCGATATGCAAAGAATACAATAATGAGTTATTCCTTTAACAAAACAATATGGCTGTGCAATTAAAAATACGTGTTCAACATGCCCTAATGCCCTGCTAATAAAACAGTATCGAAGTTAATAACACAGTAATTAAGTACACAATAAAAAAATATCTAGTGTAACATCTGCTTATATTCCCGCGTAAATTACGAGCCATGAATGATGGAACAAAACTGGTTGATTTATATTTATATCACGTCTTAAAGTAAGGTTGTATAGCGAGCGCATAATCAGCTTACTGTCAAATGCGTCCTTCATTCTGTGGCATAAGTTTACGCTTGCTCTTATAATCTGTTTTGTTATTAATTTCCAGCAATCGTGAAGTATTACTAGGTTTTAAGTTTGAAATTTGACGGCACCACACATAGTCTAGAAATGCGCCTTCTGGAAAATACGGCAGTTCGAGTGAATAAACAGGCTCTTGATGTCTAAGAAAACCCCTACTGACGATGGTATCAATAAGTTGTCTTGCCAAGGGAAGTTCGAGCCTATTTCAGTAAACGTAAGGCGCTAAAATAGCAACACTGTTACTGCATTTAGCCCTGTGAAAGTGAGTTCTGTTTGGTAAGTTAAAGTATTGCAAACCTACTAACTCTCTCGTCGTCTAAATGCTCTCACCTTTTCTTAATGTATATTTTCTCATGTGGTTGATCGGAATTATCGCATGTATTTCAAGTGTTCATTCGGAGCAGATCCGTACTACTCATCTCATTTTTAATTCCTTTTAAATAAAGCCGGTGAATGATACCTCTGCTCTTACAAGCGATCATCGGCTGTGATAACTGCTTACTATCAGGCGGCCGGTATGATTGGTTATTACGTTAGTATAAAACAAGTGAAAAACGCCCATGAATTGCCGTAAATTTTAGAGTTCGAAAAAATAATATCACTGGACCTTGAGGTCAGAGGTCAAAGGTTATAGTCATTTCGGGGTATATCGACTAGGTCGAGTGCAATGGCGTTGACTGCGAGTCTCTAGCTCTTACGGTTCTTAAGTTGAAAGTTGTATAACAGAAGGACAGACAAAGCTGTTGTATAAGAGTTTTTCAAACTCTAAAATGCAGGCTTAACCATCGCTAGCACTGCTGTAAAAATGTTACTGCAGAGTACCTTTATTTCAATAGCGGCAACTAAAAATGTTAACGCGTTAGTGGCAACGGCACAATCTCGGGAAATTGCATTTCGGAGGTACACAGTAACCGCACTATGAGGTTCTTTGATTTTCAAAGTCTTTGTTTTATTACAGAGTTATTTAGTTCTTGTTTGACACACGTCGTACATTTATTGCTAAATACTTAATATCATGAATTCTTTAAAACAATGTAAATATTCAAAAGTCAACGCGGTTCTGTTTAATTGCAAAACATTTCCTAAAATCCATAAAGTTTTATTGACTTACCACGAATGGTTGAAAAACAAATTAAATAATGTCCAATGTATAAAGTGGACGGTGAAGGAAATACGTTATTCGACAAATATTTTAGTTTATAGTTGGTTGTTAAATTAAGTAAGTATAACCACACCTTTCGTGCACAAGTGACACAGAGTTTAGAAAAGCTTTCCACTTGAGACTTTTAAAGGCAGGGTCCACGAGCCGCTCGGTTGCCAATTTATACACCACTCTTACTTAAAACTATAGTCGTAAAAAATCGAATAAGATATAGTAACACTGTTACTATGTTTCATTCGCTGATTATTAGTATCGAAAACTAATCTATCAAACTCTATCGTTCCAAATTTTTCATTCCGTCTTTCATTCGTCTTCCCTTTTTATATAATTAATTGATATAATATATTTTAATAAGGCTTTTACTCAACACAATTGTTTGATTTGCTTTGCGAAACGGCCAATCACTTGAACGTAAGACACGTAATACGATTACCCTAAGCTCAACTAATTGAGCAAGTTACATACAGTTGAGCCTAAGGGCTTAATATCTCTGAGGATCATTCATTTGAGCTTCGGACCAGTAGCGAGGGTAACTTCTTATAATCGGATAAACGACATACAGGTCTCGCAGCTTGGTTTAAAAAAAAGAACATACTCAGTAGTTCCGCTAAACAATTCCCATTACCAAACGATATTTATCACTGAATATGACGAAACTTGTCCGTTAATCGAATAAAGTTTCTTGGTATTCGTTTTCCTTATTCGAGCGTACTAGAATCGCCTTTGGTGCGTGTGCGCACCTAACTGTACTGAAACACACTAATGGCGCGGCGAGATTAAAAGAATATATTCTACTGTACTTGTAAGGGTTCTCTATTAGATCAGAAGAAAATAAGTTGCATTTGGTTTTGTTGCTATGTCTTAATGACTCGATTGCCTACTCTTACAGTAGATCGTGAAGAACCAGATTTGATTCTTGAATCAGGCAAAGATTTATTAAGCTGTTCTATTTTATTGTGATTGTGTTTCTTCTGGTGGTTTATTCATATATTAAAATGTTTTGTAAAAATGACAATTACGGATCTAAAGGTGCGTTTACATTAGGCGAATTGAACACGAGCGTAACATATACCAAACTAAATTCGCATAGCATACCCGATCTAAGTAACGTCGAATGAGCCTGCTTAGTAGAATTTATCTAATACTCGGTGCTCTCTATCTACTATCGCATTTTTGCACAAACGCAGAAGAATTTGCTTCGCGATTTTCATTGTAGGTTTATTGTACGTCTACTCTTAACGTCGCGAACCGAACGACTTTAACGGTATTCGACTCGCCTCTGTTCTCTGAGCATCACACTAAGCTTTTTACCATATTTAATTAACGATGACAAACTATGGTGACTAAGGCTGTCGACAGCTCCTCCGCTGTGTTATTTAAGTGGCGAAATACAAGTTTTACAGAGTCAGTAATGAGCTAATGACTCCCTTGATGATGCAAGAGTCCATAGGTTAAGGTAACCAATTAGCACCATGCTAATCGCATATTTATATAATAATATCAGCTCTGTATTAAACTGTCCCACTGCTGGGCACAGGCTTCTTCTCAGTTTGTGAAGGGTTAGGTCATAGTTCACCACGCTGGCCCAGTACGGGTTAGCAGACTCCATATATCTTCGAGAACATTATGAATAACTTTGCCAAACATTTACCTTTACCGTTAAATGCAAACGATAATTAACAATTTTAATCGCCCATAACAAACAAAAAAGCTATTGGGTCGAACTCAAAACCTCTGCGTGGCAGTTCATCGGTCTCTCACTAGGCGCTTGTATATTTTCTTGTATATATTAATAATCAAGGAACAACTGTAGGTCTACTATGAAAATGTCTATCCGAAACTTCGGGCCGAATGTAATTTCTATATATTTCTTTCAAAATCACAATACTGTTATCCGGAGTGCTTCATAAAAGGGTTTACGATAATCAAGAGGCTACGTACCGAAATTCAGGAAGAATTTTGGAATAAATGTGTTACACGGTACGAACAGTTGGCTAGAAACTTCGTCTTTTACGTTTTATTATAGGTCTACTGGACCCAGTCAGAACAAGTTGCTACATATAATTTAGTTACCGATAGTAAGTTTAAGCAATAAAAGCAAGCTTTTGAGTCCTCGAAGGGATGCGCAGAAGTATACTACACTAACAATTCGATAGATAGGGAGGTTTAGGTCTTAGGTAGGTAATAGGGAACGAGCAGACTGCTGTCTCGGAGATTATTTACAAGTTCTGTTCTGCTACTGAAAACAGCTTTTTAAATATTAACCTTATAACATCATGATGCAAGTAGTTGGCGCAAGCTATCCACGCGGACTATATGTGCAAGATATTACTGTGGCGTACCTTTTAGTTTTTTTTTTTATTTTTTAACGTCAGTGGAATGCTTTTACGTACCGTCCGCGCCATGGCAGGGCGCGGGTGTGTGGGGCTCGAGCCAGAAAAGCCGGCCCCATACCCACTAAACCCCTGACGACGTTTCTCCGGTACCTAGTGTCGGTGCCACGGGATTCGCGCTAGCATTCACCGCGACACCGACAGGTCTTGGCCCGCCACGTGACTAGGCGGGCCCCAGCTGTTTGGGGAGGACCAGATGGTATAACCCTCCCCTCCACTGAGGGGGGCGCGCGGAACGCCTATGCCCCTCTCTCGGCAGACTACTGTGGCGTACCTACGCGTTACCATGAAATATAGAGCCAGCCTACTGCTGTCTACCAGGCACAGCTCCAAACGCCGTGCATGCTAAGAATTTCTTGACAGAAAAACCTATAACACTTTGGCCAACACAGAAATCTAAGCTGAGACCTCATGCACAGCAGTCGCAGTCACTACTTAACTACTGCACCACCGAAGCAATCAAATCTAAAATCACACTTAAAGAACAAAAATGTGCATAAGACAACTCTGGAATCCTCAGCACTACGCCATATCATTTTACACGCCCCAAATAACTGCGAGTAGACCACTTGAAACAATTAATTAATGGTCGGTGTGGCAGTACCACACACGCCAGCGCCGGTTTGGCCAACGCTAGAGTAAAACTTGTAATAGAGCTGCCAACATACATCGAATTATTATTCGATGAGCGTTGCCAGCTCTATTGAAAATACCCTACAAATTACCATATGAGATCACAGGCCACGGTAACCGCTAAATACCAGGCCCAAAGCTTACTTGCTCTATATGTTAATTTGAAGAAGTATAACAACATTTACTATAAAAACCAAGATCTATTTCTATAAATATTAATTAGATCAAGAGTTACTATTTTAAATAACGTTACATGCTGCCATCCACAAATTCCCCGCATGATATATCAAAAATAAAAATGTGTTCTTCTTTTCTCCTCTTTAACTTTAACCTTTCCTCCTAATAACATACAAACCGACACACTTTACATTCATACTGACAATAATTGGACAGTTCACCCTAGCCGACTTTTTGCAGTATCTTCCAACATGTATTTGTACAACGAACACCGGAAACAAAGACTGGTTTTTTAGTATTCAAACTTTGTTAGAGGAGTTTATCGATAATCTAGATGATTGGCAAACTATTTTGAGGTCATAGCCTCTGTAATAAGGATATAGGAAATGTTGGAGCTTTCAACAAAAAAAGGCTACATTTTAGTTAATGATATGTCTTCCCTGTAATAAATTTAACATGGCAGTATTTTCTGGGAATGGAATCTTGCCACAACGCCACTAATTTGACGTAAACCTACTTCTACAAGCGATTCACATAATTTATTAAAAGGGGTTAACCAAAAATATTAGCAAAACAACCTAGACTGCTAGTAAATATTCAAACAAAATGTTGACTACTTGGGGGCCGTGTCTCACGTCGATTGTGGTTTGAAGGCAAGTTGAATTCGAACACAATTTTAGGAATTATCTAACATTCATAAACTGTCAAAAGGATTTTAGAAGTAGCGTTTTCCCCAAATAATCGCGTCTGAATATTCTTTTTATACGGTATTCTAATGATTTTGAGAGTATCACACAAAATTACTTTCAATATAAAATATTAATTCTACCTTGGCTTATTATTTCCAATTATTTTTATTTCCAATAAGAAAACGTTTAGCTATCTGAAGCTTTTCTATTGTTCATTCATTTCGTCTGCATCAAATTGAGAAATAGAGTAAATATAGTAAACGCGGAATTTCTTAACATGGTTAGGTTTTTTACGAGGCTGTAGTGTTTATCCTTACAACTGTGTTTACACGACCAGTTAAGTTCACCAATTACCCAACACGGATGACTGGTAATTTTCAATGTTCTAAAAGGATTTCTCGGGCAACTTAGTTTGGACGATCTTTAAAAATACTATAAAAGTCGGGCCGTTGGCCATCGTTAGTCTCAGTTTTATTCCCATATTGACTCATAAAACTTTGTTCTTGGAACCATTATACCTACAAACGCCTTCGAATACTTTTTTCTTTTATAAATCATATACAAGCTATCTGCGAGTCATCGCCTCAGACAATAGGTACTTGGTATTATGTGCTCGGTTATGTACCGTACATAGTGTGGCCACACTAGACGAAGACAATCTTCGTATAATCTCGGGCTTGTTCGTGACCGAACTCGTGCGCATGTGGGGCGTGGCTACGGGCGGTATGCGTATGTGTGTGTGCGCGCGTGCGCTTGTCCATTGGCCGCCGCGCCATTTACTCTACGATTTTCTTTTTCTATTTTTGTTGCAATTTTATTACCAGCCACTCATTGTCATAGGTTTCTAAATGAAAGTTACATGTAAATGTTGTATTCTATAATGTGCTAACTTAAATATTCATATCGAGGTGAAAGTTTTAATGCATACATACATGCTTTTATTTATTGTCATATAAATTAATTATTGTTTTGATACCTTAACATCCACACATTAAACGATACAGCTTTATGCTCTGATTTGTCTAGTAATATCGGTTATGGTGGAACATTACATTTCAACTTTTAAATATTACCTAGCTTGATGTAAAGATTTGCAATCTCAACTTGAAAATTGAGAGAAGATTTGTAGAACATGAAAATATGTACCTAAAACAAAGACAAAACATTTAATAAGGGGGAATTAATCAGGGGGATAGTATACATGAAGTCACATTTAATAGATGATTATCACTGCTACTTTTCGAACCAATGGTAGCCTGAGATTTAATTTACCACCTGTTAACGAACTTCGAAGAAACATGGGGATATTGCCAAGTTCTAGTGCAATTATAGATAACAAAAAAATATAAACCGGAATCAAAACACTAAATGACATGAATTCAAATTGTATTTTTAATTAATAATTTCCTATAAGTTAGCCACCAAAAAATCTCCAAGGATAATTCAATTATTTGGCTTTGAATTCGTAATTAGTTAAAGTAGTCAATTTTGTTGTGTATGTTATTTGCTAGTTCATGCGTATATGCATTTTCAGAGTTCCACTAACATAAAACTAGCGACACATCCGACCCTATACACACGCGAAATACTTGTCGTTAGTATAATTACTATTGATTGACAATTATCGCCTGCTCTGTGCATCGAAGAGCACGTTAAGCCGTCGGTCCCGGCTGCCATGAACATCTATGGCAGTCGTTATTGGGAGGGTGTCGACACAAAAGATCCCACTGGGTCGAAGTGTCGCCGGTCTGCACTGACTGGCCCCCACATAAGATACATAATTACTATTGAGAGAATTCGTTAACTATCTCCTTCCAATAAAAACAAAAATTCTTCCAGATCCGTTGACCGTGGACCGTTGAATTTGGACGTATGAAGAGAAGGATAACATACATAAAAAAAAGGTCCGGACGAATTGAACCTCCCTCATTCTTGAAATTGGTTATAAAGCACTTGTACAGTTCTGTAGCCATCAATTGGCTACAATGCTAGCAAATATTCTGACAACCTCGTTCATCCTAAGTTTGTCGTGCAATTACGAGGTGCCGAATGGTGCTGGCGTGGAGTGCTGGCTTCCAAAGTGTCATTGGATTTTCTGTTAGGATATCCTTCATTATTATATGGAGTCTGAAAACCAGTCTGGTAGATAATAATGTATGTACCTCCATTTAACTGGAACATAAAAATTTTGCTGACTATCTAATAATACATATCGGACGTCATTGGAAACACACACATAACTTGTTCGCGTATACACAAGTACACACAGGCACGTCTAAATGGTTCATCAGTGAAGTCAACGTACCCGCGCAGATTCGGTCTTACGCGTTTTTGCTGATTTTTTACAATATATACATCAATAATGTACTTATTTAATACAGGATATTCGATACTAAGCCTATGTCTTAAATTTTCCTCAATAAAGATTGTGGTCGTCATTATTTCTTGGTCATTCTCATGACCCTCGAGGCTAAGAATCTCATTGCTGGTTGCATATTGCGTCCTGTACACAATATCTTTCTTTGCTCCAGGCTATTCTGAGTCCGCTGATTGTCTTTTTCTTGGTACTAGTTACGATTGCTAGTTTTTGTATTATGTTGCTATTCTCAAGTATAATTCGAATGGATAAATGATTGGAATATATTCGAAATATTAATATAACTGTTCGAATACAATAATTTGTGATTAACAATAAGTGAATCAGTGTACAGTCGGATATCGAATTGAATCACGGCGCAAAAATATATATCATTTTAATGACTTCAGCTGGATGATTTTCGATTATAATTTGAATAACGAGCAGTATAAGCAACGAGTAAGCAGCGATAGTCTGTCCAGCGTGGTGGATTATGGCCAAATACGTATACCGAGAGACGGTCCGTGCTCAGCAGTAAGACGTTTAATAAACAGGATAGCAACTAATAATAACAGCAATAAATGGATTTATATTTGATTGATCAAAACATAATTGATCTAGTAATTAAGGAAGTTACAGCGATCACATGTGCGAGGATTTTGTTCTAAGATACTTGAAACAATACTTTATTTATGTTTATTTTAGGGACATATATAGCACTATTATTGTTATATTACTTCACATAACCAAACGGTGCTAAACACAATATACGACTCGTTTTTCGTATTTACGAAAGAAGACAATAATGGTAGTACAGCTGCAAGAAAATACAAAAAAATAAATTTAAAACATAGTGTAGGTATATTTTCCCCTGTCCAGAAATTCGGTCAGTTTGTGTAAAAACCTTTTTCCAAAGCATACATTGAAATGGAAATAGACTACATTCACAATGATTGGTGTCCATTCGAGGTTAGTACGATGTGTGTGCGCGGGTAGAATTTCTGTTTTGGAAGTTCGACAGTTTCGCAGTACATAGAGTACTTTAAAGAGCTTGTGCTCCTATTTTTATGATCTACATATAAACCCACGCTCCGGAATAGATAATCGTACTAATTATTTAATTGTATAATTCATTTTTTTTTTTAATTTTACGCCAATATATTTAAAGTATCAGCATCACATAAAGTTACGTTGTTATTATAGTGAGTTACTTCGTAGAATTATGTGTATATGTGCTTAATACAATAAGCCGACCTGTATATACTTAGGGTATATATAGGTCGAGATACGAATTAATTACAAGAGTATAAAGAAAATCTTTGGTTCGATACATAGGGTGTTTATTTATTTAGATATGCTAACATTTCTATACAGCTTACCTTATTTATACAAACACGACAAAATCACAGCTAAATGTGTCAAACAGCAACAAGCAAACTACAACAGAGCCATATATTAGATATTTTGGTTGTTCTATTGAAGATTATAAAAGTTCCAAGAAACAGCTGTTCATTTTAAATTATCAAACTAACCTTGAGCTGCCAGAAAATCATATCTCACTTGAAAACCGCAAAGCCTTTTGATAAAGCGTTTTCATTAATGTTTGGCCTGGTTTTAAACCTAGATGCTTGTGTAATTTAGCAAGAAAATAGTTGAGAAACTATAACGGTAGTACAAAACACTATTATTACTTTGTGCATTACAAACTTGTCTCTATGGCTCATTAATGCTTCGGCTATAATCAAGAGCCGAACTAGACATTATTAATTGATTTTGTATTGTGTTCATTAATTATACGTCCAAAAACTTTGATTTGAACTAATATAAATGACCATTTTGTTGATTCACGCAATATCCTAGTGGGAAATTATTGGATTGCCACGTAGAGATCTCAAGTTCGAGCCTAAGGCGCACATCTCTGACTTCCCGAAGTTATGCGCGTATTAAATAGTTAATTATCGCTTGCGATAACGGTGAAGAAAAAACATCGTGAGGAAACCTGGATGTCTGAGAGTTATCATAATGTTCTCGAAGATATGTGAAGACTGCCAACCCGCAATGGGCCAGCGTGGTGGACTATGGCCTAACCCTTCTCACATTGAGAAGAGACCCGTGCCCAACAGTGGAACAGTTTAATACAGGGCTGATATTATTATATACGCTTAATTTGCGGGGGCCTAGGCAAAAAATACAGATTTACATCACAGGACATTACGATCATCGCGTATCTCTTTTGCTTTAACAAGTTTTGTGAGCGGTATAGATAATATAATAATTAAATACTTACACGAATATGTGTTGTTCACATTTCTCCGACTAGCTTACCTAAGTACAACCAGAATAGTAGAGATATACAAATAGCCAGGCAAGTACATAATCATTGACGAAACTGACTTAATTAATACCAATTACATTGTTACTACGATATGCTCTATTTAGCGTTCTGGAGGCTCACATACCTACATGTGCCATTATTTTTCGTTCATCACATATTTAGTTCAATTTCCCAAGAGCAATATCCCTGTTATGCAAGCATTCATAAGCTACAGTTTCATCTTACTATCAGTCCGACCGTATGCTTGTAGTATAAAAATTCAACAAAATGCCTACGTCGTTTATGTCGTGGTATACGTAGAGTTATATTGAGAATTCGTGTGAGAACAGGGCTCTGAGGCAGGAAGAATTGAGTCGCGAAAAAACTGGCCTGACGCCGAACCCGATGGACCGGTCTAGACCGAATCTCCCTCAAAGCTATAACGCTACAAGTACACAGCCGACGCTCCGCCGCATATTTCTGATACTTTTTGTTCAATCACTTATCATGATATTATGTTTTAGTTTTAATAATAGGAAGCACAGCCGTTTTTGTAAGACTTTTTGCGTATATTGTTGTCGTTTTAAATAGAAGATAAGTTGATTGAATGAGATGATGCTCAAAGCTATTGAATGCTGTTATATTAATAAAAAGAATATTATCCTTCGTGCCTCCAAGGACTTACCTATATGTAACTGCCGATTGTGAGGTTATGACGTCGGTGTAATTTTATCGTAATTTACCCTTTTAATAGTATTGCATTTCTATATATGCAAATTATAAGCCTCTCATTCACGCATTTGTATACACACTAACAGTTGTGAGAAACGTGCAAGCATTTTCTTGTCACGTTAAAAAACATAATATTTTCCATTGCATTATAACATTAGACGACGGTTCTTGATTGCTATAGTTCATAAAGGTATAAGTGCATATTACGAGTAAATACCCAATGTTTTGACTAATCTGCATCGGCTACATATTGTAACTTATATATACAAATCGCAAAAGACAATTTATTTTAAATATTATTTAATTATAATTATATAACCGCGATTACATTCGAATTGTTTTCAAATGTATAGATTACACTATACATATACGTGCTTGACCACGCGAAGAAGGTATCGTTCTTATACTTATACAATCGAATTCAAATATCATAAGAAACAATTGCATAATCACTAGCTTTAACAGTCGCGTCAAATCAATATCTATGTTCATTGCTAACATTACCTTAAGACTGCGCCGAGCGTAAGACAGATAATGACAGAACTCGTGCGGCGCATAGTCAAATCGGCGCGCGGCCGCCATAGTAAAATTGTATAGAGGATTTGAAGTGCTTTTTTGATAAATATGTATCTTTATTGTCAACCAATAACTTAAATATTTAGGACGGACAAATTGTAATATAACTATTTATGTCTCGTTTAAGCTGCAAAATAGGATAGATTTCTACTGTTATAATCTAAAAATCACGTAACACGAGCTTACGGTTTTGCATTTTTCGAGCAAATTTACATAATTTTATGGCGATAGATTAATTATTTTAAGTTTTTTACACGGAGTAATTGTAAACACATTCATTGTTATGGTAAATTTATATTTTATATTTGTATTAAACAAAAAGTGTTGATTTTATTCACTTAACTGTGACCGCCTGTGTTGGCACATTTCGCTCGGCGCAGTCTTAATATTAGTCATTGCTAACCAAAATGCAGGGCAATCGCTGTTCGTATAATCACAGCATAAGTGTATCTGATAAAAATAAAGTTTAAAAGACTATAACCCGACTACGTAAAAAAAGGGGTCTGAAAAGGACGAAACAAGAAAATAATTCAGATAGAAATCCAGAAATGCATAGGTACAAAAATGGTCAAGGTAGAGCCGTGGTCGCACCCACTGTATACCTACCCTGATTAAAAGTTACATCGAAACACAATGATAGCCGTAGTCGCATCTACTGTACTAAATGAGCTTTTT
The DNA here is from genome assembly GCA_930367265.1 of Catocala fraxini. NCBI lineage: Eukaryota > Metazoa > Arthropoda > Insecta > Lepidoptera > Erebidae > Catocala > Catocala fraxini. The sequence goes on along the minus strand of OV884025.1, from coordinate 26,213,167 downwards.
AAAAGTTTTCATCAAAACACAATGATAGCGCGATCAGAAATATAAGATCCGTACAGCGCCATCCATCGAACGAAGAAGCAATAAAAGTGCTAATAATTCGTTTCATCTGCATTTTTTTATTAATTAATACTTGAGTTACTTTATTATGCTTTTTATTTATTGTATATAAATAAATATTGTAAATATGTATACTACCTTTGTAAATAAATATATTAGCTTTATAATCTAAAATTCTAACGTAATATTCGTTTGTTATTTACTTAAACGAGTAAATAACTGAAACGACTTGACCGCGCGAACTGTACGACCGCATTTTAAACATATATTTTGACTTAAAGAATAGGATATATATATACATATTTGTAATGTGCTCGGCAAGACATTGTAAGTAGTTGGGTAAAAACGGAGTATGTCACACAGCGATTATGATCAATTATTTACATATGCGTTAAGTTCTTGCCATTTGAAGGATCGCCGGTTAGTTATGCCGCTAAATGTATCACCCATTCATAAAAACACTTACCTATAAATAAATGTACCTATAATTGAACACGTGTCTTCTACTTTTAAATCAATATCAATTGTCCCTGTCTACACTTGGAATAAAAAGACGGGTCACAGCAAATTCACTTTAAGCCGAAAGTTCTAGTGCCGCAAGTAAAGTAGTACATTTATATTCAAAACACCACGCAGCTCCATCGAGGATCGCTAAATTTGAGTTCAATTTTTATTTCGACGAAAAAGCCGTTAAATCCCTCTGTGGTCTACAGCGGTGGTACCCACTACAATTAATTTTATTAATATCATATATCTCTGGATAAATAATATAAGTACAGCAATCACAGAATTTGAATAAAATTTATGTTCAGAAGGCACAGCTATTGTAGTGGTTATTCGTAAAGTCGATTAGTGTTATGCCTTGAGTAGTCTATAGTTATCTTTAATCAACTATACGTAATAAATAAAGAATCTTTTACTAAAGCATCGTATCGGATTCTGTGTTGCAATGGTGATCTGTTATATAATGAAGCCAACCTGCCCGATGGTAAGTGACCGCTATGATTTGATTGCTCGCAATATTAGGGATAACACACGAAAGGTAGTAACAATGCTAGTTCTCCGTGCCAACTGACTCGTTCTTAACTTCACCAAATAATTGGTAACGGTGAGCTCTTCCACTTCTCCTTAATCTTTTACTCTTTTTGTTGAAAACTTGCAATGATAGAAATATTACTTTTCTAAATTTAGCCAATTATATATAGTAGGCTAAGCAGCAATAGCTCAGTGAGGAGACCAACAGACGGCAATACAGAGGGTCTCGGGTTTGAACCCACGTAGCGCATCTCTGACTTTCGGAAGGTATATTCGAAATTAGTTTACTAAGCACAGCATCGTACTCGCATTTTGCATCAACAACTCTGTATATAATCAAAATTATTTTTGTATTTCCATGACATTACACAGGATGGAGGGATGTCCCCCGTAACACAGGAATTTCCTAGCTCGGGGGACATTGCTCACTTTGTATACCTCAGATGTACCCGACTTATTTCATTTATTTAAATATGATGACGTATACAGCTCTGAATCCTTTTTTGTTGCTAATAAACTATTATTATTATTATTATATGACTTCCAAATTATGTGCGTATTGATTGACAATTATTGCCTGATCCGTGCCTCGGAGAGCACGTTAAGCCGTCGGTCCCGGCTGCTATGAACATCTATGGCAGTCGTTATTGGGAAAGTCAGTACCCTCTAATATCCTGACACTGGTCTAGCCTTAGGGTATCGTTAGCCTTCAGGTTGCGGAGGTTAGATGGCAGCCGCTCCGTGTAAAAACTGATATCCAGTCAAATCCGGTTAGACTAGAAAAGCCGACCCCAAGTGACTTGGGAATAATAAAGGCTAGGGAGAAGATATATAATAGGCTAAATTTAGAAAAGTAATATTACTACTACACTACTACACTATTAGTGGTACCTATAGGTACCACTACTAGTGAAAACATTCAATATAAACTAAATTCTAACAGCCACCTAAGTAATAAGCCCAAATTGGCTTCTGCTCTTGAGAGTTTCGTCGTTACCAGCAAATATGTAGCACCATGACTGTAGATCATCAAATATGAAAAGACGTGTAGCATTCACATTTCAGCAGAAAATTTTAACTTCTATTTAGTAGGAATCGAGCCTAATGTCGTCTTTTTTTGTGCAAAATTTCTGTTACTAGCGAAAAATTCAAAAGAGACACGCCTAACGACACTTCGCGAACCGATAACTTGCGCTAACTCGTACTGATAGCAAGTCCTGCGAACAGACTTGGATAGGACCGATGAAGCGTTCACTATAAAATTCTCTACAACAACCATAAAATATTTGTTCTCGAAAATCCAACCGACTAACTGAAATAAATAGAATTATCTTTATACATCATATTGAAAACAATCTGCAATAAAATACCGACATACAGACAGATAAATCATTTCATAACGATAATGACAAGCAAAACCCAAGCTCAGACACTACAATCTAAGCTGGAGGATAAAAGCATTGAGCGAAGTGCTTCGCAACAGAAGATGGTTTCAATAATTGAGTGATCTGACGTTGAAATTGAACGCAAATTGGCGATTCAATAATCATTTTCCATTTCCTCGTTCGGATTATTCAAGTAAAGGCTTCACCTCACTTAGGCGGAACGGCGGTCAATTCTGAGGCTACCTACCTAACTGTAATTGCGGAGCTATACATATTACGGGAATCAGGTTACTACTTTAAAACGCTAACCTTTTTTTTAAGATAGAAGGAATCAATCATTTATTCTCAAGAAATATGGGTAAGCACATTTCGCCTTTTCTAGGCATGCGAATACTTTTAATATTATGATTAAATTTAAAACATGAGTATTTTCACAAATGTTCTGTGAGCGTTTTAGATTATAGTATACCTACACATGTACCGAAGGGTAGGAATAGGTGTATTTATCCACAATTCGCTATCCATGTGATAAATAAGCTTATACTGAATTATAGAAAATTCATGTTAGCTACATGATCAGCATGTATTTTCGGTGATTCGAATCCAAGAGTTCATAATCTACAGCCACAGTACATACTGGCGAGCAGTTAGATCACTGTACCTTTGAAAGAGTTATAGACAAATAAATTACCTACTTGCATACGATTTCATCAATGCGTTTTGTCACTATGTCCATTAAAAGATACCATGTCATTTCAATCAGCAGACTTAGAAACACAAATCCGAACATACATGGACATGAGACATTTGAAAAAATCCTCATCTCTCGTGTCAACTTTGATGGGCACCGGCCCTTAGCGTACACTAGCCTTTAAAGGCTTTTCACAATCATATTGTAAATCAATATTCTTACCAGGTGCCGTTTAATGTGCGTTCCATTATTTCTAATACCTGGCCCGACTCTCAGTGTTATTCGCACTCGGCATTATACAAGTATGATTTATAGGAATATTCAAATAACAAGATATGCTGAAGGCTATATTGTTCAAAGTACTGAGTATATTTTGTTCTGGTGACTGGTTGTAAAATATCGTAAATGTATTTACTGCATCTAGTTAAAAAGTAATGTGTTAGCACTATTTTATAAGCTGTCGTAGTTTTAAGTACTGGTCTCTTTTCGCTGGCCAGCCGCTGAGTGGCATTAATATTTATTTATTTAAGGTGCGTTATTTTACTGTAATGATCCCACTGTGTTGCAGATACTGCAATATAGTAGCCGACAACGATATCAGCAATAAAACCACAGACTGTACATTGTACAATACACGGCAATATTTTGTGCATGTCTTCTTGAAAATGATGTTTGGGATGACCGACGCATTAATATGTTGGCTAGACGGGTAGATTATATGTAGTCGATTATATTATAACCACATATTACTTATACCACACCACATATTACTTCACAGTAGATATATAACTAGCTTAAGAGCCCCTTAACCTACTTTAGAGCTTAATATAGTTTTATTACGCCTTAATTCCGTAGTGCTGTGTTTGTTTAATGTTATTTAAATGGTTGGTAATTATTTAAACTATTTTATTTTATCTTCTATCTTATAGAGAGCAAAATTAAACATTTGCAATTGACAAAAAGCCTATTCAACTACATTTCAACTCCATATTAAACCTGCCGACATCGTCTGGAGATTCCTTTAACAGCAAATATTAATAATGTTTTATTCTGGGATAATAAACAGCTACAATATGTTTAAATATAGAAACTGCATAATAGTATGTTTGCAGCCCACTACATTATCTACGATTTAACAAGAACAGTATGAGACAAAAATAACCACTAAAAAGCAGCATCAGATCAATAGTAGGTATGTTTAAATATAATAATTAATTGTGCATATCATTAATAAATAAATATGAATACAATGAAATTAAGGATTTAGATACATTAAGGTAGGAATAGTTAAAATTTAATAATGAAAATATTTAAATTATATTAATAATAATAATAAGACCGAGACCCGTGATGGTGAAACCGGCGCCGTACCGCTCGACACCCCTAGACACTCGCACCGGTGTTGTCCTCTGCTACTGGCGTGTATGCCTATAGTGGCTATTCAGGGAGCCCATCTAGTGAGTTGGCGAGTCACCGTCTGCCCATTGCATTGATGCTATTAGAGTATTCAGGGCAGACGCCGTTTTTCATCCATAGTTAGCAATATACCGGTCTACCAGACACCCATACCCATAGCCTATATATTAAAATCCATACGTAGTAATAGTCCTATGCCTGCTGTGGCTAGTGCCGCTTTAGGTGTTCCATCCCACCTTTGATTAAAACTCTCGAAGGGTCTCTTCACGTTGGACCCATGTCTCCGTGTAAGCCTCCCAAAGGGCCAGGTATTTTCTAATATAATATGTTAGAAAGTACCTGTGATAAGAGAAACATAATAATAATGAAATTATAATAATGGTATAATTACATGGCGACAAATAATTAATTAGATAAATATTTAATAACGTTTTGTTTGAATTTACATTTTGAACATATGAAAATGTCAATACCAATACAATTACGATTATAAGAATCTACTATTCGTCGAATAGGAGAACGTAATGCCGAGTAGGTTCGACATGAGTTTAAAGCGAACAGAGTACCTGCACGGACACTTCGTTTATTTACAGTACGGGGACCAGTGTAACATAATTTGCATGTAAGTTCAATAAAGTCAAATTTATTATGTACAATGTTATGTAACACATTAGCCTCTAATAACATGCGAATAGATTCTAGCGTCAGCAGATTGTACTTATGTAGGTAATAGCTGTTCGTATGTTAGATATGATCTGCAACACCTGTAGTGCATGGCGTAAAGGAACTTACGCTGGACTCTTTCCATCGTATCTACATACTTTCGATAAAATGGGTTCCATATAGGCACGGCATATTCTAACTGCGATCTTACAAGTGTCTTGAATAAGTAGAGATGGGTGGAAGAGCGTTTAAATTCAGTAGATGACCTTATGACGAAGCCATACATCTTAAAAGAGTTATTTACAATTTTGGCTACGGATCATTCAGGGACAACTTATCATCAATTAGCACGCCTAGGTCTTTAACCAGAGAGACACTATTTAGCGAGGTATCATTCAGCTTATAATTAACTTTGACAATAGTGTTATTTTTAGTGAAATTTACTTTGTGACACTTGGCGATGCTTAAATGCAGTTTGTTAACAAGGCAATATGCCGTTATTTGTAGTACAATTCTCTCAGTAGCACCCCTGGGAACTAGTATTCCCGTTTTATACAAATTGATACTTTAGGTTTAGCTAAATAAAGAGAAATTTCTTTGTACACGTCCCAGGATACTTTTCTGGATTGCTGTGTGACTATTCTTTGATTTGATTTTCTATCCTATGTCAATATATGTGTAGGGAAGCAACCATGGTCGGTGTTAAGGATGTCAAGCCTATATTGAGCAAATATTGGACGTATGTAAACATTTGACCAACATGTGGTAAGTATCCTTTACTGAGAAGTTGGTCGCCCAATGCAGTATTTTTGTCGCGATTTTGGATTCAAACCGCGTATTCTATTTTGGTTCTATTGCCACCCTTTTCCTGTCCTCAAACCATATAAGGTTTATATATAGACACATGGTTTTATATATGATACTCCAAGCCTTCTTAGGTTTTAGGAATTGTTTACCAAGCAGGCCAAATATTCCTATCACTTCAGTAATTAAAAAAATGTTAATATGTAATTCACATGCTACATTTTCTGGATTTGTTTGCTCGGATAGTGCAGCCATCAACACGACCAGCCCTACTAATGCACCGAGTGCAATAAATGAGAGCCCGATGACAAGAAAAAGATGTGTTTGGCAGATAATATAATAATAATAATAATAATCGTTTATTGACATAAATGCGTACAATTCATTTTTGGAATTCTCTAGCATAATAATTGTTTTCCGTTGAACGATTTAAATAATTCAACGGGAAAACGCCTCTGCAGTATCTCCGTTGGTGAGACAATTTGCTTTGAAATTAAACTGCTATATACGGATTTTATCGCGTTGTTTATTTGACACTTTATTACATTTTGAAAATTGTTACACTACTACTACTATTAAACTTTACTAATTTTTAAGCAAATAAATTATTATTAAACTATTTAGATTTAATTTATTTTTACACTTTCCCCGGCGTTTCGGTTGCTTTTCAGCAGCCATGGTCACGGGGAGACTAAGATGGCAGTTGTCTCAATGTTCCAGTGTAGTTATTTCAAAGTACCCGAACATAATTTAATCATTGGTGTTTCTATTTACGCAGAATGAGCTCAAAGTATCATGAAGTCTAGCTGTGGTTTGCTTCTTCTTGGGTTTGACTATTTTTATTACTGGATCCCAAGCTGGTGGTACATTCCAACCATCTTCTCTATTAAAATTAGGATGTTTTTTGATTTCAATAGCCTCGCGAAGCATCCTTGGTAGGAATCGGTGTTCTTTAGCGAGAATCTGTGGTTTGTCAAATCTCAGGTAGTGGTTGGTCCCCTGTTGCACATGTTCACACAAAGCAGACTTCAACGAGCGTTGGTGTTTTACATCAGCTATGTGTTCTTTTATGCGGGTGCCTATGTTTCTCTTGGTTTGACCAATGTATGAGAGTCCGCAGTCACAATCTATTTTATAGACCCCTGCATCTTGTAAAGGTAGTTGGCACTTGACGGATGGTAAAAATTGACTTATCTTCGTTGGCGGCTTGAAGTATGTGTTGATTGAAGCTCGCTTCAAGATGTAGCCAATCTTGTCAGTGACACCCCTTACATAAGGCAGTATAGCAGGCTGGCGCTCGACTGTGGCTGGCTTTTCTCGGGATCTGTGACAGCGGCGCGGCTGTTGGAGCTTGTTGTCTTGCAGTACTTGCTTGACATGTTGAAGCTCGGTGTCACTGACAAGATTGGCTACATCTTGAAGCGAGCTTCAATCAACACATACTTTAAGCCGCCAACGAAGATAAGTCAATTTTTACCATCCGTCAAGTGCCAAATACCTTTACAAGATGCAGGGGTCTATAAAATAGATTGTGACTGCGGACTCTCATACATTGGTCAAACCAAGAGAAACATAGGCACCCGCATAAAAGAACACATAGCTGATGTAAAACACCAACGCTCGTTGAAGTCTGCTGTGTGTGAACATATGCAACAGGGGACCAACCACTACCTGAGATTTGACAAACCACAGATTCTCGCTAAAGAACACCGATTCCTACCAAGGATGCTTCGCGAAGCTATTAAAATCAAAAAACATCCTAATTTCAATAGAGAAGATGGTTGGAATGTACCACCAGCTTGGGATCCAGTAATTCAAATAGTCAAAGAAGCAAACCACAGATAGACTTCATGATACTCTGAGCTCATTCTGCGTAAATAGAAACACCAATGATTAAATTATGTTCGGTTACTTTGAAATAACGACACTGGAACATTGAGACAACTACCATCTTAGTCTCCCCGTGACCATGGCTGCTGAAAAGCAACCGAAACGTCGGGGAAAGTGTAAAAATAAATTAAATCTAAATAGTTTAATAATAATTTATTTGCTTAAAAATTAGTAAAGTTTAATAGTAATAGTAGTGTAACAATTTTCAAAATTTTGTAATAAAGTGTCAAATAAACAACGCGGTAAAATCCGTATATAGCAGTTTAATTTCAATGAATAATATTCGCGTAAATAGAAGACAATATTAGACAATTTGCTGTTAAACAAATAATAACAAAACCATAAAAATATACTTTATCGCTAATTAAAAAGCTTAGTACATTTGATAAGCTCCCTACATTATATACGAAACATCAACGTCCTACACACAAACTGTGCAAAGACCTGTACTAATTAAACTGGCCATCATTGTGGAGAATTCAACAAGAAATGGAAGCTCAAACATCAAAACAGTATCTAAGTTAAGTTAAGCCCCTTTAAGATCGTCGATCGTTTGCACTTTCGTTAAATCACGATACTGCGACACTTTATGTTAAAAGTAATATTTATATTAAATAGGCCGTATAATAGTGATAAATAGACTTCTCAACATAAAAACATTAAAATATTTTCTTCTTTTCTAAAATAACGGCGCCCGTACTACCATTTTCCTTTGTCACAATGGTCACGCTACAAGCAAGACTTCGCAAATATACATTTAACGGAAACAAAATACATCCAGACTAACAAAAATCATATGTGGACCACACAAGCAAGTCCTTAACTCTTACCGGCAGTAGGGGCGAGGCGACTGCATGCCTCCTACGCCAACCATACTTTAAGTCGATACGATCACAACATTCTTTTACAAGACGCTAAGTGACAGACAATAGTCAGAAAAGGTATAGACGCAAGTAGCTAGCGCGAAATACATGCATAACCGAATTGCTATATTTTTTTTCTTTTTTTTCCGTGTAGAATTGCATGACGCATTCCCCTCCGCGGGGGTGGGCGGAGGGGTTATGTCGGACTCGCCGGGGTAAAAGAAGATGTTAAGATGATAATGTGCCTCCCGGAATACCGACTAAACCTACTACGGTGTTCCTCGACAAAACCACTATCGACGGGGCCGCGACCCCGCCGAGGTTTCGGCCCGCCGTATGAAACGGCAGGCCACTACCCGATAAGACCTACCCTATAGGCACTTCTCATAAATAATTCCTACTGTCCCCCCTAGAGGGGAGAGGGACTCGACACAGAGGCGCGCGTGGGAACACGCACGCCGCCTCTCGGACCTGGTGCTGAACGGATGGCGGGCAGGCCCACAAAGCCCACCACCCCCAGGTCAATCCTCAGGGTGGCTGGAGGTCATCTCGCGATATATTAATTTAATTCGACATAACTGGCATTTAATTTACTATCCTTTAACATTGTAAAAACATGACAATCTTTCCTTTATTTTTTATTCTTTGCACGAACGACTTGCGCTAATTACACTATTTAATCACAATAATATAGTATACATATAAATTATAGCACGTTCTCCTCGCATAAAATAGCTTTCTTTCATCTGCAGAAATATCAACGTTACATGACTTTACTTTTTCTCTACTTTGAAAGATAAAATAACTATTTTCTAAATATCAGCGTTTTATTTCGCTATCTGCACCTAAATAGCCTGTGTATTTCACTCGTATATTATACAAGCACCTTACATACATTAAACTGATCAGCAAGGCACTTTTCAGCACCTTTCGAACACATAAACGTCAGAACACGGAACGAACTCGGAACAATAACGCCCACTGACAATTAGTGGGTGAACTGAGTGACGGCAACCGAGTTGTTGACACGGCTTTGTACTTACGTCTCCTTGCTCAATTTATTATTTAGCACTCCGTCTATATAATAATGGTAAGAGTATTGACATAGGCTGCCTCCTGGATAGAAGATACTCTGTAAGTTTGTTACCTTTATACTAGCAAACTACTAAACCGATTTTGCTGTAATTCGTTATGGAGATAATTTGAAAGGATTTTTTGTAAGGTCAAGTTATTGCACTAAGACTAATTTATGTGTCACAGAGGACTATACAAACATTTTAATAACGAACACCCAGACTCGGAACAAATAATTACAGATCATACAAATTTTTTGTTTTGCGTTGCGATCGAACTCACATAACTCAGCGCAACGGTCGTGCCGGTGCGACCACTTAAACCTCTGTGCAGTCAAGCAACAATTTTTTTTAAAAAACGCATGTTAAATGCGGAAATACAAGTATGGCAACCTTAGTCAAAGTCAAACTCAAAAAGACGGGCAATTCGAATCGTCGATGATCCCAATCTCACGGATAGAATGGAGTCGTTGGAGCAACGAAGAGACTTTGGGTCTCTCTGCGTGTTCTACCGACTCTTTCACGGGGAGTGCTCTGAAGAACTGTTTGATTTGGTACCAGTGGCCTCCTTCTATCACCGTACCACTCGATAACGAAGCAGGGTTCATCCATATCACCTGGAAGCATTCAAATCCAAGACGGTACGCTTTTAGCGATCATTTCTCCCAAGTATGTGCAAGCTCTGGAATGAACTGCCTGCTTCGGTGTTCCGAGCGCTATGATATGTCCTTCATCAAACGAAGTTTAAAGAAAGTTCTTCTTTTACGGTAGGCAGCGGCTTTGCAGTGCTATCCTGACATTGCTAAAGTAGCGGTTACCACTTTCTATCAGGTGGACCACTTGCTCGTTTGCCAACAATCGCAATAAAAAATAAAAATATATATATATTCATTTATGTCACAGAGTAACACTTATGGTAGTCAAAATATATAGGTTAGTGAGTTTACTAAGTTACTGATCTTGACTTATCCATACTAGTCCTTACTAATATACTTGCTAATAACCGTATTCGTACTAATATCATATAATAATGTACCTACTTGTTAGTTTGCCGTTTTTACGTGGCAAAGAGTCGACGCACTGTTTTCCATAAATAATTTTTATGGACCGGATAGTTACTTAAATTACTTTTCATCTCGGAAAATTTATGATGCCTATGGAATAGTTTTTTAGTACCACAGGAGCAAAACCACAACTAAAACTAGTATAGGATAATTAAAGAAACAAGTAGATATCCGTCAATACATCAAATATATTTTATGACTGCTTTTATTGCCAATTATGAGATTGTGATGTCCTCAGGCCAAACGCCGTTAAATCTATGTATCAATATAATTTCCTAATCCGCGTGGGGTTAAGAGCTGGTACCGCTGTTATTTTTTTTTTGCATTTAAATGTATTCCTATCAATGTCCGCACTAAGAATAAAACCGAATAGCAGCGATAGCTCAGTGGGGAGACCAACAGACTGCAATGCAGAGGGTCTCGGATTCGAACCCACGTTGCGCACCTCTGACTTTCGGAAGTTATATAACTTTTTGAAATTATGTGCGTATTGATTGACAATTATCGCCTGCTCCGTGTCTCGGAAAGCACGTTAAGCCGTCGGTCCCAGCTGCCATGAACATCTGTGGCAGTCGTTATTGGGAGAGTGTAGACACAAAAGATCAAACTGGGTCGAAGTGTCGCCAGTCTACACTGACTGGCCCCCACATAAGATACAAGAATAAAACCATTCGTGCAGCCATTTATTATGCTATTACTCTCTATTTTCTATACTCTACACTGCTAAATGTAGTTCTAGACTTATATAACTCTACGCATGCTTTGTTGCCGTATTACCTAAAAAATAAAACAGTACAAGTAACAATGGCCGCTATGGACGTGAACAGTATGACATTCAATGAAAATTCGTACAACAATACAAGCGTTTGGCAGCGTCGGGCGGCGAGCCGAGCGCCGGCGACTCCATGCAATCTAGGGCCCCGCATAGAATAGAAACTTAACGATGTCAGCGGTAACAACGCGAGGATAGGGCTGTCTGTTACGTAGTTTAGTTTTATTAAACATGCATAGTCCCTCTTCTGGGAGGACGGCAGGCTGGATTTCATCGACTACAGCAACTTCGTGGCATACCAGGCATCAGCAATAATAGCAGGGCCTGCCTCCATCTTACTACTTAGAATTGTAGTAACGGCAAAACTTATTATCTCTTTGCCTGACAATTAATAATAATAATAATATTCTATCACATACACACAACACCATCTAGCCCAAACTAAGCAGAGCTTGTACTATGGGTACTAGACAATGGATAAACATACATATATACTGTTTTTTTTTTTGTAAATACATACATATTATACATAGAAATACCCAGACCAAGACAAACATCCATGTTCATGCACACAAATGATTGACTTGTGCGGGAATCGAACCCGCGACCTCAGGCGTGGCAGTCGCATACACTAACCACTACGCCATCGAGTCGTCATAATTAATTGAACTCTGGATCCTAATGATTGGTCGTAAGCGTAAATGCAAACGCTAGTAAGCAAATGAGATTTAAGTTATAACATTTATCTGTACAATTCAAAGGATTAGCATGATATCTAAGATATAAAAAAAAACAAATGTTAAGGAAATAATGCACAATGGAGTCTCTAACATCCGACGTGGCCGCTACGACAGATATTAAAGTCTGACAAGCCTTAGACGATATCGCAGCCGAATATCTTTATGTAATGATCCTGTGTTCAAAATATGACATCCAGGGACAACTGCCCCTTAGCCTTTTAGACCAGTAACTTTTTTATACTGCAGGGAATATACCAGTTTTTTTTGGTAATATATTTTATCATATGTGCCTTGGTGGAGCAGCGGTGGTAAATGAGACTGCTGTGTAAAAGGTCTCGGATTTGATTCCCCAATCGGTTAAGACGTTATTGGGTTTTCTACCAGCTCAGTACCAGCACAGTGTCTGGAACTATGCCTGGTAGACGGCAATAAGCTCGCCTGCGGTCAACGCCATTCGACTCTGCATAGTTGATATACCCCGATATGACTATGACCTTTGACCTCTGACCTCAAGGTCACGTGATACCATTTTTTCGAACTCTAAGATTTACGGCAATTCATGGCCATTTTTCATTTGTTTATCGTAATACACCATCATGTAGCCCTTCAATCGGTAAGGTTATGTATGTAAATTAAACCATAAACTGATGAAATTAAGGCAAGTTTTGGTGTGACAACCCTTGTATATAATAGGCTGAACGTAGCGCAGTATTGAGCAGTCGTGAATAGACTGAGTCGATATCGACTATGTACCGCGCTCAAGTTGGCGAGCCGTTCGATTTGTAGTTCGTACGCAGCCAGTTTCAATTAACCGCCTTGTATTCATTTAGATCGAAGATAAGATTATCTCAGACCTGCTCAGATTTAATCTGTGCGTAATTATTTTTTTATACTTATATGGCCTGCAAAAAGATACGGTTATATATAAGGAATATTTAATTGAAAATTATTTGTCGGTCAATCCTTTTATTTTTATCCAAAATACCCCAGCTTTCCCTTGATCTTTCACTATTAAAGAATCCATGAACATAGCTTTTAATATATTTATGTAGATATTTAATAAGGATCTGCAAACTTACGGTCAGCGATATGTTATTACTTTTTATATAATTATGTATTATTACGGTATATAAAATACCAAAATTCAACGGCGTTTGAAATGCAGTGTGCCTGATTTTTTTTTTTTTTTTCTTGTAAGTATCTGCTCATGGGTTCATCAGAATATATCTCATCTTTGCCTGAACCTTGCAATAAAACTGAATATAACTTTAGTCTTCTCCCTTAGCCTTTATTATTCCCAAGTCACTTGGGGTCAGCTTTTCTAGTCCAACCGGATTTGACTGGATATCAGTTTTTACACGGAGCGGCTGCCACCTGACCTCCGCAACCCAAAGGCTAACGATACCCTAAGGCTAGACCAGTGTCAGGATATTAGGGGGTACTGACTTTCCCAATAACGACTGCCATAGATGTTCATGGCAGCCGGGACCGACGGCTTAACGTGCTCTCCGAGGCACGGAGGGTGAATCTAACTTATTCCTCGCCAACAAGTTGTGTAGCTTGGCGAGGAATTTTATATGTTGTACTATTATTATTATAAGTGAATAAACGAAAAAAAAAAAACCTTTAGTAAATAACCTAAACTTACTATTATATCCACTATACTTTGCAGTCATAGCTTTGTAACCTAAATGAAATTTGAGTCTGACTTTGCCATTGACTGCGTGCCAAGTTTTATCCGAATCCATTTAAAGATTTTCTCATGACCAACAAACAGGTTTAGATCTTTACCAATTATCACATTTATATTATTAATAAGATTGTACACACATTTTTATAATACTAACGCTGTATTAAACTGTACCACTGCTGGGCACGGGCCTCTTCTCAGTGTGAGAAGGGTTAGACCATAGTCTGCCACGCTGGATCAGTGCGGGTTGGTGGACTTCACATATCTTCAAGAACATTATAGAGAACTTTCAGACATGCAGGTGTATGCCTTCACCGTTAAAGCGAGCGATATTAACTATTTAATTCGCACATAACTTCGAAAAGTCAGCGATGCATGCCTTGGGATCGAAGTCAAGACCTCTGCGTGGCAGTCTAATGGCCATCACTGCTACATACATTGCTAGTTTATAATAACAACAACAAAACATCAAACAAAGCAAGAATGCAATACAATTAAAACAATTCCGCAATATCGACCTAATTCTCTCGATACTGCTTTCGCGTCTATTATCTGTATAGTTCATTTATCATACATTCATTTATCATCGGTCATGTCGGCGAGAAATAAGTCTGCTTTGGAATGCATAATGAGTTTATTATATTATATTTTTAAGTTACTATTGTATGGGTAAACCCGTACATTAATATTGTATGCATTGTGTACTGATAATGACATCGGATTACTTTACTACGTATATAGACTGAAACCTGTATTCCCCGAAGGAGTAGGAATGAATAAATTATACCTATATTTTGCTAGCTATGTTTTAGGTCTTAAATAATAGCAGCGAGCCTAGTTGCGTATTGTAGACAAATAATAGCCTAACAGAAAAAAAATTACACTTTGCCCAGCTCAGGAATCGAACCCGGGTCCTCGCCATTTATCGAGAACATATGCCACGGTAGAGCAAGGCGGTTAAAATTTATATTAACATAATTTTAGTCTCAATAAAACCACGTAAGCAATAGTATAGGTATATCTCTATCACTTTATTGAACTTATAATTTAATCATATTTATTAATATGCCATTAGCATGTCAATTATACGGTATTAGATCGCATACCGTACAACTAGAGAGTTAAGCAAACATGTCATCACATCCACATTTCGAAAGGCATCCCTATCCTGCGTAAAACGGAATGAAAAGTTTACTGGTCAAAATTTGTGTTGTATCCCGCTAAATAAAGACAAACACACACTAAGATTACAGCTGTGACGTAAATTCAAAGGAGAAGAAAATTAACATAAATTAAAACCGACTTCAACTAGACAACAACTAGATAAGTAATAAAGTGAGAACATCATCAATGTAGTCGATGTCATTGTACACACATATCGCACTCTTAATAAAAAAGAGACTTATCGCAGTATTTTGGATTAAACAAATTTGAACTCTATTGTAATGATTTAACACAAACATAATATTAGAATTTAACATATACAATTAAAGTCCAAATTGCCTTACTTTCAAATTTCGAGTTAAGTCGCTGTTTTATTAAGAGTGCGATATGTACGCATTATTAAAGATAACTCAAAAACACATGGTCACGTCTTGATCAAATTTAAATGGGAACACTGGGAAGCACCAGCTTTAAAATAAAAATAACACATTAAAAAAATACAGTTGAATTGAGAACCTCCTTCTTTTTTTGAAGTAGGTTATGAAACGTTAGCTGTTTGTGGTTTTTCGACTTTTTTTTTTTTTTTTTTTTTTTTTTTTACGTGGGGGAATGCATGACGCATACCCCTCCGCGGGGGCGAGCGGAGGGGTTATGTCGGACTCGCCGGGGTAAAATAAGATGTTAAGATGATAAAGTACCTCCCGGAATACCGACTAAACCTACCACGGTGTTCCTCGATAAAACCACTATCGACGGGGCCGCGCGAATCACTTTCGCATGCGGTCGCGACCCCGCCGAGGTTTCGGCCCGCCGTATGAAACGGCAGGCCACTACACGAAAGACCTACCCTAAAGGCACTTCTACCACTCCCTACTGTCCCCCCTAGAGGGGAGACGGACTCAACACAGAGGCGCGCGTGGGAACACGCACGCCGCCTCTCGGACCTGGTGCTGAACGGATGGCGGGCAGGCCCACAAAGCCCGCCACCCCCAGGTCAAACCTCAGGGTGGCTGGAGGTCGTCCCGCGCCCTCCGGCGCCCGGCTCTGCGGTTGGGGAGAGGGTTCAAAAGCTCCCTCTCCCGCTCCGCCGCCTCCTTGATGGAAATGACTTCCTCACAAAAGGAGGCGACGGCGTTCCACGACCTCTCACTCCGGACCATAGACTGAACTACGGCCGGGAGCGAGAGGGCAACCAATCCGACTGCCGCGATCAATTCACGGCGCTGCGATGCCCAGGCGGGGCAAACCGCCAAAGTGTGCAGCGCCGTGTCCTCAACTACGTCGCGGCAGTCGCCGCAGTGGTGACAACCGGGCGTCTCTTGCCGGCGTATACGACACAGGAACTGGCCAAAACAACCGTGGCCAGTCATTACCTGTGTCAGCCGGAAAGTGAGGGCGCCATGGCGCCTCTCCAGCCACTCCTCAAACACGGGACTTACCGCCACGATCGTGGCGTGCCCGGTGGTTTTTCGACCTGGCTTGGAAGTTGGTACCGATCCTAAAACACGCATTGTATTGGTAAATGGTACTTAAATCATTATTCGTGAAATAAATTCGTCTAAGTCTTTACAGCTGCTTACGACTATCTTAAGACAAGCTATAATTTTTTTTCTGACTCGCGAATCAAACCTATGATTTAACAATCAGCAATTGCGCCTGATAAATC
Source organism: Catocala fraxini (assembly GCA_930367265.1). NCBI lineage: Eukaryota > Metazoa > Arthropoda > Insecta > Lepidoptera > Erebidae > Catocala > Catocala fraxini. The sequence continues at coordinate 26,196,194 of OV884025.1, read as the reverse complement.
CTTCGCCACTAAACAAATAAGGCGTCCTTCTTCGTGCCATAAATTCATTTATCATACATCCATTTATCAACGGTCGTGTCAGCGAGAAATAAATCTGTTTTGAAATCCTAACTAATATTATAAATGCGAATGTGAGTTTGTTTGTTACGCTTTCACGCCTTAACTACTTGATCGATCACTATGAAATTTCGCATACACGTTGTCAGGGCATCAGAAAAAGACATACGGTACCTTTTATCCAGAAGAAAGTTCTATTTCTAATCTAACCTACATTTATTCAAGCGAACCCGTGGGCAACATCTGGTACATAATAAGTTTATTATACACTATTACTTAGCTTACATTGTTGGTCTAGAATCTACTAGTATTAATGTGTGGGTTATCACGACTGCCTATTGTAAGGCACTAGGTTTGAACCTTAGACCGGTCACGATTTTAATACGTCTACGAGTATAATAACTAATAACAATATTATTTATACTTTTTGTGAATATATTCAACAATAAAATAATTAGTTCAAATAATTAGACTGATTTTATTTTTTGGTAATGTATGATGTATTTTATTTTCAGGTAATCCTGTCTATAGAAAGTCAAACTTAAAGGTATGATGAAAACTTTCCTTAATATAAACTATTTGTTCTAAAGGTAACCTGAGTTGCTCCTTACATCAGCTATCTGCTAATAAAAGGCCCGTCAAAATAGGGCCAGCCTTTTCAGAGATAAGCCGAAACAAACAGACAGAAAAAAATATAAAAAATTGCATTTTCTCTTTTAGTGAAAAGCTGTTTAGACATTACAAACAGACACTTCAATTTTATACATATATTTGTATGGATTGAAATCACAAATGTCACTATTATCGCAAATGATGCCCGTTTGCGAAAATAATGAATCGTCTTTATAATAATATATAATAATAATATAATATTCTACCACATACACACAACACCATCTAGCCCAAACTAAGCAGAGCTTGTTCTATGGATACTAGACAATGGACGAACATGCATATATAGCTATTTTTATTTTTTGTAAATACATACATACAATACATAGAATATATATAATAATATCGGACTGGTTGCCCTCTCACTCCCGGCCGTGGTTCAGTCTATGGTCCGGAGTGAGAGATCGTGGAACGCCGTCGCCTCCTTCTGTGAGGAAGTAATTTCCACCAACGAGGGGGCGGAACGGGAGAGGGAGCGTTTAAACCCTCTCCCCAACCGCAGAACCGGGCGCCGGAGGGCGCGAAATGACCTCCAGCCACCTTGAAGTTTGACCTGGGGGTGGTGGGCTGCGTGGCCTGCTCGCCACCCGATCAGCACCAGGTCCGAGGTGTTCCCACGTGCGCCTCTGTATCGTGTCTTTGTCCCCCCCCCCCTCGCTCAGGGGGATGGTGGAGGAAATATTCTTCGTGCAGTGGCCTGCCGTTTCACACGGCGGGGTCGCGATTGCATGTGAAAGCGATTCACGCGGCCTCGCCGTCTATGGTTATGTCGAGGAACACCGTGGTAGGTTTAGTCGGTATTACCGGGGTATCTTTTACCCGGTGAGCCTGACATAACCTCTCCGTCGCCCCGCGGAGAGGCATGCGTCAAAGCATACCACCACGTAAAAAAAATAAAATAAAAAAAAAAGACTATCAACCGATATGAACACTGGATAATTTATTATTTATTTATTCCTAATAAATTGTTCACACCAAACTTCACGACCAAAAAACTACCAAGGTCGCGCATGTAATAATATACTAAAATATATAACAAAACTAGCTGTCTTACTCGAACTTTGCCTCGCAACTCGACTGCAGCGCCAACTACTGGGTCTAATTTTGAATTTTAACTATCCAGGGGCCCAATCAAATACGCAGAAAATATTTCATCATAATCGGTCCAGCCGTTTAGTCTTTAGTGTCACACACATACAAAAGAATTTTATAAATAACTAGCTTTCGCTCGCGACTTCTCTCGCGTAAACGTAAGTTGGACTACTATATACGAATTTTATCGGGTTGTTTATTTGACACTTTATTACATAATTTGGAAACTGTTACACTACTACTACTATTGCACTTTACTTATTTTTAAGCTAATAAAGTTATTAAAACTATTTATATATAAGTTTACACTTTCCCCAACGTTTCGGTTGCTTTTCAGCAGCCATGGTCACGAGGAGACTTTCTAAATTATGTAATACAGTGTTAAATAAACAACGCGATAAAATCCGTATATAGTAGTTTAATTCAATGAATAACATTCGCGTAAACAGAAGATAATATAACGTAGGCTAGATTAACTTTTTTTTAAATAAAGCTTAGTTTAGTAGTTAGTGTTACTCCGTGATGTGATAATATATATATAGCTTTCTAACGGCGAAATAATGTTTAAAATAGGTTGAATAGTTTTTGAGTTAAATCATTACAAACAAACAAACAAAAAATCTAATATTTCCTCTTTATAACATCATTAGTATAGAAGAATCCAGTTAAGCATGTTAACTTTTTTTAAAGAAAGTTTAATGCCAGAATCATATATAATGGTAAGAGCATACAAACTCGTTGCTCCGCAACACATCATTGAGATGTTGTGTATTTTAATACCAATAGCCAAATATCTTTGCTAGAAAAACCTCCAAACCAAAAATGTCCGAGCGAAGTGACGTTAACTCTATACTTTTACATTTAACTTACATATATTTCAAATTTCAACTTTATCTCTTTATTAATAAAGTGCAAATTCAATTCGCGATATTCGTATTTCGCGGTCTGTCTCTAGGTTAGTATGGCGCGACAGATATTGGAACAATGGTGATACATGGAGATGTCTAAAATAAATTAGGTACTAAAATAGTTTTTTATTACAACTTACTACTACAGAATTTCTTCATTAGCATTTAATGCTTAGTTCATTTTTTCTTCAATAGTTTTAATTCTCGTTTCAAAATCGTATTCCGATTTTTTAGTCTTCTATTTTGTTTTTGTAGTCTATTGATCTGCTTGTTTTTATTATATAAGAGTTTTCGGATTGCAGTAAGTTTTCTGGTGAGCACTAAGTTTCGTGGTGAATCTGAATATAGCCCAATATTTGCGAACAATGTTTGTTCAACCTTTGTGTTTAAATCATTTAGATTAGCTTCCAAATCTGGACCTTGAATGCTTGCTGCTTCAAATGCGATCTAAAACAGTTTAGTTATTAAATTATTTATTACGTCATGATCGTTGTCATTTCTCATAAACGCATTCACATATTCTTACATGACTTGCTCGAGGGATGGCTTCTTCCTCTTCTTCTTTCATATCTACGTCAACCACCTTTTGACTCATCTGGGAAAAAACAACAGCAGATAACAAAAAACACTTATATAGTATGTACTAAAAATATAGTCACCACATAATATCAGGCTGGGCCGGCCATTATTGTGTATTGGTTACACGACCAAGTAATGATAATAATAAAAATATTCATTCACTGTTTTTTATTAAATCATAATAATATATCAGAGACAAAAACCCTATAGATGACTACCTTTCAAATAAAAGTAAAAATGATAAAATAGAGCAAGTCGTTCTATTTGATGTAAAATAAATAAATAAATAGTTACTTAACATGCTCAGGTTTGCATAAAAAATAATTAATTTACTTGTAAAAGAGGATATGCAGTTTTTGACAGTCTTTGCAATCCTTTATTTGTTGTGTACATTTCGGACACAGGAAAATGCACGGAACATATAACACACGATTTGTTTGGTCTATAATATGGATCCCCTCTGTCACGTGATATTATTGCAGTCCACTCCGCTGATCGTATAGGATCAACTGGAAAACTGAAACATAATCAAACATAAAAATAAAACTTATGATAATTAAGGAAAACTACATTTAGATGAATGGAAAGGCATCAGTGCATTATAATTTAGAATTTAATTTACGGATTCCGGAATAATAAAGATCCATAAAATAATAAAACCAATGTCTCATCCACGTATTTCTTTGTTTCGTTAGTCATACCAAGTTTCGGCCGCCATTTTGATAACGCGAGCGCTGGAGCTGAGACTGGAACAATGTCCATCTCTTTTACTCGCACATGCATGACGTTTCGTTGATTTGACATTGAGAATAATATGTAGAAAATGTAAATGAAAAAATCTAAAACAACTTTCACAGTTTACTTACTGGAAAAATGATATGCCATCCTTTTTGTGTGAATTTTTAGTGCTGTTCGTACAATTTCTCACCGAGCATTTGGTCATGACTGCGTTGCGTACCGCGACAAAAATGCGACTAAGCAAAATGAGTGCCCCGCGCGGCTCATGGACGTTCTTTTACGTCGGACGCCTATTATCGCAAACTGTATAGCTGCATATATTACCTATACAAAGTATAAATAGCTATAAACCGACCAGCACGTTACTTGTTCTTTGACAGAGCGAACTAGTGATTGAAACTACATAAAATATTGATAAACATGTTACTTATTGACTCCGTAATCGGTTTGTAGAAACGATTATGTACCGATTTTAGAAATTTCGTAATAAAGGTTTGGCTTTTATGTTATCATTATTAAATATAAAGCTATATAAATTATATTATTAAATTAGAATACAACCAAAAATGGCACTTCAAATTCAATTTTAAAGCTTGTTATTGCATATATTAGCATTTATAAATAAAGTGCTTACTTTATTATCGATCATGCATTGTATATACTTGTAAATAAATAATTTATTATCTATAGTCACTGTTTTTTTCTGCATAACAGTATAAACATTTCATATATCATGTAAATATATATTTATATCATATTTGTAGTCATAATGATAACCTACAAGAAGATAATCTTATAGGTTGTCAATATGACCTCATAATCAATCGATCTCACATTTACGATGTACCTATTACAACACTCAAATTAGTTTTAAATTTTAAAGAAGTAATACTAATTATAACGTATTATTTTGTATGAAATATAAATTGCTATACGCTAAGTACAATGTTGTGTCAACAACATTGTTTGAGTTGTCAAAAAGCGAACAACATACTAAACGGAGTATTAGATTATATTAGATATAATTATATATATAATTATACTGGCATTTTAGATGCATGATCTAATATTATTAACAGTTATAGTATTCAGAGGTATAAAATACGCAGCTTGTACTAGAATAGCTGACACTCGCACATGATTTGACTTAGGTAGTACAAATTTAGATACATTTTTTTCACGCCTGAATATCTGTCACTAAAAGTCAGGCAGAAATATGGAGTATTGGAGACTCATTACCAGCTATTTTGGTACTAATACCAGTACTGCTATGAGTTCTGTTTTTTCTTTACTAGACACTAGACTTACCCTTTATTAGGTACATACTACCTAAATATAACTGGAAAAAGTAATTTCTTACACACTTTCTAGTAATCGTAGAATCATTGCCAAAATATTATAAATCTACCGTACTGCATTATATCTCCCTTAGTTTCCACCAGACGGCAACACTGTCGCCTGAGACATACTTATATACAACACGAATTAGCACTAACAGGCAGGGAAAGCGCATTTAAAAACTGCAGGTATTCATGTTTTAATTTACAATTTTACACTTCATTCCTCTAGCAAATTATGCAGTCGTTCTGTTATTAAAATACGAGCTAGCTTATATTAATCTACAAATTTTACACAAGAGGGGTGAGGCGTACAGAAAATTAAAAGGTTTGACCAAAAATGAAAAATCTTTCATAATATGCTTTTGTTTGGGATGCAGTAATATTACATGTACTGTATAATATAAGTACTGGTGTAATGCACATATGTAATTGCAAATAATGAACTGTCCCGAGCAAACAGAAATAATAGGGTTTCAATCATTATTATCCATAGTGGTAAAGTGCCGTGACATACGTAAACCGATTTAGTAAACTGTACGGTATGGTGGGTATGGTGTAATACTTTCCTTGTCGTTTAAAACAACGTCAGCTAAGTGCCATCGTTTCAAGCTGAGCTTAAATTTTTGCCTTATCGTCAGAACTTTATTGCCGTGTATCGGTCACATACTAGGGCCCGTGTAATTTTTAGAATTTGTAGACAGAAAACCACTTTACCCAAAATTAAATGAGCAATCACAACAGTTGCATTCACTACAGAGGCATTGGTTAAGACGGCAACGGCACACCAGCTGCCAAAGACAATAAGTTTCCAATCATATATGGCATTCCAACAATCGACAAGTTAAAATGAAGCAATTCATAACAATTTACTAGGACACAGAGAGCGGGTTAATGTATGTAAGTTTGTTCATTTTCCGTGCAATTTACAGTCATGTATCACGTAAGCATTTCGTACATTTCCAGGTTAATTTAATCAACAGCTATCATTACCGATTAAAGGAACACGGTTCACATGAGGCCGCGACGATTATCGATACATTGTAGCGATTCTCGATTATAGCAATTATAGATAATGCGAAAGGTTCACCTACAGAGGTTTGCCATGTTGTAAACATGAAGGACCGTTATGAACGTGGTCACTTAATATTTTATGTCTTGATTAAAAATAAATAGGGGTAAGTATACAGCTGTTAATATTTACATCCATGCTACCACGAATGTATGTCCTAGAAGAGCAGACAGTATTGTATTACATCGAAATTATGATACTAATCTTTTAGCTATCACATAATAGGTTAGGTATATATTTTTTTAATCCTATCTGAAAAATAATTTACACTTTGTTCCATTCACGAATCGAAGCTGGGACCATTGGTACCATAGGATCATAAGGACCATATTACACAGCCAATCATAAGGATGATTGATAAAGATAACAAACACGCACCTGCAAAATTCAATCACCAATGTACAAAATATTGTATGGTAACCTTTTAAATAGAAAGTTATAACCCAAGCTGCAATACAAATGTAATGAAATTCATATTAAACAGACTTTGGAAAGATTGTCCCTAAAAAAGGCTCATGTGTGTTATGATCTTTGGCTAAACACATGCCTTAAAAGTATCTATGAACTAAGCTTTAAGAATCGAGAGTTAAAATGTTTATGAAGATGAGATATAGCGGCTTATACGTTTATATCGTATTCCTACAGTAACAGGCTTCTTTGTCCCCTGGAAGAGGCACTGTACTATCAGTAGAAGAATTCCTTAGGACAGTGCTCCATTGAGTAGTTTTCGCAAATGTCAGCGAAGTGGACCGCTATTATACTTACCTCTAGCATAGTTTGACACCAGGAAGACCATATGCATGTATATCACTTTAATTGTACAAAAAAAAACATACATAAACTTCAGAACTTTTTATTTTACTAGATTTTGCCCGCCATTTTTCATTTTCCATCCCTCAGGAACAAAACTTTTTCTGTAACCCTGACAACGTGTACGCGAAATTTCATGATGATCGGTCGCGCTGTTAAGGAGTAAAACAAAACAAACAAACTCATATTCGCATTTATAATATTAGTTGGCATTTCTCTACTACAGCATTTAATTCCACCAATCCCAAACTAAGGAAACAGCAGTTCTAAACCTGAATTCCATTACAAACATATCTTACTAATTGAAACTACCGCTCGGCTATAAGATAAGTGGGCAGTTTATTTGACTGCGGCCTTAATCACGTAATTGCGTGTTCAATTCATATTAACTTGTATATATACTTATATTTAAACCTAAATTTACTCTCACGGTTTCGTGTATATATGAACAAAATTGCTCTGCATGTTTGTATGATATTCAAGCGTGACGAACTTAAAATAGAGGCCCATCAGTTCATAAATTTAACGTCGTCTGATGGAATCCGACAAGAATTGCTCCTAAGGGATATTATTACTATACGTAATATATTTAAATAGTGGATTGGAAATTGAGGCACCATTAACCCTTTCTGTAATCAGATCGTTTTAATAACTTTATCTGACTTGATGAGGTGGTTGTTATGTTGAAGAGTAGTTTAGTCAATTAGTTTACTGCTATGGCCCTTGCAAACACATACTTTGCAGTAACCTGGTGGTCCAATGGTATCCATTCTAGATTTACTCAATAAGTCTATTGCAGATGTGTAGTATATCGCCGCACTACGTCTTACCTGCGGCTTTCCACATAGTCTCTCTTCATCAATCCACCTAACCGAGTGCCTACTTTGAGTTTGCCAATTGCTATCTAAGACAACCCATGTTCGGTCTGAAAGTCAATACGCTTTCGACAAATCTTGGCAGCCCAAGCCTGAGCCAGCATAAGTCACAAATTCTACGCACAATATAGGTAACTTTAATTGGTTGATAGATAACCTTATTCCTTAGTACCTAGACTTCTTAAAGAATCACCGAGCATAACTCGTAGCGCAATTTTGAATTAGTGGAGTAGATATACAGTAAGTGACCATCTTCTAGTACCGTCGGTCTTAACGGAAAAGGTACCTGTTATGATTGACAGTGGTGAACATACTAAACTATTTTCTTAAATAAAGAAACAAACATACAACAAAGATAAAACTCCCTTTCAACAGCTATATATCGAAAATCCCCGATGAACATAGCAATTACGAAACACATATAACATTTTTCTCCCGAAATTGGATTCCGGTTCTCTTGGGACATCTCTCCAAAGGATCGTGACAAGCAAAACCGCGATAAAAAGTAACTTGCTCAGTAGTGATTTTACGCATACTTGAACACAAGAGTACTACGAATAAGGTTATTTACTTATAACTATTTGGTGTAAAAGCATGTTAGGAGTGTTACTATGTATTACAAATCATTTTTTACGTTTTATTTTGTAGATTCTCATTTATAATATGGTGGCAAATAAGCATGCAGTATGCTTATTTATAAGTCTAAGTATATAAACCGCGCGTTGTTGCTCCGATACACTTCATAAAACATATCAACATATAGGAATTAGATTTTTCATATTATAACCGGGATTCGTCTGGATCCTTCTGATTTTAAACTCTACTTCTGAATCTATCAATATCACTTTGTAATAATTTAAGAAGATCATCGGTTTTGCGCGTCGTTTTCAGTGACATCCAAAAATAGCTCATCATGACCAGCAGTATATTTATTTACCAGATAACTCTCAATATTTTGACATTTTGCCTATCAATCCTAATAGGGTTCAGGTCACGCTTTTTTTTTAACTTGGTGATTAACGGAGAGGTTATGTTGGACTCACCGGGGAAATATGATGAGCGACATCCCGGTAATACTGACTAAACCTACCACAGTGTTCCTAGAAATAAATTCCTAGACTAACATAAAGAGGCGCTGTGCCAAGAGTAACAGATTATTATTCTTTGCACCTTATGTAGGCAACTTAGCGGCTGTGTTTTATGAGTTGACAACGAGCAAATAGTGCTGGTGCTTCATGCGCCCGTAAGCAACTGATACCGCTTATAATCAGCGAAACCATACGCTTTTTATCACCTTTTTTGAAAAAACAATGCCAATACACCTATACATTTATAAAACATATAAACAAAACGATAAAACAACCCATGATACAACCCCATGTGGTTATGAAACAAAGTAAATACATTACCTGATACAGGATCAAGATAACCGAATTCAATTAAAACTAACTGATAATAACTCGGGTAAACATAACACATGAATGTGTTTTAATCTGCAAACAACCATTTGCGTTAATGGAATTGATACGATATATTACTAGTTATTAATACAGACTATATTATTACTGCATACGGTCAAAGATCATATCTTCTTCCCTAAGGATAAATGTTTGTTGATAATAACAGTTGCTTTTTTATTACAGAGGTGGCAAAGTAGTGTTCCGATATCTTCCTGGTAAGCAGTTCCAAAAGCCTATAATTGCATACAACATCAGAGGTGTCGCTCGCGCGGTTCCTTCTTAGTAGAAGAAGAAAGATAATTAAAGATGATATTTAGTTTTTAGTTTAGATCATTAGTTCCCAAAGTGATCCAGGTGGACCCCCAGGGGTCCACGGGAGACTCGACGGTGATCTACATTGGCGAGACAAAAAAATGGGCTCCACAATTCGTAAGCGGGGGTCCACGAAAATTTATTTGCTTTCGATAGTGAAGAACTAAAATTTTGGCTTGACTTCACCTATCAATGTAGGCAGATAATATTTTAAGAAGCTCAGCGACTGTTACTTGTAAAAACTTGCATATTCCACATTCAGTGCCAGTGGTCTAAAAAAAAAGGTCAGCTCGCCTACCGTGGTAGGTATAAATAGGAATGCCAAGGAATATGGTAGAAATGTAGCTGCAAGGGGTCCATCGGAACCTGCTAAATTTTGAAAGTGGTCTATGAGGCAAAAAGTCTGGGAACCTCTGGTTTAGATGATACTTAGTAGAAGAAGAAAGATAATTAAATATGATGATAGGATAACTTTTTTAAAATTGTAAAGTTAGATATGTGAACTTCTGGCAATGTTACTTACAGGCGAAACGCAATGACATTGTGAATAGTTTTCGCCAGAGAGATTCTTACCGCCACAAAATGAATGGTAACGTTGTTTCGGGCCAAAGCCTTATTAGGGCTGAGATACCCTGTACAACTAAGAAATGGAGATGCCGAATCGTCTCTGAACCAGGCCAATTTTTGTTATCCTAAATTGAGAATCAAAAGTATATCCAATTAAAATTTGATAGCCTAGTTTTAGGCTATTCGACTCTAAAAAGGTAGTTATACAGAATATAAACTGGATTAGAAATAGCAAGGACGGTACCATTAGTAGGAGGATACATTAATTATAATAGGTACCTGTTCCCCTTCCGTTGCAGTGGGCCGCAGCTTCACGATGTTTCCTTGGTACTGCATGTACCTATAATACTAAGAAAAAACAACCGTATCAATGCGCGGCAGTTACCGCTTACCATGTCACGTCAGCCATACAAATATAATTCATATCTAGCGACAGCCGTTTACTATCAGACACGTTTATTTATTTATTTAGCTTAATGAAAGAACACATAGCTGATGTAAAACACCAACGCTCGTTGAAGTCTACTGTGTGTGAACATGTGCAACAGGGGACCAACCACTACCTGAGATTTGACAAACCACAGATTCTCGCTAAAGAACACCGATTCCTACCAAGGATGCTTCGCGAAGCTATTAAAATCAAAAAACATCCTAATTTCAATAGAGAAGATGGTTGGAATGTACCACCAGCTTGGGATCCAGTAATTCAAATAGTCAAAGAAGCAAACCACAGATAGACTTCATGATACTCTGAGCTCATTCTGCGTAAATAGAAACACCAATGATTAAATTATGTTCGGTTACTTTGAAATAACGACACTGGAACATTGAGACAACTACCATCTTAGTCTCCCCGTGACCATGGCTGCTGAAAAGCAACCGAAACGTCGTGGAAAGTGTAAACTTAAATATAAATAGTTATAATAATTTAATTAGCTTAAAAATTAGTAAAGTTTAATAATATTTAGTAGTAGTGTAACAGTTTCTAAATTATGTAATAAAGTGTAAAATAAACAACGCGATAAAATCCGTATATAGTAGTTTAATTTTAATTTAAATTAATCCTAATTATAAAGGGTTCTTATTATTTTTATTTATTTGTGATGTTAGTGTGTCTTAGTAGGTATAGGTGTTAGGGCCTCCTGTTGCGATAAAAGCCTCCTCCATATCAATCCAACAGATTCTGTCTTAAGAGAAATCAGACCAGTTATATGTATATTTGCCACATAAAAAGTATAAAATAGACTTTGAAGATTGTAATTCAATATCTCGGAAGGAATCGTTATAAGACGTGTTTTTTTTTGACAAGGGTCCAGCCAAGGCCACCCTGCATAACCCTATTCATTCAATTAATAATATTGAAGTGGAGGTTTATTTTTTGCTTGATAACCCTTTTAATTAAGCTGAACGAGAATGATAAAAGATCCAATAGCGTTATGGGTATTGGGGTATAATTTTCTGTGGTTAGTATTCTATTGTCAGAAGTCTTCAATGACTGTGACACAAAAATAGAGTCATTTTTGTTTGTTAATTTGGTTATCACACAATTTGAGAATTCTGGCTTTTATTAAATTACTGGATACAATGATTAGTAAATGCCCACGTGATAAAGTGGCCTACAATAATAGTTATACATAAACTACACTGGGTCTTTATTACCTAGAACCAAATAACATATTAACCGAAATGTACAACACTTAAATTTCGGTTGATATATTTTTATTAACACTTCTGTAAACCCCATCGGGTTATTTACCCCAGTTATTAACGCTGAAATAAGTTTTTTGTACAATAACAGTAACACTATCTCGTTCACTGCTTTACTTACCTGCAAGTATCCGAGAACGATATTATTAACGCACAAGACATCCGTTTAAAACTCAAATCGAAAACAGAAACAAAAATCACAACATAAACGCATCGTTTAACATACGAAAACAGCCCGTACTAACGAAGTTCGGTTACATACCGATATTCGAATCGTTCCCGATCGTTCGATCTCACGAGTCATCAATTAAGCGGCATGACGAGCGCTTCGCCCTATGCCACCTAAAGTGTTATTAAGGTGAGGAAAAGGGACGCCCGGTGGAAATTATGAGGTAATGGTAATCGTACTTTAAAATGATGTATGCGAAATATGGTAGGATATGCAAAAATGTTTGTAAAATAGCGAGAATTTTCGTTTTTTAATAGTTTATTTCGCTTCAGTTTTTTTATGAGAAGCAGCCTGTCACTCGCTGGCCTATTAACTATGTATATGCAAAAAATCTGGTCGTTCAAGTTGCTCCGTTACTACATAAAAGTAGGTGTGTAGACATTTTGCGTGACAGTGATAGATTGCTCTGTTCTGTTCTTAATCCCGATTCCAGTGGAATAGATTCATACAACCACAGAGACAAAACCGCGAGTAAAAGCAAATAGTAGTCATAGTCTAATTTATTCCACTATACGAAACTTTTTGCTTTGCAAACGTGCTCTGAAGAACCTTTCAAAACACTATATTTAGATTAAACAGTACCGTTATGCCTCGTGTTTGCAATTTGGCCACACGCGCGCTCGTAAATATAACAAAAATCAATAACCACACAAAAACTGCTTGTATAGGTATTTATTCATAATAACAGCTTTCGACCCGAGCTGTGGACTTTTTGCAAAGCAAGAAATAATGACAAATATACCAAAATAACAAGTCGTTTACAATGAATAATTCATTTACTTTATATTTATCGGTGAAATGTTTTCAATGTTGGACTTAAATCGTGGGATATAAACAACATCACAGTCTATAAATGGGTTTAATCTGCACCCTCATTTGGAGGCCACTTAAAGTAATCTACGTAAACTGAAGTACCCAATTTGCACCACGAAGAAACACCATATAAGCGTCCCGACACCCAGATTTACAGTAACGATTTAGTTGTACTGTAATTTACATACATGCAACAGCTTTTACACGCGGGGCGGCTCGTTGAGTATTAATTTTAATAATATTATAATATTTTATTTCCTTGTCAAATTAAAAATTAAACTATGTAGTGTTTCGGGGCTTTATAAACGTTTAAACAACGGACACATGGCACACCTAGACCAACAAGGAAGGAAGGAACCTAGAAACATCAAATTTTGTGGATCACATAATGGGCCGTTTAAAGATCAAACCCGCAACCGAGTGTTGTGTGAACTGATAATGGCAAGGCAACCACTTAACAATTAACCTTAATAAAACTCTCAGGATTTTTTAATTCTTTATTAATATTATTAATTCTTTTATATTAAAAAGTCATCGTAAGAGGCGGGCTTATTAGTAATGATCTCAATAAATTACCGAGATCTGCCATCCTGCAACTGGCAAAAGACTAAACCTTTACATTCTGTTAGTAGACTTCAGCAAACAGTTGCATATTTCTCATGACAAGTTAGTTGCATACAGGTAAGATAAAACTTAAGAGTATTCCATTAGGAAGAGACAAATTATACTAATTGTATATTCATCCATTTAAGTATAGCCTGAGAAAGTGATAAAAATCGTCCTCTTACTCGCAACGACACTAAGTAACGGAAAACAGTTAGTTTTTCTTAATATATGTATATTATTATTCTTGGCGACAAAAGGTGTAAGCCATCAGATAAAATTACTTACATTATTATACTTCAATGTGTGTTTAGTGCTATGAGTACATTATACACATTACATACATTACATAAGTAACCTTTAATCACATCAGTTCAAAAATTTGAGACACACAAAAGCTATGTTGTTTTGGGATACATACCGAATGTCACGAACTGACCCATAGGCTATATTTTGTCAAACCTTAATACTCAATACACAATGTATGTATCTTATGTGGGGGCCAGTCAGTGCATACCGGCGACCCAGTGGGATCTTTTGTGTCGACACTCTCCCAATAACGACTGCCATAGATGTTCATGGCAGCCGGGACCGACGGCTTAACGTGCTCTCCGAGGCACGGAGCAGGCGATAATTGTCAATCAATACGCATATAATTTCGAAAAGTCATATATCTTCCGAAAGTCAGAGGTGCAGTCTGTCTCAATACACAATACTTAATATTTTAATGCATTATATAATACAAATGTGGACTTATAAAAATGTATTAGATCACTATTGATCCTGCCAGGCACTGCAAAGTAATATAGAGGAAAGGATGCCAAAAGAGGCTTTATAGTAATTAAAATACTTTTCTATAAAGTTTATTATCATGGTATTTACGTTAATGACAAACTTCATGTCAAGCATTTGCCCAAAGCTACGTGAACGAAAGGAAAACAAACATTTGCTTGTATAATATTAAAAGGATCTACCAAATTAAATCAGGCGGTGACCACCAATATTATTGTTATCCAATAATTAATTTACCACATACATCGTTACAATATGAAACCAAATGAAACGCAGAGGACTCTAACAAACAAACATACTCTCAAATCTACAACACTAAATTTATAACTCTGTATATCAAATACCTTAAAACCTTACACCAGACGCAAACATTTATAGTGAGAGTGTAGGAGCGATAACGCTTAACTCTGGAATAATAAATCTAAACGACAAGAGTTAGCGCCGATATGTTCACACTCGCTTCGTTATATTCATGGTTTAACACATTTAGAGCATCATTATTTATATAATATAGATAATACCAGCCCTGTATTAAACTATTCCACTGCTGGCACGGGCCTCTTCTCAGTGTGAGAAGGCTTAGGCCATAGTCCACCACGGGGGTCCAGTGGGGATTGCCAGACTTCACATATCTTTGAAAACATTATTGAGAATTCTCAGACATGCAGGTTTCCTCACGATGTTTTCCTTCACCGTTAAAGTGAGCGATAATTATCAATTTAATACGCACATAACTCCGAAAATTCAGAGATGCGCGCCTTGGGATTGAACACGAGACCTCTGCGTGGCAGTCCAACGGTATCCCACTAGACTTTCGCTGCTGCATCATTATTTACGTATGACCCAAAACTCTTCCTTGACTCCGTTAGTTTGCCAACATGCACATGTATTCGTAAGCACAAACTATCCCGTGACTTCAATAGTTTGCCAGTTCCACGTGAACATGTCCATGCTTACTTGGATTTATCTATGTTGCTCATTTTAGTTACTGTTGCAACATGTAAACGAAAACTATCTCGAGACTTTTATAGTTCATCCAAAGGCACAGGTAAGCAGATACTATCCTTCGATAGTCCTTCAAAATGCATATCGATATAATAACTATTCGGTAGCTATGCGCTGCCTTTGGTGGTTCTTCAAAACGCCCGTAGACTAAGGAACTATCCATGACGCTAAGATATTTTACCTGTTTACTCCTAAAGTGATAGATAGTAGCAAAGAATGTTATTGTATCGCTAACTTCTGAGATATACATACCTGTAAAAACGAATGTCTGTGACATACAAGCATTATCTGAAAGAAATAAATCCTATTGTAAATCGGGTGGACTTCAGGTCTACATATCGCACCCTTAATAAAACAGAGACTTATCTCAGTATTTTGGATTAAACAAATTTGAACTCAATTGCAAAGATTTAACACAAATATAATATTAGAATTTAAAATATACAATTAGAGTTCAAATTGCCTTACTTTTAAATTTCGAGTTAAGTCGCTATTTTATTAAGAGTGCGATATATACAGATAGAAGACGAGCCTACTGCCGTATATTGAGAATATTGAGAAACGCGGTGTTTTAAAAAAAAACCATCAAAAATCTTGACAAAACTCTTCTCCGACGGCGTCGAACACAGATCACGATCAGACACAATCTTATCTTTTTACAATTCTGATAATAAGAAATAGTATTAATATGTAAGTAAGCAATAAACCTAGCATATGTAAGTAATATTGATACTACAAACTCACACAATCACCTTCGATCATTGTCTCAAACAGTCAAATAACTACTGACACACCACTTTCAACTTTACTCCCATTAAAATAAAAACTATTATTGTAAAGTAGAGTACAAGATAGAAACATCTCGTAGGGTAAACAAGCAGTGTGAAGATTTTACGCAAACTGAGCGTGTACACGTAGTACTAGTTAGCTATTACGTGAAAATCTCTACTTGGGCGATATTTTCGATTCTGAGTAACTGCTTGCGTTGAATGATTCAAGGTACATACACTAAAAAGTTAATTATCGCTCCTTCTAACGGTTAAGGCACATCCTGCAATCTTTATGTCAGAGTTCTTTTTAGATACTGCTAATATGGCAAGCGTGTATAAAAGCCACCTTATGGTTAGTGGTTTCTGTACTGCTGAGTGCAGCAAGACAGTAGTCTTTAGACACTTGGAACATAGAAGTTTGGCTTGGAAAGCTCTTGCTGTACTGACAGCACCAGATAGAAATCCCTGATTCTTTAGTGATAGCACTCCAACACCTTAAGTAGTTCTGGAAACTGTACTCACCGTTGAAACACCACGCATTGTTATTTTGCTGCGACCTGCTGCAGAGTTAATTAAAATTTAATTGGAATCCCAGATTATAGAGATGTCACTGTACCATTATGAGAAGTGCTTCGTAATACTCACTAAAGTGTGTTCCGTCAACTCTTATTTCGTTATCTATATCTAGTGTAATATTAAACCTCCTACTATCAGTGGGCCAGTAGTTATGAAGAAGAGTCGCCGTATTGATTATTCCATAATGACCGATATTATGATAATTATGAAATTAAATAATAATCTGTTTGCTTCGTTAGTTCCTTGGTGCAACTTTGGCACGGCCGATCGGCCGTCATCGAGTAACAGTCTACTACTGAGAATTGCCTAACTGTATTATATTTTAAGAGGTTTTTAGTAGCAGCACTTTGTCTGGAATTGTTACCCGTAATCTAATAGATTCGCAATAGCACAAACTCTATTACCTGGGACTTAAAAATACCTAGCAAAAATTGGATATATTACACCTCTGATTAAATCCATCGAGAGATAGAAACGTGTTTATATTATATTCTAAAAATGATTATTTGATAACTAGGTCTTCCTCAAAATTTCAAACGTTTTTGCTTCTCAACGTTTAAGACCAAATACACCTACCTAAATATTTTCCCGCCACAAGGATGACGTCACCCTATAGTCATTCGGATACAAGCTTGAAACTCCATTACTATGAAATACCTACTTTCTCAGTGAGTCACCGAACTAGGTATTAGACAGGATCAGGTTTAACAACTATCAACACATTTAAATACCAATAAAATACTAACTCGAAAATTTTTGATTATTGTTTCGAAATCTATAGCTACATATCAATACCACAAATTATACTAAAGAGATAGTCGGCGCGCCAAAACGAACGCACTCATACATTGAAGCATGTGTCCAACTGTTTTTGGTTCGGGATACATTCGCCTAAAATAGGCCGACTTGATTCGAATGTAGAATCCGAATTCACAAAAATGCAAATGCTCTAAGATCGATGGATTTTGACAGAATTCGACTGCGCAGAGACTGACACAGAGAACAAGCATTCGTCTCGCCACAGTCGCACACTGGATATTATGAGTTCGAATCCCACACGGGACAATTATTTACGTGATCCACCAATTACTTTGCCGAGCATTGATGTACTTTTTGTCAATTGTTTATTAGGTATATAGTAGCCTGGGACACAACGGCGAAAAATATTCGCAAGGATTCGTTTCAAAATAAGAATAAGAATTAAAATAAGACAAAGCTTTGTATTGAGCAGACCATCGTGTGTATATCTACAAAAAATAATTGAGACAATTGATTGAAACAACTTAATTAAGACAATGGCGGTGCGAATGCCATTGCCTTAATTAAGTTTTGTTAAAATCTATACATATAAAAATCTCGTGTCACGGTGTTTGTGGTCGCACTCCTTCGAAGCGGTTCAACCGATCTTTGTAATTTTTTTTAGGTAGGTATGAGAATAGGTCATAAAGTATATTTCACACCGCTAGATGATTAGGGTGTCACCTAACCTACAATGACGCGAGCAAAATGGGCTTAAGCTAGAAATATATATGCGTGTGTGTGTGTAACATCTATATTTGAAATCTTTGCACCATTGGTTGTGAAAATCTACAATGTTAGGGAAGAGCTAGCTTTCAAAATACACGTTGTTTATTAAAAGAATGAATGTTTATTCAGCGACACTTCGTGGTTAGTTAGTCAAATGTTAGATAACTCGTGAGCGCTATACGCGATAGCCGCGGGCGCATGCGCCTCCCCGCCGGTCTAGTCACGACGCAGGCTCCGCCTGTGACGTCACAGCATAACTTACACTTATCTGTTTAAAGCTTTAGAGGCTAAAGATTATTCAAATTACGAGCCTTATATTTCTTTTTATTGCTTGAATTGGCATGCCAAATCAGCGGATCAGATGTTGCCAAGCAGAAACCGTCATGTACATGGAGCATTACAGAATATCAAGGAAGCACAACCATTACGCTGGCTAGCGTAACAGAACTGGAGAAAAGGAAGGCTGTTCTGTCTTTTAGGTGGCAAGCATGTCTGCTTGGCGATTGATATAAGCTAAGTGTGATACCAACCTGCTTGGATCGAAAATTAAGTGAAAATTCCAAATTTATACCGGACCTTACCAATAAGAGAAAAAGAGTAACATTCTGTAACTAAGAATTAAGACGATTGCTGTTCAAATAACAAACAAACCTCTAACGTCTTCTGCGTTACGTGCAGAAGAAAGCTGTATTTGCTCAGTGAGCACTGCTTAGACGAAACTGTCCTCAAATATTCACGTACTACACGTTTGAATATTTGAGGACAGTTAGTATTGCAAAGGTCACAGCGCAGTTACTTGGTGATAATATTAGTATACAAATGAATCTGGCAAAACCAAAAGCATGTAGATGTTCAAAAAATAAATATAACTCAAACACACTTTACGTTACGTGTCACAGAAGAAAACCATTATTAAAGTGTGGAACAGACACTGTCTAGACCAGAGGTTCCCAGACATTTTTCTCATAGACCACTTTCAAAATTTTGCTGGTTCCGATGGACCCCCTGCAGCTACATTTCTACCATATTCCTTGTCATTCGTACTGATATTGGTGAAGAATCAAACAAGTTCATGCAAGATTGCAAGCACACACACCACAAGACGAAGAAGACGGCGGCAGCGGCAGCGGCGGCGCTTTGAAAGTCTTGATACGTTGTACTGCAACTGAATATGGAATATGCGAGTTGTTACAAGTAACAGTCGCTGAGCTTTTTAAAGTATTATCGAACTACAATGATAGGTGAAGTCAAACCAACATTTAGTTCTTCACTATCGAAAGCAAATAAATTTTCATGGACCCCGCTTACGAATTGAGAACCTCCATTTTTTTGTCACATTAACGTTGATCCTCGTCGAGTCTCCCGTGGACCCCTGGGGGTCCACCTGGACCACTTTGGGAACTAAGGGTCTAGACGAAACTTAAGGCAGGCGTGGGAGGATATAAACGACAAAAATAATATACCCTCTCTCTTAGTCTCTCTTTCTGGTATATTTTCACTCTACTCTCTCCATGACATCGTCGTCGGACAGCTTGCATTCCCACATCTTTCCACTTTGTCTTGGTTTGGCCTCTGGGCCTTTAACCAGGGATGGCAAGCTGTAGTACTGAGTTTCCTAGTCTGCTGGCCTTCTTTTCACGTAATCAACATATAACAATAACATACCCAACAACTATTACTAAAACTTTCCAACACGAATGGCAAGCTATAAAATAAGTATTACTTTAACAAATCCTATCTGTAATGCTTCTCTGTGCGAAAATAGCTAATGATTATGAGGTTCTATTGTTGTTTTGTTTAAAGTATTTAGAGACACTGTTATTAGTGGCGTCCATGTTTTCACGGTCGACTTTGTGCTGCGGTTGTAGATTGTCGAAGAATTTATAATAATACAGTGAGTTAAATGTACTCGGCTCTAGTCTAGATTATGTCAATCTGTCTTGCTGATCTGTCCCTCTTAAAGAAATATATAGGAATATCAAATTCGATTTGATAAAACTTAGCATAGATGTATGCTACTTTTTGAGCAGCGATAGCTCAGTGGGGAGACCAACAGACTGCAATGCAGAGGGTCTCGGGTTCGAAACCACGTCGCGCACCTCTGAGTTTCGGAAGTTATATGACTTTTCGAAATTATGTGCGTATTCATTGACAATTATCGCCTGCTCCGTGCCTCGGAAAGCACGTTAAGCCGTCGGTCCCGGCTGCCATGAACATCTATGGCAGTCGTTATTGGGAAAGTCAGTACCCTCTAATATCCTGACACTGGTCTAGCCTCAGGGTATCGTTAGCCTTCGGGTTGCGGAGGTCAGGTGGCAGCCGCTCCGTGTAAAAACTGATATCCAGTCAAATCCGGTTAGATCAGAAAAGTCGACCCCAAGTGACTTGGGAATAATAAAGGCTAAGAGAGAAGAAGATGTATGCTACTTTTCAAATTTTGATATCAAATTTTCTAGCAGAATATGGCCTATCATGGCATATACCATGGAAGATCGTTGACCCACACCATAAGCCGGCAAATACGCGTGTGTACTAGAATTCGATTCTCGTAGCAGCACAAATTCTGGAAAGTTTCTGAAGAAATTTGGTAATCGTTAAAAGACCCTATGATGTGTGACCAAAAACAGGAAGCAAAATGATGGGATTGTCCTAGTCTACGAATATACAAGCGTGGGCCTATGTTAGACATTAACGGTAATGTGCATATATACGTTTAAACAGTACAGACGGAGCTATCTTTAAACACGGTAAGCTAATTTGCTTGAGAATCATTCCTATACGATTAGTATTTCAAGTTTAATTACGAAGATCAACACAATACAGTTCAAGATTCTTTCAACTTTGGCTTTTAAATGAACCAAAAAATCGCCAGCATTGTTTATAAACAAAAACATGAACAGTTCTAAAAGCAACATTAAGAATATTCTCAGGACATAAATTACTTGCAGGCAATTGTGCCAGCCGGTCATTGAACCGGTCGAAATGGGCCGCCCAAAAACCACCCAGTGGTTACCGCCGCTGGCTTTTACACTGCTTACGTATAACGCGCGCACGCACTGTATGGACTTGGTACATTATATTAATCTGACGCGGACGGTTGGCAAAATAAAATTATCGGTTGGTAGACAAAGTATTGTTTTACAGTAGTAGGTAGTAGTCGAAATCGATATTGTAATAATTTACATTTACACGCTATGATAAAATTATCGCATTATTGATTTATCCACTCTAGCGTATGCGATCATCAGATAATCATGAAATATAAATAAATTATATCAGGAACTTCAGGCTCAGGTCAGGCTGTTATATGCCTTCTCTAGTATTCCACATGCTTCTATCTTAAGGAGAACATAATAATAAATCCTATCACACAAATTGTTATCTTGTCTGTGTATCAAATCTACATCACTTCTCGTACTGACAGTGACTAAATTACCACTTAAACCACTGCCCCATCTGTACAGTCAAGTCAACTTTAGTCTTAACTTTAATTTCAGAATAGAATATTCCTATTACGTTTACTTCCTTCGATAATCTTGCCTGAGTCAGACAGTAAATGTAAATACATACTAATGCCATTAGTCTAGCAAGGCGGTTAATATTCAAATCGTAAATTTTAATTAAGTCTACAGTTTTCGCTGTGTCCCACACACCTATACAAGCTATATATCTATCAATACCATGTATAGCCCATGGGGTATCTCAGAAGACCGCATTCCAGCGCCCAGCCCTCGCCGGCGTCCGTCGTAACATGTTGCCATAAACACACATACCAAACACACACAACCAACTCAAGCAACAACCTTATCTTATAGTGATACGGTTTATTTTCGTATGATTATTATTTAGCAATTTGTAAAGTTAAAGTTGTACATCTCAGTCGATTGGTGTCGTTTTTTTACCCAGCAGCGAAACCACGGAAAGGATTAATTTGAACCAAATAATGTGTTACGTAAAATGTCGGTGTGAGCCTTAGTTGTGTATGATTGAAGGATCGCTATTATCTTATATTTTACTAACGGAGACGTTTTGTCATGGTTTTGGTCTTCTATTTTGAATAAAGAAACGCTTTTTTTTTAGCATTTGGTATCAACGACTGGGTAGCAAATTAAAATACTGCAGGTATTAAGCAGTGACTTCTTGAATTAAGGATTACATTTATGTTTCAGACACACAATTTTCAATAGCCAAGAGTGTTTCCGATATTTATAAAAATTTTTTGGCCTTGGCGAGTCGGCTACTTAATTCACTACGCCACACGGTGGGCTGAAAATCAGCTTTCATAGACTAGGGATTTTAATTTGCAAGTGCTGGATTTTTTACTAGATATAGCTTCTATTATTTATTACTATATACAAAAATGGCACCCGAGTCAATTCTGCACAAAAACGAAGGAATTATAACTTTTTTACGAAGTATTTGTATAAAGCTAGTATGAAAATTTTAATTATCTCTTAAACGGCAAGGATAACCGTAATACCCTTACAGGTGGTTATAGTAATAATTATTTATGAATTTTTGTGTTATATAACGGTTATAATTGCCGTTGTTTTTATAAATAATCAAAGTATCTTATATTTATTTAACATATGAAACGGTTCGGAACACAGACTTTTAATAACACGTAATATAAACAGCATCACCCCTATATCTCCGAAATAATAGGCAGAGGTTTACAGTACTTAGACAACTATAAAATACAAAATGAGTTTTAAACTTTGGATACAACCAAAATAACAAATATCTAATTGTTTAGTCTTCTAATAAGTCTGAAAAGAAGTGATTAAGTAATTACAATGATTTAGTCTTTAAATAAGTCTGAATAGGTGATTAATTGATTTGCAATATCGCGCAATAATGCAAACTATGGACTATACTCACTTTTTTCTGATAAGTAAGCTAAATTGTTGATTAGTTGTGCTATGAGTTCTAAGAAATGTTTTTGACGATTATAAATTTTCATTAGCAGATCGTTTAAAGCTCTAATGAGGGTAGTTAACTAATTATCATCATTTTGAGTTAAAGGGCTAAAATGTTGCTCTTTATAATTTAGATTGTTCACAACTGTGTAACTGCTAGCACTAAATCTTTGCTCTGCGACTCTAAAATCTTAGAATGGAAAGTTTAATTAACAATTTAGACTTGTTTGTTCTTCTTAAAAGTGAGAGTACTTCATTTAATCTTGAAGTATTGTTTGATGCAGTTGTATCCCGCATAGGCGATTGCCTTTCTGTCTAACATCGAGTAACTCTCAAAGAATTTTGTCGGAGATTCACGCGAGCTGCTTTACAGAGGTGGCAGAAATCCAACCGATTCCTTGATAATTTTATATTCCTCCGTTTTTGTGCAGAATTAACTCGAGTGTCATTTTTTTATATAATATTACTAATAGAATATAATTAATAATAACTAATAGAAAAGATATCCGACAAAAAAACCGGCACTTGCAAGTTGAAATCCCTAAGTCTATGAAAGCCGTTTTCCAGCATATCGTGCGCCATCCGTGTAGTCATGTTTTGATTGTATATAACCCTCGCAATTGCCATAACTTACGCATATTACAGTTGTGTAAAAAGAGTGTGAATGCACGTTGAAATAAAGCAATGATTAGTTGATAATGTTGAGCTATAAGTTCTGCGTTACTATGGCATATAACTGTATACGAAGATGGATCGATGTAAATGAACCGTGACTATGCGATAAACCTCGAGAAGGTTAATGGAACTACCGGATCTGTATAGAAATGTCAATGTAAAATTTTATGATACTCGTAATGTCATTTTTACTTCATTTGTTAGCTGTTTTTTTCTAATTCTAGTACGTGTTCACGTGTATATTTAAACGGGTCAAATAATAAGGAAGGCACAGCGGATTCTTACTAAAAACTGATACGGCACTTTATTTGAAACAACCAGCCTGTGAAAGTGCGTCCATATGTACTCGTACCTATACATTTTGTTAATAACAAGTACAAGTAGTAGTACAAATATTATCAATAAATTGCATTGACTTTTTTAAAATATTCTGTTCCTATTTAGTTTGTAAATTTTTGCCCCGAATTCCTTGCTCCTATTCGCCAATTACGGCAATACCAAAAAAGGCAACTTCCTTAGCGAAGACCCGATATTCGTCCATAGCGCTGGCAGAAGAGAAACTATCTTAAAACTTAAGTGCCGGTAAAGCGCGAATGACTTCGCTGATGATCACTTACCATTGGGAGAGCCGTATGCTTTTTTGTAACCAGAATAGTAAAATACACTTATGGGATCGTATCTATACTAATATTATAAAGCTGAAGAGTTTGTTTGTTTGTTTGGTTGAACCCGCTAATCTTTGAAGGAAATACTTGAAAATTATTTTATTGTTGAATAGCTTATTTATCGAGGAAGGTTATAGGCTATATAACATCACGCTACAACCCACGTGGACAGCGCAATAATAATCATAAACGCGGTTGAAACTGCGGGCACATCTAGTATTTGAAACATTTTGAATCCGCTAATGTGATATAGGCCTAACTGTTTGTTTCCCCATAAGTATTTATCAGAGCCACGTATTCAACATGAATTGATACACGTCGAGCTGTATGTAAACGAGCTGTGACATTTGTACGTATTTCAATCTGTTACGGCCGTGCGTTCTTGTTCAAACCATGTTCCGTATTCAGACTTACGGAGTCTAGATATCTCAATAGTAAATCACAATAGTCTCGCCTTCCGTGCCTACGGTGTGTATACCTAACTCGAGAGTTGTGCTATGATACAATACATCTCTACATACTCCCTAGAACATACTCGTACACAGCTTGACAACAAGGAATTACTGCTTTCCGTCAAACGTTGTGTATATTTAATAGTCGTATAGCTATATCCGTAAAATAATAATATTATAATATCAATCTCCTTGTAACCACGAACAGCGATAGCTCAGTGGGGAGACCAACAGCCTGCAATGCAGAGGGTCTGGGGATCGAACCCACGTCGCGCATCTTATCGAAATTATTTGCGTATTGATTGACAATTATCACCTGCTCCGTGTCTCGGAGAGCACGTTAAGCCGTCGGTCCCAGCTGCTATAAACATCTATGGCAGTCGTTATTGGGAAAGTCAGTACCCTTAAATACCTGACACTGGTCTAGCCTTAGGGTATCGTTAGCCTTCGGGTTGCGGAGGTCAGGTGGCAGCCGCTCCGTGTAAAACCTGATATCCAGTCAAATCCGGTTGGACTAGAAAAGCCGACCCCAAGTGACTTGGGAATAATAAAGGCTAAGGAGAAGAAGAATCTCCTTGTAACCACGACCAGTGCAACCTAGCCAAAACCCCAAAAAGACACGTATGTATGTATGTATCTTATGTGGGGGCCAGTCAGTGCAGATCGGCGACACTTCAACCCAGTGGGATCTTTTGTGTCGACACTCTCCCAATAACGACTGCTATAGATGTTCATGGCAGCCGGGACCGACGGCTTAACGTGCTCTCCGAGGCACGGAGCAGGCGATAATTTTTAATCAAATGATATCACTGATATAACTATTCAATCAATGATATAACTATTAAAATGGAGTATTAAATCGATAATATGACATCACCCTGTCTTTAAATTGTTTAGCCACGAATCTATAGAACGGTTAGGCTATTTTTCTACTGGCCCAGTACGGTTTAGCAGGCTTTTTACAGCTTAAGTAACGTTACCTGATCTCTACATGTACAGGTTTTTTCAAAATGTTTTCTTCGCTGTTAAATCAAGCGGTGATTGACTATTTACTCCGAACATAACTTAGAAAAGTCAAATTTGAGTCTAACGGTCTACCGTTACTTATATTATTACTATTATGAACCTATATAAACTGCTGAATATTAAAGCGACATTTTATTATTGTGGTAAGATTAATATCACTCGTAGAATTTTCAATAACGCCACACGAAACAAAATAAATATGTGAAAGATAAAATCAAATATTTGCTTTAAAGTATTGAAACAGCGCACAGAAATAAATGGTTTGTGAGCGGGTAGAACTAATCGGCGCATTATTCGCGGGTCATTGACCAGTTAATCTAGCCGCGTCTAGCTGCGTCTAGCCTGCCTACCAATAACTATTTCCCTTTACTGACACACCGCTTTAGATAACCCACAGCAGCAGCGCGAATCTTGCTATATTCTAATACTTTACAAAGATTATGTTTTTGTCTTGGTGAATTAGACGTAAAAAATCTATTAACCGGTCGTATACCGCCGGCTCGCATACCAGCCGGCAGATTTGTACCCGTCGTAGGCCGGTGGCTCGCATGCGAGCCACCAAATTGGCGCCAAAACGCCGCGCGCCGCCTTCGCTTTAGCTTAAGCTAACGTAAAACCA
Organism: Catocala fraxini; assembly: GCA_930367265.1. Taxonomy (NCBI): domain Eukaryota; kingdom Metazoa; phylum Arthropoda; class Insecta; order Lepidoptera; family Erebidae; genus Catocala; species Catocala fraxini. The sequence goes on along the minus strand of OV884025.1, from coordinate 26,169,337 downwards.
ATTTGGTGGCTCGCATGCGAGCCACCGGCCTACGACGGGTACAAATCTGCCGGCTGGTATGCGAGCCGGCGGTATACGACCGGTTAAACCAATTACTACTTACGACTTATATTATTATTGATTGACAATTATCGCCTGCTCCGTGCCTCGGAGAGCACGTTAAGCCGTCGGTCCCGGCTGCCATGAACATCTATGGCAGTCGTTATTGGGAGAGTGTCGACACAAAATATCCCACTGGGTCGAACTGCCACCGGTCTGCACTGACTGGCCCCCACATAAATTACATACATACGTCTTATATGTTATTTGATAAACTGGTAAATAATTTATGAAACTTTAAGAGATACGTTTCTTAAATATAGATATATCTATAGTGTATGCGGCTGCTAGGCATGGGGTCTTGGGTTGGCTTTGCAAGTCAGACAATGCGTTATCTGGCAGTAGCAGCTTGTGATGCAAATGATAACCTCTAGACAGTGCCATTTTGAAACTGGCAGTTAAATTGTAGTATTTAATATATTCCGATTCGAAATTTGAGCAACCTGACAAAAAAGATACTCTACCTTGCAGTAGAAGATTGACTATATTACATTATATATCCGTGATGATTGAAGGTTTTAGAGTCTCATCGAAAAGTCTTTGCCATAGACCTTTGACCACAATACGTATGTTTTCAAGGCAATGATTCGCTCATAGCCAGTTGCAATCACTAACCGGTAAACGATTAGCGAGGTTAAGCAACGTTGGGTGCGGTCATTCTATAGATGGGTGACCGCTTAGTGGTATTTCATTTGCGTCTCCGTGCTTCGGAGGCCACGTAAAAAGTCGGTCCCGTATGTTGTCAAAATGACAGCAGTCGTTAAGCCATGTCAGAGGCCTTGAACAATTCTTGACAAGAGGTTGGCAACTAACCAAACGAAAAAAGAAAAATAAAGCAACAATACATGGATTATTGGTATTACTACAGTGGACATTTAAATCAATTTTCTATTTAAAGCCAACAAGTACAGATGTAAGAATTAAACAATTATAACATCATCAATACTAAACTGCTATATATGGATTTTATCGCGTTGTTTATTTGACACTTTATTACAAAATTTTGAAAATTGTTACACTACTACTACTATTAAACTTTACTAATTTTTAAGCTAATTAAATTATTAGTCACGGGGAGATCTCCCCGTGACCATGGCTGCTGAAAAGCAACCGAAACGTCGGGGAAAGTGTAAAAATAAATTAAATCTAAATAGTTTAATAATAATTTAATTAGCTTAAAAATTAGTAAAGTTTAATAGTAGTAGTAGTGTAACAATTTTCAAAATTTTGTAATCAAGTGTCAAATAAACAACGCGATAAAATCCGTATATAGCAGTTTAATTTCAATAAGTATAATTATTTATCTCAATAGTATATAATTATATTTAGTTAAATGAATAGGTCAGTAAAATTGAAAATTTTACTGTCGACTGTGTCCATTGGTTCGCCACGCGTTTATCAAGATTGCTTATTAAGTTACTCATTACAATATGGCATTTATCATCCAATATACTATACACCTTTATACTTATAGCCGATGCATATATGTATAAGCTTACGTCTTAATTACAACCAGTACATAATAAAATTGTTTTCATTAAGAAAGAAAAATGTTCTCTCCCCGGGGAGATGACCCGTGACCATGGCTGCTGAAAAGCAACCGAAACGTCGGGGAAAGTGTAAAAATAAATTAAATCTAAATAGTTTAATAATAATTTAATTAGCTTAAAAATTAGTAAAGTTTAATAGTAGTAGTAGTGTAACAATTTTCAAAATTTTGTAATAAAGTGTCAAATAAACAACGCGATAAAATCCGTATATAGCAGTTTAATTTCAGCAAAGTTTTTATATATACTAACTTCTGCTCGCGGCTTGCATACCCTTTTTTGGATGTAAGGTACCCTATGTCTGTTTCTATTTGTCGGCCTCGATGGCGTAGTGGTTAGTGTAACCGACTGCCACGCCTGAGGTCGCGGGTTCGATTCCCGCACAAGTCAAAAATTTGTGTGCATGAACATGGATGTTTGTCTTGGTCTGGGTGTTTCTATGTATAATATGTAAGTATTTACAAATAAAAAGTATATAAGTATGTTTATCCATTGTCTAGTACCCATAGTACAACCTCTGCTTAGTTTGCGCTAGACGGCGTTGTGTGTATGTGGTAGAATATTATTATATTATATTATTATTCCTATAACAACGTGTATGCGCAATTTGATGACGATCGGTCGTGTAGTTAGGGCGCGAAAGCGTTACTAACAAACAAACTCACATTCACATTTGTAATATTAGTATGCCTACATAAATTAAAGTTTATGTACGTGCAGTGTTTAAAAGATTCTTGTTGCTCAAAATTCTCTTGTTGCGCACGCGTCACGAGCTCGTTGATGTCTATTGTATCCGCTTCACCGAGCGTTGCGCAGAGTAAACTGATTCTGTATATGTCTAGTATCGCGGCGCACTTTACAAACATTCCAACAACATACACAAATAATCCCCAGACTAAGGATAACTATGTGTAAAGTACAATTTTTTTTGTCCTTTGTGTTATTCGAATCTGCAACACACCGCGATTGGTGAGGCGACCACAAACTACTAAGATCCATGCAGTCTTACTTGTACTTATATATTCCAAAAATATATAATTCAGATGATCGGCAATTACTATATAAATTACCTGCATACTTAGTACACACCTATAACACCCGTCAGCTATACTCCGAAATCACGCATGCAGATTACCTCACAACATTTTTCTTTCTTAATGAATACAATTTTATTATGTACTGGTTGTAATTAAGACGTAAGCTTATACATATATGCATCGGCTATAAGTATAAAGGTGTATAGTATATTGGATGATAAATGCCATATTGTAATGAGTAACTTAATAAGCAATCTTGATAAACGCGTGGTGAACCAATGGACACAGTCGACAGTAAAATTTTCAATTTTACTGACCTATTCATTTAACTAAATATAATTATATACTATTGAGATAAATAATTATACTTAGTTAATGGTTTAACTAAAGCGAATGGCTGACGTCGGTTGGTTGGTTGTTGGTATACGATTCACTATAAACATTAGATAAAAATAAGTACCTTTATTTTTGTTGTAGTAGAGGCTCTTGATATTTGTAATCTAATATTTTGTATTGTCGATTTTAAGAGTATTGATGATAATATTGTCTTCTATTTACGCGAATATTATTCATTGAAATTAAACTGCTATATATGGATTTTATCGCGTTGTTTATTTGACACTATATTACAAAATTTTGAAAATTGTTACACTACTACTACTATTAAACTTTACTAATTTTTAAGCTAATTAAATTATTATTAAACTATTTAGATTTAATTTATTTTTACACTTTCCCCGACGTTTCGGTTGCTTTTCAGCAGCCATGGTCACAGGGAGATCTCCCCGTGACTAATAATTTAATTAGCTTAAAAATTAGTAAAGTTTAATAGTAGTAGTAGTGTAACAATTTTCAAAATTTTGTAATAAAGTGTCAAATAAACAACGCGATAAAATCCGTATATAGCAGTTTAATTTCAATGAATAATATTCGCGTAAATAGAAGACAATATTATAAAAACTTTGCATTACGCCTATTTATCTTCTAACGATTAGGTAAATATAGAGATTTATGAAAACTTACCATTCGTCAGTTATGTGTAGGTCACACATAAAGCAAGCCCATTTTGTAATGCTGTGACAAGGATTTCCTCAAGTCAATTTACTCCTATATCGCTGAAATATAGTTTTATAGTCTACATTTCGTACTTCTAGTTATATGTTGTCTATATCTGGAATATCAATTACCTAGACTTTAATAAACCAGTTACATAACATATTATGGATCATGAAATTCTAATTAAGAAACTGGAAGCCTATGGCATTAGGGGCAATGTTTCAAGATTAATTCGGTCATACTTAACAGAGAGAAAACAAATTAAGGAGATATGTAGACTGAACACCAAAACAAAGACAGAAGAAACTTACGTATCAAATGAGTGCTATGTAACTTATGGGGTGCCCCAAGGTAGCGTACTAGGGCCTCTTCTCTTTATTATATACATTAATGATTTACCAGGTGCCACTTTTCAACCCATGACATTATTTGCTGACGACAGTACTGTGACTATAGCGTGTAAGGATATTGACTATTATCAATCTGACATAACAAATTCTTTGACATCAATCATTTCATGGCTTAATAATAATAATTTGAAAATCAATATAATTAAAACAAACATAATGCATTTCAGACAAAAGTCACAAAATCAGCCAAATTTCAATATTATATATGACAACATTGAATTAATGAAGTAACTAGTACTCAATTTCTTGGCTTAATTATTGACCAAAAGTTAAACTGGAAAGAACATATTGATAAGTTAAGTAACAAAATCAGCTCACTATCCTACGCTATATACAAACTTGCACCAACTGTGAACACCGATGCAATACTTACTGCATATTATGGCCTAATCGAATCTGTACTTAGATATGAATTAATATTTTGGGGTAATTCAACAAATAAAGATATAGCATTTATAATTCAGAAATGCTGCATGCGTGCTCTGTTTATAATTCAAAGTACAGAGAGTTGTAAACCATTGTTTATCAAGCACCGGATTCTAACACTACATTATATATTTTTGAAGTAGCTATATTTGTAAGAAGTAATCCTCGTTTATTTCCAAAGCTGTCTGACACAGTCAATCGAAACAGACGTGATAATAACAAATTACGTATTCAGAAGTCAAGGACCACACTTATGCATAAGAGCATAATTTGTATGGGTCCAAATATTTATAATAAAATCCCAAAAGAGTGGAAACAGAAAAACATAAATGTATTTAAAAATCTGTTAACAGGGGTTTTTGGTTGACAAGGCTTATTATAACGTTATTGATTTTTTGAACGACCATTTGTGATGCTATCATAATATTATTTTCTTTTTTATTAACGCGGGGAAATGTGCATATCACATTCCCCATCGCCGGTTTTGGGGCGGGCGATAGGGATTTGTCGGGATCCAGCCCATATGTTTGGGCTGAACCGACTGAAACCACCGTGTGATGCTATCATAATCATAACTTAACTAACTACTGACTTTTATTAACTGACATTTTATCTTTTTAAATTGTACTTTATTTTTGACATGCATATTTTATAATTTTAATGATATTATTGAATAACTGATCTATTTAAATTTTATTTGTATGCATTATATCATGAATATTATTAATAATCCTTTTTTTTTTTTTTAAATGACACGTTTGAAATTTTATGTGCGTCAAATAAATTGTTTGTAGTAATATAATTTGAATATTTGTGTACCTAAGGGTAAAACATGATGAGCCGCTAATGTACTATAACATCATGCATTTTATGTAAATGTACTCATGTTTCATACAAATAAACTAATCTTTATCTTTATCTTCATACTGAAAACCACAGCGCCATAAGCTGTTTTAAAGAATCTGCTCTAACGTCGATAAAGGTTTCTCGTGTGTAACTTATAAGTTTATCTGTACCTTCATAAGTAAGTGTCCTCTTAAATAGGCTACATAATAGCCTGTTTAAAAGGAATTGTCATCAAACATAATCGATCTGACTAAGGTATAGGGCAGCGTTCAAATAAAAATACATTTTTAAAAAATAAACTTTTCTATATATGTAATAACTGAAGATATATATATATATATACCTACATGTAGAAAAATATACTTCTTTAATATATTAGTGTAAAGTCGTATATTTCACACATTCTTAATTAGGTATAAAAGGTGATTAAGTTTCAAAGCAGACCTTGTTATTTTAAATAAATATAGCTCAACTGATTCTAAGTAAAATATTAAATTTTCATTTCTAATCTTACCTTGCATGATTGGGACACGCTCATTAAGTATTCTAAACTAATTTGGAACAGGTCCAGGTAAATTAAACCAGACATTTTATAACGAGGTTTCTATTCAGTTTAGTAGTTTCGATAATTATAGTTTCCGGGTCAACGAAACATATTAACTCTATCGTTTAAACCTACACGTAACTATTGGTTAGTAATCAGTTTACAGCACCAATGTCGCCGTGGTTTAATTGGTCATACACATCGAATGATATGAATTTAATCCCGCGACAAAAGACGTGTCAGTTATCAATTAGAAAGAAGCTGATAAAATTAAAGGCTATACTCTCGGATCACAGCATTTTTACATACATACATATATATACATTTATATATATACAGAGTGTCCGGTAATTAATGGATAACCTTGAAATGTTTTATAGTAGAACTGAAGGCCGTTGTTCAGACAAAATATGAAAAAAATCTATCCTAACTATGATCTGAAATATGCTTATTTTTTTAATTACCATATTTAACTTTCTTGTACACTACGACCATAAATGAATGAATACCATCGGTTATTTGTTGTTTTATTATTAAACAGACAATAGACAGTCAAAATTATGACAAGTCATTGCGCTTTTTTTTCTGAACGGCCATTATTTCTACTAATAGACATTTCAAGGTTATTCATTAATTACCGGACACCCTATACATATAGTACCTTACCTATATCCCCGAAGGGGAAGAAAGAAGTGCATTATACCCACATTTTGCCAGCTATAGTCCTACCGTATTGCTTTTTACCGAGGACAGTACTACGGCTAATGATAATTTTTTTGAAAATAAGTACCGATAACTGTTTACCTGACCCGGAAATCGCACCCGGGACAACATGCTCAGCAGCAACATACACTGGAACTACCGAGGCAGTCATAGCATTTTAAATTCATTAACATAAAAGACTCTATTGTACCAAAATGTTGTTCAATAAAGCCAACAAGACAACATATCCCGGACACAACAGGGCTCGTCACAAAGCCAATACATCAGTAGGTCCTGAACGTGGTCAACAACGCTAGGCAAACATTAACAGGAAATGACTCAATAATTCTTGCCTCGCTCAGTGCTGTTAGCTGAGCACTTAGGACTATTTGCCAGTTATACTCTTATGCGCTAACTGCTCGAAATTGTAGGCAAGCTATTGTGGCTCTCTATCCTGTATAGTTTGGGATCTTTGGATAGGAAATTTATAATAGTGTAATGTCAAAGAAGTTTTAAAGTCGTAGTAGTGGATGTAACTGCCATGCATGCGGTCTTAGTTGTGACGCCCTGGCCGGATATAGTGTTATTAGAGTTTTCTATCAATATATTCTTTATAGCAGAATGAAGTCTGAAACTTTGCCTTGTAGATGGCAATCGACTCGTCTGTTATTACATGGGACTTAAAAGCATAGCCAGGTAAATGGTGGTGTAGTACATCTCTGCCATCCGCTTCAGAGATGCAGACGTGGAACTACATAGTCATAATAAATATATGGCGGCCTCGATGGCTTAGTGGTTAGTGTAACCGACTGCCACACCTGAGGTCGCGGGTTCGATTTCCGTACAAGTCAAACATTTGTGTTGTCTATACAAAACTATACGTCCTATTCATATTCTTCGAGTTGAATACCTTTACTTAATCGATGCCAGCTGTTCTGTCTAATGAATCGTTCGCAGTGTTGATAACGTGAGTGTTATCAATAAATGTTTTCTCTGCATTAAAGACTATTAATTCTGAACATTATTTTAAAATATGTGTCATATATTACATATGACACATACTATAAAATAATGTTCAGAATTAATAGGCTATTATCTATAGTATATTATCTATAATAATATTACATATGAAACTTACTATAAAAACCATAGTCAGTATAAACAGGATGACGTTTGTCTTCTAACAATTCAAACAATTCGAAATCTCAATACTACTACTGTACGAAGCCAGTACCTTATTAAGTTAGGGTAGCAAGTACTCTAGCAAACATAAATCTCATAAATATAATATAATCTTTGTAAATATAGGTTATTAGATTATTTCATTTTAAAATTAATTATGTAAATAAAAATGTATCACATAATACTTTTATGTGATACATTTTTAGAATAAAGAAAACAGATATTTATTTAAAAAAGTCTCGTAAATAAGTAGAGTCATCAAACATCGTTCCAAAACGTAACAACGATAAACATCTCTTCGCACAATATTATCGTTCAATTTTTAATTTGGCTGCTTCAGTTCTTGGAATCTTTTTTAAGGTGTGGTCTCTCTGATATGACAAATAGTCCAAATAAATAAATATTAATTAAGTGATCATTAGTCAATTCATCCCTATATTCAAGCTAGGTAAGCGATGGCTTGAATAAACGACAAAAGGCTGCTAAGATAGAAATCTATATCTATAGTGAAGTCGTAAACAGAATTTATATCTATTTGCGCGTTTGTGCACGTGTATCTGCAAACTTTAAGAACTAAATTGGGGATGGCTTTTTGTGTTGTTTGTAGATAAAACGATATTAATAAACAAACGTTAAACGACAATACAGTGACACTAACATTCAACTATTTAAGGAAAAACTGAGCACGCTGAAATGGATAACAACAAAAAATAAAAATATAGACGATAACTATTTGACATTTCATAATATTCTCGTAAATACTCTACATGAATGCATACCAATATGCAAAATAAAATTTAAATTTAATCACAAAAAATACTGGCTTACATTTTTTACAAATTAACATAAAATTATCCTGCACTAATAAACGACTTTTAAAACTTCTACCTCTAAAATCAAATAACTCTGTACTTACAAAATACTACAAAAAATACGCAAAATTTTTAAAACAGCAAAGAAACTACGTTATATTAATGCATTAAAAAAATCTAATAATTAAATTAAAACTATGTGGAAAATAATAAATGAAAGGACAAATAAGAGAGTAAAGAAAGAAAAACTTAATATTACCTTAGAAGTCAATAACGTTGAAATATCTCAGCCTAAGCAAATGGCTGATATTTTCAATAACTTTTTTGCATCTATAGGAGAAAAAACCGCTGAACCTGCTAGCATTAATTGTGACCAGAATGACGAATTCGTTTCATACCATAATACAAACTCAATGTATCTCAGTCCTGTAGAGCCTCACGAAGTAAACACATTAATGTATGTAACGCTTAAAAAATAAAAATAGTCACGGATTTGACGAACTTCCGCCAACCTTAATAAGACAATGTGGAGATGAATTAACGTTACCCTTGTATAATTTAATAAACCAATCTTTCGAGGCGGGCAATTTTTCTAACAATTTAAAAACCGTCATTATAAAGCCAATTCATAAAAAGAACTTAAAAACAGATCCAAGTAATTATCGTCCTATTGCACTATTGCCAAACGCATCTAAGATTTTTGAAAAAGCGAGATATATTCGCGTTTTGCTCTTTTTGCAAAAAAATTGAAATATTTGACAGGTGCCAAAATGGTTTCAGAAAAAATCGGTCTACTACCTTAGCCGTCTATAAATATATTCAAGAAGCCCTGGATATAATAAACAATAGGAAACATGGTGTTGGAATTCTGCTAGATATGACCAAAGCGTATGATAAGGTGCAATATAATATATTATTAAGCAGATTGCATGCTCTAGGCGTCAGAGGTACGGCTCACGATTGGTTTAAGTCATACCTAAAGGACAGAGACATCAAGCCGAAATCGATTATTATAACTACAAAACCAATGAAATTCAAAACGTTTCGATCCACGAAAAAACTAATTAATGCGTCAATCCCTCAAGATAGTGTAATAGGATGCCTCCTGTTCCTTATCTATATTAATGATCTGCCAAAAAATGTAGGAGCGCCATGTGTCTTGTTTGCGGATGACGTTTCTTTGCTCTTATGAGATGAAAACAACTTAAACATTAACGCGAAATTAAACACCACCCTAAATCAAACTGTAAACTGGTTAGGAAAACACAGTGTTGAGACAAACTATTCTAAAACAAAAATGATTACATTCCATCCACACCAAAAAAGTCTCTCAATATATCCTTTTCATACAATAACACCAAAATTGATACTGTACATGAATTTAATCTGCTGGGTTTAGTCATAGATACTAATGTAAACTGGAAAGCCTACGTAAACAAAAAGTTAGAAGTAAAATCGCAAAATTTTCGTATGCTCTTCGCGAAGTTAAAAAATCAACAAACTTTAAAACAGCACTTGCCACTTATTACGCGTACACATACTCGTGGCTTTGATACGGTGTTACACTATGGAGAAATAGCACGGAGGTATCTTCACTATTTTATTACAAAAAAAGCTTATGTGTTGAATAGAATGCCTATTCAACATAAAAGTAGCCAACAGCTGCAAGCCACATTTTAAAGAACATGAAATCTTAACTCTTTCTTGCATATACATACTGGAATGTTGTAAACTTGTAAGGAAACACCAAGAATTTTACAAGAAAAGAGATGATAAACAATTAAAATATTCACTACGGCACAAAAAGAGACTAAACCTACCAACGTCTAAACTAAATATACACTCAACAAGTCCGTACGTCATGTCTATAAAACTTTATAATAAAGGGTAGTTCTACATATGTTACAAAGTAAATTCGTAACATTTTGAAAAGCCATACATTGAAAGTAAATTCGTCACATGTATTAAGAAATATATGTGTAAATTCGTCACAGGTACATGAGTGTTATTGTAAATTTGACACAAATCCTCATTTTACATCATTGCTTAAAGTAGCGATAGCAAGCAAAGTTATTGATTTTAGGGCTCCATCATCGCACTAATCGGAGAACTATGATTTCTACGTAGGTGTTAGGTTATTATATTTATTTATATAGTCGTAGGCACCTCAGCAACTCGGGATCTGTGATATTTTATAGGTTTTATTTTATAGGTTTATGTTAAATTGAAAAATATATGATTATTACTGTGATTTAATTGTTTTTCTATTGTTTATCTTATAATTGTAATGTTGTGAGTAAATCGTCCACTTGAGATCTGTGATTTTTATGTAGATGTAAGGTAAATTATTAAACTTAGGGTAGTATTTAACTGCACAGCAAAAAAATACTAATTGTACAGCAAAATATATTTAAAGAGATCAAACTAAGTCGACGGAGCCCCGCTTCGCAGGGCTCCTATTTTTGGGTGGGTTTAAGTAGGAACCTAACATAACTTAACCCTTCCGAGAAATGCAGCTATTTGAGGTGCTGATTACGCTGTGCAATACTTGCTGTGCAATACTTGCTGTGCAATACTTGCTGTGCAATACTTGCTGTGCAATACTTGCTGTGCAATACTTGCTGTGCAATTAGTATTTTTGACGGTCATTGTATTTAATCCCTTAAACTTACTGTGATTATGAAAAATATTAAACATTTTTATTCTACTAGTTTTTTTGCTATCGGTGCGGGTAAAAACCATGTGACGAATTTACAATAAACAAAATTAATATATTGAAAATGTATTGCATAAATAAGAATTGTGACGAATTTACTTTGTGACGAATGTACAACAACCCATAATAAACTACCGGAGACAATTAAGAACGAACATACATTTAAACTATTCATAAATAAAACAAAGACACTACTAGTCAATAAATGTTACTATACCGTAAATGAATATCTAAATGATACAATTTCTCCCTAATTAAAAATTAAAAATCAGTTTAAATCTATTATCTGGACATAGTATTAATGTAATTTATAACAATGAAATAAATAACATAATAATAAATATTATAAATAATATATTTTACTTTTATAACAATCTTAATAATACAATTATAATTAAATTATGTAGTAACAAAATAATAAATTGATATTAGTTTAATAGATTAATAATATTATAACAATTTTATTAATACTATTTACACAAAATTTTAATATACTTAATAATAATAATATTTATGCCAATATTCCAATATAATCTATTTAATTTAGTAAATCTCTCATTTAATAATATTTTGTTAAATAATTAAGAATCAAAATGTGCAATTCAGTGTATTATAACTCGGCAATCAACTAAAATAAAGCATACATTGATATTTATTATGAAATTAACAATTATCTATAGAATATGATATTATGTAGTTTATGTTTCCTTTCTCCTAAGTTGCTGTGCCCCACAGGGTCCATAATGAACTGTCATATTATTTAAGTTACCACCTAAGCCTACATAGTGGATAAGTAATTTACATTTTTTTTTGTGTATTAATATGTGGTAGTAAAATTATATAACACCATCTAATATTTATGGTTTGAATTATGAATATATGTTAATATTACCACAGGAAGTCATCAAGAGGCTGATAATTTCGACTGGTTTCCTTGTCAATCTACAAGCCTAAAGTAATAATATGCAAATACTGATGACACGAAAAAAGTAGATTTTCCTGTTTTCATGCTTAGTTCTCTCTGGTATTTATAACTAGCCGTATTATAAGAAACCACTTTTAATTGACCAAGTTAGTCTGTAAATATTTAAATGAATGGAGAAGTAAGAGAAGGAGAACTGACCGCAGGTAATGGTAAAAAGCTTAGGAGATGAAGAGAATCAATAAATATTGAAGGCAATAACTTATTTTATATTTGACCATTAATTTCGTTGTTCAGTATTTTAGTTTAGTTGTATTATTATTAACAACCTATTGGGATCGGCTTTACATCTTTATTAGACAATTGAGAACGTTACAACAAATACATAATCAATCGAATCAATTCATTCTTTCCATTTTTTAGTTCAGAAATATTGAACTAGCTGACAACTTGATATATTTAAAATGTAATCAACTAATAACCGAGTCGAATTCTATGGTTGATTGTTATAAATAGCTCGAAAAGTACCTTGTCAAGCTATGTATAATCAACCAGTATTACAAAAATATATCGTATCACATGATTAGTAATCTAAAATACAAATCCGCGATACAAGCCTCGCGCTTCATGCGGTAGCCGTTGCTGATTATAAAAATGTGTAATATGGTAAATAGATAATTAAAAGATTTTGCACCGCCCAACTGATATGATGATACAAAATTTCAATATTCTTTTATACGACGGGTTGAAATTAAGAATACGTCTAGCGAAAGCAAAGCCGAATGTTGTGAGTGCAATTCCAATGTTACATTTTTGTAAATGTAAAAACCTAAGCTATACGTTTTATTTCTACAATAAAACTGCTTTTAATAGTATCATGTAAGTAGGACGACCACAAAATAATCGCAATGGAAACCGCACATTAAGGCTGACGTAATTAAGACGGTGGAGTTAACGGTGGCGCGGGCGGTCGCGGTCCCGGTGGCGTTGGCGGTGGTTCGCCAGAATTACTTCGTAACCAATTAACGTTGCCCTTCTGTTCGTGGTATTGCGCTGTGAGAAACTCTTGTACGCAATACAGCCATGTTAAACTACTTTGAAAATTACAAACGCTAATGAAATATAACATCAGCTTTGTTTATGAACTGTCTCACTGGACGCTGGACACGAGGCTTTTCTTAGTGTGAGATGGGTTAGGCCGTGGTCTAACCCTTCAGGTGGTCGACCATGGTCTACCACGCTTAACTACTGCGGGTTGGCAGATTTCACATATCTTTGGGAACTTTACGTAGAACTCTTAGACATGTAAGTTCCCTCACGATGTTTTCCTTCACCGTTACAGCGAGCGATAATTAACAAATTTATACGCATATAGCTTTTAAAACTCAGAGGTGCGTGCGTTGGTATCAAACTCGAGACCTCTGCATGGTAGTCCAACGGTCTCCCATTAGGCTAAACATATAACAAGCATTAATTGAACTGTATCACTGCTAGACATGGGCTACTTCTCAGATGAGAAACGTTATTCCACAGTCCACTACGCCTGTTCAGAGCGGGTTGGCAGAGTTCACTTTGAAAACATTTTGAATAACTCTTAAACATGCAGGTTTTTACACGATGTTTACGTTTACAAAATAAGTTCGTTCATAAATACGCAAACAACTTCGAAAAGTCAAAGGTGCGTGTCGTGGGATCGTAGGTAGGTACTCCAGATTGCCGCGTGGTAGACCAACGATCGTCCACTAGACTTGGTAGATGTTAATTAGTTTTAGTAATCGGCGGTTGTCTCGAAGTTCATCTTTACACCATCAAAGACAAAACTCCGAATCATTTTCCAGTTAGATCTGAGTCTTGACATCCTTATTATCTATATAGCCCTGTACCGATTGAACAGAGATTTCCGATAAAGTTTCTCTAAAACGTGTTTAGCAGATAATAATGTACAGTATAGTGATTTATTATTAAACCATTGCGTAGGAGCGGGTTCATTCACGGACACAAAATTGTATCACATATACATATATTGCATTACAAATAGTTGTCCCGAGTTAAAGTTCTCTATGTTTTACGCCCCTCTCCTCTCTCCCCCGTAAAAACGTCAACACGGGAGCGATATTAAAAGCATTTATCTAAGTTTACTACGACATGTTTTAAGAAATGTCCAACATTTTCTATCTTTCTTAAATACATTATAGGAATTCAAAATAAACAAAAGTGTAAGATCATAGTGTGTGAACAAATTAAAGTGTGTGTCCAGCAGATGATAAGAGCTACATAAATCCTAGCTTCAACACGAAGAACTATCGGCCGCGAGTTGTAACTAATACTGAGAGGTACCGGCCACATCATACGCGGCGAGCGCCTGCCCTATAAAAGTATATAAAATAAGTATCTTAGATAACACTTTATTAAAAACCTACATGCAAAACATTGTATAAGGTCTTACAAGGCTGACTTCCCAGTAAAAAGCAATTACAGTACTGCCTAATACTAAAACAGGAATATTTATCGACGCCTGCAAAGATAATTTTGTTTCGCCATCTCTGGGCTGTTAGTACGCGTACGTAGCATGGTAAAACGTAGCTAAAAACTTCTACAACAGCCTAATAAACAAGTAGTAATGAAATTCTTAAGCCTGCGCCGAGCGAAATGTGCCAAAACAGGCGGTCACAGTTAAGTGAATAAAATCAACACTTTTTGTTTAATACAAATATAAAATATACATTTACCATAAGAATGAATGTTTTTGTTATGTTTACAATTACTCCGTGTAAAAAACTTAGAATAATTAACATTTTCGCCTACAAAATTACAAAAATTTGCATAAAAATGCAAAAATGTAAGCTCGTGTTACGTGAAATTTAGATTATAATAATAGAAAACTATCCTATTTTACAGTTTAAACGAAATATAAATAGTTATATTAGAATTTGTCCATCCCAAATATTTAAGTTATTGGTTGACAATAAAGATATATATTTATTAAAAAAGCACTTCAAATCCTCCATATAATTTTACTATGGCGGCCGCGCGCTGATTTGAATGGAAGCTCTGTCATTATCTGTCTTACGCTTGGCGCAGTCTTAAAAATAGACGACGTTTGGCAGAATGTTTGACTTAAATCATACAATCTCAATTATTGCGATTTTTAAAGGAGTAATTAATCTCGGTATGTAGGTAAATACTTTGACGGCGCTATAATTCTACACACCAAATCGACAATGGCATTTTTTATTTTTAAGAACGGTGAACTGTTGTTTGGATTCTGCCTATATACAGATTGTTTACAACCTAATTGGGTTGAGTGTTAAACGTAGTCCATGGCCGCTCCCCGGCGCGCCAGTAGCGAGGCTTGATAAATGAATGGAGACGGTCTAAGCCTCTCGCTGGCTATAAATTGTGTACGACTACCCACGGGAACGATGTGCACCGGACTTATCGCGTGTAATAACTCACAAAAGACTACGGAATCAGAACACTTTGTACGTAGGAATACTTGATAGAATACACACAGATTGTGATAGGCCAATGGTCAATGACATCTTGAAGGTTGTGAACGCATGGCTTGGGAAACTAGTGATGGTCTTACGATAGACTTACCATTTGGCGATATTAGCTGACTTCAACAGCACAGATAGCGTAGTGATTGCCACACTACTGCCAATGTGTCGAGTGTTGTGGGCTCGATGCCCACACGGGACAACATTTTTGTGCCCGTTGCTTGAATGTTTGTAAAGTCCTCCGTAAGTACACAGGAATTATTAATAGTGCAGGCAACGTTAACCTTTTAAAAATTAGGTACTACTACATTTAGCTCAATGTGTATAGGTTTAAAGGTTCGTATACCTACGCTTCCCTTTCATTCCATATTCTGATCCTAGGTTAATTGCGCATATAGCTCGCGCCAGCAATTCGCGTCGTGTATAAACATCATGTGTGTTGTATCCGATGTTTCTAGCCACGGGGAGACTAACGTGGTGGTCGGTGGTCTGCAAGTGTAGGATACTTTGAAGCAACTATACTTAAACTCTCAACCAATCCAGTTAATAAAATACAAAAAAGCTATTTAAACAAAAGAAGACTATCGTAACAGAATTTACGTTTTAAATAGTCTAGTTAAGCTCGGATGCTGGCATCGTAGCGTTGGTAGAAAGGCCAAAATCCGTATAAAGATCCAAATTCTATATTTATTTCTTTTTTTTGTAAGTTGTTATAGTATCTATTAATCAATTTCTCAGAAATGGCTAACAACTACAGCATATCTGAGCAAACACCCATTATTACTGGCCTAATGATACAAATGAATATACAAACGAACGAGACCAATGAAGTAGTCAAATATATAGTTACACACATACATACATATATAGGTCAAGTAAAAAGGCGTGTTAAAAATAATACATTCTTTGGTCGTTCCACCTCTAGCACAGCCTCCGGTGCCAAAGACGTTACTATCTTTATGGCACCATTTACGCATCTTATTTTATACGTAATCCATTAATTGCCCCCATTGGGACCTCTTTCGTGGCTTTTTCCTTCTTTTTTTATATTCAACAAGCACCTGTGTCTAAAAGCGGACCCTTCGATGATTTGGATGACTGGTTATTTTTGTACAAATAGCCTTTTTTAACCATCCAAAATATAGCCTTAAATCAGTGCAAGTAAAGTTTAATTTTGATTAGAACTTGTGATATTTTTACTAAATCTTCTTTGGACTCGGGGTTGTGATGATACGACCACTGACGGGGCAAAGTCGTGCAGGTAGAAAACCGATTGTTATTGGATGTCAGATCAGCTCATAATAACATAAATATATTGTAAAGAATCGATTCTACACATGAGGGTGATCGAACCAATACAAAGCGTCTAACGTCAAATTAGCTTTAACATTTAACTTTTGATATATCGCGCAGATGTGAGGATTTTTTAAATCATACGTCTGCAATCCCTTTGAAGGTGTAAGCAGATTGGTTACAAAAAATATGAAGCCATTACTAAGAACATCTTCTAACGAAGAGTGAGATCACAATAGCGTTGTGTTAAAACTAATAAATGTTTATTTTTTGGATTGTATTTAGAGGACCCGCACAAAGGTCAAGAAAGTACCATAGCAGCGTAAGGGTTATTTAAGCCATGTTGGCTGACTTAACAGCCTGACTACTCGTCGGAATTTTTCGAAGATATTGAATCAATATATTGATGGTCATAAATCATCGTCTATGACCATCACAGTCAGGATTGATAGATGTTTCTACTTTTCGAGAACGAAGGATATGTTTATCCTTGCCTCCCCTTTTTCCAGATTACGAACCGTCATTGCAATTTTTGTCTCCTAAAAATTACAAATATCTTTTATGCCATTCTATAACCGAAAAAGGTCATTGTATCATTCGTTTTTTGGCATGTATAATATTGTTAAGCTTATCTTTTATTAAATAGATACTTTCTGGGAAAGCAGAAGAAAGAATCCGTTTATCCGTACCGATAACTATACATAGTTATTGAAGCGAACACAATTTTCTTCTATATACACATTTTGTTTAACAACAGAAAAAAATATCTTTGATAACTTTAAAGAATATTATTACCAATCACACTTTTATGAATCGACACAAGTTATTTATTAGAACAATTCAAACATTTTTTTTTTACTGTCAGCCGCTGGGCTTTGTTTGGACCTAATTCTAACCGGCATGATATCGGCTATGAAAATCCAATTTCTTTATACATAAAGAAATTGGATTTTCAACTAAAGCCTTGTGTTAGCAATATTTTTAAATGGATATATGTAATTCAAAGTAAATAATATATATTAAACTCAAATCATTTAATGCTCGATTTTAACGATCTCAGCTTCACGCTAGTAAATAGCCGAGGGGTAAGGCACGTTTTAGTTAATTCGGACGTAATAAGAGAGAAGTCTGCTGACGGCAATGAGACACAGTTTCAGACTTAATGCTGCTATTGATAGTCGTCTAACAGAAAACCTCACAGCTAGTAGATTATCAAAGCTCATTAGATATCTTTAGTTTTTATATAAATGAAGATAATTTATCACCGTCTACCTGCCCTGCTATTTTTTATGTGGGTTCCGAACCCGAGACTTCACACTCAGTAATAACACATGCAGCACTAGACTAAGAAAGCAGTATAGCTAACTAAAAACCTTCAGTACATAGTTAAACCACAGTACGCACGTTCGTGACTCCGTTCGCTTCAAGCGCATAAATTGCAATTAAGCCGCGTGTCAACCCGTCTACCCGGTCGACATCCTCACCTGGCCCGCGTTTATTATCAACGCAATTATGAATTAAGGACTCCGGGCAAATGAGATGAGATCAAACTGGTAATGTAGCGGTACTAGCCTCAACGTGGGACCTAAGAATACACCGCCAATGTAGGTTATGCTCAGCTTGGAATGTGTACTTGTTATTTATCGAGCTTTCTTTATTGGGTGTGTTGAAGCAACAAGCTTGTTACATACATAGATTCACGCATATATAATGTCTCCAAAGGGTAGGCAGAATCATTATTGTATTATTCAACAGCTGTTTTTAGAGGTATCCATTGTGCACGATATTTGCTATCGTGCTGCTTCGAAGAATATCTTAACAGAAAAATCTAATAGTATTTTGACCGAACCGGTGTCACGTTCGCATGGTTTGGGATTAGGCAGTAAACTAGCAAGTTTGAAGCTTAGCTCAACAACACAATTGATCTTATACCTATCATTCTATATTTCGTAAGATGCCGAACAATCCAAATAGTTTAGTAGTAGGCTAAACAAACGGATGACCCAGTGCGCCTATTACTTAAAGTTATTAGCGAGACAGGGATATAATAAAAATAATAGTTCATATGTAAGTTTTTATAGAAGTTTGCTTGTCTGTTACCAGATGAACGAATGGAACTTAGCACGCAATTTAATTATGTGGATTACTACATAAGATACTTTTTATCCCGCTATCCATTTCCATAGAATGGACGAAGGCGAAACCGTCTACCAAAGCTCTAATCGTATTAAACCTAGCATAGCAATTATGCTTACGTCCTAATACGATTAGTATCAACCAATGACAGCCATAATAGGCGCAGCTAAATTCGGTCTCAAGTCGACCAAAACATCTCTGGACTTTTCGTTATGTTGTTCTTTGTATAATTGATAAATTAGGTTTAGCATTTCGTGTTTTTGTTCTAAAGACAACAACGGGCGAATAATTTACAATGTGGCTTTTACTTTTTACTCATTTCTGACTGTCGTAGATAAAAATCTACATATATGAAAATGTAACTGAGCTTTACGATGAAATTAACTTTGTTTACTTAGATCAATGCATGTTATTTAATTTTGGACTGAAGTTCATGTCATTAGCTTGTTCCCCATGCTCTCTTAACTTGAATATTATTCAGTAAATACTTGCACATAGTTTTAATAAAATCTCTGTACTGTTTTCTTGCTATAGTGGTAAATATATAGTAGGTACGTATATATTCTTCTTAACCCCTATGATCGCTCGCAATACAAAGGATATCACTTGTGCGTTGCTAACACAAAGAAAAATAATTGTACATACATAGATAGTATGCAAGATAAACGGAATAGGACAAATTTGTATGTGAGCTCCTCACGGCGACGAAAGAGTAGTAATGCAGTTACTGCGTTTTGCACGGTAGTGATACCGTGCAAAACGCAGTAACTGCATTACTACTCTTTCGTCGCCGTTAGTTGTCTGTAAGATTATGTTAATTCACAGTTATGGAAATTTACAGGGAGAGCTGGCATAGTTCTCCCTGTAAATTTCCATAATCATCATCATTATAATCGATACTCCTAAACGCAGCCTACACCACACACAAAACTGCCAACTGTAATCGGCAAAGATATAATCCTAATAAAATAGTTCCATTCGTTATGGTAAATAAAGTGCACGTACTAATATCAGATTTTAGGTACACATAATGGTGATCGACGTTCAGTACGAAGAGGTTGGCCTGCGACAGCGCATGCCATGCCGCGATTCGGCTCGCAGACCTAAAACTATCATTCCATTGTTAGACAAATGTCTAGACGAGGCGCTTGCGCGATTTGTATGAATTATATGCGCGCATGCATTGTATAAACAATCCTCGAATCTAGTGCAACTAACTCGAATTATTAGCTCGCGCATGTAGCCTGCGCAAGTAGCTTATGCATGTAGCATATGCCAGCTAGGCACATCACTCGTGTACAATCATCATAATAGTCAAGGCGTGAAAGCTTAGCAAAAAAACAAACAAACTCACATTCGCATTTATAATATTAGATAGGAAATTAATAAAAAAATAAGAATACCGTTTAATTTAAACCCTGAAAGCATACATTATTATTGTTAAAACACATAGGACTTCGCGGGTGTTAGCGAGGTGACGCGTACCTACAATAGATTATCTACAAAAACCTACTTCAGGTCATATCTCTAGTCATAGCTAAATTATCTGACAAGTTATCTTTAAAATAAACAATTGTGAAAACAGATCTGAATGGCATTACTTACATCAACTCTAATCCTTACATGTTTTACAAAGGACAAAGTTTAAAATGTGGGTGGGTACCAAAAAACAAAGGTGTCAGCTACAGAAAGTACACTAGATATTATAATAAAATATAATATACCTGCTGAATATTTTTTAATAACCGGTCAGATATACGACCAGTAATTGATTTTATTTTAAAATAATCTTTTAATTTAAAATTAGCTAACAAACGCTAAATCAGTTACCAGCTGTTTGCATAATCGTGTCGAATGTCCAAGTCTGTCCTTAATCCCTATTATTGATGGAATTAAAGTCAAATGACGATAATTCTACTAGTTTTAATACTTTATTATAATATCCTTATCCTCAATAAAAATCTTGAGAAACCTACGATAAACCTACCTATGGATTTCGCATTATATTTTAATGACTTAATTATTTTACAGATTATAAAACCAAATAGTAAACACGCATCGTACATGTGACACCATATAATTAAAATAAATACCATATATAACTTTATACACTTATTTCCTTTTAAAAAACGCCTGGGAATAAATATGTGTTGATAAAAAGAATTTATAAGGTCTGTTAACTTATAATATAAATAGGTAGGTATAAAGGTATGCGGCGAGCTGTATCGCGTTCCGATCAGACAGAAGAAAGTGCGCGTCGAGATGATAGTGGCTGCGACCGGCCGGACCGGTCGTGCCCCATTGTGGTCACTTTTTGTTCACCCCTCTTCGTCCCCACGCCCGCTCTCGCCAAAATGTTACACTGTGTCAAACTTAATTACCATACACTGACTTAATTACCAAGTCGTCGTATATCGCCAGTTTCTTTATAAAAAAGATACGTCGATATCGACTAGTATGCTTAATAAATATATGCAATACCGTGTTAATTCGGCACAGAATAGTGCACATAATTTTAAATATTACTCTCTAGTTGATATCTGATGCTGTGATGCGCATTTGAGCACCGCTCCGTGGGAAGTCTTTCAAGATACGGCTTTTCCATACTCGACTAGTAAGAAGGACCATTAGTAACCAGTAGTACTGTCGATAAATAAGCGAGTAACTAGGTAGGTATATATTAGACGAAATTCTGATATATACCTACCTAGGTACTCTAGAGATATCTCTTAAGTCTTTCTTAATAGAATATTGCACTTACTATTTGCCAAACTTATTGTGTAAAACGGCTAGATGAGAGTAAAAGATCTAATGGCTATTTTAGTCTCGGCAACGGCTGGCGCGGCGGTTATGTATGCAATTATTCCTGTGCAAGAGCTTTCGATTTTGAGGGTTTGATTGAAAGGTCGGGTAGTGTTACTGGAGTGTCTAGAAATCCTTAGTAATAGCACGCAACACATTTGGTGCTATCGATAAAGACACTTAAATGAGAGTATTCTAATTTCACTGAATTCGTACGTTAAGAATCCAATACAGCGAATTGTATAGGACTTGCAAACATATTCAATTATAGTAGGCCATTTGCCGCTTAATGTCAGATGGAAACTATCCTAAGTGAGATATAATTTGAATTATAAAAACTAGTCATAACATAATCAAAGGAAATATTATGATAGGATCATGAGGCAACCTAAGGACAAAGAGGAAAACCGGTGCTTATCCCCAAGAGGTCACTGAAATATAGCTAGTTCGTGGAGGATTCTTTTAGACTTAAGGTTCTACATCAGGTTCTTGTAGAATTTGCCGTAAAGCGCCTGCCTTTGTCATACTTCTCTGCGATCGTCAGTGCCAAGGTTTGCGCTATTTTTCAATACAAATTTAGTAAGTCAAGTATCATTATTTTTATAAGGCCGTTTTATCAACTCTCTTCCCTCCTTCCCCTGTTCCAGGTGTGCCGCAATTTGGGACCAATCCTTCAGAAAGGAGTGCAGCATATCCCGCCGTTTCTTTCTAAGTCTGTCAAAATGCTATTTCTTTCCGCATTTAAATTAAATATTATATCATTAGGTAAACCAGTTAAAGCCTACAACACCATCCCTACGAAATTGCGAATTACCTTACATTTAATCCCAATAACATTTTGCCCGAGCCACTTCAATAGCTTCACTTTATAAAGGAGACTGGCGGGTTTCTTAGGAGCGTTCGGCCTGGTCACCTACACGGATAATTTCAATGTTTCCTGATAGCATTATTAATTAGAAAACCATGTATGGTTGTAACTTTTTCTAAAACTTGTCTAAAAGTAGATATAAGACATTAACTTATGACATTGACATAAGGTTAAGTCATGAACGAAAACTTCTAATATTGTATGTATGTATGTTAATTCACTAATATGACGTACATATCATAGTTTATTTTATTATTAGATAGGTTCCAAGCTTAAGTCTCACGTTCAACATGATTCAGGAAGCAACTGTGCTTGTAACTTATGTTTATAGTTTAGAAACGCCGCCGGCGCGGGATCGCAACGACATCGTCAGATAATGACCATAGATAAGACACTATATAGGTACTGAGAAATAATGACCTAGGGGTGACAAGTAACAGTTTAATGCCAACCCAAAAAAACTATTTACTGTTTTTTTTAGGATGGCAACAAACATGAATAATTAATTACAGAAATTGAGTGAATAATCGATTTCAAAAACCTGTAAATTGAGCTGAAAATCTTATAAAATATCTCATTACCCTGGACAACACCTACCTCTACTTTGGGGTATAAGGGATAAAGGAACCAATCTCATTTAATGTACAAAGTGGGAGTGTATCAATTATATGCAAGTATCGATTTTTCACATTGTAGCCGCTAACTTGGAAATTCTTTTTCTCCACTTAGACAAATTTTCTGAAAATAGTACTGAAGAAATTAGTTAAGAGTAAATATCGCCTATTTTTCGTAAAATTTTCATTTCTGTAGGTGTTCAGGCCAAAAACCGCCAGTCTCCTTTGTTAGCACTAAAGTTCTTAATTATCCTAGCTACTTTTTGAAATCATAGAAGAATTTTATAAATTTACCCAAGCTAAAATGTATTTAACAAAACGTATCTTATTTGGTACCTACTTATAACTTATTACAATTTTTACCCTGATCTACACAATTACATTTTGCTAGAAGACCAGTGGTTTGACAAAAAAAGTGGTTGTGTTTATCGTAAGTATTATACTAATTGGTAGTTTTAAGCAATCTGTAAAAGCAATGTCACTGAAATAGCTAAATTGATATTCTTTCAATAGAAAGCTGTTAACTTCATACGTTCAAAATTATTACAAATGAAAAAGATCGCAGCCGAAGCTAACGGCATTTGGACACAATTCTGAATTATTAGAGAATACTAGTGGGTAATGGAAGGTTAAAAAACGATCTTCTCGTCCTACGAGAATGGTAGTATACATATTTTATGGATGTTATTCATAATTACTTTTGCGAACTTTCGTGATAAGCAGCGACATCTATTATCATTATTTTGTACTTTGTCTATTACTAAGTTTGATGTAATATTTCCATTAGATCAAACTTAAGCAAGCAATATAAATAATAACTCTTATTTCAATAAAGGTGTAGACTCATATTATTGTTATATTTAAACAGCATTGTGAAATAAATGCATTATACAAACAAAATATCGCTTGGCATTAATTTATATAGCAATTCTTAAAACTATAGACAAAAGAACAGACGTAAATTATGACATTGACTTTAGAAGTTTTTTGTTGTCTTTGGGTGGTAGAATGGTAGAATTGTCAAAAAATGTTCTTTTGACGTGATTTGCCGATAAAATTAATTTGAATAGAACACTTTTATAAACATGGGTGGATCTCAAAGCACTCGAAAAGTAACTGTTGACAATGAAAATGCTATCCAAGTGTCTCAAGAGGCTTTAGACCGGATACAAAGTCAGCTCAATGCAAACGTAAATATGATGTTACATTACATAATTTTGATCAATGTCACCGGTTGTTAGGCAAATATAAGGTGTTTTTGAAGACAAAATGTAAAAAATAATTTCAAGTTTATTTTTAAGAAAATAGGTCAAGTTCATGGACGTGTTGTGCTGTGAAAATCAATACTTGTAACGTTGCTGTTGTAGGTTAGTTTGGTATCTGTAACAGTGCTAACGATTGATGTCAACATCATTGAATTTAGACCAAGTCTAAACAGTTACTGTTGGTTCTAAAGTTTGTATCTTCTGTGCAATTATCATGACTGTTGCTAGAAAAATATTTCGTAGTTACGTATAACGAAGAAGTGATGTGTAGTTCTTATCGATTTTATAAATATGCAAACTGATATCCATTTTTAGGAATGTTTGGCATAGCCGTTCCTTTATTCTACATAAGAGTTGGGAAAAGCCCTGTAGATTAAGCCATACAGGTCTATTCTCAATACTAATTCAGCCTACACATATATGGTTATGTAGGCTTTGAATAGTTCACCTAATTATGTCTCTCCCTTAATCTTAGTCACAATATTAACTAAATATAAACCCTGCTATTAATACCAGTGTCACTGACTTTCCATGTATTTAATTCTTACAGCAAGGGGAACTGCCTAGAGCTCAGCCTCTGCCACAGTACATGCCTCCACCTGTGTACGAAAATAAAAGGCAACACGAACACGTAGCTGAAGAGGCATACTGGGCTCAACGTATTGAATCCCTAAAGAGGGCACACGATAAAATTAACAGTGGTATGCATTTGGAATATCAGAAGAAGTTGAAAGAGGCCAATGAGCTCTTCAATATGGTGCACAAAGATAAAGTTGTGAATAAACTTGCACCGTGTCAAGAAGAAAAAGCTAAGGTATCAAAACAAATATTTATATTTGTACCAAAAAAGACATCCAATAATGCATGGTTTCAATACTTGAGGTATCACTCCTAGATGTTTTACATACATAGTCTCTAATATATCCCCGAATATATGCAGATGTATAACACACTAGTAGTTTATAATAGCTGCTAAAATATTGATGTAAAACACCTTTGCTAAACCCTTCAAGAATATACAGGTGAAAGTCTATGTTTGCAAAATAATTAACCCATTCAATTATATTCAATGTTTTATGTATATATATATTATATATAATATATATATATTATATGTGTTATGTATTTTTTAATATTTGTGTGTGTGTGTGTGTGTTTTGATTCAATTCATTTTGATGTTTGTGTGTGTGTACAAATGTAAATTAAATTCATTTGTACTCTTTGTACATTATTTGTTTACATATTCATTAAATTTAGCTATTAAATGATATCAGCACAGTAAGGTGCTGTGTTTACAATTCAGCTATTAAAGTACTACTGCAAAATACAATTCTTACACTTAAACAATTATGTTTTGTGAGCTACAATATTATTTAAACATTTAATTAATCAATATGTTCAATATAATTTATGAAAGAGCAGCATTATAATCAAATTGCAGATTAATGTTTTCCACATATCTTACGAATATTAGTCTTTCTCAGCTTGTATACACACAATTAAGTCTCCTGATATTATATGATCATGACTGGCAAGTGGCAGCCTGACCTTGATATTGGGTACTAGTATATATAGTAGCTTGCAGTGTAAGTTTGACTTGCAAGATTGAGGATTGTATGGCACAGCAAATAATTGTGTACAGCCCAACTCTTGTCTTTTGCAAGTGGGAACTTGTGGAGCCTGTTATAGTCTTTCCTGAATACTCTCAAAATATCAAAATTGATGGGCTAACGGTGACTCGCCGTCTCAACAAATGGGTTGCTTTAATAGTCACTGTGGGCATACAAGCCTTAAAATCTATTAGAGCCATTGCAGCTCTCGGGAAAACAGAAACCTGAAGTAGCTATATCCTCAAAAATAATACTTCCATCCCCAAACATATAGCTGGCATATAATAATATGACCTCTGAGATGGCATTAGTCTCACAGTGGTGTAATGATTAGACTAATCTAACACAGACATTAATTCTCGCATGATAGTTAAAGTATAATCTCAGCATATTTGCTTATGCTTTAGTTTGTTGTTTGTTTGTTTGTTAGTATTTGTCAACATGTTGTTGACTTGACTTGGCTTCTGTTCATTTTTAATCTTTGAATATATTCTATAATATATAAAGATATAATTAGCAATGGTTAAAATAACTTTATTGAATACATCATGTCAGAAACTGTACCAAAATCTTAAACAAATATATACTAATATTTTCTTTATTTTAATTTCCAGGTGCTTCAGTGCTACAGTACAAACCCCAACAAAACTCTTCTATGTTCAGTGCTAGTGAATGATTTTAATGACTGTGTGTGCAAGAGCAGAGTAGCAGCGGTCACAACCACCTCCTGAGCTACGAGAACTGTGTATATAATTATAGTAAATGTTCCACATGCAAACAATACTGATTACAACAAAGGTTGCACATGGCCGCGGAGTAGATATAATATAAAAACTGTATCAATAAACTGTTATTAATTTATATAGTTTTTTTTTATCATACCTTTGCCTTATTGAAATGAATTATGAATAGTATTGAATGTCTAAAATCGGCGTCAGTTCTGTATCCAGAGAGAGTGCCATTCCATCCAATTCATCACATTGTAATAATATAACGCAGAGAAGAGGTGGGGGCGGCGAATTAAAATTTTATTTTAATCAAGTTTTAACTTAATCTCCCATAGGTTCATTGAGAACAATAAATTACTTTAATATTTAATACATTTTGGCATCTACCTTACAATGGGTAGATAGATGCCAAAATTTCACTTTAATGATACAGTAAGATAAAACTTACACTATCGTGATCGGATTACCTACTATAAATAACATTAGTAATCCAAATAATTTTAAGCATTTCTATGCATGAAAAATGTCATAAAAAAATGTCTTTAGTCCCTGCACTTTCTTGCTATTGTTTACCACAGATTTTGTATCTGGTGTTTTCAGAAATATTAACTTTTTATACATATTAATCCAATTAGCTTGGTATATAACTTCATGGATATAAACTTAACATTTAAGTCCTAGATTATGGTTTGTGTGAAGTTTAATAGCTAATAGATACCTTAGCTCATCATTTTTTGCATCATGTATCTTATTGTATTAGTCTCTATTGATCGTTATGGCACGACTTACTTACTTCTTTCATCTTTAATCTATCCACATTTTTGTAGGTCGGCCTCTGTTTTCGTAGCTTAACTAACAATCTCTATACAGTGTACCTGGTTAAACATTACTTAAGGACATGATAATTTATGGTCAGACGTAACGTACTTATAAAAAAAATACTGTGTAACCTGCAACCTTTATGAAAATTTGTATGAAATATCCATTAAATGTGGACACTACGCGCGTCACACACAGCAGCTACCGAGGCTAATGACCTTTGATAAGAAAAGGACGGGCGGGGGTGCAAATTCGGGAGAGTGCGGGGTGCGGTAGCGGGAAGTCAGTATTTTACCAATCAGCCTGTATTTCCACATCAGATTCTTCATAATCTGTCGTATTCATAAAATTTCGTAACTAACAATAATTCTCCTCTCTGTCTCTATACTATACTCCTCAATATTCCCGCACAAGTCAAACATTAATGTGTGCATGAACATGGATGTTTGTCTTGGTCTGGGTGTTTCTATGTGTAATACACGTATTTACAAAAAATAAGTATATATGTACCTATGTTTATCCATTGTCTAGTACCTATATTAGTACAAGCTCTGCTTAGTTTGGACTAGATAGGGTTGTGTGTATGTGATAGAATATTATATTATTATTATATATTTCTAACTGTTTGAAAGTAGCGACTATGGTTGGTGAAAGCCTCTGACGCTACATTCATACTGCTCATAAAACGTATTTCCATATCTGAGCTTTTCACCCAAGCTTCAAGCCATCCATCCTTGTTATACCGCCTTAAAAATACTCTATCTAGCAAATTTATTTAGCTACGTCCATAAAAACTTAGATTAGGTTATACACCTCATTTTCAATAATGAAAGGCATACCTACCTACATAATCAACGTCAAAAATGCCACTATGTGCCGTCTAGTTTATTGATCAAATATTAGATACTTGCTCACAATATGTATTTGTTATGTTGCCGAAGTAACGATGCTATAGATAATACTATATAAATATAACTCCAGAGTTATTCAATTATTTAGAGGCTTGTAAAAATGGCTCAAGCTGACGATGCCACGATCACGGCTACGACTACTAATAAAAGGCGGGTGCCTCTGTACCCGGGCTTTCCCGAGTTGGCGAGATCTGATGTTAGCATTTATCCAGCCTACTCCAGATTATGTTTAGCTTAGTAAGTACCTATTGATATTTACTTTTTATCTAATTAAATGCAACCTACATAAGCATTCGTTTCTGAAAACGTCGCAATTCTCTTGCCTGAATTATGGTAAACATGATGTTGTTTGGTATTTGGACCTGTTAAGTAATGTCTATATTAGTGGTTTCTCTGCCATAGCTACAAAAATGAGGTACACTTGTTGGCAACGCTTAGAATGACACCAACTTGCGGCTGCTTAAAGTGCTGGATATACGTGAATTATAAGAGAACTGATTACTGAAATCACGAAATAAGTAAAGTGAAGGAAACTTAACGCAGACTGGGATTATTATTGCCTGTCTCGACCTGCTTTTAACATAAAATTGTAACTTTATTCCAAATACTAATCTGATTTCAGTCGAGTGGTATGCCGTCATCGCTATCACTGGGCCAAAGAGGTGCAACGCAAACAGTTCATGAGAGAACTCCATATATTTGAGAGGCTGCAACCAAATGCACTGGATGGCGTAAGAGTCCACCGCGAGTTTTCTCAGGGAATTTTATCGCATACGATACCACCGAGGCGATACATACAAAAGTTGACGCCCGATCCTCTTACCTCTAAACAGAGAATGAGAGTGGAAGAAATTATTAGTGGTAGAGTCAATTTTAGTCTCAAATAATATTGGATAACTCAATAAAAATAAGAAAATTTTGTTGCATGCTTGAGAATTAATTGCCTTATGATATACTAGATGTTCTCGCGGTTTCACCCGCGTTTATCGTTACTGCGCCGCCTCCGTGGGTCATAAC
The DNA here is from genome assembly GCA_930367265.1 of Catocala fraxini. Lineage (NCBI taxonomy): Eukaryota > Metazoa > Arthropoda > Insecta > Lepidoptera > Erebidae > Catocala > Catocala fraxini. The sequence continues at coordinate 26,139,475 of OV884025.1, read as the reverse complement.
GTGATGTTATATAGCCTATAGCCTTTCTCGATAAATATCAAATGCTAAAATATTTTTCCAAATAGAACTAGTAGATCCTGATTAGCACGTTCAAAAAAATAATTTCAGCTTTATAATATTAGTATAGATTTGAAACATATAAATTTTAAAACTGTTATCCTAATGTTAAACAAAAAAGGGAGAAATAAAAATCAAAATCAAATGTTGTTTTTATTTTATTCAGCAGATTCTTTAGATTTCTTTTTCTTCATCTTCTTACTCTTTTCCACATTGGTCTGTAAGTAGTGAGCCTCCTTCTTGGCCTGTGATATTTCAGCCCTTAATCTCTGTTTCATTGCAGCCCGCTCATAGGCCAGTCTTTCACTTAAATGTACCCACTTGAACCTTGGGATATACTTAATATTCCATATCATATCATAATATCTTGACCTCTTCCGAGTGCCTATTTTAGTACTGTTTAGTTTGAATGCAACTTCCTTAGCAACTTTTTTCTTTTGGAACTCCACCCAACCTTCTGAAAACTGGTTTGGTACACGTTTGCGTTTTTCACCTGGTTCTAGAACATAAAATACAGTGAATTATAATTTAACCCATCAATTAGTCAGAAAATAGAAGAAAGTTTTATGACTGGGCCTTAGGGTCTCAACATAGGCCAAGACTTTAATAAAAAAATGGCTTATCGGTAGTCTGGCAAGTCTTAGCATTTGAATACCAGTCATAATTATAAATCTATTGTGTCTGACCACTGCGCTGGTGTGCCGATGCAACTCAATAGGTTAATGATAACTAAATTTAATATTATATAAGAACAAATCACAAATTTTTTAAGATTCTGAATGTACCGTAACTGAAAAGCGCATTAAGGCATAAAAACATCAACATAACCTTAATATACTCACTTGCAGTAGGCTGTAAATATATCCTGCCAACTTCACCGAATTCACTAAATATTTCACGTATCTTAGCTACATTCATGTAGGGTGGAATCGTAGATAAAAACACAATACCACGTTTCCTAGTTCTCTTCTTATTTATCTTTTTACCCGAATCCGAATTTGTATCAACATCTGATGAGTTTTGTGTATTATCTTCACAATCTGAACCATTTTCGGGCACTCTATCCATTTCAATATCAGGCATTTTATTGACACTTAGTTAGATATTTATGCGTATTGTGCTGTGGGAATAAAAATGTATTGCATTTCAGAGTTTATCACCATGCATCCATGTGATATTTTGATTAGACAGTATTGTTATTACTTGACAGATTTGACAGTTGACGTTTTTCTTAGGGCTGTTACGCGAATATCACGTTTTACCGATCTTTTTATTAAACAGAACATCGAGAATATCAATCCGTAATATGATTAGTTTTTGTCTGTATTATATTTTGTACCTATTTTATCTTGTTTCTCTTTGGTAAAGATTCGTATGACAACATTGAATTGAATTGACAACATTGGTAAGAACTAAGAATAATTAAGAAATGACATTACAGTCGTTAGTAACGCGCAAGTAAAACATAAACTGTTGAAATAACGCTCTCTTGATTATTTAATTTCAAAGATTTTAATAACATAAGATGGGTTGCGATGGAGGCACTATTCCTCGGCGAGATGAACTCGTACGCCTGAAAAAGAAACCAGAACAGGTATAGGCATTTGTTTGTAACAAAATATTGTTCAATATAAACTCATTTCACATTTAATTTTCTATTATAACGACGTATTATTAATTTCAGAAAGATAAAGATGCTGAACGCTCATTCAAATGGCGAAATTGCGCACTTTCGCAACAACCATTACAAGAGCCTGTGGTTGCGTGCGCTTTGGGGAGATTGTACAGTAAAAGCTCTGTACTCGAAGCATTGTTGGACAAAGAAACAAAACCAGAATCTATCAACCACATAAAGAATCTTAAGGTAATAACAAAATGCTTATAATTATGCTGTTTTTACTGTAGTATTTGGATTTGTGTTGTGCAATTTGCAATGTTTACAAAATACTAATGAATCATTGGCATGTTAAAATGTGTGAAGTTGACAAATATGTCTGATAAAGATAAAACATATCCTAGTCTCATCAAAATAGTTTCCCAAACATTTGCCTAGTAATTGCATAGGGTTTTCCAGCTCATTTTATTAATATATCACACAATACTTTAACTAATTCTTTATGTTGTAATAATTTTCAGGATCTGAAAGATTTGAAGTTGGCCAAGAATCCAGCATACAAGGGCACAGAACATTCAGAGGGTGCAGTGGGTGAAGGTCATGCTCCCTACATCTGTCCCATTAGTGGTCTGGAGATGTCTGGCAAGTTCCGCTTTGTATTTCTATGGAGCTGTGGCTGTGTACTTGCTGAGAGAGCTTTGAAGGAGGTGAAACAGAATCTCTGTCATATGGTAAGAATGGATTTTTTATATCAATAGGTACTAAAAGTACTGCCATCATAAAAATTATTAAAAAAAAAACCATGTATTATGTAGTATTATCCATACATACATACATACATATTGTTGGCCTCGGTGGCATAGTGGTTAGTGTAACCGACTGCCACGCCTGAGGTCGCGGGTTCGATTCCCGCACAAGTCAAACATTTGTGTGCATGAACATGGATGTTTGTCTTGGTCTGGGTGTTTCTATGTATAATATGTATGTATTTACAAAAAAAAAAGTATATATGTATGTTTATCCATTGTCTAGTACCCATAGTACAAGCTATGCCTAGTTTGGGCTAGATGGTGTTGTGTGTATGTGATAGAATATTATTATATTATTATTATTATACACTTATACACAATTTTTATAACATATCATCCATTGTAATGCTAATTTGCCTAGTAAACATGTTAATAACACGGTTAATTCACGGTAAATTGGCTTATTCTGTGCTTTTAACTATTGAATGTATAAACATACCTTTCACTGTAATTTCTGAACAAATTTTGGAAGGTAGTGTTAAATTAGACCATTCACTAGCAGCTACTACTGGTTACTTCAATGATACATTACACAATATAATAATATAGTCAGATTTCTCAGGAATCATTATTATAATAGTTTTTATAGTTTGTTTCCTCTGTGATTTATGATAACATGAATAATTTTGACCAACAGTGCCAGCAGGCATTTACAGATAATGATGTTGTGATCCTTAACGGCACAGATGAAGACATTGAAAAGCTTAAAGAAAAGATGGCTGTGCGTGTTGCTAACAGAAAAACAAGCAAAAAGTCAAAGACAGACAAAACTGAGAAAGTAGAAATTAAAGCAGAGCCGGCAACACCATCGACTTCTACATCCACAGAAGTAATAGAACCAGAGCCCAAAGTAGAAAATGGAGTTAAAGAGGAACCTGAAGCGGGACCAAGTAAAGCAGTAAAAAAAGAGATTGAGACCATTCCATTATCATTACCAAAGTATAACCCAAATAAACAGGCTCGAGGACATTTTGGGTCTTCCAAGCGAGTGCACCCTACGGAACTAGCGCAGGATCCTTCATATAAAAAGACTAAGAAAGATTACAGTGTAGCCAAGGATCCTCAGACCAGTGAAGTATATAAATCATTATTTACATCACACAAAAGTGATCAAAGTCAGAAGAGAGCTCACTGGGTTACATACAATCCATTTTACAATTGACATTAGTTTTTTAGGATAAATCAATTAATTAAATTACACAAATATAATTTTGTTGAATATTAATTAATAAATAAAATGGTACAAATACAATATTGCATATTTTTATTTGAATACTGATAAATATAATAAATATTGCACTAAATAATTGCACATAAATGTCATTAGTGATACAATATTGTTGCCAATTGGTATTGGTCTTTGTGCTTTGGTTATAAATAAACTTAAAACTAGGTACCTAAGAAATATTGGAATGTTACATTATCATTGATTTGGAACATAGATTTATGAAACTAATGTATAACAATATGTACTTCACTAAATGTCAAGTTTCTCTATGTACTTTATTGCTAAATTAGAATGCAACTAAATAAGAACAGATAATATAATAATTGAAATAACATATTGATGTTGCTCATAGCACAAACAATTTTAAAATTGCATCAAGTCATCCTTATAATAAATAGATCAAGAATTCTTATAGTTATAAAATAATATTAAGAATATTGCAATGGTTCCCAATTAGTCTCCAGTACACTTTCAAAGAACAGTTCAATCTCAAATATCCAGAATGTTTATATTTTGACTTTATCTTGTGTCCATAGACTTTTAAGCAATGTCTTGCCTCCCTAGATGTGTAGGTACATCAGAAATCACTAGAATATTGTATTGATAGTAATACAATAAGTCTAGCTTATGCTAAGATTACTGTGAATTACCACACAATATATTAACACAGCTATCAATAATCTTTTGGTTTACACACAATTTTAAATTAATGCTGTATTTTAAATATAATTAAATAATATAATAACAGCCAGAAGAAAACATTAACATAAAAAAATACTGCTTTCAAATCAGGTACTAAATAATAATATACAAAGTTCACTACTTCCTAACCTCTTTGGTTGACCAACACTAAATACTGTAAATCGACTAAAGTTTAGGTTATCACTAAGCAAATAATTTGTAGCCGACAGTTTGTGTTAGCCAAAGTTTATAGAGAAATTTATCACTCACAATTTGTTAGATGGTACTACTAATAATATAAGGTGCACGTTTGTCAAATCGCACCGCAAAGGACATTTCATGGTTAAGCTATTGTCGACTTTGCTAACGTGGAAATATTACGCATTACTGCGCTACCTTTCGCCGCTAGTAGCTGCAATGCTCTCTGTGACTACTAGTTACGTTAATTGATTCAACATTATTTTAATACTAGCAAAGGCGATAATAGTTTGATTTAATGGATAACACTTAGCACAGCTCAGATGTGCGCCGGTGCTAAGTAGCAAAATCCCAAATACTCGCCTAATTGAGAATAACATAAGTCTATAATTGTTATTGTTTAAAATAACACTAGTCACATGGTCATGGGCACACACAACTTATAGGTACATAATTTTAGAGAGATTAGTGTCGATATGAAAATCGGTGATTGCGCATGAGACGCACAAACAAGTCAGCATCAAATTATTTGGCTAAGTCACCATTATAATCTAAAACACAATCTAAGCCTGTGTGTCCTGTTGGACGGAGGCCAGTGTGGCCTCGATAATGAGGTTAAAGTCCAACTCGTTGAGGCTGGCCTTCGCCGTCAGTAGGTCCAGGAACGTGTCAAGTGGCGATAGACGCTCGCCTGATGGGAGTGCTGCTATACCTGCGACAAAGAATATTGTGGAATTAGTAAATTGTTTATTAACCTCTAAGTCTTCTTCGAAGAGGTTAATGAAAACACTACGTGGGTCTGTGTGTCTGTCTGTTAGTGACCGGCATAACTCCGGAATCACTGGACCGATTGACTTGTAACTTAGTGTGCAGACACCTTGGGGTCATACCTCGGTCGAGTTTGAATATGGGCACTGTGGGTCAAAAGACCCCCGAGATATAGGGGTCACAAGGTCACGTGTATTTTAAATGGCAAAATATTGAATCCTGTGTTTTTACACCCATCTCGTTGGAAATGTGTTACGTGACTAAAGACCGCTAGGTTCTTACCAGCAGTTTATGTTAATGGTCGTTAACTACGTATGGTTACTAGTATATTATTATATTATCTGTGGTATGGTCAAATAACGAATTTTATTGGTTTTTGCTAAATCGCATCAGAGATCATCCCATCATCATCAATTCCAATTCAGAACGTGAAAAAGATCCTTTCAATTTTATTAGATTACTAGATTTCTCGCGGCTTCGCTCGCGTCAGTGTATGTTTTGTTTGCTCAGCTCCTATTGGTCGTAGCGTGTTGTTATATAGCATTACTCGATAAATAGATTCTGCGGACGCTATCCAAAACTAAAATATTTTCAATTCGAACTACCAATTTCTGAGATTAGCGCGTTCACCCAAACAAACTTTTCAGCTTTTTAATATTAGTATAGATAACTTAAAATTCACAAAATTATTTAGTACAGCCGTGTTGCCAAGGCAAAAAATTAAGTCATGAAAATTAAACACAGTTACAACAGAATTTATATCTACCATTAGTATAGATACTCACCGGTATCCTTCACGGGTCTATGCCTGGTCTGTTCATGATGTCCACCAGCGCCACCCCCACTCAATAACGTCGCAGCGTGATCCCTCGCTCTCAGCACGAGTGCTGCGCGGTTGGGCCACGAAGCCAGCGCGCGTCGAGCTCTGCCCTCACCTACCAGTTGCATTAGGCGGAGCTTGTTGTTCACGGTAGTTTTGTTATCGTCGTCTTTGCCTGCAAAGATTGGTCATAATTCTCTGATATTTTCTTACTTAAGTAAATATAAAATGAAAATACTGACTACTGAAACTGATAGTTAAAGAACATATTGAAATGTTTTTAACGGAATTATTGATACCATATGCATTAAAATAAAGCACGTGTGTTTTATTAAGTACTTTTTTAAACGGTAACTACGTTGTAGTTATATATGAATGTAATATGTAAAAAATCGCAGCACCTATTTGTCTACGCATGCAGAATTTATTTATGTGATATTCTTACGCTTTGTAATATATTATAAATCTAACAATTATATTTTTTTAATATTTGAAATAACATTTTAATACACTTACACACAATAATAGCCTTCATAACATCAATCTGCAGCTCAAATACATTTCTGTGTACGTACTGAACGAATGAATGGAACGGCAATGTGCGGTACCCGAGGTATGTAAAGAACGAACTGAATCCTTGTGGCAGTGGGAATGCAATCGAGTCCGCTGCTAAGTAGTACTGTTCTAACACTTTGAACACTATGTACGCATGTGTTGGATCCATTTCATCACTGAAAAGAAGAATATCAATTAAATTATATTAACAAAAAATTATGAAGCCCATAAAATCTGAATCTTATTACACATAGCTTGAGTTTTGACCAATCAAAGCTCAATATTTGTTACCTTTGCTACGGTGTAGACGCAACAAATGCTACAAATATTCGCAGTAGTCGTCACCTCGGAGTGCTGCGAATTATCCTTAATATTAAGGACCCATTTAGTGACAGTATGATCGTGAGGCATGGCTTAATTAGTGAAGATAATACAGGAAATATTCCATGATTCAAACGTCGTATGAAAATCCCAATGGCAAAAAATAACAACACAAAATGAAAGCGACAATTCAAAACCAAAAACAACTTGACGCACTAAAAACCAAAATTAGAGACCAACAACGCCACAAAAACAAAATAAAAATCCTAGGAAGCGATAATAGCAACAGCTAATATTTTAGCCGAACTACCAAATAAACCCACAACATGGACAAAATAAAACGAGTCCCAGTTTGGGAAGTGTCCATACATGAAGGAGAAGCCCCGCTGCTGGTTGTGCTGCGGCGAGGCGGCGAGCGCGCGCGTGAGCGCCCGGCACAGCGCGCGCGCCGCGTCCAGCTGCGCCGCGGCCCAGCGCGTCGCCGCCGCGTGCACGCCGCTCTCCACGCCGCGCCCGCCCGCGCCCGCGCCCCCGCCGCCCCCGCCGCCCCCGCAGCCCCCGCATTCTCGCATCAAATGAACGCTCACCTCGCGAAGATTCTGTTCCAGCCGCGTGTAAACACGGTGCGGTTTTCGTATATTTACTTTCGAATTCATTTCGGTAGACATTATAATTAATCACACTTTTTGTACTATTTTACGAAGGTTTACTACCTATAAACATAGTATTAAAATATTATTACAAAATCTAAGCTAATGGTAAAACTACGAAAGTACCTTGTGAATATAAAATACGTTTACAAAGCTATCAAAATTAGTTATGCAAGTAGCTTAAACCCTACACATAAACCCTACACAAAACCAATTTGAACAAAATTGCAGCTAACCACTAGTTTGTACTTAATCTGCTTTAGTGACAAAATACAAAGTCAGATTTTTTACTAACTATCTGTTATAAATACAATCAGACAAGTACACATTTAATTTCATAGTGATGATTTACTTAATTAAAAACATTCTTTATAATAAACGCCATTTTACAATAATATTTCTTTTTGCATATAGTTTGATCTTTCCAAAGCTTTTGACAATGTTTAACACAGTGCACTTCTGCGAAAGCATTACAGTATCAAATATTTCGCACTCATCCTCGTCGGCAACCTTCTTAATAGACACACTACTATCCTACTATCGTTGATATTAGCAGATTGATAAATATCAGCGATACTAATTCTTTTGGACTATGTGTTATAACGGGTGTGCCACAGGGCACCATCCTCGGTCCATATAGTAATGACTTTTGCAAATATTGTACTCTTCAAAATTGCTCCTTTTTCACCGACATTTTTGTAATGCTTGGTATATTTAAGCTATGGCGTCTTGTATAATTTAGTGATAATTATTTTTCTTTAATCTGTTTGACCTTAATATTTAATTGGCCCTCTAAAAACCACAAATAAAATTTGTCCGTTTGTCGCTGTTGCTTTTTATGTAAGTTTCGGTTGAATAGTGTTACTTAGTCGATGTATGCTTAACTATGAGCCTGTCACGTGCACGTTGTAAAACAATGCAATCACATACATAGTATTCACAAATTTTATATTCTTTGTAATTTTTGTTAGGAGTCATGTCTTTTGAAATAGGTGCACTTGTCACCAAGATTCCACTTTAAATAAGTTCCTCTTTGATATAATCATCTATAGGGAAAGGCAAGGTATAACACTTTTAGGGGCAAATGTAGAATTAATGTTAGTAAAAATTTAGAAGTAGTAGGTTAACATTAGTACAGTGATAAGAGTCGACTAGTGTTTTTTAAATTAAGGCCTAAATTCCTCCTCCGTATTCCTCCATAGTATCATCTTTCTTCTGCCAGACTTTGGCCACCTATAAAAATTACATGGCAGCAAGCCTACGCGTATCTTATTCGATTCAACCTATCACTTGAAAAATAATATTACAATTATTAGTCTTTTATAATAATTTTGTTAGTCAATGCTGCTAGTTATTTAGAAAGAAAACGCTTATTTATATTTACCGCAGCAATGATATGCTCCTGTTTGCTGGCAGTGCAGACGTCTAACTCGAAGAATGGCAGCAGGTCTTGCCCGGTGCCGATAGACGAGCGACGTTGCGGCGCGCTTAGGGGTGGCGGTGGTGCCCCGGGAGATAGTGGGGTGCTGCAGCGTGATAGAGCTTCTGGCTACCGGAGTAAACTACTATCAATCGTCGTTCGCAGATATGGAACTGAGTCTAATAAATGAAATCTCATTTTCAATAGCCAATATTGAAGCTCTTAAACAGCTTATTGTCATAAGATACTTTGACGTTTTTTTTAGGATTATAGATATTTCTATTGAGTCTTGCATAGACTGTCTCATACTTCTTACGGTCTCTACGAAATTACGTAAAATGTACAAACTACTAGGAAAAAGGTGCCGGAAAACCGGAAGAAACAATTACCTGGTAGCAATGAAGGCTGACACGTAGTTTATCCCTAACAGCAGCCGTCGCAAGACGCGCAGCGGGCGGCTCGTTGAGCGCGGCCCACACGCGCGTCCACACATCCTCCGCGAACTGGCACACGCGCTGTCGCGGCGCCAGCACCACCACGGCGCTGTTCCACAGCGCGTCCTGGCTCACCGACACGCACATGTCGCGCACCTGACACACAAACATACTTATACGAACTGGCACACGCGCTGTCGCAGCGCCAGCACCACCACGGCTGGTACGACAAACAAGTCGACAATATAGCCGATGACAGATAGCAATCAATGTAATTACGTAATACTAGGCATCCGTTTGGTACAACACCCTATTAATAAAATCAATTACTCTACTTGAATAGTCTACAATACGGTACCTTTACATCAGCGAACTTGAGATGCTGCGTGAAGGGCAACATCTTCATAAGATTAAGCGCAGAAGCCGGTAGGGACCGTCGGGTGACCGCGTACGTGGTGCATATCAGATATTCTTGCATTACTCTTTGGAAACCCCCGAATCCATCACGCTGGTTCAAGCACATCCACGATATGAGCTGAAAATGGAATTGTATTGAAAAACAAGTAACGTCCTAAAACTAATCTTTCTCTCAAGTCTCGTAGAGTTTTCGCGCATTGGTCTGGTTTTAATCAATAGTGTTACGCCCAGTGACATCTCTCGGCATTGTGGGAAAGACTCGGCAGTTCCGTCTAATAATTTACACCGCCATCTATTGACATCTTACGGAACTACGTAGTACGGTACGAGAATCTTAGAGAGAATGCTGGTACTTTCTCGAATCATCGTACTGTTTACATACCGAGTACAGCGTTGCTAGAAAGCTCTAGAAGCGCTTTACCCGCGTATAAATAGGGCGCACACGCACCGCCGAGTCAGTTTACAATCGTAAGCGGTCAAGTGTTCATCGAAGCGAACGGAAGCGGAAATACTACGGAGTTTGAAGCAGTACAGTGAAAAAGTGTGGTATAGTGTTTGTTGTGTTTTAAATTTAATTGTGTGTTTGAATAAAACGTGTTTTAGTCGGTAATATTGTTTGCATTCTTATCCGTCGAACCCAGCACGTAACAATTGGTGTCAGAAGTAAGATAAGAATATGCCAGTACTACCGAAGGAGGAAGTGGAAGGGGTGCGTACCAGGAACCAGCGCCAGCAAGATGTGGACCAGAGGCGCTTTGGAGACGCCCCCTCGCCGACGTCAGGTGAATCACGTGACTCCGCGGCTGCAGCGGAATCATCTAGTGCAGCTCACTCGCCGGTGAACCCCGACCTCGCGACTCTGATGGCGTTTATGCAGGAGCAGGCACGCCGCCAGGAGGAGCAGGCACGCCGCCAGGAGGAGCAGCTGCAACGCGATAAGGAAGAGGGCATGCGCCGCCAGGAGGAGCAGGCACGCCGCCAGGAGGAGCAGGCACGCCGCCTCGAGAAACAGCTGCAACGCGATAAGGAAGAGGGCATGCGCCACCAGGAGGAGCAGGCACGCCGCCAGGAGGAGCAGGCACGCCGCCTCGAGGAACAGCTGCAACGCAACAAGGAAGAGGGTATCCGCCGCCAGGAGGAGCAACTGATTATGTTAAAAGACCTCAGCGCAACGGTTGGCAAGGAGGTGAAGGAGGTGAAAGAGCAAGTCCAACGCCACGAAAGTCGCATCGCCGAGGTGGAGAAAACGATACGTGGGCTCAAGGCTGGCGATGGGATCGTGGCACCTGCGGTTGTTGCGTCTTCACCACGAGGCTTTAAAGTCCCACCATTCGACGGATCATCGTCATGGTCAGCCTACAAGATCCAGTTCGAGGCCGTCATGAAATCGAACGGGTGGACGCAAGAACAGGCTCTGACCGCTCTCACCTTGGGGCTTCGTGACCAGGCCTTGACCGTGTTAGAGGCGCTTGGTTAAGACATCACGTACGAGAAGCTGTTGGAGGCATTAGAAGCGAGATACGGCGACGCACATCTGGAACACGTGTTTCGCGCCCAGCTGAAAGACCGATCGCAACGTGTTGGTGAAACCTTGCAGCAGTGGGCCCTGGAGGTGGAGAAGCTGGTTCGAAAGGCGTACCAGTCCTCACCTGCGCTCATCGACGGCAACCTCGTTCAAGCTTTCACCGACGGGATCCGAGACCTGGAGGTTAGGGCCGCAGTGAGACTCGGACATTGCAAAAACCTGAAGGACGCCATAGCCCACGCTCTGGAAGTGGAAGCAGTACGACGGGATGATCGAGCTCACCGTATCAGGGAAGTGTCGACTTCGCCCCGGTGCTATAGCTGCGGTGAGAGAGGCCATATCAGGTTGAGCTGCCCGAAGCGAAGGAGTCCACGCAGCAGTAACCAGTCGCCGGTAGAAGGAACACCTGATGTGCCTGCCGGGCAACAACAGCAGGGAAACGAGTAGACGCCAGGACTACGGGGCGGGTGCTGGCTGGTGATAGGAGAGCCCCAAGGATCTCGATCTCACAATCGTGTGACGGAAACAGCCTGATTATCGAAGGCGAAATTAACAGAATGCCGTGCAAGATGACATTGGACACTGGAGCTTCTCGGACAGTCGTCAGTTTCCGACTAGCAAGACGGTTTCTTGGGGACTACTACGGGAACCATGAATGTATACATCTAAGAACAGCTACCGGTCAGCACATAACCGTCCGAGGTGAGAAGGGGGTGGACATGAAACTAGGTAATAAAATTTACCGCCACAACGTCATCGTGGCTGACATAGTGGACGACTGCATCCTGGGTTTAGACTTCTTACGGAAGCATCACTGTGAGATCGACGTTAGTCAAGGAGTATTGAAGTGTGGCTCAGAAGAAGTATTCATGGAGGGCGCATCATCAGGCAAAGTGTACTGCCTGAAGAAAGTAGTACTTCGTCCGAGGTCGGAAACAATCATACCGGTTTGTCTACCAAGGAATTCTGATCAGGAAAATCGATGTGTAATTATAGAAGGCTTGGACAACGATGCTTCATGGAAGATTGCACGCACTCTGGCTAGGAATACCAACGTTACATCGGTACGTGCACTGAACCTAAGCGACAAAGAACTGGTACTCAAGAAGGGCACGATATTGGGCACCTGTGAAGGAGCAGTTTGGATGCGTAGATGCCATGAACAGCCTACCAACGCCAAAGTTCAAGGGGCAAGGTACGACGTATCTTCTCTCTTGAAGGACTGCCAGAATAAACTGTCGAGAGAAGAAAAGAACAAGGCTGAGACGATGTTAAACCGGTTTGCCGACATTTTCTCGACAAGTGATGCTGACATAGGCAAAACTGCCCTAGTTCAACACAAAATAAACACAGGAAATGAGGTTCCGATCCGCCAGCGACCAAGACGTGTACCAGTGGCACGGGAACATGAAGTTGACACTATGATCGAGGGTATGGTGAAAGAAGGTGTGATTGAGCCTTCGTCCAGTCCATGGTGTTTACCAGTGGTTTTGGTTAAGAAGAAGGATGGCAGCATGCGCTTCTGTGTGGACTATCGTCGGCTAAATGACATCACAAAGAAAGACAGTTACCCGTTGCCAAGGATTGACGACACTCTGGATACGCTAACGGGGATGAAGTGGTTTTCTACACTAGACCTAAAAAGTGGCTACTGGCAGGTCGAGATACATCTTCGAGATAAGGAGAAGACAGCATTCTCCATAGGCAAAGGATTGTGGCAATTTAACGTCATGCCCTTTGGATTGTGTAATGCCCCTGCCACTTTTGAGAGATTGATGGAACGGGTACTTACTGGATTGATTGGAGACGCCTGCCTGGTCTACCTGGACGATATTATCATAGTAGGACGCACCTTCGAGGATCACCTTCGCAACCTGGAACGCGTTCTCTCGAAGATTCGAGGAGCCAACCTGAAGTTAAGTCCAAAAAAATGCGCGTTGTTCAGGCGGCAAGTGAACTTCTTAGGACATGTGGTCTCCGAAGAAGGCATCCAAACGGACCCGGATAAGATCATTGCTGTCAAGGACTGGCCAGTTCCGGCGAACAAGACACAAGTCAGGGCATTTCTTGGTTTGTGTTCCTACTATCGACGGTTTGTAAGGAACTTTGCTGACATCGCCCGGCCTCTGCATAAGCTCACCGAGGATAAGATAAAGTTTTGCTGGAATGAGAGCTGTGACGTCGCATTTCAGAAGCTGAAGGAACATCTGTGAACATCTGTCAGATTCACCAATTCTAGGCTATCCCGACAATGAACATGAATTTATAGTAGACACAGATGCCAGTAACATTGGCATTGGTGGCGTGTTATCTCAACGTAAGGGAGAGCATGAGGTTGTAATAGCGTACTTCAGTAAGGCTCTATCCAAACCTGAAAGGAACTACTGTGTCACACGAAGGGAACTTCTAGCTGTCGTAAAGACATTGCAGCACTTCAGTAAATACTTGTTGGGACGGAAATTTCACCTGCGAACAGACCACGCTGCATTGAAATGGCTACTACAGTTTAAAGATCCAGAAGGACAGGTAGCAAGATGGATTGAACAACTACAGGAATTCGACTTTGTAATACAGCATCGTAGTGGCAAGTCACATGGTAATGCGGATGCCCTGTCACGTAGACCGTGTTCCGACCAGTGTTAGCACTGCGCCAGGCAAGAGGCTAAGCAGAAAGGACTAGTGAGGATGTTGAGGACGAATCTTAGCGAAGACTGGAAGGAAACTTTGCAGAGAACGCAACAAGAGGACAAAGACATAAGACCCATCCTCGAATGGAAGAAAACAGGTGCATCGAGACCTCACTGGAGTGAAGTTGCGGCAATGAGCCCTACCACCAAGAGTTATTGGGCACAGTGGGAAAGCTTGGTTATCCAGTATGGAGTTCTGTGCCGGAAATGGGAGAATGCTCGAGGTGACAAGTGTCACCTGCAAATGGTCGTGCCAAAGCTCAAGGTACCGGAAGTTTTACAACTCTATCATAATGGGAGTTCGGGAGGTCACATGGGAGTTAAGAGAACTCTGGTTAAGATCCGAGAACGATTTTATTGGATCCATTGTCGAGAAGACGTTGAGGAATGGTGCCGTAAATGCACGAGTTGTGCTGCCGTGAAGGGACTACACACTCGCAGCAGGGGTGCATTAAAGGTGTACAATGTTGGAGCCCCGTGGGAACGTATAGCTTTAGATGTTGCCGGACCGTTTCCTGACAGCCAAAGTGGGAACAAGTACTTCTTGGTGGTCATGGATTACTTTACAAAGTGGCCGGAAGTGTTTGCGATTCCCAATCAAGAGGCATCTACGGTCGCTGACAAGCTAGTCCACGAAGTCTTTTGTCGTTTCGGGGTGCTTTTAGAGATACACAGTGACCAAGGTCGGAACTTCGAGTCTGAAGTATTTAAGGAGACATGCCGGGTGATGGGTAGCCACAAAACGAGAATGACCGCTTATCATCCACAATCAGACGGCATGGTTGAACGATTTAACCAGTCTCTGGAAAGATATCTGGCAAAAGTTGTAGAAAGCAAACAAAGGGATTGGGACAAACACATTCAACCGTTTCTCCTGTCATACCGTAGTGCCGTTCACGAAAGCACATCAGTAACACCTGCTTTGGCTAACTTCGGAAGGGAACTACGATTACCTGCA
This sequence comes from Catocala fraxini, assembly GCA_930367265.1. NCBI lineage: Eukaryota > Metazoa > Arthropoda > Insecta > Lepidoptera > Erebidae > Catocala > Catocala fraxini. The sequence goes on along the minus strand of OV884025.1, from coordinate 26,124,332 downwards.
GACTTGATCACCGGCATCCCACCTGAATCTCCACGTAGCATAACAGATTATGCGAATGATTTGCGCAACAGGATGAATGACGTATACGAGCACATCAGACAGACCGGTCAGCAGATGTCTGAGAGGATGAAGACCCGTTACGACCGGAAGGCGAACAATAAAGGCTTCGAGGAAGGATCGCTGGTGTGGTTACATAATCCGGCACGCAGCAAAGGTAAATCTCCTAAGTTGCAGGCAAAATGGGATGGACCCTATCGCATAGTCACTAAGATGAATGACGTCACCTACCGGATCCAGAAAGGACCACGAGGTACACCAAAGATCGTTCATGTGGATCGATTGGCACGCTACTACGGATCCAACAATGTTCGGGACGAACATGTCTAAGAGGGGGGCAGTGTTACGCCCAGTGACATCTCTCGGCATTGTGGGAAAGACTCGGCAGTTCCGTCTAATAATTTACACCGCCATCTATTGACATCTTACAGAACTACGTAGTACGGTACGAGAATCTTAGAGAGAATGCTGGTACTTTCTCGAATCATCGTACTGTTTACATACCGAGTACAGCGTTGCTAGAAAGCTCTAGAAGCGCTTTACCCGCGTATAAATAGGGCGCACGCGCACCGCCGAGTCAGTTTACAATCGTAAGCGGTCAAGTGTTCATCGAAGCGAACGGAAGCGGAAATACTACGCAGTTTGAAGCAGTACAGTGAAAAAGTGTGGTCTAGTGTTTGTTGTGTTTTAAATTTAATTGTGTGTTTGAATAAAACGTGTTTTAGTCGGTAATATTGTTTGCATTCTTATCCGTCGAACCCAGCACGTAACAATAGTCATTAAAACCGGACCAATGGGGTCAAAACGAAGTGATGTTTCTGCCAGATTCTGTGCTGTTTTTATACCACTGAGGTAACAAACAAGCATATAGCTAGCCCAATGATAAGCGACCACCAAAGCCTATAATTTTTTACAATATTAGAGAAATCACTCGCGCGATGCGAACCGTCAAAAAAGAATAGTTGTGCTTCCAAGGGAAAGATTACACTAGTTGTCCGTGCTGTACAGCGCCTCATTAAGAAGCCTAAAAACTCTGCTCATCGCAGGAACACAACACAAGATTGTTTGCCTTCGATCTTCTGCAAGGTGACGGAGTCATAGGTTTTGCCTGAGCCCGGTTTCTTATTACAAATAAGATCGAAAAGAGACCCGGTTTTCTGGAATGTCAAATGTATAAGATTGAAGAAGAAAAGAACGGTGCATTTGCTATCAATCATCATTGCGATGAGGAATCTAAAAAATGAAACAGAACTATAACTCAAACTTACCTCTTCAGCCAAATCCATGTTCCCGTCATGCTGTATCAAATAATGCAGTATTGCCAACTTATTCTCTATAGCCGTGTTACTCTTAAACGTGGCTGTCAGGTCTTTATCGGCTACCACCATGGCAACTACGTCAAGGGTGTTAAGGTCTACCATGGTATGGGGCCCCCAACCCAGCAAGGGCGCGAGGGATGGTCCACTGTCGCATTCTTCCATAGGTATTACAATATGGCAGCATGGCTCGTGGTAGAGACTGATGTCGATCAGTTGAGTGTATAGCATTGGGATGTTTACTAGAAGATAGTTATTATCTGCAAAGTAATATCATAAATTAATCCGCTTAACTTTAGTAAGTTAAAATGATATCTATACTAATATTATAAAGAGGAAAGGCTTGATTTTTTTTGTTTGTTCATAATGATTTAAATTAAAAAAATATTGAATCGATTTAAAAGTTTATTTCGCCATTAGAAAGCTATATTATCACCGAATAACATAGGCATACCTTATTTTAAAAGTACTGTTACACCTAACCCAACCTACTTTTAGGCGAGCGAAGCCCCAGGCAAAAGCTAGTACTCTATAACTTGATATAGAACAGCCACGGAGTGTCTGTTCTATACTGGAGCAGTGTGCACAGGCAAATATCATCATAGCCCACAGCCTGTGTCGGTGTGGATTGGTTTAGGATTTGATTCCCAAATGTTTTCATGTACTTAATGGTGGTCATGCTGTTTTTGTCTGTTGATCTCTACGCGATGTTTCGCGATAGCTAACCATCACAGTAGTGATGGTTTTTCATCATAACTTAAGCGAATCATTAAGTTTCCCTATCATATTATATAGAGCGCACGTTTCAAGCGTACTTCTCATAAAATGCCTGGGTCATGACTGGGTTATTACCGTGACCGTACGTCATTTTACTGTAATAAATTTAAGGTTATTTCTTACCAGCATACAGCGTGTACGAGGGTCGAAGCGACTTCGCCAACGACCAGGGAAGGTCAGGCACAACGCTGTGCACAACACACCCGTGTTGCAGTAATGTTATGGAATATGCAAAGTTTACTCCCGAATCCCTCAGGTCAGCGCTGTCTTCCATCACTAACGACGTTGTCGAGTCGTCTAGAGGCTGGAATAAAACATTGAAAATAACTCTAACTAAACATCAATTATCCAAAACATCGCGGTTGCATATAAGCAAAATAAATTGCAATTATAATAAGAAATATTATTCCTATAAATCGTACGTTAACAAAAAAAATACCATATTCATGAAGTTTATGTCTCGGCGATCCTGTCGCATATATCTTGTATCATATGAAGCAGAGTGTCTGCAGAAGTTTCCACTTGGCGTACTATATACGTTTATAGTATATATACTATGTACGTTTAATTTCTTCGCCAACGCGAGGAACTAGGAAAAAGGGCCAGACACAATGCTGCTTTTCATTATGTCGGGATTCCGGTAATTAATATAAAAAATCCTAACCTATTTATCTATACAAAAGACAAATAAATAAAATGTAAGTGTCTGTTTGTATTATCAAAATAAAAGCTTTTTACTAAATGCCTATGAAAATATATACGGTAATTATATCAAAAAATAATTTTGTTGTTTGTTTGTCTGTTTGTTCCGGCTCTGAAGCGACTGGACTGATTTTGACGGAACTTTTACTGGAAGATGTGGATGTTATAAGAAGTAACTTAAGCTAATTTTACTTTAGAAAAGAAATTGGATTTCACGAAAAGAAAAATTTGAAGAGGACGATGTCGCGGATAGCAGCTGGTTTTATTATGAAACTGTAACGTGCATGTATCAGTATTCACGATATTTTAAAAATCGACTATGTGTATGTATTATGTGCTTCGAATCTTAATGGGATTTGGATTTCACACACTGAACGGATTTTAATGTGGTTTTCTCAATGGTAACTTAGGTTTAAATTAACTTATAACTCCAAAATTTAATCCATGTTTCATCTATTTTTTTCAGTAATAATAAGTAGAGATATGATATGCATAGCATAACTAACGGCGAATATAGTTCAGGCGGACCACGTCGTGGGCAAACATACACCTTCACGTGATGTAATAATTGCAGCGATAAAAGCCGATAACAAAATAGTTGCTTCCAATATGTAATAATCACATAAAACTAACACTAAAAACATAATATACATACATAGTTTTAAACTTATATCCCCAAAGACTAGCTTTTTAGAGATGTAGCACATCCACAACTGGCCATATAATATGTATTTAGATTGTACGTAATAGGAACGAGTCTATTGCAGTCTGCTGCCCACAGTTCCAACCTTGAAGCTGCTAAGTGCTACTGAGAAGGTTGTATATAAAATCTCAATAACACTAACCGAATCCAACTTCATGCGTAGCTGTCGCATTTACGGTATATCTTGCTAATATTATAAATGTGAATGTAATGTTTGTTTGTTACGCTTTTACGCCCTAACTACTTGATCGATCATCATGAAATTGAAATTTTGTATACACGATGTCGGGGTTACAGAAAAATACATAAGGTTACCTTACATTAAAAAAAAGTACTATTCCCGAGGGACAGAAAATGTACATAACCCACATTTACGCGTGCGAAGCCGCAGACAATATCTAGTATAAACACATACCTTGTACAAATAATGATGGCAGATACACAGTATCCCTCGCTGGTCGCACACTATCTGCAGATCGAGGCTGCAGTCATGCACCCGCAGTGGGATAGGATCATCTTCATACGCACCGCAAGCAGCGCCCTCCCCAAAACTCGACACGTGAGGCAGGCTCAGAGGAATGTTTAACTGTAGAATAAAATAAAGAATAAAACTTATAAGTAAGAATTACCTACACTAATAATATTATAATGATAAATCTTTTATTTTTCAGCTATTCATAATTCTTTCACCACTAGAACTTTCCTACTTTATCCAAAAGTAACATAATATACATCATGCTATGAGCCACGGGAGCGGTGCAGTTATCATATAATAATAATATCAGCTCTATATTAAACTGTCCCACTGCTGGGCACGGCCTCTTCTCGGTTTGCAATTGCATCCAATAATTTTTAATAAATGTGTTGATTACACTATAATTAAGTACGTACACTAATTCCTTGACTTTCAAAGTAGTGAACGCGTTGTGCACGTTTGTAATTGAATATCATTCGAAAAATTGTAATGATGATGTGCATGATTGCATTCCAATGATATTCAAAAACAATTGTGCACAATACTACTATAACTTATCTCTCTACGTACAAATATAAATCAAATAGAGAACCACCAATCTCTCGTATGACGGAACGTAAATACGCGACACAATGCTTTGATTTGTTTGTTCTCAAATTCTGGCAGACGAATGGCCAATCAGGAAAATTCAGCGACAGCTTAAGTGTCGTGACCGAAGACTGCCACGCAGAGGTTTCGAATTCCATACCGCCACACGCATCTTTAATATTTTGAATATGTTATAACGGCGAGGGCAATAATTGCGAGAAAAGCATGGGAAGAAAATTATAAAAGACTTTACTATCGTATGCAAATAATGGCAACAGAAAAGACTTATCAAGATAGTATTATATATAGCGAATAGGGTAGCCGGAAGGGAAAGACTCTTTTTATCCTTATCGGAATCAAATCCCTTTCGCAGTTACACAGACATGTGTTTGATGTATATATGAATTTACAACTCGCTCAATATATTTATATACGCTCCATCATTGTTTAAAAATATTCCACCATTCCATCACCTGTGCTATTTAGCGCTTCTAAATACCTGGATTAATCATGTTCCTACTTTCTGAAAACAAAAGGTAGTCGCAGTGCGACGACGCAACGTGTAGGCAGGTACAAATTAGAATACACATATTACTATCTCGTGGTATTACAAGAAAGCTATTAAAAATAGACTGAGTAGTGCATGCTGTGACTAAACTGTGATCCTATGTTACAAATAACGTTCACTGGAAAGATTATTTTTGGATAGTACGAATTACGATTTCCTCATAGGTATTCGAAATTGTCCTATTTTTATTCTGACAAGATGGCAAGCATGTATAGGTACAGTTCACTACACAAACTTTGCACAAACCTTTTCATGACCTTGTGAATGACAGAATTCAGAAACCATTCTGTTATTCTATAATATAAGAGAGACCCTAGAAGGATTTTCCTGCAATGCACATTTGTCCAATAAAGCATTTTTTATACAACTTATGTAACTAAAAATGTACGATCCGTTTTTGCTTATGAGTAATTGCCTAGTCGATCAATATTTAACATCAGATTTGGTTTCAAGAACGAACATCTACGGCGCCCGGGGGGTTCGCCCAATAGTATTCCTGCCAAAGATTAGCAATAGCTGACTTATACTACACTATTTTGACAAGGTTAGCAATGGCTGATACCGCAATTTGAGTAGTTATTTAGCCAACGCAAGGCAGAAAATGGTGACTCCCTGCTATACATACAAAGGTCACTGAAACTGACCTAACTTTCTACCTCTAACTCTTGAAAGGTTATTTTACTCATCCATATAGCGTTATTTCATTTCATAACAATGCGATTACAAGTAGCTATCTAATTGAATATAAACGGACCAACAAACTAATTGCAGCCGGCTATGAAGACATAATCAATATCAACAATAGACTTATCGATGCCGACATCTAACCTTCAGTATAGAAAGGCTTACTATTTCATAGCTAAAGAATAAATGTATATCGTTGGTATGATACTGACAATTCATTTGCCTAGCTTGTTTTGTAAGCGCTTACCTGTATCTTTAATAGTCTCTATATCTATAGGTGCATTTTATTAGTTCATCAACGTCACCGTTAGTTTCTTTTAAGAAAATGTTCAGACAAACATTTCGACTATCAAATTAATCAATGTGTTTTAAGAGCTATGAAAATTTCGTTGTAGGCGAGATAGATAGATGGTCAAAGATAGAACCTATACTACCTTTGACAGATGAATAGCCTTTTGTAGGCCAATACTCTGGATCTTAACGACAATCCTAACTAATATCATAAATGCAAATGTTTGTTTGTTTGTTTGTTTATTACGCTTTCACGCTTAACTACACAACCGATCATCATGAAAATTGGCATACTCATTGTCAAGGGAACAGAAAAGGACAAAGGTACCTTTCGTCCAGGAAACAGTACCTACCTACTATTATTAACAACCTACCACATTAACGCGAGCAAAGACATGGGCAAAATATAGTACATAATATATTATTAATAATGAATAAATAAATCTTGTTAATGTTTGTTCAGAGATAAAACAGTAAACCGAAATGTTGGTTATCAGGTCCAACCAAGATTCTACTTCTCGGTTAGAATTGAGCAAATAACTATGTTGAAAATGTTGGCAATACTTACAACAGTCTCGTGGGGTAAGTCTGCGTGAAATTGGAATGCTGATAGAGTTGGCGTCATTTCCGAGGGCGATTTCACTTCTTCACCTTCTGCAAAACTCTGCGTCGGCAGCCGGTAGTGGATGTAGTATAATACCTTAAAACAATTAAAGTATTAGTAGATTTACGCCCATTTAACCTTAAGATACTAAAGTCTACACAGGGACTTTAGTATCTTCCACACCCACTCTAAAAATACTAAGCTCGCTATGGTGGAAAATTGGATAAAGTCGGATTCTTACTACCTGGAATCTGAAATAGTGGCTATAAAAACAATCTTAGAACCAAACTATCTCATCTAATGCGTTAGATACCAGTAAGTGACATTTTAATGTTTGCAAACGTAACACCATATTACCTATAGATACCATATACCCGTACATAATATATTATTTTCAATAGTATCGGAATCCTGCCCGAGACATAATTTGGCGCTTAACATTTAGTGCAATCGTAAGGTCTTCGATTCGATTCTCGGATCAAACGAAGTGTTATTGGGATTTTCTATTAGTTAAACTATTAAATCAGCACAGAGCTAACCCGATAAACGGTAGAAGACAATATGATCGCCCTCTATTAGGTTGGAACTAAAAACCAACTAACGTAATATAATAGATGTAATGCCGCCTCTGCCCCCTGCTTCGTGCAGGCATACAAGCAGTTGCTAATTTGATATGACATTACTAAAAATTTAACCGTAAAATAAAATTGTAGTTAACAGACCAGTAAAGCTTATATTCGCACGTAAGGAAGCCTTATTTCGTAACGAATTCGACCGTGCATGCTTAATCTGGTTTTATTTGGCATGAAAATTAGCAACGGTAGTTTCCCACGACCACGACGACGCCATTCCAGAGAAGCGGCAAGAGGCCGTGAACAGATTTGTATCTACTCGTAATATTACCATTTAAAAATAAATGGACAGCCAGTTTCATTAAGACGCTCTCTTAACTGGCCAGACACAAAAGGTTTTCAATTATGTCTAGTATTCTACAACTTGACAGGTTAAGCTGTCGTCTTCTATAAAAGGTTAACAAAGATTAGCCCTTCCACATTACGGAAAACAGAGATAAAAGAAAAGCCGATCGGGTACCTAATACCTATTGCGCTACACACATACACCATTGGCGCAGATTTGGAGATAGTAGCTCATAAATTGCCTTTAATTTAAAAGTTGAAGAATTTATCTGTTGTGGTAGGTATGTATGATAGGGCCCAAAATATTACCACAGTAGGTACTGTTTAATATGTGATAGTAGTGTATGAGATACGATTGCAAAGAATGCTCATAAGTACCAACTCTTAATAGTCTTCTTGATTATTGACTTTGCCTTTATTCGCCATAGAGTCAGTCGCCAGTGTTCCGTATACGACGACATTACTTATGGTCTTATTCATATAAATATATCTACCTACTTAAAACTACATTCAATAGTTAAAATATTTATCTACAGCATCATTTTAGCTAGCGTCTTTACGAATAATACTTTTAGATTTTGTATAACAACGTTATAAGCCTCTTTTGTAAGATTAAGTAACGGTCTTATTCAAAAACTTATATTACGAATAAGACCGTTCAGTTAATAGTCAAATGTAACCATTAACTTTTCGACTTATCAAAATTATATGGAAGTTAACGACACGTGGACAAGTTAGTTACCTGCTCTTTATTATATACTTCAAATTATAATTCAGAAAGGCATGTGCACATTTCCAAATTTTATATGGCTTGCCGTAGAGTCGTTTAGTGTGTTGGTAAAATTATTTTAAGTTTAGACTGATTACATTTACTCGTACGTTACATATTGAATAATAGTTTATTCAATATGTATACTTGCATAACGTCGTTATTTACGAAAAAATAAAAATAATGTATAGCATATAATAAACAAGCAAGGCCAGTTAGTTCAAAGTACAAATGTTTGTAAACCTATGTCAATATAACAGAACCATATTGTATAATGCAGAGGTTGGTACTATTGCATTATACGCAAAACTTTTTTTATACAACGAATGTGGCAAGCATCCATATGGCTCTCCTGAAAGTAAGAAGATACCGTAACCATTTGCATTTCTTGAGGCATCACTACCATATTATAATAATGCCGATGGTTAGGAAAAGGAATTATAGGTACATGGAATAAAAGGAATGGGAGTGCTAGGTAAATATGTGAGCCTCCGGCACTCTTATTTACCGGAGGAAATGCTGTAGCTCTGACACTAATTTCCTGTACAACGGTAGTATTATAATTACATTCACAGCTACAATCCACCGCTATACCAACTGAGCAATCAGGTGTTTTTTGTTCTTTACTTAGAAAGAGAACTACCGCACTAGGAATAATGCCTGTGTTACGGCGGACTTTACGAACATTTAAACAATGAACACAAAGAATACTAACAGAACTAATTGTGGATCATACAATCTGTTTTTTCTCTGTGGCAAGCCTACAATACTCAGCGCAATGGCAGTATCGACAACTTAGACTAGTACGCAATCTGTGAAATTGAAGTTTTACAATAAGACTGCTGCAATTTTACTGAATTTGCAGATAAATAAAAGAGTAAAATTTAAAATAATAAACGAATCTGTTCACCGGCATAAAATTGCTCGATAGCTTATCAAATAATATCCGTCTACTACTTATAAAATCTATTATTAGAAAATATTTGTATGTTACATTTTTGCTACTTGTTACTAAATGCTCAACTCGTTATTATGACATTTACAAGGCCGTAATATGTATAATATATGGTTTTAAGTATATTTAGTTGTGCTGCACTAACGAGGTACACAGATCGACAGGTGCGCAACTGTTGAGTCCACGCCAATGCGTAAACACAGAAACTGAGCATCTCTCGATCGTGTATTCAAACCGGTTCAGACATTAGGGCATTTTCTGTCAATAAAATATCAGTGGCAGCACATGCTTAGGAGCTTCGTACAGTACATAAGGTTCGCCAGATACAATTTCGGTCACGGGAGCCAATCTTTATCGGGACTGGCGATCTACGCAGAAGATATTATATTGCACAAGTGTGCGCGATAAAATAAATGCATTCTCTGTTCTTTAACTCTCATACTCCGATAGGTAGCAATCCAACATGACCGGAGACAGATCAGGCGCACTACCAACGGCTTTAAGTGCTTTCTAAGGTTCGGAGCCGTGTAACACCACCCAGTTCCTAACTCCGGACAGCTTACTGGGAATTTATTGACAGAAAAACCCCATAACTCTTTGTTGGCTCGATGCGGGATTTGTACCCGACACCTAATGCACAGCAGTAGCACACACTAGGCTGTGCAACCGAGGCAGCATACAGTAGATAACATGTATGTATATATATATATATATATACAACAATACTAAACGCTCACGTGTGGGACACATTCTCGCCTATATTGTCGATGTTCGTGAAGTATGATACTTTTAGACGGCCGAAACATGCGGCGTCATGTATCAATAATGTGAAATATAATTAGAAATTGTAGTCGCGTTCCCCAGTGAACTACATTTTATGTTCCTCTAATTTTAAATAGGAATACTATTTTAATTATGTATACCTAAACCATTAATAGCGTCATTAGTGAGCAGAAATATATCTAGGCTCGGTTTAAGAATAGTTTTATTTATAATTCACCTTTCAGACATAGTGATAGTCAAATTCAATGGTATTACGGAAGTCGCGATAGCCCTGCGGTTTGCGGTACCTATCTGAATTGACTAAACGCGATAACTGGCGCCGGTTCAAATCCACGCGGGTATAGTTTAGGTACTTTTGAATATTTGTAAATTATATAAATTCGTCTCGTATATGTTGTGGTGAAAATATTAAATAATTTATTAAATAAAACCTTCATACTTTCATATTCATGCTAATATTATGAAAGCGAAAATAACTCTAAAACCGCTGAACCGACTACAATGAAATTTAATATAGAGGTGGTTTAAAACTATAAAAGGTCAGAGTAATTTACGAAAATGCAAACGATTACTCACACAAAAAATATAAATAAAATAAGCTAAACTCGCGACTCTGCTTGGGTACAATAATTCTTATTACACGATTGTGTCGCTTTTGGGATATTAATAAATTTAATAACCATCACAAGTATAAAGATCTCAAATCGATATAGAGATAATGCAGCACAATACCCTCAATATTAGAAGAAAACATCTTTCAATTATATTACTTTGGCCTAACCCCACGTTTTTCGGATCGAGATCGCTCACTTTTAATTATTTCATGAATATGTTATGTTAACAACTACAAATCTATCTAAATGTATAAAGAAGATATTATGAAGAAGCCCATGTCTATTCATAGCCTCCAAACGATCTCCATATTAAATACCGTTAGAATTAGTTAAGTGGTGTGGTTATAAAACCATACAAACAGACAGTTACTTATTTTTGCATTTATTATTTTAGTTCACATGCCTCCTCTGTTTGTCAATTAATATTTATATTGTTTATTGTCTTACTTATATAATAGTAGTATACCTTACAATATATAATTAAAGACATTAATTACTAACAATTTCAAACTAAAATTGACACACCAAAAAGAGAAAAGTAAGTACCAATTTAAACAAAGATAAACACAATTGTCCATCCTTCTTACAGAAACTCAATATAATTAATCTATCTGGCCATCCACTGGCAAACAAGACACAGTCAAGAGTGGCGCACAGGAGAGCATAAAAAGGTATGGATGAGATTTAGCATGCGACACGGTGCGACACAATGGCCCGAAAAAAAATTATGACTTTAGTTGCAACAATAGGTGTTACAGCTAAAGAACAAAAATTATCATAAATCATCATGCAAGTGTGGGCATTCATTTTTATACTGAGAATTATGCACATGAATTCAATTTGCACTCCTGTCCGACATAAATAAGATTCTATTGTGCTTTATTGCGATAACCTAGACAACCCAATAGAATCTTAGTTGGTTGGAACCTGAAAAAGGCTTATTGTACATTTTAAAAGCGAGCTTATACCCACTTATAAAATGTACAATAAGCCTTCATGAACTACCAGGCCTTATGTACTTTTTAGCAGAATAGTTTATGTGTTGTCATCTAGAATATTTAACTATCAAGCTTATAACAAATAAGTGGCCTGAAAGCTACAACAATTTATAAAGACAAACCCAAATACATAAAAGGCTTTTGCCAGATTAACTATTTCATTTGTAATTATTACATTAAGTGTAGCAAATTTAAGATGAATGTCTTAACTAAAAGTTATACTTATTGACCATACTTAAAATGGGTTCTTATTATTAGATAAATATAATATCTTACAGCTGTAATCTTGTCCATTTAAAACTAAATGAATTGATTTCTGGAATGCATGGGTAAAGTACCTATACATCTACCATATTAATATTAACTCTACAAAATATTAAACCTTTATTACATTTGATCTGTAAAAATACTTAGTAAGTTGTATTGTGATTATGTATGAGGATAAGAATGGCCCAAGATATTTTTCGAATTTAATGATATAGTTACCTGATGAACACAGTCCCACTGCGCCCATGAAAAGACTTTGACAATTTTCTCTGGTTCTGGGTAAATACCATCAAAGCCCCATTTATCAGTGCCATCGTCATACTCATTCAGGAACATGGGGGTGCGGTAGATTTTTATACCTGAAATATTAATTTTCTAATTTTAAAATGAATGCAAATATTGTTAAAATAAACTAGCACCTATGGAGAAACTGATTAAATTTCGAGTAAGTTGTGTTGCCAGTATAAAATTAATATATCCATATTTTTTAGTTTATTATATTACATCCAATGAATTAAATTATATTTATATGGCATGCATTATATTTCAGACTATATGACCATTATTACAGTATATGGATATTCAAATAACTGTAATTCCTTTTCTTATCTTATTCAGTACATTGAACTACACAACCAGTTTGTAGTTTGTTAACTTTGCAGTTCATAAACACCACTGAAATTTGTACCAAATATATTTAATCACTTCTTTGAAACTAATATCAGATGCTAACTTATCAGTTGGTTATCTGAATATCAATGGTACAATATAAGAGATATGCATAGTATTACTTACACTCTAAATGTTTAAACAGCAAGAATCTATCATTTCTAATCCCGGGACTGTATTTAGTACTTTTCCCATACACATACTGGACCATTATCTGCTTAGTCGAAAACTTCTCCACCTCTACAGGAGTCCGGTCACTTTCGGGCAACAGGCACACCAGATAAGGACAGTATAGAGGTTCCTTAACCTCAGAATTTTCATCTGGAAGTGTCTTTACAATGTAAACAATCAAAGTGTGTGTAGCGTTTACTGAAGCTTGTATTATGTTTAGCTTTTCTTCAAATGTGTTAAGTGTGATCAAAGACTTATTTTTATTGGTGTAAACTCCGAGGTTGAGAACCTCTTTTCCATCTTTACTTGATACCCAACTCAATAGTTGGGATCCATCCTGCTCTTGCCCTAAGAGTCGCCATTCATGAGCTGTTACCTCTGCAAACATAATTATAATAGTAGAATACACGGCTGATGAGAATATAGTTGTATTTTGCAACATATTTTCCACTTCGTTCAAAGCTATCGTAATAACAACAAACGAAGTCTAGGTTCCTTTGTATTATAGGTAAATTAGTTAGAGACTAAAAATCAATTATTTATTGAAGTTAATTAATTGATAATTTCTCATAGAATAGTAACAAATAACCATATACGATACCTTCTTCACATTGCGATTGTAGCACGCCACACAATTTCACGGCAATATTTTGCACAGCCATTGTACCGATATAACCGATATTCACTATAAATTCACCTGCCGTTCACATAATATTTATATATGTCACTGTATCGCCACGTTATCAATACTGAAATAGCGCACCTTTATTGACTTTTCTCGCTCAATTTTCTATCAGCTGGCGCCCAGCTGTGATGCAACATGAACTTAGCCGAATTAAGGAATACCAACAGAACGTAAAACAAATTATTTATGATTATGGCAGCACTGTAACAGTAGCTGCTTATATACACCAATCAGAACAAAGCGTTGGTTTTCACAGAATGATTCGTTTTACTCAACGTGTAAGATAATACTTGTAGTAATTAGTGAGATTTCTCTATTGTTAAATATTTACTCATCGCTGTTTAGTCTTTTAACATACAAAAGTATTTATTTACTTGAAATAAAAGCAGTTTTGTAAAATTTATGTGATTTAATTGTCTCCTTTTTAAGTATAATTATCTTAAACTTACAGCTTTGACAATATGCAACTTATTTACAACATAACTAAAAATATTAAATTATTATTATATCTTTTCCAATCTATAAATCTTACTTTTTAAATTATCAATATACGCTCATTTTCTGTGTACATCGAAATATACACGGTGACTGACGTTTAGTTTTCAGAAGAAACAAACATGAAGCTAGCTAATAGTTAACCCGCTGAGTACCAAAGTTTTACCGCGACATTTTCGCGCGGAAAGCCGGGCGTTATCGAGCCGTGAAAAGCTAAAAAGTATCATGTAAAATTAGAAATTACCAATAAGTGTAACGTTTTAATGTATATTTAGTGTTTATACTCTTATATGTGACCAAAATACGGTGTAATCCATCCTAAATGTGTTGAAAGTTCTTACATCGTATCTTATACATGACCAAAGTACGTTTTGTGTAATTTGGAATAATTTGTGAATGACCAGGTATGTTATGAAAGAATATTTCATTAATGGATGATATTAGATAGCCTGTGCAGTAATTTACTTTTTAAGAAAACTTATGCTTGTAGGCATAATTAGGTTATAAACCTTTGGTGGGCGATAAGCCAAGCCAATTATATTGTCAATGGTTATGTCGTATTAGAAGGATTTATTTCTTTTTAAATTGCAATATTTCAATGATATATTGGTAATGTGAAGATATCGTGTTGTCTATATGCTATTTTTATCAATTTCCATAAGTGGATGTGTCGAGAAACCCAAGCTAGCGACGTGTCTAATGGCGCTGACGGGAGAATTTCGCGCGCGATTGTGACGGATTCGTGGCATTTTTTACCGCAGCTGATTCATGAATTTCGATATTTTTATCCCTCTATATGAAAGTTAATGTATCGTAGTGAATGTAAAACCACAATATATGTGATTTAACTATATATTAGCATCTAAAAACAGCCTCGGAAAAATATTCTCCCGCCAATCAGCAGGGGGCACGCTGCGGGAACCATTGCCTTTAGAGGGTGTTTTACGGTTAAATATCTGATAATTACTCCGTTTAACTGATCCTGGAGGGCTCAATACTAAAATAGAATACGTGTGTTTTATGATAAATTTGGAATTATGGCCTCAATTACGGTTGTCAAGTGACATAACCCTATTTGCAAGTTGAACATGACATGCGGTAATTTTAGCCCATTTTAACTAAACTTAGACAGCTGATAATGCTGTAATTACATCATGTACTTAACAGTGGATATGTTTTAGGCTGTGGAGATAGAGTGCCAGTTGAATTAGCCCAACTACAATGGCACAAACTGGGTATGTACAGTGCAGTTGCTCTTACATTCAATTCTGACCTTGATGTTAGGGATTTGTTTACTTACTGTACCTACATACATTTGCAGTTCCTGCTGTGAAGCCAGTGAAAAGCGCTTGACTTTGAAACGGAAAAGAAATTCCACAGATGATGAGGTGTGTATCATTTTGTGTTACCAATCCAATCTTGTTTTGACTTAAAGTGTTACTTACTTATGCATAATGTTTGTAGTTGGAGAATATGCCACCGATGAAGATATCATCAGTTCTAGAAGAGGAATTGAATGACCAACCAGCTCACAATGTAGTTGTAGAATCGTCTTCTTGCTCTAGTGATGATGAGGGTTCCCAGTATGGGAACATTGACCAGCCAAGGAGTGTGTACACAGATATAGATTATAACCCTGATAGTTTCTTAAGCCCACCGAGTATATCTGACCTTCCTAATTGTGTACTAAGCCCTTTGGAGAATGTGGCTAGAGGCGAGTCTACACCACACTCAAATAAGAGACCCAGGTATGTCCCTGTCATTACTTCAACATGTATTCTCTACGCATTATTGATAAGCAAAATTATCATAATAGATGCTAGCTATTGCTAAGGTGAATCAATAGCTTACTATGATTAGGTTATTAGTTAGTAGTTACTTGTATATCAAAGATGTCAGCATGTAATTAGGAAGCTATTGGGTCTAGCAACCTTATAAAATATGGCTCCTTTTGAGACAAATCCTTTTACCTTAATACAGCCAAGTATAGCAAAGCATAAGCTATAGGTACATACATGAACAAAAATGTTAAGTAAGATTCTCTATTTCAGCACAAACAAAATTCCATGCCCCTTATTGCCAAAACGCAAGTGTCCTCTACCAGGCTTGTCCTGGGCAGACCCAGCTGATGTGTGGAACAGTATGTGTGAATGTGATGCAAGATCTAGTAATAAGAAGAACCCCAATATGTTTGACAATCATCCCAATCTTCAACCGAGGATGAGAGCTATCCTGCTGGATTGGTTGAATGAGGTAAGTCATGGTTATAAAGCTTTACTAGTTAATTATAGATTGTAGTTATAACAAAGCTAAGAAAAACTGAAGCATTACTATTTCTCATTGATCAATTCAAATGTTTCACTTAGTATGTGTAAATTTTCTTTACCTAGTGTTCTGATATGTAAGAGTACATATCCTAAAGTGAAATAGGAAAGCAATATTGAGATATCAGCTTAATAGTAGTATTTTTAGTACATCTAGGCAAATTATTGACAGGCATTGTATTATTACCATATGATTATGGTATGTAAAAAGTTTAACACATGTGATATTTGAAAGTGTTCTCAACCAAAAAAGATAGATAGCAAATGTTTATGATTTTCTAAAATTGTCGTCATATTTTCATGCGGCATTGCAGTGATTTCCGAACAGGATAAGGTAAGAAATCGTCTTCAGTCGTAGACATATGAAAGTGCTGTAATAAAAGGGTCGATGACCTCTTTTTTTGCAATGTACATTGACCTCTTAACCAACGCGTTTTCAATTCAACTTGCAGCGTTTCAACGCTTATTTTTTTAAATATATTTGGCGGCAATATTTGTTATGTGCTGGTAAGATTTAATTGGTTTTTACAAGGTCGTCAACGCATCAGTAATCCTACGGATGTAGGTCTCTATTAATGCCAATGACCTCGTAATATTAAGCGTTCATTCAGTTAGCTATGTTCCTGGTTCTGCATTGATAATGCAATCGCGTGTGTTCCTCGGTGCTATTATTAAAAGAGAGATTGTATGCCAAAAAATTTAGGTTCTTCGCACGCTCTATTACTAGGTGTGACGTAAATAACCTTTGCCAGAATAATAGTTTGATAAAAAGCGGTTCAACTTTTTCTGTTATCGAAGCTAAAAGTACATGTTAATTTTGAATAGCACTATCCCGGATGCGTTAATATGCCGTTACTGTTTCGTTGTACGAGTCGCGTAAGTTTAATAAGCGCTTGCGGGACTGCCGACTATGAGGTCCGATTCTCGGCTCCGGCAAAATCGTATTAAAAGTTTCTGTTAGTAAATGATTTATGGCAACACATAGCACAATTTAGCTTAACCCAAACGATACAGCCTGCTAACGAACTAAATCGTTCGGGAGGGTTGCGACTGAGGGTAGCTAAATCGCTTGGTTAGCTGGTACTTTGGACTTTACCTATCAACGATTGTTTACATACAACGGATTAGCCTAGACCGTGACTATAGACTAAAACTAGTACCTAGACGGTATTAAGTTCAGATATTAAGTGAGACTTTAATCTCTGCCCATAGGTTTTTTTTGTAAGGGACATCTGTCGTAGAAATAAATCCTATGTCGCGGGGAACTTTACAAATATTGAAGTACTTGTTACAACTATTTGTAGATTACACAATTTTGTTGTCCCATGTGGCTATCTAACCCGCGCAGTACCAGTGGCGAGGCGACGATTTCAACCACAACGTCACCCGTGCATTATTTTGCTTATACGCAACAACAAGCGTAATACAATAATAGGTTATGGTTTGATATTCCCGTGACATTACTACAGTAATACCTGGTAGAAGACCATAGGGTTATGTCTTAGGCTACACATAGCCAACGAAATGTAGCCCAGGACTATACAGGGCTAGCTGGATATAAGAAATATAGAGCAGTGACTCTCTGATCATTAGATACAAATGTATCCACGGGCTAGGCAAGCGAGATTTTATGGTTGTTTGTATGTATGTTTACTCCCGCCTGTAAAATCCCCGTAGGGGTAGGCAAAAGTGTATGACAATCTACATGACGACAGCTGTTTTAAGTCCGAAGTAATTGGCGGCGAGCCTAACATAACACATCGTCAGAGTCTGTGCTAGTGTTAGAATATCATAACAGATTGAGTTAACACTATTCCCAACTCCCAGCGATTTTAAAATCAATCGCCTACCTATGCTACGGGATCAAGGAGCCAGATAGAGCCATAGACCCGTGCCTATATAACCCCAAAGGGGTAGGTCCAGGTGTACTATATCTACGTAAAGCTATACTAGTGATCGAAATTCTAATATTAGTTAATTTATTTTCCTTTTTAAAAAGACTATTCCCGCACTAGGCGTAATTCCTGTATCATCAACATTCATACAAGGACACAAAGAACATCCAGACTCGGAACAACCATTTATGGGTAACACATGTGGATTCGAACCCACAACACTCGGCGAAGTGGCAGTGGCGAGGCAACCACTTTAACCACTACGCCATCCGTGCATTTATTTTACATCCGCTTTTATTTTTTAATGTTTATTTCTTTCTTTTCTTTATAGACTCTAACTAGGACAAATCTAAAATTCATCCGTGTGCTATATGCTTGAAAATGGCTACAAAGATTTCCTTCAGTTATCAATAAATAGGTTTTAAGTATTTTGTGAATAGAAGACGAGTCTATCAAGCCTACCAGGCAATTATAAACCTGTGTATATCAATATTAAGCGTCAATATTCCCGTACTATTAAGTACAAGTAATACACAAGTTTAAACGTAGCATTCGAAGCAAAGCTCGTCAGATAAGAAGCGTATTTATGTTCTAGTTCAGCGCAGGTACTAATTTAATTTGTTGTGAAAGTGGGACACTATTGTAACGCGCATGATAACACTGCACAGATTATAAAGTTTTTAAGTGTACCATTTGTGATACCCTCGTCGATGATGTTCCAATAAAAAACTATGCGCGATCGACAACCTTGATCTCTGTACTGTTAACCCCAGATGCCTTTTGTTAAGTGCAATGGATAGTTTGAATAAGAAAAATAAACCATACGGTTTTGGTGATCGCCTTATCAGTTTTGTAGCGTAACATCATTCGCAACTGACTATTGTTGGGTATTGTTTTCGATTATTGATTGGATTTTAGTTGATTAGATTTTTTTGGCATGTAGTTGGCAATAACAGTTTGCCTGCATGCGCATAATCGTATTCGAATATCTTTCGAATGTACTAATAGCATAGTGCATAGGTTTGGGCCATGTGTCTTCGACCGCGTAAATCGGATATCTCGTACAGTAGCATCGTATTCGAATGCATACGGCGATAGCAGATTCGAAAACATATATTTATCCGATATGATTGTAACGGATAGACGTTTCATGCTTTTCGTTGATTGTATCGTAAGGCACAGACAGCCATTGATTTTTATAGTAGTAACACGCCTATTATCCGATATTCTTTAGACGCAAGCGTTCAACAAGTTCATAAGTACATTTTATAATTCTGCCTCAATCTTCTTACATAGCCATTATCTTATATGTTAGTTGACTATTACAGATTTAGTCACGAACCATTATCGTGAAACATCAGCTTCCCGATAATTCAATAGATAGAAAATTATTTTTGCTGTGTCAAATATTTGACCTAGTACGCACTACGTTATCGGGATTGTGCATTTAGATTGTACAACTGCACAATACCGGTTAGATAGTTGTGAATCTATTAAGATATTGTAAACGAGTCGCGACCTCTTGTCGAAATTGTGGTCAATCATATAAATATTGTTGAGTTGATCTAGTTTACGGTGTCAGTCAATAAGGTCCTGAGTACGATGTCGTTGAGATTTTCTGGCAAGAGCCTTATTTACACCGAGTGTGTACCCTATACAAAAAAGAGCTAGAAGAATTCATACTTGCTGTCTAGGAAAGCACCATCGCCGTGCTTACGGCAATCAACCTTGTGTAAAAGTACAAATAGACGATCGAATATGGTGCGGCACAACACACGGTACGGTGAACTCATCTCACCACCGTACCGCATCACAGGCCGTCATATTATTTTCGGTACCGCACCAAGTTCGATATGCAAGAGATCGAACCAGCGTACTGGTAATAATAATAACATTCGGCGCACTGTGCGCTACATGGTCGAATATGGTCCGAGAGCGGCCCGCGTTCGTGGTTCGGTTGTGTTCGCTAGTGTAGAAAAAAGAGTGTTTCGTTGAAATTAAACTACTATATACGGATTTTATCGCGTTGTTTATTTAACACTATATTACATAATTTAGAAAGTCTCCTCGTGACCATGGCTGCTGAAAAGCAACTGAAACGTCGGGGAAAGAGTAAACTTATATATAAATAGTTTTAATCATTTTATTAGCTTAAAAATTAGTTAAGTTTAATAGTAGTAGTAGTGTAACAGTTTCTAAATTATGTAATACAATGTTAAATAAACAACGCGATAAAATCCGTATATAATAGTTTAATTTCAATGAATAACATTTGCGTAAACAGAAGACAATATTATGTAGAGTGTTTCGTCTTAGATAAAATATCTTATATCAGAATTGGTACATGTTACTACATATATATCTAATTATTTATGGTGTGTAGTTTGCACATTAGTGAATATGCGTTCACGTGCTATTTAGGTGGTTCCTTAGAGGTATTTTATAAATTAAAAGTTGAACGTTGCCTGCGGTAGTAGCTTAAAAAAAACAATGGTTTGTACTATCACAGGAAAAGTTACAGAAGTTAGATAAAGTTTGAGCCTACAGTTATGGTCGACCGCGCGGTCCACGATTTAGTTACCGGTTCGTGTAGTCTACCATACTTTCTTCTGTGCACGCCAGAAGAAGTGGTCGATAGTATATTAGGTACACCCACATTTCGCCAGCTATGTGTTACAACCTAGGCAATAAAAGATTGAGACTATTGTGCCTTACCGTGAACATTTCAGCCTTCGTGCTACTGCTAAGAATTTCTTAAGAAATCTTTACATAGACATAGACGTATTCTATACTAATATTATAAAGCTGAAGAGTTTGTTTGTTTGTTTGTTTGAACGCGCTAATCTCAGGAACTACTGGTTCGATTTGAAAAATGATTTTAGTGTTGGATAGCTCATTTATCGAGGAAGGTTATAGGCTATATAACATCGCGCTACGACGTATGGTAGCGGCGCAGTAATCATTAACGCGGGTGAAATCGCGATCACATCTAGTTACTAATGTAAACTATTTTTTGCATAAAACTGTGTGTACAATGGTGTTGCATATGTAATGTTAGAATCAATAGTTACTCATTCGGGTATTGCAACTTTACATTTGTTATTGCTAGTAGGTAAACATCAAGAAATACTTAAAGACATACATATTATTTATTATCAAAAAATTCCCTTAGCTTAGACTATAGAAGGCATTATTAATAAGCCACTTTTTTAATGCAATTTATACATATTGCCATTTAATTATACAAAATACATAAAACAATTAAATGGCAATATGTATGGTTAAACACACGTATAGCAGTAATATAAGCGCTTTGTAACGACATTTCTAATGCTTTAGTTTTGTATACTCTGCGCCAGTATGCAAGTCGCGCGGCAATCGTCTCCCCAAATGCATACGTACCGCTAGGACGTACTAAATTATAATTTTGTAACTGATACCATTCAATATTTATATTTACGATAAATTATTAGGCCATATACAAGGATACTCATAGTTTACCCCAAAAACTTAAAGAAACTGCCCGATCTTTAAGTTTATTATCGAGTGCAATTAAAAACGCATACCCACGGAGTATGCCTCGGGAGTCTCGGGACTAACAAGGCGGGCAACACAGATGTGCTCGACCTAACTAACGACCACATGGTCGTTAGTTATTTTGGTTTGTGATTTACACAAGACAAAATCATTTCTATCTATGTCACAACACAACGTTTATGAACTTCAAAGTCTACTGATCAATAACTATCGTAGGACACCGGCGTCCAGAGACTATGTCTTATGGCTAAGCAGACAGGTTAGCAGGTGACTGTGCTGAGTGTTTCGGGTTTGATCCCAACATGGTACAAAAATTGTGTAGTCCACAAATCTGTCTGACAGGATTTTCCTAGTTCAGATACCAGTCTCTCACAAAGGTACATTTTGTTAATTAATGTCATAATAACATATACCTAGTATAAGTACCTAACCTTTGTGAAAGAAAATAAATAAAATTTATTATTATTATTATTGTAGTTGTTCCGAGTCTAGGTGTCTTTCATGTCTTTTGTTTAAAACTTTGTCCGACATGCCACAGGCATTTTCCTAGTGTGAATTTTAATAAATAAACGGAGAAATTAAAAAAATGCTGCAATATGTAGCTGTAAAGGACTTAAACATAGTAAGCCGGTTTAAAAAAATATTAGGTATATCGATTATTCCAAATTTTTTTTTGGATAATGCAAAACATTGACATGTACCTATACTAAGGCAACATATTAAAATTAAAATAAAGAACAAATCGATGTCTGCCCATCGGCATACAATCCCTTTAGTTAACATTAACACCACCCACGACAACGAACGACGGGGAAGTCTATTTTAAGAGAAACCACGCGACAACTGAACACTACTTACCTACTTTTAAATATAAAGGTAAGACTTGACGTCATCACAGTCAAGACTACGTCATCTTAAACATACACTGAGTTAAACATTCGTAGGTTTACGCTTGTTGTCCAAAAGTGTGTGCAGAGATTACAGATATAGATTTACTATTTGTTTTCTTCATATTCCTGAATTATATAAATATAAAAGATTTATAGTAACAGGCCTGCAAATCACCGAACGGATAGTCAGAGGTATAGCACCCATTGTCCTCTGCTGTCGAGACGAAAATCATTTATTCATTTAGGTCACAAAGTAACACTTATGAACGCTAAAATATATAGGTTAATGAGTTACTAATGCTACATTTAGGGTCGTAAGTTACGCATACTGATTATTAGCTGAAAGAAAAATATAATAACACTGCCTAACCAAGCCTTCAAACACAGGACTTACGGTCACCAATACACGTAAGCTGCCAGAATAAACGAGGCATTAAAAACTGTTAAAACGAAACCTGTATTAAGCTCGCCCTCTTAACATTCCGGTCATAGGTTAATCTAAGGGCTTGGAATATTAAAAGGGACTTGACATAATTATGTTAACTAGCGGTCGCCTAGTGGTCAAAATTCGACCAAAATTCCTAAGCTTGCTACTTTGTTTTCTGTTTTTCTCTATTACATATATATATATAAGGTATAGGTAACCATAGTTACAAAGAATTGTACGACGTCAGACGAACAATGTCGAAATACTACGAACGCGATATGACTGCGTGTGTCAAATGCATGGTTGTGTGCGTGTAGTGTTTTCCCATTAATTTAATGTATTTCTAATGCATATTTTATAAAAATCTCCATATAAGCTTTAACTGTGCCAAATTTCATACTCCTCTGTCCGCGCAATTTTCGTAAAAAGGGGTAGGTACAAAGCTTTTGCTATCACGTATTAATGTATAGATTAAGGATCTGTCTTAATTTCTTTGAAAAATTTTTAAGTTAGATCATAGTTAATGGCTGAATTTATTTATGTTTTCTACATATATGGACTTACGTCTGTATAATCCCGATAGATGTACTAAACCTACATTTTCAAATTCAGTTCTGCTACTGAGAGTTTTCTTAGAGATTTGCTTATTACCCAATACCACTTCACGAGTTGTCAATCGTTGCTACTGGAGGATCAATTAATTTTTATTTTTTAATTTTTTAATAAACTAGATTTTCTCACATGTTCGCACGCTTAAATGTAGGTTATGTTAGATTAAGTTAATAACAGTATTTTTTTCTGGATGAAAGATGGTGAACGGTACCCTATGTTAGGGACATAGGGTACCGTTCATCCAGAACCTATTCTGTGCCACTTACAACGTGTATGCGAAATTTCATTGTGATCGGTCGTATATTAAAAGCGTAACAAACAAACGAACTCTTTAAACGTTCGCATTTATAATATTAATTAGGATTAAGATAGAATCATAGTATTCTTAGTAACCCTCTAGCTTAGTTAATATGTTTGTGTTACGAGTGGATTCACGTCGTTGTGCAAAGACTGGGATCTGAACCCACATACGGGCCACATACACCACCGCGGCTCAATTCGATCTATTTGTCCTTTAGAACCATTCATAACTTACTACAACCATTAATTATCAGACTTAAATTATAATAGACTTAAATGAGCAGCGATAGCTCAGTGGGGAGACCAACAGACTGCAATGCAGAGGGTCTCGGGTTCGAACCCATGTCGCGCACCTCTGACTTTCGGAAGTTATATGACTTTTCGAAATTATGTGCGTATTGATTGACAATTATCGCCTGCTCCGTGCCTCGGAGAGCACGTTAAGCCGTCGCTCCCGGCTGCCATGAACATCTATGGCAGTCGTTATTGGGAGAATGTCGACACAAAAGATCCCACTGGGTCGAAGTGTCGCCGGTCTGCACTGACTGGCTCCCACATAAGATACATAAATTGTATACAAAAATAAAAATTAAACTACTAGTATAATGACTTTATCGCGTTTTAAAAATAGTTTACAGTTTTAGTTTTTGCTAAAATCGCGATAAATCGTATATTATATTGTTAACTAACTGTAAACCGAGACTTCGCGTAGAATTTAACAAAAACATCCAAACAAAAGTAGCCTAAATTACTTCTCATGCCAGCTATCTGCCAGTGAAAGTCCCGTCAAAATAGGTCCAGCCGTTTCAGAGATTATCCGGAACAAACGGATGGTCTATCCGACAGACAAAAAATGTAAAAAAATATTTATCATATAATTATGTACCATGTATACTTTCATATGCATTTAGTAAAAAGCTGTTATTTTGACATTACAAACAGACACTTCAATGTTATTTATTGGTATAGATTTTAACGTATATCATTCGTTAATGGAAGACATCAAAAAAAGAACAATTTATCTAGTCTAATGTAATTTCCGTACTACATTATCTTGCAATGACTGACTCCGGCACTGGACTGTAACTGTAACTTATTTATATAGTAACACATTTTTTGTTCCACTACTTGATCAGACTTAACGGGTGCGTATTTCGATGGAGTTTTCCTCAATCGTATGGCTAATCGTTTTTATTTCACATTTCCGCCATGTATCTGCATATAAACTATTGATGACGTAAATTTCTGCCGACCTCTGACTTCTACTTTGGTTAAGTAGCCTAGTTTACGCATAGGGATTCACAATAAGGCAAGGCTGATATATCGCACTCTTAATAAAACAGAGACTTATCTCAATATTTTGGATTAAACAAATTTAAACTATTGCAATGATTTAACACAAACATAATATTAGAATTTAGCATATACAATTAGAGTCCAAATTGCCTTACTTTCAATTTCGAGTTAAGTCGCTGTTTTATTAAGAGTGCGATATGTTTTATCGGGAAATACTTGCTCTTTTACTTTCTTTACACTTGCAAATCGTGTATGCGCAAGAAACACACCAAAGTTTAGTGCTAGTTAGATGCGTTTGAGTACGTAAGCCGGGCTTTTGCCAGTCTGAACTTATGAAGTGTGACTGCCATCGTAGGATCTATTACAGTTTCGTTCTACTACTATCTATTACGTTAACATTTAGGTGTTTTCCCAAGACTATAGCTGACAAATAGCAGTTAATACTTCGGGGATACTACAAATACAAGTAGCTTAACCTGTTAAGTCGTAGGGGTACACCGGTAGCCAGACAAATTTTTTATTGTTTGGTATTCTAAGATGTGATGGACGAACTCCGTATAAAGTAGTTAAATTTAAATATGTAACGTTCGCGTAAACTTAATTCAATATTATGTGGATGTCATATACTACTACAGCCGTGATGTTACCTACCACAGACACTCATAGAGATCATTCAAGCGAAATCCCGTTCCATTATAGTGCCGAAAAAATCTTTAGATTGTAGTTTACCGACACTAAACGGATTGTCTCATTCAGCGATTGTGTCGAATTCTAAGAAAGTCAACAAGTTTTTGTGTAAATGTGGATGCGAACCGTTCGCATTATTTTTAAGACTACAAGCGCGCTGGGCCTCTCGTTTATCGATTTGAATAAATTTCGATAACAGCTCGATGTAATCGTCAAAAGTTCAAGTTGCATCGTATTATGATACGTATGTGTTCAATTAATTAGTTTAGTCCCGGTTTTGTAAGTAATAAACGTTTGAGAGCACCGGTAGTCGGGTGAAATTTAATACATGAGTGCTAAAATTTTATGTATCATTTGGTGTAACGTCGAAGGAAAGCGCGAGTAGAAGGTCCTCGTCGTGTTCACCGAGGTGTGAGGTAGAAGCTTTTGTACTTCGCTAATGTGCTCGATTATGCCTTTATTTCTTGTACTCAAAGATGTATAATAATAATAGCGGCGGCAGCCCAATGGAAAAGATATCGGTATTGTGATCGATAGGTCGCGAGTTCGAATCCTACCTATTGTTGCACTACTGACGTGAGTCCACCCTTAACACAGGCATATTAGCTTAGTTAAAAGGATTACCAAGAATACTAGTAGGTAATTTGTATCCCAATAGCTATTACAATTTTAAAAATAATCAATATAAACAAATAAGATTTGATTTAGTCGAACCTGGCTTTCTTTATTATTACCTCTTATTTTTAGATGTATAAAAAATGTGATAAGAGAGATATGCCAATTTAGCAATAGGTAATCCGTAGCCTCTGCTTACCCCTATAATGACAGACATGACAATGACAGACATTGACACGATAGATCATACTACTATAGATACCTATACTAGGCTATAACAAATACATGTATAAATTAAGATAATAGTTGAAACTGTTCATTACAGCGATATATTTTGGAGAACGCTTCTCTCAATTGAATAGTCCAAACAACCAACTAATTTATCTTAATATGTAAGTTCAAGATGCGTCACTTGGTACGGACAGGAACGATGTAAAGGAACTAATCTACTTAATGTATGCTAGCCGAAATTAATCTCGCTTTAGTGATTAAAGCGTCCGGCAGATAACCCTAGTCGGAGACGATATAACTCGACAATAAACTGTCATTTGATAATTGAAACTTTCCGCGATATAATTACTAGGTGACTAAGGTGACTTAAAAAACGCAAGCAATCTTTCACAAGCTGTTGAGAGGAAATCTGTGTCAAGAAACATTCATTGTAAAATGGCAAAATGAAATCATTACAAAAATGAGACATATACAACATTACATTTGAGTCTATTTTATCTAAAATTATATTAAAAAATATACACGCCACTGTTATATCCTGTTATTTAAAACTGTCCTCGTAGATTTATAACTATTCGCATGCAAACCAAAGCTTTCGAATCTCGTCATATGACAGTCTTTATTGTACCAAAGCAGAAGGTATAAGCCACTCGCTTCGTTTTTACTTTGCTTTAGAAGGCTCAGTGATTTAGGTATATGGCCTAATCAATGATGATGCGCTGAGCCTGATCGCGGATCCAACAAAGGACAAAATATTGTGGAATCCACAGATCATTCTGGCCAGTATTCATAGCCTCCATTATTGTATTATTTGTAATATTCCCGCGACACTGCGATTATCGCTACTACGATAGGTTGTCCTAAAACAGAGAACAAAAAGCTATAAAATATATGACTTGTTTTGTTGAGCAGCGCTAAATGTCTTAAAAATCTTAATTATCGTGACTGGCAATTATTTGTTGAGATGACGTTTACACTTATAAAACAATTGTAACGATATTTTTATGTTAGGCCTCATGTCAGCTTAATTTAGCAGCATTAGATGTCGTCGACATTTTTGGCATTATATGCAGATAGTCATCATTTTGTGCCTGTATCTTGTGCCTTCATAGCCAGAAATCGTAAATTGAATTTTGAGATCATTGTCAATTGAACTTATATAGTTTTATTATGACAATGTTTAAGTTATTTATGAAGCACAGACTATAGAATTCGACATTGCTAATACATATTGCTTTTATTTTGTGTTGTTGGCAGTCGATATATTCTTTTTTACTGATATTGTTACGTATTAAATGTAGTCATGAGAATTTTAGTCGCATTTCTAGTCCTGTAAGAAGCTTGGGGTAACTGTATTGACAGCTGTAGTTTTACCCGGTGCTTATGTTAAAGAGTGTACACGCTAACTAAGATATGTCTCTTAACAGGTATGTGAAGTATACAAATTACACAGAGAAACATTTCACCTCACAGTGGACTACGTGGACCGATATCTTTCCAACACAGAAGATGTTCAAAAGGGCCGGTTGCAGCTTATAGGTAAAGCTCAAACAATACACGCCTAAAACCGAAAAGAATAGTTAAGTCAAAAGAGTAAAATAACAACAATACAAACAAAATCTAAATACCCTCTAAAAGCATATCTGCTCATCTCTAATCTAACGCACATTCTGCAAACTTCTATTACTTCATCAAATTATATATTCTTTACCACCCAAATACGAATTCTAAGCTAATAACCATTTACAACCAAAATCTAAACATACATAAAACGCGATCATTTTTGAACTATGAAAATACTAACGATACCCATACAAATTCTAATCTGAAAGTACAAATAAGCACAACTTTTACTATCTCTTGTAACCTTCAAGATGAATTATTGTCATGTCTAGCCGTCAGTTCACCAACCATAAAACAAAACCAAGCGTAAGAGTCATTTAAAAAAACAACGGAGCAAAACACAACTACCTTAATCACATCAATAGTCAAATTATTCAAGAAACTTAACAGTAATTCCTTTCAGGTATCACATGTCTGTTCATAGCAGCGAAAGTTGAAGAAGTGTACCCACCGAAAATAGGCGAATTCGCGTACGTTACTGACGGCGCCTGCACCACAGACGAGATCCTACTCGAAGAGCTACTGATCCTGAAGATACTGTCGTGGAGCATCACACCTATTACCATCAACAGCTGGCTAAACGTTTACATGCAATTGGCCAGTGAAGGCAGGAGCGCGAAACGTAGGCTTCTGGGAGAAAGTGATGTAGGCGCGAACGCTCTGAGAGGGTACACATTCGTCTTCCCGCAGTACTCGTCGCTAGAGTTTGTGATATGTGGACAGTTAATAGACTTAGCAGTGTTACATGTGGATGTTAATCTGTATCCGTACAGTGCGGTCGCCGCCGCGGCCATGGCGCACGCATTCAGCAATGAATTGGCCACCAGGGTGTCAGGTAAGTTAACTTTTTATTTGGTAACAGTGATAGCTCATGTGTAAGATGTGTGTGTAACAGGGATTATGACCAATGACAGCTGAAGTTGAGACTTACATGACCCAAGAAATTTGTCGAATATACCGCTATTATAAACTGCATTTCAATGTTTTACAAAAGAAGACAATAATGCATTTCATGCGGGCGTAATCTTGAAACAAAACCTATACAACATTTCGGTGCAGTGAACTCGAGCAGGCGAATTAAAACACGTGTTACGTGCGTAGGGTACAGCTGGGAGGCGCTAGAGTCGTGCTGGCGCTGGATGGCGCCCTTCGTGTCAGTCGTGCGCGCCGAGGGGAGCGTGTGCGTGGTGCGCGGCGCCGACGGAGAGTTCGTGCAGCGTGCCGCCGGCCTCGACCTCATCTGTCCCGACGTCAACCTGGACGAGAGCCACCGCATACAGTCGCACAACGTCACGCTCGACATGTTTGTGAGTATATGGTACACATTACAATACGCCGAGGGGAGCGTGTGCGTGGTGCGCGGCGCCGACGGAGAGTTCGTGCCGCGTGCCGCCGGCCTCGACCTCATCTGTCCCGATGTCAACCTGGACGAGAGCCACCGCATACAGTCGCACAACGTCACGCTCGACATGTTTGTGAGTATATGGTACACATTACAATACGCCGAGGGGAGCGTGTGCGTGGTGCGCGGCGCCGACGGAGAGTTCGTGCCGCGTGCCGCCGGCCTCGACCTCATCTGTCCCGATGTCAACCTGGACGAGAGCCACCGCATACAGTCGCACAACGTCACGCTCGACATGTTTGTGAGTATATGGTACACATTACAATACGCCGAGGGGAGCGTGTGCGTGGTGCGCGGCGCCGACGGAGAGTTCGTGCCGCGTGCCGCCGGCCTCGACCTCATCTGTCCCGACGTCAACCTGGACGAGAGCCACCGCATACAGTCGCACAACGTCACGCTCGACATGTTTGTGAGTATATGGTACACATTACAATACGCCGAGGGGAGCGTATGCGTGGTGCGCGGCGCCAAGTATTTAGCAAACTGCCTAATAGTAAACAAATTTCATGGTCCATAGACGCTTCCACGACTAGAGATGTACCGCATGCGCAGGCGCACCACTAGCCCCGTGATAAGAGAAAGTAACTTTTTTTTTAACCTAAATAAAATTAGGTAGTAGTAGGTGTAAACTTAGTCTGGCCATAAATACTGTTACAATTAAAAAGAAAACTTTAGTATTACATTTGAATTGCGAATCTGTCATTCTTATATGAACATTCATTGTGAATTTCATTTTCGCGCCAATCGGTGTTAAATATTTTTAATATTAAAATGGAGTGGGGTGATAAAGAGAACTGAATTGCTGTGATAGCATTACACAAAGTAGGTATGGAGCTAAATCTGCCGTGCCTACAGGATAAATGCGCAAGTGATCTCTGTACGCCGGCCATAGACCGTCTGAATGAACACCGTGGTAGGACCCGGGTTTCTACCTTTCCCGAGAATCTTTTCCGCGGAAAGGTATGCTTGACAGCATTCAGACGGGTAAAAAAATATTATGGAGCCAGATGCGATTTTTTAAACTCCATCCGCTTGGAATTAGTCGAATGTTTGTGTACCGGGCTTTTGATAGGTACACACGGCTACACATCAAGTTACACACCCTATATACTCTATAACTACGCTACATACAAAATAGATAGTTGTCGGAAGGAGACTGTACATCGTGATTCGTGGTGTCGACTTTGTGCTTACACACTGACACACGTTTTTTTACTATTGTTGTTTTGCGCCGGCCGTCCGTCAAACAAATCCTAAGCGTTCGCCCGACGATACTGTGACGACGTGAAAGTGCGATTTAAATATTTATTTATTATAGCGCAACAATTATCTCCACAACAGCGGCAGCATAAGTGTTATTGAAATTAAACTACTATATATGGATTTTATCGCGTTGTTTATTTGACACTTCCCCCCAATTTCAATAAATAACATTCGCGTAAACAGAAGACAATATTAAGACTGCGCTGAGCGAAATGTGCCAAAACAGACGGTCACAGTTAAGTTGATAAAATCAACACTTTTTGTTTAATACAAATATAAAATATACATTTACCATAACAATGAATGTGTTTACAATTACTCCGTGTAAAAAACTTAAAATAATTAATGTTTTCGCCTACAAGTAACGTAAATTTGCAGAAATCTATCCTATTTTACAGCTTAAACGAAACATAAATAGTTATATTACAATTTGTCCGTCCCAAATATTTAAGTTATTGGTTGACAGTAAAGATATATATTTATCAAAAAAGCTATTCAAATCCTTTATACAATTTTACTATGGCGGCCGCGCGTTGATTTGAATTCCGAGCTCTGTCATTCAGTCCAACCGCGTCTTACGCTCGGCGCAGTCTTAAGTATACCTAAGTGTTATTTTTATAGCAAGTATAGATGCATAAATAGAAAATTACAAGTTTGACTTACTGATCAAGTTACCTAGATATTTACTTTGCGCAGTTTGACACTAAAGATCGCCAAATAAAGTAGTAGCTAAATCGAAATGTATATCAAAATGACTACATGGTTTCTTGATGTAATGAATATCTTAAAATTACTTATTATTATTATTACATTTTCCAGTGCATAGTTATGAAAGGAAATAATGAAATACATTTTTATCGCTTACTTATTTAATTTAATGCTTCAACATTTTTAAAAAATTATTTATTTCATGTCTAAATGTATATCTTATTATTTTTAATCTTTTAGAGACTCTTGTTATTCTTTTATAACATTTGCACCAGTAATAATAATAATAGGAAATGGACGTATTAACGCTTAGACGCTAGCGCAAATGAAAATCAAACTTGTAAAATATAATATTCGCGCCGAGCTAAACTTACTCAGAAAATAATAATTATACATATAGGATATAATACATGGTATGGTAAGGATAGAGCGCCGCGTCCCCTTCAGCGTGAATGAGACAAAATAACAAAAATATAACGCACTCTCTCGCACGATTCGCAACGATCATCTTCTAATAGTTCAAAGTCCAAACAGTCTAGGTTAATGTGTCGCTGTGTGTACAATAAAACATCGTCTGTTTGTGACAGAAAAAGATCTGGACATCCACCTAGAGTTCCCATGAAAAAGGCGATCAAAGCAGAGAAGGAAAGAATTCTAAGAAATCCTGTCCGAAAGCAAAAGATATTATCTCGGGAAATTAATATAGCTCCTAGAACCATGTCGTGTATTTTAAAAGACTAGGACTAGAAGTTTATAAGAGATGCACTTATTTAACTGTTATTTAAAAATGGACAGGGTGGTAAAATCAATACAACTTCTTAAGCGGTACGCAGAGAGAGGTCACAGATTATTTTTATTTTCACTATTGAGCAATGTTTTAACAAGCAGAATGATCCAGTTTATGCTCAAAGCTCCGTAGAAGCTACCCAATTAAACAGCAGAGTACGTGGACATTATTCGACTTCAATGATGGTTTGGTGGGTTGTTAGCTTTAGCATACCATTAAAATTAAATGATTCTGTTGACAAACTATCCTAGGCTAAAATACCTACAGCAAATGTATATACTATCTATAGACATATTTCCTGGAAGCTGCAATATTCATGAATTAAAGACAAATTGTTAATTAGCCCGCCGTCTAAAATAAATAAGATTGGTTACATATCGTTATTACGATATCCTTTTATAACTATTAAGTAATTGGCCGCTCGGCATCACCAATTACGAGCATATAATCACAAACTAATCACAAACATTGTCAACAGGATAAAGTATACCAGATAATGGTAGACCAATCAACGACGCAGACCGACACCGCGGGATCGTCACAAGACACGGAACACATTTACCCGCCGACACCTCCGCAGTCTGATCACAAAAGCCCTAAGACCCCCTCGACTAAGACTCCGTCGACGCGGCGTCTCTCAC
Source organism: Catocala fraxini (assembly GCA_930367265.1). NCBI lineage: Eukaryota > Metazoa > Arthropoda > Insecta > Lepidoptera > Erebidae > Catocala > Catocala fraxini. The sequence continues at coordinate 26,091,006 of OV884025.1, read as the reverse complement.
CTGTACCTGAATCACGACGACTCTCCGAAGAATGAACGGTTGAAAGGTGTGTGTTTTGTTGTTTGTTATAGTCCGGTATGGATACTAAATTGTTAAGAACAATTGTTTAATACTCTTTATTGTTCGGCGAGTCCAATAAGTTGAGGTGTTGTTTTTATGTACTGTTGTTTAAACAAGATTATTTAGACAAATTGTTTAATACATTGTGAGGGAATTGTATGTCGGTTAAGAAGGTGTACACACTAATACATAGATCTGCATCCGGTATGTCCGATATTTTCACACAGTGTTACTATGGCCGTTACTTGTTTTGAACGTTCATACGGGACAAGATGAGTTGCCTTGTGTTTACGCGCACAATTGTACGTGATGATATAAGGAGCAACTTTTACATGTAACTGTAATATTAGTAACATAAGACAAAAGCAAAATTAATATATAAAATATATATGTAAATTGAAGAGGTGGCTTTTCAGATAAACCACAAAATTGTGTCAATATTCTGTTATCATTTGATTAAATTATTCTTATAATTTCATCTACCTATATTGGATTTTAGTTCACAATTAATGTGAACACTATTTTTATAGGTTAGGAAAGTTAATAATAAGACCTTAAGACATAATAACTGATAGACATTTTAGCATCGACCACCAAAGATATGTTTTCTACTCGAAATAATTATACATTTGACAACCCAGAATGTTTAAAATTCCGGTAGTAGTTAATTGCCTCTCATCCGAAGAGCTCGAATTACTAATATTCGTGTTTCTAATGTTTGTGTATTTTCGTGGCAGCTTACTAACGTCACTAGGCACTAACTGCGTTTGGATTTTGCATGATACTTACAATGTCAGTTGAGAGGAGAGCAAAACGTTACCTTAAAATGGGTGATCACGAGTGTCCACCGTGCGAAACAAAATGGGTAGTCAAACTTATCAGAAAGCCGAAGTAATGTTACTATTTATATTATTACAATCGTCGTTCATCAATTGAACATAGCTGTTCACAGAGCTTTAGTCTTCCTTGAAGGGTGATTATCAGTGATCGGATATTCGGGCGCTTATATACCTAAACTTCTTCCCACGAAAGATAACATGGACATTCCATTCTGTATAAATAAGTAATCCCGGGTTCCCGGGATTGAACAATTTTGTAAAAAAATTTATAACAAACTTAAATGAAATTATAGCAGTGATTATTTTGATTTAGTATCTTTATTTTATTCAAAACAAATGGAATATCAATAAAAAATTATAATGTGCACAATGTGGTCACAAGTAGTGGAAATTGATTTATCTATCTAACAGATTAATGATTGAATTGAGTAATTTATTGTATTTTATACGAACAGAAGACTAAAAATATTACATATCCGTATTATTCTTTCGTGGGAATAAAAGTGAAGTTTAGTTATATTAGTGCCCGATTATCCGATCACTGGCAATTTTACAAACAAGAATGAAAACAAGATTATTATTATTATCCTGCTTATTAATCGAAATGCGACGATTATAAATCAGCTCATATAACATTTAAAACACTACACTAAATCTTTAATGGTTAAGATGTAATCTTTGTTCCTAAATTGCTAGAAGTCAACAATGTCTATCATTGCTATAAACAAATTAACTTAGTTATTAAGTTACTTAATTCTGTCATGATTGTATTAATGAATGTTGTAATATATAGATGGCACAAACTTGAATGATGACATATTTGAAACATGGACTTTAAAATGTATTGCTGGCTGTCTATATATTATAGCATTATATGGAAGTTAAATCAATAAAAAGTTTACAATATGTAAATAATATTTGTTCCTATTTGTTAAAATGACTCAGGACCGGTTTCCAAAGCAGAGGTTAATGGAGCGATCATTTTTCAGGCCATTGATTTTAATTGAAAAATAATCGCGCGCTTTGTATTCGATGGAAACAGGCCCTCACACTGGCACTGCCAGGACATACTGCTTAGACATTCCATACATTTAATGTCACACTAAAACCGTGTTTAAGGAGTAAACAATAATCCACCGCATCGTTGTAACTGTATAATTATTGTAGCTTATAAACAAGGTTGTGTTTCCTCAATTCTTGTAACTACTTTAAATAATATAAGGCTGTATCCACATCTCCAGCCGGCAGCGCTGTAGAGCTATAGGTGTGGACGCATAATATATTTTCGTGTAAATAGAAATACTAATGCATTGCAATTAATCATTTTCAATCAATATATTCTGTATCTTTAAGTAAATAGTATGTTTACCGCCCTGTAACGTATTTTCTAGTAACACTAATTTTAATGTATTTTTAAATTACCGTTCGATCGTGCATTTCATGCTTACGGGTTACCAATCATTTTCAGTTTTATATCCTATTCTTAAACATCCAAATCAAATGTCACTAATTTATATATATCATATATATTTATAATAAACTGCTCCAATTACTTATTAGTGAATTAGTTGTATGCTTAGTGCTTGATTTTCTCGACATTTTTGTAAATAATATGATAAATATGGTAATTTATTTTCTAATAAATTGAACAAAAACATGTTCACATAGACTGATACCTAGCTTGAGTCAAGTGTAAATTCTTTTTAATTGAATATTAGATTCTTTTGATTTATTAAACGAATATCTTTCGCGGCTTATTTTAACCAAAGACTGCCACATGTTTGGAATTAAGACCTACATTCTCTTATTTTCCTGTAGTATTGTTTTATTAGAGAATACTTAGTTTTTCATGTATCTGCAAAACTATCTTATGAAATAAAGGACCTCGCCCAATCCCATTACGAAGTTTCTACCCCCTATGAGCAGATGCAACCCATTATAGTTATTTCTTGATAATTTGAACAAGTTAGAGTTATTGATACTAGAGATGATAAACTACAACATGTCAAAGCTCGTCACGACCACAGCAAAAAAAAAATCAAGTAAGGACTACACCAAATCCATAGACTAAAAATATTCAACATGTGTCAGCTGCGTTCGGAATTAAACATTTTAATATTGCTTATGTTTTATTTAAATTATTATCTTTTTTCTTATGTTAAAAATAACATTCTATTATCGTACATATTTTTTATTATAATTTACCATACTTTAAGCTACAAACGTCTCATTACACCCACCGATCGTAGGCCAAAATGGGCGGGGTCCTTTATGAATATTCTAAAGTATTTGTAGCATGTCTAAAACATATACTGGTATATAATAATAATAATATTCTATCACATACACAAAACACCATCTAGCCCAAACTAAGCAGAGCTTGTACTATGGGTACTAGACAATAAATAAACATACATATATACTTTTTTTTTTGTAAATACATACATATTATACATAGAAACACCCAGACCAAGACAAACATCCATGTTCATGCACACAAATGCTTTGACTTGTGCGGGAATCGAACCCGCGACCTCAGGTGTGGCAGTCGGTTACACTAACCACTACGCCATCGAGTCGTCTCATGTTAAATGTAGAGAAACATATCTGTGCCCAATTTATGCCTGTGTTAAAATATTTTGCCCTTGATAATGTAATATAAATTGACATTTCTCAGCATTATTTCCTGGTATTCTCAAATAAAACTAGCCATTTGTATTATTTGCACCGTAAAAACATCGTCGTGAATGTTGTAAATTATTTTAAAATGTGGTTTGACTGAAGTCCTAATTATTTGAAGCTTCCTTTAGCTCACGAATATTTCTGTTATTAACACTTACCACCTATTCTGCTATATGTGTGTGGTTCACTTGCTTAACTAACGCTTCTTTTTTTTGCTAAATATGTCTGTGTACGAGTGATGAATAATATGTCGTTTCATTATTGTAGATCGTGTCCAATCAGACTAAACAATTTTTGAGCAAAACAGTATGTATTGACGCCTGACTACTTTGTTTTATAAGATCCCAATTCCCAAATACCCATCATAATAATTGTAATTTAAAATTACATAAAACCAATTTTTATTCAATACAACATTCAAGTAATTGGTGATTTCAACAAATTGATTGCTATCGTAGTGTTCATATATAATAATAATAATCTATTTTGAGATTTACATGTTTAGTTTTAATATTGTTCAAAAAGATGCCAATACGTTATAAATCAACCATAGTGTTAAAATATATATTGAATCCCCTTTGAAATCACTTTCTGTAGAAATACATCCTCTGTTCTATACATTTAATATACGAATATTTTTCAAGTTGACTCGCATACTAAAAAAACTCCGGTTACAATACGGCACCGAAATACTAGTCTGATACCCAATATCAACAATAATGAAACCATGTATATTCGCAAAATTAAGACTGCCTGCTGTTATCTATTTATCGTTTCCACTTACTCGAATACACTAACATATTCAAATAATCTGTTGTACAAAATCGTACTCACCATAATATATGGAATTATTGTATTTTTAATTATTAACATTGTACAGTGTACCTAACTCCAATAGAACCGGGTATGTTATAGTAAAATTCACGTAGAATTAAGTTGAACGATTACGCTTATCCACTAAGGTGTCCACTCACCTTATAAATAAGACTTAGATTTGTTACATATATCAAAATAATTTAAAATTATATCCTTAGTAGAAAATGATTAGAATTTTTAGTTGTAAGTTATTTTTATATCAATTTATTTGAAGCTAATATGAAAGTACCTAATCGTAAATGAAACGTACATATTGTATCCCGGACGTATAAGCATGTGATCTCATGTCATGGATATAAAGGTTTATTCGGTTATGTCATTTGTGCAATAACTGCATCGATCACACTTTGTATGTATAGTCAATTCACGGCGACATAGTATTAAATAAATGGTGTTAATTATTTATACAGTATCTTTTATTCTCCATATCCTTTCAACCGCCTTATGCACTGAACAGTGCTCCACTGCTAATGACGTTATTCTTGCCTAAGCACTATACAGAGCTCAAGTCACCCGCGTGGGACTTTTTTCCATTTTAATAATAAAATACTGGTAGGTAAATTGTTTTTGTTATTGATTCATATTAAATGAACGAACTCTAGAAAATTTCACTTACTGAGTGTAGTTCATAGAATATTTCTAACGACCGTTTCAATATTGAGCACCAGCAATGGAGCATCACGGCTCCTATACACGATGCCGCCGCCGCGCCGTTACCGTTCCGCCACCGCGCCTCTGCCATGTATACAGTCGCGACCGCACCGTCACCACTCCGCCACCGCCTCCCCGCAGTTTGATTTTATTAGACCACTAGACAGTTGCTAGTAATACATTGCATAACACTGCTCTGTCCTCAACTAAAGTTATGAACGTTTCGTAATCAAATGTATCTATGATAGATTACTAAAAGTTAATACGAGCGCATACGTTAGCGGCCGGTAATAGCATAATCAAACACTGGGGAGAGTCGGCGCGGCGGCGGCACGGGGGCGGTGCAGTCACGAACGTATAAACAGCTGAGAGATACGGTGTCGGCGCGGCGGCGGCATCTTGTACCCGAGCGCTCAGTCGGATTTTGTTTATCATTTAAAATGACCGTATTTTATATTGGATTCAGCTTTTTACTTGACCATTATATTATTGATAAGGATAATGTAATTAAATATAAGGAATATTATGATGATAGTAAAATTAGTCACAACAATTTCTTCACTAACCTGAAGTAGGTTGATTAGGGCAATATCTTCCTGCAGGATGAATGCGCGAGCCCTGCGCCCAGGCCATAGACCATATGAAGGAATTTCGTTCATTCGCCCACATCAAAAAAAGTTGCTATATCTTCACTTAATAACTGCTTGTTTTTCAGTTTAATGTGTAATAAAGTTTATAATTGTATCAAAGTTTTAGTTGCTGCCTTAACAGTATATACGACATAGACAAAATAAACATATATAACATAATTAATGTAAAAGGATATATTCGTGAAAAACTATCTTTATTATAAACATAATAACAATCACATGTTGGTAAAATAATCTTCATTAGATTATATAAAAAAAGCTTACGTACTAGGGCCGCGGGTCCGCCATTCTGCAACAAAACGAAATAAGACATGAAATACAACATCAACAGTAAGGCTCAAGCCACACTGAATTGGCAGCGACGAGACGATCAGTTTTAATAACAAGACATTATTAACTTTATGTACAATGTTACAAGATATAGAAACGTTTGATAGAATGAACGAGGCCTGGCGCCGGCGCGAGCAGTCGCGAGTGTTAACGAGCTGTCGCGCGCGGGCGCGGCAGTCGCAAGTGGGCGCGAGATATTCAGTGTGGCTTGAGCCTTAATACTAAGAAACAGGCATCTCGTGTTATACTATATTTTGCTTGCGGCTTCGCTCGTGTAAATGTAGGTTAGATTAGTACTTTTTCTGGATGAAAGATATTTTTAGCTATGTCCTTTTCTGTTCTCCTGACGTGTATGCAAAATTTCATGATGATCAGCCCAGTAGTTAAGGCGTGATAGCATAACAAACAAATTAACTCACATTTGCATTTATAATATTAAGTTAGGATATTATGAGAACGAAAGTGGCCACGATCTTTTGTACAATATAAAATCTTATTTTATTAAAAAGATATGTGTGTGTCACTATTTATACGATAGTTTTTGAAAAACCTCTTATTATATACATTCGAAAGACATGCCGTAAAAGAAAATTACCTAGTTAGAATAAAAGTAATAGTAGTTTTGAGTTAGGTATGTGCAAGAAGGCCAGTTCTCACAAGTTAGGGGGTCTTTACACCTTTATCCAGTCTACAGTCTGTGAAGTTCGCTCTTATAACAACGTCGTCACAGCTCCGCCCTGTACTTTATTTGCTTGCTTTCTTTATTTTCTACTTCTGTTCGGTATGTCGTTTTCATTATCGTGGGACACACTGGCACGTCCTTATGTCACTTAAAACTGGATCTCTCTATATTGTACCTTTGCCTGAGGAGGATTGAGAGATGCAGTGCCAAGTTCTACAAGGCCCGGTTCCTATACCCAGAAACGAGTTGTTTTACCTATGGGCAGTCAATCTTGACACATTAGAAATATGTGGATTTAATTTTCTGTAGCTAGAAGGATCTGATCATCAGTTTCTTAATAAAAAACGGGGCATAACACTATATCTCTCTATGGTGTCCCTTTGCCTGAGGATTGCGATCTAGTGCCTACTTCCATAAGTAGTCCGGCGATCTACTATCTACATGGCCATAGCATTGCAGCATTATTTTCTGCCAGACTTCCAAACCTTTTACTTTAACGTGACCTTGTTTTAATGTGGGAAAATGCTCCTGATGCATATCCCTTCGACACAAGGGGAGGCGAGAGGGTTATGTCGGGTCTCCCGAGACTTCGAGTCTACCGACTAAAACTACCACGGTGTGTCACCTCGTGGTTTTGTATGGTGGGTGGGTACCCAAAGCAGAGATGTTATTTCTGCGACTCCAGCCCTGATTTTATTAAGCAGTAAAAGGTATAAATTAGGTGACACTTACAAATAAATGCTAATCTGAGGTCCGGCGATGACGGCAGAGGCGTCCTGCGGCGTGAGGAACACGAACTGTCGGCTCGTGTTCTTGAGCGCGTGGTCGATCAACAACTCCATCACTATCTTTCTGTTCACGTTATCCTGGAAATGTGTTTCTAAGTTAAGAAGAAGAACCACAGAGGAACAAGATATGAAAAAAAATTATATGCATAGTATTCCACACTCAGATGAAGTGCTTTTGTATGCCATCCAAATATATTATTTAAATTTATGCTAATACTAGCTATACGTGCAAGCTGTACTTTTTTTCTGGATGGAAGGTACTCTATGTCCCTTTCAGTTCCTCTGACTACGTGAATGCAAAGTGACACGATGATCAGTTGAGTAGTTACAGCTTAAAATCGTAATAAAAAACTCACATTCGCAAGTATTAATATTAGTTAAGATTATTTTTATTACATTTTATTTTTTTATATATTTATGGACAACCAACAAAGCATACACTAATTACAAACATTGTGATAACACATAAATACGGATACATTACGTAGTGCTGCCTCACTTACAGGTTGCCACGGCATGCATTAACAATAAAAAATATATATATTTATGCTCGTTAAGGAATTACGATAAAGTGACATTACTTACATTGAACAAAATACAAACAAATAATGGCTTTAAAATAAAAAAATAAACTAATAATAATCATTACAAATTGCATACATAGTGTTTACATATAAATTATATTAAAAAGGAAATTGATATGACAGTAAGTTACTAATTATTATAAAACTTGAAAAATACTTAGAATCTTAAAATGCTGACAGTAATTATCATCAAATAATGTCATAATATAATAAAATATTCTCACACTTAAACCGCAAAACTAACCGAATTTCGTTTAATGTGTTCATAAATTTCGTGATAGCCTCGTGGGAGATCGTTATATGCAGAGGATTCGAGGTCAATACCAGGACATGCCACATCACATAATTTTCGAAGTTATAATTATTATTTAGTTATATTAAAAGATTTTCCCTCGCAAGAAGAAGAAAACCTGCATATCTGTGAATTTTCCATAATGTTATCCAAAATATATAAAGTCTGTGTACTAGCACTAGGTATGCATGGTGGACTGTTGCCAAACTCTTTTCATTCGAAGAAAAGACAACAAACAGTAGGCCATTATTAAAAAGGGTATGTAAATTTATAGACCTTTTGTCTGAACTAACCATGAACACGTCGAACTCGTCCATGAAGCAGAAGGGTAGCTCGACGCACTCCCAGAGCGCCATGATGAAGGCCACGGTGGAGTACGAGCGCTCGCCGCCCGACAGCGAGGAGGTGGTGGCGGCGTGGCGTTTGGCACTACTTTCTCGCCCCGTGCAAGAGATCTCCAACGCGCCGCGCACGTTGTCGATGTCCATCGCACCCTGCGACCACACCCCGCATTCACTACACTACTTCTTATAGAGAGAAATCCTCAAATGGTTGTCCCGAGTCTGGGTGTTCTTTGTGTCCGTTGTTTGAATGTTTGTAAAGTCCCCCGCGACACAGGAATTATACATAGTGCGTATAGTTGTCTTAAAAAAAAAATTTACCTCCGGATATCTGACTTTTTAAAATGAAAAAGTGGACCGTGGTCCCAACAAACTTTTGCAGGGCGCTCTCGGACTAACAAATTTGTCGGATTTTTAAAAAAAGGACTTGTAATTCTTCAAGTTATTAGTGAAGATTTGTTGAAATATATTTATGTACAGTGATAGGCATGTTGGCTTACAGGGGCGCCGGTTTACCGCGGGTCCACTGTAATACGTCACGATCATCGCATTGTACATGCGATAAATATAGATCGATTGGACGGATGGTGCAGTGGTTTAAGTGGTCGCCTAGTCACTGCCATTGCGCGCAGTGTTGTGCATTGAAATCCTACACGGGACAAGAATTTGTGTGATCCACAAATGGTTGTTCCGAGTCTGGGTGTTCTTTGTGTGAATGTTTGTAAAGTCCTCCGCGATACAGCAATTATTCCTAGTGTGGGAGTAGTCTTTTATAGTTAATAAATAATAATAATAGAATCTAGAGGTCGATTTTTTAAAGAGTAAAAGCATGCAATGTTTACGTTTCACGCTATGGTCGCATCGCTCAGATCTAGAGCAGTCTGACATTGGCACTCCCAGAAGGTTACACCGAATAATCATGAGTGTGTATTGAGGACGCGCTATATCTACCTATCAGAAAGAGCATCAGAGTTGTTGAAAGCGATTGCGACTCTTCTAGGCAAGGTTAACAACCTGCTGTATAATATGAAAATATTTTAACGAAATTCTAATAGCACGGTCAACCCAGAAATCGAACAGTCATAAAGCTGTCATGCTAGAAATAGACACATTTATTAATCCAGACAGTGAGACAAAAAATATACAACGAACTTATTAGTTAAAATAAACTTAATCAAATCGTCGTTCGGCATCCAAAACCGCGAATGTGACATTTTATTAAAAAATATGAATTTTACTTAATGTTCTATACGTTAAAATACGCGATCCTATAATCAAACTATGGCTAATAATTAATCCAACCTTGTTATTTTTAGGATCGAGCAAAACCGCGATCTTCATTAATTATAAAGATTTTTGAATTTTGTTATTGTTGCATTCGCGGTATTTAATGCTGAACGATAAAATGTATTTAAAAACAGAATAATCCCTAAAACAGTTACACGAACTTACCGAGTAACCTCTAAGCCTCAAGATAGCTTGGAAGCTATGCTCCACTCTCCTGGCGATGCTTGTTTGTACTATGTAGCAGAACTTCAAATGCTTGTCCGTCGTGATTTTCGTCTGTGAATAACATGACAATATAACAAATAGATTTAAAATAAAAATGTCCTTCAGACCGAATTCCGGTCACGGCGGCCAATCTAAACGCAGACTGGCAAGTGTGTGCGCGAACATAAGTGCACTCACTGTTTCCTAACTGTCATAACCCGAAAGGACGGCTATCCTATACGACAGGATAAAAATCAGGCGCACGACCAACGTCTTTGTCTTTCTTTTTGAGGGTGTGACACCACCAACTTTCTAACTACGAGCTGCTATTAGGATTACTTGGTAGAAATCCAATCATTTTTGTTGGCCCGATCTGGGATTTCATTCATAGTTTGCGCAGATGGCAGTTTCAGATAAGTTTGGCCGCCGTGACCGAAATTCGGCCTGGAGGACATTATTATAGTAATGTAAACAACAGAAGTAGGGCACCGCGATCTTTGCTTGGGCTTTTGCTTAAATAAAAGCACCTTGACTGGGTAACTCCACTCTACAACAGATTGAAACCAAGTAACATAGTATTGTGTTCCTGTGGAGAGCAAGATTTTCAGAGTCCCTAGCAAATTCGCCATCAGCACAGCAAAATATTCAAACAAGGAGTATTTGAATAATTGGTAACATACCTAGTAAGCTTAGCTGTTTAAGGGTTTTGATAAAACAGTAGTTGATCTGAAGTTCGGATTTTAGGTATGTCAGCAGCAACTAATATCAAGACATATTAGTAGATGGAAACAAGCATATTCCGCTTTGATAGTAAGCTGTTACCGTGAAATATGATCGTTTGCAATACCGGAGAACACGAATTAGTGGGTTAAGAGGTCACTTCGCCAATGACACTACCTACTGAAAAATATTGTGTGATCCACAAATAGTTCTTGCGACTCAGGGTGTTATGTGTCCGATATTTGAATGTTTGTGAAGCTTCTCGGACACTGGATTCATTTCTACAACGAGGTATGCCTTTTTCCAAAACGCAGAATAAATGGGAGAGGCATATACATATGTGAGCTTCCGGCACTCTTATTCACCGGGCGCAACGTAATAACAGTGTCACTAGTTCACTACTCTTTCGATTTTCAAAAAGCAAGTGGAAATTCTTTCGGGAGCTGGGTCGTTTATAACGTCACCAATTACCAAATAACAGGCAACTTCGAAAGTTTGCATTAAAAATCCTAAAAAAGTGTTACTTACGTCATCGATTAACTTCTTGAGTTGTTCCAACCTCTGTTTGGTGCGTCTGTACTTGCGTTCCACTTCCAATAACTTCTCAGCCACCTGCGCCTTCGTCAGACCGTCACTTCTTATCGAACTGAGTTTCAGCTGCGTCTTCTTTAACTCGCCGGTAACTATCGTCATTTCTCTGAATAATTCAAAAAAGCAACATAAAATACATAAACGCAAAGATTTGAATCATAGATATAACCACCTTTCTGGATGTAAATAACGTCTATAGTATTATCACGCTCACTCCCTTTGAAATTTGTACCCTGGTCTCTATCATGTAAATGTTTTGTGTGACGAGCTATTAGTGTGGACACTATTTAGTGTGACCTAAGTGCAGGCACATCTGTAATGTATATTTTTACAAACATGGTCGATTTACCTATATAGTATGTCATAAGTTGCCCTCAAGCTCTGGCAGTTGATCATAAATAAATAACTAAATAAAGCACATTTATACTAGTCCCATTTTTTTTGTCTGGTTTGCTGGCATACATTAGATTTAACAGTTATCAAATACTATAGCATCGCTAACATGTTGCATTAAAAAATATGGGCAAGAAATCGATTCAGTACGAAAAATAAATACGGAGCACTTCATATAATATGATAAACATAACTCTTGATAAAACAGAGTCTTAACTCGAAATTTGGAAGTTAGGAAATTTGAACTCTAATAGTGTGTCAGTTAGAGTTAAAATTGACTAAATTTCTAGAATTTTAGACCTTTTTGACTCACCTAGGATCTTCAATCCTCGGACAGAGCTTAAGGGCAGCGTCTACCTTCTTCGCGATGTTACTCCGCTTGTTCGCGAGGATGTCTTCGACTTTCTTCAGCTTGGTGGTATACTCGCTAAGGCGCTGCTGGTACGTGCGGCGCTCCGTCACGCCTTGCTCAAGCTTTAGCTGTTCCTGGTCTATCTCCTCCTATACCACAAGTAATAATAATATAATATCAGCCCTGTATTAACCTGTCCCACTGCTGGGCACGAGCCTCTTCTCAGTGAGAAACGGTTAGGCTATAGCCCACCACCCCGGCCTAGCACGGGTTAGCAGACATCATATATCTTCGAGAACATTATGAGAACTCTCAGACATACAGGTTTCCTCACAATATTTTCCTTCACCGTAAAAGCAAGCTATAATTAACTATTTAATACGCTTAAAACTTCGAAAAGTCAGAGATACGCGCTTGGGTACAAACTCGAGATCTCTGCGTGGCAGTCCAACGGTTTCCCACTAGGCTATCGCTGCTATAATTATTACAAGTATGTAATAAAAAATTCTACAATAATGAAGCGGCGCTACCCTGTCTTCTGCCATGTGCCCGGATGTGAATAGCGAATCCAAACTTAGTTTTAAAGCAGCGGTTGCAGTCTACACAGTACAGTTGTCCCGCAGGGTCGTAGGTGTAATTATAAGTTTGTTTCGGCCGGGTTTTTCTAAGTTGGCGTTTTGTGTCCAGATTTTCACGACGCAAATTCGCATCGAAGCATGAGGGCTCTTCTAACTCAGATGTTAACGGGCGACGGTCAAGTGAACTTAAGCTCAGCTCAGCTCCTTTAGTTTGCGGGTTTAGGACTTCTATAAAATGTTCAGCCCATCTTTCTAACACTTCTTTGGGATCTGTTAATCTTCGCAATCGGTCTCGCGAATACAATGTGGTTGTATTCTTATGAGTGGGTCCAAAAATGGTACGAAGACTTTCGTAGAAAGTCACCTACTTATGCGTATTTGCAAGATTCTGCAATTCATTAGCTTTCATGGCCCACCAATGATCTTTAGGGTAAAGCTATTTTGACTTTAGCTCTCGATTTATACGCCTGCGGGTATCTATATTGGTAGTCTGTTTCAGTGATTTTCTCGCTTCATCAAAAAGTTTTCGCAGCTCCTCGTCTGAATCGTCGAACCAGTCCTTACATTTCTTTTGTGTTCTGCTTATGACACTTTGAGCGACATTTTGCAATGAGTTGTCGTAATCGCGCCACTCGTCGTTAATTGAGGTGTTTCCCTGGTAAGGTGTCAACGATCCGAAACATCTGGTAAAATCTGGTATTTTTATTGCTAACGATTATATTAACTGCCAATTTCGGTGGAATTATATGGTTTGCTCTACGCTGTGGTTTCAATTTAGATCTAATGAGACGATGGTCAGTCCAGCCCTCGGCACCACGCATGGCCCGTGTTATTAAGACATCCTTAAGATCCTTTCTACGGACTATGATATAATCAAGTAGATGCCAATGCTTGGAGCGAGGGAGCATCCAAGATAATAATAAAAATAACGTTTATTTTCTCGCCATAGTAAGAATGAAGTACATAATTATCTTAATTGATAAATAAAATACATACTCGTAAAAATATACTATGGAGGTGGTTGATACCTGAACAAGGATGGTTCCTGTATCTCAGGTTACCAACCCTCCACTCCATATAAAGGGTCTTACATCTAATTTTGACATACATTTAATATTACATATTACAATGACAACGACGCAAACAAATAATAAAATCGCTCGACTACTCGTCTACAAGTACGAGTACCTATGGAGTGTGGTACAAGTTATAAGTTACAGACGATTATTGTAATAATGAATACAAATATTAAATTTTACTTTTATTTTATCTTATCTAAAAATAATAAAAAATAAATAAATTAAATAAAAGAGAAATAGCGAGTGTTGCATTGTATTGTGTAAGGTTTGTTGTAGAGTGTGTGTGCGTGTGCGCATGCGTGCATGCGTGCGTGCATGCGTGCAATGCGGTGCGTGCGTGCGTGCGTGCGTGCTTGTGTATGTGTGTGTGTGTCTGTTTGTCTGTGTGGCAGTGGGTTGTGGTGAGATGGATTATTTTTAAGCCACCTTTTCTAGGCCTCTCCCCAGTTTGGGGAAAGCAAAGCGATCCTAAAAAGGTCTGCTTTATCACAAGACGTGCTGCCGAACTCGTCCTGCCATCTCAATCGAATTCAGGAGCGACCACTCTCGTCTAGCCGCCTACGTGCAGAGAATCAGCTAGTAACAAGACTCACCGTGTTCCATTCTCTCTCCCACCAACGCTCCATCGCCGCAGAGCTTTCATTCGGTGTCCAGAAATTATGCCAGGGTATCATCAGCACGTGAGTATATTTAAGTGGATGAGCAATTGCGCAGTTGTAAGTCCACTATTTCGTCTCGTACCTTCTAGGGCTAGTGGATCGGAGACTGATACGACTGACCAAAGGTAAAAGATGCAGCGACCGGCCACATGTCATTATAAAGATCCCGACATGCGCCCTTTATGGTATGTCGCAGATACCATTCTATATCGCCATAAAAGCCGGTGACGTTGCCATATTGCCGGTGTTCGCCTCCTATACCGAACTAGTCTTCGTGTACTAACAAGGGGATCTCCTGCCGTAACTACGTCCGTCATACAGCGTGCATAGCCCCCTTCACCAGGTTTTGCCCGCGGGTCGGCGCGGTTTACCGGGGTGTGGCTGCTGCGCACACTACAGCTACTTGGAGCCACTGGTGAAGAGATTTAGGGATGACTTAAGACCAGGCAGCAGCTACCACTCACATAAAAGCAAGTCGACCAGTAGCCCTGTAATGGGACTACTATTAGACACCCCCTACAATAATACTAGTAATATATGTACCAAATGCCTAGCAATTTACTTTTATAATTTAATGTTTTCTAAAGAACTCTCTCACTAGGAATAATTTCTGTATCGCGTGAGACTTTACAAACAACGGACACAAAGAACCCCAGACTATTTGTTCTATAACTATTTGTAGACGACACAAATTTTTGTCTCGTGTGGGATTCGAAACCACCAATACTGCGCACAATGGCAGTAGCGAGGCGACTTACACCATTACGACATCAGTGCAGTATTTTTAAAAAATGAAACAAAATAAATTACGGCCATGTACTATAGTCCTTTACTTTACTATAGTACAAGATTGGTAAAAGCAGAACCGTTCGCGAGTGAGAAGCCTAGTAGTGATGGCAATCAGAGACTATCAAGTTTATCAAGGGAGCAGTGCTGGGCGAGCAAATACGCGCAGTGACTACGGCACCAAGCAGGGGGTGTACGTACAGCAGTTATCAAGTAAGAATTTTCCAATTTTTACTTATAAAAATGGATGACTTTCTAGCTAATCAGAAGCAAATTGACAGTGAGACGCTATATTCGTTTTAAAAAACACATGCCGCGATTGCCAAACGGTCGACTATATCACCAGGCAACTAGACACATTAGATTCATACTGGAAGGAATTTGAATCTAACCACTCTCGTTTCATGAATTATGAAGACGAAAACATAGTTTATTTTCGTGACAATCATTTTGAAAAGATTTTGGTCTAAAGTCCACATACAGCATTGGTTACCGAAATCTTCTACACCGAGCAGAGACACAAAGTTTTTAAGTCTGACCATGCCGGGCCTCTCACAGGTGGGTCGAAACAAGATATCTCAAGATATCATAGCAAGACCGCTAAATTGCTAAAAAAGCAAAAAACGTACTTAAAAGCTTTCGTTTGCACTATACATGACATCAATTTGGATGATGTAACAGCAAAATGGAGTTTGAATATCTGTTACAGCAGCTGAATTCAAAATGGTCAGTCATAAATTCTCTCCAATAGTAAAAAGACGGCGACCTTGATGGTGAGGATAGAGTATGACGAATTATTTATAGCAAAAGAAAAGCGGTATAAAATCATGAAAAAGCAATTAACAGTTTACATCGAAAATCGAGATCCCAACCTTTACTGGCAATTACTAACAGTAGGTTTCCTTTATAGATTTGTTTACAGAAACTATCCATAGGAAACCTTTCCTTAACCCTGCACTTGAAAAGTAAGGCTGATAAACTGATATAGCACCTAACAATTAACTCCGGCAATTATCGAGTTTATTGGGAATTGGTCATCATAGATTTAACAAAAAAAGACTCGATATTTACTTCGCAAATTTACCCTTCATGCAGCATCCTAACTTTACACTTATCAAAGACATTCATGATACCATCAACGAATGTTTAATTCTATCAAGAACCTGCTGGTTCAAATTATGTCATTAAAATTAGATTCAGGTACTTATAACGATTATTTGGAATCCTTGAATCAGCCTCGAGAAATACAGGACTTCAAAGAATATTAGGAATTTCTATAAAACAAGTTTATCACTATGGAGTCTTCACCTACACGCAAAAAACAAGAACTTGCACTCAAGTCAAACAGCTTGCCACCAACAGGTGTGCAGAAGCTGACGAAATTGAATAATTACAAAGCTTTCGCAATCACTCACGTCTCATCAAAATCATTAAACCAAAATAACACATTAATTTCACAAAAAAAGTAATGTTTTATGTCTAATTTGTAGCAAAGAGCTTGGAATTGATTATTGTCAGTAATTTCTTAGTATGTCATAGGATGAGAAACGAAGAACGATTTTGAAACTCCATTTATGTCAAAAATATTTATTTGACCATCAATGAAAGAATTGCTTTTTAAACAAAACGTGCCGTGAGTGCAATGGACAACACAATACCATCTTGCGCGCAGTTTAACGTGAATTCAACAAACTCTGTAAAAAGCAAGCCCTCGAATTCTGAAATACCCCGCGGGAACTAGCTTGTTTCGCGGCACCAAGCCTCATCTGAAGTACTCATGACCACAGCTATTGTATAAAAAAGTATATATGTATGTTTATCCATTGTCTAGTACCATAGTACAAGCTCTGCTTAGTTTGGGCTAGATGGTGTTGTGTGTATGTGGTAGAATATTATTATTATTATTATTTTCAATGTTCAAGACCGATACGGCACTTTTCATAGAATGCGTGCTTTAGTTAGTAGATTAGTGTTATCAGATGACTTAAATTACAGAAAACGCCACACAACTTTTACAAGTTTCGAGAAAGTGATGTAAAGTTATTATTTCAAGAGTAGGGGAGAAAGAGAGCACCTGTAGGGAAATTATCACGCTGACTTGCTAACGATTGTACGGTATGTACACTTGGATATGCACTAAATAATCAAGTATAATCAGGTGACAATGATACAAGTTAGTCTTTGGCGATTCTTCTTTCTAATGCCTGTACGTCGCGGCAGGTTAGTTTGCATGAGTTGCTTTTATAATAATATAATGTATGTTGATTAAGTAAATGACGCTCGCCCGACAGGTCGCGTTGTTTGCAAAATGTAATATTTAGTTTAGTGAGACCACACCGACCGTTTAAAGTTCAATTAATTATATTTACACCATTGATAACATCATGCTCGATTAAATTGATCAGATTAGGGACCTCGGTGTGATTATTGACTCCAAATTTTCCTTTATACCGCATATTGATAATATTGTTACCAGGTCATTTAAAATGTTAGCTTTAATTTGGCGTAACTGCAAATCTTTCAAAGAAAGACGTGCATTTGTTACAATTTATAATGCTCTTGTGCGGACTATATTGGAATATTGCTGTAGTGCTTGGAATCCTCACTACCAGTGTCACATTGACCAAATTGAAAGAGTTCAAAATCGATTTCTGTTTTTCTTAACAGTTCATGCAAAAAAAATTACAAACTCTTCGTACTTATAATGAAAGACAAAATTTTTTCAAAATTAATTCGTTAGAGAATCTTCGCGTTGATGGGTTGCAGATCAAATAATTTTATTTAAAATTTTAACTGCTAATCTCGACTGTTGACTATTATTACAAAAAAATCACTTTACTGTACTACATCGTGGCCAAAGATTATAAAATTTCCTTCCATTTGCCTCGAAGTTCTTTAAAACAAATATTGGATTTCATAGTATGATTCCCAGATTATGTCGTGAGCACAACCGTCTGTTTAAACATAAAAAGGTTGACGTTCATGCCTGTCCTTGCCGGTTTTCAAAAAAGAATTGTACAGTTTTAAGTCAACCAGTAAGTGACGATTCTTTTGTTTTCATTTATGTAATTTCCTTATATTCACTTATAATTAATTTTTTTTTAACATTTAATTATTTTGTGATGCCACTGATGAGTATCACGTGAGTAGCCGAGTGTTATACTCAGTAAATGATTTGTGTGCCTAGCATTGGATTTACATTCTGTAAAAGCTTTTGTTAATATTAATTGTAAGTTCACGTAAATGATGTGAAATTTATTGGCTTGATCACTTACACTGAGATTCCTACACTTGGTAGTGAGCTTGCTTAGCTGGAACTTCACGTTCTTCATATTAGTTTCTAATTCGTCGATTTTCTGTCGATACTCAGATTCTTTACCCGACAACTCGTCTACTTGCCGTTTCAAACTAGTCAGTTTCTCTTTAGATATTTTCAGTTCATCCACCTGTTGGTAAAACACCATGAAAGATAATAATTAACTTTATTTTATGAAATAAATTTATTTTATTTTATAAAATATTTTTTTTTATTTTATGAAGTATATTAATTTTATTTGATGTATTTAATTGTAACTAAAACGAATAAAAATGTTCGAGTTCGATTGCTCAGCCAGCAGCGCCTGCAGCGCTCTAGACGCAGCACGCTCGTTGTGGCGCGCCTAGGACTTACCAGCACAGCGTACTGTGGCGCCTGTTGCTGATCCAGCGCGGCCTCGGCGGCGCGCGCCTCCTCGTCCTTCTGGTGTCGCTCGGCCAGCAGCGCCTGCAGCGCTCTAGACGCAGCACGCTCGTTGTCACGAGCGTCCTTGGCTTCTCTACTCAGCTCATCTGCTTTGCTTTCGAGTGAGTGTAGCACTGATTCCGCTTCTTGAATTTCCGCAAGTACCTGCCTGTGGGTATCATATTTTGGATAGTGAATAAGGTAATACTAGGCGGGACAGCACAAGCGTGCGCGCTAACACAACTACACTCTTTATTCCTTCACTCTCATAGTCCGAGGATAGCCCAGAGGCGCAACCTTCAACTTTCTTAATCCGAGCTGCTATTGAGAATTTCCGGTCAGTGAAAACTATTCACTTTCAGATGGCCCGATCCTTCATGCACAGCATCGTATTCCTTTTCGCTGCACGACTAACGGACTATAGCAAAGCTTTTGACTGTATAGGCATTATATTCCAAAAGCTCGATGTTTCACAAATATGTGGTAACTTCCTTAAGCTTTACTTTAGTAGCATATATATCAAGAGTAGGTCACGAGCTGCAAGTCTTAATAATAATTATATAATCAGCTCAATTTGAATTAATAATGGAGTTCCTCAAGGATCTTTGTTGGGACCTTTATTATTTATGATCTACGTAAACGTTATTAAGTTAATTATTCTTTAGTCTAAGCTTCAGAGCTTTACTAAAGTAATGTTTTTAATACTATTTCTACTGTAGTCAACGTGAGAGATTTTCAGACTGCCTATATAATCATAAGTGGACAAAGGCTCTCTAAGGCGACTAGTATCCATAATCTGGGCGTCTTTGACGGTCTGTCAAATTTATGCTTATACAAATACTTAATCGATAAACATTTGTGAGATTTTGGAGAGCTCTATCATACACAATATTAGTAAGGCTAATCTTTCACTGAAGTAATAGTTGAAATATAGTTATTTAAAACACAATTTATTACTATAAAACAATAAATAATAAATAAAATATATTCGTTCATGAAATACTGTTGCGAATTTCTATAATGTTCAGCTTCTTATGTCGCTGACTATACTGATTTTGAGTATGCTTGATATCTAATAAAACGTAAGTGTCAACGTAAATAAAACGTAGTTGTTGCTTATAATTAAAGTCTAACTAATATTATAAATGCGAAAGAGAGTTTGTTTGTTTGTTACGCTTTCACGCCTTAACTACTCGATGTAACATCATACAATTTTACAGGTGGTTAGGGGTATAGAATAGAACATAAGATATCTTTCATTCAGGAAAAAATAATGTTACTAACTTACGTTTACGCGAGCAAAGCCGCGGGAAAAATCTAGTGTGTGAATAAAGAGATACTTACTTCTTCCTCTCGGCAGTGCTAAGGTGCAGATAGCGGCTCGGCCGGTTAGCGCCGCCGTAGCTACGGTAGTTGGGCGCTGGATGGTACTCCGTTGAGTCCAACGTCACGATCTTAGAACAGTTCTGCGGCACGTTTTCTTCGTTATCAGAGAGACGGATGGCGTCATCTAAATTAAATAAATATATTTTAGTGTGGGACATCTTCACTTCACACAGTTTTAATATTATTTAATTTATAATTGACAGTCTGACATGAGTGTCCTAGCGTGATGGACTATGGCCTAACCCTTCACAGACAGAGAGGGGCCCGTGCCCAGCAGTGGGACAGTTTAATAAAGGGCTGATATTAGTATACGGCTATGTAGGATATATTACCATGTTCAGGCACAAGCAGCACGGCCTCCATGCCGATGTTGTCGATGAGGAAGTTGGCGACGACAGGGTCGACGACGTCGAGCGAGTCGAGCGCGGACACGTAGCCGGCGGCGCGCACGCGCGAGCGCCGCACGTCGTGCGCGCGCGGTAAGAACTTGCTGCACGTCACGCCTGGCTTTGACGAGCCGCCGTATACCTTCCACAAATGGTATACTTGTTACAATTACCATAAGGTAATTACTTGTGACGTGTATATCAAAGAACAGCATTGAGTCATGAATAATACCAAGATCCTTAATTCCGTTAACACGTTTTAATTTGTGATTCTCACGATGGGATGTATTTTTCTGGTAAATGTAACTACAGAACACTTACGGACGTTAAGTTCAAGTTTATTATTAATATAATATAAGTCTAAACGCTGAAGGTCTTTTTGCAATGCATTAACGTCATCCAAACAGTTATAAGTCGTATCTCTTGAGAGCAGAGAGAGCACAAAGGGTTGTTCTCAAAATCATGACAAGATAACTATTCAAATACCCCACGAGTAAACTATATGCAGATTGCAACGGTTCGACAGCTATGTTATCTTGTCAGTACTTAAGATACATTGCAAAATGACCCCTATCAGACCCTAACAAACGTACAAATATACCACCGGGAGTCAAAGACAAAACCTCTTTCGCTAAGCACCAATATTATGTTATAAGCACACATATCTATAAAAAAGTGCTAAGAAAACTTAACATATTAGACTTCAGTAAATTTAAAGTAAGAGCTATAATTAGGGAATGGCTACTACTACAGGACTATACACTGTCCCAACAGAATTAATATTTTATGTAAACGACGTTTACTTACGCACGCACGCACGCACCGCATGCACGCACGCACGCACGCACGCACGCACGCACGCATGCACGCACACTTTACTTTCACTAGGAATACCTAACTTTCGAAATGTATAGTTACCCAATACAACTGTTCGTCTCCTATTTTCAATTTAAGAACAAAACGATCGCAATTTGTCGTCTCTTATACCAGCATTGTCGAGCTTAACTCGTAAACAAGTTTTTGCCAGGCTTGACGTTTCGGCAAGTTTGCCCTGGTCATGGTCACAAGCAGACTGGCGCATGTCAGACTTCCGTTTGATATCGCCGCTCTAGTCTGCTTGTGTTACTAGCGTAAGTATGAATCAATGAATTACCTATTTTAGTACTTATAATTCACCTACACACACTTACGCTCTTACTATATTTGTACGTAAAAACTTTGCTAACAAGCCAAGACAACTTTGCTAAAATATCAGAACAAAACAGCTTAAGCTAATAAGTGTGTACTCACTTGTTCCATGATTTTAAACAGTTTCTTGGAGTCCTCGGGCGTATTCACACAGAAATATTGAATGGATCCACCAATAATGTGCTCCAGAGCACCGCCCCATTTCTTCTCTTTCACTTTCAAATACGCACCTGACCAAAAATAAACGTCTATTGTTAAAAGGATAAAACTATAATGCATTAAGGTTTCAAGTAAGGTCTCATAGGAAGCGATTAGATATAGACACAACGAACAGACAAAAACGCGTAGGTCTACAGTCAGCAACATAAGACGATAAACACTACATATTTTTATTTACTCTTTATATACGAAGTACAGTGCATTCACCAGAAGAGCGCGTAGTCATCAAAAAATTATGACCTAGGTTATAAAATGTGTATAATAAACCCTGTCCGATCGTTAAAGGTGTTATACAGTAGTTTATTATGAGCGCGTAGGTGTTGGTATAAAATTAATCAAGAAAATTACCCCGGTAAATTAAATTTATTTAAAATAATATCTTAATAGATTACCCATGGCAACATCGACAATTTATAAATCAAAATATGTAGGTATCACTAAAGGTCATAAAGGGTCACCGCCGCCGCGGCGCGCCACGCTGAATCCTTTGAACAAAGTCGCCAAACGCTAGCCGCCAAGCTGCGCACGGTCTACAAAGGCGCCGCTCGAAGACGGTAGATTTACCTAATTCTTTGATATAAACCGCTTGCCGCGTTTTACATGAGCCGCTTTAATATAGTAAATTATTGTACGCATCAGCTGACATTTAAAAATAACGCATAAAGAAATCTTTCTATTTATGAGTACTTTTTAAGACGTTACAGTGTACTTTAATTTAGTTTATCATATCTAACTACATACCTTCAGTTAATAAAAATATCAAATTGTTGTAAGCTCCGTCAGTCGTGCTCCATATGTCCACCACTGACGTCAACACACATGCGGCACTTTTTTCTTAAGGCACTACGAACACTACGCAATACAGTTTAACTTGACTTTATTTCTTCGAAAGCCGTCACAATCCGAGCTCGCAGTTCTACTACCGAATTACAAATTTTAGCATACATGATTTGTTTTACGTGTCCCCACAAGTAAAAGTCTAATGGTGTTAGGTCTGGGAATCGCGGCGGCCACGAGATTGGTCCTGCACGTCCTATGCAATTGTTAGGGAACTGGGATTTAAGTAATCACGCACTGCACATAAAAAATGAGGCGGCGCGCCATAATGCTGGAACCACATTGAGCTAGGGAAGTTCAATGGTAACTCGCGGTTGTGAAGTCGTTGAGAAGCGCGTTCCGACGGGACTGCTAGACCTTGGGGTCTAGAGGACCGTTCCTCGTACTCCCTACGTGCAGCTGCATAATTACACTTACTCCTACCTAAACACACCAACATGTTAAAGTATTCAAAGTTTGAATACGTCATATTATCTAACAGAGAAAATACTCAATGGCGGAAATCCGAACGAAAGTAGTTTAAGCGCAAGACTGAGTACGAAATTGTTCGCACGTATTATACCTAAGAAACAATAATAATAGCTATAGATGCAAACAAGGATTTTAATTGTAATCGATATTTTCGATTAATACGGTTAGCCAGTGATAAAATAGATTACATACACATGCAAACCAGAAATTTTATGTTATTATACCAAATACGATATCGATATCCTATAAAGAACACAGTTCAAACCTTTTAATTTAGGCCTATGCTTTCGCATGCATCACTATGTGTGTATTCTTTATATTTAATTTAAAATCTGAAGGAAAACGCGTAATTACCTAAAATTGAGCTTTGTACGCAAAAGCGTTTATTGTATTTTACAAATAAAGAAACTTTCATCTTTAGATAAACATATGTACTTCGATATTTTTATTTGATCGATAGTCACATCCCTCGCGTGGTGCGTCTGTGCATATAAGGCGACAGCTTTGGCGGTGTCTGCGATTTTGAAAACGCGCCGAACATGACCTTTGACAAGAAGCCGACGGTATTTAATAGGAAAATAAACACATCATAGAAGCCGACTTTTAGCGGAGTGTTGCCAATCCGTGCAAAATTTTAGGGATTTAAGGGTAAACTTGCTGATCAAAACTGGGATAAAAAATATAATGTTGACGTTTTATGATTATATAGATTTTATTTATTATTTTTCTTGGCATGTTTATCAAGGAACGAATAAGCCCTTAATCCATCGGACAGGGTTTTATATATACACTGTATATTTCCTATATAATTTTAATTAATTTAAGTCAGTTCACATACGATCACCACTCGCATTCATATGGTATGGTGAATGGCGTGATCTCATACCATCCACCACACCATATTACCAGTTTCAAATAATTATCATATATATTCAGTGTATTAATTTCTCATCAAGTTGTCAAATTTAACCTGACAAATTTTTCAAAATTATGGCAATTATTTAGTTTTACAGCAATAATAGTTAAAGACGTTTTAATCACAGTTTAAAAATACATTATGTAATAGTATAAATTAGAAGAAAGAATTAGAAGTTGATTCATAAAATATTTTTACAAATTTGTTCAATGTTACTTATGTTGCTGACTGTACAACCCTGCAAGGAACTAGTGTCCTAGGCTGCGGGAACTGTCCATTATCAGGCTTTTAATTGACAAAAAACGAACTAACTATTATTAAGTATAATACTAATTATAATAATTATTAAGTGATTAAACAAGCACCGTACCGATAGGTCCCCTAGGAGGCGCAGAGAAGTGTCCCTTCGCTACGGCGTCTTTGACCCGCTGACACAGCTCCGACATGTTATTGCCGTACACCGCTAACGAGTCGTTCCCGCGAGACTCCAACTCTCGAAGCTGCTGCTTCATTTGTCCTAGACAAAATATTAAAAGCTCAATATAGAACATAACGAAATTTTAAAGATTTTTTATCGGCCGTTCTTGTCCAGACCTTCTGAAACGCGTCCATATCGTTAAGCTCAACAATATATTAATAACGATCATTACGAAATCTAATACATAGTATAGTAGTTACTAATGGAGTCCCTCTGGCGCTGCGCCCGCGCCGCGGCGTGGTCGGCCTGCGCCTGCGCGTGCGCGACGTGGGCGCGCGCCTGCGCCGCGTCGTGCTGCGCCGTGTCGTAGCGCGCACGCGCTGCGGTCGCCAGCTCCGCGGCGCGACTTGCGCGTGCACACAACTCCGCGCGTCGCGATTCTGCCGCACCTGACCTGGGCACCTCGATAACATCAAACGTGTTGGCAGGCTTGGCTGTTCATAGAGGACTATAACAGTGCCTACACTTATGCATGGAAGTGAAAGTTGGGTATGGCAAAAGAGGCATGAGAGCAGAATAAACGCTGTAGAAATTTGAGCGCTGAGAAAAATATCCCACCTTTAGAATAACTATGAAGTAAGTGCAAATAGTATAATCTTGATAAAAACGCATCTGAAACTTTCCTTTCACTCTTTTCATAATAAGCTTATTTTTACAACAATATTTTTAGACATTGAAATTAAACAAACTTTATACGGATTTTATCGCGTTGTTTATTTTTCTATAAAACACAATTATTACATAATTTTGAAACTTTAAACTGCTATTGTTAAACACTTTTATAGTTACTGTATACTTCAGTTTAAGCTATTTAAATTATACAACTATTTATATTTAATTTTACACTTTCCGGGCAATGAAGAGCATCATACGATCTTGCATGATCGTTTCGCACCTCAGCCAGAATCTAACAAGTCAACGGAGGTTAGAAAACACATATCGTCGGATACGTGGCAACAGCAACAGCATCTATGCGTCACAGCGAGAAGGCTCAAAGATTTTGTTAGCAACAGCTTTGGTGAAAGTAACAGCAGCTGATAACACGCAGCACTTAATGCAAGCATTGATTGATCAAGGCTCGCAGGTGTCAGTGATAAGTGAGAGAGCAGCTCAACAATTAGGATTAAAGCGAAAGCAATGTAAAGGTGTTATTTTCGGTGTAGGGGAGGGGGGGGGGAGGAGCGGGGGAAATAACTGCAAAGGAAAGCTTACGATCACGTGTCAATCAACATATACAGATTTCAAGTTTATTACTGACGTTTTGATAATAAGCAACCTAATCAAAAATCTTCCGAATGAAACATTCGCAAAACCATCTTGGAAGCATATAGCGCATATAGGCCTAGTGAATCCAGGCTACAACGTTAATTGGCCAGTAGAACTTCTATTTGGAGCTGCTGACTACTCTAACATTATATTAGATGGGCTAATTCGCAACCAAGCCCCATCGGGACCTGTAGCTCAGCTTACTGAATTAGGGTGGTTATTATGCGGTGGCAGCCCGAACAAATCATTTCAATGCAATGTTATTATAAACAACATTGAGGACATTCATCATTTTTGGCATATTAAGGATATTCAAGAGTAAAATTCAATGTCAATAGAGGATCAAGCGTGCCTAGAGTTTTATGGAGCCACTACAAAACGTTTAGAAAGTGGTCGTTATGTAGTTAGATTACCTATGAAACCAGAATTTGAAGAGAAATTGGGTTCGTCAAAGGAGATTGACATAGCGCAATTTAAAATCTAGAGCGTAAATTCAGCAAGCATGAAAATCTAGCGAAACAATACAGGCAATTTATTTACGAATATGAGCAACTTAAACATATGAAGTTAGTGACTTCTAGCACCAAGCAAAGGAAAATGGAATGTTTTTTACCTCATCGTGCGGTGCAAAGAGAACGTGCGTATAACATACGCGTAAACGTAAGACAATATATTTTTATAATTGTGACCTACACTAATTCTTAATTGGTTTTTTGTTATAATTTTTCGAAATGCATAGGGCCTACAGTTAGGTCGTTGTTCTTTAATCTACCATATACTAATTATCACCCACATTTAGCAGAATTTTTGGTTACTACATGAAAGTCGATGTTGCATTCGATAGTTTGTGACTTTTCATATGTTTGTGGATTATAAAGTCAATTTAACGGATTATTGCACTTGTGTCATTGTAATTCTAAAGGTGCGATATGTAGTGTGACTCTGAAAGATAGAATAAGGAATAGTGTGATTAGTGAGAGATGCGACATGAAAGTGGATACAGTGACGAGAATAGAAAAGGATATGTTAAGCTGGTTTGGGCATATAGAACGAATGGACGACAAAAGGCTGACTAAGAAAGTTTACAAGGCTAGTGTGAATGGAACCGTCGCAAGAGGATGACCTAGGCGAACATTTCTCGATGAGATCGGAGAGGTTCTGGACAAAAGCCAGGTTAAGAGCACCTTAAACCGGCGAGCGTGTATGATGTGATGAAATTGAATGAAGCCAGAAAAGTGTGTCAGGATCGTAGCAAATGGAAATCCGTAGTCTCTGCCTACCCCTCTAGTAAACAGGCATGAATCTATGTATGTATGTGTTGGCAGGCTACAATTATTCCAGTAATCCACCATAGATAACCACAACGATGCAGTACAGCTGCACAGATTATCTTAAGGCATTTGACATGTAAGGAAACTGTAAATATACATTCCTGTAAAATAATATTATGTTTGCTGCATAAGCATCCACAAAGAAATATCCTGCGCCCTCTAGGTGATTAAATACGAGCCTGTTCAAAGCAGCATTCGTCAGCATTCTACCACTTAGAAAACACAGCCTTAAAATTAACTTATTTGTCAAAACACCTATATATATTGACAAACATTAATATAATACATACACATATATAATACATAATATAATATAATACATACATACTATAGCATAATATATAATATAATACATACATACACACGGTATTTGCAGTGGCCACCAATAAGGATGACTCACCCGATATTTTGTATCTCCTTCTCCAAATCATTAATTTTACGTTTTTCTCTGTTTAATGTTTCTGTGTATTTGCCGCTGTTTTGTTGCGTGGTGCGCAGTGAAGCTTGAACGGCGTTTATATCCGTTTCTAAAGACCGCAACTCTTGTTCCAATGCCGTCCTCTGCAGGGCTTTCTCTTCAAGGTCTTGTTTTAATGCGCTAGAAGTTGTTATTTCGTAGAGATTACACATTTACCTACTATATTGATTTTATATTGGTCATGTCTCTACTGAGACAAGTTCTTGTAGTGAAATTAATTTATGTATCATAGAGAACATTACAAACACAATGAATATAGACATAATGTCCTCCAGACCGAATTTCGGTCACGGCGGCCAGTCTTAACGGAGACTGGCCATCTGCGCAGGAGATATTATATTGTACAAGTGTGTGCGCAAACACAATTGCACTCTGTTCCTTAACTCTCATGATCCGATGGGACGGTAATCCGACACGACCGGAGAGAGATCAGGCGCAGGACCAACGGCTTTACGTGCTTTCCGAGGCACGGGGGTGTCTAACACCGCTAACTGCCTAACTCCAGGCCGCTATTGAGATTTCTTAACAGAAAAACTCAATAACTTTTTCATGGTCCGACCCGGGATTCGAACCCGAGACCTCATGCACAGCAGTCGCATTCACTACTGCTGCGCCACGGAGGCAGATAGAGAGATATATAGAACACGTGGACTGAATTTCTTTTTTATAATTATGCAAATATTGATCCTTCTGGGAATCGAATCCATAGCAGTCAGCGCTGCAGCGGCATCGTGTTAAGGTGCCTATTTAAACAGTTTAAATAAAGGAATATATCTCATGTTAGACAGAAGGCGTAATGACGACTTCTGTCCAACGTGAGATGTATTCGCGCGACCCCGCCATCTACGCATCGCCGCAAACTAGGCGAGCTTACTCGAAAATGTTAACCTGAGTTAAAGCTCTAAACTATTTACATACCGAAGATTAATGTTACAAGTATATACTAACTCAATAGCACTGCTATCGTTTCCGAAATTGTGCTCCATTTTACTTAGCTTTTCGGCAAGCTTGTCCATCTTAGCCTTTTCTTTGTCATACTGTGTTTGTATCATGGCAGCCTCACGCTCCATACCCGCTATTTCACTCCAATAGAACTCGTTTTCAAGTGATTTTTGCAATGCCTCGATCTCGTCCCGCGATTGTAGTTCTTCATGACTCGTCTTCCACTTTTTGTATTCTTTCTCAAGGCCCGCGCACGCCTAGGACGAATGTGCTGTTAGAAACGTTATTGCCGAATATTCATATCTGACAATTCTCGATTCGAGAAATGTTAGCTATGGTTCTCCATAGCTAACATTTCTCCTTGAGAGTTCGCTATCCAGATCACAGTTAAGTTTGTTTGATATAAAGATAACTTACGAGGCTACCAAAGGTCAAGGTTACTTTTATAGAAATGGAAACTAAGTTATAGGGCACAATAGTAAATATATAAATTTGATATAGCGTCATTGGCCACTCATGGTGTCTTTTGTAATGATGACAAAGACTCCCAATTTAGTGCCAGGATGAAAAGTGCTGCTGGTCACCTAATGCTAACTAATATTATAAATGCGAATGTGAGTTGTTGCGCATTCACGCATACATCGTCGGGGGAAATAGGGTTCCTTTTATCTACAGAAGTACTTTTACCTTAGCTACATTTACGAGCGCGAAGCCCCGGGCAAATTCTAGTAAAAATAGAATGAAATCGCTTTCCGTCATCTGACTGATGATAATATCAGCGCAGCAACGTAACAACATTACAAACAGACTATATCTGCATATAGGTAATACTTACATCCTTTTTTTTAGTCCATATAGCAGTAGCTTTATTACAGTTTTCGAGTGCACGATTATAATAGTTTTCAGTCTGGTCCAAATTGGTTGCTTTACGAAACAAACTATACTTCTTCTTAGGGTCTGAAGCATGAAAGCTTCTAGCGTCATCTTGATTTAATACTGATATGGGATTGTCTACTTGTATGTCATGTGCTAAAATTATGGCATTCACTTCTTCAAACTTTGTTGATATCACATCACCTGCAAAACATATAAATGTTATAATTCTTTTAAGAGACTTTGTTGTTATTATACCTGCTTAGGTTCGCATTGTTTGACGATAGAGATGAATATGCGTTATTAGGTATTTGAGCCAGGAATGGCTGGGTTAGGCATTGTATACAAAGTAGCGCAAATGTTATCAGTGTTATCACATTAATTGATACCACATATATGATATACTACATGGTATTCTTTGACGATTTACAAATTATGAACCAAATGTATTCAGTAGTTTAGCCACAGGACATTTTTGTTTTCATTGTTTAGTTAGAGCATCATGTGTAATGAGAGATAACGACTCAAACGCGCGCGCGTCGGTGACACATTCCGGCGCTACGTCCGCATCGCACGGCAAAACTATGATCCGCGAATGACAATTTGTTTGACAATTTTGTGTAGATACTTATTACAATGGTGTTCCAATTTGTCTAATTTTATTTTATTTATTTTTCAAAATATCATTTCTTAATGTCTGCAAAAATAGGTTTTTGTTTATGTTAACCGCCTTAAGCTGGTTGATATAAGAATATCAACCAGCTTAAGGCAGTATATCATTTAATGTGATAACATTTGCGCCACTTTGTATATGTATATTGATGTTTAATTGGAACTGCTTTGTTATTTAACAAAAACTAATGATGTACGTCTAGTTCAGCGAGACTACCAAGTTCAAAACTTTCTTGAAATTGTTCCTCCAAATTGTATGCAGTAATAAAACAATTTAGTGCCATTTGGTAATGCCTCTTATAATGTCAATAAGATAAGTAAATAGACATTTGTTCGTTTGTAACATTTTCTCAACTTAACTACTTGACCAATCATTACGAAATTTTGCATACACATTGTCAGGTGTATGGAAAATCTGCTGTTCCCGAGCGACCATAAATGCGGGTAATAGTCATTCCTCATCTTTCATTGCAACAACAGTTATTTTAATCACAATTCATTACTATAGAACAAATAATAAGTAAATCATTCATAAAAATGTTTAATCGTCATACTGAAGCCTGTGCACAGTAGTGAGACACTTTAATTAAGGATTTAGATTTTTATAGTTATGTCACAGACTATACTCAGACAGAGCTACATTATTTGGGT
Source organism: Catocala fraxini (assembly GCA_930367265.1). NCBI lineage: Eukaryota > Metazoa > Arthropoda > Insecta > Lepidoptera > Erebidae > Catocala > Catocala fraxini. The sequence goes on along the minus strand of OV884025.1, from coordinate 26,059,767 downwards.
GTTTGATAGGTACCCAGATGTCCGATGACTTCTCCACTCTATTACTCACAAAAGGTTATCCATATGAGGCCTTTCAAGTCACTTACCTGAAGCAGATTTCACCTTATAACTAGAACCGCCTGATAGATTTATGTTTCTGACAATAGTTATGTAATCACCATATTCATTATGGCGATATGCTTTTGGACTACTGTTTTTAATTTTAATTTCTATTGTCGCTGAGTTTGCACCCTTTTTAATAAAAGCTGAAAGAATAATACAGTTTATGTTAATTTGACAATAACACAAGTAGTGGCACATATATTTGAACCAACCAACAAAATATTATCTTATGTTTATGCGAATGTTATACATTGAAATTAAACAAATTTATATAGGTTTTGTCGAGTTGTTTATTTTTTATTATAACAAAAGTAGTAAAAGTCTAAGTCAAAAATCATTTAATCATTAGGGTCACAAAGTAACACTTACGAACGTCAATCACAAAGTACACTTATGAATGTCAAACAAATGTAATAAGTCTAACAAATGCTGCTATAAATTTTCATACACCTCTTGTAATGAGATTGAGAGTTTTAAATGACTATAAACTTTGTCTGATGCACTACAAGTGAGTTGTTGAAATTATTTTAAATTTAATGTAAAACTGAACTAATAGAAAAAAGCTGCATATTACATAAATATTTTCATAACTTTACATAAGCACAGTAAATTGTTATCCACATATTCCATTCTGAAGCACTCAAACCACGAAGTGAAGTATAAAGTTAGAAGTCACTTTACACCACAAAGTGTGGTATAAAATGTATTCCTATCAAAGAGCGGAATAAAATATATTCATATAGAGCGTTAGATAAAATAAATACATACTTCTAAAAGCGTGATAAGCAGACACAAGTTTGTGTAACCAAAAGCTTTTAATAGTAATAGACAGTAACTATAACTTACAGTGTAAATTACTTCCTCTGTTTGTAGCAGACGCTCTACCACCTAAACCGACTACTAAAGCGGTTAGAATAGCACTTTTCCCGCTACCATTACGACCCACAATAAAATTTACGTTTCTGTTTAGATTAACTTCTAAATTATCATGGCAAAAGAAATTGCGCACATGAATACTGACTATAGAACCATCTATATCCTCATCTACGATGTCCGATTCCATGGCAAATTATATTTTATTTAAATTCCGCCAAATCTTACTGTATCAACAAGTTAGTTTTGTTTGTAGACTAATTTGACAATAAATGACAACTTTGTTTGACAGTACATGAGGTATGCCAGGTAAAAAATATAACATTATAATATAATAATAGACATAAAAAATCCTACCTCCAGTTTAAAACGTTAGACAACAATAATATTATTACTAATAGGCTTTCTATAATGTAAAAGTAAAAATAAAGGCAATCTTAAATCAGGCAATTTTAAAATATTTTTCATTATAATAATAATATATATAATAATAATAATAATAATAATATTCTACCACATATTATTTATTATTATTTAGCCTTGCCTGGTAGATTTCAGTCTTTGAGAACTATGTTATTCAAACTATAAATTCTCTATACTCTATTTGGTTAGGTACTTAACTAAAGATAAGAGCAGCGATAGCTCAGTGGAGAGACCAACAGACTGCAATGCAGAGAGTCTCGGGTTCGAACCCACGTCGCGCACCTCTGACTTTCGGCAGATATATGATTTTTCGAAATTATGTGCATATTGATTGATAATTATTGCCTGCTCCGTGGTGCCTCGGAGACCACGTTAAGCTGTCGGTCCCGGCTGCCATGAACATCTATGGCAGTCGTTATTGGGAGAACGTCGACACAAAAGATCCCACTGGGTCGAAGTGTCGCCGGTCTGCACTGACTGGCCCCCACATAAGATAAGATAACTAAAGGTAAACAATCTTGACTTGACTTTTTACACAAACACATATTAAACAAATAAACTGCTGCTTAAACTAACGGTTCAATTGATTTAGTAATCGTTATTGTTGTATTTACATTAATCTTTAGCAGCATTTTATTTTAATCTGAGTTTTTAGATAAAAAGACACATCAAGATTGTTTACCATTAGTTAAGTACCTAACTAAATGGAGTAAAATTTCGTCTGCAGCAACGTAGAAACAGTCAGCATGAAGAATCGGTGTGCTCCGATGTACATATTAATATATATCATCATCATCATCATATCAGCCGAATTTCAAATTCAAATTCAAATTCAAAGTATTTTATTGTGAATCACAGGTACAGAGGATGTTACACAAATATGTTATAAATCAGCTGTGTTCCGCCACTTAGGCATACAATATAATCATAATATACAAATTAAAAAATAAAATAGAGACATGTTTTACCCTAATACAGATAATTATTCATTACATTAAATTGCATTACCATTTATAAAATTCAAATTAAAACAATATTACATATTAATAACAAATAAAATTATTAAATTAAATTTATTAAAATTATATACCATTTTAAAAGAATTCATATCCAAATTATACATTTTTATAGATAATTTTTAATTATTAACAAATTGTTTGAATAGTTTGTCTGCATTTTTTTGCTATTCCTTATCTTCTAAATATTCTTTTAGTGAATAGTGGCATTTGGTTACTAACCATTTATGGAGTTTCTTTTTAAAGATAGGTATTTCATTTATATTTCTTATCTGTAATGGTATATTATTATATATACGTGGACCTAAACAAAACATACTTTCATGCATTAACTGTGTGTTACTGGCAACTATGGCCAGCTTGTCCTTATGACGCTCTCTATGACGATGCTCAAATAGGCCCTTATTTGTTTTTATAAATATTGAAGTCTCATAAATAAACAAACTGGGTAAGGGTAAAATATTTAATTCATTAAAATACGGCTTGCAGGAATCTGTTTGTTGTAAATTACACATACTTCTGATACAACGCTTTTGTGCAATAAATACCCGTTCTCTTTCTGTTGAGTTACCCCAGAAGATTATCCCGTAACGTAGCGTAGATGCGACGTAGCCATGGTAAGCTGTAAGTAACGCAGGTCGATTTACTACTTTACTTAATTTATGGAGGGCATATGAAAATTGGCTTATCTTTTTGCAAATATATTCAGTATGATATTTCCAATTTATTTTATTATCAATGTACATACCTAAAAATTTTGTGTTGTTAATTTCTTCTATATTTGTATTTAAGTAAGTAATATTCAAATTATTTTCTATATTATTACGTTGTTTAAAGAACATTATTTTCGTTTTATCCAAATTAATTTTTAGGTTATTCCTATAAAGCCATTCTATGATTAATGTCGAAGGACGTCCACTACTGGAGATAGGCCTCCAAGCCTCCTCAAATTTCCACACAGACCGGTTTTGGGCCACCCGCATCCAACTGGTTCCCGCGACCCTTACCAGATCGTCGGTCCACCTTGTGGGGAGCTTACCCCTGCTGCGTCTTCCTATGCGTGCTTTGGCAAATACCTACACAAGATCGCTTACAGGAAACCGAGTCCCATCTGCCACCACTGCAAGTGTGAGGATGACACGGCGCAGCACACAGTCGAGCAATGTCCTGCTTGGGCGGTAGAGCGCCGTGAACTCTAGGACGCAGTGCGTGATGACCTCTTGCTGCCGTCCATGATCGGAGCCTTCGTTGATAGCGAGAGGCAGTGGGTAGCATCCTTCTGCAAGGACCTCATCTCGCAGAAGCGGCGGTGCGGATGCGTGAGGAAAATTTCCTGGCGGATCCGTGCCGCCGCCGGCGCGGCGTACCGGGTGGCGCAGGCGCGCGTAATTGCGCCTTATACTGCCGTAGTAAAGGTCACGGGTGGGAGAACGGGGATCTCCCGCTCGCCAGCTATTGAGTTGGAGCGACGCCCTCTGTCGTGCTGGAGCGTCGCCCAGGAGTTGTCTCCTGTTTTCCTTTTCTGCATTAAGCCCTGCTGGGTAGATTGCTGATATAGTTATAGTTCCAGAGACCCACCCACCTTACAAACCAGCGAGGTAGCACACTGTGGTTTTAGTGGGTAGGCACCAAATCTCTAGAGAGCCCGACATTGCCCTCGCACCTCTCTTTGTGGCGAGTGGGCAAAGTAAATCAGGAGCACATCCCCACGTAAAAAAAAATGGCCGCCCTCTAGAACCTTTCTACCCCAACGGCCATCGGTTTTGCCCATAAATAATATTTTTTTTTAAATTAGATTTATTATAATCAAATATTGTGTATACAATAATATCAATTATGGTTTCGGTTGTAAGGCTGCGATTAGTTAAGATATATTTATTTTCAAAAACACGTGTAATAATACATGGTTGTGATGCTTATTATAGATTTAAATATTAGTTTGTACAAATATGTAACTTATAATTAATTATTTTTTATACTTATACAAAATATGTTAAGTTTGACATATTTAAAATAAAATTTAGAACATACTACTTTTTATCACCACTCGCTATGGGCAGGGATTTCCTTACAACCTAATTGGTTCCGCACCAAGCGGTTCCATAGGAATTTTCTCCCGCGGACGTTAAGGTTGTAGAATGAACTCCCTGCAGCAGGTTCACAAGACTACAAAATGGGATTCTTCAAAAAGGGTATTAAAAGGTTTTTACAGGTTCGGCGACGCGCAAGTTGTGTCTCTGGTGTTGGAGGCGCACATAGGCTACGGTGACCACTTACCATCAGATGAGCCGTATGCTTGTTTGCCACTTTAGTAGTATAAAAAACATAACAATTTGAATTAGAGTAACATAAATAACAATAATACGAATTAGAAAACCACTAGTTAAAATGACAGTGGTCATCTACATTATAATAACATTCCTCGACCCACTATATGTATGTTCTTACTCATTACTGACGCGGACGACAGTAATAAGTAATAACAGACATAGTGAGTTTCTTAATTCAAATTTTAAATTGGGCTAAAGTCAGCGGTAGAGTTGTGGTTCACCACTGGAAGTCTAAAATTATCTTTAGTAGAAATTTTAGTAGAAATGTCATAACAGCTAGCAATATTATTTGGAAAACGCCATTTTTTACGTTACAAAAATCACGGGAATTAGCGATTTGTTGATAAATTTGATATTTTCTTGAAATACACAATATTATCTATGTACTAGTACGACGACGCGATTGTGATTTGATGTATATTAGTGGCATATAATTATTGACTACTAAAAACACTATCAAGGTAAACAACTCTTTCAGTTTAACGTTATTGAATTACATACCTTAGCAATTTATTATTATTGCAATGGACCATGTGATTTCCACATAATATCTTTCAAAGCATAATTATAAATATTTAATTTGCTGTTTTTGTTTCCTTTCAATGCAACGGTCCAACGTTATAATACCTACTTGTTATCGAGCTTTGTTTTTAGTAGGTGGGTAAACAAATCAATTTGTCGGTACTAGTAATAGCAAGTAGGTTAAACAGGACTGATAACCGCTATTGATCAGAGTATTATAAAGTTGTATATTATAATTACCCACTTTTTTTACAGTTATCAGAATGAGTGATTCACCTGATCAGAATGAGGCTCCAAAGGATGTAAGTATTCTTTTGTTCCTATGTGGGTAGAAAATTCTATAATAGTTAACTTCTTAAACTAGACATACATACTTATTTATCTATTTTGCATATCAGCATATATGTTCAAGCCTGAACTAAGTCAATAAGATAAAATGTAATATGAATAATGTTATTTATTTTAAAAACATCTATTATTATATCATATTAGCTTAGTTGCATTCCTAATTTGTAAAACTATACTGTTTAGCTATGAATGAGATTTAAAAAAAATACTATGATTTATAAGTTTTCATTTATGTAAGCTTTGGTATTGAGTCATAATATTAAGAAATTAATATTAATTAAAATAAAGTTTGAATTGGACAACTGCTCATTCTTAACACTGATTTTCAGAATTCAGTGCCAATATGATAATTCTGTTTAAAGTAATATAGTAGAATATAATATAATAGAACTTTCTAACATGCAGTTCAATTCATGTTATTGCACATATCCTGGTTATTGAGACCATACTTTTTATTCTATCACTTATGACCAATCTAAATGTTGTTAATTAACAATGTTTTATTTCAATGTTATAATTGGCATACACATAACACAATATTTCATTTTTATCTTGTGTTTCTTATCAAACATTGTTATTATAATTAGAAATGAAACGGATATCTGTAACTATCCGGTATCCGGCCTATCCGGCGGCCTAAATACTATCCGGCCGAATACCGGATAGCAGGCATGTTTCCGGTCATCAGAATTTAAAAAATATATTTTAAGTAATTAATTGCTTTATTTAGTTAGTAATACAATTAGTAATCAAAAGATAATTCTATAACTTATAAAATAATTAGTACTCTTACTGCACTAAGGGCAAATTATGGTGAATGAATACTTATTTCTCTGCTCTCTTCTTAGCGGTTCCGCTTGTCTTCGTAAATAAGGCCTAACCTTCAGATAAAAGTCTTTCACTGTACACACTGTTGCAAGGTGCTGAAAGATAGATTTTGGCAAACTTTATTATATTTTTGTTGCTTGGGTAAGTTTAGCTTTTTTTTGAATCGACGGCAGTTTTTCTTGAGCTAAACCTGAGTGATTGAAGTGCGCCACAAGTCGTCTTCCAGTAGCAATCATTGTTGTCACTTCAGCCTGGACTTTGAGCTACTCATTTATAGCTCTTTGAAGCATATGTATGAAACATCTAGCAGAATCATACTCAGCCAAACGAACACCCTTCACCATGTTAGCACCACCGGATATTCGGCGGCCGAATATCTAGCTATCCGGCTACAAGGTTGGCCGAATATCCGGTATTCGGCTAAACTGATATCCGTTTCATCTCTAATTGTAATCATACAGACTATCTGTACTCAACAGTTCATTCATGACTATTACAGCCAAAAGAGTTGGAGAAACTGGAAGAAGCAAAGTTGAAAGCTAAGTTCCCAAATGCAATGCTCGGACGAGGCCCTGGAGGTCACTCAGCTTTCCTGCAGAAGAGGCTAGCAAAGGGGGTCAGTATTATACTTATGTATATTAAAGTATTTATTTATTTTACTGCTTAACTGATTTCTAATAAAATATAGATACTTGTTGTTATCAACCTTAAATTATGCAAGTTTCTAGAAACCACTATCATGCGATCTTTGTCTAACTTGGTGAAAACAGGGATAACATAACATTTACTTGGAAAATTTGTCCAGTGAAAATAGTCTTTCAGAAAGTAGATGTATATATTTTTTTTGTTGGTGTTTCTCGAATTTCAAATGGGCTCTGCATTTATTTTGTTTTATTATTTTGGTCATTGCAAACAAATTGTATTTATCTTTGGCCATATTGATTAATATTATTGGCAGATAAACTATTATTGCATAACAAGTAGCCAGAACATGATGAAAATTTAACTTCTTTAAAAACATAAATTTTGTGTTTAATCCTTATGCTGGGGCTACATTAGCGGGCTACGGCGAATATTCGTATTAACGCGATGAGTGTGGTCGGCTAGATCGTAGCAAAGCGTTGTATTCGGGCTAAAACGATGTATTATCGGGGCACTGTCGGTAAACTGGCGAGCATCAGAGGGTTATGACGCGCCAATATTCGCTTGGGTGGCTACACCTACGTCACTTCAGTGTCGTCCAGATTTTGAAGCGGGACGGACGTATTTGTGTTTTTTTGTGCACTATGGAGTGGAGTATGTAGCGGCTGCTGACGATACAAATTTATATACAAGGCGCGCTATTGTGTGTGCGCAGCGCAGCAGTCGTCTGCCACACCCGCTCAGCTAGGTCGCGTAATTATGTAGTTTATTTTTGTATATCTATTATAAGTTTCTGGTACCAGTAAAGAAAGTATATATCAATGTGACCATCATTTCTTCCACCCTATCATTGTATCGCCTCTACAAGTATCAAAAAAGTGTTAGAGTTCATTCAAGTCATATTATTTTTATACTCTTACAACTGCAGTAAATAATAGTTAACTGACATATTTTAATGCAACGCCACTGCCTCCATTTTGAATTACCGCCTACGTCTCGTCTGCACAACAGGTCAAACAACAAAACCCGGCACGATGTATCGCGTCAACGCGACACGAATCTTCGCCCGCCTAATATAGACAAGAACATGCATGTACACGATGTTTTTAGCGCGCATACGCGACACGAATATTCGCACGCTAATCTAGCCCCAGCTTTAAAACAATTGATGTTTGATGTTAGTTCTATAGTAAACTAGCTGATCTGCGTAACTTCGTCTGCGACACATAAGAGAGAGAGAGAGAGGGTGGGTAACACCTAAGAAATTCATTGAAATCAAACAATGTGAGGGCAATTTTGTTCAAAATTAAATATTTGTGATGAATAACTTATTTATTTGGATAAGGATTAATACTATGTGTCTAAAAACCTTAGCTAATAAATCTAATAATGCATTATTTTAGAACAAATGTGATTATCATAAAAAAAGGTTCTAGTGAGTCAATCTTAAAAGATAGACAAGCGCTATGGCGGACTTCTAATTAGAACTTTTTAAGAGGATAAATTCCGTCATACATGATTGTTGTGTAACTTTAACCGTTTACGCAGTGCACGCAACAGAAGCTTTCAAAAGGAATAAATTTTCCCCGTTTTTGCAACACCTTTCATTGATGTCCAGCTCCTATTGGTCGCTTGTAGCGTGATGTTATATAGCCTGTTAAAAGAAATAGCCTGTAGCCTTCCTCGATAAATGAGCTATCTAACATTAAAATAATTTTCAATTCGAACCAGTAGTTCCTGAGATCAGCGCGTTCAACCAAACAAACAAACTTTTTAGCTTTATAATATTAGTAGAGATTTCAAAAAGCTACAAAAATAAGCAAGCATATTTATTGCTGAACATTACTGTTTTATACAAAGCAAAATGGCGATGGCCTCGATGACGTAGTGGTTAGTGTAACCGACTGCCACGCGTAAGGTCGCGGGTTCGATTCCTGCACAAGTCAAACATTTGTGTGCATGAACATGGATGTTTGTCTTGGTTTGGGTGTTTCTATGTATAATAAGTATTTACAAAAAAAAGTATATATGTGTGTTTTACCATTGTCTAGTACCTATAGTACAAGCTCTGCTTAGTTTGGGCTGTTGTGTGTATGAGAAAAAGAAATTTCAGGCACATGAACCAAATTTTGTATCTTTTAGCAGCCATTGTATATTATATAGCCCTTAATTATAGCTTTTAGTTGTGAGTTAGTGACATAAGTACTGTAAATAACACAATATTTTGTAGTATTAGTTAATCACTACCATTACATATTATAAAACAAAGTCCCCCGCCGCGTCTGTCTGTTCGCGATAAATTCAAAAACTACTGAACGGATTTTCATGCGGTTTTCACTAATAGGATTGATTCATGAGGAAGGTTTAGTTGTATAATTCTTTAAGGTTTTATGTATATTGATTTAAATTTGAAGATAATTGTTGAAGATGTCGGCAAAACCAAACCGAATGGGAGCTTCAATCGAAAACGCTGCCTTATTCCTTTGAGATATATAATAACAATGTATGGGGGGATTGTTTCTCTTTTATAGGTCTACAGAAAAGTCTGCGATGACATGTATCCTATCTTTTAAGGACAGCTTACTGTCTAAAGAAATTAAATATCGATTGTTATTTTGTTGGAACCATAGCGCGATAGATGGCGTTGTACCGTTCGGCTGAATCGCGCTATGGTTTCGTTCACAACGGCCGTATATATACCTTGTTGGAACCATAGCGCGATAGATGGCGTTGTACCGTTCGGCTGAATCGCGCTATGGTTTCGTTCACAACGGCCGTATATATACCCCGCCAATTTCGATTTTACTCGAACGCTTTATACAGTGCTATTTACTATTAAATTAGTACAGTCATTAAATCAATAGTTCTGAAGTTGTGAAGTGTTTCATTAGAGGACCTTTGTATCCTTAACATTGGTCCTAACCGAGTCCGGATACTGGTGCAAAGTGCGCTAGTAGACTCGTGTTGTGATCTGGCGTAGAAACCAGTGTTGGATCGACACTGAAGCGCCGCTTACCCTAAACGGGAAGCAAAGTGCAGTGTTGTGCGGAGCTGTGACGAAGCTGTGGAGCACCGGAGGGCGCGGCAAGCAGTGGCGCGCAGGGCGCCTTGACATCTCCGAGTCGACGGCAAGCAGTGGCGCTCAGGGCGCTTTGTCATCAGCGTGTTGACGACGTGCGACGGCGTTGCCCAGGCGTTGAGGAATGTGTGACGAGAAAATACAGCGTACATAGTGAAGTGAGGTTTGTGGAACCGAAGAAAATCGTGAGTACATTTTGGTGTTTATTATAAAGTTAGCAAGTCAAGAAGAGTAATTCAATCAAGATTAAGGACTTTATAAAAGTACGATAATTTAATTTATGAGTGTTTAGCTATTAATTGATTAATTCATAGTCAATATAGTATTATACTTTTATTTGTGCTCAAATTGAATTGAGTTTATTTAAGAGATACGGTTCAGATTTCACTTGTAAAATTTGTTGATTCGAATGTTTGGACTTAGAATAATTTAAGAAAAAACGTTCCAACGGGGAACCTATGCCGAATTTTATATAGACCACTTATTATTGTAAAACACTTGTAAAATTTTCATGAGATATCAGCACTTTAAACATTTCTTGTGTTGTTGCTTGGATTAATATATAGTAACTTTGTCGGTGATTACTTGAAAGATGGACGCGTTATATAAATTGCAATATGACAAAAAGCTTCTTATTGAAAAGGCTCAAATTAACTTTAAAAAGTCGCCCAAGGAAAGAATTAGTAAATCTTACATAGAAACAAGATTAGAGTCACTAGAAGCATCGTGGCAAAGTTTCGTATTAAGTCATAACAACATAGTACAATCGGTTACGGATGTTCAACGCGCATCTGACAAGTATTTTAAAAACGATGTGTACGAAACAACCGAGGAACTGTACATCTTTTATAAATCTCAATTAAAAGAAGGTTTAGATCAGTTCATCACTTCTGCCCCTGAACAAATCAATAAAAAGGGCTCTCATGATAATACAGTAAAATTACCAAAAATTAGCATTGCCAAATTTTCTGGTAATTATTCAGAATGGCCAACGTTTAAAGATTTGTTTACGTCCTTAATACATAATAATTGTAACTTGGCAGATGTACAAAAAATGCACTATCTGAAAGGCTTATTGGTTGGTGAGGCAGAGCAATTAGTTCGACACATTCCTGTCACTTCTGATAATTATGTACAGTGTTGGTCTTTGTTAAATAATAGATACAATAACAAGCGATTTCTGTCTAATTGTTTATTAAAGAGGTTTATGACTCAGTCTAATGTAACTGAGGGTTCAAGTGGTATAAAGGATTTGTTGGATACCACAATGGAATGTCTGAATGGTCTAAAAAATCTCGGAATTGACATTAGCACGTGGGATGTCTTGATTATTTATGTCATTAGTTCGAAGCTAGATTTGGAATCCCGAAAACAATGGGAAAACAAAGTTTGCTCTAAAGACGAGTTACCAACTTTAAAGGAATTCAGAGATTTTTTGGAGACCCGGTTCCGCTCGCTTGAATTTTTAGATTTAAAGACAAATAAGTCTAAGTCCAGTACCAATGTAGGTAACAAGCCAAAGGTTCATCATGTAATTAATACTGAGACTAATACTGATGTTAATGGGTCTTGTTCATTCTGTGGGGCAGCCCACAAAATTGCAAATTGTAAACAATTCGCACAGGAGAGTTACGACACTCGACATGACTTTGCACGAGACAAGCGTTTGTGTTTTAATTGCTTAAATCACGGTCATCCCATAAAGTTTTGTCGTAGTAAGTCTTCATGTCAAACATGCAAACGGCGACATCATTCGTTGCTGCACCCCAAGGCTACTAATAGTGGTTCAAACGTCCGTAGTAACAGTGTAGCAAATGATGTTAAATCAGCAGTGGCTAGCGCACAGGCATCGTTATCAGAGAGCGAATCTTCCGTCGCTACAAATATCTTGTCACATTATTCCAAGGGCTCAATACCCAGTCAAGTTTTGTTGGCCACCGCACTGGTGGAAGCCCAAGCAATCAACGGCACTACGCAAGTGCTTCGGGTGTTATTGGATCAGGGATCTCAAGCATCTTTTATCGCAGAATCTGCAGTACAGCTTCTGGGACTCAAGAAGAGACCAGTGAAGTCTGTTATATCGGGAATAGGAGGTGAGAAAGGTACGTCAATATCTAGGTTTGCAGTAACTGTGACTATTTACTCTCGTTTAGATCCTAACTTTAGTATCCAAGTGCAAGCATTTGTATTAGGCACCATTACGTCGTTATTGCCTTCTGAAAAACTAAAAGATTTCAACTGGCCGGAATTGAATGCTGTGTATTTAGCTGACCCAGAATTCCACACACCAAATAAGATAGACATATTGCTCGGTGCTGATGTCTATGGGAAAGTCCTCAGAGAAGGTTTAATGAAAGGTCAAGTAGATACACCCATAGCTCAGAACACGGCACTAGGCTGGATTCTTTCTGGGCAAGTTTCGTCTAGTCGCAACACAGTCCTTTGTCATCATATCGTAAATAGCTATGAAGATCAGCCTGATGAAAACGCTATTTTACGACAATTTTGGGAGATCCAGTCCTGCATTCCTGAAAGGAAAATTCTTTCTGCTGATGAGCAACGTTGCGAGGATATTTACAAGCAAACTACTAGTCGTGATGAGGAAGGCAGATATGTGGTCAGCCTTCCCTTCCGATATGAAGATCCGCAATGCCAATATGGAAGTTCCAGATCTCTCGCAATAAAACGATTCCAGCTTCTTGAAAAGAAATTTAAGAGGTATCCAGACATCAAATCTCGATACCTCGAGGCATTCCATGAATACATCGACCTGGGCCATATGAGAGTAGTAAGCAGTGGTGACCAGAATAATCCTACAGCGGTTTATCTGCCCCATCACGCCGTTGTCCGTGAAGATAAAACGACAACCAAGGTCCGAATAGTTTTTGATGCATCGATGAAAGGAATAAATGGAGTGTCTCTGAACGATGACCTCATGGTTGGTCCCACACTACAACCACCGTTGCGTCACATCATTATGAGATGGAGAACACATCCCATAAGTCTCTGTGCTGACATAGTGAAAATGTACAGACAGGTGAAGATAGCCCCTGAACACACAGATTTTCAGCGTCTAGTGTGGCGTGACAGTCCGGATTCTGAAATGAAAGAATACAGAATGGAAAGAGTTACCTTTGGGACGTCAGCGGCTCCTTATTTGGCAGTGAAGACGTTGCAGCAGTTGGCAGTAGACGAGGGTAGAGAATGTCCTGAAATGGCTGAAAAGATTAAGAAAGATTTTTACGTCGATGACCTAATGACAGGTTGTCATTCAGTTGAAGAAGGTCTAATTATTCAGAAAAGATTAACAGAATTACTTACCAAGGGTGGATTCCAGTTGCAGAAATTGGTGAGTAGTAGTGCTGAATTAAACAAGAAGATACAGGATAGTGAGAATCAGGACGGAAAGGAAATTAAGCTAGACAATGTGATGAAGATATTAGGAATTTCATGGGATCGATGGAGTGATGAATTTAAATATTCTGTTATGCTTACCTCACAGCAGGCGCCCGTTACCAAGAGGAAGGTGATTTCGGACATTGCACGGTTGTTTGACCCGCTTGGCTGGATCAGTCCTTGCATTGTTACGTCAAAAATCTTCATTCAAAAGCTGTGGCTTGCTAGATTAGAGTGGGATGAAGAATTAACGCCTGAATTACTAGCAGAATGGCAAACATATCGTACTAACCTGTTACACCTAAATCAGTTCAGCATTCCGCGGTGGGTCCACACCAAACTTGATGACGTCTCAGTTGAATTGCACGGGTTCTGCGATGCCTCAATTGCCGCATATGCGGCAGTGATTTACATTAGAATTATAGATAACACCAACACCATTTATGTCAATTTGGTCACATCGCAGACCAGAGTTGCACCAGTTAAGCAGCAAACAATTCCACGGTTGGAATTAATGGGAGCAGTTTTACTTTCTGAGCTAATAGTAGAAGTAGCTGAAGTTATAGGTATTGCAATGTCTCAAATACACACGTGGACTGATTCCACGGTGGTTTTAGCATGGCTCAGCCGACACCCAAGCCATTGGTCAACCTTTGTGGGAAACAGGGTTTCTACCATACTTTCCCGTTTTGATAATTCACACTGGGCTCATGTTCAGACCTCGCAAAATCCTGCCGACATTGCCTCCAGGGGTATGACCCCGCAAGACCTTGCCTGCAACACATTGTGGACTAAAGGCCCCTCGTGGCTTCATGACAAAGTGATTGAATACCCCATGCCGAAGTCCACCGCTACTAGTATAGAGCAACGATCTATCAAGGCACATGTCGCTACTGAAATTCTCCAGGACGATTCACTTTGGACGAAATTCTCCTCGCTTCAAAGACTGATTCGAGTCGTCGCATATTGCAGAAGAGTTTTGAGATGGAAAAAACAACTGGATAGGAAAAATAGATATGAAACCTATTTAACAAACCAGGAGATACAAGAAGCTACGAAAGTTTGCATAAGGCATGTTCAGAACCAGTCATTTGAAGAAGAAATCAATGACATAAGAAAGACAGGAAACGTAAAGGCTCGAAGCAAGTTGAAGCCACTGTGCCCAGTTATTGATAGCGAAGGGATGCTCCGTGTTAGCGGTCGCATTCAAAATGCAAATTTGGATGATGCAACGAAGTTTCCCATAATTTTACCTCAATCCAGTCACTTCACCGATTTACTAATCGATAATGCCCACAAAAGTACTCTACACGGAGGACCAACATTGATGTTAAACTATTTACGTGCTAAGTATTGGATAATTTCAGCCAAAGTCAAGGTTAAGGCATACGTACGTAAATGTGTTAAATGCAGACGATACTCAGCTACAACCCAAGCCCAATTTATGGGTCAGTTACCGTCTAGTAGGGTTATTCCAGCAAGACCATTCTTGCATAGCGGTGTCGATTTCGCTGGCCCCATCAGCATTCGGACTAGCAAGGGCCGAGGACATCAATCCTACAAGGGATACATTTGTCTTTTTGTCTGTATGGTGACAAAGGCAGTTCATTTAGAGGTCATTAGCGATCTATCGTCTCAAGGTTTTATCGCGGGCTTTAAGAGATTTGTGGCTCGACGAGGTATCGTTAGTGACATATGGAGCGACAACGGTACCAATTTTGTCGGGGCTTCCAAAGAGCTTCAGCATTTGGTAGCCGCTGAGAAGTCTTCTGTGGCAGAAGATATAAGAGAATGGTTGGGCAACAATAGTACTACTTGGCATTTCATTCCGCCTCATTCTCCGAACTTCGGTGGCCTCTGGGAGGCCGGAGTGAAATCTACCAAACATCACTTGAGACGTGTCATAGGTGATTCCAAGCTGACATACGAAGAGATGTCCACTTTATTGTGTCAAGTAGAAGCGTGTCTTAACTCCAGGCCGTTATCGACGATTTCTGATAATTCTGATGATCCTGTTCCTCTAACACCTGGGCATTTTTTAATCGGGGAATCTCTTTTAGCAGTACCCGAACGTAATTATGAAACCGCGAATGTGAGTAGTTTGAGGCGTTGGCAAATTACACAACGCATGTTACAGGATTTTTGGCGGCGATGGTCAAATGAGTATTTAACTCATTTGTTGCAACGTTACAAATGGACTAGACACATTGTAGAACCAAATATTGGTGACGTCGTGTTGGTAAAGGAGGATAATTTACCTCCTGCCCGATGGCTCCTAGGTAAAATCGTAGATAAGCATCCTGGTGCGGATAAAGTCACTCGGGTTGTAACTCTCAAGTGTAACGGAACGTTAATAAAACGTCCGACCTCAAAACTTTGTATTTTGCCAGTCACAACATAGAGTTTATGATTTATTGTTAAATTTGGAGTTGAATTCATTATTGTTACAGTCCACTGTTATTTTTTAAAAGTGTTATTTTTAAGATTTGTGTTTGATGGCCCCTGACCTCATGGTGGGCGGTTCATGAGTTGTAACCCCCATAGAGGGCATTTATGTTGGTCGGTTTTCAGTATTGAAGAACATAAATTATGTTCTTGGTGGGCGGTATGTCTAAAGAAATTAAATATCGATTGTTATTTTGTTGGAACCATAGCGCGATAGATGGCGTTGTACCGTTCGGCTGAATCGCGCTATGGTTTCGTTCACAACGGCCGTATATATACCCCGCCAATTTCGATTTTACTCGAACGCTTTATACAGTGCTATTTACTATTAAATTAGTACAGTCATTAAATCAATAGTTCTGAAGTTGTGAAGTGTTTCATTAGAGGACCTTTGTATCCTTAACACTTACTATACTCATTCTAACCTTTAAAGA
Source organism: Catocala fraxini (assembly GCA_930367265.1). NCBI lineage: Eukaryota > Metazoa > Arthropoda > Insecta > Lepidoptera > Erebidae > Catocala > Catocala fraxini. The sequence continues at coordinate 26,043,329 of OV884025.1, read as the reverse complement.
AATGGTCACGTACAATACGCTAATTGGAAATTTATTTAGACGGATACAGTATTAATCCTTATCAATGTAAATATGTTACTTACCTTAAGCATTTCATGCACATTATGATAGCCCACAACACTTCACACTACACAATTTCAATGAATATCTTAGGAGATATCGCAAAATAAAAATAGACGCGCGCGAAAATAAATTCATGCGCGCATCTCACACCGATCACGGCATTCGCTTGATGCAACAAGCTGATACGACACTGATGCTCTGTTACCCGTGCAAAGCCGGGGCTGGGTAAAGTTCTGAAGAATGACATAAAACCCTGTGTTTTGTTTAACTATACTAATTATATCTATAATAGATAAAAATAATTGTCTTCCATGTAAGCTTGTTAGAGTCAGATAACTGATAATTTTCAAGATTTAGTGTCACACCAACATTTTAAAAATTAAATGTCTACATGGACTTTATTGCAGTTTATTGTAACCACAAAAGTAACAGAAATGTTGAGCACTGTGTTAATAAAAATAATTTTAATAGGTACTTAGTTATTGTTTAATTTCAATGTGAATAAATTGTAGTTATGTAATAAAATATACTTTCATTACTAATTAAAATAGTTTCATGGCATAATCTATTCTTGAATACCTAATATAACTACAAAAGTATAAATCTGAATTGCAGCAAAAGTTCTTTGACTCTGGCGACTATCAAATGGCGAAGCAGAGGCCAAGCAACCTGTCGGCACCGTTCAAGGCGCCGGCCGCGCCCGCCAAGCTGCCGACGGGCGACGCCATCCCGACGCCCGACACAGTGCCGCTGCGCAAGACGTCCATCATCCAGCCCAAGTTCCAGCCGCCCAGTCAGACCTCCTAGCCCTCAGTCTGTCCGCCGACGCGAGGGCCGGTCCTTAGACCTTGTCACTAACTAATATTCCACTTTTTTTATTTTGCTAGAAATGCGTCGCACTTAGGCATCGCTTTTAATTTTACGAATGTTCACCTTACGACATAGTACATTTTATTTTGCATCACATTTTTTTTTATCAGCACTTTCATAAATTAGTATTGATTCATTGTGATTCTTAATTAGTAGTTGTATGTTGAAATTTAAACAAACTTTTATAAGAGCAACTGTTATATTGATGTATAAAATTAAATTAGGTTATAGTATGTGTGTTGGGGAAGCGTGTGCATTATGCTCTCATAGTAATACTGTCATGTTTGTTTCCACATCACATTCTAACCGTTCAGTCTGTCAGCTTATTTCGTTTCATGAGGACATTCACTTGGAAATTCATAATTATATATTATACATAATATAAACATTAGCAGCTACCAGCTTGCAATTCATAGTTTGTTGTTTAGTATGCAAGCTATGTGCATAGTGAGCAGTCCAAATTAATATTTTATATACAATAACTAGGTCATAAACCAATTTCTAAAGTTATTTAAGATGTATTTATGTTTATTAATCTAAAATTGTCATTTAAATAAAAAGCACCTGTCTGATAATTCGTTGATATGTGAAATTTTATTCAAAGGTAATATAAATGTACTTATGTAATATTTTAGTCACTTGCCTATCATCTGTAATGTACATATTAAATGTCAGGTTAAATATATATCAGGGAAAGCTTGACATGTTCCATGTTATGGTTTAGATATAACATTTAATCATGGTATATCAATGTATTTACATAATATATATTTTCGATGTGATGGCAGTAGACACCCTGTACAGATGCCATAGTACTGAATATATAAGTGGATAACGTACATAAATAAGGATATAAAATTAAGGCAGTGGATTTTAGATCTGCTCTCTAGTGCGCTAAACACAATACGTGCATAGAAGCCATTCATGCAAGGATTTTATTTTTGTATAATGTTTAGTACATTTTGGGAGCGTAGAAATTACTTAGTTTATCTCGTGCTTTCACTGCTAACCTCCTGGAATGCGCCTTGGCTATATTCCATATATGTGACGACAAAGTCTCACGGTTTCAAATAGTTGTACTCGCGTAATATCGTTGTTATAACATAGAATGTAAAGCAGTCTGTTGCATCGTCAATAGCAGGGACGTACAAACCACATGTAAAACGTTCGCACGAGAGTGATCAATGTATGGATTAAGGGAATGTTAAAGAGATAGCTACTATTAAATTTAAAATAAATTCTTGGTAAAAAATGCATTTCTTTTTATTGAGTGTGTGCGTGTTTTAAATTATGGGCATGGCCTTTATCAGTTATAATAAACTAAGTTAACAATATGAGATTACGAATACAATAATAAATGGCACTGACTAAACAAAAACTTAAATTAACAATTGTGAGGACATCTCAGTCGCGGGCGCGACGCAGCTCAACATCTCCTTGGATCCCTTTGTACAAACAACCGTCCTGCCCCTGTGACGTATTTTTTTCCAATTATCATTTGCACTTCATCGTTATATTTGACTGCTCTCTGTAACAAAAGACAACAGATATTTGACCGTTAAAAATCTAGAGAAACTTTAGTAAGATTAGAAAAACGCTGTTATTTTATCGACTTTAACGTGCACAAAATTAACACGCGTTGTGTATATTTTATATTCTGTCAAATAACAGGGCTATTTTAAAATATATTTATCCATCGTGATTCTTTATCCTCTTCCTATAGAAGTGAAGCCAAGTCATTAAAATAATATCAGCCCTGTATTACACTATCCCACTGCTGGGCACGGGCCTCTTCTCAGTGTGAGAAGAATTAGGCTATACTCCTTCACGCTGGCCTAGTGTGGGTTAGCAGACTTTACATATCTTTGTGAATATAACGGAGAACTCTTAGACATGCAGGTTTCCTCATGATGTTTTCCTTCAAAGCGTTTCTTTAAAGCGAGCGATAATTAACTGTTTAATACGCAGTTAACTTCGAAAAGTAAGAAATGCGCGCCTTGGGATCGAACTCGAGACCTCTGCGTGGCGGTCGTAACAGTCTCCCAGACAAGTCATTATTTGAAATTAAAGCCATACCTGGGTTCCAATGCACATAATCGGGTGTGGCGGCGGCTTGGTACTCTTGCACTAAGTCGTCGACAACGCCACGAGATTCGTCGAACTCCTCCAGAGATTCTTTGAACATCGGCTCTTTGCGAAATACCTCCAAGAAAGCCTCGCGCTTGCGCAGCTTGTCGAACTGTTGAAGGCATCTGTCGAACAACTGCAAAAGTATTCTGTCAGATAGTGGACTTGTCAATTGACTATATCAGAATAAGCAAGTTAATTTTATTCCCAGCGCCTTGTCCATAATATGCCAAACAGTAAATCTACCACATAACTTCGATTTGAATAGTGACGAAATCTCAAGTTGTTAAAATTTGGCTTTAAGATTCTTTCCCTTCAATGATTCTGGCCGGGCCTGCTAGCCTAATTACAATCGGATATCATACTCTATAGAGACATAACTTTAGAATGTTTTATTTCAGGTTAAAACCGAACAACGATTTTGAAAATCGTTATATGCACCTCATAGCTGGCAATCACGAATGCACTTTTACCTTCAGCGTTTTAAGAAAATTGTTTTGTATATGACTTGACTGGACGGATGGTATATCGGTATATATTACATATTGTGGTTTCAAATTCCACACGGGACAAAAACTTATGCGATCCACAAATGGTTGTTCCGAGTCTGGGTGTTCTTTGAGTCCGTTGTTTGAATATTTGTAAAGTCCTCCGTGAGACAGAAATTATTCATGCCCTTAAAAAAATGCTCACTGAAGATATATTGGTGTGGTTGGCGAGCAGCAGCCCCGACACCTTGTGCGAGGCGTGCACGTAGGGCGAGCGCCGCGACAGCGCCACCTGGATGGAGGCCGGGCCCCACGGGATAAACGACGCGAGCTTGCGCTCACGGATCCTCTGTAGGGACTTGTGCACCTGTGATGGATCCACTTCTCCCTGGACAAAATGTCACCAATTTAAGTATAATTACAGCTACAGGCATAACAAATATTAATGATGATAGCATAGGAAGAGTCTCTTACCTGTATGATATTCAGTATTGATATGTAGCAATGCTGGTTTGTTCTGTCTGGACTCAGAGAAACCATCATATTCTTTGGTTGCAGCAATCGTTGCATTACATCTAAGACTGTCGTTTTTCGTATTTTCGGTGCCTATAACACAAAAGTTTACTTACATACACACATGCATAAGAAGTATTAGCCTTAGCGATGTGGTGGCATACTATGATGCATAAGTCCAGTGTAATGTGTAAGAGGCAGAGCAAATGTCAAGCATACTTTGACTAGTAGGTATACCTTGCGCCAAATTTATAGTTCCCTCTGAAGTTGCTTCGAGTAGCAGAGCAATGACAAACAGGCGTAAAGGAGTAAACGCGGGGTGCGGGTGAAGCGGAACTGTGCAGACTTCAGAACTTCAGAGCGAACTTGGAGTTTGGCGCAAGGTATACCTCTAATGTTGCTAGTATCTATAAATAGGTTGTTTCTACGCTATGATACTTGCTACGATCTGCTACTACGGTAACCGCGTTTCATCAAATATAGGTTTGTTTTTTTATGGTATAGGTGGCAAACGAGCAGGCGGATCACCTGATGGTAAGCGATTGCCGCCGCCCATGGACACCCGCAACACCCGAGGAGTCACAAAAGTGCGTAGCCGGCTTTTTAAATTTCTCCTTCCCTGCCAGAAGGAGGGGGAGAGGGGGTTGGACCTCCAGTACCCTCACTCAGTGGACGAAACACAACACAACCGCTTTTTCATGCCGGTTTTCTGTGAGCCCGTGGTCAATCCGGTCAAGCCGGCCTATTCATACCAAAGCGTGGCTCTCCCACGTTTCTCTACGTTTGTTTGGTATCTTTGGAGCCTGTCATCGCATCCCGATCTTATCCTTCACTATCCACAGTATACGTATTGGAAAGCTGTTATTTATGAAACGAAGACAATACAATGAGATAAAGTAATTAATACATATATAATATCAGCCCTGTATTAAACTATTACATCCCACTGCTCGGTACGGACGCCTTCTCAGCGTAAGGAGGGTCAGGCCATGGTTACACTACGCTGGCCCAGTGCGAGTTGGCATTCTTCACATATCCTCAAGAATTATTTATTAATTTATAATAAAAAACAATAATATAGTTTTTTGATAACAAATAAATGGAATTGTAATTTCCCAGTACTCTTCAACATAATTATTAACCCTATGACCGCCACGTTAAAAAGCAAAAGCGTGCTCTCGGCGCCAAGCTACGATTTCATCCTTTAATATCTACATTGTTTTTGTGATCTTATGCTAATATGGATGAAATAAATAGAAAGCAGTTCACATAACATAAATTTGGACGAGTCTAGCTACATAATTAACAACACAAATAAGAAAAACAATACTTTTATAAGATTTATTAGCGGTTCTGTCATGCAGTCGTGACCGTGGCGTGCTGGACACATTTTGCTTTGTCATGTACAGATGACCGTGGCGCTCAAAGAGATTAAATTGTTAGATATATGTATGTAAATTGTCCGTGAAATGAATAATAAGTGCATGTCTTACGGTATTTAGTTCGTGGTCGGCCGTGAGCGGCGTGTACCCGGTCATGAGGAAGTGTAGACGCGGCGTCGGTATCAGCGGCGCCACCAGACTGATCAGGTCGTTGTTCATGTATGATGGATACCTGTACACACAAATCAATTAACCGTGTCCCTTTCTTGCTAAAGATTTATGTGTTTTATTGCAATTTATTACAAGATGATATTTTGACGAGATATAGACTGTTTTCCATAATTATATTAATTTTCAATTAACTTATTACGCAGTAGGGGTAGGCCTAAGACCGGTCTGTGTGGCAAACCTTTGGGAAGGCCTATGTCCAGCAATGAACGTCTTTCGGCGAGACGATGATGATGAACCTAAGTCGCAGCGGCACACTGACGACCAGACACAATAGGTTGTCTTTTAAGCCTGGAGTTCCAAGAATTGAAGGATTTTGTTTTTGCATAAATCCCGTCTTTAAAAGCCTCAAAGTACGGTAGAAATATATCATAGCATATTTAATTACTTATATTGAGGACTGGTGTATTATTTCAGCCCAGGTCTTCCTAGCCTAGGTTCTTGTTCCACAGTTGCGTTTAGCCGTTTAATAAATATAATAATTATTATTTATTTATTTTAGTATAAATTCTTAGTTTTACATTTGCATCTTAACAATAACATAAAGTGCACTTATAGTTATTTTTTTTTATATTTTTTTTTTACGTGGGGGAATGCATGACGCATACCCTTCCGCGGGGGCGGGCGGAGGGGTTATGTCGGACTCGCCGGGGTAAAAGAAAGATGGTAAAGATGTTAAAGTACCTCCCGGAATACCGACTAAACCTACCACGGTGTTCCTCAACAAAACCACTATCGACGGGGCCGCGCGAATCACTTTCGCATGCGGTCGCGACCCCGCCGAGGTTTCGGCCCGCCGTATGAAACGGCAGGCCACTACACGAAAGATCTACCCAAAGGCACTTCTAACACTCCCTACTGTCCCCCCTAGAGGGGAGACGGACTCGAAACAACAGAGGCGCGCGTGGGAACACGCACGCCGCCTCTCGGACCTGGTGCTGAACGGATGGCGGGCAGGCCCACAAAGCCCGCCACCCCCAGGTACTTATAGTTATTTGCCCGAACTAGGTTAAACCTATGTTTCGAGCGACAAAGAGCTTACATACTATTATCAGTATAAATAAATTTACATTATAATAACTTTTATAATAAACTAAAGAATAAGATTAATTTTCTACTTTATAACTAAATTAGCATAATTATATTTACAGATTGTAAGTAACTGCTCGGTTAGGTCATAATTATGACAGAGTTTGAATATAAGAATAAAATATTTTTTACAGCTAAAATGAGTTAATTTCATCATCAGGCTATAATAGTCCACTGCTGGACATAGTTAGTTATAGAATGAGTTAGTTTATAAATGCTTAATTCTCTATTTAGTCTATTGTATAAAAATGGCCCTAGAAATGCAAAAAATCTATTTGTAAAAATATGTTTTGAGCATGATTGTGCGGTGCAGCCTATATCTTGCCGTTGCTTTGATATGTAATGTCAGCGTTATAGGTAAGCATCGCATGTTGTTTTAGTATTGTGTGCATAATGAAGATTTGACGGACAGTCATTACTTTGCAGGCAAGTGGCTACTTTTAAAATTGCTCTCTGAGCTCGTTCAAGAGGCAGCATAGTAGTTTTCACTGCTCCACCCCATGAAGTAATAGTACTACAATATTGGATAATTGATTAACATAGAGCTAGATAAACTTGAGTAATCAATTTAATATATGCTACTGTTCGGTAAATTATATGCGAAAGTGTTAATTGAAAGGGTTGTGAAAGTAACCGACGAGAAAATATGGGATGCACAAACGGGATTTCGAAAGGGTATGGGATGTATATGTATAATGAATTTTCCTTACGGTGCATAGCCGAGAGAGTTTTGACCAAAGGTCAAAAGGTCTATTGCGCATTCGTGGATCTGGAAAAGGCTTATGATAAAGTGGTGAGGAATGAACTTTGGTCGGTATTGTCCATGTATGGAGTGAATAGCATACTCACGCGAGCTCTGAAATCTCTTTATGATGATTCCAGAGCTTGTGTTAGGATAAATGGGACCTACACAGAATGGTTTAGCATCGAAAAAGGTGTTAGACAAGGATGTGTAGCGTCACCTTGGCTGTTTAACCTATACATGGACAATTATTTAAAAGATTGTGAATGGGGATTAAGAATGAATGAGTTACTTGTCAAATGTCTTCTTTATGCCGATGACCAAGTAATACTTGCGTCATCAGCAGAAGAGTTGCAGGCGATGGTAACTATTATGCATGGTGCTTTTGAGAGTAAAGGAATGAAAATAAATGTAAGCAAGACGAAAGTAATGGTATTTGAAAAGGAAGAGTGCGTGACGATGTGTAATATTATGATTGATGGAGAAAAAGTGGAGCAAGTGAAAGAGTTTGTATATTTGGGTACTTTGTTTACAAGGGATGGTAAACATGAGGGAGATATTGAAAGGAGAACGATTGCGGGAAACAAAGTGAATGGAGCTCTACGCGCTTTTATGAACAGCCGAAATGTTTCCGAAAAGGCACGTTTGGCTGTTCATAGAGGACTTTTAGTGCCCACACTTATGTATGGAAGTAAAAGTTGGGTATGGCAAAAGAAGCATGAGAGCAGAATAAATGCTGTAGAAATGAGAGCGCTGAGAAATATATGTGGTGTGACTCTGAAAGAAAGAATAAGGAATAGTGTGATTAGAGAGAGATGCGGCATGAAAGTTGATATAGTGACAAGAATAGAAAAGGGTATGTTAAGCTGGTTTGGGCATGTAGAAAGAATGGACGAGGAAAGACTGACTAAGAAAGTTTATAGGGCTAGTGTGAATGGAACAGTCGCAAGAGGAAGACCTAGACGAACGTTTCTTGATCAGATCGGAGGCGTTCTGGATAAAGGACAGGTTAAGAGCACCTTGAACCGACGGGCGTGTATGAGGAATGTGATGAAAGTGAATGAAGCCAGAGAAGTGTGTCAGGATCGTAGCAAATGGAAATCCGTAGTCTCTGCCTATCCCTCTGGGAAACAGGCGTGAATCTATGTATGTATATGTACTGTTCGGAGTTTTTTAAATACATATATTAATTTACGAATTCTATTTACTAAACTATCAATATGTTGTCTAAAGGAAAGTCTCTATGATCTCAAGATATTTTATGACCGTATTGCTGGCACTTGAAGCATCTAGTCACCAGCGTGAATTCTCTTACCGGGCAGAAATTCCAGTTTATAAATATTCTGCTGTGTGTAATAAGGGCTTTTCGTATCACGGCTGGTACTTCAATAATATAATTTCAGCTGTCCGAATCATTCTTACCAGACTTGTGGCTAAGTTTTATAGAGATCATAAATGTACCTCGTGTCATGGAAGGTATTTTGTTGGCCAAGTTCTGTTCATAGATACATTTATATACCTCCTTTTCGGCCATAGAAACGGGAACTCCTATATTTATATTACACGGTTTGCGCTTATATGGTTCTTCGACCTTAAGATTTGATGTGGCAAGTTGGACTGTCTGCTTGAGCTTCTCTATGTCCTTTTTGGATTCGGTGCTAATAATAACACCTCCGTTTCTTACTTTGCGAACTGCTCGAACTTGTAGTTTCATTTCTTCAGGGCTGATGATATTTTGGACCATGTTCTTAATATCCTCGCTAGGATAAATCACCACCGAGCTAAGAGTGCTAGGACGGACAAAGCTACTGGACCCTTTCTTGACCATATCAGCAAAAGATGTGTGATTTGCTGGTACTTCATTCGCACTTGTCTCCTTAAGGTCTCCTTAATCTCCTTTAGGTATTCCACTAGATCTTACTTTTTAGACAAGGCTTGTAGAGAAGTGTGACTTTAAAAAGCGTTTTGCTTAAGTGACTGATACTGAACAGCCATATGAGCAACACCGTTTTTTACTTTGCGGCAAAGGGTACTTATTTTCATCTTTTGCTCTGTGTTTAACTTGCCGTCAGATGCAAAAGTGCATACCTCGTTCAAATAGTGCTCGATTGAACTCAACCATCCCTGAATCTCCGACATTGAGACTATTTTAACTGTCTCATCTTCTTTTGATTTCTGTGGCATCGTTGGTGGAGGGGTAGCGGCGTTACACCACTTCTATCGAAGGCAATGCTCTCCATGTTAAAATATTTATAAAGATATTTTACTGTCCATTATAAAAATAAAACCAACTATCACTGCAACATTAATGTGCATATCACGCACAAACACACTAAACTAGGTCAGTGTTTATAATAATGTAAATTTACTATATTTTAATTGATAGATGTCTGTCAGCGATGACGATACAGAACGTACGCAATGTTAGTCACGTGCCGTAAGCAAAGCTTACGGCACTGGACCGACATGGACCAGCTATTCTTTTAAAATCCTATCTTTAATATGTTTATAGCTGATAATGGAAAAAACAACAGTACCTCAGGGTAGCGGTGCTGGCGCTCATGATAGTGGATACGAGCGTGTTGATCTGTGCAAACGACGGGTTCTGTATGTGCAGGCGGTCGCTAGCGATGCGGTTGAGCGCTGTGTTGTCCAGCACCATCACACAGTCCGCGCTTTCCGTAAGCCGCTTCAGCGTCAACAGAGAATTGTATGGCTGGACCACTACGTCACTAGGAAAAAACATGCAGCATGTAATGACATAAAATATTAGTGACAGAATCCCTGGCTTTTTCAGAGAGACTTAAGGTATCAAACTGATTTGTCGATATATACTTATATAGCATACGAAAATAAAAAGTAATAGAATAGGCTCTTTGTTACTGTACTGGTTTCCGCTCGTAACATTGGTTGCATGACGAGTCAAGCATGTTTATACTACAACGAAAGATAGTGTATTTCTCTCTTCGGATCTTAATTAAATTCAATTCACAATAAAAGGTCATCACCATCATCCACATTAGGCACCAGAAGATAGTCAGCTAGATCGATCACAAGTTATCATCATCACCAAACCGTATTTTGAAAATTCGGTTACGAATTATTCGAATCAGTGAAAGAAGTGAAACAGAATTGCTTAACATTAGTGGTGTGCGAATTTAATTCGAATGATATTCATGATATTCGAATATAAACAATTCTGTAGCATATAACAGAAAGATGTGGTCATATTTAAGTATCACATAATAATAGCACCTGTACAATAAAAAACCGAGACAAAGAAATTCATATACGTAATTTTCACTAAGATACAGCATTTTCATTTTATCGGTTTATCATCATCACATATTCTAGTCGATACTTAAACAACACAAACAGCTGACTCGGCTGATCATTGTGAATTCGAAAATGACCGGGCTCTATTTGGACAGTGATATAATGCGTTTGTTTAAATAAAATATAAATAAAATGCTGAACAATACGATAAAATTTAAAATTGTTTTTTTGTTCTGGGAATAGGGCACATATGTTATTTATCAGATATATATCACGGCCATAAAATATGACCACACCTTTCTGTTACACGTTGTATTAAATAAGTACGCGCGCTTAACAAGTAAAGTCGATACCGCGTTGGTTAACTGTAGGTATTCGAATGAATTTATGCGCCTATGGTGAGGGATCATACAACTTCCGTACCTACGATTTTTCCTAGTAATTTCATATCGTTGCAGAGTTGTCTCTGACACTGTACTGAGTGCATTGCTTTAGGTTGTCCTAAAGCAATGCACTCAGTACAGTGGCGCTGCATCGGTAACCACTTCAGACTTCAAAATATAACGGTGCTTTCTTTCCATACAGAATATTAAAATGTAGGTGACTTCTTACATCTCATATGTCAGCATGAAGTCTTGACAAGCGAAAATAAAAGGGTTAAGTCAAGAGATGGGTTTTAACATTATAACAAATTAAAAGCTGGAAAAATATAACATTGTATCTTGATCCAATTGAACAGTCATTGACCACGGATCGCGTGACCATATCGCGCCTTAATTGACCAATAAAACTAAGTACTTTACGGAAATTACTAAGATGCGCTTTTGTTTTGGTATAAACTATTTAATTAATAAAAATAAAATAGAACTTGTCTTTTGTCTGTATAAAATTTTTGACTCATACCCTATTTTGCGTCTGTTCATTTGCATACACCATAAACATATAGAAACAAAGGATAAATATATAACTTTTTAGAACCTATTAGCTAGATAAATATTTACCTTATTTCATCCAAGTTGGGGAAGACACTGTAAGTCTGCACTAGTTTCTTGGGAAACCTATCTGATAAGTGTTCCAGGATGTAGGAGCCCATTCCAGAGCCTGTACCACCAGCTATGGAGTGGCATAGCACAAAACCCTGCATAAAAATACAATATTGAATATCTGAGACATTTAAAATTTATATGTACCTATCTTCACACACTGAAGAACATTTTTGAACAACTAACATATTGTGGTAAATTAGTGGATCAAAAACCTTGTGTCAAATACGGAGGACCATTTTCTTATTAACCTCTTAACCAATGCAATGCCGGCATCCAAGTTTAACCAGACTATTAAAACATAAATTTAGATTTATGAGTCTTCTTTAGTTTGAATAGCTTTTTTAGTAACTTCATATTTTTGATAACTGGATTGGTTGAATAATAAAAAGCATTATACATTATCCACTTTTATGTGTTTCTCTATAACCACCTCAAATAAACCTATAAAACTCAAAGTGATACAGAGATGTATAACATACATATTTTCTAGATAAGTATAGATCCTATTAATAGGGAGCAAGCTTAGCCTTATTTCCAACATTCTTTAACGCTGGTACTGCATGTCTATTAATTTGTCCATTAGTGTGTGAATGCTGGCATCCAGACCCAATGCTTTTATATTGCTTTGTCATTAAGTCTTCATATATTAAAAAGTACAGGTCAACAGAAAAGTGTATGTCAAATGGTTGTTCCAAGTCAGGGTGTTCCTTGTACCTGTTGTTTGAATGTTTGTAAAGTCACCATCAATACAGGAATTATGCCTACAGTGGGAGTAGTCTTTCTTAAAAAACTATCTATACTAACTAGATGTGCTCACAGTTTTACCCATGTTTATAGTTACTGCGTGTTTTTCAATTCAAACCAGTATTCCTGAGATTAGTGCGTTCAACCAAACAAACAAACAAACAAATTCTTCAGCTTTATAATATTAGTATCTAGATATCATCATCTAGAGCATCAATGAAAAATAATGCAAAAACGGCACAAATTCTCATATGTGAAGCAGACGAAGTTGTATGGGTCAGCTAGTAAAATATATGTTTATGTATACAAACTTACCTCTAAGTTATCACTACCATCAGCTTCTCTGTTTATGATATCAAACACCTCTTCATTCAGCTTCTCACCCTGGGCATAGCCTGATGCCCAGTTGTTACCTGCACCCCCACCATGCTTAGATAGGTACACATTCTCTGGATTGTATAACTGAAACAGAAACTTACATCATGAGGATATCAAAAATAACTAGTTTCATAACCTACCACAGACTATTGTCATGTGTATAACTGAATAATGTATGTGGCTTGATTTATTAATCTCTTTTAGTAAGTGTAGAGATCAAAGCAGCCGGGTTTGCCAAATGTTTTGATAACTTAGTAATTATGCACGACAAAATGGATAGACAGGTATACCAGTAGATAATTTAACTCTTACTTTTGCATAAGGCGAGTTCATGATCGTGTGTATGACACGAGGCTCCAGATCCAACAATACCGCCCTTGGGATGTAGTGATCATCGTCTGCTTGATAAAAGAACACATCTTTTCGGTCTGAGCCTGCTGAAGCGTACTCCTCCAATATTCCCTCTGGAGATATCCCGTGCTCTATGCATAGTTGCTTCCAGAACTCGAAGCCAACTGTTGATTACCAATTACATTTAATTGATAGCGCAGAAACAAATTTAAATTTACCGAATATTTTTACAATGGTGTAACTCACTTTGATTGCCACATTGGCCGAGTTGTAACGTTATCATTTCACTCGGCATCTTGAAATTATATTATTTCGTGGTCGTAATTTGTATTAATTAATCTTATGAACTTCATTTATTTTTTAAAACAATATAAACAAATACATGAGCCGCTGTCGCCCATTTAACAAGCAAGTTTGTTAAACATTGAATATCAAATGACATAATACAAAATACTTATTTCTTATTGGTGCCAAAACGATTGACGTTTACCTATCTACCAATCGTAATATTGATACGAATTTGAATATGTACATCATAGTACTTTGCTAAACCGACTTCTATTTTCATGCGTTCGTTATAATTTGAGCGTTATGTCAGATGGCAAAACCAGTGCTTAATACGATTTTAATAAGATTTTATAACAAAATACTAAGGAAATAATTTTAATAAAGATAATGTTATGGAATCCACTGCTATTAATGCTATAAAGGAGGCGCTTCAATAAAAAACCTTTTTGCTTGTCTTTGAGTGTAAATTATGAACGCAGCATAACTTAAACTTCAAAGTTAAATGTCAAGTCAATGTTCTCGTATTCTACGTAAAGAAATTTGTTAGTTTTATTTATTTAAGTTTAATTTGTTTTTAAGTTATAAAACAGTGTGAATGAATAAGAACCATTATCAATAAGTATACAGTTTGGTTTATCCCTACATTTAGAAGTAATTTTCATTCATAAGGTTATTACAAAAAATTAAGGTAGGAGTTGTGGTCATAGTTGATGGCCTTCGATTAACATATTTCTCTACCAATTCTCAACTTTGTTGTATACAGCCTACGATGTCAGAAGTTTAATAAGATATCTCATCGTAGGCGGGATTTTCGTGGCTACAAGGTTCGCCAATTCTCCCATCTTAAATTAATAAAATAATACGATGTCATTAGTGATGTACAAAGTGTTAAAAAGTTACAGCACATATATACTTCCTCAATATAAATTATATAATATATAACATTTGCATAAATAAATAATGATGATAGTTTAGTGTATTAACTGTTACTCATGAATGGACTTTTTACTAAATACTGATTTCCTTTGTGCATACACAGGTTTTAAGTGATCCAAGATAGAACATAGCGATACAAAATGCCGCGCAAACTTCTGAAATTCCTTATAGTGTTTGATAACACATCATTGTTATACTTCCCTGGTCAGTTTTTATCTGGGAAAGTGCTTATGGAGTTACAAGATGACACGCCGGTGTTAGGTAAGTTTAATATTTGACATTTAAATAAAGAAAGTTTAGCATTTAAGTGTTGTATTGTGTAATGTTATGTTTTAATACTATTTGTTATGCTGAAAAATTGTTAGACCTGCTATTGTACCTGTCACTACACATTTTGTTTTAACTAAAATATACTGAATGTAAAGTATAAACTGATTGATGATTGAAATTAAACTACTATATACCGATTTTATAGCTTTGTTTATTTGACACTTTATTTTATAATTTAGAAACTGTTACACTACTACTACTATAAAACTTTACTAATTTTTAAGCTAATTAAATTGTTAAACCACTTTTTTACACTTTACATACACATTTACACTTTCCCGGACGTTTCGGTTGCTTTTCATCAGCCATGGTTATGGGGAGACTAAGATGGTAGTTGTCTCAATGTTCCAGTGTAGTTATTTCAAAGTACCCTAACATAATTTAATCATTGGTGATTCTATTTACA
The DNA here is from genome assembly GCA_930367265.1 of Catocala fraxini. Taxonomy (NCBI): domain Eukaryota; kingdom Metazoa; phylum Arthropoda; class Insecta; order Lepidoptera; family Erebidae; genus Catocala; species Catocala fraxini. The sequence goes on along the minus strand of OV884025.1, from coordinate 26,028,072 downwards.
CAGAATGAGCTCAAAGTATCATAAGGTCTAGCTGTGGTTTGCTTCTTCTTGGTTTTGACTATTTGAATTAATGGAACCCAAGCTGGTGGTACATTTCAATCATCTTCTTTATTGAAATTAGGATGTTTTTTGATTTCAATACCCTTGCGAAGTATCCTCGGTAGGAATCGGTGTTCTTTAGCGAGAATCTGTTGTTTGTCAAATCTCAGGTAGTGGTTGGTCCCCTGTTGCACATATTCACACACAGCAGACTTCAACAAGTGCTGGTGTTTTTACATCAGCTATGTGTTCTTTTATGCCTATGCTTCTCTTGGCTTGACCAATGTATGAGAGGCTGCAGTTACAATTTATTTTATAGACTCCTGCATCTTGTAAACTGTATTATTTTCTCTGTGAATAATATGGTGAATTTAAAGATACAGATAATAATACATTTTTTATAATTTTGTATTTCACACATTTTTTCCTAACTTAGCTAAGTCCAGAAAAAGGTAGTTGTAGTCCGCATATCAAGCACCTTACTAACTTATTAACCATGGTCTGAATGCTGATATCTAGACACAATGATTTTATCATTGTCTTACTGAACTTAACAATATAAGCTAATATATAAACACAACAGAGTTTGTTATTCAAGCAGTAAGCAGTTACTAGCAGTCAAGTAGAGTAATAGAGTACAAATTATTATCAATATTCAGAATTATTCTTATAAGAATCTTCTTAAATGGTATATCTTCTTTTATATGGTATAATCATTTTATTCAATAAGAATAATAATTTATATTTCAAACTAGATGAACTGCTAAAGGAGGTGTTTTAATTAATATATGTAAGTTATTGAATCACCATTATTGTTATACAAGGTGGCTAACACATGTATAACACACCATAAGGTAAGAGTGCTGTCTATGGATGCTTGCAACACTAAAGCATGTTATTGATCTTTCAAAAGCAGTCACTGTACTGCAACAATCACAGATCATTGGTCTCTTGCTCCAATTTATCTTTTAGGAGCCTGGAAACCCTACTGACTGTAGTAACACAACTAAAGGTTTTTGACTATAATCTTCTACAGAATGGAGATAATTTTTATATCAGACTGCTCAAATTTGTACATAATGTTAAGCTATGATCCTGCTGTATCAATTCATCTCTGGTTTAAATGTCCTTTGATAGCTGAATTAATATAATATAATATTCTACCACATACACGCAACACCATCTAGCCCAAACTAAGCAGAGCTTGTACTATGGGTACTAGACAATGGATAAACATACATATAAATACTATTTTTTTGTAAACACATACATATTATACATAGAAACACCCAGACCAAGACAAACATCCATGTTCAGGCACACAAATGATTGACTTGCGCGGGAATCGAACCCGCGACCTCAGACGTGGCAGTCGGTTACACTAACCACTACGCCATCGAGGCCGACCTATCTTCCGAATATATCTTCTTATATCTGTTGACTCTTGAGTAGTAGTATCCTTCTGTTAGGAAATATGGGTGTATACATTGTGATGTTACAGTATCTGTTTGTAAGCTTATTATAAACAAGTACTCCAATATTATGTACTAGCCTGGCTAATTAAATAGTATATAGAAAATAAATTTAACACTTAAAGATTAACTGCCAGAAGCCCTCTTAATATATTATTGTATTGCTAAAATGCAGCAGCATTTAAAGTGTTAATGAATACACATATAACTTCAAAAAGTCAGTGATGCAAGCTGTGGGTTTGAGCTAATAACTTCTGTGTGCCAGACAAACAATCTCTCACTAGACTATTGCTGCTCATATAAAACCTTCACTAATATATCCTGTGAAGTAACTAGATATTTAAACAGTCTTATTCAAATATTACAAGGTCATAAAGTGCAAATCATTAATATAAATATTAAAACAACACTAGGTCTGTATGATTATTGATTTTCTGAAATATTTGAGACCAATGGTACGCTGATGCTTATATTAACACAACATAATACTATGTTATCCTAGAAGAGTTATGCAGAGTCAATTATAATTATCAAACTATTTTTAGTTTCTACATATCCTATCAAGGTCTAACATAACACTTCCAACTACCCACATGGTAATAAAACCTGGACTGTTCATAAACTGACAGATAACATACAATGGCAGTAGGCTCACCCAGTACTATGTGGGACTTAAAATATGGCTGATGATATCTGTATGAAACCTACTGCTGCTTTTAGGGCGATAAAGGTGTGAGTTTATGTATGGAATGACAATAGTTCAATTATTGCTGGTGAAGAATATAATGCACTTTAAAACACAAGTGCAGTCATGGATAACAGCTATGTTAAAATTCATTTAATACATGTAATACCCACACTGTAATTAATCTTATTTCTAGACTGAATATAATATTATGTAATGAAAGTATGCCATATAACATTTTATTGCTCATTGTTAGTGTTCTTAATTTACAGCCTCAGTCTGCATACCAGTTCTCATGCATGTGGTAATAATATTTAATATGTGGGTATGACATAATTATTACTGACATGTATATTTGGTACTGATGTTTCAAAATCGCTGTTTTACGTTAGTTGCATCAGATATATTAGACATAATAGCGGTAATACCTCGAAAAATGTTTGCTTTCGGGCAAACAGTAACATTGTCGACCCTGCAAAAAAAAATTACGCTGTTCGGCTTGGTTTCGCCAACTATTTGGTGACGATAAGAATATGTCGCTTTGCCCAGGAAAAGACCATTCTCTTGCAGGAACCACCGTGACAGTCTTAACACTTTTACTGTGTTTCGTCCGGTCAGTAAGAGACAAGGAGAGAGTTGAAGTGTCTCAAATACCTTCCCTCTCTAATTAATTATTTTAATTCCATGTATAACTACTTTTCGGCAAACAGGTAGTAGAGCTAAGCTGGTTACAGCATGATTGGGCCGGCTCGACCGAAGAAGTACTACCCTCTCACAGAAAATCGACGTAAAACAGCAGTGTTTCACTGCTGTGTTTCGTTCGGTGAGTGAGAGTGCCGGAGGCCTAAGCATGAGGTGTCGATTCTTGCAGCTTATGAGAGGCCTGTAGAGTATCCGTAGAGTCATTGTGTTTCGTTCGGTGAGTGAGAGTGCTGGAGGCCTAAGCATGAGGTGTCGATTCTCGCAGCTTATGAGGTGCCTGCAGAGTATCCGTAGAGTCATTGTGTGGGTGGCGCGAGTCGATTCGGCGCGGCGGCCAGGGAGAGCCGTAGAAACGGTGCTCTGCTGGCCGCCCGCGGTATAGTTCAGAGGCCCAACCGAGTCTAACCAACTAGGTTGGCTGCCTCATCATGCCGCGCATAATTTCGAGGTGGCTCGTCGTGCCGGATGGTGACCGAAAAGTGGGTCCCGGCGACTAATTTCGGGAGGCTACGGAGGTTCTTTCGTTCGTCGGATCGGCTATCGCCATACCACACAGTATTATAACGAAACCTGCTCTGCGCCTTGCCCCACATTGCTGCGAGAATGGTCGCCTCTTTTTTCACGCTTCGTCTGCCTTCCACTCTGTGGCAGTACAAATAAAGCATTGTCGTTTAACAGCAGCCAACCTCCATAACCCGACAGCTGCTTCTGCTTCTTCTTCTTGTGTCGTGGAGTTTATTAATATTAGAGGACTCTACGCTAACCTTAATGCCGTCCATCACCCCCTGGAGACGGCTCGTACGGCAATGCTTTTTCTGACGGAGACACAAATACGCCGTCCTGCAGACACGAACTACCTGCAATACCCCGGCTACGTGCTAGAGGACTTTCCTCACGAAAGCCAGGGTATGCTTGTTTGTCAGGGCGGATATTTTCTGACGCCGTCTACACTGCCTATAGGACCCTTCCTTTTCTGTCCTTTGGGTACACGGGGATCATGGCTCTTTTAGCCAAATCTACGTGTGCGTTTACCGTTCCCATTCAGGAGACACTGAGACAACTCGACTCATCGACTATCTGAGTCAGGCGGCAGACGACTCGCACGAGCCGTTTCCGAACGCTGAATTGGTGTTCTTGGGACATTTCAATGCCCACCATGAGACCTGATTGGGTTCTCCCAGAACAGATCATGCGGGACGGACTGCCCATGCGTTCGCTCTCACGCATGACCTGTCTCAACTGATACTCCAGCCCACCCGGATACCGGCGATTGCTGGTCAGGCGCCCTCTCTGCTCGATCTGCTGCTGACGAGTAACCCGAACCAGTACAGTGTATAGATTTGTGCTCCTCTGGGCACCTCGGACCAGTGTCTGGGTTTGTGTCACAGCTACCGTTGTCGAGCCCCCACGGCCCGAGGGGACAAGACGACGACTGTGGCATTATTCATCGGCAGACTGGGATGGAATGCTTGAGTACTTCGCATCCATCCCTTGAGCTCAACGCTGCTTTGAGAATAGAGATCCATCAGAGAGCGCTACTGCTGTCGCTGGTGAAATCATCCTGGGTATAGAATATTATATTCCATACAGTGATGTCACGAGCGGCGGCAGGAAAAGGCCCTGGTTCGGTCGTGAATGCGCTGATGCTGTTGAACGCAAACAGACAGCGTACCGCGCTTCGACCAGGGCTTGCAGAGCTTGCTGCTCTCCACGACTAAAGTGGATCACCTGAAGGCAGCGTTCAACCAAGCCATAAAGGTCTGTAAGCGGGCATACTTAAGAGCGGATGCCCAGCGCGTCGCACGGTTCGGCCAGGTACTCATGGCGCATCCTACGGGCAGTCGTAGCTATCGGCGCCTGGCCAAAGCCGTGCAGTCCAACTTCTGCCTGACCTCGCTGCCCTCTCTGAGATATCCGAATGGATCACTGGCTCATCGGCCGCAGGAGAAAGCAGATCTGCTTGCACCTGAGTTGCAAGTTTTCTGTTTCGACGACGCTTCTGCAGAATACGAATTCGAATCCTTTGCGACGGTCACGCTTCCAAATGTATGGAGGTTAATGCCTCAGGGCTCCGTCTAATCCCCTACGCTCTTTCTTCTGCATTTTAATAGTATGTTGACTTTCGGCAACATACATTATTATACTGTCGTCCACAGTGCCGTGCGTGGGCGATATCTCAGACATCCTTGGGCCAAACGGGCTGATGTTTAGGGGAAAAGGCAAGATCTTGTCGTTGAACTTGACCAGACCTTGGATCGCATCTCTGAATGGGGTGCCAAGAACTCGGTCCAGTTCAACGTCATGAAGACCTAGGCATGCGCGTTATCAACAAAAATGTCTCTTTTCCTTCCCCTCTCTTCTCTGAAGAACACTCCACTGGTGATACGTGACAGCCTCTCTAGCTTAGAGATAGATCTTTGCCGCACCCTTAATCCGAAAACCTACATCGAGAGCGTCAAGCAAGCTTCGCGAAAACTCGGGAGTTCTGAACAAGGTGAGGCGGTTCTTCGCGCCTGGGCAGCTGTGCCTAGTGTATAAGGCGCAAGTGCGCCCTTGCGTGGAGTATTGTTCTCATCTTTGGGATGGCTCGGCGCAGTACTTGCTGGACGCTCTCGACAGGTCACAGCGGCGGGCTGTCCGTATCATTGGCGATCCAGAGGTCACAAGATCACTGGAACCTCTGAAACTCCGTAGGGACATTGCCTCTTTGTCATGTTTCTACAGAATATACCACGGGGAGTGCTCTGAAGAGTTATTCCACCTTATCTCGCCCTCCCCTTTCTTATCCAGAACAACACGTGCTGGGCTCAGATGCAATCCTTACACGGTAGAGTCGATTAGAGCGCGCACCAACAAGTTTTGGTCGTCATACCTCTGCCGAACGATCAAGGCATGGAATTCTCTGCCAAGGCACGTGTTTCCTTCTTCCTTCAATCCTGGGTCCTTTAAGCGGGGCGTGAAAAAGCACCTTCTTAGGTCGTCAAGGTAGGGACCTCAACATAGCCTCAGCTGCTATGAGGATGGTGTGGAGGCCACTGCTCTTGACCAGTGCTGATGCCTATATGATCGTTTACCATCAGGCGGAGTGTGGTCATTTTGACGAGCAAAATAAAAATAAAGGAATCCGCGAGAGACACCGCTGATTTTGCAAACGTTCATCAGCTATGATAATCGCTCGTCATCAGACAAGCTGTATGCTTATCCTAAAATGGATGCAACCTTATACTAACTTTGTACTTCTCCGCTAGAATGGTTCAAGTTTTAGGCTATGATTCCTATACCGCGGGCTCAACCTAATATTTTGCAACTACGTCTTGAAACGAGTTTGCCTCCTATACGAAGCATTGCCAGGACAGGACAACTAAGCTAATATACTAATAAAATAAGTCTCTTTCGATGCATTCCTCATGTCAACAGTTAGGATAAAATATTATTTGCATTTCTCATAATCATTTAATTTCAGGTCTACACTTTCATGTCATTGGAGAAGGAGTTGTGAGAGTTGGATCGGGCCGTCATGAGAGGCTGTTTGACAAAGAGAATTACATCGACTTCAGGATGAGGCTACTTGGTGAACCAGGTACTTGAAGTAGTATTCAAATAATTTAATAATATCTATGTGTTGTGTATAGGTATTTGAGTGCATATACAAGGCTCTGTCATCCCCGAATCCCGATACAGTAGGTATTCGTAATGCGGGCGATGATTTTCTAAGCACCTTTGCTTATATTGGACGAAACGCTGGTTTTATCAGATTTAGTTTAATATCGGTATATTAGGATATCTAGCCTAGCAATATAACACAAGTTTATTATGAAAGTCCAGGTAAGGTTAGCTCCTAGACCTTACTCTTAGCTCTCTATGGCGTTCAGGTTTGTTTGTTACCTCAAGAACTTCTTGTTCTTTAAAACATAACGTCAGAGACACGTGCGAAATAAATAAATTTGAACACCAGGCATTTAATAACTTGGGTTTCATAATTATGAAATCTCGAGTTGTAAAATTAAATTAAAATCTAATAAAGTTGAACATTTGAGCGCTAGTAAAAGGAGGCAATGTGTCAAGGGACAAATATTTGCATTTGCCTAACCTAAACATCTGGCTTAACACCTGTTGAGTTGAAGGCTGTGGCACAATATTTGTACAAGCTCCTAATAATTGTCGCGTAGCGATCTACGATTAGCGGTTTCACCTTCATAAATTCGAATATTAAAACTTATAGATATTACTAGCTCTTGCCCATGATTTTGTGCAAATGGAATTTAATACTCGTCTTCTAGGCGGCACACAGTGTACGGAAGATCCTTGACATCGGAAATTTTCAAGTAACTTCACTTTTAAATAGGCCTTAGCGTACTTATCTTCTTTGTAACTATTGCATTTAACACTTATTTTATAAATTTATTGAAAAACGCTTTAAAAAAGGCATCCCATGTGCTTTGTCGCAATACTCAATAGTCAATATTTGGCCCGTAATATACTTTTATTTTGTCTTCATTTTTTCTTTAAAGATATAGCATATTTGTGCCTGAACATTCTTTTATTAGAAATATTTACATGTTCACTTTTCTCTCTTAGCCTTTATTATGCCCAAGTCACTTGGGGTCGGCTTTTCTAGTCTAACCGGCTTTGACTGGATATCAGTTTTTACACGGAGGGGCTGCCACCTGACCTCCGCAACCCGAAGGCTAACGATACCCTAAGGCTAGACCAGTGTCAGGATATTAGAGGGTACTGACTTTCCCAATAACGACTGCCATAGATGTTCATGGCAGCCGATATCAATGGCTTAACGTGCTCTCCGAGGCACGAAGCAGGTGATAATTGTCAATCAATACGCACATAATTTCGAAAAGTCATATAACTTCCGAAAGTCAAAGGTGCGCGACGTAGGTTCGAACCCGAGACCCTCTGCATTGCAGTCTGTTGGTCTCCCCGTGGAGCTATCGCTGCTTACATGTTCACTGTACACATAAAAAAAATTAAGCACGAAATTAGTGGAACTTCAGAAATAGAAACAAAATACTCTTTTACAACTTTATTGTGCTGTTGTAAAGTTTTATTGTATTGTGGAGTTTTACTCCTACATTAAATAGGTACGCTAAGGCCTATTCAAAAGTGAAGTTACTTGAAAATTTCCGATGTCAAGGTTCTTCCGTACACTGTGGCGGCGTATCGGCATGACTCATGTATTTACTTACCAAATTGTAAGCTCAATCCAAATCTCCAGCAATACAACTATGAAAACCACATTTAATTTTGTGCTGTAGTTTTTGCATGATGCGCATACAAACACACAGACGGCCGTTTACGAAAATCTAAAAATAATTATCTTAGCTTCTATAACTCTTATTAAGACCCTTACATTATTTTTCTTGAATATCTCTTACGTACAGACATCGACCAGTTACATAGTATTTGGTATATGCATAGATAAAAACACCTCGTACCTTTAAAATAGTTCGTGTGTCCCAGTACCGATAGATGTACAGCACACGCAGTAATGTAAACATATGTATACACTTTCACTTTTCCTCGTATGTTATTGGGCTTGGATTTAATTATGTACATGTTAGTCGTAATCTGCTAACATATGTACATTAATAAATGAGTTGGAAGGGGATGTCGCATTTTTATCTTAGTGGATGCGCAATAACTCCGCGCCGTTCGATCGAATTTTGCATATTCTCTATCTTCCTTAGCGGAATACAAGATCATCTTAAGATATTTTTTATTTATACATTCATATGAAAATATATACATACTAACGTTATTTTAATTTATTATTATCATTGCTTGTGGGTTTACACAGATATTTATAAAAGGCCTTTTAAAAAAATAGGTACCTAATCTTTAACTTGAATATCACATATTTTATCTATAATTAGGTCATAGCACATCAGTTCTGTCACCTGGCATACACAGCTTCCCATTCAAACTGGGTCTACCTATGGGCCTACCGTCGACTTTCCTCGGCACGCACGGCTGGGTCCAGTACTACTGTAAGGCAGCGCTAAGAGAACCCAACGGACTGACACATAAAAACCAACAAGTCTTCATCGTTATGAATCCGATTGATTTGAATTTGGAGCCACCAGTTTTGTCTGTAAGTCTTTATTTCACTTCTTATTGATATATAGGAAAAATTGTTTTGCTTATTATACCTATAATAAGCAAAACAATTTTTACATTAGAAGTACCTACTAATCCATTTAAATATAATAGCGATAGTGTAACCAAATTTTTTCGGAGGCAGATCTTAAATGAGTCAGTTTGATATAAAAAATTGGGACAGAAAAGCTAATTATCTTTATTTCCTTAACGAATGATGCAATTTTTTACGGATCAGACTTACAACAATCGGCGTTGTAAGGAAATTTTATAGTGACTGCTTATAGTCAAAGTCATTTTTTTTTATTTCAAATAGGCCTGAGTAACAAGCACTTTTAAAACGTCAAAAGCTAGGTGTCAGTTCCAAAAGTGAATCATATGGAGAAGAACAGACAAGAAACTCCATGGATGTATTTTGTTTTCATTTTTTTTTTTATATATACATATATCAATGAAATTTTACAATAGATTGGGATGTGTGGACGATGCAAGTCAATGTATTGTAATAATAATTAACATAATAGTTGCCCGATCAGTGCGAATCGACCAGTCCCAGCAGAAGGCACCCGTTCACGAGCATGACGCACACATCAGCGCCGCACAGCTCAACCATTTTCAAGGGAACCGTATGACCCGATGTAAAACGCCACCAACTTCGAGACATTTTAGTGAGCATGACGAACTCGCACAAAGGCACAATAGGAAAATTAAATGTAATAAATTACCTACACCAGGGCCAACATCGTGCTCACACCTTTACAAACATTTTATTATTTTAATATGAAGTATATAATCAGTAGGCCGAGGAAATGCAAGTATTTAAAAGGACATAGTTGAGAATAACATAAATGAACATACAAAAAAAAAAAACATTGCCGCATACCATCGGACAGTTTCTTCAATTATTCTAAACTGCACAGGTGACGTAGTTGTTTCAGTAGTCGCCTCGCCACTGCTGACACGCTAAGCGCTGTGGGTCCGACACAGGGCAAAAATTTGTATGACCCACAAATAGTTGTTCCTGTTGTCTGAGTGTTCTTTGTGACCGTTGTTTAAATGCTGGTAAAGAGAATTACCAAAAAAAAAAACGAAAACCTATATCAGGATTGAGCACTGGCATTTCTTACGGCTGCACACCGCTGCCGTTCCTTAGCTAATCCAATGATGCTGAAATATGGCCTGTGTGTATGCCAGCAACAGTTCGAGTGCAGCGTGGTGCACCGGCTGGGCGTGGGCTGCGTGGGCGGCGGCGCGGTGACGTGCAGCGTGTCGCTGGAGCGCGGCGCCTACGTGCCGGGCGAGAGCATCGTGCTCAACGCGCGCCTCGCCAACAACTCGCGCACCACGCTCAAGTGCACGCGAGCGGCGCTCACCGAGGTACGCACACACACACAAACACACACACGTATACGTGTCACAGCAACTGTTCGAGTGCAGTACACGCATGAACACAGAGTCATATGCACACACCATGACTCTGTGTTCATGCGTGTACTGCACTCACGCACATACGGATGCAAATACGCGCCGAGCACGCACGTACGCATGCACGTACACGCCACGCACGCACTCACTTTCCCAAAATTCTTAAGTTTAATGTTGTTCATATACTTACTGATTTTGCCCGCGGCTTTTCCAAGTAAATGTAGATTAGGTTAGGTTTGTAATAGTACTTTTTTCTGGATGAAAGGAACCTTTTGTTTTTCTCTGTTCCCTGACAACTTGTTTGCGAAATTTCATGATGATCTTTCGAGTAGTTAAGGCTTGAAAGCGTTACAAACAAACTCACATTTGCATTTATAATATTAGTTGGGGGTACGAAAACTAACTTAGGTACATAAGTACATTTCTGTTTTCTATTTAATGGTTAGAAAACTACCCTTTATCATCATAATTATGTATTCTTCAAATTTATATGATATTCTTCGATCTCGACAGTCAAGTACCTAAAATTGGATCAGCGATTTTTCCTTTTGATCTCAGTCATAAGGTAGGTATCCAGTAGTACCTATAAGATTGTATTTTTTATTGGATCTCATTTTTCCTTTACTTCTGTCATGACCATGAGATAGGTAATCAATATTAGTTAGACTATGGTCGTTGAATAAATTAGTGAACTTAGTCACAAGATCATCACACAGGTTTACTACGAGGAAATCACGCGATTGTAGGTATAATATTTAATATTCCATTATACCTTTATGTATGTGAACTTACCTATAAAACTACTTTACATAGGTATTTATAATGTTATTGAAGCATTCAACCATAACAACGTGGGCAACCATGCAAGCCGTTTAATAATAACACCTATTGTTCTGAGGAATGCAAGCATTTGTTTAATTCTTATAAGTATGTATAGCTGTATAGCATAATCTATTTGTTTGTGAGTATTGCGCATTAATAGCCCAGTAGATATAGATTAGCGAATCAAATTTATCTCTGTTGAATTCTTCTAGTAAATAGGATTTATTAAATGCATATAAGTCTATAAAACAAGTTATTTGTCGCTTCTACGGTAAAAGAAACCATTCTGCATTCTACTCTTTTCTTTTTAGGTCTGCTATGAGTAGACATTCTGAAATTAATGCAAATTTTTCATTAGATGCATTAGATGTATATGCAGTATAGACTATGATCATAATTATCAAATAAATAAAAATAAAGTAAATAGGAAGTCGTCTAATAATGTGATAGCTTGATTATACAGCAAAGTTCTTTATGGACATTACATTGCCCAATGACCTTGAAGATCTAGGCTTTGCAGTCCCGAGTAAGCGTCACGGGCGTAGCGGGGCTGCTCGGCGGGGACTTTTGTGAAGATTCGGGTTATTGTTAATTATTATAATAATACTAGGGTATTACATGTTTTTTAGTATCAATTTTATACAGAATATCTCAGCCGTTATATAGAATATTTAATTTTCTTAATTTTATATTATTAACAATGTGTATTGTTTATTTTCAGTTATTTGTTTTAAAATTTTGTACATGTTTTTTAGTATAAATTTCATACATAATATCTCAGCCGTTATATAGAAAATTTAATATTTAGTTTTAAAACGACATATTTTATCAATTTTTTTGGTAACATGTGGACAACTTTATTACAATTTTAATCAATACGATTTTTCCCCATACAATCTAGTTTATTTGTATATTTTTTGATGGTAAATGCATAAAAGAATTCGTCTACAAACTTATTTAAACCGAGCGTGTTTTGAGCCTTGCAATCCCCTTTACACCTTTTCGTAGCTGTTACATTAAATATTCGACATGTATTGCACGCGAAATCCGTATTCACTGTAATTTAAATAAAGCAAAAACTATCGATGCCGTCGATAGGAAAAAAAACCGATGCAAGTCGTACTTCGATCGGTTGGGTTAGATACCACAGTTTTTAAAGATGTTTTTGAACACGTGGTCTAATGCAGCGCTTCTTTGTGAGGTATAAAATCATCGGGTAAATGTGAATGTTTTTTGTTAGTTTGAGTTGACCGCAACATTTTGAAGTCACGACCTGTCGGTCAGAAACCTTGGTGGAGATGTTTTCCTTTTAACATTGTATGAGTATAGCTTAAAAAAGAAAACATGACTGGTAATAAAAAAACAAAAGAAACAGTTACGGTGGCCTTCATGAGGATAATTTTGTCTTGTCTGCGTTGAGTCACATTGCATACTTACATTGAATAATAATTCTTAGAAAATATTTACTCGCATGCTAAGTGAAACTGGTTGGTTATAGTTTTAGTCATTTGTATTATCATCACACCTGCTAATTGCTGAGGGCAGCCTGGGGCTTGCAAATATCCACATATTGTTAGTGAAGCTTAGCTAACACGTAATAGACGGCGAACTCATTGTAACCCACTGGTCATTTAACCAATTAGATGTACATAAATGGACGGCCTTGCCATATATGGCCGATTTATGGTGAACGTCTCTTCAAGTTTAGCCTTGTGTCATATAATTAAGTTAGATTTGCGATTACCATGTAGAAGCGGGGCAAGCGAATAAAAGTCTTATAAGGAGATGCATTTCTACCATTCATAGGGATAGATCGTCAAGATTATTGTCGCTTAAGGGCCCTACCTCACCGAGAAGCCATAACGACATCGCCGGCTACGTATGTTTCAATTCATATTGAAACGTACAACAGCTAACTCACTTGGCGACAGTTTGGCAACGTCATTAATGTGTAAAACGTAGTCACAACCAACGGCTCTCTGTTTGGAGTCTGGATATTCTAACGCTGGTGACGTCGCCAATTTAATGTACACGAGCAAGCTGCGACACACTCAGTGCCCCACCGGCCGCTAAGACAGACGCCGTATACGTGTTTTTGTGGGAAAACTGAGAACATGACTGGCAGATGGTAGCCACTGGCTACTCCGATAACCATGCTACGTAGCCGGCGACGTCGCCAAGCTTCTCGGTGAGGTAAGGCCCTAAATGACAACACGTGTCTAAAATTTGAGTGAACCACAAATCCGAATCTCGGTGTTCTTTGTGTCCATTGTTTTAATGGTTGCATAGTATAAGAACTTGAAAATACAAAAAAATATTCTTACTTCAGGAGACGAAAAAGAAGTGCGGCTTAATAAAAGCACGAGCCTTTATTAAATAATGGCTACGCTGTTATTTGACATCTATCCATATTCTTTTTTTGCAGACCATCCAATACTCGGCGCACGGAAAAGTAGCAGCGAAAGAAGTTCGGGAGTTAGCATCTCTGTCGCACGGGAAGATAAGAGCGGGACACAGCGACGTGTGGAACAACGAGCTACTGTACGTTCCGCCGCTGCCGCCCACCAACCTGCGCGGCTGTCACCTCATCTCTGTGCAGTACGACGTGTTCGTAAGTACTTATACCTTATACGTACACGCCGTCATTCATCACGAACACCTAACACAATCTTGTCTGTTGTAGTGGTAGACGTGGAATTATTACGCCATCTATATTTTACATTAGGTACCTGCATGTAATAAGGGACGATCCTGAAATGCACCACATGTCTAGATCCCATGCTGCTTAATAGGTTAAACTTGGTATCAAATCCTTAATCTCACGAGACTTCTACAATTATGAGCAAGAGCATTTTTGCCAGGAGGTCAAAGTAGTTCACTCACATACAAATCCGAAAAAGGATTACTACTACATTGCATAAAACTGCGACAAGAAAAATGTCCTCTAATCAATATGGTGTAATTGTTCCCAGTTCATAATCGAACCGAAGAGCTTGGAGAAGGAAGTGAAACTGCAGCTTCCTATCCTGATAGGGACGTACCCGTTCCGTGAGGAGGGGGAAGAGCCCCAGGTACCGACACACTACCCCAGCACGCTGCCCATCTTCAGACCCTGGCTGCACGACAAGCCGGGGCACTGACGGACGGGACGAAAATGACGAAGGAGGACCATCTCATTTAAACCTAAGAAATATTTGAATGGTCCCAACGATATTTAAAAATAGAACGTATAAGAAATCCTCTCTTCATACTGCGAACTTCGAAGCAACGTGCTAGTGAACTACATAGATCCTTTGTGACGTTCCAGTTGTGTGCTTTTCGAGGATCTCATCTTCCCGATATGAACCACGAAAAGCACAACGGATTTGACTTGGTTTAACGTCAGAGTTACACATAAACTTTATACCTGCGTATAAACTAAGAATGTATTATTTAAATCAGAGATTAAACTTATAATTATTAATATTATGATTAAAATTTCCAGTTCTATAAATTATGGTCGGAACTAAAATTGAACCTGGTGCACTTGATGCTTTTGTAGTTGAAGAGTTGACTTTCTCTTAGGCTAAAGTTTATTATTATCGAAATTCTATAAGAATTATCGACTGCTATCGAATTGTTACTCACACTTCTATAACAATTTATGCCTTTTGCATAAAATTTACGACAATAAATGAGCTTTTTAGTGGTCTTACTAGGATAAAATGACATACTAAGCATTCCTTTACTTAAAAAGCAGTATAAATATAGAAGCTAGATTATTATAAGAAATATATTTTCTATTAGTATTAAAGAAAGAGAAGTTAGAATGTGGTTTATAACTACAAAAATATAAAGACTTGTTTGATTCAGCAAAGTAGGTGGTAAGGTGGTGGGCAGCTAAAACCTTATTGTTGTCACGATTGTGGTGCTCCCTTTATAAAATAGCATGCATCACAATAAGAAATATATATGAAAAAGCAATACTTCTCGTACTTCCTCAAATTATTGTACCTTGACATAAGGGTAAAGACACCACCAGCATTTCCTTTTTATAGTCAAATAAATCGATGAAATTAAATGAATATAGTAATTGTCTTAAAAAATAAGTAGTCTTGTACAATGAATTATCACTAATATATTATTATGATATTAACATACTTATCCAAAATTATTCACTGCCGTAGTTATAAAATGTATCTATAATATTATTAACTTACACACAAATTATAATCAGCCTTGTTTTGTGTGAGTCACAATTTCTATTATAATTTAAAAAAAATCTTATCCCGTCTAGTGTATAACATAGTCGTGGGACAGTAACAAAAAAAAGCAATAGGGCAGAGATACCCAACGACTCTAGCACAGTACCAAGTATATAGGGCTCACGCGTGTACCTACAGCCATTGTCATATCTAAGGATAGGAGAGGGCTTGTCCCCTAAACAGCGAATGCATACAACCCTACAATTTTAAGCAGAAACCTAGATCGTGGGTTTGGCAATTCTGTGGTGACTACAGACACCGTTGTTTGATTTTCATGTAATATACAGTGTCACGCGTGACCGAGATGAGTAAAGCTACGCCCTAAGTCAATATCGCCTCTGTGGTAGTTAAGGTATAAAGTTAATTACACTTTTGAATATTATGTTTGTACTGTATGTAATTTTGTTTATGTACCATATAATCTTGGTCAACTTGTACTTGTCATTTGCTCGGTTAGCAGTTATGATCTGCCGTTATGCGAATATTTTATGACAGATGTATTTCAGTAATGTTGATAACCATAGATAAACACACGAAATTGTACTTTTATTCTAATTTTAAATTTTAGTGCCATGTGTGTAACTTCAAAAATGTTAAATTTTTGTGAATGTATGTTGAAATATAATAATTGCTATATTGTAAGACGACGATAACGAATGTATACGTACTAATGGAAATGTATATAACTAACCTGTGATATACCAATCCGTCCATTTTAATGTAGTTATATACGAATTTTACAATTATAAATATTTACCTATTACTATATATTTTGTATTATTTCAGGTTACAGCTTACCTATATAATAATAATAATAATAATATTCTATCACCGCTTGTACTATGGTTACTAGACAATGTATAAACACACATACAGTGGTGGACATATAATTAGAAACACTTGCGACGTATTTCACATTATACAAGACACATTGCCGTAAAACTTTTTTTTTGGAAATAAAACAACAAAATGCATAGCATACGTTCAACAACTTATAATTCATTAAAAACAAATAAATATCCGAGTTTACAACTACCATTTAGATATTTGGTTACGTACAAACGACTAAACGACATTTGCAGTACCATCCGTCATGGACAAGTAATTAGAAACAATAAAGAAATGAGGTGAAAATCAAAGTTATTAACGTGTTAACGTCATCAATTTCAAATAATTTATGTAAAATTATATTTGGTTTACTACATTTCTTAAAAATTCATATTTAGTTGACTTTGTTATTAATGACGGCTCTGCAACGACGTGGCATTGATTCAAGTAATTTAATACATTTATCGAGTGGGATCGAGTTCTATGCTTCAACAAAGACTTCGTAAAGTTCATTTTGACTGGAATTACGTTTAACGGAGACTTTTTTTTAACGACGTACCACAAATTTTCTTTAGGATTTAAATCGGGACTATTTGCAGGCCAGTCTAACATGATAACACGTTGCTCACTAAAAAAGGATTTAACACTGCGGGCCGTGTGTTTTGGATCGTTATCGTGCTGAAAGATCCAGCTCACAGGCAAATGGTCGTCGGCGTAGGGAATCATTGTCTCTTCTAAGATGTTTTTGTATTGAAATTGATCCATTATATCTTCAATCTTACGGACGGGTCCAACTCCGCAACCAGAAAAACATCCCCATACTTTAATGTTACCACCGCCGTGTTTGACTATGCTCCTGGTGTATTTATAATCAAAAGCATGGTTTATTGGACGTCTAACGTAGCGTTTGCCGTCTGAATTCACCATATTTATTTTTGTTTCATCCGAGAATAACACTTTTTCCATTCTCGTACAGTCCAGTTAAGATATTTCTTTGCAAATAATAATCGCTTCTCTCGGTGTTGCTTGGTACGTTTTGAGAAACCCTCCCGAACAATTTAGCTTCCACTAATCTGCAGCGTACCAGTTTCGAGGAAATGTTCCTTGGGTCATCAGGTGGACAAACTTTATTTCTAATCTCGTTGGAGCCTTTGAATGGGTTTTGTTTAGCTACACGTATTATTTGCAAATCTTCCCGGGAAGACGTTTTCCTTGGACGAACCTTTCTAACAACACTTTTAGTAGTTCCGTTTCTTTTATAATGAGCAATAGCGTTGAAAACTTTCTTCACAGAACATTCTAGATGATTACCAATTATTCACAGAACATTCTAGATGATTACCAATTCTTTCTATAAGTCCACTTTCGATCGAAATATAATTTAACAATTAATTCCCTAGTTGACTCATCACAACTCTTATTTTACCCATTTTTAACAAAACTTATTATTCACGTAATTCCAAATTGACGTTTAATTGCCGCCGAAACTACAGAAAAAGCATAGCGGTTTTTTTTTTAATTTCATAACTGGTCCGCACTGTGGCTCCTGTTTCTAATTAGTTGTCCAAGCGGCCAGTAATAGAAATTCAACTATCAATAATATTTAAACTATTTTAATAATTAAAGATAGAACAGATTTCTTTATTTTTATATATTATGACTTTTTTAACTCATTGGCTATATTCTGGCATAGTTAATAGTGATTTAATCTATATATTTTTTACTCATAACGATAGTTCATACTGTGTTTACCTAAGTTTTATGTACTGTTTCTAATTATATGTCCACCACTGTATATACTTTTTTTTGTAAATACATACCTACATATTATACATAAAAACACCCAGACCAAGACAAAAATCCATGTTGCACATTTGTAAGCTACGCGAATTGTCAGCCACGCCTGTATATTCTCACTTAGATGCCATACACAGATTTCAATACACGGCTGGTGGAATCTAATAGAAAAATAAAATCTATCTAATAGGAAGTTATCTTGTTGTCCGTATTTATGGCTAATACGAGTCACAAAAAGTACTAAACATACGAACACATCCAATTGGCACCGTAATATCGATAGTTGTACATGCTCGCCACTTGGCCCATCAATGAGGCATTTGAAACGTTGAAATAAAACAATTATTATTTGAAATTGTATATTTTGAAACACATTGCACTGAAAATGAGAAATATTACGTTTTCATTCCTCCCTCGATAGTGTACTCAATAATTACAAACCGTAAGTACGATGTACTTTCACAATTTATTCAGAAAACTACATATTCACAACATGTACACTAGCCAATACACATTCACATTAATATACAAATATCACATTTTCAGTTACAATTCATGTTTTGATCCTTTCAATTATCAAATACTGAGTTCGCAAGTATCCACATTGTTTGCTAACTTTACAGTGCGTTGAAACAACTATGAAAGTGGAAAATTAAACATTATGTATTGTAAGTAGAACTAGTATGGGACCGACGCAAACAGGTGAGATGGTATAATTGTGAACAAGCCATGCTGAAGTGGAGCTATGTTACGTTTGTCAACAAATTTGCAATAAGCAGTTTGCAGTGTCAGTACTAATGTTAAATGTCGATAATGATACACAACAATGCGGTTCCATTGACATCATTAATTGTTATATCGTATTTCTATAGCTTTGTACGGGATCAATACTACACAGATAAAGAATTGCAAAGTCACCTGCTATGGCTACCGGAAGTGAGTGTCAGCTTTTACTGTTTTGTTCAGTTCGATTACGAAATATACGGTACAGATTTAAAAAAGAAAGCTAATGTTGTATGTAGTAGGTTATAATTTAATTATGTAAAATTCAAGATTTTATTTAGAACCTTGTTATGTGCTAAAGAATAAGAAACAAGACAAATTGAATATTCATACAATTAATCGAACTTCTGGCATCTATTTAATTGTATATCAGTAATATTGTGTTCTTACTAAAGTAAAATAGCGTTTTTGATAAACGTAACATATACCGTAAAGCTTAATGGTTAATTATACAAGTTTTCATTACATTAATAAATAAAATGTTTGTTACCATCTATTCCATTAAAATATTAAAGGACTAGATACGTATTAAAATAGCATTAAATTCATTTAAAAATTTAAAGTGATTTATCTATAATCCCAGTTTAAGCATCATGTCGTCCGATTTGCGTCGGTCTTCGCATAGCTGGCGGGACGCTAAACAAATCTATAATCGAGTACGTTACTTATAACACTTAGAAAACGAGTGCCTTGTATCTGCTATAGGTATCGGTTTATGGATTTTCTCATATGACGACAATATACAGATGGATCGCGCCATAAATATGCGTCTCGGCCTCGATAAAAATATTGTTACTTAAAGTATCTAAGTACTGAAGGTGAGTGATGCAGCCGGGACCTTCGGGGAAGTTATCCGATCCTGCGAGGGCACTGGAGGTCCTCGGTCAGTGCAATTATTATATATAAGTTAGCTGCGAAGGAGCGGCAGGCGGCGCTACGCCATCTTGTTGGCGAGCGCGAGGTGCAGGCAGGCGAGCTGCGCGGTCCACTTGTCCAGCGCGCAGTAGCGAGCCGCGCCGCGCGCGCTGCTGGCCAGCTCCAGCACCGCGTTCACCTGGTCGATGCGCCCGCTGATCGTGCTGCCCACACACGCACACTTACACACTGCACTAGCAGCACACCTAACTCCCTACCTCGAGCTGTATATACTACTGTTTAATACTGTGCGCGCGCTGCTGGCCAGCTCCAGCACCGCGTTCACCTGGTCGATGCGCCCGCTGATCGTGCTGCCCACACACGCACACTTACACACTGCACTAGCAGCACACCTAACTCCCTCCCTCGAGCTGTATATACTACTGTTTAATACTGTGCGCGCGCTGCTGGCCAGCTCCAGCACCGCGTTCACCTGGTCGATGCGCCCGCTGATCGTGCTGCCCACACACGCACACTTACACACTGCACTAGCAGCACACCTAACTCCCTACCTCGAGCTGTATATACTACTGTTTAATACTGTGCGCGCGCTGCTGGCCAGCTCCAGCACCGCGTTCACCTGGTCGATGCGCCCGCTGATCGTGCTGCCCACACACGCACACTTACACACTGCACTAGCAGCACACCTAACTCCCTACCTCGAGCTGTATATACTACTGTTTAATACTGTGCGCGCGCTGCTGGCCAGCTCCAGCACCGCGTTCACCTGGTCGATGCGCCCGCTGATCGTGCTGCCCACACACGCACACTTACACACTGCACTAGCAGCACACCTAACTCCCTACCTCGAGCTGTATATACTACTGTTTAATACTGTGCGCGCGCTGCTGGCCAGCTCCAGCACCGCGTTCACCTGGTCGATGCGCCCGCTGATCGTGCTGCCCACACACGCACACTTACACACTGCACTAGCAGCACACCTAACTCCCTACCTCGAGCTGTATATACTACTGTTTAATACTGTGCGCGCGCTGCTGGCCAGCTCCAGCACCGCGTTCACCTGGTCGATGCGCCCGCTGATCGTGCTGCCCACACACGCACACTTACACACTGCACTAGCAGCACACCTAACTCCCTACCTCGAGCTGTATATACTACTGTTTAATACTGTGCGCGCGCTGCTGGCCAGCTCCAGCACCGCGTTCACCTGGTCGATGCGCCCGCTGATCGTGCTGCCCACACACGCACACTTACACACTGCACTAGCAGCACACCTAACTCCCTACCTCGAGCTGTATATACTACTGTTTAATACTGTGCGCGCGCTGCTGGCCAGCTCCAGCACCGCGTTCACCTGGTCGATGCGCCCGCTGATCGTGCTGCCCACACACGCACACTTACACACTGCACTAGCAGCACACCTAACTCCCTACCTCGAGCTGTATATACTACTGTTTAATACTGTGCGCGCGCTGCTGGCCAGCTCCAGCACCGCGTTCACCTGGTCGATGCGCCCGCTGATCGTGCTGCCCACACACGCACACTTACACACTGCACTAGCAGCACACCTAACTCCCTACCTCGAGCTGTATATACTACTGTTTAATACTGTGCGCGCGCTGCTGGCCAGCTCCAGCACCGCGTTCACCTGGTCGATGCGCCCGCTGATCGTGCTGCCCACACACGCACACTTACACACTGCACTAGCAGCACACCTAACTCCCTACCTCGAGCTGTATATACTACTGTTTAATACTGTGCGCGCGCTGCTGGCCAGCTCCAGCACCGCGTTCACCTGGTCGATGCGCCCGCTGATCGTGCTGCCCACACACGCACACTTACACACTGCACTAGCAGCACACCTAACTCCCTACCTCGAGCTGTATATACTACTGTTTAATACTGTGCGCGCGCTGCTGGCCAGCTCCAGCACCGCGTTCACCTGGTCGATGCGCCCGCTGATCGTGCTGCCCACACACGCACACTTACACACTGCACTAGCAGCACACCTAACTCCCTACCTCGAGCTGTATATACTACTGTTTAATACTGTGCGCGCGCTGCTGGCCAGCTCCAGCACCGCGTTCACCTGGTCGATGCGCCCGCTGATCGTGCTGCCCACACACGCACACTTACACACTGCACTAGCAGCACACCTAACTCCCTACCTCGAGCTGTATATACTACTGTTTAATACTGTGCGCGCGCTGCTGGCCAGCTCCAGCACCGCGTTCACCTGGTCGATGCGCCCGCTGATCGTGCTGCCCACACACGCACACTTACACACTGCACTAGCAGCACACCTAACTCCCTACCTCGAGCTGTATATACTACTGTTTAATACTGTGCGCGCGCTGCTGGCCAGCTCCAGCACCGCGTTCACCTGGTCGATGCGCCCGCTGATCGTGCTGCCCACACACGCACACTTACACACTGCACTAGCAGCACACCTAACTCCCTACCTCGAGCTGTATATACTACTGTTTAATACTGTGCGCGCGCTGCTGGCCAGCTCCAGCACCGCGTTCACCTGGTCGATGCGCCCGCTGATCGTGCTGCCCACACACGCACACTTACACACTGCACTAGCAGCACACCTAACTCCCTACCTCGAGCTGTATATACTACTGTTTAATACTGTGCGCGCGCTGCTGGCCAGCTCCAGCACCGCGTTCACCTGGTCGATGCGCCCGCTGATCGTGCTGCCCACACACGCACACTTACACACTGCACTAGCAGCACACCTAACTCCCTACCTCGAGCTGTATATACTACTGTTTAATACTGTGCGCGCGCTGCTGGCCAGCTCCAGCACCGCGTTCACCTGGTCGATGCGCCCGCTGATCGTGCTGCCCACACACGCACACTTACACACTGCACTAGCAGCACACCTAACTCCCTACCTCGAGCTGTATATACTACTGTTTAATACTGTGCGCGCGCTGCTGGCCAGCTCCAGCACCGCGTTCACCTGGTCGATGCGCCCGCTGATCGTGCTGCCCACACACGCACACTTACACACTGCACTAGCAGCACACCTAACTCCCTACCTCGAGCTGTATATACTACTGTTTAATACTGTGCGCGCGCTGCTGGCCAGCTCCAGCACCGCGTTCACCTGGTCGATGCGCCCGCTGATCGTGCTGCCCACACACGCACACTTACACACTGCACTAGCAGCACACCTAACTCCCTACCTCGAGCTGTATATACTACTGTTTAATACTGTGCGCGCGCTGCTGGCCAGCTCCAGCACCGCGTTCACCTGGTCGATGCGCCCGCTGATCGTGCTGCCCACACACGCACACTTACACACTGCACTAGCAGCACACCTAACTCCCTACCTCGAGCTGTATATACTACTGTTTAATACTGTGCGCGCGCTGCTGGCCAGCTCCAGCACCGCGTTCACCTGGTCGATGCGCCCGCTGATCGTGCTGCCCACACACGCACACTTACACACTGCACTAGCAGCACACCTAACTCCCTACCTCGAGCTGTATATACTACTGTTTAATACTGTGCGCGCGCTGCTGGCCAGCTCCAGCACCGCGTTCACCTGGTCGATGCGCCCGCTGATCGTGCTGCCCACACACGCACACTTACACACTGCACTAGCAGCACACCTAACTCCCTACCTCGAGCTGTATATACTACTGTTTAATACTGTGCGCGCGCTGCTGGCCAGCTCCAGCACCGCGTTCACCTGGTCGATGCGCCCGCTGATCGTGCTGCCCACACACGCACACTTACACACTGCACTAGCAGCACACCTAACTCCCTACCTCGAGCTGTATATACTACTGTTTAATACTGTGCGCGCGCTGCTGGCCAGCTCCAGCACCGCGTTCACCTGGTCGATGCGCCCGCTGATCGTGCTGCCCACACACGCACACTTACACACTGCACTAGCAGCACACCTAACTCCCTACCTCGAGCTGTATATACTACTGTTTAATACTGTGCGCGCGCTGCTGGCCAGCTCCAGCACCGCGTTCACCTGGTCGATGCGCCCGCTGATCGTGCTGCCCACACACGCACACTTACACACTGCACTAGCAGCACACCTAACTCCCTACCTCGAGCTGTATATACTACTGTTTAATACTGTGCGCGCGCTGCTGGCCAGCTCCAGCACCGCGTTCACCTGGTCGATGCGCCCGCTGATCGTGCTGCCCACACACGCACACTTACACACTGCACTAGCAGCACACCTAACTCCCTACCTCGAGCTGTATATACTACTGTTTAATACTGTGCGCGCGCTGCTGGCCAGCTCCAGCACCGCGTTCACCTGGTCGATGCGCCCGCTGATCGTGCTGCCCACACACGCACACTTACACACTGCACTAGCAGCACACCTAACTCCCTACCTCGAGCTGTATATACTACTGTTTAATACTGTGCGCGCGCTGCTGGCCAGCTCCAGCACCGCGTTCACCTGGTCGATGCGCCCGCTGATCGTGCTGCCCACACACGCACACTTACACACTGCACTAGCAGCACACCTAACTCCCTACCTCGAGCTGTATATACTACTGTTTAATACTGTGCGCGCGCTGCTGGCCAGCTCCAGCACCGCGTTCACCTGGTCGATGCGCCCGCTGATCGTGCTGCCCACACACGCACACTTACACACTGCACTAGCAGCACACCTAACTCCCTACCTCGAGCTGTATATACTACTGTTTAATACTGTGCGCGCGCTGCTGGCCAGCTCCAGCACCGCGTTCACCTGGTCGATGCGCCCGCTGATCGTGCTGCCCACACACGCACACTTACACACTGCACTAGCAGCACACCTAACTCCCTACCTCGAGCTGTATATACTACTGTTTAATACTGTGCGCGCGCTGCTGGCCAGCTCCAGCACCGCGTTCACCTGGTCGATGCGCCCGCTGATCGTGCTGCCCACACACGCACACTTACACACTGCACTAGCAGCACACCTAACTCCCTACCTCGAGCTGTATATACTACTGTTTAATACTGTGCGCGCGCTGCTGGCCAGCTCCAGCACCGCGTTCACCTGGTCGATGCGCCCGCTGATCGTGCTGCCCACACACGCACACTTACACACTGCACTAGCAGCACACCTAACTCCCTACCTCGAGCTGTATATACTACTGTTTAATACTGTGCGCGCGCTGCTGGCCAGCTCCAGCACCGCGTTCACCTGGTCGATGCGCCCGCTGATCGTGCTGCCCACACACGCACACTTACACACTGCACTAGCAGCACACCTAACTCCCTACCTCGAGCTGTATATACTACTGTTTAATACTGTGCGCGCGCTGCTGGCCAGCTCCAGCACCGCGTTCACCTGGTCGATGCGCCCGCTGATCGTGCTGCCCACACACGCACACTTACACACTGCACTAGCAGCACACCTAACTCCCTACCTCGAGCTGTATATACTACTGTTTAATACTGTGCGCGCGCTGCTGGCCAGCTCCAGCACCGCGTTCACCTGGTCGATGCGCCCGCTGATCGTGCTGCCCACACACGCACACTTACACACTGCACTAGCAGCACACCTAACTCCCTACCTCGAGCTGTATATACTACTGTTTAATACTGTGCGCGCGCTGCTGGCCAGCTCCAGCACCGCGTTCACCTGGTCGATGCGCCCGCTGATCGTGCTGCCCACACACGCACACTTACACACTGCACTAGCAGCACACCTAACTCCCTACCTCGAGCTGTATATACTACTGTTTAATACTGTGCGCGCGCTGCTGGCCAGCTCCAGCACCGCGTTCACCTGGTCGATGCGCCCGCTGATCGTGCTGCCCACACACGCACACTTACACACTGCACTAGCAGCACACCTAACTCCCTACCTCGAGCTGTATATACTACTGTTTAATACTGTGCGCGCGCTGCTGGCCAGCTCCAGCACCGCGTTCACCTGGTCGATGCGCCCGCTGATCGTGCTGCCCACACACGCACACTTACACACTGCACTAGCAGCACACCTAACTCCCTACCTCGAGCTGTATATACTACTGTTTAATACTGTGCGCGCGCTGCTGGCCAGCTCCAGCACCGCGTTCACCTGGTCGATGCGCCCGCTGATCGTGCTGCCCACACACGCACACTTACACACTGCACTAGCAGCACACCTAACTCCCTACCTCGAGCTGTATATACTACTGTTTAATACTGTGCGCGCGCTGCTGGCCAGCTCCAGCACCGCGTTCACCTGGTCGATGCGCCCGCTGATCGTGCTGCCCACACACGCACACTTACACACTGCACTAGCAGCACACCTAACTCCCTACCTCGAGCTGTATATACTACTGTTTAATACTGTGCGCGCGCTGCTGGCCAGCTCCAGCACCGCGTTCACCTGGTCGATGCGCCCGCTGATCGTGCTGCCCACACACGCACACTTACACACTGCACTAGCAGCACACCTAACTCCCTACCTCGAGCTGTATATACTACTGTTTAATACTGTGCGCGCGCTGCTGGCCAGCTCCAGCACCGCGTTCACCTGGTCGATGCGCCCGCTGATCGTGCTGCCCACACACGCACACTTACACACTGCACTAGCAGCACACCTAACTCCCTACCTCGAGCTGTATATACTACTGTTTAATACTGTGCGCGCGCTGCTGGCCAGCTCCAGCACCGCGTTCACCTGGTCGATGCGCCCGCTGATCGTGCTGCCCACACACGCACACTTACACACTGCACTAGCAGCACACCTAACTCCCTACCTCGAGCTGTATATACTACTGTTTAATACTGTGCGCGCGCTGCTGGCCAGCTCCAGCACCGCGTTCACCTGGTCGATGCGCCCGCTGATCGTGCTGCCCACACACGCACACTTACACACTGCACTAGCAGCACACCTAACTCCCTACCTCGAGCTGTATATACTACTGTTTAATACTGTGCGCGCGCTGCTGGCCAGCTCCAGCACCGCGTTCACCTGGTCGATGCGCCCGCTGATCGTGCTGCCCACACACGCACACTTACACACTGCACTAGCAGCACACCTAACTCCCTACCTCGAGCTGTATATACTACTGTTTAATACTGTGCGCGCGCTGCTGGCCAGCTCCAGCACCGCGTTCACCTGGTCGATGCGCCCGCTGATCGTGCTGCCCACACACGCACACTTACACACTGCACTAGCAGCACACCTAACTCCCTACCTCGAGCTGTATATACTACTGTTTAATACTGTGCGCGCGCTGCTGGCCAGCTCCAGCACCGCGTTCACCTGGTCGATGCGCCCGCTGATCGTGCTGCCCACACACGCACACTTACACACTGCACTAGCAGCACACCTAACTCCCTACCTCGAGCTGTATATACTACTGTTTAATACTGTGCGCGCGCTGCTGGCCAGCTCCAGCACCGCGTTCACCTGGTCGATGCGCCCGCTGATCGTGCTGCCCACACACGCACACTTACACACTGCACTAGCAGCACACCTAACTCCCTACCTCGAGCTGTATATACTACTGTTTAATACTGTGCGCGCGCTGCTGGCCAGCTCCAGCACCGCGTTCACCTGGTCGATGCGCCCGCTGATCGTGCTGCCCACACACGCACACTTACACACTGCACTAGCAGCACACCTAACTCCCTACCTCGAGCTGTATATACTACTGTTTAATACTGTGCGCGCGCTGCTGGCCAGCTCCAGCACCGCGTTCACCTGGTCGATGCGCCCGCTGATCGTGCTGCCCACACACGCACACTTACACACTGCACTAGCAGCACACCTAACTCCCTACCTCGAGCTGTATATACTACTGTTTAATACTGTGCGCGCGCTGCTGGCCAGCTCCAGCACCGCGTTCACCTGGTCGATGCGCCCGCTGATCGTGCTGCCCACACACGCACACTTACACACTGCACTAGCAGCACACCTAACTCCCTACCTCGAGCTGTATATACTACTGTTTAATACTGTGCGCGCGCTGCTGGCCAGCTCCAGCACCGCGTTCACCTGGTCGATGCGCCCGCTGATCGTGCTGCCCACACACGCACACTTACACACTGCACTAGCAGCACACCTAACTCCCTACCTCGAGCTGTATATACTACTGTTTAATACTGTGCGCGCGCTGCTGGCCAGCTCCAGCACCGCGTTCACCTGGTCGATGCGCCCGCTGATCGTGCTGCCCACACACGCACACTTACACACTGCACTAGCAGCACACCTAACTCCCTACCTCGAGCTGTATATACTACTGTTTAATACTGTGCGCGCGCTGCTGGCCAGCTCCAGCACCGCGTTCACCTGGTCGATGCGCCCGCTGATCGTGCTGCCCACACACGCACACTTACACACTGCACTAGCAGCACACCTAACTCCCTACCTCGAGCTGTATATACTACTGTTTAATACTGTGCGCGCGCTGCTGGCCAGCTCCAGCACCGCGTTCACCTGGTCGATGCGCCCGCTGATCGTGCTGCCCACACACGCACACTTACACACTGCACTAGCAGCACACCTAACTCCCTACCTCGAGCTGTATATACTACTGTTTAATACTGTGCGCGCGCTGCTGGCCAGCTCCAGCACCGCGTTCACCTGGTCGATGCGCCCGCTGATCGTGCTGCCCACACACGCACACTTACACACTGCACTAGCAGCACACCTAACTCCCTACCTCGAGCTGTATATACTACTGTTTAATACTGTGCGCGCGCTGCTGGCCAGCTCCAGCACCGCGTTCACCTGGTCGATGCGCCCGCTGATCGTGCTGCCCACACACGCACACTTACACACTGCACTAGCAGCACACCTAACTCCCTACCTCGAGCTGTATATACTACTGTTTAATACTGTGCGCGCGCTGCTGGCCAGCTCCAGCACCGCGTTCACCTGGTCGATGCGCCCGCTGATCGTGCTACCCACACACGCACACTTACACACTGCACTAGCAGCACACCTAACTCCCTACCTCGAGCTGTATATACTACTGTTTAATACTGTGCGCGCGCTGCTGGCCAGCTCCAGCACCGCGTTCACCTGGTCGATGCGCCCGCTGATCGTGCTGCCCACACACGCACACTTACACACTGCACTAGCAGCACACCTAACTCCCTACCTCGAGCTGTATATACTACTGTTTAATACTGTGCGCGCGCTGCTGGCCAGCTCCAGCACCGCGTTCACCTGGTCGATGCGCCCGCTGATCGTGCTGCCCACACACGCACACTTACACACTGCACTAGCAGCACACCTAACTCCCTACCTCGAGCTGTATATACTACTGTTTAATACTGTGCGCGCGCTGCTGGCCAGCTCCAGCACCGCGTTCACCTGGTCGATGCGCCCGCTGATCGTGCTGCCCACACACGCACACTTACACACTGCACTAGCAGCACACCTAACTCCCTACCTCGAGCTGTATATACTACTGTTTAATACTGTGCGCGCGCTGCTGGCCAGCTCCAGCACCGCGTTCACCTGGTCGATGCGCCCGCTGATCGTGCTGCCCACACACGCACACTTACACACTGCACTAGCAGCACACCTAACTCCCTACCTCGAGCTGTATATACTACTGTTTAATACTGTGCTAGCCACGTAATACTCGAGCGATTCAATTCGTACATTTGTACTTTGTCGAAGGAATTTACGCTGTGCAAGTTGAACATGGAAAAGTCGGCGAAACAAGAAGAATATGCTTTAGCCAGTAATCAGCAGGCCACATACTTGTTTGCCCTTTAGTAGTATACATAACTGCCTACATAACATCTCAGATTCAAACCCCGAACTAATAAAAGTAATTAAAAATTTCTATCAAAAAATTATCAGTAAGAAACACCCAGCATTAAGCATTAAGAAATTGATGATGTTACACACCCCATTGCCTCAGGTAAAACTATCCACTGTCCTACACCTACCCTATACAGTCATATCAAATTGCCATGTCCACTGTCTGAACTATAAGATTCACAAAATAAAAAGTGCACTATGTGCAAACACACATGTGTAGACAACTATATCACCTACGCGGATGATCAATCGCCATAAATATTGGCCACCAGTCTATTATTTTATACTTATACAAAAATAGTCTATATAAGATATGATCATGGCAGACCTAACTGGATGACTTAATGTCTGATTTTGTATTTAAATTATACCTATACTAACTATTGCACCTAACAGAGAAGACGCGGAAATAAAGATGAGATTTTTAAAATTGCGAAGGTTTCTTAAATATCTAAAAGACATACTAAAACAAAAATATGCACTTACTTGTCTAAAATACATGTGACGAGTAGATTCTCAACTTCCTTCTCATCAATATTCAACTCCTTAGAAATAAATGGTATATGAATCCTAGTGTATGGCCCGATCAATTTGATGAGCACCTGAGTCCTAATATTCCTGAGCAAGTCCTCTATATGCTCTCTAATGAAGGGGTCGTCCATAATGTTGTTCCTGTTGTGTTTGAGTATAGACTCGAAGTCGTTTATATCGTTATTCTGATACGCCATCACCAGGTTTGTCATGGCTAAAATCTCTGGGTCGTTTTTATAAGGT
Organism: Catocala fraxini; assembly: GCA_930367265.1. Taxonomy (NCBI): domain Eukaryota; kingdom Metazoa; phylum Arthropoda; class Insecta; order Lepidoptera; family Erebidae; genus Catocala; species Catocala fraxini. Next base: position 25,997,763 of record OV884025.1, on the reverse strand, counting down.
TTCGCTTCCTGGGAATCGAATGGATTGATGCCAGATTTCATAAGCCTGGAAAATAAAATGGCAATATTAATATAATAGCAAAGAAAATCAGTCAGTCAGCTGATCAGACAAGACTATCTTTTCTTATCTGATCGACTGACTAATGTAAACCTTCAAAAACAGAATAATCGAGATTGTGTTGCAGTGGTAACATTTTGTGAAGTTATTGGTCAGGTAAATGACTTTAAAAAGTTTCAAGATTATATCATCAAGCAGCTTTAGTACTTTAGAAATGTAGATAATCGCAGATGTTGTTATCCATTTGACTAAAATTAATTATTTTACATAAAAAATTAAAACGACAGACAAACACTAGTGAAGTATAGGCATTAAACGTAAAATAATGTTCTTATTATTTTATAATCTTTGCAACTATTGTGCAACACTAATATGTTCCAATTTCATATAATATTACCTATGACGTCAATCGAATATGCTAAGACAGCACATACCTAACTTACCTGTATTGTTTTATGTGATTTGATGGATTATTCAATAAACGAGGACTCAACAACGAGCATGTGTTTTAATTAAATCGCAACATATTTCACCAGTAGTACACTGGTGTTTGTCTGCATGAATAAGGTTTCAGGGTATAGGATATAAACATGGTCAATAATAGACAATTGTCTCTTATTTTCTCATGTGGTTTCCAACTTGATAGTTAAGGTTTCAAACCTGTTGTAAACGTCTGACTGGTATTCTAATTGATATTATAAATGTGACTGAGTTTTTTTGTTACGCTTGCACGCCTAACTACTCGACCGATCATTATGAAATTAGGCATACACGTTGTCTGGGGTACAGAATAAAACATAAGGTTACCTGTCATCCAGAAACTGATCTACTGTAACTAATCTAACCTAACTAACATTTACGTAAGCGAAGCGTGGGCAAAATGTAGTAAGTAATAACAAGTGAGAAACGGCCATGAATTGCCGTAAATCTTAGAGTACGAAAATTTTTTATCACTTGACCTTGAGGTAAGAGGTCAAAGGTCATAGTCATTTCGGGGATATATCGACTATGCTGAATCGAATGGCGTTGAACGCGAGTTTCTAGCTCTTACGGTTCTTGAGTTGAAAGATGGTATCACGTGACCTTGAGGTCAGAGGTCGAAGGCCATAGTCATTTCGGGGGTATATCGACTATGCTGAGTCGAATGGCGTTGACCGCGAGTTTCTAGCTCTTACGGTTCTTGAGTTGAAAGTTGTATAACAGACAGACGGACGGACGGACGGACGGACAAAGCTATTGTATAAGAGTTTTTTCGAACTCAACTCACATGTTAGCTAGTACTAGATACTTGAGGCACGTGGTTCTGCGAGGACTGCCTGACTCGTCGTAGTTCTTGAAGGCCTCGAAGAAGTCCGTGTGCGCCTTCTCGAACTCGCCCTCGCGCAGGTGCATCTTGCCGCCGCACTCTGCAGTGTTGTATATATATATAGCGCCATAGCGGATACTTTACACACCTATCTAACATAAGTCTTATAGATGAGACTAAAGCACATACTAAGAAAATATTAAGTCGCTAATAGACATTGAGTATCATCATGATCTGAACCGAAAGACTTCCACTGCTGGACATTGAGTATACTATACTTCAAATAATAAATAAGGGCACTTCGATCAAACACATTAACCGGTCGTATACCGCCGGCTCGCATACCAGCCGGCAGATTTGTACCCGTCGTAGGCCGGTGGCTCGCATGCGAGGCACCAAATTGGTTTTACGTTAGCTTAAGCTAAAGCGAAGGCGGCGCGCAGCGTTTTGGCGCCAATTTGGTGGTTCGCATGCGAGCCACCGGCCTACGACGGGTACAAATCTGCCGGCTGGTATGCGAGCCGGCGGTATACGACCGGTTAAGGAACTTAGGAGAGGCATTCTTCAATTGTATTTTCCTTTAAAATTACGTGCTAGTTTATGAATAATCTATGTCGCGCGACTTAAGGTATAATAATTAATCAATAGGCATAAAGAACACCCACACACTGAGTCAAATATTTGCACCCACATCCACAACCTGGTGCATTAGCAATTGAGGACGAAAACCACAGTGCCACACTTATTTTAAAATATTAAACAATCGATCAAAAACTTGCGTATCTAAATTATCACAATGAGTATTTCTGTTACATATTTACCTCTAATAACTCCCATAATGAGTGGATGCGGTATAGCTGACTTGATGTGTAGAGATTGTTCATACAACGCCTTGAGCTTCTTGTTGTTCTTCTGTGCCGTGTACATCTGTATCTCTAGCGCGTATATCTCTAATAGTTGCGTGCCTTTCTTCAAGTCGTCCTCGCCTTCATCCGTCTGAAAATAAATTTTTATTTATTACTTTTTTACAGACAGCCGTTTTGGTTCAAAGAAGAATAAAGGACAACCGCAGCCGTGACTATTTGTGAAATTCGGATTGCGCATCCCATACGAATTGCAATAGAAGACATGGGAATTCCGATAGTGGTATTTATTTATTTTAAAAAGACCTACAGCAGTTACAGCTAACATAACACTATAGCAATAGATGTAGTAATAAATAGTGTTTTTCTGGCAGGGTGAGATGATTCTTACTAAGGTCAAGTTGATGTCTTGCTGAGTAATGTAGTCCTGCAGTTGGCTTCCCCAAAAAGAGCATTTGCAAACAGTTTCGTCACATATTCCTCTAACTTGGGTTGTAAATTACACTAGAGTTCCATGGCATAAGGTGCTTATAATATAAGTAAATATATTGTGAACTATCATGAGGTCCCAAACTGGGCATGATGGGTATGGTTTAGCAAAACTAAGGAAATGTAGATTTAATACATTGCCTTTGTTTAATTACCATTAGATAAGTAGAAATATATAGGTGGAAAAGCAGCATTTTAAACCTGATAATTTTTAACAGAAATCTTGTGAATTGCTTACCTGACAGCTCTGATGAAGTTGTTTCAGAATTTTGGCAAGTTTATTGAAGTCCCCTCTATCATAATACAATTTACCAAGCTTGGTGTTTGTTTTAAACCATAGCCTGTCATTTTTAGCATCCTTCAGAGCTTCAAGTGTGGTTTCATAGAAGTCTTGTAACAATTCCATCTGTGGATTCATAAAACATACATTAGTAACATTGTTCAAGACCACTACATAACTACTTTGTTTTATCTTTCTCAAGGGGTCAAACTACATTCATTGCTTCAATCTTACAGGAGAGGGATATTATAATTACTTTTGTAATTATAATATATATTTATTTTCTTCATTTCCTTATGTTCTTGCTGTATGTGTTACTTACTGCAATCACAGCCTATTTAAAGTTAAGCCATATAGCCTTCTAACAACTGTACTATGCAATTGTACAAGGGTTGCAGAACGAGACAGCTGATTAAATCGATCACAACAATTAACTACTTATATAAATTATCATATAACTAGGCCAACTGTTACTTCTATACAGATGGGTTATGTAGATTGAAGTTCTCTTATCACATACATATAGCAATCAAAAGTATACATACATTTCTTGATGTAGAAATATAATCCAGGATAGAGTTGATGGACTTCTCTGAGTGGTTCCTGGTAACAGCACTCTTGATATATGTCAGGAGCTGTTTGTATCTAGACATCATTTCTGTAAAGTTGCCCTGAAATTAATAATTAAACAGCTTGTATTATTATCAGTATTGAAAAGCGAACATTAGCTGCCTTTAAATTTTTATATGAAATACACTGTAAGAACATACAAAGTTTTACACCTTCATCTCTCAAAAGGTAAGCAAAAACATACTACAGTCACATTTTACCAGGTAAGTTGTAAGGTCCCAATAAATAGAGGGTGAGCCTATTAAACCTCATCTCCTATTTAATTATCTATAGCCTGATTTCAGATACCACACTCTTATTACGAATTTATTACAGAAATCTCAATAACACTTGTTTGATCCCAGATTGCAACTAAGACTAAGTACAGTAGTCAAATTCTAATGCTGTGCCAAAGCAATCAACCATTGTAAGAAGACTGTTTCTAGGCAATATATTATGTAGATTTCAAATAAATAATAGCCATATTTATGCTCGTTGACAACAGCTTCCATACGAGCTGCTACATTTGTACCATGTATTTGTTAGCGGTTCAGATACGAGCTACCATGTGTGCGCCACTTTATATCTTACTTTACCAACCTTAATAATAATAAGAGAAACATAATAATAATCATTTATTTGTAAAAAGATGAGTATACGGTTACAAAAAATTGTAATGTAGGGTGTTGATATTTTATGTGGTACATTACCGATGTTTAACTGCTATGAATGGATTTTTCTGGTAAAGGACATATTATAAGGTATTACGAAAATATAAACATACAATAGGTTACTGTTAAATAATAGAGCTACCGTAACTTACTAGTATAATTTCACTAGGTAATAAAGGTTAGCAGAAACTACCACAACAACAAAGATCAAGACAACAACTGGTATTATATGCATCTCACAATGTAATAAGAATCTATTTAACAAATATGTAAGTGACATAGCTCACAGAATAAGTAAGTTGAAGTGGCTATGGACTCACCATATCTGCCCTACGATTAATGGATGTTGGACCTAAAAATCTTAGTTTGAAAACAGATAATTGGTAAATGTTAGGTAGGGCACAGCCTCACAAGACAAGACACAAGACGTAATGACCATTGGATGGCTGGGTTGGACTGAACGCAGAAGAGAGAGGAGCAGATATAGTGATTTAAAAAAGATGACGCTATATAACATTGAACTGTGATTGGACAATTGATTGATTTGGTTCCAAAAACATCCATACTGTTGCTGATAAAACTGCTGTTTGTTTAATATATTTGCACAAATAATAATAATAAATTTGAGATAATTTGATTCCTGGCAGGCATCAGCTGCTTTAAGAAAATAAAAGAAGGAGTGGATAACCATAAATTGCTTGTAAATAAGATTATGGGTAATGTTAAGACACTTACCAACTTGAAATTAATTTTGATCATTTGCTTAAGTGCCTTAAACCCCCATTCGCCTTTGTCGCCACCTTCCAGTTCGAGCACCTTTTGGAAACTAAGCAGAGCAGCTTGAGGCTCATCTTCCTTAAGGGCTTTGCTATTATAGTATTGGTTTTCCAAGTCGACATCTGGTTCAGAGTTGCTATCTTCTGAGTATTCCTGCAAACAAGTAGGTCCTATATAAGACATTTTACCAGATTATATTGACTTTGAGCAATAGTAAGGTTAGCAGTATTATTGGTACTACGCAAATATCAAATTCGTACAAAAACTTAAAAAAGAACAAAAACTTTTATGTTATTTAACTATAATTAGGCCTTTTGGTTATGCTAAATACAAAAAATCTCGAAAATCGGTAAAACGTCACATACACAATAATATTGCCAAAATAGGTTGTAAATCTATTACTTACCAATCCATAATCCTCTTCTTCCTCACACATATAATCGTCATCGTTATCAGACATTTCGATAGTGTTTTTTTTATTTATTTGTATAACAATTTACAAAATTACAAATCCTAGGCAATCTTTACAAAATTGTTATTTTACCGAAATGACATATCAAATTATTAATCAGACATGTCAGACATTTTTGCCGACATACACCTTGACAGACGACAGTTACCTACACACCAACTTAACGATTCACAGATTAAACAGAAACACATTTCCATTTGCCATTAATTCTATCACAGATTATAATAAACTATGTTAATAGATATGATTGCTTTTTTTTAATATACAACAAGAGCTGGTATATTCGCTAGTGCCAAAAATATCTTCAATCTCTAATATTATTAAAAAATAGGTACTCGAGCAACCACCTATCCTAACAGGCACTACCTACAACTGTAACCTACAATCCGGGTAGCTATTAGAGTGAATAGCTTTCTGTTCACTAATCGAAACCCGTATAGCCATTAAGGAAGCTTTTAAAGTCTGATAGCTATAAGGACTAGAGCTATAAGGTACGTCCACTTCCTCACACATCTGCTCATCTACTTAGAATATCCTGCAAGGTTGGATCGATCGGCTTTCGTAAGATACTACTTGTTTAATAAGCAGGCGCCCAGATACGACATAGTGGGTTTTACTACGAAATCGAACAAAAATATCGAAAAATTCTCGGCAATTAAATAAAGCAAATGGACTAAGATTATTAGATTACTGATCCAATATTGACAGCCCAACCTTTTTAGGAACATTACTGAAGGTTCTTTGTAGCTATCTTTTGGAGTTTGACTGCAACAGAATTTCTTTCAAGCGACAGAATTTCTGTCCTTTCGGAGACCATTAAGATCTTAGGGTACTTCGGGTTGAAATTCAGCGTATCCTCGTAAAATTTAGTCATAATCATAGACATAGATAAGACAAGTCATAATAATAATTGTCGTATGAAGTAATTATTGACAACGTCGATAAAATGTATTGTCTATAAAATGTGATTTAGGCATCCGTATATTAATGTAATAATGTAGAGTTATACAGGTGTCCCAGAATATGTGAATCACATTGTAACGGGAGATTCCTTAGGTTTTTTTTTAGCACATTTAAAACGTTCTTACCTAAGGAATCTCTCGTAACAATTTGATTTACATATTCTGGGACACCCTGTATGCCTCGTGATTATTTGTGATTTTATCTAATATCTTGTTTCTGGTTTAGTTTAATATTGAAAATAAAAATGAATAATATAACTGCGTAACTGCATTTAGTCACGGACTGTCTTTGCATTGTCACAAAATGTTTTTATATCTATAGTATCTTATCTATGTGTATATCCACCCTCGTGCCATCCTACTATCTCCTATATAAAGATTGTTATACTCAATAATATATGGTATGACGGCTGCACCACCTTGATGATATGTGTTGAAAAATACTGAAATTATATTTAATTGGCTATTTAAAAGGGGGCATTATATATTTAAAAAGGCCGTGACTTTCTTGCAGGTATCTTTTCATACCGTTAGTCTGAACCTAGCAACTAACCCACAAAAGTATGTTGATGTGGTCTTTACAACTAACTAAAATGTTAGCTTTAGTAACTTAATAAGTTCATAATATTGTCTTCTGTTTACGCGAATATTATTCATTGAAATTAAACTACTATATACAAATTTTATCGCGTTGTTTATTTGACACTTACTACTATTAAACTTTACAAATTTTTAAGCTAATTAAATTATTGTTAAAACTATTTAGATTTAATTTAATTTTACACTATCCCCGACGTTTCGGTTGTTTTTCAGCAGCCATGGTCACGGGGTGACTAAGATGGTAGCTGTATCAATGTTCCAGTGTAGTTATTTCAAAGTACCCGAACATAATTTAATCATTGGTGTTTCTATTTACACAGAATGAGCTCAAATTATCATGAAGTCTACCTGTGGTTTGCTTCTTCTTGGGTTTGACTATTTTTATTACTGGATCCCAAGCTGGTGGTACATTCCAACCATCTTCTCTACTAAAATTAAGATGTTTTTTAATTTCAATAGCCTCACGAAGCATCTTTGGTAGGAACCGGTGTTCTTTAGCGAGAATCTGTGGTTTGTCAAATCTCACGTAGTGGTTGGTCCCCTGTTGCATATGTTCACACACAGTAGACTTCAACGGGCATTGGTGTTTTACATCAGCTATGTGTTCTTTTATGCGGGTGCCTATGTTTCTCTTGGTTTGACCAATGTATGAGAGTCCGCAGTCACAATCTATTTTATAGACCTCTGCATCTTGTAAAGGTAGTTGGCACTTGACGGATGGTAAAAATTTACTTATCTTCGTTGGTGGCTTGAAGTATGTGTTGATTGAAGCTCGCTTCAAGATGTAGCCAATCTTGTCAGTGACTCCCCTTACATAAGGCAGTATAGCAGGCTGGCGCTCGACTGTGGCTGGCTTTTCTCGGGATCTGTGACAGCGGCGCGGCTGTTGGAGCTTGTTGTCTTGCAGTACTTGCTTAACATGTTGAAGCTCTGCGTCCAGCTGATATCATATAGCCTATAGCCTTCCTCGATAAATGGGCTATACAACACTAAAATAAATGTTCAATTCGAACCAGTTGTTCCTGAGATTAGCGCGTTCAACCAAACAAACAAACAAACTCATCAGCTTTAAAATATTGGTATATAACGCAGCATAAGGTCTAGCAGGGTTTTTAAAAGCTGTGACGATAGCAGAGCTGACGTCACTATACGCAATAGATGAATCAGTCATTGCAAATAATGAAACACGCTTTCGATAATAAACACTTATAATTCTTAAGCACAATCTTAATCTTAACTATGTAAAGCAACATAGTAAAAATCAATATTAAATTTAGTATTCACAAGATTACAATTTTATGAAGAGCTCTTGCCTCCGTGAGAACTCGTAATAGAATGCTTGACTTTACAACGCCAAACGCGCTCAAGATGGCGGGCGTTGGAAGGTCAATACACAATCACAATATTTCACTATTATTTTTACACACACTTCCTTAATTAATAGCTAATTTAATGACGTTAATTCTTTACAAAAATCAACAGACCGCTTTTAATATTTAGAACGTTTTAATTTCAGTTCAAATGTTTTAATAAATTACTGTATGACTTTGCAATTTAATCTTGAACTTGATAGTATTCGAATTACTTTAAACTCAACAAAAATATCTAGAAATCAACTCGTTATTGCTTAAAAATCAAGTTATGAATTTAGCAGCTGCTCAATTACTTCAAAATGAATGTTCAAATTATAATGAGAAATAGTTTGTCGTCTCGAACAACAACAAACCATTACAACTCTTATTTAAGCAATAACTGGTAAAACTGGCATAAACAATGTGGTAATCATGAAGTAATCTTAGTATTTATACATAGAGACCCGACCATAAGTCAATTATCTGTAAAATTATGTATTAAAATAATAAGTTATGTGGACTTGCGCCGACATATATAATAGAGCATAGATAACTATACACCCAGAATAAAAATAATGCACATAGCAATGGTGTATTTTTATGGTGTTAATTTTATAGTATATTATAATATAGTATCATGTTGGACATGGATGCGACACAGTTATAATTTTTTTACATAATATTGAACGCAGCATAAATCTATATTTCCATTGGTTTAACCATTTGGCCAATAGAAAAACAAAGAAATGGCAAGGAATTTTAGCGGGAAGTCCCTAAAAGTGCATATTTATGTTATATAGAATGTAAAACTAATAAATATAGCAATATAAACGTGGCGATAAATATACGTTTATATGTTGTACAAGACATCAATTATGAGTATTACATTATTCTTGAGAAATAAAATATTCTTGATGTGATATAAATAAATACCGCCTTTTATAAACTTTATTCTGAATGGTCAATAAAACGTAAACAGGTAAACAGGTGGGACAATAGTTCCGTATCTCATATCGAGTTTAATGAATTTGTGTACCACTGATCTACAGATCCTTTATTGATAAGTAGTGTAATCTTTTTGGTAAATCGTTAACGTATTAAATTATATGTACGTAAAAATACAACAATCATTAAAATATTGATATATCCAGTACGTAGCGCTATTTCACTCCATAATTAATTAGCCACGTGAGCTGTAATCTTGACATGCGCTTCGGAATTTAGCTTTCAACGCTGACGGAACGGGCGACGGGAGGGAAATTCACTGAACTCAAATAGCAAGCGCCGGAAATTTTCATCATTACTGTTGAAATATCAGCTAAGCTCCGTACAAAGTTAACTAGCGTCTCTATTAAACTTTTGATATAACAACAATTTACTATTAAAATGGCCCCCGTTGTTGACAAAGAAAATCTGCTCACTGATTTTAACAATGTGCACTTGAAGGTTAGTAATTTATTGGTTTATTTTCTGAATATTTACATAAATTCTTAACATGATGTACTAACTATCGTGTACTACTTTTACTGTCCTTACAGTCGCCAGTTAAAAACAACGTATTATCTGCACGTAACGAAAATGTTCAAGGAGAAAATTCTATGGAGGTGGAAAAAAGCAATGAGGTTGTAAAATTTGATCCCCAACTAGAACCTCTGCTGAGGGACAATCCAAGGCGCTTCGTTATATTCCCGATACAGTACCCAGATATTTGGGACATGTACAAGAAAGCGGAGGCCTCTTTTTGGACTGTTGAAGAAGTGGATCTATCTAAGGTAAAGTTGTGTAGCATTGAATATACTTATCTATTTATTATTATTATTGCACTACATGTTTTGTTTAATATATGAAGGACTATTGTTACACTTTATGAGACACATTTGAAGTTTCTTTTGAACTTTTGTATTACATAGATGGGTATTATTAGGATATCCTCCACAGTTGTGATTTATCTATGGCATTAACTACATATCTACTAGAATGTATGCTGAAGTACATTATGTGAATTTCATTATTATTATGCTATCTAACTTAATTATATACAGTTAAGTATAGGTTTATTAAATCAAGTTATCATTTCTGAATTAAATGGTATTTATTATGTCATTCTTAAGTTACTTTTATATTTCTAATTCACTAGGACTTGTTTGACTGGGAGACTCTAAAAGACAGTGAGAAGCACTTCATCAAGCATGTGCTGGCATTCTTCGCTGCTTCTGATGGAATTGTCAATGAGAACCTGGTAGAGAGATTCTCACAGGAGGTGCAGGTTACAGAGGCACGGTGCTTTTATGGTTTCCAGATTGCCATTGAAAATGTTCACTCAGAAATGTACTCCCTGCTGATTGACACATATGTTAGAGACCCACAGGAGAGGTGAGCATAATCTATTTACCATGCAGACTTGAACCTGTATATCTCCTAAATTAAAGACAACTATTTATTAAATCTACATTTTGTCAGCTATGTTTTAAATCTTATTCTATAGGGGATGTCTGTTAATGTATTTGGTGAATGTCAATAGGCGTACCATTACTTCCACTACTGCTGATTTCTAAACAAAAATCCTATTGAAATTTTATTTATCTGGACTAGATGGACTTGAAATTCTCTTTTCTCATTGTTTTGATATGGTTCATTTATTAAATTCTGCCGTACATTATTACCAGCCCATAAATAATGCAAGACATGATTATGGTAAATGAAAAATAGAGTATTATTTTGTGACTGTATTATGTAACAATTCAGTTTGTTTATTTTCTTAGCAAATTGGTATAAATCTGTATGTAGGTATACACTACACAAGTCATGTAATATTTAGTTATGGTAAATGTGAAATGATAACGATAACTAAAAATATGTTCATGTTGTGGAAATAGCCACATTGCATCATAAGACATAAATAGCAAACTTTCTTTAAAAATATTTAATGATATGGTTAGGTTAAATTATCCTTTCCCTGTTAACTGCAACTGCTGTGACCCTGATAACATAAGGTTAGCATACCAATATAAAGGCGGAATAACATTTTGTATGTGTGGGAATGTGCATGCAAAGCACCCTGCCCTTACATGCTGT